>OX336392.1:354272390-355533086 GCA_946902985.2 Meconema thalassinum
TACATTTTTTAAATGTCAGTTTTAAGTTTTTAAATTGTGTTGATATGGAAACATGGATTTCCTATTTTTTCCATATCACAGAAGACACGTTTATGATTTAGTCCATGCTGAATGTTTAGTTTTGTAAAACACACATTTGCTGATTTAAATTTTCTTGAAATCACTTTAATGGAAGTGCTTGGCCATGGCAATAGTGCATTCTCTTTCTGTTTGTTTCCAAAAACATATAGGCCTACTACTACTACTACTACTACTACTGTAGGTAAGACTGTTTTACAAAATAACACCTATCTACTACTGCATTAAAAAAACACAAGTGTTAAAAAAATATAGTATACTATTTACCATTTGCTATATACATTAATTACCCCACCATCCTACCTTGCCGTGTTTGCTTTGGTTGAAAAATCAATGCTACCCACACACACACACACACACACACAAGCTTTCTCTCTCTCTCTCTCTATCATTCTATCTATAGTCATACATTCACACAACCATACCTGTCTTTGAAAACAAATACAACCACGCTATTTATCCTTGACATGCACACTTATCCCAAATAACTTTTAGTTATACATTTAACATTTACTATTACAAAAAAAAATGTTTCCACTATTTACAATTACAAAAATGAATATTTACAAAATACTAAATCTACTGGTTACAAAAAAAAGCCATGTCTCTAAACAATAAAATATAAAAGTCACACCTCCACCTCGTGGTTATAACCCTATGGTAGGCTAATGCATAGGTCATTCATCTGCACTCATTTGCTATCCATCAAGGTAAAATTGCATTTTCTCTGTTCCACAAGATAAAAATTATGGTTGCCGGATTGTATCCTGCACTGTTTATGCGACATAGCATTGCCAGTTCATAAAACCGTTAGGTAGTTCTCTACACATAGTGATTTTACCACTGCTCTACCTACGCCTTTTGCTTGTTTGGCTTTCTTACAGGCTAGTATGCGATAGGCAGCATTAACTGTATATCAAACCCAGTCCACCTTTGTATTTGTAATCTAAGTAATAATTTGAAAAGAGACAAGTGTAATCAGTTTTAAACATTATCTCCGCTTTTGTTTGTTTGTTTGTTTATGACATGTATATTAACCCAAAATCAAACCCTAGTCTACCTTATTGAAAGGCTAACAGTTTAACTACTGCGTCACCATACCATTCTTTCTTAGTTTGATTCGTTCTAGGCCTTAGAGCTAGAAATCGAGTTACGATCTCCAGTGCAAGAGGCACATGTGCTCACCATTATAGCATGTAATGGCTAGCTGGTATCATTAGACAACCGAAAATGATTGTATTTCGGTTAGCCAAGCATTTCTGTCATTTGCCTACTGTGTGAGCACTGCCAGCGAGACAGTTTAGTTTAGAACAAGCGAGTGCGTGTGTGTGTATAGATTATTAGCCTCAAGTATTTAAAGCTTGTTGTGTGTGTAGCGACCATATTGCTCAGTAACCACTGAGTAAGTTTTAACAGTCAACTCATAAAAACAGCATAGGATAGTTGTGTGTGTGTGTGTGTGTGTGTGGTTCATGTACTTGGGAATATGCATTAGCACCATGCGCTAGCTTTACCTCACCCTCTAAAGGTAGAGCGTTATCCCTTCCTTTGGACATTGCCAATGACTGCATTCCCCCACAAGTTTTACACTTAAGCCCTTGGCTTGTTCTTGATTAGGTTTGGTTTGCTTTAGGCTTGGTTTGGTTCAGTTGGGTTTGATTCGACTTGGTTCAGTTTAGTTTAATGTAGTCACTTTTTTATTTTTAGCTACACTCTTTAACCAATTAATTAATGATAGTCTACTCTTAATTCTCGAATCGATAAATTGAATTTTGTGTGCATCGTTTGTCAATCCATGCCTACAACCTATACTCCCTATGTACTACAGTCAGATCTGAAAACAAGTTCCAATGGTCAAAGACGTGTCAGTCACCATACATGTAGCCCACAATAATTCTTTCTTTACCTAGCTAGGTTTCGTCACTCACAGTAAACATCTAACATTATGGGTTTGCAATATATTAAGAAAAGCAAAAGTCTATGATCTTGTTGTTTTGGGTCTTTTTTGGGGAAATTCATAAGCCATAAAAAGAATGACATCATGTCAAGTTCTGAGTGGACCTTGTATGTCAAAATCCCATTATCAGTTTATAAAATCTCAAGGCCATGCCCTAGCAGTTTTGAATGATTTCAATCAATGAGACCACCATAAGAAAAATCGGAAAAATAAATATCCTTAAAACAAGTCGTCACATAACCCTCTCCGAACAATGCTTCGCAAAATTTAAATTCATTCATTGAACATTGAACATGATCGGCGACATCATCCTCGCTTCCCCCTCCCACCATAGTTGCCATATCGTTTGACCTTCAAGTGTCCTCAGCATCTCTGTGCTTTTTTCATTGCCCTGTTGTCAAGTCAAGTCAATGCATTCCAATAAGCTCAAATAACATCCACATCCTGTCAGTCTGCCCCAGCAAGTTTGTTTTCTATACTCACTTCAAGCAACATATAACCAAGTTCTGTTTGTTCTATCTAAAGCTAACTTCATCTGATCAAGGAATTGTCATTTGTCATGTCACTCATAATCGTTTACATGTTAAAGACCCCCTTCAGGGGGTTTAGGTATTAGGTATTCCATTATAGGAAAAATCGGAAAACGAACCCTCGACCCGCCGTCTCATCGAAATAGCGAATACTGTATTAGTATATCACCACCGTGGCCAGTAATAGCTTCGTTGAAACACGTGTCCAGTGGTATCGTCTCTATCTGCAACCACTCTTCATGAACATTTTAGACAAATTAAAAAAAAAGTTTTAAAAACTAAAATGTTTTCAACAAAAGTGTCGTTAGACCCTTTCACATTTTTTAAAACATAAATACTATATTCGAAAGGAGAGAGGAAAGGGGCGTCACCCCGAGTCCTACGACCCCTCGTATACGTCTCTGGCGTTATTGGTTTGTGAGATATAACAGAAAGACTAAAATCACGGTTTTACAACAAAAAATTCTGTTTCCCTCATTTTCAGAAACTTTAACCTATTACCAAAATAAAGAGGGTTTCGAGACAAGCCATTTGACATGTCATAGGACCAAATCCGACCATGCATTCGTGAGATATCGGAAAAAGTCTAAAATCATGGTTTTACCCCCAAAAAGCCTGTTTCCCTCATTCTCAAAACTTTAACCTATTAATAGCATATATAGAGCTTCGAGACAAGCGATTTGACACGTCACACGTCCAAATCCGACCTTGCGTTTGAGAGATATCGGGAAACTTCGTAGGAAAGTAGGCGACTATCTAGTTCTCTCCTCACCACCAAAACCCCTTCTTATCAATCATTTTTTTCACAGAGCTTGCCCTCTTACAAAAATCCCCAGTGCGCATGCGTATAAAACAAAAACAAAAATGTTCATCCATAGCGGCATCCCGTAAAACGCATGCGCGATATGAGCAACCACGTTTAAGTTCATTTTAGCAGCGCACCTTATACATGTCCCATTTGAAAAGAGGCTTTCACTAAAAAATTAAAATTTCACCCCCTAGTAGGGGTAGGTTTTATTTAGGGGTTGAAATGAGTGGTCCATTGGAAAGAGGGCGTCAACCCGAGTCCAACGACACCTCATTTGTCAAAATCGGACCTTGCGTTTGAGAGATATTCATTATTTTAACATGTACAGTCTGGTACAAATAAAATGGGTGGGTTAGAAGCGCCATCACTCCACTACTCACTATGAAGTGCGGATAAATCCACTACAGGTGCAGTAGTAAACATCTGAGTTGCGCAGACACGGTTACCCAGTAACGTATCAGTTGCGTACACGGCCTTGGTGGATCAGTTTTCCGATTATGTTTAGGAACAGTACATGGAGCCTGAGTGTAAATTCCCATTGTAACATTGGGTAGAATTCTCCTCTACGGTGACACGAATGACAAATACGTGTGAAAATTTTCATTCGAAGGTAAACAGTATGTTTTAGCACTCACATCGAAACATATTTCAATTATAATTGAAGCCGTCAGCGAGGCACAAACCACCGCTTGTGTAAAAATGAATAGCGTCAATTCCAGAAACATCAGACGAAACAATAACGCACTGGACAAGTAGGAATTTCTGCAAAATAAAATAATCCTATTTCGACAGGGCGAAATAAGAAGACTACAATATAATAAAGCCGTGGCCTATACATTATTGCCTTAAATATTAAAATGTTATATTGAATTTCAAAGTGAAATATATTTTAACCATACCTTTCGAAACGTACTGATTTTGGTTGCCATTCCTCAGTTTGTAAGGGGAGATGTAGGCAAAACTGCATAACTGAATTTCATTATTTTTAATTAAGCTATTACTAAACACAGAAAACTGAAACTTACCACCTAAAAATATTATGCTGACAGAAAAATTAGTAATAATTTTCGGGGGCATGACTTTGGATTAAAAACAATTATAATAAATTAAATTCAAATTTTTGAAAAAGCAATAATGTATCTTTTACTCGAAAACCATTGGCGATAGAAATTTGAAATTTAGTACAGCTCTACTCAATGTATGTTAAAAGTCATTGGTGGAATAGTAATTCTTTTTGAGTTAATTAGTTTGAATAATGTGGACTAAAAATGTCATAATGTTTTATTTTATTTTCGAATGATATCCTCTTAGCTGTTAAATCAGTATCCCTTAATTTATCAAAATATCCTTCCATTAAAACCTTTATTTAACTTAATTGTGCATCAGTGCAAAATTTTAAGTTAACAACTTTCATTGGTTCTGAGGAAACGGTACATTAATAGAAAAAAGTCATGTTTCTAGAAAAATGCATTAGAAGATGGACACATTTCACACTTTGATTTCTTCATAAATCCTTCATTAAAATTCACCAACGACCACAAGTATATTCCTTGTCTTTCTGCACGGCATTCACATCATGTATGTTGCTCTTGATTGCCATACCATAATGACACCGAATATCACTTATTTTCTTGGCAGTGAGTCTTCTTTTTTTTACCACCAAGTACGTTCCCATCCTCCAGAGCTTTCCCTTTGGAATCTGCTGCCACCTCCCTCAGCCTGCGTCCCATGAGTTTCTGGCTATGCCATATACATTCCAGCTTTACAATTACTGGTATGCAATCGACTCCATGAGGTTGACTTTCACACACTGCCTTTTAAGCACAGGAGTTATCTCCAAGATATTTTATATACCGATGCAGTAGTGGAAACAATGCCCAGTCCAGATGCATGCTCTTATTTCCACACTGTGTACAACAAGATTCAATATGTATAGCAGCAGACATAAGTTCAATGTTAACTAACCTAGGCCTACGTCACATTTCACACGCTCTTCCGACTCTCCAATAAACCGTACAGTACAAGCAGGCAACTACTCTCTGACAGGTGGGCGTGGCAGAAGCGCACGTTCCTGAAGCTGTATTATTTTAAGGAACTTAGGCAAATTTGTTTGCCATGAAACTTTGGGAATATGTTAATTAGACTCTAAGCTATCACATCAAAAAAGATTTGCATAACACTTGTTTGCCATAATGCAGAGCGAGGATATTACAAACGAGACGGCATTCTGACAAATCCTGCACGCTTTATACATGTGTGAAAAGAGAATTACAACCAGGAAGACATTTGACCTGTTAAAGAGGGACTGATATGCGCTGTAATCTTGCCATCCTGTGACGTTTCAATAAGGAACATGGCCACCACGGGCGTCCAGCATGGCTCTTACTCGCCGTGGCATACCACAGATTAAGTTGTCCAGGTCCTCTTGAGGCAGGCGATCCCACTCTTCGACGGTGGCCTCCATGATCTCATGGTGGGTTATGCGAGGGCGTGGACACAGAGCAATAGCACGCTTCAGGATATCACAGACATGTTCGATACAGTTCATGTCCGGCGACATCGCAGGCCATTCCATTCGTGCAATGGTGGACTCCTGGAGAAAGTTTTGTACCACCGCCACTTGATGTGGTAAGTATATGCAAAACTTTTTTTGATGTGTATATAAAAATGTAGTTTTGGGTCACATTTTGCCTGGGAAATATGTGTGACGCACTCCTATATCTGATAAATAATGAGGGTGCGCAATGAGGATACATTCTCGTATTTGGTATGTAACTAGGAAGCATGGCAGTGGTTACGCCCACTCAAAAATGAGCTATTTCTTAAAGGCATTCTGTGAGGCTAATAGCAGTTTCGCCAAATGTGATAGATAACAAGAGGTGAAACCTGTACTCTGTGTGCTGGGGAGGTGTTGGTTGTAGGCTAACGAAGCTAATGGCCAAGGAGATTGAATCCTTGACCCTGCAGCTGGAGCGTTCACAAACAACAAGCAACAATTTAACAATAATTGACGAGATGCAATGTCAAAGATGGGAGCGACCTGTTGCTCAACACTTGCTACACGCTGCTGGAACTGGGCCAAGGTCTTACAAGATAAGCTACCTCGCACTGTGCGGGTGTCTGCAACCATCACTCACCATATTATATGCCATCCATCTTTTCTGGAATTTACCAACGTTTTACATCATTCTTTTTCTTTTGGATGGGTGTACCACTCAGGATAGCCGCTGTCAGCGCCGGGATTCGAACCTGTGACCTCCAGATAGGTGATACCAAGCTGCGCTATTGGGTTCTCTCCACGGGGGTCGTAAAGGTAGATCCTAACAGGGGAAGTAACCTGAGCTTTATTTCACTGTCGCTCAATCTAAACTGGATGTGGAGGTAAATATTGTCGGAATGTATCAACCTACGCTGATCTTCACTATATACTCTTGTTTTCTCAAAGACGTATTCCATGCTATTCATTTTCATTAGCAAGTTTTGTTATTATTCCAGATTCCTAGAGTTATTTAGCCTTGCAGGGGCGTGGTGGCTCAGCGGTCTAGCTGTATGCCTCTCACCAAGGCGGTCCGGGTTCGATTCCGGGTCAATACATGTGAGATTTTCGAAGTGAAATGCCATGTCCTGTGGTTCGGATTCCACGTAAAAAGGAGGTCCCGTGGCTCATGATCTCAAGATTAACGGTCACGTAAAACTACAAGCTTCCTTCCTTCCTTCATTATTTAGCCTTGCAATTAAAGCTAAGTTCGGTCATTGTCTTTGTGTTTCACAGTTACTATTCAGATCTGAATATTTAATTTGTATGTTGTAACACCATAAAAATATCTTTGTATGGAAGTTATAGTCTGCATTATGAGCTCTATAATGATATCGTGAGAACCAAAATGCTTATTATGTATTCTGCTACAAAACAAGGTGCATTCTTAAATAAATGGGCAGAACATTCCTTGTTCAAACACCTCCACTCTTGGCCTCGTTGTGACTACTCGCACTTAGAAAATTTATAGTATCCTATAACTCTTTGACTGTACATGGTGGCTTAGGTGGCGTAGTCGGTAGCATGCTGAAATGCTATGCCCAAGATCGCGGGTTCAAACTCGGCCGAAGTCGTCGAATTCTTTTAAGAGCGTTAAAATCCGTCAGTATACCTTCCTACGGAGGGGAAGTAAAGCCGGAGGTCCCATTTCATCGATTTATGGCATGTAAAAGATCCTTCTATCAGGGTAAACTTGTGTGAAGCTAAATTTCTAGGTTAGATTTCGTTAGAACGCTCTATCAACGTTCCAACGTTCATCACTAGGTATCAGTGATATCTGGTAGCTAAAGTTGGAACTACTTGAAATTGAACGGAACTTGGAGCTCACCGTATGTGTGTCCGCTTGAAGCAGCTACAGACCCTGGTGGGCCGAAAATGTCCTCGGACACTCCCGGCACTAAAAGCCATACGATAAATAAATGAATGGACATGGATGACAGGTTAGCTGCACTGATTATATCTACGGAAACTCCAGAGGGTCCAGGTGTACGCAGCTGTCAGTCAACTCATGGCTTATCCAACATTTCAGTAGGGGTTGCCTACTCCCACTCTCTTCCTATACCCATTAGTGTGAACTGACTGGACTCCTCTGGGTTCAACCCAATTAGCGCAGTTCGAATCCCGCTCCGAACTTTCTGCTACAGCCCGCATAGCCGCAGTGCACGGTTTAAAGCCGCGGGGAATGGTGATGAGAGACAAATGGTCAAGTTAGTGATGATGATGATCGTGTAGCCTCCGGAGAGGCCGAGTGCAGGTCTTTCTAGTTGACGCCCGTGGGCGACCTGCGCGTCGTAATGAGGATGAAGTAATGATGAAGACGTCACACACATCCAGTCCCCGAGCCACGGGAATTAATCCCAGGAGATTAAAATCCCTGATGGCTCGGCCGGGAATCGAACCCGGGGCACTTCGAGCCAAAGCCTAGCATGCTAACCATTTAGCCACGGAGCCGGACGGTAAAGTTAGTAACCCACCAGCATACCGATGCGCGTTAAATCGCTCACCATGACCTCGACCTCGAAGGGAAGCTTCAGTAAGTCCGGTGATGAGAGGTTCGAATCCTGGTGCCTATCCTCAGTGTATTTTTTTCCACATTCCGGCCAGGAAAATTCCTGTATAATAACTTATTTCAAGTCATGGAGCACGAACCCCATCTCCGGCCCTACGAAGTACAGCTGCATACACTGCTACAGTCACCACAGGTTACTCAACAAACTGAACACACACCCAAGTGCACGGGGTTGATGATCAAGAATGACCTAAGCCCCTGATGCAAATGAACAACTCCCCCCAGGAGCTCCAACTTGTGGGACGTTGGTTGATGACCACCTGACCCCAGCCGAGTCCGGCTTTGCTTCCACATTCTTATACCAGGCTTCTCTCTTTCAGCTTTCCTGTCGACCTTCCTTGATCACTTCGGACCTTGACGGCATTAGGGTATCCGAGCCCTAGGGAGTCTTTCACCATCCCGCCTTAATTGCTCCTTGTCTCATCTATCCTGATACCCTAATTCTTCGAGGAGTCAGACCTTGTGTGTTTGTTTTCAAGATATTTCCTGCCTTCTGCTCAAGGCCTTCGAGGAGGCAGGGTGTGTGAAGCCATTAGCCACACCAGTTAAGATGAATTTTGGATAGTGCTACACCCTCAAGGGCTCACCCTTGGTGAGAACGGGAGTTGGCGACCCCGAGGGAATCCTGAACTGGGTCTGTTTTTTCCCTTTTCCATTGACATAGGATGTGCAATCTCTTCACTTTCTCTTTCCCGTCTGCATTTTATGGTTCTTCTTCCTTCCTAGTATCTCAAACCTCATTCTTCAAGGGTTGAAGGCATTTCATTTCCTCCTGTCCTTTATTTCCCTTATTCTTTCTTTTTATTCTAGTATTTAAATTAGTAATAATGCTTCCTCCTCGTTGCGTAGGGGATAACATGCTTGGCTCTTACCGCGGGGGCCTTGTTCGATTCCCGGCTCTGCCATGAAATTTAATTCTGGTCTGAGGGCTGGACTGGGGTACACTCAAACTCGTGAGGCAAAACTAAGAAGAGGCGGGTTCAATTCGCACCTTAGCCATCCAGGAAGTCATTTCCCACTTCTACCCCAGGCGAATGCCAGGATGGTTCCTGAACTAAGGCCACAGCCGCCTCCTTCCCAATCCTCATCTGAATTACAGCTACTCACACTAATACAGCTATCACAATCGCACAGGTTATCGGAGAAAAATCCGTACACACCCAAGTACATGGTGCTTCATGAGTGCGATGTCGCAAAGTCCCTAAATGAATCCACAACAAGTGGTCAATCTGTAGTTAGTTGTAGTTTCCATTTCATTTTCATTTTCACTCTCACCCAAACCATTAGGAGCCGCTAGCCTAGATGTTAGCCCCTTAAAACAACAACTATCACAATCAATGAACAAGCGGCCTCGGTGCCGTAGTCGGTAGCATGCTGAACTGCTGTTCCCAAGATCGTGGGTTCAAACCCGGCCGATGTTTTCGGATTTTTAAGAGCGTTAAAATCCTTCAGTATGCCTTCCTTTGGAGGGGAAGTAAAGCCGGCGGGCCCATGTCAAAGATTTATGTCACGTAATAGAACCTACCACTGCAATTTGTAGGTTATATTTGGCTAGTTAGAAACGCTCTATCAATTTCCAACGTTCGCTACTAGGTGTTGAACTCGTTGGGAGCCCTCGGGCGTTCAATCAAAACACCCAGCTATGGCCATTGGCTGCAATTCATATGTAACAATCAATGAACAGCTACAAACATTGTTAGTAACTTATTTAAGGCGACGCGGACTGTAATACACATTGGCGTGAAAACTCCTTAAAAGGGAAGCTTGTACTCTAAGTGCTTTACCTACTTCGCCTGTTACTTCCGAAGCTTCTGTACATCAACCTCAACGCTGAATACTCGAGCAGACTGATGTGCATTAACTGCAGTAATGAAAAATAGGCCTTAACTTCGTTAACGTTAAGTGGATTGCTTCTACCATCTCGTCCCGGAGTAGGCCTGTATAGTGACTAACTATGACTGCGTGAATTAACTGCATTGTCTTCCGTTAACTCAATTTCCTCTTTATTGGATGCCGGATGTCCCGAGTTAGTACGTTAGGGGTTGAAAGGGAAAGTTTCTTCACTAAAACGTTGGTGGAAATTCAGATCTTCCCTTGGTTATATCTGGAGACGACAACGAACTCTTCTATATATTAGGTGACCACTCGGAGGTCCTGGTTTGATTCCTGTGTCTGAGGGCTGTATATACTCAGCCTTGTGAGGCAAATATAAGAAGAGAAGGTTTCGATTCCCACCTCAGCCATTCTAGAAGTGGGTTTCCGTGGTTTTCCCACCTCTACTCCGAGAAAAAGCTTGGATAGTTCCTAGCTTGAGGCCACGGTTGCCTCCTTCCCCAATGTACAAATACACACACCAGTACAACCATCACAATAGCGCAAGTTATCACACAAATTCCACACACACACCCAAACACATGGGGCTATTTGACCACGATGTCGCAGACCGTAAAATAAGCAACAACAACATGACCTAGAACTAACTTACGTATAACAAGAAGGAAAGGACAAGCAAAAAATTAGAGACAGGGAAAAGAAATGGCTACAACCCTCGAAGAATGAAGATCGAAGGACTTGGAATGAAGCAGATGTTGATTTTTCAGGCTTTGCGACATCGTGGTCATGTAGCCCGGTGTACTTGGATGTGAGTAGAAGTTGGCTGATAACCTGTGTCACTGTGATGTCTGTTCTAGGGTGTGTAATTGTAATCGAGCTAGGATTTGGGTAGGAATCGACCGTGGCCTCAAGTTAGGTACAATCCCGGTATTTGCCTGGAGTAGAAGTGGGAAACCACGGAAAACCACTTCCAGGATGGCTGAGGTGAAAATTGAACCCTCCTCTTCTCCGTTTTGCCTCACAAGGATAAGTATACCCCGTATCAGCCCTCAAACCAGAATTAAATTTCTTGGCAAACCGAGAATCGAACTCCAGCCACAACGGTGATAGCCAAGAATGCTAGCCACTCCGGAATAAAGTAGAACCATGAAGGCGGTTAGGGAAGGGAAATAGGGGAAGGTACGTCTCAACATCAATGGGTAAAGAGGGAAAACGTAACCAGCTTAGAACCAGCCGCGAGCCCTTGTGGGTGCAGCACTATTTACTGTGCACCATGCACACCCTGCCTCCTTCAGGATGAGAACGAGAATATTTAAGAAAAAAAAGAAGCTGTCTGACCCCTCGAAATATGAGGGTATATGGAAAGAAAGGACAAGAGGGGAAACCGTCAAGTTGAAATGAGAATAACAGTTGATCAATGGACGTCGAGGAGGCACAATTACGTGGAAGCAATGTCGGTCTCTGATGGAGTCCTATAGTCGCCTATCCACGTCGCACTAATTTTGAGCCTCTGTGGGTATCCTTGTATTTCCCAAGCTGTTGAATCGATCGGTTGTCAGTGCTAAGGTGCATAAGTTACAGCAGGAGCAGCGTTTGATTTGTTTACACATAGGCACTGGGAAGTGCTCTACTATCCACCGTACTCTCCTGATTTAAGTCCCTCCGACTTCGATATAATCCCTAAGATGAACGATTCACTTCACACTTGAACACGTTCATCAGACAAGTAAGAATGTTAAGTATTGATAAAGCACATAGTTGCCATCAACCAATGTAATTAGATATAAGAACGTTAGATTATTTCATACCATACCAGTGTCGCAATGATCATCATGTATTGTTTGTCTCCTATCAGTACGTACGTTTTTTCACGCATCAAATAAAGTTGGTTGAATATAACTGAATCAGTAATTTTATAAAAACGTGTTACACCTACAACAGATCAAGCACCTCAATAACATTGGTAGTTAAAGAGAATTCACATTCACCCACCTACGACATCGACAGCGCTTTATGAGCTGGCAATCGGGTTGTTGAAGCCGGTAAGTAGCATTAACTACTGTACTGTATGATTCACTTCCGTTGGAAGCAGCGTGCCGCCCAGTGAGACACACTACAGCAACTGCTGGACAAGTCTACTACAAGTCTATTAACTGACCTCAAGTTACTCATCGTATTCAGTGGCACTAACCTCTGATACACCCTAACTGCTAGACAAGTCTATCCCAGGTGCCTGCTTGCTAACAGACCTCAAGTTACTCATCGTATTCGGTGGTACCAACCTCTGACATACACTAACTGCTTGACGAGGCTAACTCACGTGTCTGTCTGGTAACTAAACTCACGTTTTTTCATCGTATTCAGTGGTATAGATGGGCCGGTCAATCGTGGCCAGTCGTAAGTGCGTAAGCCCGAGTAGAACACTGAGACCTTGGAATGTGCACATGCGCTGCCGAGGACACATTGCGTAATTTACTTACATTGATCACAAAGGTATGAAGGCTCATTGTGCGTGGAGACTCCACTGCGCACGTAATATGTGCCGGTCAAGAAGGAACGGCCCACTTATAGCAGCAACTGACACACATTAACTGCTGTAGACAAGTCCACCCCAGGTGTCTGCTTGCTAACGGACCTCAAGTTACTCATGGTATGGAACCGTCACATATTGAAGTTCTCTCAGTCTCCTCGTTAACGAGCGGCGACTCAAACGTTGGGCAGTACCATGTGCCATTGTTCACTGGTGACCAATAGCATGCTTCTTCTATCTCTCCACGTGGAGTCCAGAGTACGATCCTGGCTGCCGGCTCGCGTGTCAGGTGTCCAGTGTTGCACAGTTGCTCGTAGTTCTGTCCAGTCTCGCTGCTTGCTCTCAGTGGCTACGGTGGAGAGTTGACAACACTCTTCTCGAGCTGGGAAAGCCTTGGCTCCCCACAGACATGGACTGTAAATATATCCGCCCAGCTAGGTTTCAAAGGTCAGCTGCTCATAAACGAGGAAAGTGAAAGAACTTTCACTTAACCACAATGAGGGGGGGGGGGGGGACGACGACTTCGAAGCTTATGATAATGTCGATGAAGTGCGGGGATTGGGGTTAAGTGAAATGATTACGCAATCACTTAACAAATAACAGAATTCAACTCATCAGTTCATGTGTGTTTTACTTATAGGCTAAAATTAGCAGAGGCCTTGCTTTCTTCAAAGAATATTTCTATTCAGATCTTTATTTGGGTGTTGGCGAATTCAGCCAACTAATCTTCCGAGTGGATCTTTCTTATCTTGTCATTCCATCCCGCAGTCCTTTTTCGCCAGTTTCCCCAGGCCAAATTCCGGTTCTTCCGCTGAAATTATCCTCCCTTCCATCCCCCACCACTACCACTGTGAAAACCCAAAATCTAAGGTAACTTAATTGTGTCTTGCAGAATGACCCGCTGGCTCTGGGATTTCCTGTAAACACTCTGCCATGCAGGGCTGTACAAATTGCACAATTCACTGAAACAAACATTAGCCTATGCCTTAATTCTTTAAAAAGCCACATCAGTGAAAAGTTACCTTAAACCCGTTACATTATTATTACTATTATTACTATTTTAGTTATTATTGTCCCCCGTGGTGTATGGATAGCACGCTTTTCTCTTACCGAGGAGGCTCTGGATTAGATTCCAGCCAGAAACTTAAGATCTATGTAATGTTATTGGTTTTACGTCCCTTTTAACTAGGCTTGCCATACGTCCCGGTTTGACCGGGACAGTCCCGGTATTTTGCTCTTGTCCCGGTGTCCCGCCCGGTTTTATCAATGTCCCGGAAAACGGCTGTAAGATGAAAAAAGTACATTCAAATCAAAAATAAGGGGTTTGAAAACAATGATTATTGTTAACTCATTAATTAATTGTTTTTTTTTTATTTTGACAAAAACAAGTTTTTTAAAATGGTTTTTGTAGTTAGACAAAAAGTTGTAATTTTTCAAAAAAATAAGATTTAGTAAGTTAATTGTTCAATTAAACTTTTTTAAGAAGTATTTTAAATTGTATTTTATTAACACTTCTTTCTAGGTGGTAGACCAGAAAGAATTATCATTATAAAGGAAAAATTGTATACTTTTATGTAGCAAAAATTCCTTTTTTTATTTTTAAAGGTGTATGACACTAACAATTTAGGATGCCAGATTCCCCACTCCCGTCACTTGTGAGGCTTACTGTAAAAAAGGCTTAAAACTCACCATTTTGCTTCTAATTTTTTAAAAATTCCATACCCCCAGACCTCCCGGTAAGGCTATTCCATATTAATGTGTCCCGGTTTCACTCACCAAAAATATGGCAAGCCTACTTTTAACTACTATGACCGGGGTGCTGGAATTTTGTCCCGAAGATCTTTAACGTGCCAGTATACCTACTGACACGGCTCCATCGCAATTACGCACCCACAAATGCCAAGTGACTGTGCCAGGATTCAATTCTGCAGCCTTGGGCTTAGTGGGCAAGAACGTTACCGCTGAGCAACGCAGCCAGTCATACTTAACATCTGATTTGAGGGTTGGAAACAATTGTCGTTTATTCATTTTTAAGGCTTGGCGATCATGTAGTGCTGTGTTCCTTGTGTGTGTGCGGAATCTGTCTGATAATCTGTGTTATTGTAACTGATGTAGCGTACTATTGTGTACTTGTAATTTGGCTAGGATATGGTTAGAAGGGCGCCATGACCTTAATTTAGGTACAATCTAGGCATCTGCCTGGAATACAAATGAGAAACCATGAAAAACCACTTCCAGCATGGCTGAGGTAGGAATCAAACCCGCCTATTCTCAATTCTGCATCAGGAGAAGGAAAGCCTCGTGAGGACAATTAAGTACCTGCTTGATATGAGAAGTAGTGGTCCATGATCTAAAATCAAAGTGATGTGGCTAAGGGTGTCGTCGCGCAGGTTATTCGTGCTCTACAATTTGTAGGCTATGAACTGGGTTGCAGTCCGCTTGATGTTTGGGTGCTCCCAACCACGGGTTTGTTAGACCATTATTGTTGATTCATTGAGGGGCTTTGCGTCATCGTCGTCATGTAACCCCGTGTACTTGGTTGTGTGTGTGGAATTTGTCTGATAACTTGCCTTATTGTGATGGCTGTATTATTGCGTGTAGTTGTAATTAAGATGAGGATTGGGAAGGAGGCAGCCGTGGCCTTCAGGTAGGACTCAATACGGCATTTGCCTGGAGTAGAAATGGAAAACCACGGAAAACTACTTCCAGGATGGCGGAGGTGGGACGAACCCTCCTCCTCCTCTCAGTTTTACCTCACGAGGCTGAGTGTAACCCGTTCCAGCCCTCAAATCAGAATTAAATTTCTTGGCAGAGCCGGTAATCGAACCCGGGCCTCCGCGGTGATAGCCACTACGTAACGAGGCGGATATATAATGCTCAATGAAATGTCATCTAAAAAACCTACTAAAATGAATGAAAATGACTTTTAAAAACCTACTAGTTGAAACCCGTCAAAACATGACGGTCAATAGAAAAATATTTACTGAAGAATTTTCTTATATAGGCCTACTGTACATTTTTTGTACGATTATGTTTTGACTCTATTGAAACTATAAGGTCGTCAAATGATTGCACTCTCAACATTGCAAAATACTGCTGGCCATGACTGAAAAATTGTTGGGGCAAATTGAGGCCTATACGTTCCAGAGTTTCCCCTTGAGCTTTATTGATAGTGATAAAGTATGCCAAATGAATTGGAAAATATTGCCTCTTGAAAATGATAGTGTTTTATCGGATGGTGTTAAATCAAGTCGAAGGATTAGACCTCTCTGCCTAATTTTAACTGCACCTATTATTTCCATATCCAAGCAATATGGTTGCATTTAGGAGTCCTTGGGAAACGTTCAGATTTCTAAGCAGAATAACGGGTCAAGCGTTTGGAGTATGTGGCGGCCAGTCATTTAGTTCCAAGAAATTCAAGAACTCAGAGGAGTCTAATACAACTGGCCGCAAACCGTCGCTTATAATTTTGGAATATAACGAAGAAATGCGATGATGTGCAATTCCATACATTTTAAAACAATGTGGACCGCGTGCGTGTGGCACAGTAACATTGGCACCAAATGAAACGAAGGACATAGCATTGTACTGCCGATTAGTCTCTCTGAAATTCTTTGAGATATCATCTCCAATGAAAAATAATTGTTGCAGCCTGTCAAATATTTTATATTTATTCAGATTAATTTTACCATTACAGCAGCAAAGGTCAAAGTAACCAAGTGTAGATTTCTCGCAAGAGATATACAGTGCAGAACAATGTTTACATTTGTTCGTCAAGGACCCTAAACTGTAACGGCACAGTATCTGGAATTGTTTCTGAAATGCCATATTTATGTTAGATTTTAAAAGTGGCTTCGTATTTTTCTCCGATTTCCCACTTTTTTTGCGGCTAGTGTTCCATTTCGTCAAATGGGTTTATTTATAGCAGCATTTCTCCCCAAATTAACGTCATTTTAAATAACACTATAGTGGCCTGCATCAACGCAGCCGCCAAATATTAAATGGCAAATAATAACTTACTTCCATTACCAAAATCAACTGCGTGGTTAGACCCATTGTTATGTACTCTAAACAAATAATCAATAAACAATAATATTCACATATACAATGAAGTTCAGAGACTTCCATTCTCAAGTTGGTTGCTGATGAGAATGCGATGAGACTGATCGCCAATAATACAATCCTTGCAATTTTTGCAATTTGCTTGCAAACGCCACTCAGGATGACGATCTTCATTTTGAAATAAACAGAATGAAATTGCTGTAAATAATCAATTTCCATCACCTGTTGAAAGTACAATACTTTGCATTCCCATGACAGTAAATTATGCAAGGGAGCATAGAATCACTTCGCTACTACTGGAATGAGCATAGACTCACTTCACCAGCCACCGTAATGGAGGGAGTTTTAGAATTATATGTTCAGTGCTTGTCAAAGATCGTATTAACACAGGGAAGCCCACTCTTAAGACTACATTCTGAGCTATTGCCACGGATTCCAGGTTCGATCCCCGCTCTGCAAGAAATTTTATTCTGGTCCGAGGACTGGAACGGGGCGCACTCGTGAGGCAAAACTAAGAAGAGCCAAGTTTGATTCCCATCTCAACAATCTTGGATTTGGTTTCCGTGGTTTCCCACTTCCACTCCAGGCAAATACCTAACTTAAAGCCTCGGTCGTTAACTCCCCATTCCCCACATTAATTACAAATGCACACATCAACACAGCCATCACATTAACACAGGTTATCAGAGAAAAGTTTACACTCGCACACCAAAATAGACGGGGCTGAGTGACCACGATGTCTGAGTCCATCAAATGAATTATGTTCGCCAATTTGTTAACGCTGATGTATGTTTTTGAACTACTGGATATAAGTTCGACTTTTAAATTAATATCATTACATTGTTGCAGCTTGGCAAATATTTTATATTCCAGTAGATCAATTTTACCATCACAACAGTAAAGGCCGAAGTAACCGCGCGTAGATTTTACGCAAGAGAAATACAATGTAGAACGATGTTTACATTTGATCGTCAAAGACCTTACACTGTACTGCATAACATCTGGAATTGTTTCTGAAATGGCCTAATTATATTGGATTTTAAATGTGGCTTCGAATTATTCGATAACACTATAGTGTCCTGCAATATCGGAGGCGCTAAATATTAAATGGCAAAAAATACTTCCATTGCCGAAATCAACTGCGTAGTTAGATTCAGTACTCTAAACAAATAATCATTAAACAACTGCCTTATACAATGAAGTTCAACATGACCGTCCAGAGACTTTCATACTCAAGTTGGTTGGTGAGGAGAATGCGATGAGACTGAACGCTTAAAATAAATTCCTTATAATTGTTCCTGCCAGCGAAATTTTTTGCAATAGCTTGAAAACGCAGCTCAGAATCACGTTCTTCATTTTGATATAAACAGTACAAAACTGTTCTAAATAAGCTATTTCCATCACCTGTTATAGTTTATGGCAGTACATTTTGCAGGGGAACATAGAATCACTTCGCCAACTACTGGAATGAGCATAGGTCTAAACTGAATACTCACTTCGGCAGTCACCCTAATGGAGGCAGTTTTAGAATTCTATGTCCCGTGCATGTCAAAAATCGTATTAACACATGGAAGCCCACCCATTCTTGGCTATCGCCTCGGAGACCCGTGTTACATTTCCTGCTCTGCCAAGAAATTTAATTCTGGTCTGAGGGCAAAAACGGGGCACAATCAGTCTCTTGAGGTATAACTAAGAAGAGGAAGGTTTGATTCCCACCTCGACAATCTTGGATGTGGTTTTCTGTGGTTTCCCACTTCCACTCAAGACAAATACCGGGATGGTTCCAAACTTAAAGCCTCGGCCGTCACCTTGCCATTTCCCACCTTAATTACAAATACACACAGTAATGCTGCCATCACAATAACACGGGTTATCAGAGGAAATTTTACACGTACACACCAAAGTACACGGGGATAAGTGACCACGATGTCGGAGCCCTTCAAACGAATTATGTTTGCCAAGTGTCTCTCGTGGCGAAAGCAATTGTGGACACGCGCCAGGGCCTGGAAAACTACCTTTTCTCTAATAATTTAAGAGGATATCGACGATGCATAATTATAACTTTTAGTCTAGGATGCTACCAACTTGACCACCGAAGCATTGGGAAGAAATTGCAATATTAAGGTACATAAACAACATAGCCTACACACTCAACTGTCAGTTAATGTTCTTCAACGTTTCCCTTCTTAAAAATTCCCCTCCTTTATAATTCTCCATCACGTGAAAACGCGCGATGTCTTGTGTTTTAAATATATCGATGCAATGGTGCAGCCATCTGTTGTTAGTTACTGGAACTATATGGGCGAGGCACTGCCATCTGTTGTTAGTTACTGGAACTGATGGCAGATATTAGCTCTTTTGACCACATGCTGTAATGCAAAGGTAAAACGGAAATAAAACGTATTGAGAGGGAATGTAGAAATATGTATCTTTAACTGACATAAAACCTTACTAATACTCCTTGATAAAACAATATTTCAGTAGTAAAAAAATAAAAATACTGGCGGGAGCTGGGATCGAACCTGTGATACTTAGGTCCACAGTCGATCGCCTTAACCAAATAGCTATTCACGCACTCTCGTCCAACTGCAGACGCAACCATTTAGTATCTTCAAAAGCCGGCATCTGAAGAAAATATCCAATTCATTATCAATAAAATCAATATTGCAAATTCGTATATGTTCATACTGGTATTATATTTTATTGTCAGAACTTGGTTAATGTATGTTTTCAATTACATGGAAGCTTATTAAATAACTTACATTTAAATGGACTTCTCACCGCCATTTTGTCATGAGTCCAGGCAGATTGTGCGCATGCGTGAGGGGAAAGAATTCTGCTATTTTCTATATTTATTTAATAATATACCGTAATATATTAGTTTATTTTATAGACACTCTGCAAATCTACTGGCCAAGAGCTTACGTTAGAGTGCTCTACGAAGTAAATCGGTTCTGTCGTTCTCTCAATCTCGTGGTAACAAAAATCGCCTTAGTGTTTTAAATATATAGATTCCATCAAACTGAAATATGGCGACAGTTTTACAGAGGATTCATAGAAGGAATCCTGTTTTATTCACTACACAATTACCTACTCTCATTAAAATATACTTGAATTTAACAAGGAAATGGCCGTTAAAATGTTATTCTTAATCTTAGTGTTTTTTTGAACCATATTAATTAAAATCTTAATAAAACAAACTTCCCGGATAGACAATAAAAAAAAAGACTACTAACTTTCATTAAAATATACTTGAACTTAACAAGTTAAAATGTCATTCGAATTAATGAACTAAAGAAGGAAGCAGCCGTGGCCTATTGGAAGGGACAGTCCTGGATTTGTATAGAGTTGAAAATAGAAAAAAACGGAAAACCATTTCAGGCTGGCTGCATGGTCGAAATATAATTGCTAAATAATATTGTGACCCTTGGTTAGTATATAAATATAATTTACACCAATTAAAAATTCAGTTCACCGGGCTGATAGCCAAATTACCCCAGCCCTTAAAATGAATCTCCAACTATTAATTATGGTACTGGTATTAAGTATGGTTTAATTTCATCTAATAGGTTAGGGTATTCAATGAAAAATTTTCACTTGGTTTATTAAAATTTAATTTTGTTCATTTATTAGTGTATGCAAAGAAGATCGGGTAAAATGTTAGAGCTTGCAGTTACAGTAGGTTATATTAACGCTGTCAGTTTATCGAACACAATCTCATGGATGTCCATATTTGTGAAACTATTGAGGACATATCGTATTCTTTGTGTAAAGCTCCTCCACAGACAGTAGTTGTCACCATATCCAGAAAGCTAGGTCATACATATGTGAATTTATAGTAATTGACACCCCTGGGACAGTCAAACTGAGAGTCACCTCCCCTCCAACAGTTTAATGACAAAATGTTGGAACGCGTGTACAGTATGGTATGTGTTGGCTGCAGAGTGGGGGAAGGTAGGGGAGGTTGCTAATGAGCTATCGCTGGCCGAATTGGACTGCGCCCCTTTATTTGTTCAAAAATATTTTTGTTGACTTTCATCAATTGTTGGTAGATTTCTTGTGCTTTATTACTCCTAAAACAGCTCGGGAAACTGCAGCGTTATATTTTTACTGTATTTTAATGCCCCTGATATTGTGCTTCTTGTTTTCTTTATTTATACGGATCAATCATGAAGATATCAAATATATTAGGCATGGAATTGTGATTACGTAATGCCTGGGGAGGGAGCGAGCGATGCGATGATTACCTGGAGGGTTTCACTTATAATAGGGTAAGGGGTCTCCGCCCAATCAATACTTTTCTAGTTCCAACACAAGTTACCCCATAGTAGGCCTAAGTGAATTTGTACACGTCAATACGGACCTTACAAAATGGAAAAACATCCAGTTAATCTTGAAGAAAAGGCGAGCCAGGCCAAAAGGTTAAGATTTAAATATAAAGAACTCAAAATAAAACTGTCTACAGCCATCAAAGACATAGATTTCATCAAGGAATGTAGGAACCACAAACCAGTTCCAACACAAAATGAAAAGTATTGATTGGGCGGAGACCCCTTACCCCATTATAAGTGAATTTGTACTCGTCAATACGGACCTTACAAAATGGAAAACCTTCCAGTTAATCTTGAAGATAAGGCGAGCCAGACCAAAAGGTTAAGATTTAAATATAAAGAACTCAAAATAAAACTGTCTACAGCCATCAAAGACATAGATTTCATCAAGGAATGTAGGAACCACAAACTAGTTCCAACACAAAGAAAAGTATTGATTGGGCGGAGACCCCTTACCCCATTATAAGTGAATTTGTACTCGTCAATACGGACCTTACAAAATGGAAAACCTTCCAGTTAATCTACCTGAAGGGTGTCAAACATCAACCAATGAATGATAACATAACGAATGCCGGTTCCTAAATTAAGACCGCAGCCACCTCCTTCCCATTCGCCATCTTACTTATGAATACACACTCTAATACAGCCATCTCAATGACACAGGTTATCAAACAAATTTCACACACACCCAAGTTCACGGGGCTACATGACCGCGATGTCACGTATCCTCTCAATGAATCAAAACAATTAATACCATATGTATCGATCAATAATAACCTTTTATATTATAGAATCATAACTGTTGTATAGTCATACATAGTTAATCCGAACTTTTATAATAATCAAGTCGTGAATAATTCGAACCTTCCCATGATATTCTTATACAGGAAAATTCAACACCCAGTCTAAATTCTCAAGTGTGTATTTACTCAAAGAACTTCTTCATTTTTAAATTCCTGATTGTTTATTTTCCGTATTTTTATTATTATAATTATTAGTTTTCTTTTTTTTCTTTTTGTTTTATAATTTTTAGCCTTTTTCATATTTAAGCGTCCATCTCATTATTTAAACTCTTTATCTGTTTTAAGAGTGGCAAATGACCTCACTGTTCTTCCCCTCAAGACAAGAATAACTAACTAAAATACAACAACTAATTCAAAAATGATTTTAATGGAGGAAAACAATCTAATCATAATTATTTGAATATTACTATAAAACGATCATGTAAAGTTTACAGGAATAATAATAATAATAATAATAATAATAATAATAATAATAATAATAATAATAATAATAATATTAATAATAAAGTAACCCCGTGTAATCAAATGGAGGTAAAAGCGTGTTGACCGACTGAAAAGTATAAATTGATAATTAATATTAATCTCATGTATTTTTTCAGGTGTAGGTATTAAAACCCGTTACAATTTGGGTACAATCGTGTTGACCAATTCAAAAGCATTTAAATTTCATAGATCGACAATAAAACAATCACGTATAAAGGGCAATGCGGTAATTTTTTCCACCGTTTATTGTAAGCCTCAATTACAAGTAAGCACGCTATAGTTCAGCTACCACAATCATACAGATTTCATACACACCCAAGTAAAGACCCTGTAATTAGGGGTAGTGTTTTTTCATAAAATCACGAAATGCTCATAATGCCTTGCACTCTTGAATTTTCTCTTTTAGCGAATTGTAAACCACTTTTTAATGTGTTTTGAGAAAGCATCAAAATTCGAAATTGGTTCAAAATGCCAAAACTCTACATAAATTCGAAATGTACGATCATTTAACATAACGTTTTTTATTCTTTCTTTGCGTACAGAAACTACAAATGAGGAGTTTCTATACTCTTGAAATGTTTATGAGAGTTTGACCACTTGTCTGGAAAGCGGAAAGTAACCCCTCCTGAACCTTTTACCCACCCATCCGTCGCTATAATTCACTTCGCGTAAGTCAAGTCAACAAGTGCTAAGATGGCGAGACCGAAAATATCTTAAACAAACAGCTCTAAGATTTCATTCAACAATGTTACTGATTCAAGAACTTGAATGCACTTACATTGGTCGATTTTGAAGCAATTGTGTTGATTTTGTGTATTTTCTCTGTATTGTTATGATTTTGCATCAGTATACATTTATTTCTGTGAAATACTTTGGCTTCTAACAATTTTCTTCTGTGTTAATTTAACCTAATTAATATAAAATAAATACATAATTTTTTACATGCATTTTTTTATCTCGCTATTAACCTTTTAATAGCGTATATTTAATTTCATTAATGTCATTTTAAAATCACTCATTTGTTAGATTTAACCCAAATTTGTGGTTTTCTTTCTTCAAAATGCTAAATTGCAAAGGTATAAAAGCTACCAAATACTTACTGTTCAAACCGAAATGCTAAATTTCTGATTTCAAACTGCTAACAGCTAGTTGCGTGAAGAACTAAAGCCTATTTTCATATATCCTACATTTGTTAATTGCCTCTATTAACATACAAAATTTCAGTTTGATAGCTGTAATAGATTCGTAGATACGTATTCAAACTTCAATCGCATGATTAGGACACAATAAGTAAAAACGATATTTTCAAGCTGCCATCATGTGGTTATGGAAACCATTCAAATAGATTAGATGCCAGTGCATTAATATTTGTATAAGGATCAACTCTACCAAGTTTCACTGCACTCGGATGGTTAAATTGCGAGAAACGTCCATGTGAATATTTATACTTCGCGTCACTGCCATGTTGGATTTGTGATCATCAGATTATTGTAAGTCCTATAGGTGAACTTATATTCATAGTCTAGTCCCTATGAACATAAAAAATCAGTTTGATTGCTGTAAAAGATTCATTGATATTGAGAAACATCGGATGGTCGCCATGTTGGATTGTTATATGTATAGGCCATAGAGTCATGTACCATTAAAGGAAAATTATTGCGTAGGTGCATTATTCAATTTCTCACTTCGATCGCATGATTACGACACAAGAAATAAAAACTTAATTTTAAAACTCGCACAGCCTCCATCTTGAAGTTATGTGAACAATTGAACTAAATTAGGTACCAGTGCATTACAATGAGTATGAACATTTGCTGTACCAAGTTTCATTGCGTTTGGATCATTAAATCGCGAGAAACGTCTATTTAAAACTTGCAACTTCGCTTGGCCGCCATGTTCGTTTTGTAGTTAACCGGTTTTTGAAAGTCTCATAGATGAACATACAGTAGTGCCCTTTATGTCCATACAAAATTTCAGGGTGATGCCGGTAATAGTTTCAGAGATATAGAATGCCGGTGAAATGTTTCGCACACCCGCCATCTTTAGGTTATGAAATAATTGAACAAAGTTATATGTCGGAGCATTGCAATGTGTATAAACATATACTGTACCAAGTTTCATTGCGTTTGGTTGGTTAAATCGCGAGAAACGTCTATTTAAAAGTCGCAACTTCGCTTGGCCGCCATGTTGGTTATGCTGTTACCAGGCTTTCAAAAGTCACATAGATGAACTTCTAGTCGTTTCCGTTATCTCCGTACAAAATTCCAGGGTTATATAGATAATAGTTTCGGAGATATTGAATGTGGGTGAAATATTTCGCACTGCCGCCATGTTGGATTGATGAGACGTAACAAGATTTGAATGGCAAGGTTGGGGTCGTCCGGAATAGTACTATGAACTTGCCGAGTTTCATTCAAATCGCTCCAGCCGTGTAGATTTTATTAGACACACACACACACACACACACACACACACATACACACACAGACAGACATGCGGGCAAAAGGTGATCTCATAAGCCTATTTTTTTTCATAAATGAAAATAGGCTAAAATCACCAGGTCTACCTATAACTGAATCAATGAGTTTGATGACATGGGGAAGGAGAGGGCTTGAAACGTGACTCTACGGAGTAGGGTTTCCCTTTCAAGAATTTGACCAGGGCGTTCTGAGAATGTTATCATCCATTACACAGTGTTATCTTATCAGTGGCTCTGTTCAAACACTGAGGCCAGGCAGGCCGGATGTGCAGGGCCATCCCCAGGCAGGTGGTGAGTGGAGAAGACTTGACTGTTGTATCCCAGGGTGCATCCTCTTCTACAGGGTTAGAGGGTAACGACGTTACTAGTAACCGTTACTTTAGATAAAGGGGTAACGACATTGCAAGTAACTGTTACTTTAAGTAACGAGAGGAACGACATTGTAAGTCACCGTTACATTAAGTAACGACTTTATTAGTAACCGTTACTTGAAGTAACTGGAGTAACCATATTTTTACTAACAGTTACTTAAAATAACGAGAGTAACGACACTACAAGTAATTGCTACTGTAAGTAACGAAGTTAGTAGTAACCGTTACGGAAAGTAACGTGAGTAATGAATTTACATGTAACCGTTACTTTAAGTAACGACGTTAGTAGAAACCCTAACGGAAATTAACGGGAGTCACGAGTAATAACCGTTACATATAGTGACTGGAGTAACCACGTAATTAGTAACTATTACTTTAAGTAACGGGAGTAACGAGGTTACTAATTATGGTCTTCCCCTTTAGGTTTGTCAGATCTGTATAAAACACTTATGTACAATTATTTATGCAATTATCTAATTATAAACACTTGTAACGTATCAAATCTTCTGTTGTGTTCCGTTAGTAATTGCTGCGTTTGTGTTACTGTAATTATGTGGCTGTGACGTGCAAACTGTTTGATACTGATGTGACACACTTATCTGAGGCGGCTTCGGTGGCGTAGTCGGTAGCATGCTGAGCTTCTGTGCCCAAGATAGCGGGTTCAAACCCGGCCGAAACCGTCGGATTTTTTAAGAGCTTTAAAAATCCCTCGGTCTGCCTTCCTTCGGAGGGGAAGTAAAGCCGGCGGTCCCATGTCATAGATTTATGGCATGTTAAAGAACTTTCCACTAATTACACCTGTGTGAAACTAAATTGTATAGGTTAAGAATGTAAACAACGCTCTTAGGTTGCTACGTTCGTTGCCAAGAGCCGACTGCGGTGGCGTCTAGTAGCTAAGGTCTGAACTAGGCCTAGTAGTCGTTGACGGTGGCGTTTGGCGGCCAAAGTAGGAACTACTTGAAAAATTCAAAGTTGCAGTCCTTACTTGAATTTAAAAAAACAGATGCACACACAAATACAGTCATCACAATTAACACCGGTTATCAGACAGATTCTACACACACCCAAAGTACACGGGGCTACATGACCGCGTTGTCGCAGGCCCTAAACTAAGGAATCAACCAACCAATACTTATCTGATTGCTGGAAAATCCTTTTGGCAGCATCCACTATTTAACACTGTCCGTTGCTGAATGAACTCAATCGCCTCACCTTATTCCCGATTATAGACCGACAGTAATATGGGAAATGAGTACATATATTAATAATAACAATTTATTCCTTCCCCCTCCCCATTCCAAATTTCCTTCAAAATTTCCCTTTGTTTCCCCACACATATTTAGCCTATTTTCATCACATGAAAAAGAAGCCTTCGAGATCACCTTTTGTTAGTGTGTGTGAGTTTCAATGAGACTCGGTAAGGAGGTAGTACTATTTTGTCCGACCTCGACCGTGCCTTCACATTTAAATGCTTTACACTAATCCAACATGGTGGCTGTGCGAAATATTTCACCAGTATCTTATATCTTTGAAACTATTACTGATATCACTCTGAAGTTGTGTATGGTCATAGAGAATACAAAGGTAAGTCCAGCTATGTGCCGCTTAAATACCTGTTAAGTACAAAACCAACATGGTGGCCAAGCAAAGTTAAAATATTTAAATGGCATTTTCTTAAGATTTAATCCACCGAGCGCAACGAAACCTATCATCCTACATGTCTATACAAGATTTAATCTACTGGCATCTAATTCAATTCAATTGTTCTCATAAAAGCAATATGGTGGCTGTGCAACATTTTTAAAATAATTTTTAATTTTTGTGTCCAAATCAAGCAATTGAAGTGAACGTTTGAATAAAGAACCTACGTAATAATCTTCATCTTCTTAAAACATTTATGAAAATTGGCTCTATAGTTCTTCACTTGTTTTAAAATCACATCAGTCACTTCCCAATCTAGAAGTGAAAACCTCTAATACAGGCTGTTCCAAATCACGAGTTTGAGTATGCGTACACGCGAGTACTCAGCAGTGCTGGTCGGAGCACGGTTGGAGAGGGACTGGTGGTCATAGCCAATACGTCACTGGTCGAAGGTCATAACACAAGTCCATGCATGGGCTTCCTGCCAGTGTTGATGTATCCACCGCGCAGTGACGGCAGCCCCCACAGCAGACCTGTATTGCATGTTGCAGGTTTACTCACGAAAGGCGGCGAGTACTCATCTGCTCCCGAGCGCGCAGCTCGGCTGAAACAACCTGCTCTAATACATAGATGCTTGCGGCAATGATATCACGTGGGTGCTGGTCATTATCACTATGCCTGGACAAGAACTAACGGGCTGCAAGGTGGGAGTCACAGTGTAGGCTGCACTCTCTTTACATGACATCTCTTAAAGCACGGCTGTGTAATTATATTATTAAGAAAACCAATCATAGTAATTGGACGATGGAGGTGTCATGTTGGAATGTTGATAGAACTGTCGCTTAATATTTACATCTGAGACTCGCTGTAGGCGGATTGAGAACACTCCACGCACTCTGTACTATCGATTTAATTAGATTTCGGCATGCAAGTTATTTCCTTAAGGGACCAAGGCGTCGCGTACCCTCTCCGTAATAGTTTACTCATAATGATCTGAGCCCACCTTAAGTTTCATTATTATAACTTAGTAATAACATTATTATGAAATATATATTACATTTTATGAAATCCACTCCCAACGTGGGTCTACAGTGGTCCTTTATTGCTCTGAATAACATAAACTTACTTGGGCGTAATTATATCTGTGTATGGGTGGTGGGGTGTTGGGTGTTGGGGTGGGGGGATGGATACAAATTACTATCCAACCTCCGGGGCAGGTATCTTTTGTCCGCCCTGTTGCACATTGGTTAGTATTCTTGGCTGTCAATTCGATTGCCGGCTCTGTCAAGAAATTTAATTCTGGTGTGAAGAGTGAAACGTGGTACACTCAGCCTCGTGAGGCAAAAGTGAGAGGTGGCGGGTTCGATCCATACTTCAGCCATCCTGGAAGTGGTGTTTCGTGGTTTACCACTTCCACTCCAGGCAAATGCCAGGATGGTACTCAACTTAAGGCCACGGCCGCTTCCTATCCCCATCCTTCCTCAATACAAATACACATAGTTGTACAGGCATCACAGTGCCACAGGTCATCAGACAAATTCTACACACACCCAAGTTCACGGGGCTACATTATAGCGATGTCTCAAAGCCCCTAAAAGAATTAACAAGAACAATTCAGGTATCATTCCGATTTTCGACGCTCAGGGCCGTCTACGGGCGTCTATTTGATGTGAGCCTGGCCTTGGTGGAGGCCACAAGCAATAATAATATAATGGGAAGATGAAATAGGGGCTATGAAAGTATACCTCATTATTACCGACAGCAGTAACTACGATCACTAACACACAGGGCGGCTTCGGTGGCGTAGTCGGTAGCATGCTGAGCTTCTATGCCCAAGATCGCGGGTTCAAATCCAGCCGAAGTCGTCGGATTTTTAAGAGCGTTAAAAATCCCTCAGTATGCCTTCCTTCGGAGGGGAAGTAAAGCCGGCGGTCCCATGTCATAGATTTATGGCATGTTAAAGAACCTTCCACTAATTACACCTGTGTGAAGCTAAATTGTATAGGTTAAGAAAGTAAACAACGCTCTTAGGTTGCTACGTTCGTTGCCAAAAGCCGACTGCGGTGGCGTCTGGTAGCTAAGTTCTGAACTAGTAGTCGTTGACGGTGGCGTTTGGCGGCAAAAGTAGGACTATTTGAAAAATTCAAAAGTCTGCAGTCCTTACTTGAATAAAAAAAACAGATAACACACACTAATACAGTCATCACAATTAACACCGGTTATCCGACAGATTCTACACACACCCAAAGTACACGGGGCTACATAACCGCGTTGTCGCAGCCCCTAAACTTAAGAACCAACCAACTAACGCACAGCGGACTCAGAAGGCGTGGGTTCGAACCGCACCGTCAGACGTCCTTGAAATGGTTTTCAAGCAACCTTCTAACAGGCCACGGCAGCGTCCTTTCACACCCTTGCCCAGTTTCTTTCATCTTTATTCATTCATTTAATCTCTCATTAACTCCTCTCATGAGGTTGGCGTCAGGAAGGGCATCTGGCAGCAAAAACCATCCGCCATTTTGAATTTCATCGCATCTCATCCCCGACCCCGTAGATACAGGAATAATAAAGGGTGGACATACATTTTTGTATTATTAGACTATTATTATTATTATTATTATTATTACATCTATTTCACCACATAAGTGGGACATATCAACATATCGTCGGCTTGTTTGCAAGACGGTATGGCTAAATCTCTTAAGGTGGCACATTGAGAAACGAGCGAACGATGGAACAGGTCTCCAAGATGACGGCCTTCTGCATGGTGATATGTAGACCAGGATGTATTCCCAATATTTGTAGATTGCGAACCAATGATTTGGGGATGATGCCGGTAGAAGAAATTACTATTATTATTATTATTATTATTATTATTATTATTATTATTATTATTATTATAGTTAAAAAGTCTCATGACAATTCCATTAGCGTGCTAGCCCAATAAGTTAGGTTAAGTTTGCGAGGTCACGGATCGCCCACCGAAAGAGTAAACTCTGGGTAGTTCATATAGGCAACACAAGGCTCAAGTGTAGCAGGTGCGCACAAACATTTCACACCACACGGAGCGAGCAAAGGCACATGCTAGCAGTGTGCAAAGACTTTCAGTCAGGAAAATGAACTAGGTATCTCTTTCAGACGAAATAAATCTGAAGTGTTACAGGTGCGCAAAAAAACATTTAAATTATTATTATTGTATTGTGAAGTGACTTACCAAAGCGGGTTAGTACAGTTGTTTAACCTCCATTGTGTGGTGGAAGTGTTTGTTTGCAATTGGAACGACATAATATCGTGTGTAGTATTAAAAATCTTGTGGTGAAATAACCTTGTTGTGAACAGCCATCTTGTCAAAGATGAAATCACAAAGACCTCATTCTCTCGATTCGAGTCACGGCCTACTAGACTCCGCCATCGGTATGACGGAAGAAGCAAAGATTCAGCGTGATACAGCGGAGTTGTTGGGAGCATCAAAGGAAAGCATCCAAAGTGGCGGAGAGGGTAGGCGTATTACTTAAACCAGATTGATGATATCGATCGGCAGATAACAGAGAATCAACATGAAGAAGAGATGCATCTTGAGACTGCCAGATCACTACTAAAGAAGATTATGGCTATTCCTCTTAAGAACTTAAAAATGGATATAAAGAACGGTCTCATGAAGCTGGAAGAAGCTTTAGATGCTGGAGCAACATGTAGGTTGTCATGGAAGAAATCAGCGGAAGAACTGAAGCAGGAAATAACTATCATGGAGAACAAAGAATTGACCAGGACATCATTAGTATCAAATGAAACGGTGGAAGATCCAGGAAATTGGGATAAGGTTCTACCTAAGAAGAAGAGAAAGAAGACGAGTGAGGAGAGGATACCCGATGACATTCCAATGGAGCAGGTCAAAAACGATCTTAAAGATACAGTGGTTAGCGAGAGTGGAAAACGACCTTATTCTAAATCAAGGAGTCGTTCAGAAGCCGTAATCATCAAACCAATGAAGGTTAAGACTTTCGCTGATGTTCTGAACGATATCAGGAATAAGGTGAAGCCGGAAGACAATGGAGCAGACATTCGATCTATCCGTAAAACTAGAGATGGGGCTGTTCTTCTTCAGTTCAAGAAAACAACGCAGATTGAAAATAGGGAAAAATTCAGTAAATCTTTGAGATATGCTCTTGGACAAGATGGTGATGTAAAGGCTTAAATTCCCCGAACTACACTGGAGATTCGGGACTTGGATGGTATCACTACCGTTGCAGATGTGGAGGAAGCTGTAAGACGGGATTCTGGTAATACTCATGGAGAGCTGAAAATTTCGGTAACTAAACCAAATAGTTGGGGACAGAAACTTGCAATTTTTGAAACTAAAGATGAGGATGCTCAGAAACTTCTGGAAGCAGGAAGAATTAAGATAGGATGGCTATACTGCAGAGTACGTGTTAGAACCATTTTACCTCGCTGCTTTCGATGCTTGTCATATGGACATTTGGCACGGAAATGCGAAGGCCCTGACAGAAGTAAGCTTTGCTTTATGTGTGGAGAAGCTAGTCATAAAGCAGTAGACTGTAAAAAGAATAATCCGCAATGCATGCTTTGTACAGATAAATGTGTCAATTATGTTAAACGAAACCATGCTCCTGGATCAAGTGCATGCACAGTTTTTCGTGAAGCTCTTGAAAAGGCCAAAAATAACAGCAAATGATGCGAATCCTTCAAGCATACATGCACAGGAGTCAAAAAGCTAACGACCTTCTGACACAGCTGATTTATGAGATGGAAGCAGATATCACTATTATTAGTGAACAATATCAAGAGAGGGACCATCCTGGGTGGTTTGCGGATAATCTTGGAACAGCTGCAATTTGGATACCAGATCTAGGAAAATTCCCAGTCGCAGAGCATAGATGTGAAAACGGTTTTGTCTGGGTAAAGATTGGGGGAATCACTATTGTTAGCTGTTATTTTACGCCAAATGAATCTGTCCCAAACTTTCAAATGAAACTTGATGGCCTTGAGGATGCATTGCGTTGAATGGACAAAAGATTAGTGGTCGCTGGTGATTTTATTGCTCAAGCGTTGGAATGGGGCATGCCGCAAATAGACTCCAGGGGAAGACGCATAATGGAAATGACAGCTAGAACAGATTTAGTGGTCAATAACATTGGAAATGTACCAACATTCCGACGGCCAGGATGTCAGGGAACAATACCGGATGTAACATTCTCAACGGAGGATATCGCACCTAAGATTACTGGATGGCAAGTTATTGAGGACAATACAGGGAGGGATCACCAATATATCGTCTTTCGCTTACTTCAGGAAGTTCCTCAGACAAGAAACATACTGCGCAGGCCAGCACGGTGGAATATGGCCAGCATTGACAAGGAAACGTTTCTTGATGTAATACAAAATGGAATGGAGAACATAGCAGAAAAATGTTCTTGTTGTAGAGGAAAAGAAGCAGCTGGTGTACGTGTTGAACTCACCATGCAGCTAATCCAGCAAGCATGCAATACATCAATGTCCCGAAAGAGTCCAGGAACTAACAGACGCCCAGCGTATTGGTGGACCGAAGAGATCGCAGAATTGAGAAGAAACTGTCTGCGACTTCGACGCATGGCCCAGATGACGAGAGGCAGACAAGTGAATACCTCAGTCACAGCGGAGTATAAGTCAGCAAAGAAGGAACTCGGCAAAGCAATTAAGAAGAGTAAAGCTGATAAATGGTGGGCTTTGGCTAAGGAAGTGGAAGATGATCCATGGGGTCTGGGTTATAAGATTGTAATGAAAAAACTTGGTAAATTCTCAAACCCGAGCATGGATTCACAAACCATTAAAAAAATTGTGGATACACTATTTCCCGACCATCCAGAGAGGACTGATTGTGACGATGAAAGTGAATTGAATGATATACCTCTCTTCACAGTAGAAGAACTGAATACAGCTTTTAGCTCCCTTAGAAACAAGAAGGCTCCAGGACCAGATGATATACCTGCAGAAGTGCTAAAGATAATATCAGAACTTTGTCCAGAACTGTTGTTGAATATGTACAATCATTGCCTGCAAGCGGGTGTTTTTAATGCCCGATGGAAAATGGCTCGATTGGTTTTGATCAGCAAAGGAAAATCTGGTGGTTATAGACCTTTATGTATGTTGGACACAGCTGGAAAAGGCCTAGAGAAACTTCTGCAGCCAAGAATTCTCTCAGCAGTTCAGATAGCAGGGGATTTATCTGTTCATCAGCATGGATTTTGGAGAGGACATTCTATTATTGATGCAATATGGGAGGTGGTGAACCCAGTAGAAAGAGCGCAAACGGCAATCATCATTCTCGTAAAGTGACACTTCTTGTGACCCTGGACGTAAAGAATGCTTTTAATTCGGCAAGTTGGAATGACATGTTGGAAGCTCTTGAAGAGACTTTCAAAGTACCACAGTATCTTATGCGCATAATGAGAGACTACTCCAGGGATCGCACTCTGCTGTATGATACGGAAGATGGACAAAGGGCAAAACGACTAACGGCTGGAGCAGCGCAGGGATCGATCCTTGGTCCAGATCTCTGGAACATCATGTACGATGGCATGTTACGTCTGGAGATGCCAGAGGATACGAATCTAGTGGACTACGCTGATGATGTGGCTGCCTTGATAGTGGCCCGCAATGTTGAGATGGCTCAAATCAAATTGAACCAGGTGATGCGGCGCATAAAAAACTGGATGACGAGTCACAGACTAACACTAGCAGAACATAAAACGGAGATAGTTCTTCTGACGAGGAAAAGGATTGAGACTCTTGTACCAATGACTGTTGGAGATACAGTGATTGAAACATCTACGAGTACAAAATATTTAGGAGTGACACTTGACTCCAAGCTCACATTCTGGAACCATATTCAGAGAGCGACAGATAAGTCAGTAAAATACATGACAGCACTTAGTAGGCTGATGGGCAATATTAACGGCCCAAAATCAAGTAAAAGACGCCTCCTCATGACGACGGTTCAATCAGTGCTCCTGTATGGCTCTGAAGTTTGGGCCGAATTCTTGAGATTTGCAAGGTATCGGAGAAGGATAGCTGCCGTACAAAGGAGAGCAGCTTTACGTATTGCATGTGCATACCGCACGGTTTCTGAACCTGCAATCCTCACGGTGGCAGCAATAGCCCCAATAGATCTACTTGCATTGGAGCGACAAGAAATCTGGCGTACCCAAGGAGAGCTGGGAAAGAAATGTGCAAAGAAGCGTGCCTTTAATCAACGGATGAGGCGATGGCAACTCAGATGGGAAAGTGACCCTCTCGGTAAATGGACCAAGTGACTGATACCACGCCTGGATACCTGGGTCGAAAGAGTCCATGGTGAAGTCAATAATTACCTCACACAACTTCTAACAGGACACGGATATTTCCGGAAATTCCTGCATAGAGTAGGCGGAGCGAGTGGTGCAACATGCATATATTGTGACAACATCGATGATGTACTTCACACCTTCTTCGTGTGCGGCCATTGGATGATAAAGAGAGAATATGTGGAAACTGAACTGGGAGAACTGACACCAGATATATTATTTCTGTGATGTTACGGAACCAGCAATCATGGGATCATGTAGCAGTGTATGTGGAGAATGTCCTTCGCCAGAAAAAGCGGGATCTGGAAGCGTACGAACGTCCTTAAGAAGAAATGAAGAAAGAAGAAGTCTGAAAGGCTAAGTAAGCACGACATAACCCTGAAGTAATGCGAGAGCGGTTCCGGGGTGATGAACGCATCGTGGGAAAAGGGAGGTGGTTTTTAGTGGGTAAGAATCCCACACTACTGTGGAGTGCGGACCCTTCACAAGTGTCTTTAGAAGATTTTCCACAGTCCCTCGTAAAAAATATATATATATTATTATTATAGTAAAATTGCATGTACCTTCAAGAGCCTCCGTGGCTTAGGCGGCAGCATGCCGGCCTCTCAACACTGGGTCCATGGTTCAAATCCCGGTCACTCCATGTGAGATTTGTGCTGGACAAAGCGGAGGCAGACAGGTTTTTCTCCGGGTACTCCGTTTTTCCCTGTCATAATTTCATTCCAGCAACACTCTCCACTATCATTTCATTTCATCTGTCATTCATTTAATCATTGCCCCAGGAGAGTGCGACAGGCTTCGGCAGCCGGCACAATTCATATCCTCGCCGCTAGATGAGGGCTTCATTCATTCCATTCGGTGACCCAGTCGGTGGACTGGAAGCAGGCTGTGGATTTTCATTTTCACATGTACCTTTGAATGTTCTTGGCAGATGCTTAGGGTTGGGGCACGCTTGAACGTACATTTAAATGAAATAAGAACTAACAAAAGATGCAAACTGTAGGGTGGTTATTGCACCTTTGGAACATCCTATACCTGACCTGAAGTACTGTGCGTGGTATTCTCTGAACCAACCTTAGATTGCTATCTTATCTTGTTGGCAAGTGTAACGATAGGAATGTCGGTCCTTGATCCTCAAGCAGCTCCCTAGGAAGTCAACCAAGAAGAGCTCTGACAAGGCGCAATGTACTGTATTTGGGGAAGAGCGGTGACTTCCCCTTCAAGTTCACCTGCTTGTTTGTGAGGGAACCTCGTGAATGTGAACTACCCGATGGTGCTGACACTTTGGTCCAACCACAAGTAAAACATCTGTTAATGTATTTTAGCCCTAAGTTCTTTTAGTCCATCAAAGCCTCCGTGGCTTAGGCGGCAGCACGCCGGCCTCTCACCGCTGGGTCCGTGGTTCAAATCCCGGTCACTCCATGTGAGATCTGTGCTGGACAAAACGGAGGCAGACAGGTTTTTCTCCGGGTACTCTGGTTTTCCCTGTCAACATTTCATTCCAGCAACACTCTCCACTATCATTTCATCTGTCATTCATTTAATCATTGCCCCAGAGGAGTGCGTCAGGCCTCGGCAGCCGGCACAGTTCATATCCTCGCCGCTAGATGGGGGCTTCATTCATTCCATTCCTGACCCGGTCGGAGACTGGAAGCAGGCTGTGGATTTTCATTTCATTCCTTTTAGTCCATCCCTAGACAAAGGGAAATACGAGCTCGCTATACCGGTTGCGTGTCAAGAGTTGTCAGTCGTACCATGGAAAGGGGCTCACTCAGCCTCGTGAGGTAAAATCGAGAACAGATGTGTTCGATTCCTACCTCAGCCATCCTAGGTGTGGGTTTCCGTAGTTTCCTACTGCTACTCCAAGCAAATGTCGGGGTATATTGGCTTTCGCAGCCAGTGGGCGCGGACACCAAGAGCCCGCTGATGAGCCAGCTTGGTGTTCCTAGGCGAAACGCCACACAAGACATGGCATGAACCTAGAAAAAATTCACTTGCCGTGAAAGCTAACATACGATCTTTTTGGAAGCCTTCATAGCGAGGTTAAGGCTGCTTGAGCTTTTAGTTCTTGCAGTAATGAGGCGCAGGTGCGCTTGAAAAAAAGGGAGGTAGCGCGAAGTTCGCTACCCGGGCGCAAACACCAGTAGCCTGCTGATGAGCCAGCTTGAAGTTCTTCGGTGAAACCCCACACAAGACACGGCATAAACATAGAAAAATTGCCGAGTTTTAAATGTCGGGGTGTTCGCTAACTGTAGGACACTGCCGACTCCTTCCTAATCATAGCCCTCATTACACACATACACTCGTACAGACACCATAATAACACAGGTTATCACAGATATGTCATACACATTATTCAGGGGCCGTAATGACCATGACGTCGCAAAGCCCCTTAAGAATAATCAACAACAAGAACTTTCATGGTTGTACTGTACTTCTTTCCAAGTGCCTTAGTCCTCATTCGTGGAGGGTTGACAGCATTTTTCCCTGTCTGTTATTTTTCTTATTCCTAGTTTGTATATTTATTTATCGAAATTTGCTGTTTTTTAGTCGGTCAACAAGATTATACCCAATTGTGATTGTGATTTATTTATTTGGATTTATTGCGGATTTGTAATACGGTAACACCCTGGACGGACGCAGTGCCGATAAAAATTAGGCAGAAAACACATGCTGGATGGTGATTGTCTGCGTCAGGATTCGAACCAACGATAGCAGACATACGACATCTACCCACAACAGTCGTGGTGTACTAGTAAACGTCGCTGGATGAGCCGGTAATCGTTGCTGTTGTTGTTTAACTTGAGGGGCTTGATCATAGTGGCCATTTAGCCTCGTGTACTTGTGTTTTGCCTTGGTGGTAGCCAACGTCCGTATCGGATAAGGTAGAAGAAGAAGAAGAAGAAGACTAGTGTGTATGTACAGTGAAATCTGCTTTCAACGGAAATGAATAGGGCTTGCAAATGTTTCCGTTAAACACATGTTTCTGGTTAACGGAGGAAGGCATAGGCTATGCTAAAATTTTTAAACCAAGAATAAGTTACGCATAAAAATAATGGCCATACTGAGAAAGAACTAGAAGGTGTACATACCCTATTCAGTGTTGTATTTACACATTTTCGCTACGAATTAATACAGTACTATACAAGCAAAACTAACAATGCACAAAAAGACAGGCATTTGTTGCTTGACATCTCATTAAAACTTACATAAATCTACCAAGTTTATACGTAACGCAAAGATATTTGTTCGAGAGAATAAAAATGTCATTAAAGATATATTAAAGTAGCTTAATCTATAAATTAGCATTACCATTGCTACCTAGCTATTTCACAACGCTTATTTTAATATATACAGTATATATATATTATATATTTTTTAACATGAACACTTAACGTTATAATTAGGTAAGTAGACCTAATATGCCACCCACAAGGCCTTGCCTTACGTGGCATAGCTTACATGTATTCTTTCCTAACTCGGCTGAATTTGATATTCATCACATAGATCTCAGAATGTACATTTTTAGACTAATATGTTTACTTAGATAATAATCAGAAATAGACTAAAGTTACGATATGTTGAAGATTGTACATATTTAATATAACGGGACTCCAGTGATCAAGAGAACAAGTGAATTATACAATGTTGTAGTGCAAAGGACAATGTCTATATAGCACACGCGATTGCTTGAACAATGTACGGACGTATGTCCTAATACTTAAAAAGCTATGTGTGTATATATTTTCTTGTATTGCTGGATGTAATATTGATTATTCTTAATAATAACAAATAATAATAATAATAAAAAATCGTATACTATGAGGGGCAAGTTAGAGAACAAAAGAAGGAAGACCTATTTGCTCATTCCCTGTTAGCTGCAGAATCAACTGTTACAGCAATCAAGTTGGACTTTCACGGGGTGCCTGAAAATTCTCTAAACACTGTGTTACAGAAACTTTCCGTTAAAATGTATATTTTGATTTCCGTTTTCTGGGTAGTAGAGTTTCCGTTCAATAAAGGGCGAGTTGAAAGCAGACTTTTCTGTATATATAAATGATTTGTTTGATAACCTGTGTTCTTGTGGTAACTGCAGTAGTTTGATTGATTCATTTATTTATTTCCACGGCTACACTTAGAGCTTAAGAGCTCCTTTACTGTAGCGCCTTACACAAAATAAGATTAGGGCTTATAAAAATAAAGCATTTCACTTACATTCACAATATAAATAATAATAGTCTAACAATTAGAGTAAGAAGAAGACAGTAGTAGTGTGAGTATTTGTAATGTAGGTGAGGAACGGGAAGGAGGTGACCGTGGCTGTATGTTGGAAACCATCCCGGCATTTGCTTGGAGTGGAAGTGGGAAACCACTATCCAGGATGGCGGAGGTGGGAATCTTCCTACCTCTTTTCAGTTTTGCTTCACGAGGCTGAGTGTACCCCATTCCAGCCTTCAGACCAGAATCTAATCTCAATCTGGTGTTCCTTACGATGCTCCTTAATTTAGAGGAGGAAATTTTTAAGGGTAATACAAATATTATTTGATAGTTTGTCACTCATGTGAACCTTGTATATGGTTACACATGAGTGGTTGTTTGAGGTAGTTAGTTGGGTGTGGTAAATAATTGTAGTTGGTTTGTTTTTAAAATGCGGTGTGGATTACAAACAACGTAGGCCTACTGACCGCACATGGCTACACCTCAGTAGAGCAAATACATCGGTCTCGTGACGTGGTGCCTGGCCCATTTGGTGACCATTTACCCCCTGAAGGAGTATTGATTGATGGTAGTAGCAACTGCAGCATCGGTATTTAATACAGTAATAATAATAATAATAATAGTGTAAATATTTTTGGCTACTTAGCTAAATAAATGTTACGGAAAGTAGAGTTGTAGGCCTCCAGTGGGCTAGTTTTGGTAGTATTATTATTTATTTTATTTAGCGTATGACTTTTAGTGCCGGGAGTATCCGAGGACATGTTCGGCTCGCCAGAGGCTATAGCTGCTTCAATGCGGACACCCATGGGGTGAGCTACAAGTTCCGTTCAATTTCAAGTAGTTCTAACTTTCGCTACCAGATGTCACTGACACCTAGTGGTGAATGTTGGAACTTTGATACAGCGTTTCAACGAAATCTAATCTAATCTACAATTTAGCTTCACACAAGTTTAATGGAAGGCTCTTTTGCATGCCATAAATCTATGACATGGGACCGCCAGAATTACTTCCCCTCCAAAGGAAGACATACTGAAGAATGTTAACGCTCTTAAAAAATCCGACGATTTCGGCCCTGTTTGAACCAGCGATATTGGGCGTAGAAGCTATAGCAGGTATTTTTTATGATAATATTATTGTATGTTTAAAGAGCCTCAGCTCTTGTTGTAATTTTTAGTGGTAGGCCTATGTGTGTTCAATGTGGCTGTCAGTAAGCCATAGAAGATGTATCTTACTCTGCTTTCGCTGCCAGCATTTGCCTGTGGTTGATATTTGGTGGTCCGTTTTTTTTTGTTTGTTATGGATTTTGATAGTTTAAAATTTCTTGGCAGAGCCGGGAATAGAACCCGGACCTCCGGGGTAACAGCCAAGAATGCTTGGCGCTATACAAGAGCCGGTAATAATCAGCAAAGAGTATTTCAGTTTACCTAGATCACGATGACGGGCTATACTGTAATTACCAGAATATCGTACTTTAATGCCGTAGGCGCAATAAAACTTGCAAGTTATTAGTGGAATAATTCATGTTTCCAGGAATGTGTTCGATTGACGCAGCATTATCTCAGTTAGCTGGTGACGTTTATCTTTGCTTAGTATCAGCCAGCTGTGTTGAGCTCAGTTCAGACGTGACTTTTGAGAGTGCAGTTGTGCAGTGGTGTGTGCGATCAGGTGTTATGTACCGTGTGAGAACAGTGTGTAGTGTGATGTATGAATACATTCTACTTGGTGGTGCAGTTCGGAGCTGAGAAATATCAGTAGGAATTACGGTGAGTAAGCTGAACAATAGCAGACCTATTGGACTTTTAAAACGTATTATCCCAGCTCAGCTTCACCCACGGACTCTGCGAGGGATCATTCCTCTATCGTTGCAATAATAATAATAATAATAATAATAATAATAACGTTATTGATTTTACGTCCATTTCAACTACTGTAGCGTAGTTCATTCATTCATTCATTCATTCATTTATTTGCAATTGGGGGTGTGTCCTCCGGTGGAAAATCGGATATACATAACAAATAAAACCGAGTGAGTTAGCCGTGGTTGTTACGGCGTGGCTGCAGGCAGTCGCTCACATCCGGGAGGCGAGGAGGTTCAAAATCCCCCGCCGGCAACCTTGTAGATGGTTTTCTGTGGTTTCCCATCTTCCTTCCAGGCAAATGCCGGGGTTGGTCCCTAACTATAGGCCACAGTCACTATCTTCCAATTCCTAGTCCTTAAAATGACACTTTCGTTCCCAGACAATACTCCACACGCGACGGTACTTGTAGCTCACCTCATGGGTGTCCGCATAGAAGCAGCTACAGTCTCTGGCGAGCCGAACATGTCCTCGGACACTCCCGGCACTAAAAGCCATACGCTATATAATAATAAAAAAACAAATAAATAAATAATTATGGATAACAATTCAATAACAATTAAACTGGAGTATTTACATAAATAGTCAGTCTTTTCTTAAACACACCTATATGTTTGGGAAAATGCTCTAAGACTGCGGCAGGTAGAGAGTTCGAGTTATTAATGGCACGGTTTACAAAATAATATTTACCGTAATTTGTGGCTAGCATTCTTGGTTGGTTGTCACCACGGAGGCCCGGGTACGATCTCGGCTCTGCCAAAAATTTTAATTCTGGTCTGAGGGTTGGAACGGGGTACACTCAGCCTCGAGAGGCAAAACTAAGGAAAGGTGGGTTCGATTACAGCCTCAGCCATCCTATTACACAAATCCTACTTCATTTACAAATAAACATACTAGTACAGACATCATGGTGTCACAGGTTATCAGACAAATTCCGCACAATTCTCAGTGCACAGGGCCACATGAGCACGATGTCGCAAAGCCCTAAAAAAGATTCAACAACAACAAAAAAATTTAATTTACAGACGCAGGGGTGTCGGATTTTGCCCCAAAGGGGATTTTTGGCGTGCCAGTGAATCTACTGAAACGGCTCTCTCGCATGTGGGCACCTTCAAATGCTAGCTGATTGGGCCTGGATTCGATCCAACAACGTTGGGAACAGCAGGCGACGTCACCTCTGAGCCACGCAACCAGTCTCGACCGTCGCAAGGGCAGTGTCTGGGAGCTGAACATGCTTTGTCAGCAGATACAACTGGGGTTGGTGACAGGCCGATTTCCCAGGCGGCAGCTAACTTGGGTCATATAAAAGAAGGGTAAGTGAAGGAATTGCTTGCCACGGTGGGTGAGTGGTTATAGTGTCGGACTACCAAACCCAAGATTGCAGGTTCGCCCCTGGCCATGGTAAGTGATTTTTGAAGGCGACAACAATTCAGTAGGCCGTGTTCTATGGCAAAATTAATCTCGGGATTTTCCGCCAACACAAAGTTCCTCCATTCTCTACTTGAAAGCGCTGTAGTGTCAAGGAGTTTAGATATCTAACCTCATTGACTTCCATTTTTTTTTTTTTTAATTGACTTTCATAGCGTTCAAAGGAACGACGAAATTCGACATGCAAGCTACCCTCTGGGTGTCAATTAACAAAGCTTGCACCCGGCACTATGGCCATACGATATTATATTATAGTGAAGGAATTGTGGAAAGAAGTTGGCCGTGGACCTGTTGAAAGGAACTGTTTCGGCATTTGCTTGGTGGTGAAAATGCGGAAGCCTTGAGAAACATTTTCAGGACACCTGAGGTGAGAGTCGAACCTACGGTATCGCCATGCCAGCGAGGCACGAGTTAGCACATTAGCACTTTTGGCCATCGTGCCCGGTCCTTTTGGACTTACTCGAAGAAACTCTGAAGGTGCAATTTATTTAGCGTATGGCTTTTATTGCCGGGAGTGTCCGAGGACATATTCTGGTCGCCAGAGGCTGTAGCTGCTTCAAGCGAACACCCATGGGGTGAGCTACAAGTTCCACTCAATTTCAAGTAGGTCCAACTTTCGCAACCAGATGTCACTGACTCCTAGTGGTGAAATTTGGAACTTTTATAGAGCGTTACAACGAAATCTAACCTAGAAATTTAGCTTCACACAAGTTTAGTTAGTGGAAGGATCTTTTACATGCCATGAATCTATGACATGGCACCGCCGGCTTTACTTCCCCTTCGAAGGAAGGCATACTAAAGGATTTTTAACGCTCTTAAAAAATCTGACGACTTCGGCCGGGTTTTAACCCGCGATCATGCGATATCGTGGGCATTGGCCTCATGTACTTGGTATGTTTGTGTGCGTTATTGTGGTCTTTGTAGTAGAAAACTTGTAAATGTTAATGTTGTTTGAATTTGTATATTTCACGACAGTTTGAACACCGAATGCGATCATTTTTCAGCATTTAGGTAATATTATGTACAAGAAGTACAAGCCATCAAGTTATTGTTGTTGTTTTTGTTTAGGGGCTTGGGACTACTTGGTCATTGGTATTTGCACTTGTAATTCAGGCTAGGTCTTGGAAGGGGGAGGTCGTGGCCATAGCGGTGGATAACCACAAAAATCCACTTCTAGGATGATTGAGGTGGGCATAGAACCCACCTCTTCTCAGTTTTGCCTCACGAGGCTGAGTGTATTCCGTACCAGCCCTCAGACCAGAATGGCATTTCATGGTAAAACCGAGAATCGAACCTGGGCCTCCGTGGTGACAGCCAAGAATTTGAGCCATTACGCAACGAGACGGTGTTGAAGTATCCTGCTAGTAAAGCAAACTGTGTATGTAAGAGCATGTACCGCATACGCCTGTTTTGTCTCAGTCAGTGTATGTGTTAATGGGAAAGTCGATTCTTAGTAATAGTTGACTCTCCCTAGGCAGAGTCAAGAACGTATCAGTAACAGTTGATTGAAAACACACAGATCAACTTTTCCTAGGGAGAGTTAACTATGCCTGCTGTGGTTTAGTAAAAGTTGATTCACAGATGCTGCTCTGAAAATGTAACCGCGCGTGCCAAACTTTTGTTATGATTATTAAAATATTGCGATTGTTTGGACTCGTACTTCCATTATTGGACCGACCGTTATAGATCAGAACAATTCTCTGTTTTTATTACCCCACCACACAACAGGCAGTTGCCATTCGTCATTACTCGGCTCTTTATTGTTGTGCAATAGTGACAAAAGATTCATTTACGTTTAAATAATAGTTTAAGTGTGTAATTAGTATGTCAGACACCACGGCAGAACTGTTTCGTGAAAAACTCCAGCAGGAACGCTCGACTTCCAAGGTAAATTCACTGGCATTGACCAAATTGAAATATTTTAGCTGCATTCAAAAATTGAAAAATCTAAAAACTGCAATTAAATAAGAAAGTAACGATATCAGGTTTCTAAGACGATATGACATTATAGAAGTAAATGGTATTTCAAAACTAATACACCCTGTCACAGACCAAGACAGCATAAGGTATTATGTTTTTGATGAAGAGTTATTTGCAGTTCTTAATGAAGCGCACATATCCACTGGACACGGAGGAAGAGATCGTATGATTCAGCAAATGAAAGGGAAATTTCAAAATGTTATTACAAAGGACATTTTACTATTTTTATTTTAAACTTGTGCGAACCTTGAGATAAAAAATTGAGACATAAGATGAAAGGACTGGTTGTAAAGCCTTTGTTATTCAAGGAAATGAATTCACGATGTCAAGTGGACTTGATTGACTTTCAGTCGCAATCTGATGAAGACTTCAAATTTATAATGGTGTATCAGGACCATTTAACAAAGGTTGTTGTGCTAAGACCACTGAAATCAAAGACTGCAGACGAAGTGTGTAATAATATCGTTGATATTTTTACTTTGTTAGGCGCTCTTTGTATTTTACAATCAGATAATGCGAGAGAATTTGTTAATAAAATTATTGACAGTCTGGTTAATACTTGGCCGAACTTCAAAATGGTGCACGGCAAACCACGACATAGTCAGAGTCAAGGTAGCGTTGAAAGAGCCAACCAGGACATAGAGAATATGATAACCACCTCGATGCAAGACCACAAAACATCAAAATGGAGTGAAGGCTTAAAGTTTATTCAACTTATGAAAAACAGTGCATTGCATAGTGGGATAAAACGATCCCCGTATGAGGCAATGTTCGGTTGCCCCCCAAGACACGGCTTATCTAGTTCAAAACTACCAACTGAGGTACTGGCAAATTCAGAAACAGAAGAGGATCTTCAATACGCAATTGATCAAATTAAGCAACAACAAGAAAACGAAATTGGAAGTAACGGGAATGGAAATCCTGATGAAAATGAAACAAAACCAAAAGATATCAAGTGGTGAAAAGCTCTTAGATGATAGTGATTATCTCCTCACTGACCTGGACAAATCAACTGAGGACATCAGGATACAGATAAATGAAGCTTCATACTGTCTAGAACAACAAGCTAAACGCTTGAAAAAAATATCAGATCACATTCATCCGCCAGTAGAAAAAGGAACATCAGTTTGAATTCATATCCCCGATGTTGACCTTCGAATTCCTATCCCCGATGTTGACCGCGGTAGAGGAGATGCTCGAACTATCCTTGGCGTGGTACTGGAGGTTGTCGATGATGGCTTTTATCGAATTGGAACGAGAAATGGAATTCTAAAGCAGCTTTTCCTAAGGAAAGTTTTCAAAGCTAAAATAAAAGATATATATCTCCTCTCTCTCGCTGCCCATAGTATTACATTGTTCAGATGTCAATGATTACATTTTTTCAGGTCTCAATTCAGTAAATTTAATGTCCTACGAACATTATCCAAGAAAATGAAGTTTCTATGGATAAAACAATAGCTGGGAGGACTGTTGCAACTTCACAATCACTTGGAAGTGGACAAGGTTTTTTCAAATGTTCTTGCAACACTAAATGCGAATCTATGAAGTGCATGTGCAAGAAAAAAAGTGTACTTTGCAACTCAAAGTGTCACAAATCTTTACCTTGCTGTAATAAATGATACATATTTATATCTCTTTATGTACAGTATTATAACGTTTTTATTTTTATTTTTATTAGTTTCTCTTAAACATTTCTCTCTCTTAATGTATTGCTTTTGCCTCCCTATTCGTTTTTATTAGCTAGTACCGTTTCCTTGCAAATAGTCAACTGTTACTACCTCAAGACAGTGAGAGTATACGTTCCCTAGGTATAGTCAACTCTGACTAGTAAATGTTGATCGAAATTGAACACTTACCGCTTTTAATCAACTTTTACTGAAAAGATCAGTAAGAGTCGACTTTACCTAGGGAGAGTCAAATCTTACTGGAGAATCGACTTTTCCTGTAACATATGCATGCTCACCCGCCGCCATTATCGGTCACACGTTCACTGTCGTCATACCATACTCACCGCACTGTTTAAGAAGTTTCTTTACACTTTTATAACCAGGCATTTCTTCAAAACGCAGTACAGTCTGTCTTCTATTCCTTCAGAAACATTTATCCAGATATCCAAAGGAGATGTGACAATTCCTTATTCTACTCGTCTTAATACATGCATTTCAAAATTATTTTTCGTATACTTTCGGGGAGGCTCTATTAATTTCTAAGCTGCAGTGTTCAAGGAGCTCCTTTGCAGTAAAAATCTACAGTAAAATTCTGTATCGAAAGATGTCTATGTCATTTTTAGCCTATTTTCAATTTTGAAAAAATAGGCTTATGAGATCACCTTTTGTCCGTGTGTGTGTGCGTGTGTGTGTGATTCGTGTGTGTGTCACCCCCTAATAAAATCTAAACAGCTGGAGTGATTTCAATGAAACTCGGTAAGTTTATAGCACTATTCCCTGCGACCCCGACCGTACCCTTCAAATTTTGTTACGACTCACCAATCCAACATGGCAGCTGTGCGAAATATTTCACCAGCATTCAATATCTCCGAAACTATTACCGATATTACCCTGACATTTTGTATGGGGATAAACGGAACAACTATAAGTTCACTTATGTGACCTTTGAAAATCTGGTAACTACAAAACGAACATGGCGGCCAAGCGAAGTTGCGACTTTTAAATAGACGTTTCTCGCGATTTAACCAACCAAACGCAATGAAACTTGGTACAGTATATGTTTATATACATTGTAATGCACCGACATCTAACTTCGTTCAATTGTTTACATACCCACAAGATGGCGGATGTGCGAAATATTTCACCGGCATTCCATATCTCTGAAACTATTAGCGGTATCTCCCTGAAATCTTTTACGGAGATAAAGGGCACTACGGAAGTCCATCTATAAGACTTTCAGACACCGGTTAACTACAAAACGATCATGGCAGCCATGCGAATTTGAAAATTTTAAATAGACCTTTCTCGCGATTTAATGTTCCAAACGCACTGAAATCTGGTACAGGAAATATTTATACACATTGTAATGCACTGGTATCTAATTTAGTTCAATTATTTACATAACCTCAAGATGGCGGATGTGCGAATTTTAAAATTAAATTTTTATTTCTTGTGATGTAGTCATGCGATCGAATTGAAAGTTTGAATATTGAACCTACGCAATAATTTTCCTTTAATGGTACATGACTCTATGGCCTATACATTTAACAATTCAACATGGCGACCATCCAAAATATTTAGTCGGCTCTGAATATCTACGAATCTATTATAGCAATCAAACTGAATTTCTTAATGTTCATAGGGGCTATGAACTTAAGTTCACCTATAGGACTTTAAATAACTTGGTGTTCACGAATCCAACTTGGAGGCGACGCGAAATATAAAAATTCACATGGACGTTTCTCGCAATTTAACCATCCGAGTGTTGTGAAACCTGGAACAGTAAATCCTTATACGAATGGTAATCCACTGGTATCTAATTTATTTCAATTGTTTCCATAACCTCAAGATGGCAGCTGTGTGAAATTTTAAAATCTCCTTGTTACTTCTTGTGTCCTAATTATGCGATTGAAGTTTGAATACTACACGTACACAATAATCTGCATGTAACAGTACATAACTCTTGGACCTACATATATGAAATCCAACATGGCGACCATCCGAAATTTGTAGTCGGTTCTCAATATCTACGAATCTATTACAGCAATCAAACTGAAATTGTGTATGTTGCTAGAGGCAATTAACATAAGTAGGATATATGAAAATAGGCTGTATAGTTCTTCATGGAACTACTTGTTTTTAATGAGATAAATATACAATATGGATTTAAAATATAGGTTTTAATGTAGTGTTGCGGTAAATGAGACGAAAGGTAGCTTTTCAGCTTAGGAATTAATTAATTAATTAATTAAATTTGGGGAGGAAAGTTATCCGATCGCTCGTCCCTTTCAATAAGCAGTTCACCTCACTCCTTCATTACAACAGATACTTGCCTTTTTTCCGAGCGATTGGACAGAGGAACAGAATGAGCTCGTCTTGTTGGTGTCGTTCATGAGAAAGGTAAGGAAGGAAGGAAGGAAGCTTGTAGTTTAACGTGACCGTTAATCTGTAGATCATAAGCCACGGGACCTCCTTTTTACGTGGAATCCGAACCACAGGACATGGCATTTCACTTCGAAAATCTCACATGCATTGACCGGGAATCGAACCCGGACCGCCTTGGTGAGAGGCATACAGCTAGACCGCTGAGCCACCACGCCCCTGTGAGAAAGGTAAACCTGGAGGAATATGGAGAGACGAATCCGTAATGGATGTTGCAAGTGCGCTTATCTTGTTTGCACTATGGCCATTGTTATCACACTCGGTTTATCTGCCTTATATCGCCACCAGTCACGGCTCCACTTTGCTTTCTAAGACAGTGCTGGTTCGAACTGGCTATGTCAAAACATACAGAAGTGGTTTGTTTTTTTAGTTAGTCCGCATCATGGCGCAGTGGCTAGAATTCATGGTTGTCACCACTGAGGTCCGGGTCGATTTCCAGTTCCACAAACATGTAATACTGTTCTGAGGGCTGGAACGGGGTACACTCAGCCTCGTGAGGCAAAACTGAGAAGAGATGGGTCCGATCTCCTCCTCGGGTTGGCTGGTTCCTTAGTTTAGGGCTGTGAAAACGCGGATATGTAGCCCCGTGTACTTGGTGTGTGTAAAATCTGTCTGATAACCGGTGTTAATTGGGATGACTGTATTAGTGTGTGTTATCTGTTTTAATTCAAGTAAGGACTGCAGACAATAATTTTCAAGGAGTACCTACTTTTGCTTCCAAATGCTACCGTCCACGACAACTAGCTTGCGGACTTGGCTACTAGATGGCATCGCAGTCATCACATGATGACAAACGATGGCATTAATGAAGCGTTATCAATTCTAAGCTACAAATTTTGGCTTCGCGCAAGTGCAGTTAGTGGAAGGTTCTTTTCATGCCATAAATCTATGACATGGGACCGCCGGCTTTACTTCCCTTCCGAAGGAAGACATACTGAGGGATTTTTAACGCTCTTAAAAAATCCGACGACTTCGGCCGGGGTTTTCCACCTCAGCCATCCTAAATGTGGTTTTCCGTGGTTTCCCATTTCTGCTGCCTGGGTTACAAATAGCCTACAGGACACTACACTAATACAACTTATCAGACAAATTCCAAGCACACATCTAAGTACATGGGGCTGAAATTACCACAGCAACAACAAAAAAGACTAGTTCTCATATTGTCCGGCACATGGCATAGTGACTAGCATTCTTGGTAATCACCGCGGAGGTCCGGATTCAATCTGCCAGGAACGGGGTACACTCAGCCTTGTGGGGCAAAACTTAGAAGAAGTCAGTTCGATTCCAACCTCAGCCATCCTGGAAGTGGTTTTCCGTGGTTCCCATTTCTATTCCAGGCAAAATGCTGGGATGGTTCCTAACTTAAGGCCACGATCATCTCCATTCCAATCCTCACCTGAATTCAAATACACAACTACACAATTACAGATACATCCTTTACCAACTACACGTGTCTAAAAGTCCACAAAATCCAAGATCTTCAAATAAAACAACTGGTTCTGTACCACCATAACTTTTATTTTCCAGCGGGAAATCTTGGTAATGGTGGTATCAACATATTTGAAACATTTTGTACGAACGAAGGACTAGTTGAGTGTCGCAGTGAGGTGGGTTGTGCCTTGTCGCCAATGTTATGAGGTCACATGTTTAATGGTACGTGATAATGAGCCATAAAGGTCTCTTGTACTGCACCATACGTCATCGTACACGTGTTCGTACCATAATACGTTTAATAGTCTCATTAATTCCTCTGCTTAAAGACGTAATCGTCAGCCATTTTTGTGTCCAAGCGGCTTCGTTCTGCTACTTCATTAAGCAAATGAAAATTAAAATCCACAGCCTGCTTCCAGTCTCCGACCGGGTCAGGAATGGAATGAATGAAGCCCCCATCTAGCGGCGAGGATATGAACTGTGCCGGCTGCCGAGGCCTGACGCACTCCTCTGAGGCAATGATTAAATGAATGACAGATGAAATGAAATGATAGTGGAGAGTGTTGCTGGAATGAAATTTGTGACAGGGAAAACCGGAGTACCCGGAGAAAAACCTGTCTGCCTCCGTTTTGTCCAGCACAGATCTCACATGGAGTGACCGGGATTTGAACCACGGACCCAGCGGTGAGAGGTCGGCGTGCTGCCGCCTAAGCCACGGAGGCTTCATTATGCAAATGAAAAAATCCACAGCCTGCTTCCAGTCTCCGACCGGGTCAGGAAAAAGAATACGTTATTTCCGGCTTTTCCCAATTAATTGAGGTCACCGGAGCCAACCAGGCTCATTTTGGTTTTGGCCGGGGATTTAAGGCCGGATGCCCTTCCTGACGCCACGTGATTTTTCAGGTGAAAATTCCACCCCGCTGTCACCGGGATTCGAACCCCGGCCGTCCGGGTGAAAGACGAGCAGCTAAGCCACTGCGCCATCACGCTCCCCATTATGCAAATACTCGCAGTAATTATATTGTTTTGATCCTTACGAGCAGTCATAAAGCTATGCATCACCAGTTATTAAACAGTAATATAGATGTCCTACAAGATCTAGAACAAAAGAAAGGAAGATTATGAGGAAAATTCTAAGTCTACTGTTGGAATTTGGAAAAAGAAGAGGAAGATGATGATGATGATGATTATTATTATTATTATTATTATTATTATTGTTTTAAGGGGCCAAACATCTAGGTTATCGGCCCCTAATGGTTTGGGTGTTAGTAATAATAAAAGATGGTTACACGAAACCTGCAACTAAAACTAATTACTGACTGAACAACTAACTTAGGCTACATACTAGAAGGAGAAATGAATGGAAAGACAAAGTAAAAGAAAAACAAGTAGTTCTGTGAAGAACTATACAGCCTATTTTCATATATCCTACTTATGTTAATTGCCACTATCAACATACAACATTTCTGTTTGATTCCTGAAATAGATTCGTAGACATTGAGAACCGACTAAATATTTCGGATGATCGTCATGTTGGATTTTTATAAATGTAGGCCTTCGAGTTATGTACTGTTACATGAAGATTATTGTGTACGTGTAGTATTCAAACTTCAATCGCATAATTAGGACACACAAAGTAAAAACGAGATTTAAAAATTTCGCACAGGTGCCAAATTGTAGTTATGGAAACAATTGAAAAAAATTAGAGGCCAGAGGATTAGCATTTGTATAAGGATTTACTCTACCAAGTGTCACTGCACTCGGATGGTTAAATTGCGAGAAACGACCATGTGAGTATTTATACTTCGCGTCGCCGCGATGTTGGATTTTTGATCACCAGGTTCTTGAAAGTCCTATAGGTGAACTTATGTTCATAGCCCCTATGAACATTAAAAATACAGTTTGATTGCTGTAATAGCTTCGTAGATATTGAGATCCATTTAAATATTTCGGATGATCGCCATGTTGGATTGTTATATGTATAGGCCATAGAGTCATGTACCATTAAAGGAAAATTATTGCGTAGGTTCATTATTCAAACTTCCACTTCGGTCGCATGATTACGACACAAGAAATAAAAACTTAATTTTTAAATTCGCACAGCCGCCATATTGAGGTTATGTAAACAATGGAACTAAATTAGATACCAGTGCATTACAATGTGTATAAACATTTCCTGTACCAAGTTTCATTGCGTTTGGATCATTAAATCGCGAGAAAGGTCTATTTAAAAATTTCAACTTCGCTTGGCCACCATATTCGATTTGTAGTAGACCGGTATTTGAAAGTCTTATAGCTGGACTTGCAGTAGTGCCCTTTATCTCCGTACAAAATTTCAGGGCGATACCGCTAATAGTTTCCGAGATATAGAATACCGGTGAAATATTTCACGCAGTCGCCATTTGAGGTTATGTAACCAATTGAACGAAGTTAGATGTCGGTGCATTACAATGTGTATAAACATATACTGTACCAAGTTTTATTGCGTTTGGTTGGTTAAATCGCGAGAAACGCCTATTTAAAAGTCGTAACTTCGCTTGGCCGCCATGTTGATTTCGTAGTTACCACGTTTTCAAAAGTTACATAGGTGAACTTCTAGTAGTTCCCTTTATCACCGAAAAATATTCCAGGGTGATATCGGCAATAGTTTCGGAGATATTGAATGCTGGTGAAATATTTCGTACAGCCTCCATGTTGGATTGGTGAGACGTAACAAAATTTGAAGGGCACGGTCGGAGTTGTCCGGTATAGTGCTATTAACTTACTGAGTTTCATTGAAATCGGACCATCCGTTTAGAAGTTATTAGGGGGACACACACCATCACACACGCACCCACAGACAGACACACGGACAAAAGGTGATCTCATAAGCCTATTTTTTTTATAATTGAAAATAGGCTAATAATGGACAGGAGGAAAAGAAATGCCCTCAATCCACGAAGAATGAGGATTGAAGGACTTGGAAGGAAAGAGAGCCATGAAAGGCAGATAGGAAAGGGAAAGAGGAGAGGGTCCGCCCAAAGTCCGTGGGAAAAGGGGAAGAAACGGACCCAGCTCAGGAATCCCTCGGGATCACCTACTCCTAAACTCCCAAACTCACCAACCGTGGCCCCTTGAAGGTGTAGCACTATCCTGGGAGCACCAGAAGTAATGGTGCTACACACACCCTGCCTCCTTGAGGACCTTGTGCAGAAGGCAGGAGATATCATGAAAAGAAAGCTATCCCCTCGAAGAATGAGGGATCAGGAAGGAGAAGATAAGGGCGAATTAAGGCGGGAAAGTGAAAGACTCCCTAGGCCTCGGATACCCTATTACCGTTGGAGTCGGAAGAAAACAAGTTTTGACGAAGTGAGACCGACATCACAAGTAAGTTAAGTGGAAGCAATGCCGAACTCAGCTGGGGTCCCGTGGTCGCCAACCCACGTCCCACAATTTGTGAGCCCCTGGTGGAGGGGAGAGGAAGATTGAAAAGCACAGACAAATGCGGAAAGGAAGGCTGACATTCTATGGCCACCTGGTAAGAATGGACGATAACCGATTGACCAAAAAGATCTTCCGATACATCATGGGTTTAAAGCAGTGACGGTTTTCCATTGAAGCGGTTGAATCTCCGCATCACCTGCTCAATGTTTGTCTGTTTGTCTGTTATGTATACAAATCCACACCGTTTCACCGATCTGAACCAAAATTGGTATACTTACCCTTCGGAACCCTGCGGGTAACCCTGTCCACTTGAAATTTCCGACAGACCACTCCATTCCCTGCATTTAGGCCCTTTGGCCCAAATCTACACCGTTTCACCGATCTCAACCAAAATTTGTATACTTACCCTGTATAACCCTGTGAATAACACTGTCCACTTAAAATTTCGGACAGACCACCCCATTTCCTGCATTTAGGCCCTTTGGCAAACATCTACACCGTTTCACCGATCCGAACCAAAATTTGTATACTTACCCTTTGCAACCCTGCGGGTAACCCTGTCCACTTGAAAATTCGGACAGACCACCCCATTCTCTGCATTAAGGCCCTTTGGCCCAAATCTACACCGTTTCACCGATCAGAACCAAAATTTGTATGCTTACCCTTTGGTACCCTGCGAGTAACACTGTCTGCTTGAAATTGCGGACAGACCACTCCATTTCCTGCATTTAGGCCCTTTGGCCCAAATCTACACCGTTTCACAGATCTCAACCAAAATTTGTTATTTACTGTCTGGAACCCTGTGAGTAACACTGTCTGCTTGAAATTTCGGACAGACCACTCCATTCCCTGCATTTAGGCCCTTTGGCCCAAATCTACACCGTTTCACAGATCTCAACCAAAATTTGTTATTTACCGTCTGGAATCCTGCGAGTAACACTGTCTGCTTGAAATTGCGGACAGACCACTCCATTTCTTGCATTTAGGCCCTTTGGCCCAAATCTACACCGTTTCACAGATCTCAACCAAAATTTGTTATTTACCGTCTGGAACCCTGCGAGTAACACTCTCTGCTTGAAATTGCGGACAGACCACTCCATTTCTTGCATTTAGGCCCTTTGGCCCAAATCTACACCGTTTCACAGATCACAACCAAAATTTGTTATTTACCGTCTGGAACCCTGTGAGTAACACTGTCTGCTTGAAATTTCGGACAGACCACTCCATTCCCTGCATTTAGGCCCTTTGGCACAAATCTACACCGTTTCACCGATCAGAACCAAAATTTGTGTACTTACCCTTTGGTACCCTGCGAGTAGGCCCTAACACTGTTTGCTTGAAATTGCGGACAGACCACTCCATTCCCTGCATTTAGGCCCCTTGGCACAAATCTACACCGTTTCACCGATCTGAACCAAAATGTGTATACTTACCCTTTGTAACCCTGTGAATATCACTGTCCACCTAAAATTTCGAACAGACCACCCCATTTCCTGCATTTAGGCCCTTTGCCGAAAATCTATATCGTTTCACCGATCCGGACCAAAATTTGTATACTTACCCTTTCGAACCCTGCGGGTAACCCTGTCCACTTGAAATTGCGGACAGATCACCCCATTCCCTGCATTTAGGCCCTTTGGCACAAATCTACACCGTTTCACCGATCAGAACCAAAATTTGTATACTTACCCTTTGGTATCCTGCGAGTAACACTGTCTGCTTGAAATTGCGGACAGACCACTCCATTCCCGGAAAGAGGACAGGGTCCGTTCCAAAGGCAATGGAAAGAAGGGGTAAAACCGGACCCGCTCAGGAAAGCCTCAGGGTCGCCAGCTCCCGAACTCACCAGCCATGAGCCCTTGAGGATGTAGCACTATCCAGGGAGCACCAGAAGTGGTGGGGCTACACACACCCTGCCTCCTTCAGGGTCTCGAGCAGAAGACATGAGATATTAAGAACAGAAAAAGAAGGCTGACACCTCGAAGAATGAGGCTATCTGGAATGATTAGACAAGGGCCAATTAAGGCGGGAAAGTGAAAGAGTCGCTAGGCCTCGGATACCCTGATACCATCGGGGTCGGAAGAGAACAAGAGTTTGACCAAGGGAGGCTGACAGGAATGAGAACTGAAAGGAGCCCGGCACCAGTAAGTAGAAGCAATGCCGGACTCAGCTGGGGTCCCGTGGTCGCAAACCACGTCCCACAAGTTGTGAGACCCTGGTGGGTGGTGGGGGGAGGAGGGGGCAGGTGTAAGAATAGCTTGCTGATTCATCGCGAGGTGACATGAGAGAAATGTCCATACCCCGCCGTGTTACCTGGTATTGCTGACTATGCTGATGTTCATACAGGGTCTTTGCTCAAACCACTGTAGTGTTACGAAAGAATGAGTGATTCACCGGTCAATGTGAATAGGATCGGGAAACCCCCGAACGTCTGTCATCATATATCGTCATCATTTGCAATATTCTCAGGTTCGTGCAGCTTGGACCCGAGCAGTACTCGATAAGCTCTTTCACTACACGCATCGAGTATAGGCCTAAGCCAGAAAATAACGTTCAGACTTTGGAAGACATCGAAGGTAGAAATCTGAATTACCTATATCAGATATAAAATTACACCATGTTCGTTTAGTAGTCATTTTTCATTACCTTATTATTATCTTCATAAGAGCAAATGACCTAGATGTTACGTCCATTATACTACTAAGCAACACCAGAGTCTACCTAGCCTGTGATTTTAAAAATATATATTTCCATTAGTTTGTAAGTTTGATATACCCGTTCAGTAGTAGTCGTCTTCATTATCATCCTCATCAAAAGGGCAAATGACCTAGATGTTACGTCCATTATACAGTACTACTAAGCAACACCACAGTCTTCATCGCCTGTGATTTATAAAATGTGTATTTCCATTAGTTTGTAAGTTTGATATACCCTTTCAGTAGTAGTAGTCTTCATTGTCATCCTCATCAAAAGGGCAAATGACCTAGATGTTACGCCCATTATACTACTAGGCAACACCACAGTCTTCCTCGCCGGTGATTTAAAAATATGTATTTCTATTTGAGTGTAAGTTTATTATACCCGTTCAGTAGTAGTCTTCTTCAGTATCACCTTCATCAAAAGGGCAAATGACCTAGATGTTACGTCCATTATACTACTAAGCAACACCACAGTCTTCATCGCCTGTGATTTATAAAATGTGTATTTCCATTAGTTGGTAAGTTTGATATACCCGTTCAGTAGTTGTAGTCTTCATTGCCATCCTCATCAAAAGGGCAAATGACCTAGATGTTACGCCCATTATACTACTAGGCAACACCACAGCCTTCCTCGCCGGTGATTTAAAAATATGTATTTCTATTAGAGTGTAAGTTTATTATACCCGTTCAGTCGTAGTCGTCTTCAGTATCACCTTCATCAAAAGGGCAAATAACCTAGATGTTACGTCCATTATACTACTAAGCAACACCACAGTCTTCATCACCTGTGATTTTTAAAAGCTGTTTTTCCATTAGTTTAAAAGTTTGATGTACCAGTTCAGTAGTCGTCTTCATTATAATTCTTATCAAAAGGGCAAATGACCTAGATGTTACGTCCATTATACTACTAGGCAACACCACAGTCTTCCTCGCCGGTGATTTAAAAATATGTATTTCTATTAGAGTGTAAATATGATGTACCCGTTCAGTAGTAGTCGTCTTCAGTATCATCTTCATCATTAGGGCAAGTTACCCACATGTTACGCCCATTACTATAGTAATAATCACCAAAACATAGCCTAGTCTAGCACGAACTATGATTCTTAAAACTGACTTTGTCTATTAATTTCTAAGTTTCATGTGTTCAATGCAATAGTAGTCATTAGGGGCCAATGACCCATATGCTCCCTTCATACTACTTTTAAATAATACGACATAAAATCTTTCTTGACTGCGATTTACAGGTATATGGTACGCCCTTTGGTATAGTAACAATCACCAATGGCTTTCCACTGCGAATTTTTCTTTTAACTATTTCAAAATGCCTCCCAAAAGCGACAATCTATTGGGATAATCAGCCAACAAACCAAGAAAGTTAGATTATTAAGGGCTGCTGAAACACCTGAGCAGCGTCAATATCGGCTTGAACAGGACGAAAAAAGGCACGCTGAGCTCAGGGCTGCTGAGACTCCTCAGCAGCGTCAAGATCGGCTTGAAGATCAGCAAATAAGGCAGTCTCAGACTAGGGCTGCTGAACCATATGAGCAGCGTCAATATCGGCGTGATCAGGATGAAAGAAGGCACGCTGAACTCAGGGCTGCTGAAACTCCTCATCAGCGTCAAGACCGGCTTGAACAGGACGAAAGAAGGCACGCTGAGCTCAGGGCTGCTGAAACACCTCAGCAGCGTCAAGACCGGCTTGAAATCGAACGTACGCGACTTTTTCAATCCAGGCAAACATTTATGCAGTCTGATTTGAAATTAGAGGCATTTCAGTACGATCACACTTAATTATGGAATACACCCCAAAGTAACAATTGGAAAAATGGATGGTGTATGCCATCACTGTCTAGCCAAAAAATTCAGATTGGAGTCGCCTGGAATATGTTGCTCTAACGCGAAAATTAAGCTAGCCGCTTTAAATCCTCCTCCAGATCCACTTCTTTGGTACACGTCAGGAACGAATCAAGAATCTAATCACTTCCTGAAAAACATTAGGAAGTACAATTCATGCTTCCAAATGACTTCTTTCGGTACAACAGCAATAGTAAAAGAAACTGGTTTCAAGCCAACTTTCAAAGTGCAAGGACAAATTTATCATCAACTTGGATCAATTCTTCCCTTCACTAATGAGAATCCAAAATTCTTACAAATCTATTTTATGGGAGACGAACGACAACAAGCCGATCAACGTTGTAAACATATTACCAGCAGCAGAAGGGAGATTGTTATAGCTCTACAGAGGTTGTTGTTAGAGCATAATAACTTAGTAAATATGTTTAAGACCGCCCTGGATCGACTGCGAAATCTGGAAGCTTCTCTTGGATTAATTGCTTCAGGCATTTATCGTACAGCTTAAACCTTAACAAGACGAAACTTTTAACCAGATAGCGATCTAAGTGGGAGCTCTTTGCAAAAAATAATCAAGTCTTTCCCGAAATGTGAGTCCTAAAATAACTTTTTCTATTATTTTCTAAGTTTCATATGTCAGTTATGTAGTAATTTCCAATATCATCCTGATCAGTAGGGCAAATTACCTACATGTTACGCCCTCAACGTCATTGGGGGCAAATGACCTAGATTTAAGTCCATTATATTTCTTATCACCACCACATAAAGTCTTCTGCGACTGAGATGTCACGAATTCTGGGACCGCTAACGACATATCTCGACTCGGACTGTAATGGGTTAAGATACTTAATGTCCCTCGTTGAAGCAGCCATTTGTAATGTGTTAAAGAGCTTAATCTTGATTACTGTTAATAAGAAAAATGTTAATATGCAAAGCTAATTATTTAAATAGTCGCCCACTTTTGGGTGATCAAAATGAAACATTTAATTGTGTATTAATCTAATAGTGTATCTGTATTGTTGTCAGCTTCACTAAAAAAGTACATAATGTGTAGTATTATATGTAGCCAAGGGCGCCAGATCATTTATATATCATGATCAAAATAATATATTAAACCTCGGTTAAACAGAGGCAGAGCATCGAAATTCCTATCTCCAGCCGTAGTGAAACTTACGTAATCTAACCTTACGATAATTAGTTCAGGAGTATGGTGTTGCCTTATAGTAATTTCTAGCTACTAAAGGAAACCAGTCAAACATTTGAATTTAAAAATGAATTTAATATATAAAAACAACAAGTGCAAAAAGAATAAAATACTAAAGATAATAATAATAATAATAAATTTAAATGAAAGAATCTACGGAATTTACTTGTATTATGGGTCTTGATTGGATATTGGAGTATACTGAGTTAATTGAATAGAATATATTGAATTTAATAAGCATGATAGCCTTCTGATTTGACTGGAGTATAACTGTTTAAATCGCTCACCGCATTGAAGATCTTTGTAGTTGGATTGTTGCGTAGAGAGTTCCTGAAGGCCCTGATCTTCCTCAAAGTAATTAATTTATATGTGGATGACGGAATAAATTCCATAAATCATCCCTGTGACAATAACCTCGTACACAACCATGTCACAGTTTGATAAGACAGAATGTCTTATCAAATTCACATACTTAATAGTCAACTGTCTAGTTTAGAACTGCGTTACAGACTCCATCTCGCTACAAGTTCCTTTCCTCTGCTCCACTCAGCGCCATTTCCTCTCCTCCAGCAATTCAATAATACTAATCCATTTGGGCGGCCGTCATATATATAACATTCCCAGGTAAGGCACGTGTCTCTCCCCTCCTTCTGAAGTCACTAGGCAGTTTAGTTTGCACGCCTTTCACATATCAACAATGACAATACTTCTTTGTAGTAATTCTCGGGAGGTCCAGCCCACCTTTTGTATAAAGTTGCAAAGGACTCATTCATCGGCCCAGCATTGTTAGTGGCAAGTCTTCTTAGAATCCCCTCTTAGTATGATTTGTATACTGGTAGAATACTTGATGTGAAATACATAAGTATCTATTTATGTCATTTCCAAGAAGCCTTGGATAAGCCGCCCTTCTGCGAACAATCCTCTTCTTCTCTTGTTCGAATTTTCTTCAGAAATAATATTCAGTCAAGCGTCTAACTTATTTCAAATATAATGTGTATCGCTCCAAGTCCTTTCAATTACCATAATATTCTACATTACCGCATAATAATAGATATAAACATATTAGTTTACATAATAACTAATAAAAGGTAAAATGTAAAATTAAAAAAATATTGATAGTAATAATAATAATAATAAAATATACAAAATTATTTCATTCTGGTCACAAATTGGGACCATCACAGGACTGAAGACAAATATCACGAGATTGATGATGATGATGATGATGATAATTGTTGTTTTAAGGGGCCTAACATCTAGGTTATCGGCCCCTGATGGTTTGGGTGATCGTGAAGATGAAAATGAAAAGCGAACTTAAAAACTAAAACTAACTACTAACCTACATACTAGAAGAAGAAATGGAAAACGAAAGGAGAATAAGGCAAATAAAGGACAGGAGGAAAAGAAATGCCCTCAACCCTCGAAGAAGGCGGATTGAGGGACTTGGAAGGAAGGAGAGCCATGAAAGGCAGACAGGAAAGTGAAAGAGGAGAGGGTCCGCCCCAAAGGTAAGGGACAAAAGGGGAAAACGGACCCAGCTCAGGAATCCCTCGGGGTCGCCAACTCCCGAACTCACCAGCCGTGAGCCCCTGAGGTAGTAGCATTATCTAGGGTGCACCAAAGTGGTGGGGCTACATACACCCGGCCTCCTTGAGGGCCTTAAGCAGAAGGCAGGAGATAACATGAAAAGAAAAAGAAGTCTGACCCCTCGCAGAAGGAGGGAATCAGAAAAGATGAGACAAGGGCCAATTAGGGCGGGAAAGGAAAAGACTCCCTAGGCCTCGGATACCCTAATACCGTCGGGGTCGGAAGAGAACAAGAGTTGACCAAGTGAGGTCGACAGGAAAGAAGACAGAGAGGAGCCCGGCACAAGTAAGTAGAAGCAATGCCGGACTCAGCTGGAGCCCCGTGGTCGCCAACCCACGCTCACTAGAAGTGAGCCCCTGGGGGGTCACGAGATTGATCATTATTTTACAGAGCCTTCCCATAGTGACTTAAGTATAAACATTGTCACTGAGTTTGATAATGTAAGAAATGAATACATACATAAATATAATTTATGACGTTGAATGTTAAGGAGACTGAAATATTATCATCATTCCACCGGGCGAAGCCGGGTACTACTGCTAGTTACAAAATAAGTAATGATTTAAAAATAAATATTTTGACATTTATTAGGATTTTTTAACATGATTTTTACTGCATTACACCAATTTAGACCAATTAAGGCATAACTATCGACCTTCAAACGACGTGGCGCGGTGGCGAATCTGCTGCCATGTTGCTCAACTAGCCTGATGCGATAGGAATGTGCTGGCAAGCGAGTCCCTGCCTTGGTGATTGAGTAAGGCTGGAGGGGGAACGGAAGTCAGCGGTTACCATGGCAACAGGAGTTCCGTGATGCGAATTCAACCAGCAAGCGAGTCGTCTATCACCAGTGATAGCTTATCCACATTGCTCTCATTTCAAGCGATCGCTGCACGTGTAGTTCGTATATTAGATAATGACGTGTTGCATGTGTAATATGTGCTACATATTGATATTCCAAGATAAGAAATACAAAATATATAAGTATTGAAACATTAGTGAAATACCTAAAAGGAAACAGCTTGGACGATGTGTTCGTGGAAGCGTACTACAGTAATTGTTTTCGCGTATATCGGCGAGTCACCATCCGAACCACTCCTGAACCGCCACTGGATTAAAGGTCACCTGTAAGTGGATAGATGAGGTCAAGAGGGTTGCCGGAGAAGTTGGAATTACTCCAGAGATAATTCATGATAGAAGTGCGTTCAAAAGAAGAGAAAATGGTTTCAAATCGTTCGAAGATAAACCACTATATAAGAAACCTGTAAGGATCATTTCCGAGGAGGAGAGAAGGATGAAGAGGAAAAAGGAGGGCTAAAATGCTTTAAGTTTCATGCGGTCCATAGTTGGCCAAATTCAGAGAAAGAAGATATCTTTCTTTATAGGATTGCTTTGCCTAGTTGTTGTTGTTGCTTCATACAGAGCTCGGACATTTTATTTATTTATTAATAGGTACTGTTACAGTTAGACAAAACCTGGTGGTATCAAGATATTTACATGCTGTATATCTCAATTTCTCTCCATAATATCTTTGTGTTTCCTGAATGCAACATTTAATTTCTTCTTGAAAACTTTTAACTGTTAGGAAAAGGTTCTAAGACTTATTAAGGTAACTCATTCCATGTTTGAATACCCCTGTTTATAAAAGAATACTTAGCTAAGTTTGTTTTTGAATGATGGGCCTAATTTTGTATTCGTGATCTCTCCTACCCGTATAATCTGGCTCATGCATTCTATTTCGCAACTCATTCCAGGCCGGCTCCCCTGTGTATGCTTTGTACATCTCCTGGAGTCTTCTTTTATGTCTTCCGCTGTGTAGGGATTCCCAACCCAATGACTTTAACGTGTCAGAGACACTGTCGGTTTGGGAGAATTTGCCAAGTACGAATCTTGCAGCTTTCCTTTGCACCATCTCCAGTTTGTTCGCTGGAGTTGATTGGTAGGGCTCCCACACACTCGTGGCGTATTCCAAAATTGGTCTCAAGACATTTGTAAGCCAATTCTTTGGCCTGAATACTGCTACCCTTCATGTTTCTCATAACGAAATATAACGACTTTTGAGCCTTATTAGCAGCTCTCTAAACGTGCTCAACCCAGTGTAACCCTTTTATTTATTGCAATCCCGAGATAGCTGCATGACTCCACTCGAGTTATAATTTTGTTTACTAATTTATAATCAACTATTGTCCCTTTTCTGACTTTAGTAAAAGACAGGCATTTACTTCTTTCTGCACTTATCCTCATGTTATTTCGGATAACCCAGCATTCTATTCGTTCCAAGTCTTGTTGGAGGAGCGCAGTGTCAACTTGATTATTGACTTTTCTATATATTACACAGTTGTCAGCGAATAGTCTGACAGCGTGGTCAAAAGCCCTGTTTTTCGATGTGTGTGAAAATTTCCTGACGACCTGTGTTATTGTGTTGCCTGTAGTAGTGTACGTACTTGTAACTGAGGGTAAGATTGGGAAGGAGACGGCCGTGGCCTTAAATTTGGAACCACCCCGACATTTGGTACATCAAGGAAATCCACTTCTAGGATGGCTGACGAGGAAACCGAATTCACACTAATATGAAACTGTGCAAAATTAAATATCTTATGAATCGAACCTGGTCCTCAGATATGTCAGCCATGTTGGGTATACCGATATGTATTTCAACAAGATTTTCGTTTCTTCTTCTCAGTGCACTGATTGTCAATTACTTCAGAATATCATCAGAGAAAAGTTGTAGTTGTTTTAAAATGTATTAATGGCTTTAGGTTTAGGGGCAGATGACCTCGTAGTTCAGCCCCTTAAAACAACAATAACTAACTAACTGGCTTTAGGTTAAGACTGACCACGCGACCAGCTACATATAAGTACCATTATGATATACTGTAACTTTGAACTTGAATATAATATAATACTCAGGAATGATCAAAATTAGGCCAGACTTCCTTTTTCTAGTGAAGCAAATAGTGCAGAAAATGCTTAGTAATAGAATGGTTGTTTCTTCATATCGGTTGAGCCCTGTACGGATAAACAAAACGTTATCCATATCCACCCCGCATTCGCACGACTTTTATCTGCATCCGCAGGTTTGTTATCCGTACATTACAAGCGTGTTTTTAATTTATTAGACAAAGCATTAGTATTAAAGCAACACATCTAAAATTTAAGACATTTGAGGAAAAATTCGTTTCCCTAGTCTATATAAAACAAGAAGTTCCGTGAAGAACTATACAGCCTACTTTTCATGCCAATGATTATTCTACAGTATATGAACCTATCTAGAATAATGACGAAATTAAGTTGGTAATATCGAAATATCTAATTAGTTCAAAATATACCTGGTAATGAAGCCTAATAGAGCACTACAGTTGGCAGCCCTGGTGACTGAATATATTCTTAGTTCCACCTCTTAAGGTACAGAATACAAAATTTGGTTGAAGTCCAATGGACGTTACATGCAGTTAGACACTGGATCTATCAGCACGCGTAAAAGCATGTTGCCAACAATACCATGCATGTGCTGGTCAGAAATAATCTGAATTATTATGATATCTTGTCGTGCCAATTTTGGATGAAATCCATTTGTTAGTATAGAAGTTACATGTATTTTAAAATTGGACATGTCAGCAGGCATAGAATCGTGTTGGCAGCACTGACTTGTATTAATTACTCCAAATTAATCTAGAATGTCAGGTGCTATACGTGTGCAAAGTATAGAGCTGCTGGCTTGCATACTTTCTGATATATTGATATTAGGGTAAAAAAGACAGCATTTATTAACAGTTGGCAGCCCTGATTGCTCTTAACAATACTTATAGTCATATCTGTTATGGTACACATAGCACATACGAAATTTGGTTGAAATCCTACTGATAGTATAGATGTTGCATGTATTTAAAAATTGGTACTATCAGCAGGCTTATAATCATGTTGGTAGAACTGACGTATATAAGTTACTCCAAATTAATCTAAAATATCAGAATATACGTGTGCATAGTTTAAAGCTGTTGGCTTGCATACTTTCTGATATATTGGTATTTGGATAAAAAAAATAGAGAGAGCAATTATGAACAGTTGGCAGGCCTGGCGGCTCTTAAGAATACGCTCAGTCATATCTGTTTATGTACAGATATTACATACAAAATTTGGTTGAAATCCAACTGATAGTGTAGAAGTTATATGCATTTAAACATTGGACCTATCAGAAGGCTTAAAATTATTTTGGCAACACTGTCATGGTTGGCCTCCTGGAAATTAAACTGAAATAGTATTATCTACATGTGTGCCAATTTTGGAATAGCTCCCATGCATACCTTGCAAGATATCCAACATGGAGCTCAAATTTCTAGTGCGTTGTTTCAGCAGTTGGTAGCACTGACATCATTTTCAAATCTGGGCGAGAGATATTCCGGTGCACATCTTTACTCATACTAAATTTGGTTTTGATTGCTGCAGCCGTTTAGGAGTTGATAGGGAGGGGGGGACACACACACACACACACAGCCAGACAGACAGACAGACACACATTTTTTCCGGATCGATCTCATAAGTCTACGTTTTCCTCATTTTTGCAAAATGTGAAAAGTAGGCTAAAAATGTGTGAATCGCTAGACTTGTGGACTGAGTTATGTCCCTCTGAGTAACGGCAAGTGCAACAGCGGGTGGCTAATTATAACACTTACTTAATCGTCGGATATATGATCTCGCAGGCAAGCGCAGGTATAAAGGACATCTTTTTGGCATAAGTCATCATTAATTGAGGGTATTTCCGTGACTGGCTTCTCTCACTTCTTTATTATTCTCAAACAAACCAAGCAATGCAAATAGGAAAATAACATGAAACGTGATCTTACCAAAATCTAAAATTATTTTAAACAAGTAGTTCCGTGAAGATCTATACAGCCTATTTTAATGTATCCTACTTATGTTAATTGCCTCTATCAACATGCAAAATTTCAGTTTAATTGCTGTAATAGATTCGTAAATATTGAGAACCGACTAAATATTTCGGATGGTCGCCATGTTGGATTTTTATATATGTAGGTCTTAGAGTTATGTACTGTTACATGAATATTATTGTGTACGTGTAGTATTCAAACTTCAATCGCATGATTAGGACGCAAGAAGTAAAAACGAGATTTAAAAATTTCTCACAGCTACCATCTTGTGGTTATGGAAACAATTGAAAAAAATAGATGCCAGTGGATTAACATTTGTCTAAAGAATAACTTTACCGAGTGTCACTGCACTTGGATGGTTAAATTGCGAGAAACGACCATGTGGATATTTATACTTCACGTCGCCGCCATGTTAGATTTGTGATCACCAGTTATTGAAAGTCCTTTAGGTGAACTTATGTTCATAACCCCTATGAACATTAAAAAAAATCAATTTGAATGCTGTAATGGATTCGTAGATATTGAGATCCATCTAAATATTTCGGATGGTCGCCATGTTTTATTGTTATATGTATATGCCATAGAGTTATGTACCATTAAAGGAAAATTATTGCGTAGGTTCATTATACAAACTTTCATTTCGATCGCATGATTACGTCACAAGAAATAAAAAAGGATTTTTAAAATTCGCACAGCCGCCATCTTGAGGTTATGTAAACAATTGAACTAAATTAGATACCAGTGCATTACAATGTGTATAAACATTTCCTGTACCAAGTTTCATTGCGTTTGGATCATTAAATCGCGAGCAAGGTCTATTTAAAATTTTGAAATTCGCTTGGCCGCCAAATTCGTTTTGTAGTTAACCGGTTTTTGAATGTCTTACAGATGAACTTCCAGTAGTACCCTTTATCTCCGTACAAAATTTGAGGGTGATACCGATAATAGTTTCAGAGATACAGAATACCGGTGAAATAATTCGCACAGCCGCCATCTTGAGGTTATGTAAACAATTGAACGAAGTTAGATGTCGGTGCATTACAATGTGTATAAACATATACTGTATCAAGTTTTATTACGTTTGGTTGGTAATATCGCGAGAAACGTCTATTTGAAAGTCTCAACTTCGCTTGGCCGCCATGTTGGTTTTATAGTTACCATGTTTTCAAAAGTCACATAGGTGAACTTCTAGTACATTCCTTTATCGCCGTAAAATATACCAGGGTAATATCGGCAATAGTTTCGGAGATATTGAATGCAGGTGAAATATTTCGCACAGCCGCGATGTTGGATTGGTGAGACGTAACAAAATTTAAAGGGTAGGGTCGGGGTTGACCGGAATAGTGCTATGAACTTACCGAGTTTCATTGAAATCGCTCTAGCCGTTTAGAAGTTATTACGGGGGGACACACATCCTCATCATCATCATCATCATCACACACACACCATCACACACACACGCACACACAGACACACACGGACAAAAGATGATCTCATAAGCCTATTTTTTTTTTCATAAATGAAAATAGGCTAAAAATCTAGTTCAATATTGTATTCTAAAAACTATCCGCAAATTTACTCTAAACATTATCCGCAGCTTATCCGCTATCCGCAAAGCCATGCAAACTATATCCCCATGGCGAGAAATTTTGCGGATTTCCGCGGATATCCGCATCCGCGCAGGGCTGTACATATAGGGACTTGGGGCATCTTGGTCATCAACCCCATGTAGTTGCGTGTGAGTGGAACTTGTAAAATAACCTGTATTTTAGTTATGACTGAATTAGTGTGTGCAACTGTATTGGGGACAGGGATGAGGTACAATAGTTGCCCCGGCACTGGAATTAAGGTACTATCGTGGCATCAATATTTGCCTGGAGAGAGTGTGGAAAAACCTGGGGGGAAAAACACATTCAGGATAGCCGCTGTCAGCGTCAAGATTTGAACCTGCGATCTCCGGACTTGCTACAGCTGCCCTCATGGCCTTTATGCACGATTTAAGTTCACGGCTAAGCTGCAGAAGATTCTTAGTATTAGACTGGTTATTTCTTCATAAAGGGGGGTTGTGGTGGCTCAGCGGCCAAGCTGTTGACCTCTCACCACGGCGTACCGTATTCCATTTTCGGTCAATGCATGTGAGATTTCCAATGTAAAATGCCATGTCCTGTGGTTCGGATTCCACGTAAAATGGAGGTCACGTGGCTCATGATCGCGAGATTAACGGTCACGTTAAACTACAAGCTTCCTTCCTTCCTTCTTTCATACTTTCATTCATTCTTTCATGCTTTCATTCTTTCTCCCTTTCTCCCTTCCTTCCTTCCTTCCTTCCTTCCTTCCTTACTTCCCTCCTTCCTTCCTTCCTTTCTTTCTTGCTTCCTTTCTTCCTTTATTTCTTTCTTCCTTCCTTCCTTCCCTCCTTCCTTCCTTGCTTTCATTCTTTCACCCTTTCTCCCTTTCTCCCTTCCTTCCTTCCTTCCTTCCTTCCTTCCTTCCCTCCTTCCTTCCTTTCATCCTTTCTTCCTTCCTTTCTTCCTTTCTTCATTTCTTTCTTCCTTCATTTCTTTCTTCCTTCCTTCCTTCCTTCCTTCCTTCCTTCCTTTCTTCCTTTCCTTCTTTCTTTCTTTCTTTCTTTCTTCCTTTCTTCCTTCCTTCCTTCCCTCCTTCCTTCCTTTCTTACTTTCTTTCTTTCCTTCTTTCTTCCTTTCTTCCTTTATTCCTTCCTTCCTTCCTTCCTTCCTTTCTTCCTTTCTACCTTCCTTCCTTCCTTCCCTCCTTCCTTCCTTTCTTCCTTCCTTTCTTCCTTCCTTTCTTCCTTTCTTCTTTCCTTCCTTTCTTCCTTCCTTCCTTTCTTCCTTCCTTCCTTTCTTCCTTCCATTCTTTCTTCCTTTCTTTCTTTCTTTCTTCCTTCCTTCCTTTCTTCATTTCTTTCTTCCTTCCTTTCTTCCTTTCTTCCTTCCTTTCTTTCTTTCTTTCTTTCTTTCTTTCTTCCTTTATTCCTTCCTTCCTTTCTTCCTATCATCCTTCCTGTCTTCCTTTCATCCTTCCTTTCTTCCTTCCTTCCTTTCTTCCTTCCTTTCCTCCTTCCATTCTTCCTTCCTTCCTTTCTTCCTTCCTTTCTTCCTTCCTTTCTTCCTTTCTTCCTTCCTTCCTTCCTTTCTTCCTTCCCTCCTTCCTTCCTTTTTTCCTTCCTTTCTTCCTTCCTTTTTCCATCCTTTCTTCCTTCCTTTCTTCCTTTCTTTCTTTCTTTCTTTCTTCCTTTCTTCCTTTCTTTCTTTCTTTCTTCCTTCCTTTCTTCCTTCCTTCCTTTCTTCCTTTCATCCTTCCTTTCTTCCTTCCTTCCTTTCTTCCTTCCTTTCTTCCTTCCTTCCTTCCTTTCTTCCTTCCTTTCTTCCTTCCTTCCTTTCATCCTTCCTTCCTTTCTTCCTTCCTTCCTTTCTTCCTTTCATCCTTCCTTTCTTCCTTCCTTCCTTTCTTCCTTCCTTCCTTCCTTTCTTCCTTCCTTCCTGTCTTCCTTCCTTTCTTTCTTCCTTTCTTCCTTGCTTCCTTCCTTCCTTCCTTCCTTTCTTTCTTTCTTTCTTTCTTTCTTTCTTTCTTTCTTTCTTCATTTAGGGCCTAGGGAGAGGGTGGGTTTCATCCCCATGTCTAGTGTGTGTGTGTGTGTGTGTGTGTGTGTGTGTGCGTGTGCGTGCGTAACGTGTGATAACTTATGATGACTGTTAATGTGTGTAACAGAAAATATTTAGGTTAAGGATTAGATTAAGTGCAACGATACTTGAGTAAAGCACCCTTCCAATTAATGTGGCACAGAGGCTAGGATTCTTGCCTGTCAATGCGAAGGTTCGGGTTCGATTCCCTGCTCTTAGTTAACCCCCCTCCCCGTATATTGAACGTGAGTGAACACAGCCTGTCATGAGGTTTTCTCCAGTCATTCAAGGATTACTATCACACTCATGGGATTGGATTAGATAACGGTCATAAGAGTTTACTCAATGATTAAGGATGCCTTCACGTATTTACAGTTTCAACCAAGGCGTGTCTAGAATACTTTTATTCGCCAGGTTCTATTTTGCTTTCCCGAGTGACGTCATATTTGACTGATGCGGGAATACCTTGCTTTATCGACAGTGTTCAAGTAAAATGACGACAAGGGAAGCACCCATGAAATCATCTTAATTCATTTACGGACTTTGGACTTGGTAATCATTTCAGTCCTGTGTAATTTGGTGTTTATAGATTTGACTGGTAACCTGTGTTATCGTGCTTTTTTTAGCCTACTTTCGATTTTTGCAAAAAAATTAAAGTAGACTTATGAGATCACTACAGGGCCAAAAATTGTGTGTCTGTCTGTGTGTGTGTGTGTGTGTGTGTGAGTCTGTGTGTGTGTGTGTGTGTGTGTGAGTGTGTGTACTCTGAATGTCTGTCCCCCCTATCAATTCGAACACGGTGAAACCGAATTGAACGAAATTTGGTACAGAGATAGAACAAGCAAAGGGCACCTCAGTGTCATGTTTTATATCGCCGCCATCTTTACCAAAACTGAATGGTGGCCACTCAAACGTTCAAAACGTAAAATCAAATAGCGACTAACCAAATTATCCGATCTCTACCAAATTTGGTAATAACATACCTTCATATAGGACGCGTCTTGTGGCCAAACTACAAGGTCATCCGCCGTACCATTTCAGGATGACGGCCGTGCGAATTATGCAAACTTTATAATCCATATCATGGGACCCACCAGTTCCGATTATCGAACCCAGAATCGATTTAACTGCTCTAAAGGAAGAGGCACGTTCGAAATTAAAAGTTTATTTTGTAATACTATAGTGCAGAAGTGATTTTAAAAAGCTGAGCCGTCTCGGTAAGAAGACAAGATGGCAGCGGATATCTTGTGCCTGACTTATATTTCACTAATTTGAGTATTGCATGCAATATAGCGTACTGATACAAAATAAATAAACTTTGTATGAAATGCTTTATAAATAAATAATCTACTCCACTGATGAAATCGTTTAGTCTAAATCATTATTTGTTAACAAGTTATATGTAAGTCATTTTATATAGAACGATGTTCGTTGGCACAAATGGCTCCGTGGTAAAGCGTTGGCCTATCACTCATATGCCTATGGTTCAAACCCCATCAGAGTTATTTTTTGCTTGAAATTTTATATATTTATTGTTTTGTAATGATTCAGATGTTTTAAAATTAAGAGTTATATTGTGCATATTACGGTGGAAAATATATATTTAATTAAAACATAATTCACCAGCAGATTTGCTCGAGACATCTAGCAGCCAAAAAGGTAACTGCACGCCGGCCTACTTATTAACTTGAAGATTTTATTGAAAAGTTTCTTCTTATGGCCACTAGAATGCACTCGCCCTGTTAGGGTTATATTGTTCGATACTTCTCCACTAGATGTCACGACTGGTCTACGTGGGACTCCATTGGTTAGTACCGTATACCATTGGCATTCTATGCGCATCGAACTTGAAGAATGGCAAGATGATACTACGATACATTTTTACTTTTTATTTTAAAGGGTTTGTAACAGCCTATTGTGCGTTATTTGAAAATGTTATTGGAAGTAAAGAACAATACGATTTCACATAGTAACTGAATTCTAGCCGTTGGTGCTAGTTCAGGTTATTAATTAATACTTTTATTTCAGGCAAATAGCAATCGAAAATATCCACATAGTTTGTATACACACGTCTCTGTAGGATCATGGAAAGATTTTTTAATTCAATTAGGGTTGTGAAAGCCATGCACAACCAGACGTGTAAAGACATGCCTCAACTCAAAGTTGGATGTTGCCCACGGCAGGTCGATTATGTAATAATAACAATAATAATAATGTTATTTGTTTTACGTCCCTTTTAACTACTGCTGCTTTTAGATACGCCGGGATGCCGGAATTTTGGCCCGAAGGGGATCTTTAACGTGCCAGTAAATCTACTGACACGGCTCCCTCGCATTTGTGCACCCTCAAATGCCAGCTGACTGCGCCAGGATACGAACCTGCAACCTAGGGCCCAGAAAGCGAGAACGTTACCGCTGAGCCACGCAGCCAGTCCGGTCGATTATGTCTCCAGATCCATAACATTCTTGAGATACTTCTTATCTATCTTTCTTCAATGATGGTAGTAGTTTTTTTTTCTAGGTTGTGGCGTTTGGTAGAGGTAAATAGTTTCTAAGGTCTTCAACCAAGAAATGATTCTATTATACTCTTTGATAATAACGACGAGTTATAACTATACTCATACATTTAGGAGAAAGTAGGCTATATGTTCTTTACTGAACATCTTGTTTCTCTTAAAATTATGGCTTTATCAGTGCCGGGAGTGTCCGGGGACATGTTCCGCTGCTTCTATGCGAACACCCATAGGGTGAGCTACAAGTATCGCCACGCGTGAAGTGTTGTCTGGGGAGGAAAGTGTGAATGTGAGGACGAGGAATTGGAAGGTGGTGGCTGTGGCCTATAGTTAGGGACTAACCCCGGCATTTGCCTGGAAGGAAGATGGGAAACCACAGAAGACCATCTTCAAGGCTGCCGATGTGGAGATTCGAACCTCCTTGCCTCCCGGATGTGAGCGACTGCCTGCAGCCAAGCCGGAACGTCCACGGCTAACTCACCCCCTGTTATCGTGCTGTGTAGGTTATGTATTTATGTTCGACGATGTCAAAATATAAATATTATATGTCAGAAAACTGTATTATAATGAGGCTCATTATAGTACAGGTTTTCATTATGGGACAGTTTCTCCCACCAATCAGAGCTCAAGAAACAGTTGTTTGACCAATTAGGGTAGGATAGCATCGCACCTGCGCTGAGTTCCAAGGCCTTCTAATTTAAATTTCACTGCGTGGCCTAGTGTCATAGTGGGATAATCGAGGAGACCATGGTCAAATACAAGGTATTCTCTGCGTCCCATGCGTTCTATTCAGTACATAAAACTTGCAAAATCTCGACAGATATTTATGAATATTTATGTTCCAACATAAAATAGTTATAATAATTATCGTCGAACATAAACAGTTGTATGCAACTCGCCTATAATGGTAATTAAGACACTCGTATGGAAACATACTCGTGTCTTAATTATTGCCATTATAGGCTCGTTGCATAATGTACTATGGTAATTGAGGCTAGGATTTGGCTAGGAGCTAGCCGTGGCCCTAATTTAAGTACCATCCCTGTACATGTCTGGAGTAGAAGTGTAAGCACCTAAAATACACTTTTTCGAAGTTTTGCCTCACGAGGCTGAGTGTACGTCGTAGCAGGCCTCAGACCAGAGTTGAATTTCTTGCACCTCAGCTCCCTTCAGATCCATTTTTCAATTCAAATTATGTTGCACGAACCGGAATAATAGTGTTTACATTACATATATCCTCACTTCACGATCGGTGTCAAGTGATTGATACGATAACCCGTGGCTCATAATCACAAGATTCACGGTCACGTAAAACTACAATCTTCCTTCCTTCCTTGATACGATATCTTGCTACTTCTTAAATTACAGGCTTCATTTAAGAAACATGCATTAGAACTGCGATGTGGCATCCTTGTCAGGACAGTGATGTCACCTCGCCGTCCTCACACTTGACATTGTAATGACAAGAGAAGGATACAGATGCCCAATCACCACATAGTATAAAGCGAAGTCCCCGATTCTTGGATGTAACGGGTAATCTCGAGAACCATTCCATGGATTTTGATGCGGTTTTCACCATTCTGTAAAAAAATTCTCGAGGAAGGTTTCTGTAGAAAAACATTTGTATATGAATGAAGCCGAGCAGCAACGATTTCAGTGAATCGAGTCGAAGAAAAACCTGCCGTCCGTGCGCCTTTTAAGCTTACGTTGGGTAAACCATTAAAGATACTGGGTGAAGCCGATTGCTAGTAGGGTTTAAGGAAAGAGAACTAACGCGCTACTTCGTGCCTCGCTGGCATCGGGAGAGCGTGGGTTCAAACCCCAGCTCGGCCGTCCTAAAAATGGTTTTCGTGGTTTCCCATTTTCACCACCAGGAAAATGCCGCGACGGTTCCTTTCAATAGGTCCACGGCCGATTTTCTTCCAAAATCCCGTCCTGAAAAGAAAATACATGGCCATTGGCTGCATTAATAAAATTATTATAATAATGTTATTGGTTTCACGTCCCTTAACAATAGTGGCTTTTAGAGATGCCAGGATGCCGGAATTTTGCTCCGAAAGGGACCTTTAACGTGCCAGCGAATCTACTGACATGGCTCGCTCGCATTTGCGCACCCCCAAATGCCAACTGACTGCACTGCGATTCGATTCTGCAACCTTGGGCACAGCAGGCGAGAACGTTACCGCTGAGACATGCAGCCAGTCATATATAGCCTAGAAAAGATCTGGTTTAACAACAACTTTACGAAGGCCGCGGTCAGACACTTTAATTCTCTTACTTCCAACTACATGGGTTGTACTATTCGTGCATTAAAGCCTTCATTCCTCAATATAACAATAAAATAAGTTGCTTCATGAAACCCCAGGGAGGGCGGGCGGTGCCCATGGACACGGGTCGCTGTTGTAACATATGGTAGTGGCTAGTTAGCAGTCTCCATGGCACTGTGTTAGACAGTCGATGCGATGGTATCTACAATGTGGGTTGATCGCTGCAATCAACTTCTAGTTTGACATCAACTAATCACCTGGTATGGTGCACCCTGCAGTCCTACTGTTTTATATTCACAGCATGAGCATCAGAACACGTTGTAAGTCACCGTTCCAGAACATATGGAACGACTACACTTTAAGTCGCACTGGCAAAGGAGCTTTGAGAACTTCATCTACCCGATTTTGATGACAATTGGCATATTCACTGATGAGATCACAATAAAAATATGTGTGGTGGTATTTCATTCGAATTGGCAGGAGAAAAGCTAAAGGAAGTAGGAGGCTTCTGTTACTTAGGATGTAAAATAACCAGTGATGGACGAATCAAAGTTGATATAAAACGTAGGTTAGCACTGACAAGTAAAGACTTTCCTCAGAAAAGGAATCTGTTGGCATCGAATATAGATTTAAGTATTATGAAGTCTTTTTTGAAATCATTTTTCTGGAGTGTGGCACTCTATGGAAGTGAAACTTGGACTGTTGGATCAGCAGAAAAGAGGAGAATTGAAGCGTTTGAAATGTGGTGACAGGGGATTGATGAAGATCAGATAGGTAAATAGGGTTACAAATGAAGTGGTATTAAGACGATAGGGAGAGAAGAGATGTTTCTGGCGACTGCTAATGAAGAGAAGGGATAGGTTGGTAGGACACATACTAAGACACCCAGGAATAGCAAACATAGTTATGGAAGGAAGGGTCGAGGACAAGAACTGTAGGAGTAGACCAAGGTTATAATATGTTAAACAAATTGCCTTGGATGTAGGGTGTGGTAGCTCTGTAGTCATGAAACGATTAGCTCAGGACAGGGAAGCATGGATAGCTGCATCAAACCGGTCAAAATACTGAAGACTCAAACTACAGCTCTAGGAAGACTGAACTTGTGCGAGTTTAAATATGGGTGAGAGAACTACAGTAGTGTTGCCCACTTTGTGGCGTATTGACTAGCATCTTGGCTGTCACCGTGGGGGTCCTGGATCGTTTCCCGGCTCTGCCAAGAAATTTAATTCTGGTCTGAGGGCTGGAATGGGGTACACTCAGCTACTTAAGGTAAAACTGAGAATAGGCCACCCTAAAAGTGGTTTAACGTGGTATCTCCACTTTTGTTCCAGGCACATGCGGGGATGGTACCTAAATTAAAGCACGGCCACCTCCTACCCGAATCATAACCCCAATTGCAATTACACACTCTAATACAGCTATGACAATGACACAGGTTATCGGATAGATTCAACACACACCAATTCCACGATGGCTGAGGTGGGAATCGAACCCACCGATTCTACGTTTCGTCTTACAAGACTCAATGTAATACGTTCCAGTCCTCAACCAGAATTAATTTCCTGGCAGAGCTCGGAATCGTACCCACACCTCCGAGGCGACAGCCTAGAATACTAGCCTCTACACCACGAGGTGATCAACAATCCACTAATTGTAAGTAGTCTCAGCAAGGCGAGTGCGCTGGTTATATTTCTATATCCAATCAATCGCTCTGCTACCCTTGCTATTTAAATGACACATTAGATATGTTTACGGCACTCCGCACAAAAATAGTTGTGCTTGACGTCTGGACGTCAAAATACTGTCCTTCATAGCATACACGATATCGACACACAAGCTAAAAATTTAGCAAAAATATTTCTCCAATCGGGGTTTAAACCACTCTGTCTTACTGTTGGCTTGCATGATCATATTACTCACGATTATCTGATTCATAATCGCTGGGGCTCAGATGTTTAGAAGTCTTTTTTTTCTTGCAGCTATTTTCATGCCCGATTGGCTTCAGATGCAAATCTTGTGATAATGTTCACAATACAGTGGTTATTATTTGTCATATAAATGCATATTTCGATCATTTTTAGCCTATTTTCAATTTAAAAAAAAAATAGGCTTATGAGATCACCTTTTGTCCGTGTGTGTGTGCGCGTGTGTGTGTGTGTGTGTGTGTGTGTGTGAGGTGTGTGTGTGTATCCCCCCCCCCTAATAAAATCTAAACGGCTGGAGCGATTTCAATGAAACTCGGTAAGTTCATAGCACTATTCCCGGCGACCTCGACCGTGCCCCTCAAATTTTGTTACGTCTCACCAATACAACATGGCGGCTATGCGAACTATTTCACTAGCATTCAATATCTCCGAAACTATTACCGATATCGCCCTGCAATTTTGTACCGTGATAAAGGGCACTACTAGAAGTTCACCTATGAGACTTTCAAAAACCTGGTGACTATAAAACCAACATGGCGGCCAAGCGAAGTTGAGGCTTTTAAATAGGCTTTCCTCGCGATTTAACTATCCACACGTAATGAAACTTGGTACAGCAAATGTTTATACACATTGTAATGCACTGGAGTCTAATTTAGTTCAATTGTTTACATAACCTCAAAATGGCTGCTGTGCGAAATATTTCACTGACATTCTATATCTCCGAAACTATTACAGATATCAGCCTGCAATTTTGTACGGTAATAAAGGGTACTAATAGAAGTTTACCTATGTATATTTCATAAACCTGTAAAGTACAAAACGAACATGGCAACCAAGCGAATTTAAAATATTTTAATAGACTTTCCCCGTGATTTAACTCTCTGAGCGCAGTGAAATGTGGTACAGTAAATGATTCTGCAGCTTGTAATGCACTGCCATCTAATTTAATTCAATTGTTTACATAACCTCAAGATGGCGGCTGTGCGAAATTTTAAAATTAAGTTTTAATTTCTTGTGTCGTAATCATGCGATCGAAGTGAAGGTTTGAATAATGAACCTAGGCAATAATTGTCCTTGAATGGCACATAACTCTATGGCCTATACATATAACAATCCTAAATGGCGAGCTTTCGAAATATTTAGACGGTTCTCAATATCTATGAATCATTTACAGCAACCAAACTGACATTTTTAATGATCATAGAGACTATGGACATATGTTCACCTATAGGACTTTCAGTAACCTGGTGAGCACAAATCCAACATGGCGGCGACGTGAAGTATAAATATTTAAATGGACGTTTCTCGCGAATTAACTATCCGAGTGCCATGAAACGTTGCACGTTAAATGCTTATACAAATGTTGATCCACTGGCATGTAATTTATTTCAATTGTTTGCATAATCACAAGATGGCTGGTGTGCGTACTTTTAAAATCTCGTTTTTACTTCTTGTGTTCTAATCATGCGATTGAAGTTTGAATACCACACGCACACAATAATCTTAATGTAATAGTACAAAAATAAAAATCCATCCTGGCGACCATATGATATATTTAGACGGTTCTCAATATCTACGAATCTGTTACAGCAATTAAACTGAAATGTTGTATGTTGATAGAGACAATTAACATGAGCAGGATATATGAAAATAGGCTGTATAGTTCTTCACGGAACTACTTGTTTACCATTAGATCATATTTTGAGCATTTTTGGTAAAAACGTCATATTTCGGTAGTTTGACGGCAGCAGTAGGTGTACAATCATCCTCAACTTACCGAACGGGAACTAGTGTTTACAGAAATTGAATCTGGATGTCATAACTACTTAAACATGCATATTCAGAAAATTAATATGAAAATAGGCATAGCTAATTTAGTTAACAATTTATTCTTGAAGGATAATAATAATAGATGATGATGATTGTTGTTTTAAGGGGCTTAACATCTAGGTTATCGACCCCTAATGGTTTGTGTGATCCTGAAGATGATATTGAAATGTAAACTGTAACTAAAACTAACTACTAACTTATATACTAGAAGAAGAAATTGAAAACAATAGGAGAATATGGCAAAGAAAGGGCAGGAGGAAAAGAAACGCCTTCAACCTCGAAGAATGAGGATTGAGGGACGTGGAAGGAAGGAGAGCCATGAAAGGCAGAAAGGAAAGTGAAAGAGGAGAGGGTCCGCCCCAGAGGCAATGGAATAATGGGAGAAAAACCGGACCGAGCTCGAAATCCCTCGGGGTCGCCAACTCCCGAACTCACCAGCCGTGAGCCCTTGAGGGTGTAGCACTATCTAGGGTGCACAAGAAGTGGTGGGGCTACACACACACCCTGCCTCCCTAAGGGCCTTGAGCAGAAGGCAGGAGATATCATGAAAAGAAAATGATGGCTGACCCCTCGAAGAATGAGGGTATCATGAAAGATGAGACAAGGGCCAATTAAGGCGGGAAAGTGAAAGACTCCCTAGGCATCGGATACCCTAATGGAAATGCCTCCCGAGAAATTACATACAGTGTTTTCCAATAATAATTTTATAGGTAGCGAAAAGTTATGTTTGTAAAGAAGGCAGCTTCTTCTAAAATTAGTAGACAGACACTGTTCTCCAGTCCCACAAGCACAGTATTTGGTTTGCTCGAGTATCAGTCAATATGACCTGACAAACCGACGCGCAGTTGTTTGAATTGACGTGGGTGGTATCGGAGAGAAACTCAGTACCGGTATATTTAGGGCGCACGTGGGAGGGGAACTCTGTATTTTGAGGGCGTTGCTAACAGGAAAATTATAGCCTCTGCCTATGGACCATTTACCTTGCGTTATGGTAGCGTGTGTTCTAAGTGTCACTAGCGGACGTTGCTATAAATAAGGGAACCCCAGCAGACTCAATAGCCTTGGTCTTAATTTTCTGTCACCTCATCTCATATGCTTGCTATATACCAAGCGTTCAGAAGGAATGAGGACCGTAGAAGAGTTTTAACGAGGTCCTATGATGAAGTGATTTAAATTCTTTGAAACCATCTGCTCTCGATACAAAATTGTTTTGTTGTTGATGATTAATTTAGGGATGTCTGCTTCGCCGCGTAGTGGGTAGCATTCTTGGCTGTCACCGTGGAGGTCCGGGTTTGTTCCCCGGCTCTGCCAAGAAATTAAATTATGGTCTGAGGGCTGGAAGGAGGTACACTCAGCCTCGTGAGGCAAAAATGAGTGGAGGTGGGTTCGATTCCCACCAAAGCCATCCTGGAAGTGTTTTTCCGTGGTTTCCCACTTCTACTCAGGACGAATGCCAGGATAGTTCCTAAATGAAAGCCACGAGCGCCTCCTTCCCTATCCTCACCTAAATTACAGATACACATAAATACAGCCATCACAATAGCACAGATTATATGTCAGACAAATACCACACACACCCAAGTACTCGGGGCTACATGACCTCGATACCGCATAGCTCCTAAATCAGTCAACAGCAATACAACTGATTTAGGTGCTTTGCGGCATCGTGATTTTGTAGCCCTGTGCACTTAGGTGTGTGTGTTGGTTTTGAATTTGTATGATTACCTGTGTTATTGTGATGGCTGTATTAGTGTATGTATTTGTAATTCAGGTGAGGTTTGGAAAGGAGGCGGCCGTGACCTTAAGATAGGAACTATCCTGACGTTTAGACTGGTGCAGAAGTGAGAAACCACGGAAAACTACTTCTAAGATGGCTGAGATGGGAGTCGAATCATCCTCTTCTCAGGGTTGCCTCACGAAACTGAAAACCGTTCCAGCACTCAGATAAGAATTACATTTCTTGGCGGAAACAGGAATCGAATACCAACCTTCAAGTAAAGTAAAGAATACCCTCTGTTCCGAGTCTTGGAGAGTCAGAGATTGGGGCGAGAGTATTATTATTGCAAACATCACCTGATGCATGTGGCCTAATACAAAACTCCTGCTCAATAGGATTAATAACTTGTAACATCTATTTAACAAGTAGTTCCGTGAAGAACTATACAGCCTATTTTCATATATCCTGCTCATGTTAATTGTCTCTATCAACATACAACATTTCAGTTTAATTGCTGTAACAGATTCGTAGATATTGAGAACCGTCTAAATATATCATATGGTCGCCAGGATGGATTTTTATTTTTGTACTATTACATTAAGATTATTGTGTGCGTGTGGTATTCAAACTTCAATCGCATGATTAGAACACAAGAAGTAAAAACGAGATTTTAAAAGTACGCACACCAGCCATCTTGTGATTATGCAACCAATTGAAATAAATTACATGCCAGTGGATCAACATTTGTATAAGCATTTAACGTGCAACGTTTCATGGCACTCGGATAGTTAATTCGCGAGAAACGTCCATTTAAATATTTATACTTCGCGTCGCCGCCATGTTGGATTTGTGCTCACCAGGTTACTGAAAGTCCTATAGGTGAACATGTGTTCATAGTCTCTATGAACATTAAAAAAATCAGTTTGGTTGCTGTAAAAGATTCATAGATATTGAGAACCGTCTAAATATTTCGGAAGCTCGCCATTTTGGATTGTTATATGTATAGGCCATAGAGTTATGTACCATTCAAGGACAATTATTGCCTAGCTTCATTATTCAAACTTTCTCTTCGATCGCATGATTACGACACAAGAATAAAAACTTAATTTTAATATTTCGCACAGCCGCCATCTTGAGGTTATGTAAACAATTGAATTAAATTAGATGGCAGTGCATTACAATCTGCAAAATCATTTACTGTACCTCATTTCACTGCGCTCAGAGAGTTAAATCACGAGAAAAGTCTATTAAAACGTTTCAAATTCGCTTGGTCGCCATGTTCGTTTTGTACTTTACAGGTTTATGAAATATACATAGGTAAACTTGTATCAGTACCCTTTATCCCTGTACAAAATTGCAGGGTGGTATCTGTAATAGTTTCGGAGATATAGAATGTCAGTGAAATATTTCGCACAGCCGCCATTTTGTGGTTTTGTAAACAATTGAACTAAATTAGAATTCAGTGCATTACAATGTGTATAAACATTTGCTGTACCAAGTTTCATTACGTTTGGATAGTTAAATCGCGAGAAATGTCTATTTAAAAGTCTCAATTTCGCCTGACCGCCATGTTGGTTTTGTAGTCACCAGGTTTTTGAAAGTCTCATAGGTGAACTTCTAGTTGTGCCCTTTATCATCGTACACAATTTCAGGGCGATATCTGTAATAGTTTCGGAGATAAGGAATGCTAGTGAAATATTTCGCACAGCCGCCATGTTGGATTGGTGAGACGTAACAAAATTTGAAGGGTACGGTCGAGGTCGCCGGGAATAGTGCTATGAACTTACCGAGTTTCATTGAAATCGCTCCAGCCGTTTAGATTTTATTAGGGACACACACACACACACCCACACACGCACACACACACGGACAAAAGGTGATCTCATAAGCCTATTTTTTCAAAATTGAAAATAGGCTAAAAATAAGTCACAGAATCTACGAATAATGTACATGGTATTAAACGTTATAAACAATTATAAAAACCGAAATGTTATGTTTTTAATTAAGTGTGACTCAATTTGACAGCAATATGCATGGCTCAATGGCACACTATTAGCGCCCTGCGCGGGTAAACAAAACGATATCCGCCCCCGCCCCGCAACCGCCCCACATGTTTTCCGCATCCGCCCCGCATCCGCACTACTTTTATCCGCATCCGCACGTTTGTTATCCGAATCTACTGGCATTACAATCATATTTTTAGCCTACTTTTCACATTTTGCAAAAATGAGGAAAAAGTAGACTTATGAGATCGGGCAAATGTCTGTCTGTCTGTCCTTCTGTCTGTCTGTCTGTCTGTCTGGCTGTGTGTGTGTATCCCCCTATCAACTCCTAAACGGCTGCAGCAATCGAAACAAAATTTGGTAGGAGTAAAGATCTATACCTGAATATCTCACGCCCATATTTGAAAATGATGTCAGTGCTACCAACTGCTGAAAAATCGCAATTGAAATTTGAGCTCCATGTTGGATATCTTGGAAGGTATGAATAGGAGCTATTTCAAAATTGGCACACGTATAGATAATAATATTGCAGTTTAATTTCCAGGAGGCCATACATCGCAGTGTTGCCAAAATGAATATACGTCTGCTGATAGGTCAAAATTTTAAATGCATATAACTTCTACACTATCAATTGGATTTCAACCAAATTTCGTATGTGCTATGTGTACATAAACAGACATGACTGAACGTATTCTTAGGATCCACCAGGGCTGCCAACTGATAATAAATGCTCTCAATTTATTTTATCCGAATACCAATATATCAGAAAGTATTCAAACCGACAGCTTTAAACTATGCACACGTATAGTACCTGACATTCTATATTAATTTAGAGTAACTTATATAGCCTATGTCAGTGCTACGAACATGATTCTAAGCCTGCTGAGAGGTCCAAATTTAAATACATGTAACTTCTATACTATCATTTGGATTTCAGCCAAATTTCGTGTGTGCTATGTGTACCATAACAGATATGTATATGCCAATTCTTAAGAGTAACCAAGGTTGCCAACTGTTAATAAATACTGTCTCTATTTTTGTTACCCTAATATCAATATATCAGAAAGTATGCAAGCCAATAGCTCTAAACTTTGCACACGTATAGTACCTGGCATTCTAGATTAATTTGGAGTAACTAATATACGTCAGTGCTGCGAACATGATTCTAAGCCTGCTGATAGATCCAATTTTAAAATGTATGTAACTTCTATACTAACTAATGGATTTCATTCAAAATTGACACAACAATAGATTTCAGATTATTTCTGACCAATACATGTATGTCATTGTTGCCAACATGATTTTACGCGAGCTGTTAGATCCAATGTTTAACTGCATGTAACGTCCATGCTATCCATTTGACTTCAACCAAATTTTGTATTCTGTACCTGGGAGATGGATCTAAGAATATATTCAGTCACCAGGGCTGCCAACTGTAGTTCTCTATTAGGCTACATTATGTCAGGTATACGGTATTTCGAACTAATTTGAAATTTCGATATTACCAACTTAATTTCGGCATTATTCTAAACTAGCTGAAGTACCCGTGCTTCGCTACGCGTCATAAATAAATTAAAATATGAAGGTGACAGTTAAAACAGGGGATAGGCGAGGTGCTGCGCAGAGGGAGATTAAGGATGGAACATTTTGTCCAACTACACCGCTCGGCGTTGACCGTGTTTTATAGCACAAATTTAGGTTTTACTCGCTAACGGTTGGAGATACCTTTCGGATAGAAAATGTAATTTTTAACCTCGTATATACCATCAAATGTTTGCTATTTGTTAGCGTTCTCTTTGTATTTGAATTGGAAATATGAAAGTTTTAAACCAAATTGTGTAGTGAAGTCACTAAAATGGTCGCCATCTTTAAATAGTATAAAGTATTGAAATCAAAAGTAACCTATATGTTAACCAGGTAAATCAGCTACTTCCATGTAAAATTCATGTAAATCGGACCAGTGGTACTTGCGTGATTGAGTAATACATAGACGCACATCATCTCATTTTTAGCCTCGCTTCGCTCGCGTCATAGTCGTGTCATATTGTTATTCAATGAAATGCAGGTTTAACCCCATTAACACCCCTTTAGAACCTGAATATCCAAAAATCCCTCCTTGGTAGACGTTTTCGACACACAACAAACATATCCCCAAAATATCATTCTTCTAACTTTAATCGTTTGGGTTGGTCGATGAGAGTGAACATCCAAAAATCCTTCATTAGGGGACGTTTTTCTTCCAGAATTTCACCCCTCCCCATAGGCCCCTTAAATTGGATTTATGAAAAAACGGTCGAACACATATTTATTTTATTTATTTATTTATTCATTTATTTATTTATTTATTTATTTATTTATTTATTTTTAAGCTGATTGATTTCCTCCGAGTTTCAAACTCCTCGCTTATGTCGTTTAAGAGATACACGGTCCGTTAGGAATCTTTCAACCCCCACTTTTCATCCCTTTCACCTCATAATATACACTACATCGAAAAACCATTAGACATGTGTCAGCTTATTTTTAATGATTAGTATATATGCCAAGTATCACATCCCCAAATGAAACCACTCGTGAGATATGGTTATTCAATGAAATGCACGTTTACCCCCCTTAACACCTATTTAGAACCTGAATATTCTAAACTCTTTCCTTAGTGGACGTTTTCGACATACAACGAACATATCCCCAAAATGTCATGTTTCTAACTTTAATAATTTTGGCTGGGCTATGATGAGTGAGTGAGTCAGTCAGGACATTTCCTTTCATTTATTTTTGATAATTTCACCCCTCCCCATGAACCCCTTAAATTGGATTTATGAAACAAACGGTCGAACACCTATTTACTTATTTAAAGCTGTTTTCCCCCTGAGTTTGATGAGTGAGTAAGTGAGTCAATCAGTTAGGACACTTTGTTTTTCCTGTTTTTTTTTCCCCCAGAATTTCACCTCTCACCAAGGGCCCCTTAAATTGGATTTATGAAAAAAACAGTCGAACACCTATTTACTTGTATTTTAAGCTGTTCTTTTCCCGCCGAATTTCAAACTTCTCGCCTATGTCCTTTAAGAGATACACGCTCCGTCAAGAATCCCTCAACCCCCAATGTTCACCCCTATCACCTCATAATATACACCACATCGATAAACCCTTAGACATATGTCTGATTATTTTTAATGATTAGTTTATATACCGAATATCCCATCCCCTAAGAAACAACTCATGATATATCGTTATTCAATGAAATGCACGTTTACCCCCTTAACATCTCTTTAAAACCCGAATAAACAAAAATCATTCCTTAGTTGACGTTTTCGACATACAGCGAACATATTCCCAAAATTTCATTTTTCCAACTTTAATAGTTTTCGCTGGGCGTGATGAGTGAGTGAGTCAGACAGGACATTTTCTTTCAATTATTTTTACCAGAATTTCACCCCTCCCCATGGGCCCCTTAAATTGGATTGATGAAAAAACGCTTGAACACCTATTAACTTATTTTTAAAGCTGTCTTTTTCCCCTGAGTTTGGTGAGTGAGTTAGTCAGTTAGGACACTTTCTCTCCTTTTCCCCCCAGAATTTCACCCCACTCCATTGGCCCCTTAAATTAATTTATGAAAAAACGGTCGAACAACGATTTATTTATCTCTTTAGCTGATGATTTTTCGCTGCGTTTCAAATTTCTCGCCTATGTCGTTTAAGAGATAGGCCTACACGCTCCGTTAGGAATCCTTCAACCCCCACCTTTCACCCCTTTCACCTCATAATAATACACCACATCGAAAGACCCTTAGACACATGTCTGCGTATTTTTAATGATTAGTTTATATGCCGAGTATCACATCCACAAATGAAACGACTCGTGAGATATTGTTATTCAATGAAATTCAGGTTTAACCCCCTTAAGACCCCTTTAGAGCCTGAATATCCAAAAATCCTCCCTTAGTGTACGGTTTTGACATACAACGAACATATCCCCAAAATGCCATGTTTCCAACTTCAATATTTTTGGCTGGGCGATGATGAGTGAGTGAATGAGTCAGGACATTTTCTTTCATTTTTTTCCCTTCAGAATTTCACCCCTCCCGATGAACCCCTTCAATTTGATTGATAAAAAAAACTGTCGAACAGCTATTTACTTACTTTAAAGCAGTTTTCCCCCTGAGTTTGATGAGTGAGTCAGTCAGTCAATCAGTTAGGACATTTTCTTTCCTGTCCCCCCCCCCCCCCACAGAATTTCACCCCTCCCCATGGGCCTCTTAAATTGGATTTATATAAAAAAAACGGTCAAACACATATTTACTTATTTTTATGCTGATTTTTTTCCGCTGAGTTTCAAACTCCTCGCCTATGTCGTTTAAGACATACACGCTCCGTTAGGAATCTTTCAATCCCTACTTTTCACCCCTTTCACCTCATAATATACTCCACATCGAAAAACCCTCAGACACGTGTCTTACTTTTTAATGATGAGTTTATATGCCGTGTATCACATCCCCCAATGAAACCAATCGAGAGATATTGTTATTCAATGAAATGCAGGTTTAACCCCATTAAGACCCCTTTAGAACCTGAATATCCGAAAATCCTCCCTTAGTAGACTGTTTTGAAATACAATGAACATATCCCCAAACTGTCATGTTTCTAACTTCAATCATTTTGGCTGGGCGATGATGAGTGAGTGAGTGAGTGAGTGAGTCAGGACATTTTCTTTCAATTTTCTTTTTTCAGAATTTCACCCCTCCCCATGAACCCCTTAAATTTGATTTATGAAAAAAACTGTCGAACAGCTATTTACTTACTTTAAAGCAGTTTTTCCCCCTGAGTTTGATGAGTGAGTGAGTCAGTCAATCAGTTAGGACACTTTCTTTCCTGTTTCTCCCCCCCCCCTCCAGAATTTCACCCCACCCCATGGGCCCCTTAAATTGGATTTATGATGAAACGGTCAAACACATATTTACTTATTTTTATGCTGATTTTTTCCCGCTGAGTTTCAAACTCCTCGCTTATGTCGTTTAAGAGATACACGCTCCGTTAGGAATCTTTCAATCCCCACTTTTCACCCCTTTCATCTCATAATATACACCACATCGAAAAACCCTCCGACTCGTGTCTTCTTATTGTTAATGATGAGTTTATGTGCCGAGTATCACATCCCCCAATGAAACCAATCGGGAGATATTGCTGTTCAATGAAATGCAGGTCTACCCCCTTAACACCCCTTTAGAACCAGAATATCCAAAAATCCTCTCTTCGTGGGTATTTGCGGCCCTTGGGGAAGCTGCATACCAAATTTCATTCCAATCCGTTTGATGGTTTCTGAGATTTCGTGATGAATGAATGAGTGAGTGAGTGGTATTTGACAAATATATAGTAGAAGATAGTGTCAAGTCTTTGTTATGCTAAACTCGGTTGACAGTGCTGTGTGAGAAGTTGAGTAACTAACGTGATTTCAAGTAAAGATGCTCATTTTCTATACCGGTAGTGCAGAGCGCAAATGGCATCCAGTCGGCCGTGTCTCGACTTGAGCTATGTTGCCATGGAAACTATCTGCCTTGCCATTCCTTCATGAGTATATTTTATGATTTGATTAGCATGTGCTGGAGTGCAAAAGGGTCGAAATCAGAAGAATGAGAAAGACTACCGTAAATTCATGTAGCCAGCGGTTCCTTCTGGGTCCTAAACTATGTGTATGCAAAATTTGGTTGAGATTGGTGGAACGGTGTAGATTTGTATACGGAACAGATCCACATACCCACATATCCACATACCCACATACAGACTTTCACTTTTATATATTAGATATATCCATATAGATTAATCATTGGCATAGATCTTAAATTTTAAGAAAAGTAGGCTCTTTAGTTTGTCACGAACTTCTTGTTAATTTATTAGATAAAGCGTAAATTATTAAAGCAACACATTTAGATATTTGAGGAGAAAGTCGTTCCCCTAGGCTTTGTATGTCATAGCTATGTTTAAAATGAATGTTATACAGCCAGAATTGCAACTCGTTTCAGTTTGGAGTATAAATTATGCTTAACGATATAATCTGAATGAGATTAGCTTAAATCATCATACATTTGTCATGGAAGGAACATAAAGGAAAAATATCATGTCATAAACGTCCGGGTCCTAGTAATGATATTCAACCAGTTCGGATTGTATTCTAAAATCTATCCGCAGATTTACTCCAAACATTATCCGCAGCTTATCCACTATCCGCAAAGCCATGCAAACTATATCCGCATGGCGAGATTTTGTGTTGTACAGGGTCATTATTTTTGCTTGGCAAGGGGATTTCGCTCGATCTTCGCCGACTGTTACAGGTTGGATTGCGCGGTCTCCGGCCGTATTCCCACGTTCTTGCTGCGGTAGACATGTGAGCTCCGAGCTAATTGGGTGTTTTATAAAGCTACTGTGTACTGTATATGTTATTGTATACTGTTTTATTGTGATTGTGTATAGTGCTGTAATGCCCTATGTGAAATATTCGTTACGTGAACGTGTATATCTGCACAATACGTACACAAAGAGCAGGAAATCGTGCACTAGAACAAGACAAAAGTTTCGAGTGAAACTTCCAGGGAGACCCATTCCTATAAATCGGACAATAAGACAACTAGCTAAGAGATTCAAACGTACAGGTTCAGTAAACAAAAATAGACGTTATTTTCTTACTGAAGCTAAATTAACCGGAGTAATCGGAAACTTCATAAGGAGATGCCGATATGTTCGACAGCGGATGGGGAATATTTTCAGCATCTACTGTAAACATGGTGAGTAAAAATGCATGGTACTGATTTTAAGCACCGTATTCTGCCGAACATATGCGAGCGCGGCAGCCGGCAACTAAGCAGTCACTGGCGGAGCGCGTGAGCGAGAATGTTCTTGTCAACCAAATATAAAGACCCTTTAGTATTCGAAATAGTTGATCTATAATTTTTGGAATTTTGAAAATTTTTGAGAGGGGCTGTTCTGCCTGCTATTTTTGAAGGTGTTAATGGATATTTATTTTTCCCATAGTGCTGCCAAGGTAGTATTATGGCATATTAGGTTCTATGGGGTCCTTATCAAGTATGATGGAAGGTTTGATTAGTTCGTTTGGTTACTAGTAAGCCTCAAGAGTAAAACTCTGCTTTCGCCAATAACTGTAGTTGTGGGTTGTGATTGTTCGGTGGTGGGGGAACATTGAAAGTTCACTGTCTTGATTTCAAGTCTCTTTAATAGTGGCTGGCTTGAAATGACGCTTCTTCCCACAGCGCAGCTATAAGCTCTAGTTACATGGTAAATGTGATTTATGCTGCCGGAAGAGGTGATTACCAAGCCGAGAGGAATAATGTTATTACCGAGCTATATTGGGTAAACTCTATACTACACTCGTCTGTGGGCTTTCATTCCCAGAACTGTCTCAAGTAGGTTACATCATTTAAATACAATAGCTGATTTAGATGTATGAACTTCGTGCTGGGTGTATATTTATTTTTCTATTACCACATAAACAGTATAGGCTTATCAATTTGCAATGAACTTTGTCAGTGATCCAATGCGAAGGAAAGTGGTGTTGGTCTTATTCATGACCGCCAACCTAGCTGCAGAAACTGTGTGTGATTTAAAATAAACAAGTTGTTGAGTATTCACTTGACTTAACTCCTGGACTGTATAGCATGTCGTCAGCTATTATGTGCACTGAATATATACCATGGTGAAGTAATTTTATTTATTTATTTATTTAGCGTACGGCATTACAGATACAATATTTACGCAAATGATAATTAGTTTAGGAAAGGAAGACAAACTATATATTTATATCTAAATGGTGATCCATTAGTGAAAACAGTGACGTTGCCACTGTGCTTTCTTTTATGACACTTGGTGATGATATGCTGGGTGGCCTGCTTTGGGGCACCACAATCACAGTTAGGGGAAGAAATTATTTTATCATTTTAAGTGATCTTGTCGACTTCGTCGTTTCGCTGAGGTCTGGCGTTACGTTACGGTGACGGTACGAAATGTACCTAGAATGCACTGAAGTGTGTGACGTCATAGTACTATGTAGCAGCCGAGTTTCAAGAAGGCAGAGCGAGAACAATCTAGTAGGCAGTGAAGAAACAAAATAGAATCTTGAAACTCTGTTCTCCCAATGCCTTCTTGGTACTCGGCTGCTAGAATTTAAAATGATATAAAGCAGGCTGTGGATTTTCATAAAGTCCTGTATTTCAGACTGTCTATCCGTGTCTTTTCCATTTATAATCGAAGTCTGCACAGTTGCCATGATCCGTACGAATCCTGTTGAGAGTTGACCATGTTTTCCGAGGAAACTTCAAATCCAGGTCGCAGCGGTGATCCAATGTGTGGTAAGGTTGATCCAGGCCTAGTATCCTGTCTTCTCTACCATTCTTTAGTTATGTTGAAGTTTGTATTTTCCAAGTCTATTGCAGTCCTCATGATTAAGTAAATAAGTGTATAACAAGTAGTTCCATGAAGAGCCAAATAGCCAATGTCTACCCCTCATTAATCCCGGTCCCAACGGGGTCAGGAATGAGGTGCGATGAAATTCCACGTGGATGATGGTTTCTACGGCCGGATGCCCTTCCTCACGACAACCTCATGAGAGGAGTTAATGAGAGATGAAATGAATGAAGATCAATGAATGTTCAATTTCAAGTAGTTCCAACTTTGGCTACCAGACGCCACTGTCACCCAGCGGCGAACGTTGGAACTTGAAAGAGCGTTTCTGAACCAAATAACCTGCAAATTTAGCTACACAGTACAAATTGTAGTGCTAGGTCCTTTTTCATGCCATAAATCTATGACATGGGCCCGCCAGCTTTACTTCGCCTCCAAACGAAGGCATACTGAAGGATTTTAACAATCTTAAAAATCCGACGATTTCGGCCGGCTTTGAACCCAGCCGTTCTCTAGTTATTAGGGATCAACAGACAAACAGACAGACAGACGAAAGTTTTATTTTTGGCCGCATTTGTCATAAAACAGTCTGAAACGCGGTAATAAATCAAACTTCCGTAGAAATTCAGAAAACAAACAGACAAACTTTCAGTTTTATATATAGGCCTAGGCCTAAAGGGGTGCTATAAAATTATATGACAGCAGATGAATTTTGTATTCGTTGATCATAAACCAACTTACATATTATCTCTAGCTTGTTTAGGACATGGGAAATATAAACGTGATTTGAAATCTTTAGTCCAACTGCTATTTTTAGTTCCACACAAATTTAATTTAATTAGACGTGCTTTGCATAGATAGATTTACCGTGCTAAATTTCACTGCGCTCGGATAATTAAGTCGCGAGAAAAAAATCATATTTTTGCGTACTGTGAGTTTGTAACTTACGTCATAACCTTCTTCACTAACTATGCCTCGGTATTACATTCACGCGGAATGATTCTCTTTAGGCTATCCAATCATTCGGCACCGCTGTTGCTCTTATACACCTGGAGGAAAACAATTACCTGACGGAGAATATTATATTGTGTTCACAGTCGTTATAGTTTTCGAATAGGGTGTCTGATTTCAGGATAAGGAAGCATTTTTGAAGTCATCACTGAAACCAATATTATTGAGCTGCTCACAAAAGATAGCCTATCGTCTCACTGCGTGTAGTTATGTGTTGACAGGTTATCTTCAAATAACATCCTTCGAGAAAAATGAATCTGGTCATCAATTTTAAAGCTTTTAATGACTTGGCTATCTCATCTGCTGTAATTTCAATTTCAGTTTCCGTCACGTACAATCAGATCGGCTGTAGGGAATATGAGATACGTGCTCCATCAGAGCGATATGTGGGTCAAATGAAGAGGCTTCTATAAGACGAGCTGATATTGGGTCGTCCGTAAGAGAATTTCTGTTGTTGTTGTTGTTGTTGTTGTTTAATCTAAAGGAGTTGGACACCGTGATCATTTAGCCCCGCGAACTTGGGTGTGTGTGTAATTTTGTCCGATAACACTATGTAACACAATTTTTGTCTTTGGAAAGTAAATGCTATTTTCTAATTTATTATTTCTGAAAAGGTAGGCAAAATATAATTGAATCGGTCGGAGCTGAAAAGCGTTCAGTCAGTTTTCACTACTTTTCTGGGGACAGGTAAAACGCCATCGATAGGACATAACTTAACAAACACACTATATTAGTCATCCATGTTGTGAATCAACTATTCAGGTTATATTTCTGTTAGCGGAACATCAATTTTAATTTAATAAACATATTTTTCTAACCAATTTTGCAAACGTGACTTAATGCCTTTCAGCTCTGTGGTCAGTTTAGTGCAACATAAAGCCATCCAGAATGAATATTTCACATGTTATTTTACTTTAAAATGGATTTGTAACATAAAAACCACCTAAACCCTGTACAAATGCAATTAACAATACTCCCCCAGGGGCTCACTTCTAGTGGGCGTGGGTTGGCGACCACGGGGCCCCAGCTGAGTCCCGCATTGCTTCCACTTACTTGTGCCGGGCTCCTCTCCGTCTTCTTTCCTGTCGACATCACTTGGTCAACTCTTGTTCTCTTCCGACCCCGACGATATTAGGTTATCCGAGGCCTAGGGAGTCTTTCACTTTCCCGCCTTAATTGGCCCTTGTCTCATCTTTTCTGATTCCCTCCTTCTGCGAGGGGTCAGCCTTCTTTTTCTTTTCATGTTATCTCCTGCCTTGTGCTCTAGGCCCTCAAGAAGGCCGGGTGTATGTAGCCCCACCACTTTTGGTGCACCCTAGATAATGCTACACCCTCAGGGGCTCACGGCTGGTGAGTTCGGGAGTTGGCGACCCCGAGGGATTCCTGAGCTGGGTCAGTTTTCCCCTTTTGTCCCTTACCTTTGGGGCGGACCCTCTCCTCTTTCACTTTCCTATATGCCTTTCATGGCTCTCCTTCATTCCAAGTCCCTCAATCCGCCTTCTCCGAGGGTTGAGGGCATTTCTTTTCCTTCTGTCCTTTTATTTGCCTTATTCTCCTTTAGTTTTGCATTTCTTCTTCTAGTATGTAGGTTATTAGTTAGTTTTAGTTTTAAGTTCGCTTTTCATTTTCATCTTCGCTATCACCCAAACCATCAGGGGCCGATAACCTAGATGTTAGGCCCCTTAAAACAACAATTATCATCATCATCAATTAACAATACCACTGCAACACGTGGGAATCTTGCAGTGCAGGCAACATTAAGTACGGAATACGGCGCTGAAAGGCAGCAAATCGTTGACTTAATGCTTTTGTCCTCTGATCGCTCTACATGTAGCAGTGGTTTATGGCTTAAACCCACAAAACAAATTGGTTTGTGATGGATTTTGCCTTGCCAGTGAGCTTCAGTGCTTTTTCTCCTGATGAAAATGTTTTGTGTGTAGTTTAACAGAAGGCTGACTTAATTCGTTCCAAGGCCTTTGGGTCAATACTTCAGAATACTAATTCTTTAAAAATGACAATTTTTGACTTAATGCTTTTTAGCTCCGACAGATTCAATTATTCATGTCAAACTTTGCTTTTGTGAGCAGGACGTTGATATTTGTGACATTAACGTGTTTTCATTTATTTTGCCACTTCTTTTAATCATAACTAGCAAAGACACAAAAAAAGAGAAAGATTATGTTGAATGCAATCAGAATGCATGGATCATATTAAAATAAAATAAAATCCTCTCGGCACGCCGGAAGGCGGAGGTAGATTTCACCGGGCAAACTAGGGGATAGGCTATAATAGGCAAAATATGCAGGTTTTCGTAGGAAGATGAGACCTCATTTATTGCGAGAAAGTATTTTACAATTGGAGGTTAGTTAACATTTTGTCGTCTTTCTATGCATTTTCTTTTAACATTTTACTGTCTTATGGGGATGGTAACCTTCTTGTCATTTGGGGTTAATTTTTATACTTGTGATCACACTGTCCTTATGCAAGGTTTGGAACTAATGTGTAACTATCTAACAGACTGTTACTTCTTCACGCAAAATTTTATCTCCCGCAGAGATGTTGGTTGGTTCCTCAGTTTAGGGACTGCGACAAGGTGGTCATGTAACCCCGTGTACATTGGGTGTGTGTAGAATCTGTCTGATAAACGGTGTTATTTGTGATGACTGTATTAGTCTGTAATTCAGGTAAGGTCTGCAGAGGTCAATTTTAAGTAGTAGTACCTAATTTTGTACCAAATACTAACGTCAACGACACCTAGCTGTGAACTTGGCTGCTAGATGCCACCGCAACCAGCAACTTGCAACGAACGTTGTAACTCCCCCTCCGAAGGAAAGCATGCTGACGGATTTTTAGCGCTCTTAGAAAATCCGGCGACTTTGTCCGGCTTTGAACCAGCACCTTGGGCATAGAAGTTCAGCATGCTACCAGTTAGCCGCTTCCCTCATAGTCAGATGGAACAAGAAGTTCCGTGACGAACTAAAGAGCCTACTTTTCTTAAAATTAAGATTCATGCCATAGATTAATCTACAGTATATGAACCTATCTAGAATAATGACGAAATTAAGTGGGTAATATATAAATGTCTTAATTAGTTCGAAATAAGGTATACTAGGCATAATGTAGCCTAATAGAGCAATACAGTTGGCAGCTCTGGTGACTGAATATATTCTTACTTCCATCTCCTAAGGTACAGAATACAAAATGTGGTTGAAGTCCAAAGGACGTTACATGGATTTAGACATTGGATCTATTAGTACACGTAAAAGCATGTTGGCAACAATGTCATGCGAGTGCTGGTCAGAAATAATCTGAAATATTATATATTTTTGTGCCAATTTTGGATGAAATCCATTTGTTGGTATAGAAGTTACATGTATTTAAAAATTGGTCCTATCAGCAGGCTTAGAATCATGTTGGTAGAACTGACGTATATAAGTTACTCCAAATTAATGTAAAATGTCAGGTAATTTACGTGTGCATAGTTTAAAACTGTCGGCTTGCATACTTTCCGATATATTTGGATACAAAATAGAGAGCAATTATTAACAGTTGGCAGCCCTGGTGGCTCTTAAGAATACACTCAGTCATATATGTTTATGTACATATATTACATACAAAATTTGGTTGAAATCCAATTTATAGTGTAGAAGTTACATGCATTTAAAAATTGGACTTATCAGAAGGTTTAAAATTATTTTGGCAACGCTGTCATGTATGGCCATCTGGAAATTAAACTGAAATAGTATTATCTACATGTGTGCCAATTTTAGAATAGCTCCCATGTATACCTTCCAGGATATCCAACATGGAGCTCAAATTTCTAGTGCGTTTTTTTAGCAGTTGGTAGCACTGGCATCTTTTTCAAATATGGGCCTGAGATATTCCGGTTTACAACTTTACTCATACTAAATTTGGTTTCGATTGCTGCAGCCGTTTAGGAGTTGATAGGGGGGGGGGGGGGCACACACACAGCCAGACAGACAGGACAGAAGGACAGACAGACATACAGACTGAAGGACAGACACATTTTCCCGGATATATCTCATAAGTCTACTTTTTCCTCATTTTTAGCCTATTTTCAATTTTGAAAAAATAGGCTTATGAGATCACCTTTTGTCCGTGTGTGTGTGTGTGTGTGATTCGTGTGTGTGTCCCCCCCTAATAAAATCTAAACGGCAGGAGCGATTTCAATGAAACTCGGAAAGTTCATAGCACTATTCCCGGCGACCTCGACCGTGCCCTTCAAATTTCGTTACGACTCACCAATCCAACATGGCGGATGTGCGAAATATTTCACCAGCATTCAATATCTCCGAAACTATTACCGATATTACCCTGACATTTTCTATGGTGATAGAGGGAACTACTATAAGTTCACTTATGTGACTTTTGAAAACCTGGTAACTACAAAACCAACATGGAGGCCAAGCGAATTTGCGACTTTTAAATAGACGTTTCTCGCGATTTGACCAACCAAACACAATGAAACTTGGTACAGTATATATTTATATACATTGTAATGCACCGACATCTAACTTCGTTCAATTGTTTACATAATCACAAGATGGCGGATGTGCGAAATATTTAACCGGCATTCTATGTCTTTGAAACTATTAGCGGTATCTCCCTAAAATTTTGTACGGAGATAAAGAGCACTACTGGAAGTCCACCTATAAGACTTTCAAAAACCGGTTAACTACAAAACGAACATGGCGGCCAAGCGAATTTGAAAATTTTAAATAGACCTTTCTCGCTATTTAATGTTCCAAGCGCCCTGAAACCTGGTACAGGAAATATTTATACGCATGGTAATCCACTGGTATCTAATTTAGTTCAATTGTTTACATAACCTCAAGATGGCGGCAGTGCGAATTTTAAAATTAAGTTTTTATTTATTGTGATGTAGTCATGCGATCGAAGTGAAAGTTTGAATAATGAACCTACGCAATAATTTTCCTTTAATGGTACTTGACTCTATGGCCTATACATTTAACAATCCAACATGGCGACCATCCGAAATATTTAGACGAAACTGAATATCTAAGAATCTATTGTAGCAATCAAACTGCATTTTTTAATGTTCATAGGGGCTATGAACTTAAGTTCACCTATATGACTTTAAATAACCTGGTGATCACAAATCCAACATGGCGGTGACGCGAATTATAAATATTCACATGGACGTTTCTCGCAATTTAACCATCCGCGTGCAGTGAAACTTGGTACAGTAAATCCTTATACGAATGTTAATCGACTGGCATCTAATTTACTTCAATTGTTTCCATATCCTCAAGATGGCAGCTGTGAAAAATTTTAAAATCTCCTTGTTTTTTCTTGTGTCCTAATTATGCGATTGAAGTTTGAATACTACACGTTCACAATAATCTGAATGTAACAGTACATAACTCTAGGACCTACATATATAAAATCCAACATGGCGACCATCCGAAATATTTAGTCGGTTCTTAATTTCTACGAATATATTACAGCAATCAAATAGAAATTGTGTATGTTGATAGTGGCAATTAACATAAGTAGGATATATGAAAATAGGCTGTATAGTTCTTCACGGAACTACTTGTTGAAAAGTATGAAAAGTAGGCTAAAATGAATGTGATCTCGTCAATGGCGTTGTCTTGGCAACCTCTGACAGATCATCCCTTATCAATTTAAAAGCGTTGTTATGGTAACCTCTGATGGCACTTGGCATTTTTTTAAAATTCCGAAATCATTTTTCTCATCCCTTGGCGTAATGGTGGGTCATATCAAAAATTCTTTCAGACAAAAGTTTTAGGTAATTATTAGGGGAATATTTTCCATTTTGTACGGTTTTGATATTGTGCCTATTGAGAGAGTTATGATTAATGTTTCCCGAAAAACCCACTTTTTTCCACCCCTTTGGTCAATGGTTGGTGCTATCATAAAACTTATTTGACATAAATTTTTGGCACTTATCCGACACATATTATGAACTTTGAATGGATTTGATATTTCACGTATTAAGAGAGTTATAGCGAAATTTCCCTTTTTCGAAAAAAGCCCCCCATTTTCACCCCCTTTGACCGATTTTTCCCATTAACGAACTCAACCGAGATTTTATAGGGATACATATTATGTTAAAAATTCAAAGTGATTGGTACAAAATTACGGCAGTTATCGTGTCCACAAGAAACTGATATATATATATATATACCCATATATAGATAGATAGATAGATACATATATACATAAATTATATATAAACTTTTGAACTGACGGTGGTTTTAGGGTCTGGGGGATGTGAAACGCGAAGATATGTCGAAATTTTCCGGAAGTCGAAACATGGTACCCATTGCAATAGTTAGCTTTCTAATGAAATCTACCTAATACCAGCATAATAGAAGTATGTTGCTTCTCCACATGAGGAAGGCAAAGTTTATGGAACATAATTGCCATTTTCTATACTTTTGGGGCATAAATAATCGGGATATAACACTTTCAACACAAGGACAAACAAAAAGTTAAAATTTGTTACATTGTGTAATCAGGGGCGGCTTCGGTGGCGTAGTTGGTAGCATGCTGAGCTTCTATGCCCAAGATCGCGGGTTCAAACCTTGCCAAAGTCGTCGGATGTTTTAAGAGCGTTGAAAATCCCTGTGTATGCATTCCTTCGGAGGGGAAGTAAAGCCGGCGGTCCCATGTCAGAGATATATGTCATGTTAAAGAACCTTCCACTAATTACACATGTGTGAAGCTAAATTCTAGATTAGGTTAAACATTTCACAAACGTTCTTAGGTTCCGTCGTTCGTCGCCAGGAGTCGACTGCGATGCCATCTGGTAACCAGTTCTGAACTAGTAATCGTTGACGGTTGCGTTTGGCGGCAAAAGTGGGAACTACTTGGAAAAATTCAATGTCTGCAGTCCTTGAATTGAAAACAGATAACACACACTAATACTGTCATCACAATTAACACCGGTTATCAGACCGATTCTGCACTCACCCAAGGTACACGGGGCTACATGACCGCGTTGTCGCAGCCCCTAAACTGAGGAACCAACCAACCAACCAGTGTAATCTGGGGTATTATGGTGGCTGTATTAGTGTGTGTATTTGTAATTTGGGTGAGGATTGGGGTAGAGAAGGCCTGAAGTTAGGAACCATCCTGTCATTTTCCTAGAGTAGAAGTGGGGAAACCACGGAAAAACACTTCCTAGGTAGCTGAAGTGGGAATCGAACCCTCCTCTTCTCAGATTTACCTCACGTGGCTTAGTTGACCCCCTCCAGACCTAAGACCAGATTTAAAATTTCTTGGCAGAGCCGGTAATCCAACCCTCGCTTAATGCTAGCCACTACACCGCTGGGAGGTAATGTTGTAGAATGCTCCGGGCAGCTGAGGCGGAAGTTATGTGGGAGAGGTTATCATTATCAGCATTGAAATACGAGTGTGCCATTACCGAGAAGCTCAAGGTAGGAGGACAATCTATCGCGGAGGAGGGCTACCCACTCGATTGCGCATTGCAGTGCAACCAAAGTTGGGGTGTGACGTCATGTGGCCAAAGCTTGGAACAGTGCATAGCGTTGCCACATACTCGTTCCATGCTTCTGTTACTCGCTGATACTTGTTTCCGTGATTTGCCACATTCTCCCCTTCAATATAGAACAGATGCGTAGTGGCTAGCACTCTTCGTTATCACCGCGGAAGCCCGGATTCGATTCCCGGCTCTGCCAAGATATACAATTCTGGTCTGAGGGCTGGAACGGGGTACACTCAGCCTCGTGAGGTAAAACTAAGAAGAGGCGGGTTTGATTCCCAACTCAGCCATCCTGGAAGTGGTTTGCCGTAGTTTCCCAGGTGAATGGCCGGGTGGTTCCTAAATTAAGGCCGCAGACGCCTCCTTCCCAGTCCTCATCTGGATTTCAACTACACACACTAACACAACCACCTCAATAGCATAGGTTATCAGACTAATTCCACACACCCAAGTACACGGGGATACATGACCACGAAGTTGCAAAGCCCCTAAAGGAATCATCAACAATAACTCAATACAGTATAGAAAATACCTGGCATAAGACAAAAGAATTTGATTCTAGTAGCGGTCATAATTAATTATACTTTAATATATACCCCGTGGTAAAATCGTGCACGTTAAATCACTCACAGCGCTCCAGGAAATCCGGAGACCAGTGGTTCGCTGATAGTGGTAATCCTAGGCTATTCCCCCGCTTTTTTTTAACTCCTTGCAGGCGAATGCCAGGATAGTACATTATTTCAAGTCCTGGGACACTTACACTATTCCCAACCCTAATAATTTTAGTTTCACACACTACTACAGTCACAACAGGCACACAGATTATCAGACAAATTCAACACAAATCCAAGTACACTGGCCTGATGACCAGACATGTCCCATGACTCTAGTATAAATTAACTCCAACAACAACAACAACAACAACAATTACTCAAAGTGCTTCATTTTCATTCATCAAACTCTTTGTTGAAGCAAGTGTCTGTCACGTTTAAATAAATAAATATATAAGGAATAAATGAATAAATGAATACATAAATAAAAAAAACAAAAATGTATATAAATAAATCAATAAATTTTTAATACGGTACATAAACTAATTAATACACGAATTATTAAATTAATGAATTAATTAATACATTATTAATAAACTTTTAAATAAATTAATACATGCATGCATACAGTACATACACACATAAATCAACAAATAAATTAATGAATAAATGAATAAATGAATAAACGATGTAATAAATAAATATATAAATGAATTAATAAATTAATAAATAATGACATACATAAATAAATATATAAATGAACAAGTAAATAAGGAAATATATAATTACATTAATAAATAAACTAATAAATAAACTAATTAACTGTTAAATAAATTAGAAATTTGAATTTAGATCACAACCCAAAAGAAATAGGCGTAAATGGATAGGTGAAGAGAGAAGGCTCACAGTGGACGGATGAAAGGTTTTTGGGAAGATAAAAAGAAGAAGAGAGCCACCATCAAAAGCTAGAGTTTTGTGTTTTTAGCGCTCTCCTTAAAGGGGAATGTACGCAAATAATAATAATCTTATATCTATATATATAATACGCTAAGGTGCATGTTTCACAAATCTCAAGCTCCTAAACCAGAGGGAGTTAGAAGATGTGGTTTGTACCAAAATCTTCCAAATGGTCTCAATAGTACAGGAAAAAATCTTGCTTCTCTTGAAAAGTCAACGGAAATATATTTATTTGTTTAAGAAGTGTGTTTAAACAAATAAAGTTGAATTTAATAACTTCATGGACAGATTGTCGCTAGGCGACAACGGCCAACTCTGTATCATGATAGTCAAAGCCGCACCAATACTGAACCTGACTAGATGGGCAGATTGACCGCCTTAAATATTGTCGCTAGAGGACAACCACTTACTCTGCATCATGATAGTCCAGTAAAAATTGCTAAAGGTCATTGCCCATCTTACAGAATATGGTTCACCTAGGCGACGCCGTGATTAGAAGGTAGAGTGCACATCTTCATCGTAGATTCAGCGACCCCTTCTAATCCATTTTAAATACGTACGCTGTTGGCAACTATTTTATCTACGTGTTCCCCTTCACAACCAGCACAGTTGTGGGAGAAATACAAATACTAAAAACCTAACCCCGTGGCACCACAGCCCATGAAGGGCCTAGGCCTACAAAGACTAGATGGCCGAAGATATTCTGCGCAGAAGGCGTCAAGAAACACAAAATAATGGCATGGATTTCACAGAAGAAATATACAATGAAGCTAGATAGCAAGCAGAATCGGTGTCACCAGTTTCTCGTGGGAGTTTCCACTATTAGATCTTGATCTACGAGCTGTGATGGAAGAAGCGTCAGCGTGGTGGACAAGGTGTAATAGGGAGAATGCCAGTAGTTAGTATGCACGATAGAGAAAGATACTTCTTGCGAATGCTGTTTATAAGAGTAAAGGGTGCCAAAGGTTTTGAAAGTGTCAGGACAGTCAATGGAGTTCTATGCAAGACTTTCCATGAAACATGTAAAAAACTTGGACTTCTTCAAGGAGATAACATTTGGCATGATACTATCGTTGAGGCAACTCACTCTCATATGCCAGAAATTGTTCCCGAGCTTTGGGACCAACATAAAGAAGCAATGTCTGAAGATTTTGTACGCAGATACTCTGAAGAAAGTGGCCCACAGCATGCACTCATTGACATCAATGGCCTCCTTCACACCTACGGCTTGGATCTTAAGAAACTTAACTTGCCAGATGTAAAACTACACATTAACAGTCCAGGAATGCATTCGTTTGATGTTTTAGAAGAGCAAGCTAGGGCTATCGGCAACAGACAAAAGCTTAATGAGACGCAACTAAGGGTTGTAGATTCGATCTTAATGCAATGTATGGAAACCCAGAAGAAACATTAAAACAGGCAGGAACAGGTAAAACATTTGTTTACTCTACATTGTCACATATAATCAGAGCAAAAGAGATCAAGCTACTCCAGTAGCGTCTACAGGAATAGCAGTTACACTTTTACAAGGAGGACGAACTGCCCATTCTGTCTTCAATCCCTCTGCTTCTCAATTCTAATTCTACGTGCAACGTTACGCCAAACACACCAGAAGCAACAGCCCTGTTGAATACAAAATTAATGACGCATGTGTACGCATTTTTAGCTAAGGACATACTTCTCAAATATCTGACGAACTGTACTGAAGCATTCGGTGGTAAATTCATCTTACTGGGTGCTGATTTTCGCCAAGTCCTTCCTGTCATAATGAGAGGATCACGTTCTTTGACAGTTGAGCTGTTTGAAGCGGCATAGCCTCTGGAATAAATTCCATGTACTTAAACTCACCCAGAACATGCGCGCTTTAAATTCGGAAAAATAATTTTCAACGTGGCTTTTAGAAATAGGAGGAGGCAAGACTGGGGCGGAAGTTACGGGACCATCTACATGCTATCCACAAATACAGGATCCAGTTGAACAGCTCTAAGGTGATTTTGATTTTACTGCTGTCACCCCACAGGAGCTTAAAGGAAGAACTATACTTACGGTCGCCAATGAAGCATCGCTTGAACTGAACAATCGAGTACTTCAGCGTTTACCTGGAGATGAGGTAGTCTACGAGAGTGTAGACTGTATTGTGAGTGAGCATGCGCCATATCACTTGGCTTACCCTGAAGAATTTTTGAACAGTCTGTCACCAACTGGCATGCCTCCACACAAACGTATACTTAAGAAAGGTGCTATCATTATGTCATTAAGACATATTCTACCCTCAAAAGGGGTCTGCAATGGGACAAGGCTAATAGTTAATGGGTTACAACGTAATATCATAGAGGCAACTATTATAGATTCTGATAAGAGAGAAATCGTTTTCATACCCAGGATAACCCTTATCCCCTCTGATACGAACATGCCTTTTAAATTTAAAAGAAGGCAATTCCCAGTACGTTTGGCTTTCTCAATGACAATAAATAAATCTCAGGGTTAGACTTTCGATAAAATCTGCCTTTACTTGACAAAACCCGTCTTTACTCATGGACAGCTTTACGTAGCCCTTTCACGGGTAAGATCGTTTAGCTCGCTATCGGTTGTATCAACAAGTAACAAATTAACCAACTGTGTGTTTAGAGACATTTTTGATAGATAAATTCAAAAAGTATCTTAACAAAATGCATTATCTTGGAAGAAATGTGATTTGCCTTCTTAAATACAACACTGTACACCTCACTCGAGAACTACTGTATGTGAAAGAAGACCTGGTTGTATCCCAAACTAGCAGAAGTACCCGTTCTTCGAACGGTGTTCGGTGTTAACACCAGATACTATCAATTGAGCTACTGTTGCAATGGTTAGCGGTTTGTCATTCCTCCATAAGTTTATCAGAACGAAGTTAGTTTTCTGGAAATATCACACACACTGTTAATTTTAGGGCCTTAAAATGTGGTTTTCGGAGACCCTTTATAGACTCGCGAATTTTGTGTCTCACATTGAGAAGCGCATCATATGCTTTGGTCGTCCTTCTAGGATAATTTTTATATTTCACCTATATTAGCATGTATTTTGAGAAGTTTTTCCCTATATCCACCCTTCTACTCTATGAAAAGTACGGTGAAGTGTTTTATAAATGTTTGGTGTATTGACTCATGTTTACCATACCTAATTTTACGATGCACCAAGCATCCGAACACGAGTTATAGGCGTACATAAAGATACACAGAAAGACAGACAGACAATTCTATTGTCTACAACATATCACCCAGATACCCAAATATGGGTATATCTACCACACAATATAAAAAAAAACATCCTTACGATGAACCCTTATGTCGACAAAAAAAAAGATTAGATAAAATGTGCTCTCAAACTCAATTTATCTAACGTGTACTTTCTGACGTGAAATAGAATTGATAGCCTTGTAGACGAAACGCAATACACGTCACATACAAACTGACCCTCTACCTTGTGTTAGGTCCCCATACACAGGAAGACCTCTTTCATAAATTATAAAGACTTGTGGTGTATGAAAATTCAGGTTCTTTAGCCTCAAATGGCCCAAATTCCTAAAAGTCGCAAAAAAAAGCTGATTCAATTCAGGAATTTTTGATAATAATGTTGCTGTTTGGAGATATAATAGACCTTCTGTACTATATGTCGCACGCGAAAATTGCATGAAAAAAAATCTAGGTTACCCCTTGACCCCCTTAATTGCATTGATGAATTATACAGTCTACGTTGGTTCCGTGATAACCTTATAGCCATTTGCAAACTTTCACAGAAATGTAATAAATGGAGTGGCATTGCTTCTTACAGAAATAGATGGAAAGTTGGATGCCACCCCTTGAGATAATGTTGTCATGGTTACCGAATTGCATTACTTCATTGGTTTGTTAAATTAAATTAAATTAGTTTCCTGGGAATATATCAGAAACTGTTAGTTTTAGAGCCTTATAATGTATTTTTCGAGGACCATTTAGGGCCCCCGAGTTTTGTTTCTGACACAGAGGGGCTTTGTCTCGTCGTTGTACGCCATAATATAATACTACTAATAATAATATAATATAGGGATAGGAATATAATAGACCTGCCGTATCACACCCACAGGTGTAAATCGCATGAAAAAAATCTAGAGTATCCCTGACCCCCTTAAGCGCATTATACGTATTGAACCCTTGCAAATAAGCTTATGAGACTCAGTTTCGGGGGGTGTAACAGTCCATTTCGTAAGTTGTTGTTAAAGCGCTTCATTAACATGCAGGGTAACACATAACAAAATAACATGCAGGAAGAAGTGAATACCAGGGTTATAACAAATGAATTTAATGACAGATCAACTATTTACAAGTAAAAAAATAAACAAAACAAAACTCCCAAATGACTCCCAACTGAATAAATTACTTGCCAAAACTAGGCTTAATCCCAGGAGAGATTATAAATTGGACCAAATGTCCCAAATGACTTCAACGACATTGTTGTACGTGTCCGGCTGTTCTACATGCTTAACGATGAGTACAAATAAATGCGAGATTCGTCATCATCCGGTAAACCTTCAAAGTACGAATCTGCATTGTTTAGAGCTAGACAGACGCGGGGAACCAACTATACACTACTTAAATTAATCTGACACTTCCTACACTAAATAAACAACAAATAATTTCCGCTTGAAATTGGAATCAAGAACGGCCGTAGCAAAAACATTACTGCCTAAAATTAGGACTTTTCAAAATCAACACAAGTAAATTAACACGTGACCAACAAAAGAAATACACATATGACCGCCTGTCATTTTTACAAGTAAAATACAACTACACCACACGGGTGTCACAACAGACAAACTAACATGACCTGAGTCATAGTAAATCACTAGGCTCAAAGCCAACATTTACATCATTAAAACAATATTCCATTCATACGATAAGCGATAATTCGTAACAGACATGGTGAACTCCCCAATTAATCACGGTCCAAATCACCATCACAAAAGAACAGGTTTGCTAATGACAGCTTATAGGGGTCAGTCGGTCAACCAGACTGCCTAACAATGAGTCACCGAACCTAGACGGGCACTAAGTGGAAATCTGCACATCTGTCAACCCACGTGTCAATAACCTCGACCTCCCATGGCACGGGATCGAGTCTCGAAGAAGCGTGCTCCCAAAGCACAATATACGTGTGTGTGTCAGAATAAAATATCTCAGCATTTCCCCTAGGAAATCCAAGAAAATCAACACTGGACAAGGTACAGTAGCCTCCACGTAGCGCTCTGCCTTTCCATCGAAAGAATACCACAACAACAACAATATGAGGGCAGTAGCACCACCTACCCCTCATCACGAAGAATCAATACACACACCTGACACATGAAGTCACACAGAATCACACGTATGGGTTTGACAGAAACCTGAAATAAATGACATAGATATTTTTCCACCAGCTTGCGCTTCCGTTCTAGTCTGTGACTAACTAACCTGAAAAGGACTCAAAAAAATGCTAAAAATTAGAACTAAGGTGTTCTACAGTTACATCTTAATTTGTTGCGCTCGGCAACCCTAGCATGAGTAATAACCTGTTCATAAAACATCTTACAATAATTACCTCCCTTTCCTATAACAAAAATTAACTTTAATAAAGCACCACTTATCGAATGTAACGAGTTTCGCATTCGCATGGATAAAATCAAATACACGCACCGTGTACACAAAATATGACTCCAAAGAAAAATATACAACAAACAAATTTGGCCACGCGCCAACGTACATTTAAAGATGATAGTGTCAGCACAAAAAAATCTAAACACAAGAAAAAAGAATGAATGAACTATTTACAATGTTCCCGCACCTTATCTAACTACATATTGAGTAAATCAATTTTTGTACATCACCGTCTCAGCATGCAGAACATTAACCTCCGTCCCGGTGCATTTCCCTACGGGAAATTTAGCTCTCCATCGTCGACGTCGATGTAGAAGCGATGCACATCAATCAATCACATGACCAGACGTCGGACATCTTGGCCAAGTTTCTTGGACAGAAATGTTCAATGTTAATAATATTGCCTAGCTGTAATCGCTGTGAGCTACTACATTCACTCACGAATATGTCCTAATGCGATTACTGATCGTAGACTTGCCCTATCTTAGCATTTGCTTAACACACGCACAAATATCACACAAAAATTATAATATACAAATTTACATAAAATTACACACATCAAACTCATCGCCACTGGCTTGAAAACAAGTCTTAAACATGACTATCTTGCAGTCCTTATCTCGCCTAGAGATCTCCACTGCTATACGTGAACCTTGCTCACTTGAGCACAAAGTAAAATGTTAGTAAAGTACGCTCATTAGCATTTGAAAATCGTGACGCAGAGTGACGTGAACCTTGCTCACCAGAGCTCAATAAAGTTGCTCTCGAAACAGCTTCTCACCAATCAATTTATTGGAAACTGACAGAATGAGGTAGAGTGGGGAGAATTTGAAAAAAATAATCTGGAGTTTTCATCACACAATCTTGGGACTAGTATCAATCTTCATCATTTTATCCAAACGTCTCAGTGCACTATTGCGGAATTAATTCGGATCGGCGGTTCTTTAGATACACGTTTTCGCGCGTTTTTCCAGGGTACGCAACTTACCGCGTGGCTTTTGGCGTGGTCTCTTCTGATTGGGTGATTCAATCCTGGGTCGGTTGAAACTTTACTCAATACACTCCCTCAATGACTCTAATTTAGGTGCGCGCTGTTACAAAATTTGACCTTGAACTCGGCTTAACCGGTCGTCTTCAGGAATAACTACCAAGCTTGCTTCTGTTGTAATCATTGCAACACACTACCTTGGCTCCCCCTTTGTCAATTTCAACATGTACTGCCTGGGCATCAGTAATAATAATAATCAAATCATGAATACTTATTCATCGATAGATTAATAAGGGTTCAGTATTGATTAATTTTGCAGCTTAATTTGGTTCCGTGATAACCTTCTAGCCGTTTGCAAACTTTCACACTAATGTTATTAATGGTACTGCCGTCTTACATCAATAGATGGACCTCTGAGAATCGGTTGCCATGGTTACCGGCTTGCATTCGTTCATTAGTATGTAAAATGAAATTAGTTTTCTGGGAATATCTCAAACAACGGTTGGTTTTATGGCCTAAAAATTTGGTTTTCGGGGACCCTTTAGGGCCCCCAAGTTTTGACTCTCACATTGAGGGCCTGAAAATGAGCTTTGTATCGTCCTTCTACTCCTATTTGAGCATGTAATTTAAGGCGGTAGGCCCCTTTTTATGAGAGGTACGGAGAAGAGTTACATCAATGATTAGTGTCGTGCCTATGATGGATAAGTGTACCGAATTGTACGTTGATACACCCAGCCGTTCTCGAGTTATAAGGGAACGAAGTTGTCCACACACAATCAAACAAACAGACAGACAGACAGACAGACCAAAACATTATTTTCGCGCGCATCTATCATAAAACAGTCTGAAACGTGTAAATAACTCAAATTTCCGTAGAAATTCAGAAAAAAGCAGACAAATTGTCTTTTTTATACATGTAGAGATATACTGCACCGCTCGGCGTTGACCGTGTTTTATTGCACAAATTTAGGTTTTACTCGCTAACCGTTGGAGATACACGAAAAGTGATAAGAACCTTTTGGATAGAAAATTAAATGTTAAAGCTCGTGTATACCATCAGAAGTTTGCTATTTCTTAGCGTTCTCTTTTTATTTGAAATGGAAATATGAAATTTTGAAACCAAAGGGTGTAGTGACGTCACAAAAGTAGGTTTTACTCGCTAACCGTTGGAGATACACGAAAAGTGATAAGGAACTTTCGGATAGAAAATTAAATTTCCTAGCTCGAATGTGTCATCAAAAGTTTGCTATTGCTTAGCGTTCTCTTTTTATTTGATATGGAAATATGAAATTTTTAAATCAAAGAGTGTAGTGACGTCACTAAACAGGTCGCCATTTCTTAATAGTGCAAAATATCGAAATTAAAAGTATCCTATATGTAAACCTGGTATTTCAGCTACATCCATGCAAAATTTCATTTAAATCGGACCAGTGGTTCTTGCGTTATTGAATAACACACACACAGACAGACAGATAGATAGACCGACAGAAAGACAGACACACACCATCTCATTTTTAGCCTATTTTCAATTTTGAAAACAAGATGTTCAGCAAAGAACATATAGCCTACTTTCTCCTAAATGTATGGGTATATTTATAACTCTTTGTCCTCATCCCTAAAACCACCTCTACCACCATGTAGTGTTTGTTTTCTTTTATATTGATAATTAGCCAGTAAGTGTCAAAATCAATATCATATACTTTATGATGATTGAATAACAAAACTACTAACTTATTGTAATGCATTCACGTCCGTTAATCTCTATATTAAGCCAGCCTGCAAACTTAAGGATCTATCGTTTTGGGTACCTTCCCCTTAAAAAATCCGCGCCAAGCACAGTAGGTTGGTGCTGCGACCTAGCAGTGAATTCATATTTATCTAGTACGCCTCTGGGTGTTCAACGAGTAGGCAGTTTAAAGTAGCCAGGAGGGAGGCGATCCAACTGGCAGTGTTTAATGATAGAGCGTACAGTCACTCGTCCTGCTAGAAGGACCTTCCGGAAGTACTTTTGTACACAGCGGTGCGTCCTTCCAGCAGGACTTTGGACCCTTATGGCAAATGTTTGAACTGGCCTTCCAGCAGGACGCGTCCTTCCGGCAGTACTTTGGGTTATCAGAGCGTAATAATATTGCAGTTCTGGTACTGGGCAAACAATAAATGGCTGTAAATATTCTAAAATATTCAATATGACTCATATTGACTAATACAATAACTGTCTCTTAACAACATATTGACTCTAAAATATATAAACGTATAAAGTATAAACGTGTTTTCTTATAGTACAGAGACTAAATAAATGTATGAGCGACGGCGCGTCCATCACTCGAGAATAAATAAATTTAAAAAAAGCCTAGTTGTGTTTTTGTCAATATCCCACTGCACAGTTGCACAACTACACGTAATTTAAACTACAGTACCATGACATTTACTGATATCATAATTACTAGCAAATAACGAGCGACTCCATTACTCCGCTGTTTGGAGCATCGAAATAGGTAGCAAAAACATAAACACAGTCACCATTACGTATAATCGCCGCCATTACTGAACGGTCAGAGCTACCAACTTCAGACTTGCATGCGCTGATTCGTTACATTTCCCTCTATATAATGGAAAAAAGAACGGTCCTGCCAGCAGGACGCTTCGTCCTCATATAAGCAATTGAATTACGTACTCAAATGAGGACCTAACTTCCTGCCGGCAGTGCCTTGTACGTTCTATCATTAAAGGTAATCGGAGCGCGATCGTGGCTAATAGTCGAACTACCAGTATTACTAAATTGCCATACTTTAGGAGGCCAGGTATTGACACAGCGGTATATTTGGAACAATACTACCCACATAACCCACAAGAGGACAGCACCGTACAGAGACATTAAGAAGGCTGTGGTTGATAACAACGTGTATCTAATTCTTCTATTCTCCTTTTCGTAATGTCTTCTGTTTATGTGCAATGCTGGGACTGTGATTTTATTAATAAACGAGTGTATGCATTAGCCTCCCCTTTGAGCTAAATGACATTTTATTCAGTATCTGTGAAAAGAGCTTGTGCACATCATTTGTAAAAGAATTCAAGAAAAAAAAAGTCAACTGTAGCAGTATTCGATCCCCAGTCAACTGCGTGACAGGCTAACACGCTAGCCCAGAGCTAAACATATCCGTAACATCATGGCGATCTTAACTGATATATTAGATTCAACCTGTTGGCAAATAATGACTTGAAATAAACTATTTCTTCACTGCAGTACATCTTCATTATAGATCATTTCATACAAAGTTTATATTATTGTATCAGTAGGGTATATCGCATACAACATACTAAAACTACTGAAATATAAGACAGGCTCATGAGGACAGCTGCCATCTTGTCGTGTGGCAGATACAGCTCAGCTCTTTTAAGCCAGTCATACAGAATAATATTATAATATTAAATTATAATAAATAACGGATCACGACCTTCAGGATAGCTTAAACCACCCTAGGCTTGATAATCTGAATTGGTGGGTCTTAAGCTATTGATTATAATGGTTGCATAATTCACACGGCCACCATCCTGAAATGGCAAGGCCGATGACCTTGACGTGTGGGTGAAAGTCGCGTCCTATATAAAGGTATGTTGTCACCAAATTTGGTAGAGATCGGATGATTAGTTTAGCCGTAATTTGAGTTTACGTTTTGAACGTTTGAGTGGCCGCCATTCAGTTTTGGTAAAGATGGCGGCGATATAAAGTATGACACTGAGGTGCCCTATGCTAGAGCTACCTCTGTACCAAATTTCGTTCAATTCGGTTTCACCGTGTTCGAATTGATAGGGGGGGGGGGCAGACATTCAGAGTACTGGGTAGATACTCTACGAGGGCTCTGCTAGTATATATATAAAGGAATGTCTGTCTGTTCGTCTTTTATGCGTTCATAAACCATTCATCAGATTGCGATCAAATTTTGGTGAGTTGTTGCACACACTTCGGGATGTTCATAGGCAGAGTTAATCCATTTCACAATAGATGGCGCGCGAGAAGTTTAAACAAATGCTTAATGGCGATGCGTTCATATACAATTCATCCGATTGCGATCAAATTTTGGTGAGTTGTTGTGCACAGTCCAGGAAAAGTTATAGGCATAGTAAATACAATTTAGAATGGATGGCGCGCGAGTAGCTTCAACAAAATTGCGTGCGTTTGTTTCATGAAAATCCCACATGCGTTCATATACCATTCATCCCATTGCGTTGAAACTTGAGTGAGATGTTCTGTACACTTCAGGTAAGGTTTCTGGCTTAGTAAATCCACTTAACAATAGGTAGCGCACTAGTTGATTCAACAAATGAGCGACGACGGACGAAGCGTTTCAACAAAGTCCTGTATGCTTTCACATACCATTCGTCCGATAGCGATGAAACTTGGGTGAGAGGTTGTGTACACTACAGGCAAGGTTTCTGGCTTAGTAAATCCATGTTATAATAGGTAGCGCATGAGTAGATTCAACAATTGAGCGACGACTCGCGATGCGTTTCAACAAAGTCCCGCATGCGTTCATATACTATTCGTCTGATAGCGATGAAACTTGGGTGAGATGTTGTGTACACATCAGAGAAGGTTTCTGTTTTAGTAAATCCACTTAAAAATAGGTAGCGCACGAGTAGATTCAACAAATGAGCGACGACGGGCCAAGCGTTCCAACAAAGTCCAGTATGCGTTCACATACCATTCGTCCGATAGCGATGAAACTTGGGTGAGAGGTTGTGTACACTATAGGCAATGTTTCTGGCTTAGTAAATCCATGTTATAATAGGTAGCGCATGAGTAGATTCAACAATTGAGCGACGACTCGCGATGCGTTTCAACAAAGTCCCGCATGCGTTCATATACTATTCGTCTGATAGCGATGAAACTTGGGTGAGATGTTGTGTACACATCAGAGAAGGTTTCTGTTTTAGTAAATCCACTTAAAAATAGGTAGCGCACGAGTAGATTCAACAAATGAGCGACGACGGGCCAAGCGTTCCAACAAAGTCCAGTATGCGTTCACATACCATTCGTCCGATAGCGATGAAACTTGGGTGAGAGGTTGTGTACACTATAGGCAATGTTTCTGGCTTAGTAAATCCATGTTGTAATTGGTAGCGCACGAGCAGATTCAACAAATGAGCGACGACGCGCGAAGCGTTTCAACAAAGTCCCGTGTGCGTTCATATACTGTTGGTCTGATAGCGATGAAACTTGGGTGAGATGTTGTGTACACCTCAGGGAAGTTTTCTGGGTTAGAAAATCCACTTTACAATAGGTATCGCACAAGTAGATTCAACAAATGAGCGACGGCACGCGAATCGCTTAAACAATGTCCCGTATGCGTGCATATGCCATTCATCCGATTGCTATGAAAGTTTGGTTGAATTGTTGTGCACCCTCCAGGAAAGGTTTCTGACTTAGTAAATCCTTTTTACAATAGGTAGCGCACGAGTAGATTCAACACATGAGTAACGGCGCGTGTATCGTGACAAAAAATCCGTATGCGTTCATATACCATTCATGCGATTGCAATGAAATTTGGAGAAATGTTGTTTCCACTGCCGCAAAAAGATTTCTGATTTAGTAAATCCATTTTACAATTGGTAGCGCACGAGTAGATTCAATTAATGAGCGACAGCGCGTGAATCGTTTCATCCAAGTCCCGTATGCGTTCATATACCATTCATGCGATTATGATAAAACTTTGAGTTGAGTACAGTTCTGCGAAAGTGTATGAATTAGTAAATGCGTTTTTTAATGGTCGGTGCACAAGTAGATTCAACAAATGAGTGACAGCGCGCGAATCGTTTAAACAAAATCCCGTATGCGTTCATATGCCATTCTTCCGATTGCGATGAAACTTTCATGAGTTGTTGTGTACACGCCAGGGAAGGTTTTCGACTTAGTAAATCCATTTTACAATAGTTAGCGTACGAGTATATTCAACAAATGGGTGACGGGGCTCGAATCGCTTCAACAAAGTGCCGTATGCGTTCATATACCATTCGTTTCATAGCGATGAAACTTTGGTGAGTTGTTGAGCACGCTCGCATGTTTTTTTGAGATAGTAAATCAATTTTACAATAGTTTAGAGGTGGTTAACGGAAAAAGAAAAAAATATGGCGAATCCAATAGCACTTCAACAAACAAAGTTACAACGCCAATACTTTCTTTGATTGACATTGCAACGCATGCTGGGTAGAGCTAGTATTAAATAAATTAATAAATACATGCATACAGTACATACATAAATAAATATATAAATAAATAAATGAATAAACAAGTAATTCCGTAAAGAGTTATTCAGTATATTTTCATACATTCTACGTTATTCAGCATATTTTCATATATTCTACGTATGTTAATAGCCTCTATCAACATTCAAAATTTCAATTGATTGCTGTAATAGATATTGAGAACCGTCTAATTTCGGATGGTTGGCATGTTGGAGTTTTATATATGTAGGCCATAAAGTTATGTACTATTATATGAAGGTTATTGCATAAGTGTATTATTCAAACTTCATTCGCGTGATTAGGACACAAGAAATAAACATGAGATTTTAAAGCTTCGCACAGTCACCATCTTGTGGCAATGGAAACAATTGAAATAATTTAGATGCTAAAGCATTAAAATTTGTCTAAGCATTTACCGAACCAAGTTTCACTGTACTCGGATGGTGAAATCGCGAGAAACGTCTATTTAAATTTCACGTCGCCGCCATGTTGGATTTGTGCTCACCAGGTTATTGAAAGTCCCATAGAAAATCTTAGGTTCATAGTCTTTATTTACATACAAAATTTCAGTTTGATTGCTGTAATAGATTGGTAGATTTTGAGAACCGTCTAAATATTTCGGATGGTCGCCATGTTGGATTGTTATAAATGTAGGCCATAGAGTTATGTAATATTAGATGACTGTTATTGCGTAGATTCATTATTCAAATGTTGACTCCGATCGCATGATTAGGACAAGAGAAATAAAAACTTAATTTAAAAATTTTGCACAGCCACCATCCTGAGGTTATATAAACAATTGAACTAAATTAGATGGCATTGCATTTTAATGTATATGAACATTTGCTGTACCATGTTTCACTGCGCTCGGATGGTTAAATTGCGAGAAAATTCTATTTAAGTGTTTCAAATTTGCTTGGCCACTATGTTCGTTTTCTAATTAAGTTAATACGTTTCTGAAAGTCACATAGATGAGCTTCTAGTAGAGCCCTTGATCACCGTACAAAATTTCAGGGTGATGTCAGTAATAGCTTCTGAGATATTGAATGCCGGTCAATTATGTCGTAGTTGGTAGCATGCTGAACTGCTGTGCCCAAGATAGTGGGTTCAAACCCGGCCGAAGTCGTCGGATTTTTTAAGAGCGTTAAAATTCCTTCAGTATGTCTTCCTTCGGAGGGGAAGTAAAGCCGGCGGTCCCATGTCATAGATTTATGGCATGTTAAAGATCCTTCCACAGACTAAACATGTGTGCAGCTAAATTGTTAGGTTAGATTTCGTCGAAACGCTGTATCAAAGTTCCAACGTTCACCACTAAGTATCATTGATATCTGGTAGCGAAAGTTGGAACTACTTTAAATTGAACGGAACTTGTAGCTCACCCTATAAGGGTGTCCGCTGGAAGCTGCTACAGACTCAGGCGAGCAGAACATGTCCTCGGACACTCCCGGCACTAAAAGCCATACGATAAATAAATAAATAAATAAATAAATAAATAAATCATAATGTCGTACAGCCGCCATGTTGGATTGGTGTGACATAATAAAATTTGAGGGGCACGGTCAGGGTTGGGGTACTATAACCTTACCGAGTTTCATTGAAATCGGTCCAGCCATTTAGATTTTAATAGGGGGACACACACACATACGTACACACATACGCACACACACACCCACACCGACAAAAGGTGATCGCATAAGCCTATTTTTTCATGAATGTAAATAGGCTAATAAATACACAAACAAATGAATTAATATGTAAATAAATACACACACGCACTTAAATTGCTGATTCAATTGCAGTCTGATCTCGGAAATCCTAACGGTTATTCGAATTAAACCATGAACATGACAACGATCGCAGCTACTGTAATTTACAGAATTCCACAGTGGGGAGTGAAGTGAAGTGGACGTCAGTACAGAAACTTTCGGAAATCAGCAAAGTCTACAAAAGCATGTTGTGAACTCAGTTACATTTAAGCGTGATTAACCTAACTAACGAACTACAAAAGCTCATTATGTAAAAGGGAAATTTGAATAATAACAGTTAAAAAAAAGTTCAGAACGCAATCATTTCAAAATATTGCTACGGTAGAAGTTAACGATTCCAAAGGGTTTTTCATATTTATACTAATCAAGAGTACTACCACATGACATTATTTTCCATGATCCTTTCTTTAAAACCAACGCATAGCCTACATTAACACCCATCATAATGGAACTTGACCATGCAATATGCAATATTTTATCAGTCAAAGATCAACAGTTTCATCATACCATATACAGTATAAAATGTTCCAATCAAGCAAGGAATAAGCTAAACACAACAAATTTCCAAACTATGCTCCCATCGGCAAAGAACCTTATTTCATTCTATGAAAAACCATCGCAAGATATCTTTTAAAATTTTAAATCTATTTATACTGTAAAATAAATTTTACCATCACCAGATATTTTAGATCTACCGGTACATATTTTTCAGAATTGTTTTATAGTAGACTACTGTATCAGCAGTTTTAAAGCACACATTGTTACAGATCTGTTTTTGAATACCTTTTTATGAAAAATTAATATCAAGGAAAGGGAAAACCGAAGGTAAATATTAATCAACTTTGCTCGTAATTCATTTAGTTTTAATTAATTAATGTTATAAGACAGTTACTGAAGAGGGCCACAATGTAGCCGAAACTGGTATAATATCTTATATTTTCAAAACTATTTATTGACTAAGGTCTATAAATTTAATAAATGTTCATGGTATTTTACTTATGTAGGCGCCCCGATAAACACGGCAAGCTAAGCCGGCTGTGACTGGTGCAGATAGCGGGCGCGCGTACGCGGTTCAGCTGGTGGTAGGCGCACTCCGCTGACTCATATCGTTAGTTCACACGTGTTTTGTCATTCATATGGAAGTGTATCTGCAAAGTTTAGACGTTAGTGTTGCACGTTTAGTAAGTATTGTGATTACTGTGATTGTTGGTCATGCCTAGACACCAATTTACATTGCGCGAACGTGTGTATATCCATAATTCGTATATGAAAAGCAGAAAATCTTGTTCTGAAAAGAGACGAAAATTTCGAATTAAGTTTCCAGGAAGACCTGAGCCTAATGCCAGTACAATAAGGATGCTTGCTAAACGATTCGAGGAATCAGGCACCGTACACAATAAAAGAGTTGACAGACATATTTCATCAAAAGATGTCAGGTGTGTGTTAAAAGAGAGGGAGGACATTTTCAGCATAGCCTATGAGCACTGTAAGTACACATTACTGAACATGTTTGGTAAAAGTGTGAAAGTGCGCGCCACCACCGACTGAACAGGTTACGCACGCGCGATCTGCGCCATTCACAGCCGGCTTAGCTTGCCGTGTTTATCGGGGCGCACATAGATAATGACCCTGTGTAAGTGTAATAAACTCGTCAGAAAGTTTAATTTAAAAAAATTGTCGTTTATTGTTGTAAATAGTGTTGTAGGTGTTATATGCATATCAGCTGAGCCTAAATTAAGCCTAAATGATTTCTGTCTGATGATGTTCACTTGATGAACGAAAATGGTCTTCCAATTAAGCCCCAATTTGAGTGAGAAGTGTTTTATTACGTGTATAAACAATTCATGAATTTTGTTTCAGGCACTATGGCATTAATTGTAACTCCTCGCCCAATCTAATATTGTTTACGCTCGTGTTGACCGACTGAAAAGCTTCTACTTATAGATTACTTAGGCAACACTGATGAATGGCTTATAATATTTCAATTGGCTTCCAAGCCTTGGTAATTAGCAATAATCAACTGATTCGAGGCAGTGGAGCTTTCCCTACGCCTACACCTCTAGCTTGAGTGGTACAGTAAGCGGAACCGAATCTTTTGAACGACATGAGAATGGGTTTGTTTTTGATTTCGTTTCTCTCCATATGGAAGCAATTTCCTGGTGTTGAAGAAGCCATTCATCATTTTCCATCCATCGCACGCGCCCTCACCCACACAATGGTCCGCCCGCACCCAGCTCTGGCTCGCGGTGTTAAGTGTGTGGGAGGGACCCTCACAATCGATATTCTGTCAGAGCTGATGGAGAGGCCACCGAGCATTGCTGTCGCTATTCATTCTAAATATTGTCTCGGAGTATTCTATTGTTACTATGTCATCCAGGACGTTGCTCCTCTACACTGAATTAAAAACCTACGTGGAGGTCATATATCTTGCGTGTTATTGTTCATAGACTACAGTAGGTCGTAAAGAGAGATGTTGGAGAAAGGGTGCGGCTGAGGGTAATCGTGGCTCTAGACAAGGTGTGTGCTTTGGACACGGACATAAGGCTTACTATGCCGACATTAAAGGTCGATTCACACATTTCCCGAGCGGCTTCGGTGGCGTAGTTGGTTGCATGCTGAGCTTCTATGCCCAAGATAGCGGGTTCAGACCCGGCCGAAGCCGTCAGATTTTTTAAGAGCGATAAAAATCCCTCAGTATGCCTTCCTTCGGAGGGGAAGTAAAGCCGGCGGTCCCATGTCATAGATTTATGGCATGTTAAAGAACCTTCCACTAATTACACCTGTGTGAAGCTAAATTGTATAGGTTAGGAATGTAAACAACACTCTTAGCTTTCTACGTTCATTGCCAAGAGCCAACTGCCATGGCGTCTAGTAGCTAAGTTCTGAACTAGGGCTAGTAGTCGTTGACGGTGGCGTTTGGCGGCCAAAGTAGGAACTATTTGAAAAAATTCAAAGTTGCAGTCCTTACTTCAAATATAAAAACAGATACACACACTAATACAGTCATCACAATTAACACCGGTTACAGACAGAGTCTACACACACCCAAGGTACACGGGGCTACATGACCACATTGTCGCAGCCCCTAAACTGAGGAACCAACCAACCAACACATCTCCGGGTCGTGGAGGCGCGGATTAGGCCCATTTAGGAAGCAAAACAGCCAGTGATGGATGGAGCAAAGAGGATATAGAAAGTAGGTTGGCTCAGGTAAGGATAGTATTCCTACATAAATGAAATCTGTTGGCATCAAAGGTATTAGAAAGTCATTTTTGAAAGCCTTTTTCTGGAGCGTAGTGCTCTATGGAAGTGAAACTTGGACCGTCGGTGTAGCAGAAAAGAGGAGAAGTATGGTATTACAAAAGACGGAAGAAGATCAGATGAGTAGATGGAGTAACGAATTTATAGGTATTTAGACGAGTGTGGGAGGGGAGATGTTTCTGGTGAGTGCTGATGACGAGAAGAGATAGGTTGGTAGAACACTTACTAAGAAAGTTAGGAATAGCCAACAGTTATGGAAGGAAGGGTCGAAGACAAGAACTGTAGAGGTAGACCAAGGTCAGAACTGATTGCCTCGGATGTAGGGTGTGGTAGCTAAGTAGAGATGAAACGATTAGCTCAGGACTGGGAGGTAGTTAGGCTAGTTATTGGAGTTTAAGGGGCGGAACAGCGATGTTATCTGCCCCCAGACAGGGAGGAATGGAGCGTTGCATCAAACCAGTCAAAGAGTGAAGACTCAAACAAGAACAACAGTAGGTGTTTTTTTTTTTTGTCGTGTAGCCTCCTGAGAGGCCGAGTGCAGGTCTATCTAGTCGACGCCCGTGGGATGAGAGATGACATGGATGAAGATGAATGAAACTGGGCAAGGATGTGGAAGGAATCGGCCGTGGCAGACCTCTATGGATAACCTATGAAGCTCTGCTGCGTGATGCGCTAATTTGTACTCACACCCATAGGGTTAATGACCACGATGACCAAGCTCCTAAATACAACAATGACAACAACAATAAGAGATAGGCCTATCTGCCGGAACTCTTACCTCTGTGCGTAGTAACTTTAACGCAGCGTGACTGCGCATTAGCAGAAACCTAGTGTAGTTTAAATTTCAGAGATTACGATCGCTAGTTAGAGCAGATAGTGAGTGGGTGGAGAATTAGGTTGCAGAGAATGAATAAACTCCTTACTGAGTTGACTCATTATACGATGATTATCTTTACACTAGCGGAATCTGTTTTGTCAAAACAACACGTGGGTTTCAGAGTCCAGCCCACTCTTACCAACTGTGATGGTTGTAGGAGGCAGCATGGTTCTACAATAGGAACACCTGTTTATCTCACTTATTGATCTCCAGTCGCACTTACGTCAACTTTATTTATGATTGAAAAGTTGTCCCTTTCGGTATGGTAAGGCTGTAATTAACTTCTGCCTCCATACTGTAGAGCTTAACAGACATTATATTTCTTAGTACTTATCCATTACCCATTATTATTGAAGGAGGCTAATAAATTCTACGTGAACAACATTTAACTCGAACACACGGTCGAATGTTTCATGTTATAACAGTCCATCATCAGCGGCTGTTCAGGAAGATTGTTTTAACATAGATATGTTTTTGGTTTTGCGTGATGCAAGACAATGATGATATTGATAATTGTTGCTTTTACGGAGCCTAAAATCTGTGTTATCGGCCCCTAATGATTTGGGTGATAATGAATAATGATATTGAAAACTATAACTAAAAATCTAACTACCGACTTACAACTAAGACTAACTACGTACTTACATACTAGAAGAAGAAATGGAAAATAGAAGAAGAATTAAGTAAATAAACGACAGGAAGAAAATACATGCCATCAATCCTCGAAGAGTTAGGATTGAGGGAAAAGGAAGGAAGCAGAGCCATGAAAGGCAAGTAGGAAAGAGGAAAGGGTTCGCCCTAGAGGCAATGGTTAAAAGGGGAAAAACTTGACTCAGCTCAGGAATCCCTCAGGTTCGCTAACTCTGAACACACCAGCCGTATGCCCTTGAGGTTGTAGCACTATCCAGGGTGCACCACAAGTGGTGGGGCTACACACACCCTGCCTCCATAAGGGTCTTGAGTACAAGGCTGGTGATATCATGAAAGAACAGGTCGGACCCCTCGAAGAATGAGGGATCAAGAAAGATGAGACAAGGGCGAATTAAGGCGGGCAATTGAAAGACTCCCTAGTCATCGCATACCCGAATACCATCGGCATTATAAGAGGACAAGTGTTGACCAAGGGAGGTCGACATGAAAGATGACAGAGAAGAGCCCGGCACAATAAGTGAAAGCAATGCTGAACTCAGTTGGGGGTCCATGGTCACCAACCCACGTCCCACTAGTCGTGAGCCCCTGGGGAGGTGTGTGTGATACAATATATTAGCGTCATACACAAGTTAGTGAGGCGGTCTACCACGCACTTTGTCCCTACAAAAAAAAAAATGGCCGGACGTTTGTTTTAGCCGTGTGAAAAATCTTAATGGAAGCCTGGAGGCGAGTTACTACAGTACCTGTGTTGTTATCAGCTGCTCCAAGCGGTCCGATGATTGACAAAGCTGTTTCACACTACTGCTGAACTACAGTCATTGGCAAATATAATGACGTTCTATTCGTAACTACGTAACGTGTACTTCCGCGTCACACAATACTTCGACGTGGACTGTACTGTCTTCTCAAGTCTGGAATTCCATTACATCAGATCAGTGGTGACAAGTGTGAAGCGATAGGGTGAAAGAGTGAGTGTGTGTAGGCTCACCCACAGGCTTCAAGGTCAAGGGCAATCGTCTAAAACAAACGTCCGGCCTGTACTACCCGCATCACATTGATGCCTTCGTGCACATGCGCGATACGTTTAATCTTGAGATGAATAATCTTTTCGCTGCTTATTTTTGGGACTGCGACATCGTGGTCAAATAGCCCCTTGTTAGGTAGATTTAATTAGAAAGCTAACTATTGCAATGGGTCCCATGTTTCGACTTCCGGAAAATTTCGACATATCTTCGCGTTTCACATCCCCCAGACCCCAAAACCACCGTCAGTTCAAAAGTTTATATATAATTTATGTATATATGTATATATATCAGTTTCTTGTGGACACGATAACTGCCGTAATTTTGCACCAATCACTTTGAATTTTTTACATAATATGTATCCCTATAAAACCTCGGTCGAGTTCGTTAATGGCCAAAATCGGTCAAAGGGGGTGAAAATGGGGGGCTTTTTTCGAAAAAGTGAAATATCGCTATAACTCTCTTAATACATGAAATATCGAATCCCTTCAAAGTTCATAATATGTGTCGGATAAGTGCCAAAAATTTATGTCAAATAAGTTTTTTGATAGCACCAACCATTGACCAAAGGAGTGGGAAAAAGTGGGTTTTTCGGGAAACATTAATCATATCTCTGTTAATAGGTGGAAAAGGTGTACCTTAATGGATGTGGTACATCTTAGGGGATTTCGATAGAATGAGGTTTCAGGCACAAGAGGTGATAACGAAGGACAGTGCGGGAAGAGACCAAAATGTTAAAACTAGATTTTAATGATATTTATTTATTATAAAGCAAATATTGCAAGGAATGGATACTTTCAAAGAAATTGCCTTAAAATGACAATAAGAAACAGTAACAATTAAAAATTACTCGTTTCTCCAGGAAACGTAAATTGCTTGCAAGCTGTAGCTCCCTATAAAGGATTAAATACAAAATTACTGAATAAAAAGAGCATAATAAAATAACCTACAATAATAATTTAAATTCATCCCAGAGTAGAATTAAAACAAAGTACTCTTATTACGGAAAGAATCCGGGCAGAGTGTATGAAGTGAAAGGGTTACCACCTCTTCTGATGTGTGATACAGGAAGTATCAGATCTCCTTAAACATCTTCCGAAGGTAGGCCGGCTGCCGGAGGACATCAGTAGCTGGCGGTAATTTAGTGCGCCCGCTCGGGGCTTGTGCGAGGTCAGTCAGGCATACTCCAGGGTTCCGGGTTCGGAACTAGAGTTGATGATGGTAGATTCTCCTTATAAAAAGCGACCAGCATAGAGAGTCTCTTGGTAGTAACTCCCTCGGCTGGTGAAGTTATGTCCTTATAATCAAGACTTGCAGAGTAGATCCGTGTTGAAGATTTGGCCGAAGTGAAGGCCGATGAGTTTGGACTGCCCGGGCAGGCAGCCAGGTCCAGAAGAGAGATTTTGACGGCGGAGAAGGGCCTCCGGCTGCAAGAGGTACCCCGAGAGGGCAATAACCCCAGCAGGTACGTAGCGAGCAGTGGTGACCAGTGGAGAAGAGTGGACACTGTAGGCCGGTAGACCGAAGGTTATATAGCGGTAGTGACGTCAGCGCGCCGAACCTTCCAGTATGAAGGAGGGGTGAAAGAGCAGCCAATCAAAGCACAGCCCCATGCACATTGCGAGCGTTACCGCTGGGGAGAGCTCAGTACCTCGTGAGAAAATGTGACGGTATGGTGCGTCTAGAAAGACACTACAGAAAAAAGGTGAGTTGACATGAATATTACAGAAAAGCAATTAAACTGAAACACCAATACTAAACAAATCAGAACACCGCGTTCAGACTGCAATTAACGAAAATAAAAATAATGGGGCAGAAAAATTGAACGTGTGTTTCACACCGTAAGGGAAACATAGCCAACAAAAAACATTCGCAGAAGCGAACATGCTGGGAGGGGCGAGAAAAAATTGCAGTTAGAAAGCGCAGAAGTTAGGCCTCGCGTGGCAAAGGAGCAATCATGGTGATTGGCCTAAGAAAATGACCAGCAGAAGTCTGCAGTTTTACCACGCGAACCCTACCATCTCTGCCAGGAAAGCACTCAACAACCCTACCCAAATTCCAAACAAGAGGAGGACTAGGGTCTTTCAAAAGCACCAAGTCCCCCACCTGAAGGTTAGAGCAGGAAACAAGCCATTTACCACGCTGCTGAAGCAAACTGAGGTATTCCAACCTCCAGCGGCGCCAAAAATTATTGCGCAAACTTTCAATTTTGCGCCAAGAAATGGCTAAAGATGATTGAGAATTAGAATATAACAAAGGTGGAGAGGCAGTCAACGGACCACCGATAAGAAAATGGCCTGGCGTTAATGGTAGAAGATCTGAAGGATCATTAGATAAGGGTGATAAAGGACGAGAATTAATTATGCCCTCAATAAAAATAATTAAGGAATTAAACTCTTCATGAGAGAGGGGGGTGTGGCCACAAACACGTCTAAGGTGCTTCTTGGTGAGTTTCACACAAGACTCCCACCGCCCACCTTGATGAGGTGCATAAGGGGGGATGAAGTGCCACTTGAAATTTCTCTGGTGAGCATAATCAGTAATCCTTTCCAGCGCTGAATTTTGAGTAAGAGCTCTCTTAATTTTCTCAGAAGCTCCGATAAAATTTTTAGCATTGTCTGAGAATACTTCTGAAGGAAGACCTCGGCGGGCAGAAAATCTGGCAAAAGCTGCCAAAAAATAAGCAGTAGAGGCGTTGGTAACTAGTTCTAAGTGAACTGCTCCGGTGACCATACATACAAACAGCGAAATATAGAGTTTTCCAAAAATACATTTTTTGGCCTCAGGAGAATTTCTTCTGTAAACAAAAGGCCCGGAATAATCCACCCCCGTAAAGGCAAAGGGTCTAGCAGGCGCAGATCTAAAGTTGGGAAGATCACCCATGAGCTGAGTGGTAATTTTAGGGTTGGATTTAAAACATGGAATGCACTTCCGGATAACAGAGGTAACTTCATGGACTCCGTTTATGGGCCAATACCTTTCACGAATGACAGAAAGTAATGTACGAGTTCCAGCATGAAGATGCTGGTAATGATACTGACGAATGATTAGGGAAGTGACATGATGCTTTGAAGGAAGAATAATTGGGTGTTTTTTTATCCTCGGAAAGATCAGCCAAAGATAAACGTCCTCCTACTCTTAGTAAACCATCAGTATCCAAAAAAGGGGCGAGTGAGGAAAGCCTACTCGATTTCTTAAGGGATTGACCTTGGGACAACACCTGGCATTCTTCAGAGAATATTTCTTGTTGAGTAAGCCATAAGATTTTTGTAGTGGCTAAACCTAATTCAGAAAGGGTTAAATATGGCTTAGAAAAAAGGGGTTGTTCTACCACAAAATATTTCCATCGAAGGAGATAAGCCATAACCCTCACCAATTTATGGAAAGAGGAATATCGCTGCAAGAGAAGGGGAGAGTCAGAAACGAGAAGAGAAGATCCAGTAATCTTACCAGCATCCGGTAAGTCTGATAACTCCGGAAGAGGAAAATTTGGCCAAGCGGAAGGTTCTTGCAGAAGCCAAGGGGGACCGTGCCAGTATAATGTCAGGTTAGCCAACATAAGAGGGGAACATCCCCGAGAAATTACATCTGCAGGGTTCTCCTTGCCAGATACATGATGCCATTGTTCAAAGTTAGACAATTGTTGAATTTTGGACACTCTATTTGCTACAAACACCTGCCAATGCGAGGGAGGTTTGGCAATCCATGCCAACGTGATGGCTGAGTCACTCCAAAAGTAAGTTTTAATAAATCGGATTTTCAAAGATTGGCGGATTTTGACCGATAATTCAACCGCCAGAAGAGCAGCACAAAGTTCCAGTCGTGGCAAGGATAAAGATTTAAGAGGGGCCACCTTTGACTTAGCGCAAATTAAATTGGAAAAGAAATATGACTGGACAAAATTACGGCAAACAATATACGCACAACACCCATAAGCTTTCAATGAGCTATCGGCAAAGATGTGAAGTTCATATCCTCCACAGGAGGGAAAGGGAATAATCACTCGCGGGATAATAACATTGGAGAGATCTTCCAAACTATTTCTATAAGAAATCCAATTTTTTTGCAACTCTGAAGGAACTGGTTCATCCCAACCAGTTTTCAAGCACCAAAGGTCCTGCATGAAAAGCTTTGCTGTGACAATAATTGGCGCCAAAAATTGGAGAGGATCAAATATCTTTGCAATCTCAGACAAAATTTGCCGCTTAGTTTGCGGTTTGATGTCACTGAGATTAATTTTGAAAAATAAAAATCCTTTTGAGGACTCCAATAGATGCCTAGAGTTTTGATAGAATTACTTTCTTGAAGAAGCTCTACTGAGTCGTTATAGACTGAAGTTAATGGAAATTTAGAAAGAAATTCTTCCGAATTAGAGTTCCACTTGCACAAGGAAAATCCGCCTCCCAAAAGCAAAGCTGTCAAATCTTTTAGAGACCTGCAGTGCTTCAGATACTGACTCAAATGAATGAAGAAAATCGTCAACGTAAAATGATGATTTTAACACTTCAGAAGCCTTAGGAGAATACAACGGGCCATCCTGTTCAGCAAGTAATTTCAACGTACGTATGGCTAAAAAAGCAGAGGGCTTTAGTCCATAGGTTAATGTTTTTAGCCGAAAAATCTTGACAGGTTTAGTAGGCTCGTCGCGCCAAAGAATTCTCTGAAGGTCGCGCTGTTGTTGATCGACCAAAATCTGCCTATACATCTGCTTGATATCAGATATCACTGCGATAGGGAACAAGCGAAAATTCATCAAAACAGAAGAAATGTCAGATTGAATTTGAGGGCCTGATAATAATGTGTCATTCAGAGAAGTTCCATTGGCATCCAATGCAGAGCCATTAAAGACCACTCTTATGTTTTCCTTTAAAATCTCATTCTTCCAAACTGGATGATGATTGAGGTAAATGACTTCAGATGGGGTATAAGAAGCATCATCTTTCTTGGTAACAACCTCCATATGATCGAGTGCCTCATATTCCTCCATAAATGTGGAGTATTGAGTTTTAACAACAGGGTCACGTTTAAATTTGCTTTCCACAGCATAGAGTGCTCTAAGAGCCCTAGGGTGTGTTTCAAATAAAAGAGGTGGATTATCCACTCGGGGCATTGTTACGACAAATCTACCCTCTGAATTGCGTTTGGTCGTTTCGCGAAACAGTTTTTCACCCATTTCATTTTCAACCGAGGAAGGTGAAACTGAATCTATAGTTTCGATTTTCCAAAATCTTTCTAAGTTGTAATCGAGACTTGTGTTAACAAAATGACATTGAGAGAAATTTTGAAATGACTTACGAGGGACTTGACCCGTTACTAACCAACCTAGCTTGGTATGATGAGCAAACACTCCTGGTGATATTTTAACCTTAGAGCTAAGGAGAGATTGCCAAAATACTTGGGCACTGAGAAGTATGTCTACCCGAGCGCTCGTATTAAATGTTGGATCTGCCAACTGAATGTTATGAGGAAATTGCCAATTTCTAATTTCAAAAGAATTACTAGGGGTATTACTGCCAATAGTATCAATGGCAAGACAATTCAACTGAAATGTTGTGTTACAATTCACAGCATCTTTGATGTGAACACGAACAAAATGCAAAGATTTAACATTGCTATTGTTAATACCGGTAACCTGAATTAATGTAGGTTGCTTGGGAAGACCAAGTTTCTTAATGAGACGCTCACTTATGAAGTCATGGGTGGCGGCATTATCCAATAAGGCACGTGCTTCAAGCCATCTACCAGAGGAATCTTGAACTTTTAATAACACGGTTGATAGTAGCACCTGGGAACTACGAATTGAGCTAGAGCTCTGAGTATAAGATTGCGCATTGGCTCCTGGGGATATATCTTTAGAACATCCAGGGGAAGGAGCCTGACGTGGCTTTTCAAACCTATGAAGCAAGGTATGATGTTGAGCCTTGCAATGGGAGCAAGTATTTTTAGATAAGCAATCAGGCACCATATGCCTAGTTGACAGACAGTTGTAGCAATATCTTTTTTGAGCTATTAATTTGCGTCTTTCGTCGGTAGAAAGGGCTTTAAAGGCAACGCAGGAATATAACCTGTGAGGTGCTTTACAGAGAATACAATCTGTTGAATTATGTTGAACAGTAAAGACAGCAGATTTGTTTATTTTAGCACCGACTGGCTTCACAACATTAGATTTGTTATCTGCACTTCCTGACATATGACAGGCTACAGCTGACAAAACCTGACATCTATTATTTATAAACGTAAGCAACGAATCATAGGTATATGAAGTGTCATTTGTTAGTTCCCTCTCCCATGCCTTTAAGGTTGATGAATCAAATTTAGAAGTAACCAAGTGAATTAAGAATAGATCCCAATGCTCGACCGGTTGATTCAACCGTGCCAATGCTCTGACATGTAGTTGGACCATGTCACTTAAGGCTCGCAGTGTTGACAAGCTGTCAGCTCGCAAGGTGGGCAGGCAAAATAAGGCTTGAATATGTCTTTGTAAACATAATTTTTCATTGCCATAACGGCCTTTAAGAAGCTCTATAGCAATGTTATAGTTTTCTCCTGTTAAGGGGAGTACTCTTATAAGTTGAAGGGGTGGTCCCTGCAAAATGGATTTTAAGTAATTAAATTTCTGAATTTCTGGAAGTGTGGCATTATCATGTACTAATGAACTGAACAATTCAAAGAATGATTGCCACATCTCTTCCTTTCCTGAAAAATGCGGAATTTCAATTTTAGGTAGCAATGGTTTGATACCATTCCCATGGTCGCTAATTCTTCCTTGAGTTTCCTCTACCTTCAACGCCAGGGTCAAAGTTCTAACTAATGCCACAGCCTGAGCGTGTGTATCAAAGTAATTACTCTCTACTTCTTCCCTATCTGATTGATGTTCTGGATTTTTGATTTCAATTTCAAGTTGCACGAGATCATATTTCTCGTACGCCTGTTCAAAAGCTTTTAAACGCTGAGATATAATATCAAGGTTTTGTTCCTCTTTCGGTAGAGTAGCTAAATATTTTTGAAAACGGTTGAGTTGACCTTTGTAGGCCGCCCGAGAGTTTAACAGTTTATCATCTATTATTGCTGGCATGGCTGGAAAGTTGGAACAACTCACTCACCAAAGCTGCTTGTGGCACCAGACAGACCTGCTCTCCGGAAAGAAACCAGTTGTGTAATATGCTGGGATTGTTTCCGCCTTCCCGCAGATCTCCCGCGCTAGCCACGATATACTGAAATGTATAAGACAAATATTAGATTGCACCAGTTTTTTTTTTAGAATATAATTTGTGGTCTCAGAATGAAGGTTCTGGGTTCGATCCGGGGTTGAGGTACCATGGAAAAGGTGTACCTTAATGGATGTGGTACATCTTAGGGGATTTCGATAGAATGAGGTTTCAGGCACAAGAGGTGATAACGAAGGACAGTGCGGGAAGAGACCAAAATGTTAAAACTAGATTTTAATGATATTTATTTATTATAAAGCAAATATTGCAAGGAATGGATACTTTCAAAGAAATTGCCTTAACATGACAATAAGAAACAGTAACAATTAAAAATTACTCGTTTCTCCAGGAAACGTAAATTGCTTGCAAGCTGTAGCTCCCTATAAAGGATTAAATACAAAATTACTGAATAAAAAGAGCATAATAAAATAACCTACAATAATAATTTAAATTCATCCCAGAGTAGAATTAAAACAAAGTACTCTTATTACGGAAAGAATCCGGGCAGAGTGTATGAAGTGAAAGGGTTACCACCTCTTCTGATGTGTGATACAGGAAGTATCAGATCGCCTTAAACATCTTCCGAAGGTAGGCCGGCTGCCGGAGGACATCAGTAGCTGGCGGTAATTTAGTGCGCCCGCTCGGGGCTTGTGCGAGGTCAGTCAGGCATACTCCAGGGTTCCGGGTTCGGAACTAGAGTTGATGATGGTAGATTCTCCTTATAAAAAGCGACCAGCATAGAGAGTCTCTTGGTAGTAACTCCCTCGGCTGGTGAAGTTATGTCCTTATAATCAAGACTTGCAGAGTAGATCCGTGTTGAAGATTTGGCCGAAGTGAAGGCCGATGAGTTTGGACTGCCCGGGCAGGCAGCCAGGTCCAGAAGAGAGATTTTGACGGCGGAGAAGGGCCTCCGGCTGCAAGAGGTACCCCGAGAGGGCAATAACCCCAGCAGGTACGTAGCGAGCAGTGGTGACCAGTGGAGAAGAGTGGACACTGTAGGCCGGTAGACCGAAGGTTATATAGCGGTAGTGACGTCAGCGCGCCGAACCTTCCAGTATGAAGGAGGGGTGAAAGAGCAGCCAATCAAAGCACAGCCCCATGCACATTGCGAGCGTTACCGCTGGGGAGAGCTCAGTACCTCGTGAGAAAATGTGACGGTATGGTGCGTCTAGAAAGACACTACAGAAAAAAGGTGAGTTGACATGAATATTACAGAAAAGCAATTAAACTGAAACAACAATAATAAACAAATCAGAACACCGCGTTCAGACTGCAATTAACGAAAATAAAAATAATGGGGCAGAAAAATTGAACGTGTGTTTCACACCGTAAGGGAAACATAGCCAACAAAAAACATTCGCAGAAGCGAACAATAGGCACTATATCAAAACCGCACAAAATGGACAATATTCCTCCAATAATTACTTAAAACGTTTGTCTGAAAGAATTTTTGATATGACCTACAATTACGCCACGGGGTGAACAAAATGATTTAAATTATAAGAAAATGCCAAGTGCCAAGAGAGGTTGCCATGACAACTTTACTTTTAATTGATAAGGGATGAGCCATCAGCAGTTGCTATGACAACGCCACTGCACGAGATCACATTCAGTTTTCATATGTCTGTGGGAAGCGACTTCGGTATCGGAACTGGTAGCATGCTGAACTTCTATGCCCAAGGTCGCGGGTCCAAACCCGGCTGAAGTCGTCGGATTTACTAAGAGCGCTAAAAAACCTGAGTTTGCTTTCCTTCGGAGGGGAAGTTCCAACGTTCGTTGCGAGTTGCTGATTGAGGTGGCATCTAGTAGCCAAGTTCACAGCTAGGTGTCGTTGACGGTAGTATTTTAGGTAGATTTCATTAGAAAGCTAACTATTGCAATGGGTACCATGTTTCGATTCCCGGAAAATTTCGACATATCTTCGCGTTTCACATCCCCCAGACCCCAAAACCACCGTCAGTTCAAAAGTTTATATATAATTTATGTAATATATGTATATATTGAACCCATGTGCCATAGGGTCCATGGAAGGTCGAACCCATGTCCTTAAGGAAGAAATGAAAGAAACGTATAGTTTCTTAAAGGAACGGAGAGAGATTTTAAGCCAGGATTATAGCTTAACATTGTGCAAGCGACTAGGGACAGATGTTCCTTAGATGAGATCACCCCACTCGACATTCAAGAGAGGGCTGGTCACGAGTATTAATAACTGAATGGAAATTTCCACCGTGATAGACAAGGAAGCCTGAATCGGAATTCGAGCTGACGTTGCTGGAAATTGACAACGCCGCTTATGCGCCAGAAGAGGAATAATTAAAATTAACACGTTTACGAGCATAATAATGAGTAAACAAGCACAGTACAGTGAATCATTTTGAATGAGAGATTTTTCAGTAAAGAGAAACCATTTAATAATTGCGCAGAAAAAAACTGCCGACGTAAGACGACGTCATTGGGGAAGTACCTAAGCCTCTGTGGAGGGGAGAGAGCAAAAGAAATGCAACACCCACACAATTGAGGACGAGAAATTAATTAATATCTCCGAATTGCACGATCGATTCTTAGGTGCAATAAGATCATTTGACATTGAGAAGACGAGCTTTCGGAAGGTATAATTTTTATATTTGTGGCACTATTATTTTAGAAGTTGACCACAGAAAAGGCTAGAGTCTTATTTTTTTGTAGTAAAATAGTATAAAGCTTCGGGGTTTACCAAGCCAACCATGCAGTTTCAAACGGCCTGAGGGCACGTCACTGTGCTACATCACACCGAATGCAGTCTTGAACAGCCCGAGGGGTGTTGCCACGCATCACGCAGTACGAATCCGTCCAGGAGGACGTGAAGTTATATCAGCACTTGCAGTCATACGAGCACTCCGTGAGGGGAAGTGCTGCACCACGACGTAGAAGTAGTCATTCCGACAGTCCGTGAGGGGACGTAACTCTGCGTTACATTGAAAACAGCTACCAGTACTCCTTGAGGGGAGAAACGCTGTGTTACACCGCAGAAGTAAGATCCGATAGCCACAGGCGTCGCAGTGTTAACGACTTGCTTGCCTCCATAAGGAGTGGTCAAGACGAAATTTTAAAGTATCACCGTAGTGAAATATTAGGAAAATCCTAATTATAGGATTTAGGCCCGACTGTATGCAAGTTAAAGTGAAAATTCGTAAGATATAGTCAGAGCAGGCTGCGAACGTCGGACTTAAAGGCGATAGGTCGTTAAATGTACGAACGAATAGATCATAACGTACGGAAGTATCGTACCAGACAGATAAACTGTTATTTAAATCAAAGAAACCTAAAAGGGAAGAACAGAATAAGGTTCGAAACGTAGGAGTGTTAAAACAGTTCAAAAAAAGAAGATAGGAGACTATAAACATTATCTCCAGAAAGCAGGCGAACTATTCTAAAAAATACTAGAATTGAGAAGTGCTAGCTGCTATAAACTAAATCTATAGGTCTTAGAGGAGACCTCGATCCGTATAGACTTTCGTTAGGATCGATAGACAGATCTACAAAGAAGCCGTTCAAGCTAGATAAATAGCCGGTCATCCAGGATAGGAGTAGCAGAATTGGACTCCAGGGAACAGTAGATGTTTCGAGACTTTCGCATTCTGCAGGATAGGAAGCCGACATCGAATAAATTTCACCCTTGGAAACGGGAATTTAAGAAGATCACGTGTGATAGGCTCAGAAATACGGCCTAGTGATCGAGTAATTGTGAAGTGTAAAATAATCAAGATTGTGTGTTAAATTAATATTTTTAGTGTTTAGTATGTGTTCAAAAGGGACACATCAGTATATAAAAATGTCATCAATGTTAAGTGTTTTAAATATATGTCAAAAAGTGTTTTTACGTAAGATGAATACCTTTAATATGGAGTAAAAAGTTCAAAGTGGGCCCAAAAATGAAGCACCGCACCAGATTAAAGATCATGGGATGATCTGGAAACATGTGAGTACTAAATTCATTCTATTTTGGTGTCAGAAATTGATTGTGTACAAACCCACCGGAGTTTTTGAGTAAAAGGGATGTGTTTTAATAAATAAATACTGAATAATCAAGAACACGGTCTGAACAATAATAAAATAAATTGAGAAATTATAAATAATTATGTAAAGAATAAATCCCGTAGAGGAAATATGTGAATAAAGGGTTAATGCATTTAACAAATGTCATAAGAGAAAGCGAAATATCATTAATTATCATGAAAGACATTGAAATAAAGGAAAGTTGAGATATGAAAGAAATAGCTTTTGAGCTTGTATAAAGAATAAAGATAATAATAATAATTGAATATGGAAATGTTAAATAAAAATCAAATAAATTGATATGAACATAAGAACGTTAAGCCTTAACGTATGTGTAAGAGATGAGGTTCAATGGAATATTTTAAAACAGGGAGCGATTTATCGACAACGGAAAGATTAATCTGTGAATTAAAATAATATGAATTGTTACTAAAGAGATTTTATCAGTTCTTGGGAAGACATTTTCGGCTTAAAATAATGCATAGCGCATAATGAGCGCAAATATAATATTAAAGTGTCACGCTAGGAACGCGTAGTGGTTAAAATACTTGGTACATTACTTATGGAGGGTAGTTGGTTGCAGTGAATTGATAATTGTATAAGTCCTCTATTTTGTGACATAGTATCACGAGGCATTGTGTATGTATTTAAAAAGGGAGCTAATATATGGTAATATTGAGCGTATGTCATATGGGCCACGGCCGACTCTAAATCGCATTTTGTATAAGTCCTCTGTAAGGGATTGGTTCCCGAGGCACGTGAAGAGATTCGAATGCAGAATCTTCTTATGGTAAAAGCCCCTTAAATTCTCCGTCGTCGTATGTGTATTAATCTTCCCAATCAATGAGGACCCTCTCATAATTAATAAATGCCAAGGATACGAAAATGGTCTTTGAACCAAAGAATAGTTGTTTGAATGAATACGGTACAGTAAAGCCCGGTCTCCCCAGAACTGGATATAATGGGAAGGTTTGTTTTGAAAGCCTTGGAAATAAGCTACTAACGTTGGGTCAGACAGGATGTCGCCGACACCCTACGTGTCATAAATCGCACCCCAAGTAGTAGAGTCTAGCTCTCTTAAAGCGAGAGGGAACAGAGACCGTCTCGTAAGCTGTTGTAAAGAGTAATGAATACACCAGGAGTGTTTAAAGTTGTTAACGACCCGGGCGATGAACCGAGGTCCTAGTAGATGGATATTTTCGTTTGCCTGTTCAGATCGTAGTTTCTTATATGATAATGGTCGACTAAGACATAAGAGATAAATAACAATCCCTATTGTAATAATGTATGGACGTGGGATTCCACGAGTTGATTGAAGGCAACTGAGTTCGGGAGTAACTATAGTTTTTTTGACTGTGTCAATTACCTTCACTCTCTGGAGTACACAATTGATTTTCTGATTACCTTAATATATTTGTGAAATAAAGAGAGATGATAACAACTGAATGTGTGGACATGCCCAAAATTTTGAGTTAGATAATTAACCTAGATTTTTAAATATAATTATATATTTGTTTTTGAGAAATAAGAAAATATAAAAGATAGTGTTTGAGGTGTACAAGAATGACACCATAATTATGTAAATGCATGGAGCCAAAGAGCTCGGAGTTATGTAAACTTAATGTTAGTGCTTTATGGAAGTGAGACTAAGTAAGAATTGTTCGTTTATGTGGAAACCACAGGTTTGAATACAATATTTGTTTATTTTATTTGTGATTCCTTGTTCATTTGGAACAAGCAGTTGATTATTGGGTCAGTAATTAAATTGTTAAAATGTTTGTAGCGCCATTAATTTTATTAATTAAATGTGTTTAAATAGGAGTTGATTTCGTTGTTATTTTTGCAAGTGTATCCTCTAATTAATCCAAGATATGTGAGTCACAGAGTGGGGGAACTTACCGCTGCCCCGAAAATTCCGAATTGAGCTACGCTGGTATACTGTGATTGGCATATTTCTTGCTAAATGGGCACAATATGTATATCAGTTTCTTGTGGACACGATAACTGCCGTAATTTTGCACCAATCACTTTGAATTTTTTACCGAATATGTATACCCATAAAATCTCGGAAGAGTTCGTTACTGGGCAAAATCGGTCAAAGGGGGTAAAAATGGGGGGCTTTTTTCGAAAAAGTGAAATATCGCTATAACTCTCTTAATACATGAAATATCGAATCCGTTCAAAGTTCATACTATGTGTCGGATAAAGCTCAGAAATTTATGTTTGAAACGTTTTTTGATAGCACCAACCATTGACCAAAGGGGTGGGAAAAAGTGTTTTTTTCGGGAAACATTAATCATATCTCTGTTAATAGGCACAATATCAAAACCGTACAAAATGTACAATATTCCCCTAATAATTACCTAAAACGTTTGTCTGAAAGTATTTTTGATATGAGCCACCATTGTGCCAAGGGATGAGAAAAATGATTTCGGAATTATAAGAAAATGCCAAGAGCTATCAGTGGTTGACATGGCAACACTACTAAATTGATGAGGGATGAGCCACCAGACATTGCCATGACAACGCACTTGCGCGAGATCAGATTCAGATTTCCATCTGACTAAGTGTGAAGCGGCTTCGGTGACGTAACTGGTAGCATGCTGAACTTCTATGCCCAAGGTCGCGGGTTCAAAGCCGGCCAAAGTCGTCAGATTTTCTAAGAGCGCTAAAAATCCCTCAGTAAGCTTTCCTTTGGAGGAGAAGTTCCATTGTTCGTTGCGAGTTGCTGACTGAGGTGGCATCTAGTAGCCAAGTTCACAGCTAGGTGGCGTTGACGTTAGTATCTGGTAGCAACATTAGGAACTACTGCTTGAAATTGACCGTCTGCATTCCTTACCTGAATTACAGACTAATACAGCCATCACAATTCACACCGTTTATCAGACAGATTCTACACTCACCCAAAGTACACGGGGTTATATGACCGCGTTGTCGCAGCCCCTAAACTGAGGAACCAACATCTCTGCGGGAGATATAATTTTGCGTGAAGAAGTAACAGACCGTTACATAGTTACACATCAGTGTCGAAACCTTGCATAAGGACAGTGTGACCACAAGTATAACAAGTAGTTCCGTGAAGAACTGTACAGCCTATTTTCATATATCCTGCTCATGTTAATTGCCTCTATCAACATACAAAATTTCAGTTTAATTGCTGTAACAGATTCGTAGATATTGAGAACCGTCTAAATATTTCAGATGGTCGCCAGGTTGGATTTTTATTTTTGTACTATTATATTAAGATTATTGTGTACGTGTGGTATTCAAACTTCAATCGCATGATTAGAACACAAGAAGTAAAAACGAGATTTTAAAATTACGCACAGCAGCCATCTTGTGATTATGCAAACAATTGAAATAAATTAGATGCCAGTGGATCAACATTTGTATAAGCATTTAACGTACAACGTTTCACGGCACTCGGATAGTTAATTCGCGAGAAACGTCCATTTAAATATTTATACTTCGCGTCGCCGCCATGTTGGATTCGTGCTCACCAGGTTACTGAAAGTCCTATAGGTGAACATATGTTCATAGTCTCTATGAACATAAAAATTTCAGTTTGGTTGCTGTAAAAGATTCATAGATATTGAGAACCGTCTAAATATTACGGAAGCTTGCCATTTAGGATTGTTATATGTATAGGCCATAGAGTTATGTACCATTCAAGGACACTTATTGCCTAGGTTCATTATTCAAACTTTCACTTCGATCGCATGATTACGACACAAGAAATAAAAACTTAATTTTAAAATTTCGCACAGCCGCCATCTTGAGGTTATGTAAACAATTGAATTACATTAGATGGCAGTACATTACAATCTGCAAAATCATTTACTGTACCACATTTCACTGCGCTCAGAGAGTTAACTCACGAGAAAAGTCTATTAAAATATTTCAAATTCGCTTGGTCGCCATGTTCGTTTTGTACTTTACAGGTTTATGAATTATACATAGGTAAACTTGTATCAGTACCCTTTATCACCGTACAAAATTGCAGGGTGATATCTGTAATAGTTTCGGGGATATAGAATGTCAGTGAAATATTTCGCACAGCCGCCATTTTGAGGTTATGTAAACAATTGAACTAAATTAGACTCCAGTGCATTGCCATGTGTATAAATATTTGCTGTACCAAGTTTCATTACGTTTGGATTGTTAAATCGCGAGAAAAGTCTATTTAAAAGTCTCCACTTCGCTTGGCCGCCATGTTGGTTATGTAGTAACCAGGTTTTTGAAAGTCTCATAGGTGAACTTCTAGTAGTACCCTTTATCACCGTACACAATTTCAGGGCGATATCCGTTATAGTTTCGGAGATACTGAATGCTAGTGAAATATTTTGCACAGCCGCCATGTTGGATTGGTGAGACGTTACAATATTCGATGGGCATGGTCGAGGTCGCCGGGAATAGTGCTATGAACTTACCGAGTTTCACTGAAATCGCTCCAGCCGTTTAGATTTTATTAGGGGGGGACACACACACACCTCACACACACACACACACACACACGGACAAAAGGTGATCTCATAAGGCTATTTTTTTTTCAAAATTGAAAATAGGCTAAAAATGGACTCCAAATGTCAAGAAGGTTACCGTCCCCATAAGACAATAAAATGTTTAAAATATGTTTAAAATGAAGAAAAACAAAGTTAATTAATCTCCAATTATAAAATACTTTCACGCGATAAATGAGGTCTGATCCTTCTACGAAAACCTGCATATTCTGCCTATTTTCGCCTATCTCCAAGTTTGTCCGGTGAAATCTACCTCCGCCTTCCGGCGTGCCGAGAGGACTTTTTTTTTTTAGGTGTGTGTGGAATGTGTGATAATCTGTGTTATTGGGATGACTGTACTAGTTTGTGTATTTTTATCATTTTGGGGATAGGAATGGGAAGGAGGTTGCCCTGGCCTTAAGTTGGGAACCATCCCAGCATTTGCCTCGAGTAGAAGTGAGGAAACTCACGGAAAACCCCTTCCAGGATGGTTGAGATGGGAATTGAAGCCCCCTGTTCCTAGTTTTTCCTCACGAGGCTGAGTGTAGGTCAACCTCGTTCCAGTCCTCACACCAGAATTAAAATGTATTTGCAGAGCCGGAAATCGAACCCAGGTGAATTTTCTAGCCGTTTACCACGCGGTGTTCGAGATGACTAATAATCCAGTCAAGATGTTGTTGTGAATTCATTTCAGGGGCTTGGGACATCTTGGTCATCAGCCCTGAGTAGTTTGGTGTGTTGAATCTGTGTGTAGCTGTATATTACAGATAGGTTCCCCGGGACTTGAAATAAGGTACTATCCCGGCAATTGCCTGGAGGGAGTGTGGAAAAAGGGGATAAAATATTCAGAATAGCACTGTCTACGCCGGGATTCGAACCTGCGATCTTCAGAGTTGCTGCAGATGCCCTCGTGGCCGTGGTGTACGATTCAACGAGCACAGCTACGCCACGGGGTGTTGAAGAAGGAAGGGCAACGAGGCGGCTTAAGCCTTCTAACGGTACATATACTTTTTCATATCTCATACCTGAGGCTACTTCCCACAACCATGCTTCCTGTTAGTAAACCCACCAAAGTACATTTCCATTTTTGATGTGTAACATCTTTCCGCTCGGTTGCTGGATAGTTTTGTGGGAGTGATTTTGAAAATTGGGGACGGAAGTGGATCGGAACGATCAAGCTGGCAGTGGTGGATCGAATGGAAGTCTCTGCCCGCTCGATCGATCGAACGGAAGTGTACTAGCTGGCAGTGGTGGAAAATGGAAGTATGCACTGCCCGCTCGATCGATCGAACGGAAGTGTACTAGCTGGCAGTGGTGGAAAACAGAAGTATAAGATGCACTGCCAACTCGATTGATCGATCAAGCGGGCAGTGGTAAGACCCAGCTGGCAGTGGTACGCGAAACAATGAGCGCGCGATGTCGGAAATTGATACCATGACGTACTCTCGGCCATGTGGAATGTATATGACATACTGAACGCTCTTAAAAACTCCAACGACTTCCGCCGGGTTTGAACCCTAGTTCATGGGCACAGTCATCTACGCCACACAAGTTTAGTTCGTGGAATGATCTTTTATATGCCATAAATGTACGAGTATGACATGGGACCGCGTGCTTTACTTACCCTGCGAAGGAAGGCATACTGAAGAATTTTAACGCTCTAAAAAACTCCAACGACTTCGGCCGGGTTTGAACCCTAGATCATGGGCACAGTCATCTACGCCACCGAAGCCGCAATTCCTGTTAATAGTTTTCGAGAAAAAAGTAAATAAATTGTAAGAAATTATCCTGGGCAATACAGGAGTTCCTTAAAACATCAAGCATCATTATCATGGGTAGATTAAGAAGTCATCCTCTCAATATGACTTTTATTAAGTTCTACCGACTTACTCTGGCAATTGCGAGTCACTATATTGCTCAGTAGTTAATCATTACCTAAGTCTTCGAGGAAGCTAATTACACGTTAGCAATATTTATCTCGTATAATCCAGGCTTAAAGCCATTAATTACAAACCGAATTCCCACTAATATTGTTCTGAGAGACCGTTAATTGAGGTTCTCACCAGAACAAGGCAGGTACGAGAAGGCTTGTTATCGAGGATCAGAAACTTTCTCGTGTGGAGCAGTAACGTGGTTTGTTACATTACATGTTTTAATTGCCACCAAGTGATGTGTATCTCACGTGCTGACATGCTTCTTGACACAGGTGTACGGACGTCTTTCATAGCGGTTACTTGATGAGGATGGGGATTTATGAAACATTATCCCTTTGTAAGTGGAGGTTTTAATGTCCCTAAGTTATTACTATTATTATTATTATTATTGCTGTCTTCAGGATAATGGGTAGGATGCCTGACTTTCACCAAGCCTTTGATTCCAGACTCCTTCGGGGATTACAGAAACTGACGTGAGGGTTGGAAAGGAATGCACTCAGCGTCGTGAAGACAATTCAGTAGCTCAGAGAGTCTGCGCTCCGTTCAACAAAGTCAAGGTTAAAACAGCCGAGGGTCACGTGGCTGTAATTACAAACTGCTTCATTACCATAGCCTACTCAAATCTTGCATTTGCTGTATGACTATACTCGGATCTAACGTTTGCTTCACGAATACACTAAGATCTTACGTTTCCTTCATGAATATACTCAGATCTTAGATTTGCTTCATGAATATAATCAGAACTTACGTTTCCTTCATGAATATACTCAGATATTACGTTTCCTTCATGAATATACTCATATCTTACGTTTGCTTCTTGAATATACTCAGATCTTACGTTTGCTTCTTGAATACACTCAGATCTTCCGTTTGCGTCTTGAATATACTCAGATCTCGCTTTTGCTTCTTGAATATACTCAGATCTTGCGTTTGATTCTTGAATATACTCAGATCTTACGTTTGCTTCATGAATATACTCAGATCTCGCGTTTGCTTCTTGAATATACTCAGATCTTACGTTTGCTTCATGAATATACTCAGATCTCGCGTTTGCTTCTTGAATATACTCAGATCTTGCGTTTGATTCATGAATATACTCAGATCTTGCGTTTGATTCTTGAATATACTCAGATCTTGCGTTTGCTTCATGAATATACTCAGATCTTGCGTTTGCTTCATGAATATACTCATATCTTACGTTTGCTTCATGAATATACTCAGATCTTACGTTTCCTTCATGAATATACTCAGATCTTAGATTTGCTTCATGAATATAATCAGATCTTACGTTTCCTTCATGAATATACTCAGATATTACGTTTCCTTCATGAATATACTCATATCTTACGATTGCTTCTAGAATATACTCAGATCTTGCGTTTGATTCTTGAATATACTCAGATCTTACGTTTGCTTCATGAATATACTCAGATCTTGCGTTTGCTTCTTGAATATACTCAGATCTTACGTTTGCTTCATGAATATACTCAGATCTTACGTTTGATTCTTGAATATACTCAGATCTTGCGTTTGCTTCATGAATATACTCAGATCTTGCGTTTGATTCTTGAATATACTCAGATCTTGCGTTTGCTTCATGAATATACTCAGATCTTGCGTTTGCTTCATGAATATACTCATATCTTACGTTTGCTTCTTGAATATACTCAGATCTTGCGTTTGATTCTTGAATATACTCAGATCTTACGTTTGCTTCATGAATATACTCAGATCTTGCGTTTGCTTCTTGAATATACTCAGATCTTACGTTTGCTTCGTGAATATACTCAGATCTTACGTTTGATTCTTGAATATACTCAGATCTTGCGTTTGCTTCATGAATATACTCAGATCTTGCGCTTGATTCTTGAATATACTCAGATCTTGCGTTTGCTTCATCAATATACTCAGATCTTGCGTTTGCTTCATGAATATACTCAGATCTTGCGTTTGCTTCTTGAATATACTCAGATCTTACGTTTGCTTCATGAATATACTCAGATCTTACGTTTGATTCTTGAATATACTCAGATCTTGCGTTTGATTCATGAATATACTCAGATCTTGTGTTTGATTCTTGAATATACTCAGATCTTGCGTTTGCTTCATGAATATACTCAGATCTTGCGTTTGCTTCATGAATATACTCAGATCTTGCGTTTGCTTCATGCATATACTCAGATCTTACGTTTGCTTCATGAATATACTCAGATCTTACGTTTGTCTTGAATATGCTCAAGTCTTAGGTTTACTTCTTGAATATACTCAGATCTTACGTTTGATTCTTGAATATACTCAGATCTTGCGTTTGCTTCTTGAATATACTCAGATCTTGCGTTTGCTTCTTGAATATACTCAGATCTTGCGTTTGCTTCTTGAATATACTCAGATCTTGCGTTTGATTCTTGAATATACTCAGATCTTGCGTTTGCTTCTTCTATATACTAAGTTTGCTTTGCGATTACACTCAGGTTTTAACTGCCTATTTGGAAAAGTTTTGTGACCGTCGAATGATAGGTGGTCCACGTATTGTAGGCCTATCTCTGTTCGACTCTCGGCCAATGACAAGCTCATACATATTCAGTCCATACCTTGTTCTGTGAGTGCCCACACGCGTCGTACTGCCTTGCTTAGCCACAACATCGTTATCTTAAAGTTTGTGGGGTCGAATTAATAGTTTCCCTTTTCTGTCGGTCATATCCTGGGCAGCGTTATCATGGCTAATCTTACCAACTTCTTACCAAAAGATTTGGTGATAGCGTTATAGCAGCCAATCTCACCACCTCCACTCCCAGTGGCTTACAACTGAGGGGTGTTAGGTTGCGACCATGGGGCTCTGGCTGAGACTGTCCTTGCTTGTTTGTACTTACTTGTACCAGACTCCGCTCATTTTTCTTACTTCCAACCCCGAAGAACAAAATTGTATTGTATATCCTTAGGCCTACTATGATGATGATGATGATGATGATAATTGTTGTTTTAAGGGGCCTAACATCTAGGTTATCGGCCTCCTTAGGCCTACTATATACTTCAGTACACATTACGGTATTAGAGTACATTTAGGCAAATGTGAGGGCATATTTCCTCTCATATTTTGAGGTTTCTAGTTTTCACCGCTTGACAACGCATTATAGCAAAACAATTGAATTAATAAGTATGTCCATATTTAGATATTTAGACGCCCTGTTTCTCGTTCATCTGGATATCTGATTCAACGCACGCAGACAAATCCATGGATTGAATACTTAAGAAGAATTTGGGTGGGGTATACGCAACGTTCCCTTTTAAATACCTGGTACAACAGGCAGGGAATAGCATGGGTGTAATCAATTTGTGGGAAATAGAGAAGGAAGAAGTCAGATCTCTCGAAAAGTGAGGGAACAACAAGACAAGGAAGATAACCCATGCCTTGGGTATTTTAATACTGTCCAACAGTATTAGGTTTTCAACTACAGTATCTAGTGCCGACAAGGAAGTGCTTGTCTTAATATTAGTATAATGTTCCAATTGCATTGTCGGCTTATTATAACTTACGGAATGTCATTGATGGTTTTAAATATCATATTTATTCTATCACCTTGTATCCGTATTCCTAAATTCAAATCCTCTCGAACATTATTCAATGCATCCTGGACGTAGGCATAAAAAAGCATGGGAGACAAAGCACAGACTTGTCTAACTCTTTTCCCTAGTTTTGCTTCCTCTTGTTCATTTCCAATTTTAATTACTGCCGTTTCATTTTTGTACAAATTCCAGATTATTCTTAGCCTATTTTCATTTATGAAAAAAGAAATAGGCTTATGAGATCACCTTTTGTCCGTGTGTCTGTCTATGTGTGATGGTGTGTTTCCCCCTAATAACTTCTAAACGGCTGGAGCGAATTCAATGAAACTCGTTAAGTTCATAGCACTATTCCGGACCACCCCCACCGTGCCCTTCAAATTTTGTTACGTCCCACCAATCCAACATGGCGTCTGTGCGAAATATTTCACCAGCATTCAATATCTCCGAAACTATTACGGATATCACCCTGAAATATTTCACGGTGATAAAGGAAACTACTAGAAGTTCACCTATGAGACTTTTGAAAACCTGGTAACTACAAAACGAACATGGCGGCCAAGCGGAGTTGCGACTTTTAAATAGACGTTTCTCGCGATTTAACCAACCAAATGCAATAAAACTTGGTACAGTATACGTTTATACACATTGTAATGCACCAACATCTAACTTCTTTCAATTGTTTACATTACCTCAAGATGGCGGCTGTGCGAAATATTTCACCGGCATTCTATATCTCTGAAACTAATAGCGGTATCACCCTGAAATTTTGTACGAAGATAAACGGCACTACTGGAAGTTCATCTATAAAACTTTCAAAAACCGGATAACTACAAAACGAATATGGCGGCAATGCGAATTTGAAAATTTTAAATAGACCTTTCTCGCGATTTATTGATCCAAACGCAATGAAACTTGGTACAGGAAATTCTTATACACATTGTAATGCACTGATATCTAATTTAGTTAAATTGTTTACATAACCTCAAGATGGCGGCTGTGCGAATTTTAAAATTAAGTTTTTATTTCTTGTGTCGTAATCATGCGATCGAACTGAAAGTTTGAATAATGAACCTACGCAATAATTTTCCTTTAAAGGTATTGTACCCGAAAATCCGGAAAGTAGCCTGTTGGAATATCAATTGTCCCCGCTGGATCGCCTATTTCTAACAGCACCGGTCAATTACTACATTAGAAATCGCTCCAACATGGCCTTTAGGGATTTACATACAGCAGTTACAAGAATATTGTGGATCAACAACAAACTACACGGTGCACACTTACCTTTACTTACGTTCTCGGGGACTGGGAAATCAGTTTCGCCTACAATACATCCACAATACTCTAATCCTTATATTTAAAATGAATCACACGCCAACACCGACCGATAACGAAATGAATAAATTTATTAACAATGGTAAACTAACCTAAATAAACAAAATAACAATTAACTAATCTAACAACAAAAGAAAAAGAAAACCACACAATCATACACACTTCCTTTCTACAACACGTCTTACTACAACGCCGTACAAAAATATCAGCATAGAAGATCTTGCGGGTTTAGGCCTACACTACGTAAAAAAGAAAAACGTTTAAGGGATGCTCTTACATTCATGGCATTCCTAACAACTGGTTACATTCACTAGCACGCGTATGGAAACGCACGTGCATCAATGAACGCTAGCCCCACGCTGTATTCTGAACTTTTTACATTTTATAGAAGGCTGTGAATCTTCACCTGCTCACATTATGTCACACCGCTCTCCAATCCTAACGGTGAATCATTCTGGCTAGCCTACATTGAGACTGCTTGTGTGCGTTTAAAATACACGTAAAATTAACATTCAGATCTTACAAAAATGCTCATAACTTATGTTTCTTTAACAATCATTCTGAAAATTTTTATACACTCTTTCATTCGCACCCCGAAATTGTTCTAGAGCAATCCGGTTCAGCAATTACTCTTAACAGTGGACAATCATTCATACAAAAACATCCACTCAGAAAACACACGCTATTCCAAAACAATCGATTAATAAATCCTACCAAAATCATTTAACTAATTAAATCATTTCCGAAAAATATTTACATGTAATTTGTTCATAATAATTAACACTATTTAGCGTTCCTAACACGTTACTTTCGAGATTCTGGATTCTCGGTTACAATACAACTCTCAATTAATTATATACACTGTTTTTCCACATAATCATTTTCTAACGCTCCGTAGTTTTGATATACTGCTCACACATCGTCTTATGTAGGTTTCCTTACATTGTCGGTCTAATACAGTCGACTGTCTAAGGTTAACTGTACGTAATTACATAACTTCGGGTTTAATAAAATATAATAATTGTATCATTGACATAAGTAGACAATCGTTCTCTAGTTGTATTTCCGCTAAAACCCTTCTGTCAACACAGCTAAAACGTTACTTCACATGAACTGGACTACTTGTATACAACGACTCTTATCATGATCCATGCCTTCTTATCAAAGAACAATAATACTTTGATTTCCCTTAAAATGCGGAACTTACTTCGCATGAGCGCTTTATTGCTCTACAAATCCTCATATAACAATATATATGGCAAAACTGTTATCATCCACTATGTTAAACAATAACCAAAAACGGATTAATTGTTATTAACATTTCTTCTGTAGGAACTTTTCTCAAATAAAGGCATGACCCTCAGTATCGTTTCACATGACTACTGATCTACAATTATACATGCTTAAGTTCTTCAAACGAAACTTCCAATTGTAATGAACGATATTAGACTGTCGTGATTGACCTCCTAAAGTTTACTCCACAAAAAGTTAATTAACTGTTAACTCGTCTGTCGCAAATTCATGTAATAAATATAATACTCCTGTCTCATCTCACTTATCAAGCTTTAAATTGTTTAGCGTTGTATTATCAGGTCGACATAATGACGTGATATTACACAAATAGTGTAAAATAACACACACGTTATTTATAGTGTCAAATAGAATTCAATCTTGACCGGGATAAACTAGCTTTGATTTCATAGCCAAGGATTTGAATAATCTTCTATCAAAAGATATTTCCTCTAACATATAAAATGAACAAAGCTCTCAGCTTTACAAATAATAAAAAGGTTTGTCAATGTCGTAATGTTTTTCCACTCTACATATGGAATGTTTATAGGGATTAAGACTTCGGTCTTATCAAACGACTAGTATTTCCTAGATCGTCGACAGTTTATGTACAATAATGATATAACAATATCATTCGATGCTTCTTCTGTTCTTGAAGTTTGATGTTGTTACATTAATGTGCTCAATTAAATTTAAAAAGAATTTAATTTGAAGTTATGACACAATGTCAGAATACTTGATTTAAATCAAATTATTAAAATTCGAGAGTCGAAACGACTAGTCTTCTATGAGGCAATATGATTCCTCAAACAAAATTTTTAATGTCAGTTCCACAACTGATCCGTAGAATAAAATTGAAAAATAGATGAAAGGCAATCATCTCCTAAATAATCTTGAAGCATAAAAATCTTAGCACACATCTGAAGTGTAAAATACATGAGAACACTGAAATACATGAAATGTGTAAATATGGAGTAAGATCGTTGGCTCAGGATGTCACATATCAAGCTCTATACTAAAATAAGAGACACAGCTACATTATTTGGACGAAAACTTGAAGATCTATGTAATTATTCACACACTACTTTAGATGTTTCCTCAGTTCAAGATACTGAGGTGGATCTGCATTCAAACCTCGGATCTGCGACCTCAGAGATAGGAAAAACGTTCCTTCTCCGGAATTCACCAACATTCGCCTGGGCAAGAACGACATCCCTCTGGCAAATTATCTTTGGTTGCTGGGCTACCCCCTAGCATCTTGACAAATCTCTTCTGTAGAATCTTCACTCTCCGTCGCAAATATGTATCAGCCTTATCATTGGAAAATAATTTATAGAAATATTCATATAGATGGTGAATGAAGTATTTCTATTGCTAATTGATGTTACATTAGTGTTCGTAGACTGACGAAAATGTACAAGATGGACCGTACACTACGTCTGTATTCAAGAATACGTCGTCTAACGAAGTTCCATCGTTGTATCTTAACTTCTGTTATCGAATATGTCTCTGGCGCATGACTATTTAGTTCATCATATCAACATTGTTAATTACGTTGAATGAAACCACTTGAAGAATAATGATAGTCATTATGATAATGTTTATTTGTTGCGCCAATGTTAAAAGTTCTCCGCTACTGTTCACTTGAACTGCGTTCGCCAATTTACGTTTCAATCTAAAATAATATTCAGCTTCATTTCCAACACATTTGAAAATCTGTCATAACAGGCTTATATTGTCGAAACGGTAAATTTTAGAACGCTCGACTTTCAACAGAATGTACTAATCGACCTGTTCTTTATATATATTCACTTAGTTGAACTCAAATCTCAATTATATAAGAGATATACTAATTTCAATGTTCCTCACAACTTCACTTAAAATGGAAGTGCGGTAATCTCCAACGTTCTACCTATTAACCTAGCGTCTCCACAAGTCGACAGTCGTCGCACTCGGACAAAGCTTTGGGATCTCCGTTAACCTAATAGAATCACTTCCTCACTCTTCAAAGACTGCTGGAATAAGAACTTCGATCCTTGCATCTCCCCCTCCAAGTCGAAATTTTGGCGGCCATATCAATCTCCCAGCCTAATTTTAGCGCGTAGATTACTAATGCTTATTACTGCGTAGATTAACCGATCTGCGGTTTTTAAAGTATCAGACATAATTTCTTTTAATATTCTCTTCATTACCAAATAAGAAAATCTTCTTCTAAGGGCCTAAATGCATAATTTCACCAAATTATGTAGTTGAAGTTGATCCCGTCTTCAATAAGACCTCTTCTCATTGGCTCTGGGCTGGGATCCAATAGCATAATTTATAACATAATGTATAATATTAATTTCCAAACTCACTGTTGCTATGCCAATTTTAGCCTTCTAAAAGCGTCTATTGTGCAATATATCACGTGATCGGGCTCTCCCACGGCCTCGAGCTTGTAACACTACCCTCCTGTGTCACACTTCCAGAATTTATATTTGATGGTTAAATTTTATCATGGGGACGGAAAATACTCTCATCTTGTCCCAGAATAATTCAATTTTCGGGGGCAGTACATGACTCTATGGCCTATACATATAACAATCCAGCATGGAGACCATCCGAAATATTTAGATGGATCTCAATATCTACGAATCTATTAAAGCAATCAAACTGATTTTTTTAAATGTTCATAGGGGCTATGAACATAAGTTCACCTATAGGACTTTCAATAACCTGGTGATCACAAAACCATCATGGCAGCGACGCGAAGTATAAATATTCACATGGTCGTTTCTCGCAATGTAACCATCCGAGTGCAGTGACACTTGGTACAGTAAATCCTTTACAAATGTTAATCCACTGGCATTTAATTTTTTCATTTGTTTCCATAACCGCAAGATGGCAGGTGTGCGAAATTTTAAAATCTCGTTTTTAGCCTATTTTCAATCTTGAAAAAAATAGGCTTATGAGATCACCTTTTGTCCGTGTGTGTGTGTGTGTGTGTGTGTGTGTGTGTGTGTGTGTGTGTGTGAGGTATGTGTGTGTGTCCCCCTAACAAATTTTAAACGGCTGGAGCGATTTCAATGAAACTCGGTAAGTTCATAGCACTATTCCGGGCGACCCCGACCGTGCCCTTCAAATTTTGTTACGTCGCACAAATCCAACATGGCGGCTGTGCGAAATATTACACCAGCATTCAATATCTCCGTGACTATTACCGATATCACCATGCATTTTTACGGTGATAAAGGGAACTACTATAAGTTCACCTATGTGACTCTTGAAAAACTGGTAACTACAAAACCAACATGGCGGCCAAGCGAAGTTGCGACGTTTAAATAGACGTTTCTCGCGATTTAACAAACCCAACGCAATAAAACTTGGGACAGTATATGTTTATACACATTGCAATGCACCGACATCTATCTTCGTTCAATTGTTTACATAACCACAAGATGGCGGCTGTGCGAAATATTTCACCGGCATTCTATATCTCTGAAACTATTAGCGGTATCACCCTGAAATTTTGTACGGAGATAAAGGGCACTACTGGAAGTTCATCTATAAGACTTTCAAAAACCGCTTAACTACAAAACGAACATGGCGGCCAAGCGAATTTGAAAAATTTAAATAGACCTTTCTCGCTATTTAATGTTCCAAACGCAATGAAACTTGGTACAGGAAATGTTTGTACACATTGTAATGCACTGGTATCTAATTTATTTCAATTGTTTACATAAACTCAAGATGGCGGCTGTGCGAATTTTAAAATTAAGTTTTTATTTCTTGTGTTGTAATCATGCGATCGAATTGAATGTTCGAATAATGAACCTACGCAATAATTTTCCTTTAATGGTAGCTTACATGACTCTATGTCCTATACATTTAACAATCCAACATGGCGACCATCCGAAATATTTAGACGGCTCTGAATATCTACGAATCTACTATAGCAATCAAACTGAATATTTTTATGTTCATAGGGGCTATGAACATAAGTTCACCTATAGGACTTTCAATAACCTGGTGATCACAAAACCATCATGGCGGCGACGCGAAGTATAAATGGAGGTTTGTCGCAATTTAACCAATCGAGTGCAGTGAAACTTGGTACAGTAAATCCTTATACGAATGTTAATCCACTGGCATCTAATTTATTTCAATTGTTTCCATAACCACAAGATGGGAGCTGTGAGAAATTTTAAAATCTCGTTGTTACTTCTTGTATCCTAATCATGCGATTGAAGTTTGAATGCTACACGTACACAATAATCTTCATGTAACAGTACATAACTCAAGTACCTACATATATAAAGTCCAACATGGCGACCATCCGAAATCTTTAGTCGGTTCTCAATATTTACGAATCTATTACAGCAATCAAACTGAAATTTTGTATGTTGATAGTGGCAATTAACATATGTAGGATATATGAAAATAGGCTGTATAATTCTTCACGGAACTACTTGTTAATTCTCGTGTCCTAATCATGCGATTGAAGTTTGAATACTACACGTACACAATACTCTTCGTGTAACAGTACATTACTCTAAGACCTACAGATATAAAAATCCAACATGGCGACCATCGGCAATATTTAGTCGGTTCTCAATATCTACGAATCTATTACAGCAATCAAACTGAAATTTTGTATGTTGATAGAGGCAATTAACATAAGTAGGATATATGAAAATAGGCTGTATAGTTCTTCACGGAACTACTTGTTCTATCTCTATAAATGGGACTCCTATGTTTTTAAGAATTTCAAACATTTTTATCCACTGCACATTATCAAAAGCCTTTTCAATATCCACAATGCATAAATACGTTCTTTGGTCTTTTTCCAATCTTTCTTCAAGTATGTTTCAATGCCAAAATAGCTTCTCTAGTACCGTTACCTATAACAAACCCAATTTGGTCTTCAGTCAGAAATTCTTCAATTTGCTTTTCAAATCGTCGTAATATTATGTTGGTGATAATTTTTGATGCATGTACGGCTAAACTGACAGTGCAATATTGTTCACAATGTTTTGCTGTCAATTTCTTTGGTATAGGGATCATTATACTTTTTTCAACGTCAGCCGGTATTTTCCCGTCCATGTAGATGTTTTGTACAAGTTGGAGCAATCTCTCCTTCATACGAGGTCCGCATTTCTTGAGGAGTTCAGCTTTGAGATTATCAATGCCTGGCGCCTTATTATCCTTCAGCAGGGGCGGATCTAGGGAAGAGCTAGGGGGGCGACCGCGTAGAGCCCCGCGTGCCGGGGGCCCCGCACCATGGGTTGTTTTGAATTTAATTGATTAATTAATTATACTTTTCAAACTTTTCAAACTAATTTATAATTCATATTCTTTTTTCAGTGCAGCTATGACCTCCCGTGACCGTCTAGCAAGTTTAGATTTCAGTGAAATGATAGAAGACTTCAGCCGGGAAAAAGTCGCAAAGTAATATTTTAATGGTATATTGGCTTTCACGGCCGGTGAATTAAAACTCAGCAATTCTTCTAGGTTTGTGCCGTGTTTTGTGTGGGGTTTCGCCTAGGACACCAAGCTAGGCTCATCGGCGGGCTCTTGGTGTCCCCGCCTGGACCCCCACAGTTCGTCACTCCTGTGGGGGTCCGGGCGGGGACACCAAGAGCCCGCCGATGAGCCTAGCTTGGTGTCCTAGGCGAAACCCCACACAAGACACGGCACAAACCTAGAAGAATTGCTGAGTTTTAATATTTTAATATTTCACAGTTTACATACCGTAATCTTCTTCAAGGGGACTTAGAGGATTCTTTTATATTATAAAATATTACTGTAGTGTATTTAAAATATTGTAACTATTCTTTATTTTATTATTATTACAAAACTATTTTCCATTTGATTTTTTTTTACATTTCCTATTGTTGAGGGCCCCACCTTATAATATCGCCCAGGGCCCCGCAATGCTTGGATCCGCCACTGTCCTTCAGTCTTCGTAGAGCCAATTCAAATTCCTCTCTCAGTACTTGGAAGCCTAAATTATCTTCTGTTACTTCATCTTCTTCCTCAAGAACTTCATTTTCTTGTAAATTTACACCTTCGTATAGGGTTTCAATGTAATTTTTCCACCTTTTTGCAATATCACAATGGTGATCGAGAATTATTCCCTCTTCATTACTTGTGGCATTACTCTTGTTCCATCTCTTACCAAAGAAAATCTTTACCATCTGACATGCAGAATCTACAAGTCCTTTAGTAGTTTTTACTTCTGTCATTGTGCATATACCCTCGTAATAATTATCTCTTGCTATTCTTGCTGTTCTGTTTATAGCACTCTGAAATATATAACTTGCTGTGTACACCCTCAAGAGCTCACGACTAGGGTACTCGAGAATTGGCTTTGTCAACACAAATTGTGCCCAATTACATTAGGCGAGAAATTAGTATTTACATGCATGGTTTTCACGATTTTACCACTAGGTGTAGCATTTGTCACTTTTAGTATATATTTTCATCGTTCTTATTCATTGTTTTCCAGTTACTTTATTTCACCCTGAGTAGGCCTATAACATTAAAAAAGGAGATAGCCTATTATAAACTAACACGCTTTTATGTACAAAATGGGGTACTTTATTGGATAATTATAATTATAATAATAATAATAATAATAATAATAATAATAATAATAATAATAATAATAATAATGATATCATATGGCCTCAGATGCTGGGTGCAAGCTTTGTTATTTGACGCCCAGAGAACAGCTTGCATGTCGAAATTTTGTCATTCCTTGGAGCGCTAAGAAAGTCAAGGAGGTTAGATATCTAAGCTCCTTGACACTATAGCGCTTTCTAGTAGAGAAAGGAGGAACTGTTTGGTGGCGGAAAATCCCGAGATTAATTTTGCCAGTATGAACACGGCCTACTGAATTCAAATGGGTTCTTTAAGATGCCTACAACGTATGACATGCGTGCCGAGATTTTTGTTGCCTTTTAAAAATCACTTACCACGGCCAGGAGCGAACCTGCAAGCTTGGGGGGGTTGGTAATCCGACGCGATAACCACTCACCCACCGTGGCAAGTACTTAATTGGATGGCATGTTTCAAACGTCGTGCGTTTATCCTCAGATCCTGTTCACTTAGGTTTAATTAGTATACGATGTGTACGATGTATGTGTATAGGCGTACTTAGTAGTAGTAGCAGTGATAATCCTCATTTCTACGGACTGATAACCTTGAGGTTATGCCCCATGTAATGAAAATGAAAATCCACAGCCTGCTTCCAGTCGACCGACCGGGTCAGAAATGGAATGTATGAAGCCCCCATCTAGCGGTGAGGATATGAACTGTGCCGGCTGCTGAAGCCTGTCGCACTACTCTGACGCAATGATTAAATGAATGACTGATGAAATGAAATGATAGTGGAGATTGTTGCTGGAATGACATTTTTGACAGGGAAAACCGGAGTGCCCGGAGAAAAACCTGCCTGCCTCCGCTTTGTCCAGCACAAATCTCACATGGAGTGACCGGGATTTGAATCACGGACCCAGCGGTGAGAGGCTGGCGTGCTGCCGCCCAAGCTACGGAGGCTTCCCTATGTAATAATAATAATAATAATAATAAATCACTAGAGTTGGACAGATTCTAAAAAACTGGTCTTAACTGCAACGATTTGGTCAAAGCTCTTAATTCTAGTTGGTTTCTCAGATTAGGGGCTGCGACAACGCGGTTATGTAGGCCCGTGTACTTTGGATGTGTGAAGAATCTGTCTGATAACCGGTGTTAATTGTGATGGCTGTATTATTGTGTGTTATCTATGATTCAAGTAAGGACTGCAGACGATCAATTTCAAGTAGTTCCTAATTTTGCTACCAAATGCTACTGTCAACGACACCTAGCTGCGAACTTGGCTACTAGATGCTACCACGACCGGCACCTGGTGGCGAACGTTGGAACTATTAGAGCGTTAATCAAATCTAACCTACACATTTAGCTTCACACAATTGTAGTTCGTGGGGCCCGCTGACTTAACTTACCCTCCGAAGGAAGGCATACTGAGGGACTTATAATGCTGTTAAACTTCCGACGACTTCGGAGGCTTGAAACCGCGATCTTGAGCATTGAAGCTCAACATGATACCAACTACGCCTCCGAAGCCGAATAAGCTGTTAATAGAGTACGTTTGCAATCCCTGTATGTAGGTTACTCTACTACTCAATTTTGTTTACACTCTACCTGTTGATAGCTTCTGTGATGCTATCTTCTTTCAAATCCTAGGTCACGTACCCCAATTCAAGATACAAGTGCACACACTATTACAGGCTGGCTGCGTGGCTCATCGGTAACATTCTCACCTGCTGAACCCAAGGTTGCAGGATCGAATCCTGGCGCGGTCAGGTGGCATTTGAGGTTGCGCAAATGCGAGTGAGCCGTGTCAGTAGATCTACTGGCACGTTCAAGATCCCGGCACCCCGGTGTCTCTAAAAGTCACAGTAGTTAAAAGGGGCATAAAACAATTGACATTATTATTATAACCCACTAAGCCTCCGTGGCTTAGGCGGCAGCACGCCGGCCTCTCACCGCTGGGTCCGCGGTTCAAATCCCGGTCACTCCATGTGAGACCTGTGCTGGACAAAACGGAGGCAGACAGGTTTTTCTCCGGGCACTCCGGTTTTCCCTGTCAAAATTTCGTTCCAGCAACACTCTCCACTATCATTTCATTTCATCTGTCATTCATATAATCATTGCCCCAGAGGAGTGCGTCGGACCTCGGCAGCCGGCACAGTTCATATCCTCGCCGCGAGATGGGGGCTTCATTCATTCCATTCCTGACCCGGTCGGAGACTGGAAGCAGTCTGTATTTTCATATTATAACCCACTAATACAGGTTAACCGACAAATTCAACAAAGGTGGCGTAGTTGGTAGACTAGCATGCTTCTATGACCAAGATCGCGAGTTCAAGCCTGGCCGAAGTCGTCGGATTTTTTCAAAGACCGTTAAAAATTCCTCAGTATGCCTTCCTTCGGAGGGAAATAAAACCGGCGGTCCCATGTCATAGATTTATGGCATTTAAAACAAACTTCCACTAACTATAATTGTGTGAAGCCAAAATTTGTAGGATAGGTCTGATTAATGCTCTTAGGTTCCAACTTTCGTCACTGGGCGCTGGTTGCGATGACATCTACTAGTAGCGAAGTTCACAGCTAGGTGTCGTGGACAATAGCATTTAGTGGCAAAAGTAGGAACTACCGGTACTTGGAATTATCGTTTGCTGTCCTTGCTTGAATTAAAAACAGATGACACACACTAATACAGTCATCACAATTACCGTAACACCGGTTATCAAACAGATTCTACACACACCCAAAGTACACGGGGCTACATGACGGCGTTGTCGCTGCCCCTAAACTAAGGAACCAAGCAACCAAATTCAACAAACACCCAAGTATAGGCCTACTGTACGTTCATGAAACAGAAATTGACTCGTTAATGCACTGATACTTGTTGCCAAAATTACAAAATATGTTATTTCTAATTACTGCTTTTGTTGCTGTTGCAGGTATCGCGTGGAGCTTCCGCTTCCCGTCGATTAGCTCCCTGTCGCGCCGCAAGATGCCACTACCGTCGCGGCCACACTTGGACGTGCGCCAGTGGCTCAACATTCTTGAGCTAGGACAATACGCCGCCACTTTTGAGAAATTCGAAGGCGTCGAGGTAAGCACGGATGTATTCTAGAGATAGATTGTCAAGTACTATAAGAGAGGGATCACGTATTACAGTATCTCTTGGGAGAAGACTGCATTGGGTTTTTGTGAGTTGCTGTCCACATTACCTGGGGCAGTAGTGTTTGAGGATCCGATCGAAAGAGTAAAGGAGACGCCCTGGCAACTTTCTAGCAAGCTGAGTGTTGAAGCATTGACCATGCCTCTGAAAAGGCTCTAGTTGCTCGTACCTCTGTCTTCAATAGCAAATAATGCGGTGATCTTGGGTTATTTTTGGGAACATTAGATTACATGCACTGCTTAATTTACAGATAGGGTCAAGTAAAATGATACATTTCCGTGGACGATATACTTATTAAGCAATGACTGATCATTTACATACATGAGAGCGATTTTTTGCTGTAAATATTCCGTCATATCCGGTATACTTATTATTATTATTATTATTATTATTATTATTATTATTATTATTATTATTATTATTGGTATCCTGCCCGAAGGCAGGTCCGTGCCTCCGAAGAGGCTATCCTCAGCCGGAGTTTACGTGCGGTACGGCACAAGTGAAGTCAATACTCACCAAAAGGCGTTTCATTCGATACTCATCAAATTGTACTTCAAGAATTTTTAATACTTAGTTTATTTATGTTTTTGCTTGCTGTGATAATGCTGATGAAGAGCTAATTTCAGTTCGAAACTTGTACAATTTTATTAACAATTAACTTAGTTTTCTTTTATTGAATAGGGGGAACAATTTATGTAAATATTGTCAATTAGATCCTTTTAAAGCAGTCATAATATGACCAGGGTTTATAGATCGCACTGGCACCACCAGCAAGATCGCGCACATCTCTTCCGTTGTCCAGTAAAGCGCTGTAACGCCGATATACAGTATGCTATAGTATTTAATTAGTACAATTATATTGTTTCAATATTAACCTCTTTAATCAATGTGTTATGAGTTATTTATTGTATGTATTGAATATTAAGTAAATATATCCTTGTTAGGTACACAACTGGCTTCTCATCGTCTTTGAAACTCAGCTGTCTATGTTTTACGACTGCTCACTTTGTCTGTCAGGGAACAGTCGAAAATCGTTAATTCTCAACGTTGCCATGTGTTCAATTTAAATGATATTTCCATGTTTAGAATCGGTCAAGTTGTTCTCCAGTGTTTATGTTCTTGGAAGTGTCGGAAGCCAATACACTAGCTCAGCTGATTCTGGAAACTTCTTGTTTGAGTGTTTACGAGAAAGCCAGACTGTACAGTTATTTAATTAAGAAATTAATTAGAGCACAAAAATATGCAATTGAATTAAACATTACTTATCTTTTACTCGAACATCACAGAAAGAAAACAGAAATTTGACTGGACTTTTACAGCACAGACGCGACGACCACCGACAATTAGTGGAAAGAAGCCAACTACGAATTAAGACACATAACGACCAGATTAGCTGAGCACGGAATTCACCCCAAGCCATGCTCCATGAAGACTCACCACTCGCCGAACGAGGAATTTAATTAATGGGTGTGTTTGTCAGTCAGTGATGATGTAAGCTCCATTCATGACGTGTGTTTACTTTGAGTACACAAGGTTGTGCTGTGTTAAGATTATTGTAAGCCCATCAATGGTAAAATCTTTAGAACGAGCTGAGAGATAGTGATAGGGGAGCACTAGTGATATAAATTGGAAATAAGTGAATATTGTGAAGTGTGAAGTTCTTTCTCCTACGAGGCTGTGCATCCAAACTTGAATAGCTTTTTCAACGTGGGACCTGTCTACGAAGTATTCAGCTAACCAGCATCATCGTGAACGGCTAAGTTGCTGTTGTTGATTTTTTAGGGGATTTGCGACATCGTGGTCTTGTAGACCCATGTAATTGGGTGTGTGTGTGTGGAACAATTTGCCTGATAACCCGTGTTATCCTTATGGCTGTATTGGTGTGTGTAGCTTATTTGTAATTCAGATAGGATTGGGAAGGAGGCGACCGTGGCCATAGGTACCATCACGGTAGAAGTAGAAACCCACGGAAAACCACTTCCAGCATGGCTGAGACAGGAATAGAACCCGTATCTTCTCAGTTTTTTCCTCACGAGGATGAGTGTACGCCGTTCCAGCCCTCAGACCAGACTTATATTTCTTGGCACAGCCGGGAATCGAACTCAGGCCTCCATGGTGGCAGCCAAGAATGCTAGCCACTACGCAACGGTGGGTAGATTATTTGCTTGGGAATAACCTAACCCGCAAGGGAAGATGATAAAGAAAAGGAAGTGGGTTTCGGACTGGAGAAAAAGGATGGAGAAATAGGACGAGAGTCCTACAGAAGTTATAAGTATAACTTTAAATATACTCAAAGGCAGCTGCCACTGCAAATCCGCTCTCCGATACCTAAAGTGGGTAGGGACCTGGGCAAAGCTAACGGGAAACGCAGCTGGAACTTGGGTTGTTTGCAAGGAAGTTACTTTAGCGTATTCCCTCTCAAGCATACATATGCCTACTATGGGGAAGGGTGGTGGTCTGGCAAGACAAAGAATAACAGATTTATTGTGTATCTGTTCAAAGTAGTTTGTTTCTAAACAAATAAATTGAAGAGTGCTAATAATTTGAATCAGCTTTGATATTTTAGCTTTTGAAATTATAGAATTTCTAAAGAGCGACCAAATACTTCCAAGAAGGATAGGGATAAAGCAATTATACCTTTGGGAATAATTTTGGTAAGTGCACCAATAGTTGCATTTAGAAATTGCTAAGCTTTTACCCAGCAAGGCGCCGACCAAAAGTTTAGACAGTGAGAAACACTTATATTTTGAAAAACCAACCATAAGTGTTGGAGAGAATCTCCACAAGCAGGAAGCTGGAGTAGCGAGCTATGCTTGCCTTACTGGCCAGTTAGAATTAGCTATTAAAGCTAAGAGAGACTTTACTAAGTTACCAACTAAGAGTTCTTGCTCAAATGCAACAAGTGGTGAAAACCCTATCAATAGATTTGTATTGAATAGGAAGGGTCAAGGAAGACAGGATCTTGCCTAACCGTTATGTTAGAGAAATGATGAAGCGAAAAACAAATATTTGATTTATTTAACAATGCAAAAGGAAGTAGTTTTTGTAACAAATATATAATTTTCATATTTATAAACTATTGGGGTCGCAGACCTCCGAAAGCCTTTAAAGCTTGCGCCAGGCAATTAATAATTCTTTTGGATTCAAACCTTTTATAAGTACTAAAATCTTCGTAAGATTTTGAAATGACAAAGATAAATAAATGAAAAATTTAAAGATAACTGACTTAATTAAATTTAGACAATAAATCAAGTACAAGGTGTGTACTTTAAGGATTCCTAGATAAGTATCTTAGAAATAATAACAACTTCGAAAGTAACAACAACAAAAAGCAGGAAGAACAAAATAGAAGTTTCTATAACTTCTTGTATTGATACTGAATTACTTTTAATGATTGTACATAGAAGATTATGCAAATAGGGCAGGTCACTTATTGTGAAACCTGAAGAGAACAATCGAAAGGAAGTTTCTAGAACTCCTATGTTTAAGTAGGGATCACGAGACAAAAGGGGCAAGTTTCCCTTTCGTGAAACCTAGAGATAACTCACTTAGGAGTTGAAAGAATTGTATTCCCTCATTAGAAGGGAGAATCAATATAATTTAAGGCGTGTACTAGACACGAAGTTTTACAGAAATTAATTCGTTGTACGTGGAACAAGTGAGGGAGGGCACTTATTGAGAGTGACACCTCATTGAAAAAAGACCTAAAGTAACAATTTTATTATTTTTGTTTGTTAGTAAAGGGTTTGGGAAAGATCAAATGGGATTAGGGAAAAGTGTTCATGGCCGTATTTATTGTACACGGACGAGCACGACGCGGATGAAAGGTTGAACAAGCGCTGTTTTTCACTATAGTCTGTTGATATAGTTGAAAAGTTCACTGTAGTAGCACAAAAAGTTGATGGCAAAGAAAGTTATTGCAATGGTGGAAAATAACTAGTTACACTAGATATGCGAGAGTCTATTGCTTGAGAAAGTTGTAGGTTATAGTTGAATGCACAGAAAAAAATCCCAACGGAGGAAGAAAAATTAGATATTGATTAGCAGTTAATAAGGAAGATTCCTTAGTATGAAAAAGTATAGCCATATGTGAGTGGAAAGTACTAGAAGGTTTGACTCGTAGATAAATTGTTCGGCATGGAAAATTCCAGAACAATCATGACTGCAGAATAGGGCAAAAGTTAGTCCAGCGGTGGAACGAGCTAAGTATTTTATAGACAGTGGGTAATTTAATGGTGTCCCACATTGTGAGAAAATCTCTCATTTAATAAGCATAAGAAATGCTGCTTCATGTTAAGATTGGCTTAGATAGACAAAAGCCCAACACAGAAAATCCCGCGAAGGATGATTGTTGCCCCAAATATAGAAATCTCACACTGCCTATAAAATGATAATTAAAAAGCATGTAGCTATTTAAAATCAATTAAAATAAGTTGAAGAACGTAGAAGTAGTACTTAGCTTTGCTTCATGACGATGGCGATGTTCCTGTGGACGGTTGATACTAAAATTCTAACATGGCGTAGAATTTAAAAGTTTGCCTCTAGAGATGAGGAGGCGAGCTTTAGTTAAGCTCTAACTGACAGGGTCGACTTCCGACGTGCAAGTGAGACACGCTCAACGGAGCTCGGAGGGACCAGGGAAGGGAAAAGAGTGGGGGGTAGGAGACAAAGGAATACATATAAGAATAGACAACATAACAGAAATAAAGTTTATCTTGATGAAATGGTCTTCAAAGAGTTGATAGTAGGCGTCACTAGCGCAGCCTGGTGGGTGAAAAAGTAGACGAAGTTCACGGAGATGATAGCTGGCGATAGCGACGAGATCTGGTGGCTAGATTGATAAGGAAGTCCTCTTGTACAGGGAAGAATTGAGGAACTTCAGAGATTCGCTGCTAGATGACGCTAGGTGGGTCATGGAAGATATATATCTAGAACAGACCCACAGGTAACATGAGAGACATAACCAACAAGGAGAAATCAGAAGATCACTGTTGGTGTTTGAGAAAAAAGGAAGGGATGAACTAAAGCAAAGAGAAGCAAAAGCTTACTCTATCTTACCGTGTATTCCAAAGAACTGCTAAGTGAATATCATCTCATGACCATTGAAATTCATTAAAGAATAATAATAATAATATCGTATGGCCTCGGGTGCCTGGGGCAAGCTTTGTTAATTGACACCCAGAGGGTAGCTTGCATGTCCAATTTCGTCGTTCCTTTGAACGCTATGAAAGTCAAGGAGGTTAGATATCTAAACTCCTTGACACTACTACAGCGCTTTCAAGTAGAGAATGGAGGAACTTTGTGTTGGCGGAAAATCCCGAGATTAATTTTACCATTGAACACGGCCTACTGAATTCAAATGGGTTCTTTAACATGCCTACAACGTATGACATGAGTATCGTGATTTTTGTCGCCTTCAAAAATCACTTACCATGGCCAGGGGCGAACCTGCAATCTTGGGGTTGGTAGTCCGACACTATAACCACTCACCCACCGTGGCAAGCTAAAGAAATAAACCATATGATTGGAAGAAAAACATAATGGCCTAATCATCTAACCAAGATCGCGGATTCAAACTCGGTTGAAGTCGTCGGATTTTTAAGAGCGTTAAAAACCCCTCAGTACGCCTTCCTTCGGAGTGGAAGTAAAGCTGGCGGTCCCATGTGATGGATTTATTGCATGAAATAGAACCTTCCACTAACTACACTTGTGGAAGCTAAACTTTGTAGGTTAGTTTGATAACGCTATATTCGTTCCAACGTTCGTTGCCAGGACCTGGCTTGGATGGCATCTAGTAGCCAAGTCCGCAGCTAGGTGTCGTGGACGGTATCATTTGGTAGCAAAATTAGGAACCACTTGAAAAATTGATCGTCTGCAGTCCTTCTACCTGAATCACAGATATCACACACTAATACAGCCATCACAATTAACACTGGTTATCAGACGAATTTCTACACACACCCAAAGTATACGGGGCTACATGACCACGTTGTCGCAGCCCCTAAACTTGGAAGTGAACTTAAATTGAACGTTGAGCGTTGGGGTCAATCGTGAAGCACACCTTCTCGGGAATCAGGAGGTTCAGATTCGAGTCCCGAGGCAAGTCTCAGATGAGTCAAGCTCTGTTTTAGGATGTAAGTGAAAGGTAAACAGAGTAATACCGACCTTGACTACGCACACCTTGAGACGGTGCTGCACACTGGAGGTGATAAGGAAGGCTAACGATTAATTACAGTAATTGCCACTCCAAATACGGGCTACCGTATCGGAGCTCACTTCGCTATTAGAAAGACATTGAATTACACGTTCTTTTAAGGCAGGCCGAAGGCACGTCTGACGCTAGCAATACATCAAGTTACTTCCGACAACATGAAAGAAAATACACTACCAACCTTGGAAAGAGTGAAAGGAATACGGGTAAAGGTATTGGTTGTTGCAGTACAAAGTTAATCTCGCTAATGCACTGAATATCGGCTCTCCTCTGATAATCTGGAGCAGCGGTTCCTACTGGAAGATCGCGACACATTTACAGTTAGATCATCACGATATATTTAATTGTAATATTTTTTATGTTCGACGATGTCGATATGTAAATATTGTATGTCAGAAAACTGTTTCATAATGGGGGTCATTAAAGTACTACTCTTCATTATAACACAGTTTTTTCAACCAATCAGAGCTCAATATTTTCATTCATGAGCAATTACGCAAATAGCTTCTGGCATGCACTCAAAATTCAACATGTCGGACATGAATTACATGATTTGAAAGTTGACAATGTTGCATATGTTGGATCAACCATTGTAGTTACAATGCATAAGCAAACTGGGCAATTTTGCAAAAGAAATAGCACTGTACCTTAATATCCGCAGCCCCACTTTCGCCACATTCGTAAGATTTCGTCGACAATTTTAGTGATGCTGTTGTTGACATACACATACCAGAACATCATGGAGGAAGCAGGCGTATTACATTAGTTCCCCGGAAATTATAGTCCAGCTCTCTGTTCAGTAAATGGATTTCTTATGCAAAACTTTTCCGCAAGATGTCTTACGGTAACTCTTCTATTTGGGACTCAATTGATTTGCATTCGGTTGACATTCAATACGCATCGAATTTGAAGAATAACTAGTTGATAATGCGATACATTATAATTTTAATACGTTTGTAACAGCCTATTTTGTGTTATTTGAGCAAAATAACAAAATCATCCAACATAGTACCTGTGCGCCATCTGTTGGTGCTTTTTCAGGTCAAACAATGTTTCAAAGCTTTCGTATTTGTTATTGGGTAGAGTGCAAATGCCGAGCCCACACAATTCCCAAGCAAAAGAAGAACAAAGCTTTGGAAGGACTTTGATCCTTAGTGGGAATCCAGTGCATGCGCTCTTCACTTAATTCAGCTGACAGAATCTCGACAGATATTTATGAATATTTATGTTAGAACATATAATAAAAGTTATAATTATCGTCTAACATAAACAGTCGTATGCAACTCGCCTATAGTGGTAATTAAAACACTCGTGTCTTAATTATTGCCATTATAGGCTCGTTGCATAAGGTACTATAACTATAGCTGTATGTGCAGAGAAACCATTCGCACTTATCTAACAGATAACCTCCCACAAGGGCTCAAAACTAGTGGGACGAGGAACCTCAGCTTTTAGTGAAATTACTTGTGTCAGAGATCTATTTCCTCACTCCTGTTGACCTCCCTTGATGAACTCTTGGTCTGTTTTCGACCCCGATAGTATTACGATAACCGAGGTGTGGGGAGTATTTCATTTCCCTGTCTTAATTGGCCCTTGTCTCATCTTTACTGATACCTTCATCTTTACTGATACCTTCATTTTTGGTACTGGTTAGAACTTTTTTTAACAAAGTAGAAATGAATAGCTGTTTGTGCAGAGAAACCGTATCCATTTAGGTACTCGCACTGATCTAGCAGATAAGGAACTCCCCTGGGGTCTCAAATCTAGTGGGACGAGGAACCTCAGATTTTAGTTACCTTTGTCGGGCTTCTGTTTCCTCACTCCTGTCCACCTCCCTTGTTCTCTTCTCTTCTCTTGTTTAAAAAGTCGTGAAGATTTTGAGACACTTCCAAGCAAGATATCGCCATTATATTTTGGAATTTTATTTTTGGACAAATGACGCTTCAAATAAAGAAATAAAGTTATATTGTCATATTTCAGACTTGTCATTGACTTGAAATATCCCGTAAGGATACGACTACTTCCTTTCCCAATTCCAGCCCCAGTTACAAATATACACATTACTATAGATATGACAATAACACAGTTCATCATACAAATTCTACGCACACCCAAAGATCATGGGGCTACATGGCCACGATGTCGCAAACCTCCAAAATTAATCGACAGCAACAACTCTAATACTGTTCGATATTCCCAATTGTATGCGCGAGTCACTGACCGGAGGCCGATCTGGGTCATACGATGGTGAGAAGGTATGATGCGTTTACTTCTCGTAATTACCAAGAATATTCTGTGAATTTACAATGTGAGGAAAACAAGAATGTGTATAGAGCAATTTATTTAATAGCATTTGCTCCTTGTAAGTGACCGCGCTGGTTAGAAACCTATTAAGTCCAGCAGCACATACATAAAACATCCTACAGACAGGCGCCTCAACACCAATACAGTCAAAGAACCAAAACTATGTTTGGCATGTTTTCTGCTCGAGTTGGTCATCAGTACAACAAAATTACACGCCATATGATGAGATGACATACTTTCTTTTTCATCCACGTAACCTCCAACACAGGAGTGAACCGTGTAATAGAATGCATTTCCTTTTTAGGAACTGCAGGTACGAGATGCTGTCCATACTAAAAATAGACTAAATACACCGTAGCTTCCTGGTCAAGGATATGTATTGTCATTCTACTCCCATCGGCCCTGGGTTAGATTCCTAGCTCTGGCATGATATAAATTCTGGTGTGAGGATCTTAAATAACTAGCGGAGCCAGTGGCTCCCAGGAAATGGAGAAGCGTGCAACCTCTACACGATGGACACATATGAACATAATACGCCAAGTTCATCCGACAAAATCCTCAAGCTCCTAAACCAGAGAGAGTTAGAAGGTGGTGTTTGTACCAAAATCTTCCAAATCGTCTCAATAGAACTGTGTCGCGTCCAGCTCGCATAACACTAGAGACGGGTGGGTAGTCTGTACATATGGGGCACACACAACCCATTGTGCATTGAAAATAATGTTCAAACGGAATTACCCACAGCAGTGACAAATTGCATTCGGATTTCATAAATATCAACAATTTGTTTAAAAAGTGCGTTTAAACAAACAAACAAACAAACAAACAAACAAGCAAACAAATGTATAGAAGCCCGCATAACAGTAAAGCCGGATGGGTGGTTGATGAACATGCGAGATTTCTCGCACAGATCCCCTAGTAATAATAATAATATTAATAATAATAATAACTAGAGGGCCTGTTCGAGAAATCTCGCATGTGTAGAAACCTCCCACCCGACTGAACTGTCATGCGGGCTCGACGTGACTTAGTTCTGACAGGGGCTATCGTCTTGTTTATTTGTTTAAATGCACTTTAAACAAAAGTTTGGTGCTTTTCAGTCGGTCAACACGAATGTGCCCAGAAGAGTTTCGATCGTCAAGCTATCTTCATCAGATCCATTACATTTAGGCTATAAAATCTATGTTTGAAAATACAGGTGAAAATATTTTAGCATTTCACCTAACATCATAATACTACAACTAGCACAGACCGACAAGTTGCATTGCCAATACTGCAACTAAATAATTCTACATATTGTAAATCTGGTCATCCTAGTGTATTTATTAATCTAATGTAATTTTTTCAGGATTAGGGTATAACCCAGCTCTTTTGGGTACCTTCGTGTTGACCGACTGAAAAGTACCAAACTGTTGTTTACTAAGGCAACACTGACAAATGGCTTCAAACCATAATGTAAACGCACCTTATAAACAAATGCTCTAAATATATTTCCGTTGACTTTTCAAGAAATGCGAGATTTTTTCCTGAGACGATTTGGAAGTTTTGAAACAAACCGCACCTTCTAACTCCCCCTGGTTTAAGAGCTTGAGTTTTGAGACACATACACCTTAGTATTTCATATATAGGGTGAATCACCTAATACATGCACCGCAAATATTTCGCAAATGGGAAGTGCTATTGATGTGCGGGTTTCACAGACTGTCTTGGTGTTCAGGGGCTCGTATTTTTGGCCAATGAACGGATTTGAATAATACTTCGAACGTGCATTGTTTGAGCAAACATACACTTTTTTAAATGGGACAAAGCCTATTGGCATTAACAACATAAAAGTCCGGTGAATTAGAATGCCAATGGTGTTTGTTGCAGGATTCCAGTGCAATTGGTTTGCGAGAGGTCGTACACGTATGTTGGAATGGTTCCACACCGACAATTGTTCGAAGTATTATTCTCGTTTAAGAATGAGACTAGCGGACCCGTACGAGAAAGCTCGCATGTTCCTAAGCCAAACTTTCCCCAATAGGTTTATAAAAGAGACTTAAGGAGAAAGGTTGTTATGTTTTTATTTGAACCAAATGATTATAGAACACTATTTACGTTACAGGCGTCCCTACGGCCAAAATGCGAACTGAACAGCAATGATATCGCATATTTTCCTGCAGCAACAGTATCTGCAAATCGCACACTTCGCACAGTTTTTAAAAAGTCATCTTTTAAAGAAATTATAGATATTTATGTAATTAGAGTGCAATGCGTCACTGGTAAGTTAATGTACATTCTCTTTCATTTCAATGCCCATTTTTAACGATCGGTCGCTTGTGAGCGCCGCAGGAGGGATGCATACTACTGAAATAATATATATGACTAGCGGACCCTTGCGAGAAATTTCGCATGTTCATAAATGACAATTTCCCCGGCGTCCCTACGGCCAGAATGCGAACTGAACAGCAATGCTGTCGTGTATTTTCGTACAGCAACAGGACCGGTATTACTACAGTATATCGCACACTTCTTACAAAAATTTATATTTATGATATTAGAATGAAATCTAACTTTCAAAAGTAAGAGGTGAATCCAATTAGCCTCGGCTTATCTCCTAACATATAATCAATATGGAAAGGAAAACCTTATGTAACAAAATTACCCCAGGGAGACAATCTCCCATCATACCCAACGGTACGATGCTCAGTGATCATTCGGATTCTGGGGGATCACAACGTAAGGTGTGTAATGTTTTGGGTGAGTCGGAGCACCCTGTAAGTCACGTAAACAAGATTCGCTTCAAACAACTAAATTTCATAGCAACTTGAAATGTTCAATCTTTGATGAAATTGGAGAAATTGAAGACAATTACAGATTTTCTTGATAAAAAAAACATCATGATAACAGCCATACAGGAAACTCGATATGTGGGTAATGAGCCGTTCGAATCAAATGGCTACAGAATATACAAGAGTAAATCTACTAGCAGGATATTAAAAGGTACACCTTTAATTGGTAGTGGATTCATAGTTTCAAAGAAAATAATAGACTCTATTTTGAAGTTTGATCCAATCGATGAAAGGACATCTTCTTTAACATTTAAGTCTACAAATAAAGTGTACACTCTTTTAAATATACACGCTGCAACGAATGACAAAAACAAGAAGAAAACAAGACATATTGTCGTCGAATACTGGGAAAGAATTGATAATTATTTGAGTAAAGTACCAGCGAATCATACCATTTCAACACACAAATAGGAAAAGAGAGGAAATACCAAAAAATAGTGGGTTACCATCCAGCTCATTTGCGTACAAATAAGAATGGTGAAAGATTAAGAGAACTTTGTGCTAACCACAATATAATAGTTAAATCAACGTCTTTTGAAAGAAAACCAAAGAAGTTAATGACACTATGTGGGGAGAAACAACTTGATCACATAGCAATAAGCAAGAAGTCGTCTAAAGAAATAATGAATGTACGAGTAATAAAGTCTGCAAATATTGAATCTGATCACTACATTTTGGTAGCTAAATTTAAAATTAAACCTGCCATCTGAAAATTTAAAAAACACTCACAAATTCCTAAATATGATACTAATAAATTGGAGAAAGATAAAATAACAACAGAGATTCAACAACAGAACTTTCATACGTGGAATGATTTGAAAAAATGGCATAATTACAGCAGCAATTAAAACAGCACCTCCAACAAACAAGAAAAAACAAATCTGGTGGAATTAACACTGTAATAAGGTTCTAGAAGAAAGCGTGGGAGAAATGGAATTCAAACAAGAATCAAGACAACAGAAATAATCTATTAGAAAAAAGAAGAATAGCCACTCAAACTTTTAAAAGGGAAAGAAAATTGTTCTTTCTGAAGGAACTACAACAAATAGAGGATGAATTTAAAAACAACAGTGTGAGAAATTTCTACCAGCTATTTCGAAAACAGTTGAATAAATTTTAAGCCCCCACATTATTACTTGTAAATCCAAAGACAAAACAAATATCACACTCTAATCAGGAGAATTGTAATATAATGGCCGAGTATTTTGAAGACCTACACAATTGTCATAAGTCGGAAGACAAGTTCATCACCAACACTACTAACATTCAAAATGAAAATTCTATAGCACCATATTTGGAGGAAATTAAAGAAATTATTCACAACTTGAAAAACAATAAAGCTGCTGGTGAAGATGGGATTAGGACAGAGTTGCTGAAAGCCCTAAATGATGATATAATCATACAATTTAAAGATATAATTGATAAGATCTGGGAAAATGAAAGAGTTCCTGAGGAATGGAAAGTCGCCATAATACACCCTATCCACAAGAAGGGGTCTAAATCTGACCCGAATAATTATAGAGGCATATCGCTTGTGTCAGTAGCTTATAAAATTCTTTCCAAAGCTTTACTCAATCGTACAGAACCCCAATTAGACTTACAAATAGAAGAGTATCAAAATGGCTTTCGTAAACATAGATCTTGTGTTGAACAGATATGGAATCTTAAAACTATTTTGCAAATGAGACAATTAAGAAATAAAGACACGACATTTAATTTTATAGATTTTGCAAAAGCCTATGATTCCATTGACAGAGAATCTCTCATTAACATTCTAAAAGAATTTGGTTTGGATCCTAAAACAACTAACATTATTCAGCATACGCTAACAAATACCACGCCCAAAGTCCGATTTCGTGGGGAGTTCTCCAAGGCTTTTGAAATAAACATAGGAGTCAGACAAGGTGATGGATTGTCACCATTACTTTTTTAACTGTGCTTTGGAGAAGGTGATCCGAGAGTGGAGGAAAACAGACACCAAAGGGGTTAAATTAGGATATCAACGAGATAACATCTATATTGATTGTTTGCCTTTTGCTGATGACATTGCCCGAATTACTGATACACCGGAAAATGCCAAAATACAAATTGATAATTTAATACAACAAGCAAATAAAATAGGTCTACAAATTTCCTTCACAAAGACAGAATTTATATCCAATGTCGAAAACAGTCCTGAGAAATTATGTATTCAACAAATCGAAATCAAAAGAGTGAATTCTTTCAAATATCTCGGTGAATGGATTACAATAAATAATAATGAGAAAAACAGCCTAACAGAACAAAGAAAATGAATATAGCTTTCCAGCTCACCAGGAACAATTATAAGAAAAAAGCATTACCTAATTCTATTAAAATTAAACATTATAATACTGTTGTGAAACCAGAGGCCTTATATGGATCTGAAGCGCTCAAATTAATGAATAAAGGTGAAATTAACAAAATCATGGTCATGGAAAGGAAAATAATTAGAAGTATACTTGGCCCTAGAAAATTAGGAGCCGATTACAACATACCTAGACCAAATGTTGAAATTTATGAGCATGTAGAAAACATGCTACATACCACGCGAAGAAGAAGATTATCCTTTTTTGGACATTTACAAAGAATGAACGATGATAGATTGACAAAGAAAATTTTCAATGAAATTATGAAACTTAAGATACAGCCAGCTTGGTTTCAACAGACCTTGAATGACCTTAAAGAGGCCAATATACAAATTGAAGACATACCTAATAGACAACTCTTTCGGAACAAAATTAAAACAGTCACCTTCAAGGAGGAACTAGAGAGAAGCAGGAAACAGCCACACAACATTGAGGAGCTCCGGCAACAACAATCTGAAAGAATGAAGCAATTTTGGATGACCAAGAAGAAATCATATAGCAAAACTTGATGTATTGATTTAACGTGCTCTATTAAGGGCTATTCGATTAAATAAATAAGAATGATATTCGTCATTGCTAATGTCATTTATGTGCTGCGTCCATTGGTTGACAGGTTATCTGTAACAGTCACCGGTTATTCGATATTTATGAAATTATACAATTTGAGTACAGTACTCACTCCTTTAAATTACTGTTTCTGAAATCCATGCAAAATGACAAAGGAATGACCTCAGAATGTTAAAATGACATGAAACATGCGTCACAGCGGCCAAAATGTGAAGTGGACAGCAATTATGGAGCGTATTGTCCTACAGCAACAGTATCTGCAAATCGCACACTTCGTACATTTATAAAAAGGTAATTTTTTGAAGAAATTCTTGATATTTATGAAATTAGAGTGCAATTAGTCACTGCTAATGTCTATTCTCTTTCATTTGAATGCTCATTTGTCACGATCGGTCGCTTGTGAGCGCCGCAGGAGCGATCTAAACTACTGAAATAATATTATGATGATGATGATGATGATACTGTATCTATCTGCTTTAAGTGCTGTGGTGGACTGGATATGCGTGACTTCACAGCCATGTTGATACCTATCGACTGCCATGACATCATCTTGGCCACCCGGTAGCTACTTCTAGGTGATGTCATGGACTCATTATTTAGTGGCGCCATTAGGCTACTTCTTTGAAAAAATGGCTCCCACTGCACAGTTAAGCCAAGATATGCCAGACAAGTTTGAACCAGCGCCCACAGAGAGATGGCCCTCTGATCACCACCCACAGGCCATACAATTTTCTATCCAGAAGCGTAACAGAGCGTTAAGTAACACTATGATGGTGATTGTTATTTTAAGGGGAGAAACAGTTAGGTTATCTTCCCCCTCGCCCAGTGGTTCACTACTAATGGGACGTGGGTTGGCGACCACAGGACCCCAGTTGAGTCCGGCATTGCTTCCACTTACTTCGGCCCGGTTCCTCTCTGTCATCTTTCCTGTCGACCAACCTTGGCGAACTCTACTTCTCTTCCGGCTCCGACGGTATTAGGGTATTCGAGGTCTAAGACGTCTTTCAATTTCCCGCCATCAAGTTTCTCATCATTCTTGATACCCTCATTCTTCGAGGGGTCAGGTCTCTTCTTTTTGTTTTTATGGTATCTCCTGCCTTCTGCACAAGGCCTTAAAGTAGTCAGGGTGTATGTAGCTCCATCACTTATGGTGTAAACTGGATAGTGCTACACCCTCGAGGGCTCATGGATGGTAGCTTCGGAAGTTAACGACCACGAAGGATTTCTGAGATGGGTCCGGTTTCCCCCCTTTTTCCAGTGACTGGGGCGGACCCTTTCCTCTTTCCCCCTTTCCTATCTACCTTTCATGGCTCTCCTTCCTTTCAAATTCCTCAATCCATATTCTTCGAGGGTTGAGGGCATTTCCTTTCGCCCTGTTCTTTATTTATCTAATTCTTTTTTTGTTTCCCACTTCTTCTTCTAGCATATAAGTTAGTACAGTACCGTAGTTAGTTTTGGTTATAGTTTACATTACATTATCTTTTTCACGATCACCCAAACCATTAGGGGCCGATAATCTAGATGTTAGGCTCCTTAAAACAACAATTATCATCAATATCATCATCATCATCGTCATCATCATCATCATCATCATCCTCTTAAGTGTCACTACACAAGTGGACTGGGGACTTGCAAGTCTAGCCCGAAAAGGCATCGCTAGGCACGAAGATTAGCACCATGACAATCAAAAAGTGCAAAACTCAAATTAAATTTCCCCTACAACTTAAGTCACACTATAGAGATAATTATGTTACTATAACAAATTATTTGTTGTTGTTATTAGTCTCTCAAAGTACGATTGCCGCTGTACTTGGCTGCGCCAGTGTTGTTATTTATAACAGCAGGAGCCTTGCGGGACGAGCTGGTGGACACAGTGATGACAGAGTTCAGTTTCCACATAAGTCAAGCAGCATTACGCGCGCTACTTGTGTTAGAAGCTGTGAATTGTGGATGGATTAATTATTAATAATGGATGAATTAAGAATGGTGTGTTTCAACAGCACAGCTAGCTTGCCACGGTGGGTGAGTGGTCAACGTGTCGGACTACCAACCCCCAAGCTCGCAGGTTCGCTTCTGGCCGTGGTAAGTGATTTTTGAAAGGCGACAAAAATCACGACATGGATGTCATACGTTGTTGGCATGTTAAAGAACCCATTTGAATTCAGTAGGTCGTGTTCAATGGCAAAATTAATCTCGGGATTTTCCGCCAACACAAAGTTCCTCATTTCTCTACTAGAAAGCGCTATAGTGTTCAAGCAGCTTAGATAATTAACCTCCTTGACTTTCATAGTGCTTCAAGGACAAACGAAATTCGACATGCAAGCTACCATTTGGGTGTCAATTAACAAAGCTTGCACCCGGCACCGGAGGCCATACGATATTATTATTATTATTATCTATATTATTAAAAATATTGATGAAAATTTATCCGAGTCCGTCCGACCATACTATCCGGCCGATTTTCTTCATCCTTTTTTTAAATGAAAGGTATTCATGCACAGATTTGTCATCAAGTATTACAAATCACTTAAATTACGCCTGCCTCAAATTATTTGTTTTTTTCAACTTTTTCCAACTTTTTCCAACTTTTTCCAACTTTGAAGTAATCATATCTTCGGTTATAATTGAATTACGAAGGTCGTTTTAGTCTAAGAACACTCAGTGAATCAAGCGCTATCATATGAGCTCTTAACCATTCAAATCGGGTGATTCTGAGGAAAGTTATGAGTGGACATACGATATTACATCTCATTTTTTCAACAGTTTTTCTCATTGTAGCAATCATATCTTTGGTTCTAATTGAGTTACACTGTTTGTTTTGGTCTACGAGCACTCAGCGGATGAAGTTCTATCTTTTGAGGTATTAAATATTTACATTGGTTGATTCTGAGGAATGTTATGAGTGCCGAAGCGAATATTAGAAATAATTATGAAAACTTAACAGAGTCCGTCCGGCCATTCTATCCGGTCGATTTCCTTCATACCACTATTAAATGAAAGTTATTCATGTACGGATTTGTTATCAAGTATTTCAAAACACTTAACTTCTGCCTTCCTCAAATTATTTGATTTCTTGCACCTTTTTTACTTTTTTTCACATTGAAGCTATCTATATTATTAAAAATATTGATGAAAACTTATCCGAGTCCGTCCGGCCATACTATCCGGCCGATTTTCTTCATCCTTTTTTTAAATGAAAGGTATTCATGCACAGATTTGTCATCAAGTATTACAAATCACTTAAATTACGCCTGCCTCAAATTATTTGATTTTTTCAACTTTTTCCAACTTTTTCCAACTTTGAAGTAATCATATCTTCGGTTCTAATTGAGTTAGGAAGGTCGTTTCTGTCTAAGACCACTAAGTGAATCAAGCGCTATCATTTGAGTTTTTAACCATTCAAATCGGCTGATTCTGAGGAAGGTTATGAGTGGACATACGATATTACATCTCATTTTTTCAACAGTTTTTCTCATTTTAGCAATCATATCCTTGGTTATAATTGAGTTACTCTGTTCGTTTTGGTCTAAGAGCACTCAGTGGATCAAGTTCTTTCTTTTGACGTATTAAATATTTACGTTGGTTTATTCTGAGGAATGTTATGAGTGCCGAAGGGAATATTAGAAGTAATTATGAAAACTTAACCGAGTCCGTCCGGCCATTCTATCCGGTCGATTTCCTTCATACCACTATTAAATAAAAGTTATTCATGTACGGATTTAATATCGAGTATTACAAATCACTTAACTTCTGCCTTCCTCAAATTATTTGATTTCTTGCACCTTTTTTACTTTTTTTTTCACATTGAAGCTATCTATATTATTAAAAATATTGATGAAAACTTATCCGAGTCCGTCCGGCCATACTATCCGGCCGATTTTCTTCATCCTTTTTTTTAAAATGAAAGGTATTCATGCACAGATTTGTCATCAAATATTACAAATCACTTAAATTACGCCTTTCACAAATAATTTGATTTTTTCAACTTTCTCCAACTTTTTCCAACATTGAAGTAATCATATCTACGGTTCTAATTGCGTTACGAAGGTCGTGTTAGTCTAAGAACACTCAGTGAATCAAGCCACTATAAGGGTTTTTAGGTTTTCATTTCTTCCAGAAATGTACATTCAGTGGAAATTTAAATTACTAGCTTCGGAGAGAATTTGCAAGCTTGCAATAGACCTATTACCACAGATTCAACCAGCATCAAACTGTCGAGTCGTGTCGAGTTAATACTTCAGAAAATGGTATTGCAGATATGTGTGGGATTTCGCTGTTCACCTTGGCTATTCAGAATTGCGTCTGGGACCTGACGTACGTGTACCGATTAACCAAACTTTGGGTAAACCGTTCAGGATAAGGTGGGACACAGAGCACAAGTAGATATCCACACATTTTATCTCATGAGTCTACTTCATCATTTTCCCAAAAGCAACGGTGCCGTAATTGTCTGCTCAGGTCCATAGCATGAAGACATGCGAACAGCAAATATGTCATATGACAAAAAAAAAGAGGTGCAGCACTGTTTAAATGAATACTGCGGAGCAGCAGGGGTCTCCTAGTTATTATCATTATTATTATTATTATTATTATTATTATTATTATTATTATTATTATTATTATTATTAACAGTACAGCTAAGCTTAATAAGAGCTCATGCCACACTGGAGAGTAAAGCTATGAAAGGCTACTGGACGTGAGTTATATCCTACTTGCGCGACTGTACCTGCCAACCTAGCAAGGGGACAGCATGACACATGTAAACAAAGAATAGTTTCCCCCTCGTCCACCGCACTCGTATCTTAAAACGCCCACAGCACTGAGAGCAAAAGGGCATAAAAAGCTGCTGGGAGGGAAGTAATTGTATACAATTTGGCCAAAATTACACTGTTCCTTTGTTCAATGTGATTTTGGACTTGGTTTCATATTGTTTATACTGTAGTTAACACTAGGCTACTAAACTGAAAATGGTAAAAGTCAAATTTTGGTGTTTTGTATTTCCGTTAAGGTTCAGTAACAGTAAAGTCAAATGCCGTAGATGTTAAGCTCCTTAAAAAGAAAACAACAACAATAACAACTATTACTACCAAGGACTAAAAAGATTTTCTATCAAAATTCTCTCGCAACCTATCGCAGATCTCCCTTAACATTTTACGTGTCATTTGGAGGAATTTGTAAATGCTGAATGGCATCACTTTTGTTTTAAACTTTTTACCCTTGTGTTTCAGGATCTGCTGTCCTTCTCGGAGGAGGACATCAAAGACCTTGGCGTGAAGAACTCCGCTCACCGGGCCAGGATCGTATCCAGCCTTGTGGCGTTGCGGGCGAAGTACGAGAAAAGTGAGTCTTCTTTCATTCAAAAATAAGGGGGATCATTTCAAAATATACTTTTTGGTTCCGTTAATATTATTATTATTATTAGCTGCCACTGTGGTATAGGGATACCACGCTTGATTCTTACCGAGAAGGCCTCAGGCTCGATTCCCGGCTCCAATAGAGATTTAAGGTGTGATGGCAGGGCTGATAACCTCGCTGTTTCTCCCCTTTAACAATAACAATACGATACAAGATGTGATGGCAAGAACGGGGACCACTCAGCCTTGTGTGGACAATTGACTAACTGCGTGATATCAGAAGCAGTGATATGACTGAGGGTGAATCGCGCTGGTCTCTCGTCCCCTATAATCGTCAGGCTATGAGTGAACGAAGTCACCCCTGAATGAATGTGGTCTTCTTGGCCCAATTATAGGGCTATTTGTTATTATTATTATTACTATATTTTTTATTATTTTGAATGTTTAATGCCACAGTGAATTAAAGAAGGCAGTGAATTTGAAGGATGATAGTTGTTGTAGTTCGCAAGAAAGTTGTGGTGTTTGAAGCCATATTTTCAGTGTTGCCTTAGTAAACAAGAGTTTAGTGCTTTTCAGTCGGTCAACACGAATGTACCCAAAAGAGATGGGTTATGCCCTAATCCTGAAATAAATTACATGAGATTAATAAATCACTAGGATGACCAGTTTCGATCGTCAAGCGATCATCATCAGATCCATTACACTTAGGCTACAAAATCTATGTTTGAAATACAGGTGAAAATATTTACAATATGTACAATTATTTAGTTGCAGTATTGGTACTGCAACTGTCAGTGTATGCTAAATGCAGTATATATGTTAGGTGAAATGCTAAATGGTGAGAGCTATCCGGAGATTGTACTTTAGAGAGATTATATGGTTGTAAACTATGGTTAAACTACAAAATTTTTGGCTAACTACTTATCTGATTGTCTTCCGTATTACAGCTACTCGCAGTTTTCGTGCTCACTGGAACTCGCTGTGCGGTCGACCGAAAACTGCGAGTAGCTGTAATACGGAAGACAATCAGATAAGTAGTTAGCCAAAAATTTTGTAGTTTAACCATAGTTTACAACCATATAATCTCTCTAAAGTACAATCTCCGGATAGCTCTCACCATTTAGCATTTCACCTAACATATATACTGCATTTAGCATACACTGACAGTTGCAGTACCAATACTGCAACTAAATAATTGTACAGATTGTAAATATTTTCACCTGTATTTCAAACATAGATTTTGTAGCCTAAGTGTAATGGATCTGATGATGATCGCTTGACGATCGAAACTGGTCATCCTAGTGATTTATTAATCTCAAGTAATTTATTTCAGGATTAGGGCATAACCCATCTCTTTTGGGTACATTCGTGTTGACCGACTGAAAAGCACTAAACTCTTGTCGCAAGAAAGTTTCGACTGTAAGTTGTAAACTGAATCAGTTTTCCTGATGTTCCTTCATTAAGACATACTATAAATTCAAATTGCAGTAAACTTGTCATTTGTAGCTTTTCAGTCGGTCAACACAATTGTGCCCAATGAATGGGCGAGGTACAAGATATACAAATTTGTAAATTCACTTATGGAAAAAATTGCATGTGTTAAGTGATTATCAGTATTAAATACGGCAATTGAGGATTACGCGCTTCGACCCTCAAGTGGCTTGCCACGATGGGTGAGTGGTTATCGTGTCGGATCACTAACCCCAAGCTTGCAGGTTCGCTCCTGGCCGTGGTAAGAGATTTTTTTTTGAAAGACAGCAAAAATGACAACACGCATGTCATACGATGTTGGCATGTTAAAGAACCCATTTGAATTAAGTAGGCCGTGTTCTAGCTTGCCACGGTGGGTGAGTGGATAGCGTGTTGGTCTACTAACCCCAAGATTGCAGGTTCGCTCCTGGCCGCGGTAAGTGAATTTTTTTGAAAGACAGCAAAAATGACAACACGCATGTCATACGATGTTGGCATGTCAAAGAACCCATTTGAATTCAGTAGGCCGTGTTCATAATGGCAAAATTAATCTCGGGAGTTTCCGCCAACACAAAAGTTCATCATTTCTCTACTAGAAAGTGCTATAGTGTTCAAGGAGCTTAGACATCTAACCTCCTTGACTTTCATAGTGATTCAAGGAACAGCAAAATTCGACATGCAAGCTACCCTCTGGGTGACAAATTACAAAGCTTGCACCCGGCATCCGAGGCCATACGATATTATTATTATTATTATTATTATGGCAAAATTGTTCTCTGGAGTTTCCGCCAACACAAAGTTCCTCATTTTTCTACTAGAAAGCGCTATAAAGTCAACGAGCTTAGATATCTAACCTCCTTGACTTTCATAGTGCTTCAAGGAAAAACGAATTTCGACATGCAAGCTGCCCTCTGGGTGTCAAATAACTAAGCTTGCACCCGGAACCCGAGACCATACGATATTATTATTATTATTATCAGAATAATTACTCTACTGTTGTCGTAGACCAAGACCAGCTACGACAAGAGAATCGTAATTATTTTTAGTGTAAATTTAAACCTCAACACAGTGTGATCAGGATCTGATGATGGCCACTTGAGTGTCGAAACGCCTTATCTTAAATTTCCCATTTAATTTTGATAATTAGCTAATACATGAAATAGAAGTGCAAGCACAAGTTACTGTATGGAATCAAGAGATAGAGAAATATGGAATTAAAATAAGTGTGGAGAAGAGTAAGACTGTAGTGATGACAAGAAACAAGAGAGAAGGAAGACAGAATATTGAAGTCAATGGAAATCCATTGGCAATGGTGAAAAGCTTTAAGTATTTGGGGAGCATACTCACAGAAGATGGCACAATAAATTAAGAAATTGGAAAGAGAATCCAACAAACTAATGGGTTTTACCAGTGTGTGATGGTTTTAGTATGGAACCAGGAAGTCCAAGAAAAATGCAAGAAAGATCGATTCTCAATGTATTACACACCAATTTTGACATATGCAGCAGGTACTTGGACCACAACAAAACACGACGAAAGCCGAATCCAGGCGGCCGAGATGAGGTTCCTTAGAGGAAATTTGGAAGACACGGAGGGATAAAATCAGAAATGTGGACATTAGGGTGAGAACTGGGTTCCCATAACTGCAAGATAAGTTAGAGACCAGTAATCTGAAGTGGTGCGGAGATATGCTGAGAATGGAAGAATATAGAGTACCAAAAAGAATATTTATGGAGAAAATACCAGGAAGAAGACCACGTGAAAGGCCCAGAAAGAGATCGATAGATACGGTGCAGGAAAGCATAGAGAAAAGAGGAGTAAAAGAAATAGAAGTATTGACAGAGGGAAATGAATGGTAGACAACTGTGGGGGTCCTTGGTTCGCAACCCGAGCCAGGGAACTGGAAATGGGAAATGAAGAAGAAGAAGAAGAAGACGACAGAAGAAGAAGAAGAAGAAGAAGAAGAAGAAGAAGAAGAAGAAGAAGAAGAAGAAGAAGCTAGTACATGCAATTTTTTCCAGGAGTGTGTTTACATATTTGTACAACTTGTACCTCGCCCATTCATTGGCCATATTTGTGTTGACCGATTTTTTTTTTCGTATGGCTTTTAGTGCCGGGAGTGTCCGAGGACATGTTCGGCTCGCCAGTTTTGTAGCTGCTTCGAGACGGACACCCAATGGGTGAGCTACAAGTACCGTTGGGGAGGAAAGTTGGAAGGGAGGGTCGACGAGTTGGAAGGTAGCGGCTGTGGCCTATAGTTAGGGACCAACCCCGGCATTTGCCTGGAAGGAAGATGGGAAACCACAGAAGACCATCTTCAAGGTTGCCGGCGGGGGGATTCGAACCTCCTCGCCTCCCGGATGTGAGCGACTGCCAACAGTCATGCCGCAACGACCTCGGCTAACTCACCCGGTGTTGACCGACTGAAGAACTGCGAATGACAATTTTGTATAGGCAACCCTGAAACAATGGCTTCAAATCTCTACATTGCAGTAAACTGGTAAACTGAAGGTTACTGCAGAAGTTAATGATTGCGGGTGAGTCAGAGTAATTAAATGGGAGATACTGTACAATGGTTGGTTGCACATTTGAGTTATTGTGTTGGATCAAGACATACTATACGTCCTGTGTCATAAATACTGCAGGCTTGTAGTTGCAATTTCTGAGAAAATCAACATGACAAAGTTAACTCCTCGTATTTCTGAGAACACGGTTGTAACGTTCGTTACCCCCAGGATACTGCAGTAGTTCTGCCAGGTCGAAAATAACATTGATTTCTTGCTATAGATTCTAACGTGTGTTAAGCAATATTATTCATGGACCATCGAGTGAGAGTAATTTATTCCAATATTATCGATTAAGAGGGCACGACTGTTCCACATTTCTCAGTCACAGAACTTTCCTTTTCACTTCTTCGGTTAAGGGATGATGACCCAGCAGTTGGCCTGCAGACTGCCTTCCTTTACAAAAATTAAATGCATTACGGAGCTCCGGAATGCCGAAAATCTTCAAAAATTAAAAGTTGCATTTTTACGTCATATTATGCTACGGACCCGTTGCTTTTTAAAGATCCATTTATATTCTTATATTCTCATATTTAAGACTACTTTCCTTACACTTTCCCACAACCATGCGTACTATTAGCAAACCCTCCATTTTGAGCCTATTTTTATTTATGAAAAAAAAAAGCTAATGCGATCACCTTTTGTCTGTGTCTGTCTGTGTGTGTGTGTGTGTGTCCCCGTAATAAAATCTAAACGGCTCAAGCAATTTCAATTAAACTCGGTAAGGTCATTGTAATATATTGTCCGACCCCGATTGTGCCCTTCAAATTTTATTACAGCTCATCAATTCAACATGGCGGCAGTGCGAAATATTTCACTGGCATTCTATATCTCCGAAACTATTACTGATATAACCCTGAAATTTTGTACAGTGATAGAGGGCATTACTGGAAGTTCATCTAGGTAACTTTCAGAAACCTATTAAGTACAAAACGAACAAGGCGGCCAAGCGAATTAAAACATTTAAATAGACTTTTCTCGCGATTTAACCATCCGAATGCAGTGAAACCTGGTACGGTAAAGGCTTATAGAAATGTCAATCCACTGACATCTAATTTATTTCAATTGTTTTTATAAACACAAAATGGTGGCTGTGCGAAATTTTATTAGCCTACTTTCGATTTTTGCAAAAAATGAAAGTAGACTTATGAGATCAACACAGGGCGAAAAAAAGTGTGTCTGTCTGTGTGTGTGTATGTGTGTGTGTGAGTCTGTGTGTGTGTGTGTCTGTGTGTGTGTGTGTGTGTGAGTGTGTGTACTCTGAATGTCTGTCCCCCCCTATCAATTCGAACACGGTGAATGCGAATTGAACGAAATTTGGTACAAAGGTAGCACTAGCAAAGGACACCTCAGTGTCATGTTTTATATCGCCGCCATCTTGACGGAAACGTAATGGCGGCCACACAAATGTTCAAAGCTTAAATCAAATTACGACTAACCTAATCATCCGATCTCTACCAAATTTTGCAACAACATACCTTTATGGGGGGGGGGAGCATCCTTTGACCAAACTTATAAGTCATCAGCGTAATAGTTTGCGGATGGCGGCCATCTTTGTGTGAAAATTGATTCCCCCTATTAATTCGAACACGGTGCAACCGAATGGAACGAAATTTGGTACAGAGGTAGTACTAACAAAAGGCACCTCAGTGTCATGTTTTATATCGCCGCCATCTTGACGGAAACGTAATGGCGGCCACACAAATGTTCAAAGCTTAAATCAAATTACGATTAACCTAATCATCCGATCTCTACCAAATTTTGCAACAACATACCTTTATAGAGGAAGCATCCTTTGACCAAATAACTAGGTCATTAGCCTAATAGTTTGCGGATGGCGGCCATCTTTGTGTGAAAATCAGTTCCCCCTATTAATTCAAACACGGTGAAACCAAATGGAACGAAATTTGGTACAGAGGTAGCACTAGAAAAGGGCACCTCAGGGTCATGTTTTATATCGCCGCCATCTTGACAGAAACGTAATGGCGGCCACACGAATGTTCAAAGCTTAAATCAAATTACGATTAACCTAATCATCCGATCTCTACCAAATTTTGCAACTACATACCTTTATGGAGGGAGCATCCTTTGACCAATCTAATAGGTTATTAGCCTAATAGTTTGCGGGTGGCGGCCATCTTTATGTCAAAATTGATTCCCCTATTAATTCGAACACGGTGGAACCGAATGGAACGAAATTTGGTACAGAGGTAGCACTAGCAAAGGGCACCTCAGTGTCATGTTTTATATCGCCACCATCTTGACTGAAACGTAATGGCGGCCACACGAATGTTCAAAGCTTAAATCAAATTACGATTAACCTAATCATCCGATCTCTACCAAATTTTGCAACTACATACCTTTATGGAGGGAGCATTCTTTGACCAATCTAATAGGTCATTCGCCTAATAGTTTGCGGATGGCGGCCATCTTTGTGTCAAAATCGATTCTCCCTATTAATTCAAACACGGTGAAACCGAATGGAACGAAATTTGGTACAGAGATAGCACTAGCAAAGGGCATCTCAGTGTCATGATTTATATCGCCGCCATATTGACAGAAACGTAATGGCGGCCACACAAATGTTCAAAGCTTAAATCAAATTACGATTAGCCTAATCATCCGATCTCTAGCAAATTTAGCAACAACATACCTTTATGGAGGGAGCATCCTTTGACCAAACTAATAGGTCATCAGCCTAATATTTTGCGGATGGCGGCCATGTTTGTGTGAAAATCGATTCCCCTTATCAATTCGAACACGGTGAAACCGAATGGAACGAAATTTGGTACAGAGGTAGCACTAGCAAAGGGCACCTCAGTTTCATGTTTTATATCACCGCTATCTTGACGGAAACGTAATCGCGGCCACCCAAATGTTAAAAGCTAAAATGTAATTACGACCAACCTAATAATCTAGTCTCTACCAAATTTTGCAACACCATATCTTTATGTGGGAAACATATTCAGACCAAACTGCAAGAACATCAGCCCAATAGTTTGCAGATGGTGGCCAAGTATGTGTGCAAATCGATTCCCCCTATCAATTCAAACACGGTGAAACCGAATTGAACAAAATTTGGTACAGAGGTAGCACTAGCAAAGGGCACCTCATATTCATGTTTAATATCCCTATAGCACGTTGTATTTCAACAAGTTACTACAACCAACATTCAATCATACTCCTTGAAAAGGACAAAGAGTTATAACAATACCCATGCATTTAGGAGAAAGTAGGCTATATGTTCTTTACTGAACATCTTGTTTTATTTCTTGTGTCCTAATCATGCGATTGAAGTGTCAATAATTCACCTACGCAATAATATCCATGTAATAGCACATAACTCTATGGCCTACCTATATAAAAATCCAACATGGCGACCATCCGAAATATTTAGACGGTTCTCAATATCTACGAATCTATTACAGCAATCAAACTGAAATTGTATATGTTGATAGAGGCTAGGAATATAAGTTGGATATATGAAAATAGGCTATCTAATTATTCACAGAACTACTTGTTATCTCTCCATTTCTCACTAGGTATCTTTCTAGATTCTTAATTCTCTCTCTATTAGACGCTAGACGTAAAATAACATTTTATGAAAGCAAACCGGGTGTTTCGGAGACGGAGCATATCTCGTCCCAAATCCAAAATCGTCGTCTTTTCCTTATCTAGTAGAAAAATCTTTTTTTCCAGTTTCTTGTTGAAATAGATTCCTTAGTTTAAAATGGAAGAACGTCTATTGGAAGACGAAGAAAGTCGTGGCTGAAGGATATCCGAAGATGACATTGTTGCACATCAGAAGAGGACTTTCATGCAGCAATGTCAAGATCACAGCTACAGTAGCAATGTGGACCGTCAACCTCCGTTCGGGACGGTTTCGGTGGCGTAGTTGGTAGCATGCTCAGCTTCTATGTCCAAACCCCCTGGAGTCGATAAGAGCGTTAAAAACCTCAGTATCATTCCTTTGGAGGGGAAGTAAAGCCGGCGGGCCCATGTCATAGTTTTATGGCATATAAAAGAATCCTCCAATAACTACAATTGTGTGAAGCTAAATTTATAGGTAAGACTTGATTAACGCTCTATTAGTTCCAACGTTCGCCACCACGTGCCGGTTGCTATTGCATTTAGTAGCCAAGTTCGCTGCTAGGTGTCATTGACGGTAGCACTTGGTAGCAAAAGTAGGAACTACTTGAAACGGATCGTCCGCAGTCCTTACCTGAATTACAGATAATACACACTAATACAGCCATCACAATTAACACCGGTTATCTGACAGACAGATAACTCTTTAGGACTGCTCACCTAATGAGTGTAATGGAGCAAAATCCCTGCCTAGACAGGAGGTCATTGCCCTTAGGAGATTAAAGGGCTGTATTTATTTATTTATTATTTATTATCAGACAGATTCTACTGTACACACACCAGAGTACACGCGGCTACATGACCGCGTTGTCGCAGCTCTAAACTGAGGAACCAATCAGCAACCAACCTCCGTTCGGAGACGATGTCTTAAAAAGAAGAATATAAAAGTTTCCTTTTTCCTGCAACTTTCCAACTTGCAAATCTGAAAGCTTTAGAAATAATTCTTCCTTATATTTGTGATATTTTGACGCAGGAGTTTTCACAAATTAGTTTATTTTTTCCCAAATGCTATAAAGAGTCCTTCAGGATAGGAACTTAATGTTGGAATCATGACTTGGGAATTACGATTTCAGTATAACAAATGAGAAAAGAAGTCATAAACTTAACATCAATTTAGTGAACTACATACGACAAAAGATGTGGCCTAACTGTTGGCGTTCATGACTTGTCAGTCAAAACGGAAGTAGATATTTCGATTTCGATTTGACTATGTATGGTTCAACACTAGAGCTCGGAGTGATAGATTTAGTGAAATACATACGACACAAGATGTGGTCTAACGATTGGTGATTGTATTGTTTGAACGAAACCATACGAGTATGTTCTGTCTTCGTATTCTGTTGGTGAGGTTTGCGTTTCTTTTAAGTAATTTCAGTTGTAGTTGTTGATCGTTCAATGATTTCGTCTTCATCTTGTTGCCGACTCGTTCCAGGTTCGTCGCTGAATCTTACTAATTTTGGTCTTTTAATTTTATTATTCCACATTTGAATATGTTGAGTATTAACCGAACCCCTCGTACGTGTTGGTGGCATTGTGACACACACTAAGCTGACAAGTCATGGACACCAACAGTTAGACCACATTCTTACTTGGCGTACGAATTCAAGAGGAAATCTTTACACGCACTTTTTAAAGTTGTTAGGGATGTACAATCTAACGTCACGAGGACAATAATTATTCCAAATTCCCCACAAGAGGGGAGAATTACTGAAGGCAGACGAATGATATAGAAGTTATTGGAGTTTTAAAGAGCGAAACAGCGATGTTATCTGCACTAATGATGTAGAGGAATTGTTATCATAGATCCTGATCGCGTGTGACGATCATGAAAAGAAAGAAGAAACGAAATTTACAAGTGAAATAGTAAGGTGTATTTTCGTCGAAAAGTCGATCGATAAGCATATTTATTTGTTGGTCTACTTTTAACTTTTATATTCTATACAGCCAGTGCCTGTGGATGTTGTGAAACGTTCTGCAGCTGTACCATTCCTAGTACGCCTCATTATAGTGCTGCGTTGGTTTTGTGGGTTTCACCACATAACCTATGGTGGTGCTATTTGAGGGTCCAACTAGCCTCCAGGCTGACTACCCAACAGACAGGCTAAGTTTCAATGTATTATTTACATTACTTCCTACAAGTGTGTGGCCTTTATATTGTATGCGAAGTGTTTAACAACGATTGGCATTGTCTCCCGCTGTCCCGCAAATAAGGCAGTGACAGGTAGGATGTATATCAGTGACCAGGTGTCCGGAACATATAGAGTGTGACAGCGCACTTGCACGTGCTGAATACATTCTTCGCACCTCCCGGGATCTCCTTTTGTACACATTACGTAACATGTTACTCTTATTAGCCACCCACTTTATGTATGATCATTTGCAGGGCCCGGGTTCTGATGACATGTCATCTTTTAAATGGTTCACCACAGACTTTGCTAACCTAGCCTATATAAAAATCCTGTTCATGGCCTCCACATTACAGAAATGCATATTATTAAGTCATATTTTCGTCATTTTTCTAAGGATTTTATTTTTAGGTCATTTTCTCGTATTTCGAATCATTGTTATGTCATTTTATGGAATTTATTAGAATATTTTATACGTTTTGAGTCATTTTCTTACATTTTTAATAGTTTATGATGCATTTTTTTTTGGTGTATGGTACTTGATATTAACGAAACTGACAGTGAAGATGAATATGAAGACACAAGAATCTTCACAACCCTTATTTCTTGGAATATCAACATTCCAGGAGACACACTAGACTGAAGTAATAACCAGTATTTGTCTGCAATAATTGGTATTTGTCAAATAATAACATTAGTTACTTATTAAAATCATTTCAACATACAATTACGTTGTCTGTTTGCATTTTTGTGTAATGAAATTATGTCAGTTTCATTAAAAAAAATAGTTTTTTTTAAAGTTTTCCGGTCATTTTATGGGATTTTTGCAGTCTTTTCATAGGTCATTTTTTAAACATTTTTAGGTCATCAAAATCCGGTCTATGATAGATCACCGTTACCGAAGAACAGTGAGATCCTTTTCTACAGAATGGTACCCTCGCAGTCGCCGTGTGACGGCCAGGGCACTGCAATATTTATTAAGAACACAAACCAGCTGACTGAGGACTGAACTTTCGTTCAAAACCATTTCAACCTTATGTTCATTAAGTATTTATGATTTTTGCTTTACAGTTATCCTCCATCTCTTCTGGAGATAGTAGTTATAGCTATATAAGGTCAGAGTATATCACCATTCTATAAAACTAGAGAAAGTTGTTTTCGATGATGTGCGCACTCTACCGACACATCATCTGACTTTCATTCCGATCCTTATACAGCGAAATTAGAATTCAGTGAGTCTTTGCGGCGAATATGTACGTGACAAAACCATAGAATTTAATGGGCTTGTTAAGTGCCAAGGAATTGGAGCACAACTGGTCGTAAGTCTTCCCTTTATTCGGCCTCAAAGAATAATATAAAGAATAATAATAATATAAAACGCTGAGGTGTATATTTCACAAAACTCAAGCTCTTAAACTAGAGGGAAGGTGGATTCGGTAGCATGCTGAGCTCCTATGCCCAAGATCGTGGGTTCAAACCCGGCCGAAGCCGTCGGATTTCTTAAGATCGTTAAAAATCCCTCAGTACGCCTTCCTTCAGAGGGGAAGTAAAGCGGTCTCATGTCATAGATTTATGGCATGTTAAAAAACCTTCCACTAATTACACCTGTGTGAGGCTAAATTGTATAGGTTAAGAATGTAAACCACGCTCTTAGGTTCCTACGTTCGTTGCCAAGAAGCGATTGCTGTGGCGTCTAGTAGCTAACTTTTGAACTAGGCCTAGTAGTCGTTGACGGTGGCGTTTGGTGGCAAAAGTAGGAACTATTTGATAAATTCAAAGTTGCAGTCCTTCCTTGAATTATAAACAAAAACAGATACACACATTAATACAGCCATCACAATTAACACCGGTTATCAGACAGATTCTACACACACCCAAAGTACACGGGGCTACATGACCGCATTACCGCAGCCCCTAAACTGAGGAACCAACCAACCAGTGTAACCACATGAGAGATTTCTCGCATAGGTCTCCTAGTAATTATAATAATAACATTAACAATAAGCACCACGAGTCAGAAACAGCGACCAAGAAGAAACACGATGTTCCATTAACGGACACACAACAAAACAGAACAAAAATATTATATATTTTTTAATTTTTTTTGTTAGAAATTCACCCCTTGTTCAATTGAACGTATTTGATTGGCAACCCGTGAGGAGATAATATTTTAGAATTTCTCGGGCGATGGTCGTAAGAGATTCACTAACCGGTCTCTCATAAGCAAGGAGAATTTTGGGTTGCAAATATGAGAAACTGAGAAAAATGCAATTTTATGAAGACCTGCATCATCACGGTCGCTTTGCGTTGACGCCCTCGTCTAAGACGTGTTTCCAACGTGTTACAATGGGGGGGATGGGGGTTACATTTGATGGCATTTTTGCGAACGTAGGCCTATATTATGGATACCCCCTTCAGTCAGGTGTTGAACTGCATCTCTCTACCAGCTGTCCAAAAGTGTTGGGTGATGTGGGTATGATCTACTATGTGATGTATGATAAAGCAATAAAGAAGGCAGTGACAGAACACGGCGCGGCATCCGGTCGAGGTATTAGCATTCTGGGCTGGACTGGAATCGAACTCGTGAGATCGCGGAGCAGGGCAGAATCTCGCGTCATTCCTAAGACAGGAGTAGCGAGAAGTGGGCCAGCAGCCATTCTCACGATGTGATTTTCCTGCTAGATACCCATGTGTGGTAGGAAAGCCAATCAACCAGAATTTTCGTTCGTGCAGACGTTACGATATTATGCACATCTTTATAAATTCAATTGATGGTTTTCCTTCTTCTTTTTTTTCTTTTGTCGTTTAGGCCGACTGTGAACCACGTTCATTTGATTTCAGCTTCTGGGTCTTTGTTTTTGCCCAGTACTCCTCCATTCTATCGCTCTGCATTCTCCTCCTTTCTTCAGTCCATGGTGCCTGGATCCGGGAGGTAGGATGACTCTTAAATCTCGTGAAATTCATAATTTTGGCTTTGCATGTTTCCCTGTTGCTTATTTCAACTTCAGATGTTGCCATTTTTTCTATTCTCTTCTTCACCTCCTGACACCAGCGAGCTGTGGTTTACATGGTCGCAAAGGATTTCATTATCAGGTTGATTAATCTACCTGGGCCCATTCCTTTGCGGATGGTGTCTGAGATTTTATCCAATTTGTGGTATAATTCTTGGTTCCCTTTTTTTTTCTATACGACCCATCTCTTCTTTGAGGTCCAAGTATCTTCCTAAGAACCCTTCTCTCTATTAGCTACAACTTTTTGACCATTCCTTTCTTTGTCAGACACAAACATTCAGCTGCATATATGGCTTCCGGACGGATCACTGTCAGGTATTGTCTCAGTTTTGTGTTGATCGAGATAGTCTTCTTGTTGGTTCTTTTGTAATGTTCGGATCAATTTATTTGTTAGATCGGAATTTCATTCAGCGTAATGTTGAGACCTTACATCTTCTTCTTCTTCCTCTTCTAACCTTTGTCCCACAGAGCTAGGCTCTTCTGCACAATCGCCTCCATCTTGCACGGTCTGCAGCGTCTTTCTTCTCAACATTGGCTGTTCTCATGTCCTCCTTTATTTGGTCAAGCCACCGCTTCTTGGGCCTCCCTTGTGGTCGCTTGCCGACTACATCTAGTTGTAGTGTTCTTTTTGCCACTGTGTCCTCGCAACTCCGCAGTACACATGTCCGTACCAACGCAGGCGAGCTTCCAGCAACTCATCAGGGATCTGTGCGACACAAAGGGTGCCTCTTACATGGACATTGGTGACATGATCCAGTCTTGTTAGGCCAATGGACCAGCGCAGCATTCTCATCTCCATGGAGTGCAGAACTTGCTCACTTCTGTTGGTTACTGGCCAGCACTCAGTTCCATACAATGCTACAGATCTGATCACAGTGCGATATACTTTTGACTTCAGCTGTACAGGAATCTTACGATCACATAAAACTCCTGTCACCTGTCGCCATTTAGCCCATGCTGTATTTGTTCGCATTTGTACTTATCTCAATGTGTCTCCATCTGATGTTATGTATGAGCGCAAATATTGAAATCCAGTGACCATGTTGCCTCCATGGGCTCGTAAGGATTGCCATATACGGTCTTGGGTCACTCTGTCTAAGGCCTTTTCTAGGTCCAAGAATGCCAGATGTAATGATTTACTCTTCTCAAGATGGCGTTCTATGAGCAATCTGACCACATGGATGGCGTCCACTCTTCCGTAGCCTTTGACATAACCACACTGTTTTTTAGTTACCGACGCAATTTACGAAGGCGCACGTCCAATACACGTTCAAAAATGTCATTGTGTGACATATCAATCGAATTGGCCTGCAATTGACACACTCGTTGACATCACCTTTGTGCTTCCAAAGTGGGACAGTGATACTTGTAAGCCAAGTTCTGGGCACCTCGCGAGTTGTGATGATCTTGTTGAAAAGTGCTGTAAGAATTATTATGCCCCTCTGCTCCATTAGCTTCCAGACTTCAGCAGGTATGTCGTCTGGTCCAGTGGCTTTTCCATTTTTCATCTGGCGCACTGCACTCTCTACCTCCTCAGTTGAGATCAATGGTATAGACCCTAGTATTGGCTGGTGAATGGGAATGGGTTCTCCTCATTACTGATCTTTTCAAAGTATTCCTTCCAACATTGCAGGATTTTACTTGGTTCATGCAATAACTGGTGATTCTCGTCTTTCATATGTATGACGTGTCCAACGTCTTGGCTTGCCCAATTCCTTGATTTGGTAATTTGTAGATTCTGTTAGCCCCCATCTGGCAAGTCAAGTTGGTCATACAGCTCCTGACAGTGGGCTGTCTTTGCACTTGCTACCGCCGATTTTGCAGTAGACATATGCGCTTTGTAGTGTTGAAGGTCGCTGGGATCGCGGCTCTGTTGCCACTTTTTAATAGCTGATTTCTTCGCTCGTACTGCGTCCTGAACCTATTCGTTCCACCACCATATTTGTTTGTCTATAAACTGTCTGCCTGGCTTTGTAGTACCAAAGGTGTCGCAAGCGCATTTATTGATAATATTAGACATGTTATTCCACATGGCGGTAGGTGACAGCGTCTGGTCACTCCAGTCAGCTAAAGCTAACTGTTCCTCCTGACGTTTACCACATTCCCTTAGTCTCCACCACTTGATGCGTTTCGAATCTATCCTTGGCAGTTTATGAGAAATTAGGGCTGAGAGTATTGAATCAAGTACTAATAGTCTATGCTGGGGAGCAATGTTATCAGATGGAATAACTTTTGCATCATGTGCCATCTTTAAATCGCATCTGTGCACCATCCTGTTCAGTAGTCAATTTGTGTTGTATGGCCACCACTGCTGTAAGTGATGAGGTGGGAAGGCCTCTTTCGAAATAATGTATTTACAATGGCTAGATCTTGTGCCTCTGCACATTCTAAGATCCGGACCCCTTACATAATATTGCTTTAATATTATTGCCATTTTTAGCCTACTTTCGATTTTTGCAAAAAATGAAAGTAGACTTATAAGATGCGGCTTCGGTGGCGTAGTTGGTAGCATGCTGAGCTTCTATGCCCAAGATCGCGGGTTCAAATCCGGCCGAAGTCGTCGGATTTTTTAAGAGCGTTAAAATCCCTCAGTATGCCTTCCTTCGGAGGGGAAGTAAAGCCGGCGGTCCAATGTCATAGATTTATGACATGTTAAAGATCCTTCCACTAATTACACCTGTGTGAGCTAAATTGTATGGGTTAAGAATGTAAACAACGCTCTTAGGTTCCTACGTTCGTTGCCAAGAGCCAACTGCGGTGGCGTCTGGTAGCCAAGTTCTGAACTAGTAGTCGTTGACGGTGGCGTTTGGCAGCAAAAGTAGGAACTATTTGAAAAATTCAAAAGTCTGCAGTCCTTACTTGAATTAAAAAACAGATAACACACACTAATAGAGTTATCACAATTAACACCGGTTATCAGACAGATTCTACACACACCCAAAGTACACGGGGCTACATGACTGCGTTGTCTCAGCCCCTAAACTTAAGAACCAACCCAACCAGACTTATGAGATGTACACAGGGCCAAAAATTGTGTGTCTGTGTGTGTGTGAGTGTGTACTCTGAATGTCTGTCCCCCTCCGCCCCCCCCCCCCCTAATAATTCAAACACGGTGAAACCGAATTGAACGAAATTTGGTACAGATGTAGCACTAGCAAAGGGCCCCTCAGTGTCATGTTTTATATCGCCGCCATCTTGACGGAAACGTAATGGCGTCAACCCAAATGTTCAAAGCTTAAATCAAATTATGACTTACCTAACCATCTGATCTCTACCAAATTTTGCAACAACATACATTTATCTGCTAGGCATCTTTTGACGAAACTACACGGTCATCAGCCCAATAGTATGCAGATGGCGGCCATGTTTGTGTGCAAATTAATTCCCCCTATTAATTCAAACACGGTGAAACCGAATTGAACGAAATTTGGTACAGAGGCAGCACTAGCAAAGTGCACCTCAGTGGCATGTTTTATATCGCCACCATCTTGACGGAAACGTAATGGCGGCGAACCAAATGTTCAAAGCTTAAATCAAATTACGACTAACTAAATAATATGATCTCTACCAAATTTTGCAACAACATACATTTATGTGGGAAGCCTTCTCTTAATCATACTACAAGGTCATCAGCCCAATAGGTTGCAGATGGCGGCCATGTATGTGTACAAAACGATTCCCCCTATCAATTCAAACAAGGTGAAACCAATTTGAACGAAGGTTTGTTCAGAGGTAGCACTAGCAAAGAGCACCTCATTTTCATGCTTTATATCGACGCTATCTTATCGGAAAAGTAATGGCGGCCACCCAAATGTTCAAAGCTTAATTCAAATTACGACTAACCTAATCATCTGATCTATACCAAATTTTGCAACAATATACCTTTATGTGGGAAGCGTCCTTGGACCAAATTACAAGGTCATCAGCACAATAGTTCGCAGAAGGGTTATAGCCTGACCGTAACTTACTATTCAACAAGGCATTCCTTCAACAATTCAGCATGTCGTACATAGGGAGGTTTAATCTGTCCTCAAAGAGGTGACCGGTAGGATATTAGCATATTATAATAGAATATGTACCCGAAGAAGTGACTAACAGGTCAAGCTTACCGTGCCATATCATTGTGGGCCCGTGCCATCCCGTTGTCAAAATGGCTGCTATTTTTGCTCGTTTATAAGTTACATATATTTCCGTAACTTTCTTAGTTTATATCCTTTTAGGAATGCACTGAACAAAATAATACATATTTAGTATCAAATGGTTTGATCCGCAGTAGAGACAATTTTTGTTGTTGTTTTTGTTGTTGATTCTTTTGGGGTTTTGCGCATCATCGTCTTGTAGTCCCGTTTACTTGGGTGTGTGTAGAGGTTGTCTGATAACCTATGTCGCTGTGATGTCCGTAGGCTTACTAGTGTGTGTGCTTTTATATGAGGAAGGATTTGGGTAGGAAGCTGTTGTTGTTGTTGTTGTTGTTGTTTAATTCGAGATGCATGGACATCATGGTCATTTAGCCCCGTGTACTTTGGTAAGTGTTGAATTTTGTCTGATAACCTGTATTATTGTGATGGCTGCATTAGTGTATATATAATTCAGGTGAGGATACAATCAATCAACGTTTAATATCCGTATAGCACGTTGTATTTCAACAAGCAACTATAAGCAACATTCAATTATACTCCTTGAAAAGGACGAAGAGTTATAACTATACATATGTATTTAGGAGAAAGTAGGCTCTATGTTCTGTACTGTACGTCTTGTTTAATCGCTAATCCTCCCAGTTCGGCTTCACCCACGGGCTTTGCAAGGGATCATTCCTCTACCGTCGCAAAGACAGTGTCTGGGAGCTTTGTCAGCAGATACAACTGGGGATGGTGACAGGCCTATCACCCAGGCGACCGCCAATTTGGGTATAAGGAAGGATCAGGGAAAGAATTTTTTAAGGAAGTCGGCCGTAGATCTGCCAGGTGGTGAAAATGGGAAACCTTGAAAACCATTTTCAGGACGGCCAAGCTGGGATTCGAACTCACACTCTCCCTATGCCAGTGAGGCACGAGGTAGCGCGTTAGCGCTCTCAGCCACCGCGGTCAGTATCGCTTCAACATATAGGTGACGCTAGTAACTTTGTAGGCTATGCATAGATGAACATACAACACTCAAATGAGACACGTAACTAAGAGCTTGCGTTCTCATGGCAACGTGTTGACATATAACTAAGAGCTTGCGTACTTACATGTTGATGTCTACACGGTCCGTTCAGAAATTGAGTTTCCCTATTTTGTTATAAAAACACATTGTTAAATGGAAAGTTTTATTAGCACCAAATACAGCAATGTTTGAGCTATTTTTTGACATAATCACCACCAGAACTGAGACACCTAAGGGATCAACTTTTGTATTTATTACATCGCAGTGCACCGTGTTTTACCAGAGTGGTTTCTTCAAACTAATTGCACGCTACGACAAGTGTCTCAATGTCGGTGTTGACTATGTCGAAACATAGTGCAAGGTGTATAGTTCATGATGCCATGGTGTATATGAGTTTGGCAATAAGGGATCCCTGAGAAAATGTGACGAAACTTACTTTCGGAATATCCTTCGCACGTTGTTATTAGTATTACAACCTGTGACAATAAAGTTCGGTGAATAGTCCTGTACTCTCAACATAGATGAACAATGCACAGGTGACCCTACTGTCCTTCGAAATAGTCCCCTCCCATAACTATGCAATGCTGAGATCGGCGATACATGTCCTGGAAAGTTTGCAAGAAGGCGTCCTTTGGGATGGTGTTCAAAAGCCTCGTCACGTTGCGTTTGGTGAATTAAGTCATAATGGTCGACCTGGCAACATTGGCGACAGACAACGCAACGAGTAAGAACTGTTTGACACAGTGCGTGTTTAGAAGGATGAATATATGCAACCTACCATGCACACCTGTTCGGCGGGTGGCAGTAAGAAGGATGAATTTATGCAACCTACCATGCACACCTGTTCGGCGGGTAGCAGTGAGAAGGGTGAATGTTCTGTGGAATGGAATTGCTCTGAAAACCATCGTCACGGGCGACGAGACCTGCTGTCTGAGGTACGACCCTGAAGTCAAGCGTCAAATTATGGAGTGGCGGGGTCCAGGTCCAAGGTCACCGAAAATCCCTAAAGGACCAGAGGTCTTCGGACATTTCGGACATCCAACGTATGTTGATGACCCAACTGAAGGCTATCCCTAAAGAGTTTACAGGACTTGTACGGATATTCTCAAAAGTGCATAACCATCCACGGGGATTACTTCGAAAGAAAATTAATTGCTGTTTCAGGTAAGCCAACAATCCGTTCGTAATATAGACCCATTCACCGAACTTTTCGGTCAGAAGTTGTATAATTGACAGACTTCGCAATTAGACCGTCGTCGGCATTACTCTTCCATAACAACCGTAATATTTCAGATTCCCATACCCAGTTGAAAAGCCAGCATTTTCTTACGCCAGTACTCATGGAAGAAATGAGCTAAATCATTATACATACCTTTGCTTTTTCAGTTGTGTGGCGTGCGGCGAGGATTTTAACGCAGGCTGCGGGATTACGATCACGTACTTAAAACACTGCCGTTAATGAGTTGAACTGCATTTATTTCCTATTCATTATCTGTTTCTGAAGCCGTCAGAATGCTGTATCCATGACAACTTCTGTTTTATTTGCCTTTTTCTAGAAAAAAAAAAAGTCTAACCCGGCTGCTCGAGATTCCTATTGTTCTGCGGAACTGGTCTATAAAATATGTGGGTGCCTCCTTGACGCTTTGAAATATTTATGTGTAAGACGTGCTCATGAAATTTGTATGACATTTTTTAGGTTCATCGAAGCATTGATCTCGTTTAGTTCTCAGTTTTAACTTTGATAAGCTTGTGGTCTGCAGGTCTATTTGGAATTAGCGTCAACGGTTTCCTGACACCCTGGTAGCCATGACAATCAATGTTTGTCATCTATGTATACTAGGTCAGTAGCGTCATCTGTACAGTGCGTTGCTACAAGGATTCAAGCTCTTAGTTGCGTTGTTCGTTCATCCATGTACGGCACTTACGCCAGTGACGTCATCAACACGTTGCTATACGAACACAAGAGCTTAGGTACGTGTTTCAGTTAAGTGTTCTTAGTTCATCTATGTACATATACTTTGCTATAAGAATACAAGAATTTAGTTACGTGTCTTGGCTACGTATTGTTTCCTCACGTATGTATACTAGGTCAGTAGCGTCATAAACGCGTTGCTATAAGAACGCAAGTCCATAGTTACGTGTTGTTCGTTCAACCATGGACATAGATCAGTAACGTCATCAACACGTTGCTATACGAACACAAGTTATTCATCTATGCATACTACTGTCGACCAAAGTATTATGTGTACTCGAGTTTGAATGTTGTTTGTGACGTAACCAATAGACATACATAAAATCCAATAACATCATCATTTTCGTCGTTCTATTTTACGTGAGTTCATGTAGTTTTGGAATTTTTAGTTTATATTTTAATATTTTTTATCGCAGTTGGAACACAAAAAGTGCCCGTTTTTAAGCGTGTTTCAACCATGTGTCACATTTAAGAATTATTATCTCACAAACCCGTCATCAGATCGAATCCAAATTTTAACACAATATACATTGGAATGTTGTATAACAGGTTTATTAATTTCAAAAGTTTGCGTGTCCAAGAAACAAAGTTGTTATCATTTGTGTAAGGTAACGTTTTCTCGGCTTGGGGTGGTTGGAATATGTAGTTCTTGGTCGCGTTGTAATCCTTATACATCAGAAAGTTATGCTGTATGACTTTAAAATACGTAAATCAATTCACTTATTTTATATCGGTTTATATTTGAACGGGGAAATACGACCTCGCCTCGCTCGGCAGTGATGGGCTCCATCTCAGCAACGCTGTACAGCTTACCCCGGAGCGGCTGGCTGGTGAATCATGTGTTATTTCCACGAACAAATACAAACCGATATAAAATAAGTGAATTAATTGACGTATTTCACAGTCATACAGCATAACTTCTTGATGTATAAGGATTACAACGCGACCAAGAGCTATATTTTCCAACCACCCCGAGCCGAGAAAAAGTTACCTTACAAAAACGATAACAACTTTGTTTCTTGGACACACAAAATTTTGAAATTAATAAACCAGTTATACAACATTCCAATGTATATTGTGTTAAAATTTGCATTCGATCTGATGACGGGTTTTTGAGACAATAATTCTTAAATGTGACGCATGGTTGAAACACGCTTAAAAAGGGGCACATTTTGTGTTCCAACTGCGATAAAAATATTAAAATATAAATTACAAATTTCAAACCTACATGAACTAACGTAAAATAGATCGACAAAAATGATGGTGTTATTGGATTTTATGTAGGTCTATTGGTTACTTCACAAACAACCTTCAAACTCGAGTGCACATAATACTTTGGTCGACAGTAAGTCATAAGCGTCACCTATACATCGCTATAAGAACACAATATGTTAGTTACGCCAGTAGTTAAAAGGGACGTAAAACAACATTATTATTATTATTATTTGTTAGTTACGTAATGTTTGTGGTGGCACAAGTTAGTGGAAACAATATCGGACTCAGCTGGTTAACCGTGGTCCGCAACTACTCGTGAGCCCCTGGGGTACTTGATCCTTATCAAATGATTGTAATGTTGAAAGTCTACATTCTATGGAAGAAGGCGGAATGTAAATGAAGAGCCGGTTCTTAAATTGCAAGGAAACATGTTAAACTTGCTTGACAATATGTTTTAACATCAAGTGATAAATATGAATTTTAACTCAGGTGGTCGGCCAACAAGCTGAAGGTCAACGACCTCGTTACAAACAAGATTGGCAATGCTTGTGAATCGTTGTGCATAGATCATCATAGGGAATGTCATGGTTGGTATCCTTGTATCTGGTGAAACTCACAAATTTGAGTTAGAGATGTTTCTTTCCTCTTCTGCGCACGTTCGTTTTGTGCTCACGGCCTTTCCCTGAGTCACCCGCTAATCCATGGGAGTTAGGGTGCGTCTCAAAGCACCCTTTAGCGTAAGGGCAAGCAAACCAGCCAACGAGCTTTACTGCATCGAAGAGGTATCTGTGCATAGCACATGGATACTGAATTCAAACTGTAATCATCTGCAAGTACTTACGAAAATATGGTGATTTCTTTGTCATAAGGAACCACCTAATGCTATGCCCCTGTAGAAATTGCCAAAAATTATGACAATACGGCATAAATTCATGAATGAGGCTAATATTATCCGCCAAGTAATTATTTTATCCAGATTAGCAGAGGTATTTTCAGTAAGCCATAAAATTTCGTATATTTTTAACACCTCAATGAACATGTCACAAATAATTTCGAACTCAAAGTTCGAATTTTATTCTAAAGCAGGTTTCATGTAAATCGGTTTTAGATAAATGAATTTTAAAAGCTCACTTAAAATATTATTTTGTAATTGAATTTATATTTGTACTAGCAGAAGTACCCGCTCTTCGAACGGTCTTTGGTATTAATAACCAGACGTTATCAATTCAGCTACTGTTGCAATGGTTAGGACCTTGTCATTCCTTCATAAGTTTATCAGAACGAAGTTAGTTTTCAGGGTATATCACAGCCACTGTTAATTTAAGGGCCATAAAATGTGGTTTTCGGAGACCCTTTATAGACTCCCTAGTTTTGTGCCACACATTGAGAAGCGCAACATATGCTTTGGTCGTCCTTCAAGGATAATTTTTATTTTTCGCCTATTTTTGCATGTATTTTGAAAAGTTGTTCCTTACACCCACCCTTCTATGAGATGTACGTTGAAGAGTTTTATAAATGATTGGTGTATTGACTAATTGTTAAAATAACTAATTTTACGATGCTCCAAGCACCCGAACATGAATTATAGGCGTACATAAACATAAATATATATCAACCACACAATATCAAACAAAATCATCTTTTCGATGAACCCGTTTGTCGACAAAATATGATTAGTTAAAATGTGCTCTCAAACTAAATTCACCTAACGTGTACTTCCTGACGTGAAAATAATATTGAAAACCTCGCAGACGAAACACAATATATGTCAAATTAAAACTGACCCTCACCGTTGTGGAAAGTCCCCATCCCCAGGAAGAACCCTTTAATAAATTATAAAGACTTGCGGTGCTTGATAATTCGGGATTTTAGCCTCCAATGGCCCAATTCCCAAAAAGCTGCAAATACACTATTCCAATCCAGGAATTTTTGAAAATAATGTTGCTGTTTGGAGATATAATAGACCTTCTGTACAACATATCGCATATCGCACGTGTAAGTCACGTGTAAATATTGTAGGGTACCCCTTGACCCCCTTAATCACATTGTTGAATTTTACAGTCTAGGTTTGATTGCACGATAACCTTATAGCCATTTGCAAACTTTCACAGAAATTTAATAAATTGAGTGGCATTGCTTCTTACAGAAATAGATGGAAAGTTGGATGTCACCTCTTGTGATATGCCTACTGTTGTCATGGTTACCGGCTTGCATTACTTCATTAGTTCCTTCTTGTTCTTCTTCTTTCGTATGGGCCAGCTAAGGACCACGACATTCAACTTTTCAGCTTGGCGAAGGACCTGATGTTTGCTCAATATTCGCTCATTCTCTGGCTATGTTTCTCCTTTCCCTCTTTTGTCCAGATGATGCCGGTTTTCTTACAGGGTGGTCTGTTCTGAAAACTCTTATGTTTAAGTGTCATTTGGAGATGTGATCGGCTTCTAATATCACTTTTCATTATCTTCAGTACTTGAATATCCTTGTTAACTACTGTTAGCGACGGTGTCACGCTCTTTCTATTCCGCCAGTAGTTGAGAAGCCGGTTGGTTAGTCTTGTTGGGTTCATCCATGAGGCATGTCCGTAGAAAGCCAGACGCCTCTTCCTGGCCACATCTGTGATTTTCTCAGTATATCTACATAGCTCCTGATTTGGTCTTCTTCTGTACTCGTCATCTATTTATTAGTTTATAAAATGAAATTAGTTTTCTGGGAATATCTCAGAAACGTGGTTTTAGAGCCTTAAAACATAGTAGCCTCCGAGCCACCGAGGGGCTGAAAATGAGTTTTGTCTCGTCCTTGTATGCCATAATATAATCAAAATAATAATTAAATAATATAGGGATAGGGATACAATAGACCTTTCCACACCCGCCCGTGTAAATCACGTGAAAAAATCAAAAGTACCCCTTGACCCCCTTAAGCGCATTGTACCAGCTCTATTCCCCCCCCCCCCTTACCCTTTAGATAAGCCAAAATAATAATAATAAAATTAGCATATCAAAAATATAATTTAGAACACACAGAAGCTGCCCTAATTTAAGTGACTCGGTAGGCCAGCTGAGTTCACAGCAAAAAACCTAGCAGTGAATGTTCCTATTTTTCGTGATATTCAAGAACACCCCGCTTTAATTTAGGATAAGAGATCAGGCGGGACGAAGCTAATTCAAGACAAGCTTGTTGAGAGGAAACCCTGAGACGTACCCAGTAGGCCGATAATTTTGATCTTGCCACACATGGTGAAGGAAACAGGAATAATCTTCCTAGTAACTTCATGCAATAAATAACGTGACAAATCGAAATAAGCTAACATGTATTGAACATTAAGATAATACAATTACAAGAAAGACTTTTCCACCACTTAATTAACTAACTGACTATGAACTAATTAAACACAAATGAAAGACTTAACCTGACATGTAAGACCAAATGCAGACAGTTCCTCAAAATAAAGGGTGCAAACAAAACCAGACACTTGCCTGCTTGGCAAGATTACACACATCTACGTTCATGATTAGGAATGAATTTAACAAGAATGATTCCCCTGACGACAAAACTAAAGAAATAACAACTTGAAGTTAGACTCGATGCCACTTCAAAAAACAATGTTACATAAGCAACTTAAGAGCCGTTTAACACGACTAAGGCGGTCCGAAAGCCTGCTTTGACTTACCGTCTTCAGCAGCCTTTCTGACCAAAGTTAAATCCACGAGGTTCCCACCCAGCTAAGAGGAAATAGGACAATGAATAACCCACCCTGCAGTAAACTACATATAACAGTATGACCAAATTATACAAACCCTTCCAAAATGTTACATACTAATATACTAAATAAAAATGTCAGTCTGTATCTAGCTATGAATATGGTCCATACGACACATGGCCTCGAAATCACATTACCAAAATATCTTGCAGTCAAAGTTTGTATTCATTAAAGAAAAGTTTCTTTCAGTTGCCCCTTTGTATTAAGTTATGATAGTACCACCTGGTGTCTTCCAGCCCTCCGAGGAAACTGCACTATGAGTTTCCCCGGAGGCAATTGCTTGTGAGTCTCGTTGTCAGCAAGGTCCTTCACACACTGTCTTTTCAGTCACAGGCCGCAACCCTCGAGCCCAATGCACCCCCACCACACTACTCCAGTAATACCAACGTAACTAGTGGTGCAAACGTGCCAAAACAAAGCCAGAGTCCAAGGTTTACAATTGGTACCTCGAATATCACCCCACACAGTTAGTGCGTAGAATCTTCCCAGGAGTTGAGATGTTTCACAAGGTTCTTGCAAAATATTTTCTTAGAACAAGGGTTTGGCCAAATGTAGTTGACAGGGAGTGTTCACATCTCCAATGTTTACAGATACAAAGCTTGATATATCTCCCTCGACAAGTTTCCATTAGCGATAATACTTTAAGTGGCAGGACACACAAAGGGTAGAAATCCTGGCAGAAAAGGGCTTGGCGAACCCACTTCACCAACAGTTCATTGTCAGGTGCGGAACAAGGGCGAAAGGAATTCCCAGAAGAGGCTTGGTTTACGCTCCCATGATCGTTAGTCCGGTCACACCTGGAGTTCTTACTGCGTCTCGAAGATATAGATGTATATGTACTGATTTGCAAAATCGGTACACGCATTATATACGTATTGATGAATTGTACAGCTTAAGTTGGTTCCGTGATAACCTTAAAGCCGTTTGCGAACGTTCACAGTAATGTAATAAATGGAATGGCATTGCGTCTTTCATAAATAGATGGACTTCTGAGATTGTGTTGCCATGGTTACCAGCTTGAAGTCTTTCAATAGCCTAATAAATGAAATTAGTTTTCTGGGTATATCTCAAAAACTGTTGGTTTTAGGACCTTAAAATGTGGTTTTCGGGGTCCGTAGGGTTCCCGAGTTTTGTTTCTCACATTGAGACGCTGAAAATGAGCTTTGTCTCGTCTTTCTACGCCCATTTCAGCATGAATTTAAGGTTATAGGCCCCCTTTCATGAGAGGTATGGAGAAGAGTTACATCAATGATTACTTTCATGTCTCTGATGGACGTCTGTACCAAATCTTACGTTGATCTACTCAGCCGTTCTCGAGTGAAACGCGTGCAAAGTTGTTCACAGACAAACAGACAGACAAAAATTTTGTTTTTGCGCTCAACCATCATAAACCAGTCTGAAACGCGTTAATAACTCAAACTTCCGTGGAAAATCAGAAAAAACAGACAAACTTTCATTTTTATATATAGAGAGATTACAGGGGATGTCTCATAAGTAATGTCGTTTTTAAAGAAAATGTTATTTGGAAAGTTTTCTGACAAGAAATTAAACTATTCTTCAAAGTAGAGACCATCAGATTCGATGGTCTCGAGCCATCTTTCAGCGAGGTTTCTTATCCCGCGACGGCACCAGTCTCTGGGTTTTGATGCGAAGAATTCGGCGAGACCCACTTCCACAGCTTCAATGTTTTCTAAATTTCTTCCACGCAAGAAATGGGCTATGGATCGAAAAATATGGTAACTGAAGACGAAAGATTATGGTTGTATGCTGAGAGTGGTATCAGTTCGAATCCTCTCAATTTCCGAACTTTTGCCATGTTTGTTCGTGCAGTATGAGGTCTCGCATTGTCCTGCTGTAAGAAAACTCTATTTCCGTTAACTAATGCTGGGTATCTCCGTCTCAAAACTTCATGAACTCGTTCCAGTTGTTGAGAATAATTATCAGCGTTGACTGCACGCCCGTCTGGATTTCAAGATAATATCCGTTTAAATATCCATCTTATATTTGTCCATCTTGTATGGGTTGTGAACGATTAAAGAGGTTAAAGAAGATATTATTTTGGTGCAAGATATATTGACATATACTTTGTAGGGGTTGTGAACTGTTGATTGAAGTCGAAAAAGATGTTATCAATTTAAATGATCTTTGCATATTAAGGCTTTCACGGCCCGGATTATTATATAAATAATTCATGCTTTTGGGCTAATGCCGTGTGTATTTTTAATTTGAACCATACGTTTCGGAGAAACCTTGCCTCCTTTTTCAATGGAAATAAACTAGCCCAAAATCATTAGCCCAAAAGCATGAATTATTTATTAAATGATCTTGTCGACTTCGTCGTTACGCTGAGGTCTGGCGTTACGTTTTGGTGACGGGACGAAATGTACCTAGAATGCACTGAGGTATGTGACCTCATAGTACGATGTAGCAGCCGAGTACCAAGAAGGCAGTGATAGAACAGAGTTTCAAGAAGGCAGTGCGAGAACAATCAAGTAGGCAGTGTAGAAACAAAATAGAATCTTGAAACTCTGTTCTCACACTGCCTTCTTGGTACTCGGCTGCTAGCATTTAAAATGGTATAAAGTCCAGTCTTTCAGACTGACTATCCGTGTCTTTTTAACAAACTCCCAGTGAATATAACTCCTTCAAAGTTCCACCAGACACACATCACTTTGGGGTCGAACCGATCCTTTTTAAGATGACTTTAGCAGGTTGACCGGGACTGAGCCGCTGTTTCGAGGCGTCAGCGTTGCGGTTATAGACCCTTTTTTCATCACAAGACAATTCTCCTGATAAATCTATCATCCATGGGGTTACCGATAAGCTGACGAGAGATATCCACTCTACGTTGAGCCTGCTTAGGAGTCAATTTTTGACTCGAGGTACAGATCTGCAGCTTCTGTTTGATTTTCCAAGTTTCTTAATCTGGCGTTGTACTCGTATGGTATCTTTCGATGCACTAAGTTCTTCTGACAGTCTACGAGTACTTCTTTGTGGATTTTCTTCCAAAACTCTGTGTGTATTCTCAATATCCCATAGTTAAGGTCTTCCAGAACGCGGTAAATGTGTAGTGATTTCTTCTCTAGTGTTGAAACGTTGGAACCATCGTTGTGCCACACGCTCATTAATAACACCATCTCCTTCCACTTCACATATTCTTCCATCATTGGAAGCAGCTTTGTAATCTTATTTCCAGTAGTGCTTTAGAACGACTCTAACCCAGGACTGCCCAACCTACGGCCCGCGAGACTATTTTGTCCAGCCCACCGCTCCGCCTCCGCGCCGTGTCGCCAAGACTTTTACACAACTAAAGGCAACTGGGTCGCCTCCGTAGCGGTCAGCATGGTTAGCTGCCGCCCCGGAGGTCCTGGGTTCGATTCCCGGCTCTGCCACGAAATTTGAAAAGTGGTATGAGGACAGGAACGGGGTCTACTCAGCCTCGGGTGGTCCAAATGAGCAGAGGGGTTTCGATTCCCACCTCAGCCATCCTCGAAGTGGTTTTCCGTGGTTTCCCACTTCGTCTTCGGGTAAATGCCGGGATGGTAGCCTACCTACTGTAAGGCCACGGCCGCCTCCTTCCCTCTTCCTCACCTATCCAATCTTCCAACCCTTCCCATCCGTCATGAGGCCCCTGTTCGCTTTGCAGGTGAGGCCGCCTGGGCGAAGTGCTGATCACACCTCCCCAGTTGTATCCCTCCCGACCAGATGTTCCTAGCTCCAGGACACTGCCCATAGAGGCGGTAGTGGTGAGTTCCCTCGCTGAGTCCGTGGGGACCACCAACCTAGAGGGTAACTTGACTAAATAAAAAAAGCAAAATAAAATAAAATGAAGCCAACTGGACAAAGAGGTGCGCGCGCATCCCTACCCAAAGAAGTTCCAGTCATCGCACTAAACTAAATTATCATGAACTTTATTTCACAATTTGATTAATAATTGTGTCAAATGAACATAAATATTCACTCTTTGTCATTCAAGCTGTATATGTTTTGAATATCATCGTACTTCTATTTTAAACGGATTTATTAAAAATATGTATTTTTTATATTATTTTTTATCCACTACAAATAAATATAGAAAACTGCAACAATACAAAGAAAACTCACCATAATGCACCAATATTAAAGAAAATCTCCATAAGCATCAAACCCCACGGGGTGTTATTGGCCCGCCAGGTCTCCCAACTATTTACAATGTGGCCCTTAGTTAAAAAAGGTTGGGCACTCCTGCTCAAACCTCCAACTTTGTAAGTTTCATTTGTGACTGTGTATCAATAACTGACGACTGATACATTCTCGCAATATACGCAATTCTAGTCATAGCCTCCTGTAAATAGCATTATCGAACCTATAAATCCAATTCTATCTTATAAATGACATTACTTATATGAGACATCCTGATATTTATGGCCCGATTTTTTGCTTCGGTGGCGTAGTTGGTAGCATGCTGAACTGCTGTGCCAAAGATAGCGGGTTCAAACCCGGCCAAAGTCGTCACAGACTAAACTAGTGTGAAGCTAAATTGTAGGTTAGATTTCGATGGAACGCTCTATCAATGTTCCGACGTTCACCATTAGAGCTCGAGCCAGCCGGGAAGGCGGTGCACAGAACACAACGCTACCATTACATCATGCCTCACTTCCATCCCACCAATCACAGTCAGTCTGTCTTGAGAATCTGAGCTAGTGTGTAGTCAGGATAGCTAAGTGTAAAGCAGCGTGAAACAGACACGCTTGTTGAGGTAAGCGATGGTGTTTTCATACCGCAGGAACTCATTGCAGCAGCCTGCGGTGTGGGAACTCGGACATGGTGGACCTTTTGCAACAGTGGAAATCTATCTCTTTCTCTCTCTGCGCAAATTCCACAGAGCCAGCCGACTTCCGGGCTGACGCGAGCTCTAGGTATCATTGATATCTGGTAGCGAAAGTTGGAACTACTTGAAATTGAACGGAACTTGTAGCTCACCCTAGGGGTGCCCACAGCTACAGCCTCTGGCGAGTCGAACATGTCCTCGGACACTCCCGGCACTAAAAGCCATACGATAAATAGATAGATCCGATTTTAAGCAATACCGGCGCGGCGGTGGCACAGCAATGTTTTATCATGAGTATGTTTTAGGGCTGGGGGAAGGGGTCGATCTGTGATATTCAAATTCCAACGAAGCCCCCCATTTGTGTGAGAAGTGTTTTATTAAATGTATGAATAATTCAAGCCTTTATTCCAGGCACTGGGAAATTGATTGTTACTATCTGCCAAATCTAATTGGGTACATTCGTGTTGACCGAATGAAAAGCGACTCTATTATTCGACTACATCAAAACAAAGTAAAACTCCCCCAGGGTCTCACATCTAGTGGGGCGTGGGTTTGCGACCACGGGGCTCGAGCTGAGTCCGGCATTGCTTCCACTTACTTGTGCCGGGCTCCTCTCCGTCTTCTTTCCTGTCGACCTCACTTGGTCAACTCTTGTTCTCTTCCGACCCCGAGAGTATTAGGGAATCAGAGGCATAGGGAGTCTCTTCCTTTCCCGCCTTAATTGGCCCTTGTCTCATCTTTTCTGATACCCTTCTTTTGCGAGGGGTCAGCCTTCTTTTTCTTTTCCTGTTATCTCCAACCTTCTGCCCAAGGCCCTCAAGGAAGCAGGGTGTATGTAGCCCCGCCACTTCTGGTGCACCCTGGATATTGCTAGACCCTCAGCGGCTCACGGCTGGTGAGTTCAGGAGTTGGCGACCTCGACGGATTCATGAGCTGAGTCCGGTTTTCCCCCTTATATCCATTACCTGTGGGGTGGACCCTCTCCTCCTTCACTTTCCTATCTGCCTTTCATGGCTCTCCTTCCTTCCAAGTCCCCTCAATCCACATTCTTCGAGGGTTGAAGACATTTCTTTTCCTCCTGTCCTTTAATTGCCTTATTCTCCTTATGTTTTACCTTTTCTTCTTCTAGTATATAAGTTAGTAGTTAGTTTTAGTTATAGTTTATAATTCATTATCATCTTCACGATCACCCAAACCATTAAGAATCGATAACCTAGATGTTAGGCCCCTTAACACAACAATTATCATCATCATCATCATCATCATCATCATCATCATCATCAAAGAAAGTAAAAGGGTGAGAGAGAACAAGAGCTCTTTCTACCTCGTTCATCGTTGGAATCAAAACAAAATTGAGCTCTGTTGAAAACATGATATTCAGGCAGTGGCGTAACTATGGGGACGGGGTGCTCACCTGCATCAATCCCCCCAGAGCAAAATAATTAAAACACTTAATTCGATGAAATGTTTATTTTCAATAAAACCAATCTGCGGATTTTGGTTACTTGAGTAAAACTTTTAGTGTTACCTAAACTTACCACCTGCAGCAAAGCTGTTCAATGTCGAGCTTTTGCACATTGATAGGTACAAATGAAACGTGTCTAATGTTTTGGAGATCAAACACGAAGACGTGTAGGGTTGCTTTCGGCTCATTTATGCTCCTACCACCGTATAAAGAAAAAACCCGAAAATGAAGGATAAAACAAAAACCCAATATCAAAACCACAAAGTAAAACGCAAAATTAAAAAAAAAAGCCAGAGCAGAAAACGACAAACACAAAACCAATAACAAAAGCTTCAGAACAAAAACAAAAGCAAAATTAAAAGCAGAAACGAAACAAAACACAATGAAAAGAGCAAAAAAGAAACGGAAGGAAGGAAGCTCGTAGTTTAACGTGACCATTAATCTCGCGATCATAAGCCACGGGACCTCCGTGTTACGTGGAATCCGAACCACGGGACATGGCATTTCACTTCGAAAATCTCGCATGCATTGACCGGGAATCGAACCCGGTCCACCTTGGTGAGAGGCATACAGCTCGACCGCTGCGCCACCACGCTCCAAAAAAACAAAAAACAAAGACTTAACATATAAAACAACAAACACGAAACCATTGACAAAAACACGAAATAAAACAAAAACAAAGAAAACACACAAAGCAAAAGACCGATAACATGAAATCAGAAACAATTGCAAAATAACAATAAAATTAAATTAAAAGTAAAATACAAAGACAAACACAAAATAAAAACAAAACATAACGAGGACACAAAACCTCAAACAGAAGAGAAAAACACATCTAAAGAAGACATTTGAAAATAATAGTTCTGTCCAATAAAAGGTATAGATCGAGCGAAACGCTCTTTATAGCTTATTAGTTCAGATTTGACTCCGTCTATCCCTTTCAAGAAGCAAATCCTAGTTACGCCTCTGTATTCAGGTTCCTTTGATATTCAAAGCACTCTCGTATGAGACGAAGAAAGTGTAAGAGTACACAACATCCATCTAAATCACTTCACATTCTAGAACGTCACTCAACATTATTTGAACAACCTACACAGTTTATGCGTCAAATCCCACGTAAGACTAACTCACAGCAAACTCTCATGTATGCATAAAAAAGAAGTTAGGATGTCAGTGACATTGAGGCGACAACGTGCATGATATCACGTGGACTGTTGAAGCCTGTTGTAAATGAATTAATTTAGATTAAGTGTGGGGCACACCCTTAAATTGCTGTCAACACATCCTTGACAACATATTAATCACTCCACTATGTAAACATTGAAAACCATTTATATTAATTTATTAGATTAAAACAGACTTGTCACCTAATAAGAAAGTGTACAACAAATTCATCAAACCAAGTAGACTATCCATACTTGCAGGTAGGCAGCATCAGTTGGTGCACAAGCCGTCAAAATGAGTCCATATGACAAAGTGTTTCACAAATTTTAAGAAACGGACGTTTTGTTACTTAAAGCAGCTAGGTAAAATACTGTGGTAAATAGTAGTGCAACCTTTTGAAGAAATAGGCAATACAGTCACTATTTCTTCCAGGCATCAGATTGCCATCTACAGCCCCTCACTCCGTCATTACAGAGAAAAAAATCTAGATGAATTCCTGCAAAGGTACTGACTTCAAAATATTACTAAATACAATTTAACAGGACGATAAAATGGTTTTTTCATCTTTATTTATTTATTGTATGGTTTTTAGTGCCGGGAGTGTCCGAGGACATGTTTGACTCGCCAGAGGCTGTAGCTGCTTCTAGCGGACACCCATAGGACGAGCTACAAGTTCCATTCAATTTCAAGTAGTTCCAACTTTCGCTACCAGATGTCAATGATACCTAGTGGTGATCGTTGGAACTTTGATAGAGCGTTCCAACGAAATCTAATCTAGAAATTTAGCTTCACACAATTGTAGCTAGTGGAAGGATCTTTTACATGCCATAAATCTGTGACATGGGACCGCAGGCTCTACTTCCCCTCCGAAGGAAGGCATACAGAAGGATTTTAACGCTCTTAACAAACCTGACGCCTTCGCTATCTTGGGCACAGCAGTACAGCTTGCTACCAACTACGCCACCGAAGCCGCTTTTTTACAACATTCTGCCCATCTGTGGAGTGTGATCGAATTTAATTAGCTATGATGGATTTTTATTTCTCCGAAAATCTTTTCGTCTGTGCATTAAAATCTTCCTCCGTTCTTCAGGCAATGATTTATTGGTCCTGGTAGTCATTTCCTCAGAGAAATGAAGGTTGTTGATTATACAGAACTGGAGTCGATCTTTTAAAACTTCCCCTGTAATGCCAATTTCTTGCAGTCTTTTTCTATGTCACTAAGCCATTCATGACATTCATTGAGAAAGCAAGGTTGAGAATCTTTTTGATGAGCTTGTCATTGTTCATTCTGAGAATGTGGCCGTAGAATCCAATCGCCTTTACCTGAAAGTGTCAGTGATATTTTTAGCATGCTGATAAATCTCCTGAGATTTCCGTTTCTTCCAGATTCCTTCTGAGCAGACTGGACCTAGGACTTTCCTCAATATTCTCCTTTCTTGTTTTTCTACGTCTTTATTAAGAGATATGTCTCTAACCATTAAGGTTACACACGCCCAAGTACACGGGTCTACATGACCACAATGTCGCAAAGCCCCTCAATGATCGAAATTTGATGTTCTTCAGTCGGTCAACACCATTGTGCCCAATTGTGATGAGAAACATGTTATTGGATCAGAATGTACGATGCACCATTCTTCAATAAACCAAGGCCGGCATTAACGGCAGTATTTAAGGTTCCTGGACATTCTCATTTGACCTTTTGCGCTTAGATATGGCTCTTAAGCTTCTGCGTGGCGAGAATGTAAACGGGTCTTTAATAGTTGAAGCTTGTCCAGTATACAGTAACATACAAGACATTAGGAAGACTGGACTTGGCAACACACAATTACATTTGCTCGATGCACAGACACTTAGGAATGCGAGAGGGGTAAAGCCCAGGAAGATGAGAGATCATCGCCTGCAGGAAACTCCCCCCAGTTGAGAGCAGACAGTGACGAAGTTAGCTGCTCTCATCCGGACTGTGCACGACTCCACCAGATAAGTAGCCTGTACAATACAATCTGAACTGACCATTTAACTACAATCACATATTCACACTAAACAAGCAAATTTGGAGGTCAATCACCACTTTCAGTATCTAACAAAACATCACATAGACCTCAACTAACAAATATTGACTAGTTCCTTAATTTTAACTAATACTGCAACTAAATAATTGTACATATTGTAAATACTTTCACCCATACTAGTAGACATATATTTAATGGCCTGAGTGTAATGGAACTGATGATGATCGCTTGTCGACAGAAACTGGCCATCCAAGCGTGTGTATTACTCTCTATCAAAGTTCCAACGTTCACCACTAGGTACCATTGATATCTGGTTGCGAAAGTTGGAACTACTTGAAATTGAACGGAACTTGTAGCTCACCCTAAGGGTATCCGCTGGAAGCAGCCACAGACTCAGGCGAGCCGAACATGTCCTCGGACTCTCCCGGCACTAAAAGCCATACGAGAAATAAATAAAATAAAATAAAATAAATAAATAATCTCATGTACTTTTTTTTCTGGATGAGGGAATAACCCATCGCAATTGGGTACAATCATGTTGACCGACTGAAAAACATCAAATTTCCATTACTAAGGCAACACTGGAAATGGCTTCAAACACCATAATGCCTCTCAATGAATCAACAGTTGAAGATGTTCCCACTGTGGTGTGAACAAATAACCAGAGTGTTCTGCGGCTGAATTATACATCGCTCGCCCATGTTTAATGCAAGTCCACTGCTGGCTGGCCTGGCTCTTCAATTTATTACTGGAGAGTTACGAGTTGTTAATGTTGATTCCTTAGAGGCTTTGTGACATCGTGGCCATGTAGCTCCGTGAACTTTGGGTGTGTGTAGAATTTGCAGCAGTAAAGGGAAGTAAAACCAATAACATTATCCTTGTTCTTGCTTCGTTACGGCCAACTAACGACCACTTCATGTCAACTGTATATTATGCATTTTAATGTTGGTCCAGTACTCTTTCATTCGCAATCGATGTTGCACCTTTCTCTGCGTCGTCCACGCCTTCACGGTTTTTAGTTTCAGATTAGGTTGAAAACTCCGAAGTTTTTGGAGTTTCACATGTTATCTCCAACAGATCATACTCTAATTCACTGAACCAGGCCAACTTTGTCTTTTTCTCATGGAGAAAAGCAAAAATTCGGTTGGGTAGCCGTGTTGATTTAATTCGGGTTATATGTCCATAGAAAGAAATCCTCCTTTTCTTCATCACGCCAGTTATTTTCTCTACGTGTGTGTACAACTCTTGGTTGTGGCGTCTTTGAAACTCACCGTGTTCTTTGACTGGACCTAGGATTTTCCTCAAAATCTTCCTTTCCATGGTCTCCAGTTTTTCCATTATGCCTTTTCTATTCATGGCGAGACATTCCCTTGCATACAAAGCTTCTGGCCCGATGACCGTGCAGTAGTGCTTGAGTTTTCCATTCAGGGATATAGATCTTTTGTTGTACACATTCTTATTATTATTCTGAGCATCTTTCCTGTCGACCTCCTTTGGTCAACTCTTGTTCTCTTCTCCAACCACTACTGTATTAGCGTATCTGAGACCTAGGATGCATTTTCATACCTTAATAAAATTGGCCCATGTCTCATCTTTCCTGATACCCTCATTCGTCGACGGGTCAGACCTATTCAGTTTTTCATGTTATCCTCCACCTACGAAACAGGGTGCCTGTAGCCCCACCACGCATTATTCATCACCCTCAAGGGCTCACGGCTGGTGAGCTGGGGAGTTGGTGAACCCGAGGGATCCTAAGGTGGGACCATTTCTCTTCCTATTTTCAGTAAATCTGGTGTGGACCCTATCCTCCTTCTCTTTCCTATCTGCCTCTCATGGCTCTATTTCCCTCCAAGCTTCTCGTTCCTTATTCTTCTAAGGTTGAGAGCATTTCCTTTCCTAGTCTCCCATTTTGTTATTTCTTAATGTAGAGTGTAATATAGATTATAAGTCAGTAGTTACATTAGTAATAGCACGTGTAGTTTTTCCATTTCATTTTCACTACTATCCTTATTATATATGAATTGCAGCTAATGGCCATAGCTGGGTATTTTTGATTGAACGCCTGAGGGTTTCCAACAAGTTCAATTTCAAGTAGTTCCAACCACCTAGTGGCGAACGTTGGAACTTGATAGAGCGTATCTAACTAGCCAGATGTACTGTGGACTAACCTACAAATTTTGCTACACACTGCCAATTGCAGTGGTAGGTTATTTTACGTACCATGAAAATATGACATAGACCCGCTAGCTTTACTTCCCCTGACGGATTTTAACGCTCTTAAAAATCCGACTACTTCGGTCGGTTGTGAACCCGCGATCTTTACGGACGACGCCACCGAAGCCGTTTACCATCCGTATTATTAAAAAGAGATGATCTGGATGTTTCCGCACCATTGTTCTCGGGTCTTTACTGTATATTATGTAAACACTGAAAGTCTGTAGAGAGCAGGATGTCCGCATCCCTCTCTCTCCCGCCGGCATGTGGTGGGAGTGACGTCATGAGGGTGGGAAACTCCGGGTTCCCAAGATCGTATTTCAACTTTCAGTCTAGCCAAAGAATATAGGGAGTCTGACTCATCCAGTACGGAGCTCAGTGAGGAAGGTCCGGACAACAGGTACACAGTAACATACATGTGTCAAGCTTTGCTGCAATGTGTAGGGGCAGATGTCCTCACTGTTACGCCCCTTCAATCAATAATAACTAACTGAAATGTGCAGGTATTTAATTCTCGTCCTAATATTAGGGGCAGAAATAAACTGTTGTTGTTGTTGTTGTTGTTGAATGATTGATTTAGGGGCTTTGTGATATCGTGGTCATGTAGCCTAGTGTATTTGGGTGTGTGTAATTTGTCTGATAACCTTTGTAATTATGATGTCTGTATTCAAGTGTGTATTTGTAATTCAGACGAGGATTCGAAAGAAGGCGGCCGTGGTCGTAAATTAGGAACCACCTCGGTATTTGCCTGGAGTAGAAGTGGAAAAACATGGAAAACCACTCCCAAGATGGCTGAGATGGGAATCGATCCCACATCTTCTCAGTTTTGCTTCACGAGGATGAGTGTATCACGTTCCATCTCTCAGATCAGATTGCTTCTTAGGCTTCTGCTCTGCTGTTTAATCCAGCATTTCATTTTTCCTCCACTACCGCATTCATCCCAGAAACACAAGTCATCAGACAAATACAATGCACGGATCTGATAGCCAAGATATGCTTAGCACCTGAAATGGATTAACAACGTAAACCATTTTAAATAATTGCCATCAGTGTGACCGTGAACATTCAATTACTGGAATCAAGCCCACAACAAATACAATCCCAATATCACAGATGTCATTGTCAAATGGCAATTCAAGTGCTCCCTATTAGCTCAGTTGTGAGAACAACGGCAACTCGAAACCTTCACATGTCATCAATGCAGTTGTGGGAATCTCATTATTGGAACACCACGTTCCCTTCACACTCTTTTGCTTCTTCTTTAATCGCCATTTTACGTATTTTATCTGGTCAAATAATAATAATAATAATAATAATAATTAAAACAATAATAATAATACCAAAATAACACCGAAAGTACTGTGAAACATAATTAACCTGACATAGTATGTATGTCTGCCCATTATTATTCCCGTTATCCACCGGGATCGGGGATGACATGCGATGAAAGTCTTTGTGGCGGATTGTTTTTACGGCCAGATGCCCTTCGTGGTGCCAACCTCGTGAGAGGAGGTAATGAGAGATGGAATGAATGATGGTGAATGAAACTGAGCAAGGATGTGGAAGGAAGTGGCCGTGGCCTGTCAGAAAGTACCGTCCCAGCATTTGGCAGGTCAAGAGAGTTCGAATTATACCAATAGTCATCTCAAGCACTGGTGTGGGCCCTAAACATCTTCTGCAAGGGCTGAAAGAGTTCGATCTCAACAATAACTTGTATAAGGTAATATAGAAAGCAGTGATATTGGCTACAACTAGGATAGTTCGTAAATTCATTGGCAGTGATCTAAATTAAGGTGATGAGTAGCCTATGCTTTGATTCAATATAATCTGCATACTTGCTTTGTATTTTACCAGAGAATAACGGTGATATTAATATTTTTAATAATAATAACCGACCACGGAGGCAGAGAGTGCTAACGTGATACTCATGCCTCACTCGGGAGAGCGAGGGTTCAAATCCCACAGTGGCTGGTTTTGGTGGTTTCCCATTTTTACCACCAGGTAAATGCCGGGACGGTTTCAACAGGGCTGTCTTCCTTCCAAAATCTCTTCTCTGAACCTTCCTTAATTATACCCAAGCTAGTGGTCGCCTGGGAGATTGACCTGTGACCATCCCCAGTTGTATCTGCTGACAAGGTGTGTTCCAGCTCCCAGATACTGTCCTCGTGACGGTAGAGGAATGATCACTCGCAGAGTCCGTGAGTGAAGCTGAGCTGGGAGGATAAGCGATTAAATATTAATAATAATAATAATAATAATAATAATAATGGAGAGGAGAAGGGGAAGAAGAAGATGTGACGCAGCAAGTTGGTCTATATGGCAATGCCAGCCTATCCTTTCACATTTTCTGTCCGAATTGTTACAAGGTCTAACTCAACTGATTCCCAGACTTTCTTTCAAAGCAGGATGCATTCTTTGTGAGATGTTCTGATAATATCCGTCTCGGTTCGTTTGCTCTGTGTACAATAAATCATAATAAAATATGAACTGTCCATGACAAAGACATCATGCCACACGCACAGTTGTTAGTCATCATCTACAATGCTACCATGCCGGTGAACTGAAACATCCCAAACAATCAAGTGAGAAGAATACTGTTAGGCCTAGTATTGATGAGTACATTCTCATTCATATAGGTGCCCTCCAAAATTTGTTTACAGACCTTCTGTGGTGTGAATGTGCCAGTAAACATCAGGGCGAAACTTGGGTTTAGCAACAAGTTACCGGTACTTGTGAAAAATGATGCCTCTCTATCTGCGACTAGCAAATGAAGAAAAGTGCTGTGAGAAGCAAAGAAGAAAGGAAAATTGCATGAAAATAGAAAACACTGTTCAAAACAGTTGCAGAGGAGAGTAACAAGACCAAGTGAGGAGAAGTGTATGCTTCAGGAAAGTTTTGATGAGGATAATTGCACTAAAATACTGTTATTTTTATAAAATTAGCTTTTTCTCAATATTATATTTTTCAGCATTAAAAATGTTCCACCCACATGAGTTTTGATCCCATTTCCTTCAACCTTGGTTTGAACATGCAACTTAGTAGTCTTAATCATAGTTGGTATCCATTTCGAAAAGTATTAATACATTTCAGAAATATTTAGGTTCAAATTTGAAAAATTGACATATTTTAACAGAACAACAAGTCAATCTAAGAAAAATTATTTTAATAATATAGCATTTGCACTGTTGTTAAAAGTAATACCAATACTTATTTTTATTTACATACCATTAATGATCATTCCATAGAAGTTTCATAATTTTAACTTTTAAGTTAAAGCGATGGGACATTTTCAAAATTTGCATATTTATTACATAAAAAGTGTTATAATTTCTAAATGGCTGAACCAAATAGCTTCAAAGTCAAGAATTACCTTAAGTATGCTCTCTTTAATGAACCTGCGACATTTGGTGAAGATTGGCTGAAAATACTGGAAAATTCAAAATTTAGTAGAGTCTCCCCTTATCGATTAATATTCGATTAATCGATTAATTTGAATTAATCGGAAACAATAAATCGACTGACCATTCATTCGATTGATCGATTAAACGAATAACCGAATAACAGATTAATTGGTTAACCGAATAATCGATTAATATTAGACACGAGATATGAAAAGAATCTAAAATGAGATTCTCTTTCGAGAACATTTGATTATGGTTAATGCCAAAGCAAGGTTTATTGTTTTGGAGTGGAGTTTTTGACTCTCGTGGTACACTGGCATGCTCGTGACGTGGCTACATATGTAGCAAAGCGTCTTTCATGGCCTTCTCAGTGTGTGCCTGCTACGCGTCTTCGTAGGCGTGCCTTTACCAACTGAAGAGCCCAATTGGCACGCTGGGACGAAACGCTAGCAATTTGTTGAGTTATGCAGGAAATTTTTATCACTTAATGTGTTAATTATAATGGCTCAACGGACAATATTCATTTTGATTCTCTTTCGAGAACGTTTGATTAAAATGAGAGGTCATCGCTTAAATTGAGTTACGCTTATTTTCAGGAATGATTATAAAAAAAAAAATACTTTTACCCAAATATGCAAAGTGGCCTTCCTTGTTTATACAGTGGAACGTGGCTAATTCGAAATCTTCTTTAATTCGAATTTTTCTCTTAGTCTCTAGCATTTTATATACAAGCAATGGTAAAAAATCGTGGATAATTCGAATTATATTTTGGATAATTCGAAGTTTTTAGTGTAAAAAGCCGATCAGAAGCCAAACAGTTGGGACAATTCCCGAAGAAACTGTTCCGAGTGCAGCCCCAAGCAACAAACCACATCACAGAACTTACTCGGTTTGTTTAAAGTAGAAATGACGTAATTAGTTCTGTTTTCCGTTCCTTAAATTTGTTAGATTCTTTTGGGTTGGCTGAGAGACTTAATTGTTGAAAACAGGTAAAAATCTCAAACTATTTTGAAAAACAGTAGATTTCTCTAAAGCTTAACTAGATTGCTGGATTACTACTGTCATTAAATAGGTGAATAGTACATTTTGGTTTTATTTTTATTGAAATTTTTGAGGTTATTCACGATACAGTCTTTATAAAGTACCGTTGTCTGTTAATCTGCTTTGTTGAACGTAAATCATTATGTAAACGTAATACAATATATTTTCTCTTCCCTTTTCATAGAACTTTCTTAATTCGAATTTCTGGATAATTCGATTTTTTTTACTGGTCCCTTGAGGTTCGAATTATCCAAATTCCACTGTATTAACAAAAACCAAATAAGATGCAAAAACAGTGGATTAATCAAATTGGGAAAGGTTTAGACAAAGAAAACGAAGAGTTATCAGTAAAAATTTTGAATTCTTGTTCAGTGTATACAATTTAGGATAGGAACATTAAGGTTTTGCTTTCTTTTAGCCTAGTTTTCACAATGAATGTACATTGTTTAAAATGTATATGATGCAATATATTTTAATTAAGTTAATTAAATGTCTCTTTTGCTTCTGTGAGAGCTTAGTGAAAGAAACGAAGTATACTGATTAATCGACAAAACAATTAACCAATTATTTGACCAAGCGATTAATTGAATAAACGATCAAACGATTAATCGTTATTTGTAGCAAATAATCGAGTTTTCTGCTTCGATTAATCGATTATTTGACATCTCAATTCAATGTATTTAAAGTACCAGCCGTACACAGGACTACTAGTATAAACAATTTTTTATATAGATTTTATGTACACTGACTTTATATTTCAACAAGATGTTCAGTAAAGAACATATAGCCTACTTTCTCCTAAATGTATGAGTATAGTTATAACTCGTTGTTATTATCAAAGAGTATAATAGAACTATTCTTTGTTGAAGACCTTAGAAACGATTTACCTCTACCAAACGCCACAACCTAGATAAAAACTGCTACCATCATTGAAGAAAGAAAGATAAGAAGTATCTAAAGAATGTTATGGATCTGGAGACATAATCGACCGGACTGGCGGCGTGGCTCAGCGGTAACGTTCTCGCTTGCTGGACCGTATGTTTCAGGTTCGTATCCTGGCGCAGTCAGCTGGCATTTGAGGGTGCACAAATGCGAGGGAGCCGTGTTAGTAGATTTACTGGCACGTTAAAGATCCCCTTCGGGACAAAATTCTGGCACCCCGGCGTCTCTAAAAGCAACAGTAGTTAAAAGGGACGTAAAACCAATAACATTATTATTATTATTATTATTATTATTATTATTATTATTATTATTATTATTATTATTATTATTATTATTACATAATCGGCCTGACGCGGGCAACATCCAACTTTGAGTTGAGGCATGTCTTTACACGTCTGGCTGCGTATGACTTTCACAACCCTAATTGAATTAACAAATCTTTCTATGACCCTACAGAGACGTGTGTATACCAACTATGTGGATATTTTCGATTGCTATTTGGCTGAAATAGAAGTATTAATTAATATCCTGAACTAGCACCAACGGTAGAGTTCAGATACTATGTGAAATCGTTTTGTTCTTTACTTCAATTAACATTTTCAAATAACGCACAATAGGCTGTTACAAACCCTTTAAAATAGAAAGTAAAAATGTATCGTAGTATCATCTTGTCATTCTTCAAATTCGATGCGCATAGAATGCAAATGGTATAGTAATCAATGGAGCCCCACGTAGACTAGTCGTGATATCTAGTGGTGAAATATCTAACAATATAATCCTAACAGAGCGAGTGCATTCTAGCGGCCAGAAGAAGAAACTTTTCAATAAAATCTGGTCGGCGTGCAGTTACCTTTTTGGCAGCTAGATGTCTCGAGTAAATCTGCTGGCGAATTATGTTTTAATTAAATATATATTTTACACCATAATATGCACAATATAACGCTTAATTTTAAAACATCTGAGTCATTACAAAACAAGAAACATATAAAATTTTAAGCAAAAAAATTAGCTCTGATCGGGTTTGAACCATAGGCAATTGAGCGATAGGCTAACGCTCTACCACTGAGCTAATTGTGTCAACGAATATCGTTCTATATAAAATGACTTACATAGAACTTGTTAGCAAATAGTGATTTATACTAAACGATTTCATCACTGGAGTATATTATTTATATATAAAGCATTTCATACAAAGTTTATTTATTTTATATCAGTAGGCCTACGCTATATTGCATGCAATACTCAAATTAGTGAAATATAAGTCAGGCACAAGATATCCGCTGCCATCTTGTCTTATTACTAAATCAGCTCACCTTTTTAAAATCACATCTGCACTATAGTATTACAAAATAAACTTTTAATTTCGAACGTTCCTCTTCCTTTAGAACAGTTAAAACGATTCTCGGCTCGATAATCGGAACTGGTGGGTCCCATGATATGGATTATAAAGTTTGCATAATTCGCACGGCCGCCATCCTGAAATGGTATGGCGGACGACCTTGAAGTTTGGTCACATACGAAGTTATGTTGTTACCAAATTTGGTAGAGATCGGATGATTTGGTTAGTCGTTATTTGATTTTACGTTTTGAACGTTTGAGTGGCCGCCATTCAGTTTTAGTAAAGATGGCGGCGATATAAAACATGACACTGAGGTGTCCTTTGCTAGTGCTACCTTTATACCAAATTTCGTTCAATTCGCATTCACCGTGTTCGAATTGATAGGGGGGGGACAGACATTCAGAGTACACACACTCACACACACACACACACACAGACACACAGACACACACACACACACAGACTCACACACACACATACACACACACAGACAGACACACTTTTTTTCGCCCTGTGTTGATCTCATAAGTCTACTTTCATTTTTTGCAAAAATCGAAAGTAGGCTAAAAATATGTATATGTATGCTTATGGTTCATCCTGAGCAATGAATATCTCTCCGTCCCTTTCAAGTATACAGTAAAATCTTACTACACTGTATGTACTTATATCTGCACCTGGCAATTGTGAATGTCCTCCTCACTCCAATACATTGTAACCTTGGCATCATAAATTTGTTTGCGCAAACAATCTCCTGTCCACCAAGAAGTTAGTGAGAGCTGCACGGTGTTCAACCCAATATCCTTGCTTTTGGCTGCGCAAAATATGACCGATATTTCAGGCAATATGGTATTTCCATGACAGTGCAATGCAGTGGTTATGGAGTCGAGCTCTGGTTTCTCGCTACGAGTTATGGTCACAGGGTATCTTTACTTCTCACCCTCGCGATCCAGTTTTCTCCCTACTGCCTCTTATTTATGCCATCTCTAATTTATCTTTAGACGCAACATAAACTGCTGAAAGTTACTACATGACTTTTCTTCATCTGACTCCTCAATTTCATATTTGAAGAGCTCATTTATACTATACGTCTATTTATCGTTTTTTTATTGACTGACTAGTTCTATGTACTTATGTCTGCACCTAGCAACAGTGAATATGCTCCTCACTCCAATACATTGTAACCTTGGCATCATAAATTTGTTTGCCCAAACAATCTCCTGTCCACCAAGCAGTTAGTGAGTGCTGCACGATGTTCAAACCAATATCCTTGCCTTTGGCTCCGAAAAATATGACCGATATTTCAGGCAATATGGTATTTCCATGACAGTGCAATGCAGGAGTGTACTCAACAACTCATAAAAGTTCCATCCCAATCGGATGAATGGTATACGCGTTCCAATGCCAATCAAAGAAAGAGTTGGCGTTGTGACTTTGTTGAACTGCGTTTGCATACACAATAGCTATTCTTTTTCCATTAACTGCCTCTAAACTATTGTAAAATGGATTTAATATCCCAGAAACATTTGTGGGAGCGTGCTCAACAACTCACCAAAGTTTCATCGCAATCGGATGAATGGTATATGCACCTATACGGGACTTTGTTTAAACGATTCGCGCGCCATCACCCATTTGTTAAATATACTCTTGCACTACCTATTGTAACATGTATTTACTAAGTCAGGAATCTTTGCAGGAGTGTAAACAACAACTCACCAAAGTTTAATCACAATCGTATGAATGGTTCATGAACGCATACGGGACATAGTTGCAAAGAAACGCGTGTTGTCACACATTTGTTGAATCTACTCGTGCACTACCTATTGTATTACGGATTTACTATGTCATAAACCTTCGCATGAGTATGCACAACAACTCACCAAAATGTCATTGCAATCGGATGAATGGCATATGAACGCATGTGGAACTTTGTCGAAACGAAACATGCGCCATTTTGTTGAAGTTACTCACACGCTATCTATTGTAAATTGGATTTACTCTACCTATAATCATCTAGGGAGTGTGCACAACAACTCACAAAAATTTAATTCAATCGGATGAATGGTATAGGCTATGTACGCATAGGGGACGAACAAACAAACATTCATTTTCTTATAATAGTAGATATATGAACTGCAGCCAATAGTCATAAGCTGGGCATTGTTGATTGAACTTCCGAGGGCTCCCAACAAGTTCAATTTCAAGTAGTTACAACTTTGGCTACCTGATGCTACTGTCACTAACACTAGCGGCGAACGTTGGAACTTGATAGAGCATTTCCTAACCAGCCAAATATAACCTACTAATGTTGCTATACACCACCAATTGCAGTGGTAGGTTCGTTTACGTGCCATAAATCTATGACACGGGCCAACCGGGGTCACTTCCCCTCTGAAGGAAGGCATACTGAAGGATTGTAACGCTCTTAAATAATCCGACGAATTCGGCCGGATTTGAACCTGCCATCTTGGGCATAGCAGTTCAGCATGCTACCGTCTACGCCACCGAAGTATTTATTTTATACCTGCGAGAGATTATGCAGAACCGACTTCTTTGTGGAGACCCAACTCATTAGAGACTCGGGCATAGTGGTCTAGGAGGTGTGTGTGGAAATTTGTCTGATAACCTGTGTTATTGGAGTGCCTTTAGTAACGTGTGTACTACTTGTAATTGAGGGTAGGATTGGGAAGATGGCGGCCGTGACCATTCCGTCATTTGCCTTGAATAGAAGAGGAAAATAACGTTAAACCACTTCTAGATTGACTGAGTAGAACATGAAACCCTCGCTGTACCATGTTATCCTCACGAGGCTGAGTAGGCCCCGTTCCAGCCCTCAGACCAGAATTAAATTTTTCGGCATAGCTGGAAATCGAAACCAGAACCTCAGGGATGGCAGCCAACAACGATAAACATTACATCACTAGGTGGCTAAATCTCTTACAACTTTGAGATTTGTTGTTGTTGATGATTCTTTTGGGGCATTGCATCATCTTGGTCATGTAGCCCCGTCTACTTGGGTGTGTGTAAAATTTGTTTTATAACTTGTGTGACTGTGCTGTCTGTACTAGTGTGTGTATTTGTAATTGAGTTACGACTTGGGTAGGAAGTGGCCGTGGCCGTAAGTTAGGTACCATGTCGTTATTTGCCCGGAGAAGAAGTGGGAAACCACAGAAAGCCAGGATGGCCGAGGTAGAAATATAACCCAGCTCTTCTCAATTTTGCCTCGCGAGGCTGAATGTACCTCGTTTCTGCCCTTAGAACGGAATTCAGGGAGACCAAACAGCTTAAGGAGCCAAAAGAATAACTATTTTAATATTATAACACTGCCTGTCATAAATCTTGTACAACATTATAGCCTATACATTTCCAAAGAAACACATACAATCATGCTGCTATGAGAAGCAAGGTTTTAAACTTTGAAAATTCAAACCGTAACTATTTTTATTTATTTTCGGAAATTTTGTTCTTTTTTATGCTGATCTTCACAGTTTCCTGTTGGAATGTTTGAAGTTTTTCTTTTTTTTAAAGTTGGTGTTAAACCTTCGGCTGCAAAATGAATCTCTCTCAAAACTTTGAGGCTTTCATTAGTCATTCTATAAAATGTTGAATTGTTCCTTCTTTAGTTTGCTCAGAATAAAAAAATAAATAATAACGCTTAATTAATTAATTAATATTGGGGAAACGAATGATATTCAAATTGTAGCAGAAGATTTCTCACCCACCATAAAGAAAGAAAAATCCAAACATTCCTACAGACATGGGAGATATGAGAGAAATGGTAAAGATCAGCACAAATCAAGAACCAATTTTTGAAAAATAAATAAAAATAATTAAATTCTGAATTTTGAAAATTTAAATCGTTGCTTCTAATAGCAAGATGCGTGTGCTTCATTGGAAATGTGTATAATTCTTGTACATGATCTATGATAGGCACTGTTATAATGTTAATATCGTTATTGTTTTGGCTCCTTAATGTGTAAGTTTACCTTGAAATTTCTTGGCAGAGCCGGAAATCAAACCTGGGCCTCCGCAGTGACAGGCAATATGCCAGTCTAGTGTGTCTCACTGTGTGCACAGTGATTCCTCATCAAAGCACTAATGCGCTGCGCTTCAGGTATTAGAATAAACAGGCCATGTTATTACAACATACAGTAATATCGCGCTCAAGGTACTCGGTCACTTTTGAAATATGTTACGGGCGTGGCAGATGGACTCGGGGATTGTAGCTAAGTGGAGTGGCGAGTCCGCCCCCACCTTTTGATATCCGGCTGTTTGATCGCAATTACCACGGAAACATGACAGATTGGACACTGTAGGCGCTGAAAGTCATTTACCACAATGCCCAGTAAACAGTCCAATATTTATCTCATGAATGGACCTTGAAAGCTCATACAAATACATGTTTTGATTTTGATTCATATTATATAATGCTTGATATATCCTTGCTTTCCATATTCCCTACATTCAAAATACAGCATGTGATCTTTGCCGGCAGTAAGGATTGGTTTTATTTTTACAGGCGTTGTCATATTGTTAGAAAAATGCGCTATGTTGCTTTTTCATACACAGGAATCAATTCTGAAGTAGTCTGGTAACATTTCATTTTCATAGCAGTATATCTTAAAGCACATGCATTACTTTGATTTTTAGGTAGATCTTATGAGAAAGATACCTATTGCAATTGGTAATATGTTGTGATTTCCGGAAAATATCGACATATCTTCTCGTTTCGTATCCACCTGACCCCAAAACCACCGTCAGTTCTAAAGTTTGTATAATATAATTAATATAAGCCCTATACACGGTGACTCAATTGGCCCTTACAAACTATATATAAGTATCCCGCTTACACTACTGCTGTATGGAATATCTAATAACTGATTTCCACAGGGGTCACACTGCATGCTGGCAGATTACGTCAGAATACGAATGGTTACCAACCGGACGGCCGCTCGCTACATGTTTCTTGGCGCTACCCGTCTAGTGCGCCCCATTGCGTTATGAAACCTTGTATTTGAGAGCGTAATAGGCTCGTATGTGGTACAACAACACGACCGTTGCTGGCAACATATTGACAATGGTTGGTGTATTCAGCAACAACGAGTACACGGATATCATACTAATCTATGGAGAAGCCGGTCTTAATGTCGTCGAAGCTCGAGGTTTCATAACGCAATGGGGCGCATTAGACCAGTAGCACTGAGGAACATGTAGTGAGCGGCCGTCTGATTGTTATCTCTTGGCATTCTGACGTAACCTGCATGCATTAAAGGATACCCCTTAGGAATCAGTTATTAGACCTCCCGTTCATCATTAGTAATGCGGGACACCTAAAAGTGGATCGTTCAGGGCAAATGAGCCACCTGGTATATACCAGGTGAATCAGCTGCCCCTAATAATATTGTTTTATGCAGCCCAACTAACGCGTGTTATCAGGAAGGTCGATATTTCTCTGCCTGCATCCCGTGTGGTACTAATGCACTGCATCCCGCAAACAATACTGAACCCTATTATGTTTCCATCGTATTAGTCTGTAGTCACATCGAGGGAAACATTATAGTGTTCAGCATCGTTTGCGGGATATGCTTGCAGTGCATTAGTACCATACGGGATTCTCGCAGAGAAATAAGGGCCCCCGACCCCAGCGTACACTTTTTGGGAAATATTATTTCATTAACCATGGTAATGATAATTGGAACTCATTACCTGCCACAATCTTAGAGCCTTTCCCCAAACATATTGATGTGTTTAAGAGAAGATTGAAATTTTGTGTAAATACTGCGATGTAATTATTATAGTTCACAAATTGCGAATTGTGTGTATTATTATTGTTGGTAATGTTCTGTAATTGTACAATTTGCCACCGGGGAATTACCCCCATTTGCAAATATTATATATAATAATAATAATAATAATAATAATAATTTATCTTCCTAACACCCGTTAGTTGGGCTGCATAAAACCATATTATTAGGGGCAGGTGATTCACCTGGTATACACTGTAAGCATATTCCGCAAACGATACTGAACACTATTCATTTTCCCTCGATGTGACCACAGACTGCTACGAGGGAAAAAGAATACTGTTCAGTATCGTTTGCGGGATATATGTCCTTGCGGCATATTAGTACCGTACGGGATGCAGAGAAATATCGACCTTCCTGACAACACCCGTTAGCTGGGCTGCATAAAACAATGTTAGCCTATTAGGGGCAGATATTGGGAAAGACAGTTAGGCTATTACACACGGCTATTTCTCGTATCGATTAATAGCGGTTTCTACACCTGCCTGGAATGTAGAGGATTCGGTGGTGGTCTTATTTCAATTGCAATTCTTATGCTTCAATAGAGCCTATAGGCCAACTCTAAACGCATTGCAGTAAAACTGTCGTAGATGTTTCTTTTGCTGTCTGTCCAACAAGTGTATAAAGTTGCAGCATGTTCGAGGAGCACATGTCCTCGAGGTTCCTCTGGTAGCATGATTTTTCATCTACTTTATTTCACTATTCAATTAAAACCACATTTCTTATTTAATGAGGGAGCTAATCAGCTCACATTAGTCTCTAGTAACTTGGCCAGTAAACAGGCAACACCGCCCAACGTGGAACTGTGTTAATTGCTTCGCCAGAATCAAGTTTGGGAACTGTTCTGATTCTGTAAATCCCGTCCTGTTCATTTATCATTTCAATAGCAGTGTGTAATAGCCTAACTGACTTTCCCAATATCTGCTAATTATCACTTATGTATGGGACACAGTCTATTGAACAAGTGAACATTGTGATGGGACAGATGTTAAAAGTACAGTATCTACCAACATGTTTTTTCGTTATCGTAAACCATCTCTAGTTGCCCGAGTGTGGTATATAAACCACCTCCATATCGTTCTATTTTTGTACCACTTTTCTTCCATTAACTTTTATCAGTCATTACCTCTATGCAACACATCGTTCTTGACTAGATCTATCCACTTCTTTCTTGGTCTTCCCTAGGATCAACGTCCTTCTACTTCTCTATCAAATTCCTTCCTCGGAGTTCTGTTTGCTAGCATCCTCTTCATGTGACATGCTAATTAAAACATTTACGTGCAATTTTTGTAATAAAAGACCATGAGGAACACAAACATTAGAGAACGTCCTGATGATAAAAAATAATACCATGAAGAGGTAACCTTGAGGATCGAGCTCATACCTGAATGCACTGCAAGAGGTTTTCGATTAAATGAACCGGGACTTCAGAGAATGATGTTCTCATTCACAGCTCAAAAACATCTACAGTAGTGTGCGCAGAATCCCTTCCACTGCAGTCAGAACTCGTGTAAGGAGATATTCCTCCGACGCTACAGAAGTCTCATTTAGCCCCACACGAAGAAGTCGAGGGACGTTAAATCCGGCGATCCTAGTGGCTGTGAAGTTGGTCAACCTCGACCTATCCACTTATCCCTGAATGTTTTGACACCAATGCAGCATCGAAATGGTTGGGTTCCGGACATAGGTTCCTCTTGCAAATGTCATTATCACTACTCGAACTGAACACTCTGGGTCGACGAGCGTTTTTCTTCTATTGATACGGTAGTATATGTACATTACATAATAAGAAAGGCGGGAGGGATTATTAGCAACAAATTTGTTAAGCAATACTGTGCAGTGTTAGCGATTTAGATGTATCGACAATTGGCTGCACCCAAGTGGGTATTCGCCCCTGCGGTTCATGAATAATGGGACGTGGGTTGGCGACCACGGGATCCCAGCTTTGTTTATGGGTTGCAATATTATGAAAGGTATTCCAGATCACATGGCATGAAGATGAGACAATGGTGTTGTATTTCATGTTCACCGACGTTACAATATGTGACTTGCATCATATTTATACAGTACGAGGACACGTATCAAGTGATTTTGTCACCCAACCAGTGCGCACTGCATGTTATGTTGGACATGGATGAGCTATGAGCACGATGCCTGCATTTCCAGCCATCATTCACCTTGTCTTGCTTACGTCAGAAATGTGCGCTTTCTTAGCAGAACGATTTACGACCAAGGCGAAGCCTCAGAGAAGCTCAATGACTAGGATTATTCACGATAGTTTCTTTGCTCTTTACTGTCAGTTACATGACGTGACTTGTCACAGCAATGTCGTCAAGCATTTGATGAGTGTACAGCACCCTTAACGCTACATGTGAATCTGCAATAAACACTAAAATCAGGTATGGTGTTGTAGAGCCATACAGGCTGTATGGTTTTTGTTTTGTTATATGTACTGCTTCGTCTTGTGTCGCGCACGCTTCAACGAATGAGAACTAAGTGTGCTTTTACTTGTATCATGCTTCCCTGTCCTGAGTTAATCATTTCAGCTCTAAGCTACCAAATTTTACATCCAAGGCAATATGTTTACTATATTTTAAGCTTGGTCTACCCCTACAGTTCTTATCCTGGACCCTTATTTCCATAACCAAATTTGGTATTCCTGGGTGTCTTAGTATGTGTCCTACCAACCTATCTCATCTCCTCATTAGCAGTCACCGGAATCATCTCTCCTCGCCCACTCCTGTTAATAGGCTACATATTCATTTGTTACTTTATATATTCATCTGGTCTTCATCATTCTTCTGTAAAATCAATATTTTAAATACTCCTATTCTCCTCTCTTCTGCTGCAGCCGAAATCCAAGTTTCACTTCCATAGAGCGCCACGCTCCAGACAAAGGCTTTCAAAAATTACCTTAAAATATCCAAAGCTATATATGATAAATAACCCCTGGCACTACAGCCCATGAGGTCCCAGGCCTACCAGCGGCCGCTGCTCAGCCATTTTGCCGGCAGATATAGGGGTGACGAGTGGTCAGCGCGTCGGGTTCCCTCGGCCGTTAATCTTGGTTTTCGTGACCGGGGCGCTGCCTCACTGTCAGACAGCTACTCAATTGTCCTCGCGAGGCTGAGTGCACCCCGTTCCAACCCTCACGTCAGTTTCTAAAATCCCTGACGGAGACGGGAATCGAACCCGGGGCCTCCGGGTGAGAGGCAGGCGCGCTACCCCAACACCACGGGGCCGGCGTTCGGTGGAAGTGGTTTTTCCTTATAAGCAAGATGAAATAGTGAACATTCAACACCTTGCAGTTTTTTTCTTAAAAAAAGTTGTTGATATTTGATGTGCTCTAAGAATAGTAAATTGTGTGTTATTATTATTATTGTTATTATTATTATTGTAACTGGAAGTTGCAGTAATTAGACAGAAGCAAATACTGTACATTTTGACAACCGTTTTATTTTCTTTGTGCGAAGTAGCCTATGAGATGTGCAAAGAAAGGGAAAAAGAATAGGGAGGGGGGGAGGGGAGGGGGATGGCGCTAGATAATTCATGTTTCAGAAGGGGGGCGCGACAGAAAGAGTTTGAGAACCCCTGATGTAAGGTTCCTAACTCAGGAGTGGAGTTCTGTTTCAGTTTCTTGTTAAATGCGGGGAGTTGTATTTCTTGTGGACAGTTCACATCCCCCACGCGCTCCAATTGGTGTAAATCTTCCCAGATGTAATCTCGCTAACATTTAGTTAATCTGACAGCTGCTCATTCAATGTTGTCGTGCTCTCTACTGCAGCCTGATTGGACGCTCATAAAACTGTGTATAAACCTTGACTTTTTATTCATTCGGCCACAATTAATGTTCACCTATGATTCATGTTGTTGATTGCAGCGGAGAAGATCACTTCAGTCCAAGACTTTTATTCCATCAGAACGCCTACCAGGCAAGCTTAAGTTACCAAGTATCAATTTTGTAAGAACTTCAGTACGTTATAATGTGAATGACCTACAATCGTAACCGAAGTGATAAATTAAAATACTCAAAAACAGTTTCGCATATTGTGATTTAGTGACCTTTTTAATTTGTTATGTACCCCCAGGGGATCACACCTTGTGGGACGTGGGTTGGCGACCACGGGACCCCTGCTGAGTCCGGCATTGCTTCCACTTACTTGTGCCGGGCTCCTCTCCGTCTTCTTTCCTGTCGACCTCACTTGGTCAACTCTTGTTCTCTTCCTACCCCCGACGGTATTAGGGTATCCGAGGCCTAGAGAATTTTTCACTTTTCGCCTTAATTGGCCCTTGTCTCATCTTTCCTGATAACCTCATTCTTCGAGGGGTCAGCCTTCTTTATCTTTTCAGGTTATCTCCTGCCTTCTGCCCAAGGCCCACAAGGAGGCAGGGTGTGTGTAGGCCCACCACTTCAGGTGCACTCTAGGTAGGGCTACACCCTCAAGGGCTCACGGCTGGTGAGTTTGGAAGTTGGCGACCCCGCGGGATTCCTGAGCTGGGTCCGTTTTGTCCGCTTTTTCCTCTGACCTTGGGGCGGGCCCTCTCCTCTTTCCCTTTCCTATCTACCTTTCATGGCTCTCCTTCCATCCAAGTCCTTCAATCCTCATTTTTTGTGGGCTGAGGGCATTTCTTTTCTTCCCATCCTTTATTTGCCTTATTCTTTTCTTTTGTTTACCATTTCTTCTTCTAGTATGTAAGTTTGTATTTAGTATTAGTTATAGTTTTCATTCTCATCTCATGTTTTTCTATCACCCAACCCACAAGGGGCCGATAACCTAGATGTTAGGCCCCTTAAAACAACAATTATCATCATCATTATTATTATTTTGTTATGTGTATGAAATCATGAACCATGTACTGATTTCCCTACTCACTCATTGAAGTGCAATCTTCAAATTGTTGGTGCAATGTACGAGTGGTGATCGGAAACTATCGTTACAAAGCCTGCAGTAAAACGTGTACATTTTATTTCATACAACCATTACAGTCAACTAATAGTACATACATTAGGTTATTTTATGTTCGACAATGTCAAAATGTAAATATTATATGTCAAAAAACTGTATCATAATAATTATAACACTCTTTTTCATTATCAAAGAGTTTCTCCCACCAATCAGAGCTCAAGAAACAGTTGTATGACCAATTAGGTGAGGATAGCATCGCACCTGCACTGACTTCTACGGCCTCCTATTTTAAATTTCACTGCGTGGCTAGTGACATAATGGGGTATTCGAGGAGGCCATGGTCAAATACAAGGTATTCTCTGCGTCCCATGCGCTCTGTTCAGTACATAAAACTGGTGAAATCTCAACAGATATTTATCAATATTTATGTTCGAACATTAAATAGTTATAATTATCGTCGAACATAAACAGTCGTATGCAACTCGCCTATTGTGGTAATTAAGACACTCGTATGGAAATTGTAAAACTCGTTTTATAAACATACTCGTGTCTTAATTATTGCCACTATAGGCTCGTTGCATAATGTACTATTTTTAGACATAGTCTCCATATTGGTTTAGGCACTTGTCGCTTCGTGGATGAGTGTGAATATTCCCTCCTGGTGAAATCCTGTTCTTGCGTGTTCTGCCCCGAAGAGATCTAGAACTTCGTAATACGGGATGTATTTGGTGAGTCGAGAAAGAATGCCATGTTATGGCTATCAGCTGGAGCAATCCACTACAATCTTTCTGGTTACCGAACACCCCTGATGAATACACTGCCTGGTTTTCTGGATCACCTCCGGAAAGAACGATGGAAACTCGTACAGGTCAACAGTGCTTTTGGCAACTTTTTAAATAAATTCTAACAATACGTGTGGTCATAATTGCGCTATTATGATTCTTGATGTTTTGTTCATTTCAAAGGCTTCAGTGAACTTTGGACATAACCTTGAAGAGGGAATTGTGTTCAGAGATCAGTGTTTGTAGCTGTCTTTGTGAACAAAAAATTAATTTTAAAAAGTAACTTTGTTAAAAAAAAGTGTTAATGCACATGCAATTCGACAAAAAAATGTGTTTCAACTCCTCGTCTGAAGCAGATCGTCGTCCTCCTAAATGCTCCTTCAAGTGAGGAAACAGGTGAAAGTTGCTTGGAGCGAGGTCGCGGCTGTAGGGAGGACAATCAATGATATCCCAGCGAAACCGCTACAACAGCTTGGTGTTCTGGACTGTATGAGGTCGAGCGTTGTCATGAAGGAGGATGACGCTCTCGGTGAGAAGTCCTGGACACGGTTACATGTTTCGCCCACAGAAATCGAATAACTAAGAGATTCTCTTCCAGAGACCAGTTTTCCAATCGAGTCACCATTAGTTGTTTACCTACAACTAGCGCTGTAGGTGGCGGGTGGCTGAAACTCTGCACAGTGACCAACCGTGTGTATTCGAATCACCCCACAACCCACAATACTAATTTCTCTACAACAGACGAAACTCCAGGAATATCGGGCTTGTAACCTAATTTTCTGATCACCCCTTGTACATGAACTGATTCCCCTGCTCCACTGTCTGTTAGGTAGTCAGCCCGAAGGCTGGTTGGATCCTCAAAAAGTACCGCCGTTACGTTATGTGAGTAGATACCCACAAAAACCCAAGGCAGCGCTATTTTGAAGGAAGGAAGGAAGCTTGTAGTTTAACGTGACCGTTAATCTGTAGATCATAAGCCACGGGACCTCCTTTTTACGTGGAATCCGAACCACAGGACATGGCATTTCACTTCGAAAATCTCACATGCATTGTCCGGGAATCGAACAGCGCTATTTTGAGGCGTTCTAAGCAAGAAGAGGAGTGACAAGGCTATATTGTTGAAGGTTGCTGAAAAACTCTTGTTAAATATTTGGGAGGGGAATCATTCGTGTGTGTTATTATTTAACGAACAGTTTTGTATCAGTAGAGCTGAATGAGCTCATCTTCCCCTTAGGGGCTCAAACCTAATGGCACGTGGGTTGGCGACCAGGGGTCCTCAGTTGAACACGGGATTGCTTCTACTTATTTGTACCAGGCTACATTCTTTCATTTTTCCACCACCACAGACACTACAATAACACATGTTATCGGACAAATCTTGTGTGTTGGTGTATGTAAACGGGACTGAATGAGCACGATAATACAAGCCCCTAAATCAATCAACACCACCAAACAATCATGTTTCCTCTTTTCCATCTTCTGACCCCGACGGTATTAATGTAAGTCTGGTCTAGGGTGTCTTTCTTTCTCTCTCACTTTATTTCTTTCTTACTTTTTCTGCTTCCTACTTTCTTTCTTTCTTTCTTTCTTTCTTTCTTTCTTTCTTTCTTTATTTCTTTCATACTTTCTTTATTTCTCTTGTTGTTTGTTTGTTTGTTTGTTTGTTTGTTTGTTTGTTTGTTTCCTTCTTTCCTTCTTTCTTTCTTTCTCTCTCTTTCTTTCTATCTTTATTTCTATCTTCCTCTCTGTCTCAATTTCTTTCTTTCGTTTTTCCTTCTTTTTCTTTCTCTCTCTCTCTGTCCTTCTCTCTCTCTCTCTGTATTTCCTTCTTCCTTTCTCTTTCTTTCTTTCTTTCTTTCTTTCTTTCTCTGTCTCTCTTTATTTCTTCCTTTCCCTTTCTCTTTATTTCTTGCTTATCTCGTATTTTTGTTCTTCTTTTTTCGTTACAGACTATGTTCTGCCTACTGTAAGAACCCAACTATGTATGGTTCACCTTTAATAGTGTTTCACTCTGAAGGGAGGGGCAGATGACCTCGTAGTTCCGCCCCTTAAAACAACAATAACTAACTAACTCTCAAGGGATAAAGACTGGTTATCCCGAGAGATTTCTGAGCTTGCATACTTTTTCCCCTTTTCCATTGACTATATGGCGGATCTTCTGCTCCTTCCCTTTTCTGTCTGCTCTTCATGGCTCTACTTCCTTTCAAGTATCCCAATCCTCATTCGCCGGGAGTCGGGAGCAATTTCCTTTCCCGGTCTTCTGTTCCCGTTATGCTTTTATTCTTCTAGTGTGAAAGTTAGTATTCATCATCATTATCATTAGGGACAGATGTCCTAGATGTTACAATCACCACCACTGTGACGTCAGCTGCGGTCCAGTATTAACATTTGCCGTCCTGTGGTGGAGTGTTTGTGTCCATGATGTTGTGGTTGGTGTGATCATCACTGAGGTTTGTGAATGGAAGGGAATGTTTGTGTGTGTGTTGTTAATTATGGCAATAGACAGTGTTAACAGCTGGTTGTGACGTGCGCCTTGTCGAGCTAAATTAAGAACAAACATGGTCTAGATAGCAACACATGTTCCCGCTTACAAACATTCTCATATTTCTACCGCAACGCTGCCCACCAGCCAAGAAGTGTCTTCTTCGTATCACTGTCCATAGAGCAAGGTTTCTTATTTCTCGCTCCATCTTTTTTACTTGGCGCGAGGAAATGCGCAATATAGGTGTAGCGACGTTCCAAGCCAGATAACTATTAGACTAATATACCGGGCCCGGATAATTAGGCCTATGTGCTTAAAGCTTCGGGGGCTGCGTTGCGCAGACGGCAGAGGCGCTGAGCTTTTAACTGAAAAGGAGTGGGTTCGATCCCCACCCAGGTAGGGGATTTTAGAAACAAAACTACCACTTTCGGAAACGCAAATAGCCCTGGGTTTCACTCAGCCTGGAAGCAACTGAGGTATGGGTGGTGCTTAGTAATGACATTCAGGGCACAGTCAGTGCCTGTGGCTGCAGTGAAAGGTTCTACTCATAGGGTTAGTACTGCTGTTCTGACTCGGTGAGGAAAGCAATGGCAAACTACCTCACTCCTTATCTTGCCTAGTACGCCTCAATATAGCGCTGCCTTGGGTTTTTGTGGGTATCCACCCACATAACCTATCGGCGGTACTTTTTGAGGATCCAACCAGCCTTCGGGCTGACTACATAACAGACAGACACCAGAAATGAGTAACAGGGTAATTCCTGGAAGCAAAGACGGCCGGGCGTGGAGCTGACAACTCCATCCCATCTAGTGCTGATGTCACAAAATGTGGAAGCCTCTACCTTCCACAACCCCCTGGGCCTTCATGGCCTGTACGGAGTCGGCTTTGCTTTGCTTTTGGTTTTTGCTTAACTTTTTCAGAAATATGTATGTATTTATGTGATTAAAGTGGAAAATATGTGATTAAGTTTCCGAAATATGTTTTAAAATTTGATTGGTTGGTTCCTCAGTTTAGGGGCTGCGACAACGCGGTCATGTAGCTCCGTGTACTTTGTGTGTGTGTGTAGAATCTGTCTGATAGCCGGTGTTAATTGTGATGGCTGTATTAGTGTGTGTATCTGTTTTTTAATTCAAGTAAGGACTGCAGCTTTGAATTATTCAAATAGTTCCTACTTTTGCCACCAAACGCTACCGTCAACGACTACTAGGCCTAGTTCAGAACTTAGCTACTAGATGCCACCGCAGTCGGCTCTTGGCAACGAACGTAGAAACCTAAGAGCGTTGTTTACATTCCTAACCTATATATTTTACCTTCACACAGGTGTAATTAGTGGAAGGTTCTTTTACATACCATAAATCAATGACATGGGGCCACCGGCTTTACTTCCCCTCCGAAGGAAGGCATACTGAGGGCTTTTTAACGCTCTTAAAAATCCAACGGCTTCGGCCGGGTTTGAACCCGCGATCTTGGGCATAGAAGTTCAGCATGCTACCGACTACGCCACCGAAGCCGCCGTTTTTAAATTTGTATCATATTCATGTCCCCCAGTTACTCGAAATATAGTTGAATCGTCCAGCTGCTTGAATAATCCATAATCCTGTCTACAGTACAAATGTTGCCGCTTAATAGGCCGGGGCTTGCCTCAGTTTCCCAATCCTACCATACTTACTGCTGATGCGCTATACGAAATCATGTATGCGCTGTTTTCGAATTTCATTATAAAGAACAGAAGAAAAGGTCACTTCAAAAACTTTCACAGCACTCTGTCAATACTCACAAGTTTTGCAGACCACTGACTATTCAAGTAGAATTTCCTGTCGAGGTAAGGACTATTGGAGGTTTTAATGAGATTGTTGATTCCTGCCCCCCCCCCCCCCCCCCCCGCTCTACTTAACAGGGAAATGCCTGACTTGAAATACTACTACAATACAAAGACAATAAATACAATAAAAATATTTAAACACACAACTATCCAAGCCTTACTAATATAACACATGGCCAGGAGTTCCGAGAATACCTTAATAGCCTACTGTACTTTCATAATTATCTTCTACCGATATTTTCCATTTCAAAACTCCTCCTCCTATTAAAAGAATATTCCATGTGATGGACGAACCTTAATATTGGGCGGTGCGGAAAATTTATGAAACCATAGTCTACTGTTAAGAAATTAGTTTTTTACAAAACGAAAACACATTTTTTGTTTTATTAAAAATAAACAAATCATACGTATTTTTTTACTTAACACATAACATTATCGTTAAATTGCACAACAAGAAATAGGATTTTCCTTTTTAACAAGTGCTTTTTCAAAAGTTCATTTTTGCTGTTAGTTGTTTGAAATCTGGCTGATTGCGCAGTTTGCACGAGTTCGCTTCAATGTTTATCAGTTAGTTCAGATCGATATTCAGATTTAATGAATTTGGGCGTTGAGTACAGAGATTCACACACATATGTAATCCCAAATATTGAGATAAGTCCCTTAGCGCATTCTTTTGTTAGTGTGTATTTATCTTCTGGAATTTTCTTCCAAAATTCTATGGTCACTTCGTTTGAGTCCTTTCATATACTTTATATAACTTTATTAATTTTACTCTCAGCTTAGTTTTAGGAGCCGCATGCATCTCGCGAGCATCGTTTTGGATACCCCTGGTATATAGAAAGAATCAGTATCTAAGCGTTGTAGTCATTTCACGAGAAAATAAAAACAAACAAATAATAATAAGACAGCAATATGTTCTTACTAGTGCATGCTCTGTTTTAAATCAAAGCTTAAATCAACACACACCTACAGCACTGGAACATATGTGTGCAAAGTTACACGAGGAGGCCTGTTTACATGAATACTACGTGAAGAAATTGTATACCAGAATATTTAGTTCATGGTACTGGGATAAGGGATCTACCACTCCACGCTACCTCGGAAACAAATGCGAGTGATTTAAAATCTCCCTTCACATTGAAAATGAAAATCCACAGCCTGCTTCCAGTCTCTGGCCGGGTCAGGAATGGAATGAATGAAGCCCCCAACTAGCGGCGAGGATATGAACTGTGGCGGCTGCCGAGGCCTGACGCACTCCTCTGGGGCAATGATTAAATGAATGACCGATGAAATGAAATGATAGTGGAGAGTGTTGCTGGAATGAAATTTTTGACAGGGAAAACCGGAGTACCCGGAGAAAACCCTGTCTGCCTCCGTTTTGTCCAGCACAAATCTCACATGGAGTGACCGGGATTTGAACCTCGGACTCGGCGGTGAGAGGCCGGCGTGCTGCCGCCTAAGCCACGGAGGCTTTCCCTTCACATTAAATGAATTAATATCAGTTGGTCAAGTCGTGCAATACTTTACAACATAGGAGACAGATTCGATAGTTTCTACTTGCGTTCACGAGATATCCGCAGTGAACTGAGCAGCCGCAGTGGCGTAATGCTTTCGATAATATAAATGGTAGCCATCAGTAAAATAACCATTCCACTCAATTCTCCCCAGTCATTGGATTTCAGCTGTCACATTACTTAGCTCTTAAAACTCTATTTTTCAGTGCGGTATTTCAATTGGAGAGTTAAAAGAAAGTAGTTGGTTTCGTTCAGTGGATGTCTTCCATTAGTTTCCATGTCACAAAGTTCGTATCTTATTGCTGAACTGTTTGGATCCCCCATGAATCGTGCACGGCTAGGTTGATTTTATAATTCTTGGCTGATTAAGGAATTTCCTCGCTGGAGCAGATATAACGATCATGTGATTTCGCTGAAGTTAACCGGACACCGCTCTTCTGTGGGTAGTTTCTTCACTTCTTTTTCGTAGTAACTACAATAGCATTCATGGCTGTCACCGCGAAGGTCCGGTTCTTTTAACCTTTATCTTTTGCGTACGGTAGTGGTTGATTATTAACCAAAAGAGCTTCGGTGGCGTATTTGGTAGCATGCTGAACTGCTATTCCCAAGATCGCGCGTTCGAACCCAGTCGAAGTCGTCAGATTTTTAAGATTGATAAAATTCTTCAGTATGCCTTCCTTCGGAGGGGAAGTAAAGCCGGCGGGCCCATGTCATAGATTTATGGCATGAAAAAGAACCTACCACTACAATTGGTAGTGTGTAGCTAAATATGTATGTTATTTGGTGAGAAACGCTCTATCAAGTACCAACGTTTGCCGCTGGGTGACAGTGGCGTCTGGTAGCCAAAGTTGGAACTACTTGAAATTTTAATTTTATTCATCTTCATTCATTTCATCTCTCATTAACTCCTCTCGTGAGGTTGGCGCCAGGAAGGGCATCTGGCCGTAGAAACCATCAGCCACGTGGAATTTCATCGCATCTCATCCCCGACCCCGTTGCAAACGGGAGAAATAAGGGGTAGACAAAGATAGACTGATTTATATACCGAACACCTATCACAAGGAAATTGTACGAGGATAGAATCAAAGGTTAAATCTTTCAGCCTTAATTTTATTGTGTAATTGTACACCTTTGTGAAGACCAAATATATTTCAGGAAGCTCCTCGATCTACTGGACAAAACAAAATGAAGATAAAGCAAGAACTAAAGCAGAACACAAAGAATGAACTTAAAAATATAAAATAAAAACAAAAAACAATGATTAATCAGTAACAAACCCAAAAGCAACAACAAAATACAAAACTAACAACAACCAAAAAGACAGAAAAGGTAAAACAATATAAAACCAATACTTAATTTGCAATAGTAGATCTGTTGTTGTTCCTATTTTAGGGACTCCGGCATCGTGGTAATATAGAACCACACATTTGTTTGATAATCTGTGTTATTGTGATGGCTATATTAGTGTGGGTATTTGTAAATTGGTGATAGGATTGGGAAGGAGGTGGCCGTTGCCTTTAAGTGAGGAACCATATCAGCATTTGCCTGGAGTATAACTGGGTAAACCACGGAAAATCATTTACAGGATGGCTGAGGTGGGATTTAAACCACCCTGTCCTCATTTGAGCCTCACGAAGCTAAATGTACCCTATTGCAGCCCTCAGACCAGAATCGAACTCGGACCTCCGGGCTGACAGCCATAAATGCTAGCCGCTACACCACGAGGTAGTTATTGTGAAAACCAATTATATTTCCTGCATCTCCTTGATTTATTGGAAAAGACAAAAAGAACGCTGAAGCAAAATCAAGAGCAAAACACAAAGAAACAAAGCATAATAAAAAAGCGAGAGGAAAAGAAACCAAAATTAAGCAAAAAAAAAAACACAAAAACCAAAGCAAGAGAAAAAGAAACCAAAATCAAGCAAAAATAAACACAAAAGCTAAATAAAAAGCAAGAGATAAACGAACCAAAATCAAGCAGAAATAATCAAGAAACAAAAGCAAGTGAAAAAGAGACCAAAATCGAGGAAAGATAAACACAAAAGCAAGTGAAAATGAAACCGAAATCAAGCAAAAATAAACACAAAACAATATCAAGAGAAAAAAAACAAAACAGAGCAAACATAAACACAAAAGCGAGAGAAAGAAGCCAAAATCAAGCAAATATAAACACAAATACAAAAGCAAATTTAAAAAGCAAGAGAAAAAGAAACCAAAATCAACCAAGAATAAAACCAAAAACAAAAGCAAAAACGAAAAACACACTGAAACAAAACCAAAAGCAAGAACAAAACATAATTGGCACAAAAGCTGCAACAAAAATAAATCCTAAACTTAAAACGGAACAATGCTAATAATTTGCAAAAGTAGGTGTGTCCCATAAACGATTGAGAGACGTTAGCAGCTTTTAATTCAGACGAGACAAGCTCTAGCATCGTAGTTGGACCAGTTTGCTATCTTAATTTGTTATATTTATGTCTTTTGTTGAGGGAGGAAATGGGTGCATGGTGCTGAGGTGGACAGGATGCTTGCCTATCACCAAGGCTGATCGCGTTCGAGACCCATTCAGTGCATGTAGGAATTTCGAACTGAAATATCACGCCCTGTGGTTGGGATTCCACGTAAAAATGGAAGTCCCGTGGCTCATGAACGTGAGATTACGGTTACGTGAAACTACAAGCATCATTCCTTTGTCTTTTTTTCAAACTTACTACCTTGTTTGGACAATAAGTTTTGGGTTGAAATTGTTCCCTATATGTTATCAAAAACAAGATGTTCAGTAAAGAGCATATAGCCTACTTTCTCCTAAATACATGGGTATTGTTATAACTCTTTGTCCTTTTGAAGGAGTATAATTGAATGCTGGTTGTAGTCGCATGTTGAAATACAACGTGCTATACGGATATTAAACATGAATATGAGGTGCCCTTTCCTAGTGCTACCTCTGTAAAAAAATTCATTCAATTCCGTTTCACCGTGTTTGATTTGATATGGGGAATCGATTTGCACACATACATGTCCGCTATCTGGAAACTATTGGCCAAATGACCTTGTAGTTCAGTCAAAAGATGCTTCCCACATACTGGTATGTTGTTGCAAAATTTAGTAGAGATCAAATGATTAGGTTGATCGTAATTTGATTTAAGCTTTTAACATGTAGGTGGCCGCCATTCCGTTTCCGTCAAGATGGCGGCGATATAAAACATGACACTGCATTGCTAGTGCTACCTCTGTACCAAATTTCGTTCAGTTCGGTTTCACCGTGTTTGAATTGATAGGGGGAATCGATTTGCACACATACATGGCCGCCATCTGAAAACTATTGAGCTGACGACCTAGTAGTTTAGTCAGAAGACGCTCGCCATATAACTATATTTTGTCGCAAAATTTGGTAGAGATCGGATGATTAGTTTAGTCGTAATTTGATTTAAGCTTTGAACTTTTGGGTGGCCTCCATTACGTTTCTGTTAAGATGGTGGCGATATAAAACATGACACTAAGGTGCCCTTTGCTTGCTCTACCTCTGTACCAAATTTCGTTCAATTCGGTTTCACCGTGTTCGAATTGATAGTGGGTGACAGACATTCAGAGTACACACACTCACACACTGACAGACACACAATCTTTTTACCCTGTGTAGATCTCATACGTCTACTTTCATTTTTTGCAAAAATCGAAAGTAGGCTAAACAAGATGTTCAGTAAAGAACATATAGCCTACTTTCTCCTAAATGCATGGGTATTGTTATAACTCGTTGTCCTTTTCAAGGAGTATGATTGAATGTTGGTTGTAGGAACTTGTTGAAATACAACGTGCTATAGGGATATTAAACATGAATATGAGGTGCCCTTTGCTAGTGCTACCTCTGTACCAAATTTCGTTCAATTCGGTTTCACCGTGTTTGAATTGATAGGGGGAATCGATTTGCACACATACTTGGCCACCATCTGCAAACTATTGGGCTGATGTTCTTGCAGTTTGGTCAGAATATGTTTCCCACATAAAGATATGGTGTTGCAAAATTAGGTAGAGACTAGATTATTAGGTTGGTCGTAATTACATTTTAGCTTTTAACATTTGGGTGGCCGCGATTACGTTTCCATCAAGATAGCGGTGATATAAAACATGACACTGAGGTGCCCTTTGCTAGTGCTACCTCTATACCAAATTTCGTTCCATTTGGTTTCAGCGTGTTTGAATTAATAGGGGGAATCGATTCTGACACAAAGATGGCCGCCATCCGCAAACTATTAGGCGAATGACCTATTAGATTGGTCAAAGGATGCTCCCTCCATAAAGGTATGTAGTTGCAAAATTTGGTAGAGATCGGATGATTAGGTTAATCGTAATTTGATTTAAGCTTTTAACATTCGTGTGGCCGCCATTACGTTTCAGTCAAGATGGCGGCATTATAAAACATGACACTGAGGTGCCCTTTGCTAGTACTACCTCTGTACCAAATTTCGTTCCATTCGGTTCCACCGTGTTCGAATTAATAGGGGGAATCAATTTTGACATAAAGATGGCCTCCATCCGCAAACTATTAGGTGAATGACCTATTAGATTGGTCAAAGGATGCTCCCTCCATAAAGGTATGTAGTTGCAAAATTTGGTAGAGATCGGATGATTAGGTTAATCGTAATTTGATTTAAGCTTTGAACATTCGTGTGGCCGCCATTACGTTTCAGTCAAGATGGCGGCGATATAAAACATGACACTGAGGTGCCCTTTGCTAGTGCTACCTCTGTACCAAATTTCGTTCCATTCGGTTCCACCGTGTTCGAATTAATAGGGGGAATCAATTTTGACATAAAGATGGCCGCCATCCGCAAACTATCAGGTGAATGACCTATTAGATTGGTCAAAGGATGCTCCCTCCATAAAGGTATGTAGTTGCAAAATTTGGTAGAGATCGGATGATTAGGTTAATCGTAATTTGATTTAAGCTTTGAACATTCGTGTGGCCGCCATTACGTTTCAGTCAAGATGGCGGCGATATAAAACATGACACTAAGGTGCCCTTTGCTAGTGCTACCTCTGTACCAAATTTCGTTCCATTCGGTTCCACCGTGTTCGAATTGATAGGGGGAATCAATTTTGACATAAAGATGGCCGCCATCCGCAAACTATCAGGTGAATGACCTATTAGATTGGTCAAAGGATGCTCCCTCCATAAAGGTATGTAGTTGCAAAATTTGGTAGAGATCGGATGATTAGGTTAATCGTAATTTGATTTAAGCTTTGAACATTTGTGTGGCCGCCATTACGTTTCCGTCAAGATGGCGGCGATATAAAACACGACACTGAGGTGCCTTTTGTTAGTACTACCTCTGTACCAAATTTCGTTCCATTCGGTTGCACCGTGTCCGAATTAATAGGGGGAATCGATTTTCACACAAAGATGGCCGCCATCCGCAAACTATTACGCTGATGACCTATTGGTTTGGTCAAAGGATGCTCCCTCCATAAAGGTATGTCGTTGCAAAATTTGGTAGAGATCGGATGATTAGGTTAGTCGTAATTTGATTTAAGCTTTGAACATTTGTGTGGCCGCCATTACGTTTCCGTCAAGATGGCGGCGATATAAAACATGACACTGAGGTGTCCTTTGCTAGTGCTACCTTTGTACCAAATTTCGTTCAATGCGCATTCACCGTGTTCGAATTGATAGGGGGGGACAGACATTCAGAGTACACACACTCCCACACACTCACACACACACAGACACACACACACACAGACACACACACAGACTCACACACACACATACACACACACACTGACAGACACACTTTTTTCGCCCTGTGTTGATCTCATAAGTCTACTTTCATTTTTTGCAAAAATCGAAAGTAGGCTAAAAATAGATCATAAGACAAAACATATTCGATCTTTCAAATAAAAAATAAAAAATAAAAAGTCAACCCCTGGTTCTATCCAGCCCATGACGGGCTAAGGCCGACCAAGCGACCGCTGCCCAGCCATTTGGCCTACAGGTATTGGGGTGACGCGTGATCAGCCCGTCGGGTCGCCTCGGCCGTTAATCTTGGTATTCGGCGCTTTCTCACTGTCAGACAGCTACTCAATTGTCCTCACGAGGCTGAGTGCACCCCGTTCCAACCCTCACGTCAGTTTTAAAATCCCTGACGGAACCGGGGATCGAACCCGGGGCCTCCTGGTGAGAGGCAGGCGCACTACCCCAACACCACGGGGCCGGCGTAAGATCGATCTTTCAAATGGAAAATATATTTATTTGAAGAGAGCTTTTTGAAATGTGGAAATGTCCTGTAGAATATTTGAAAGTTCTTCACGGAACTTTATTTTTTAAATTTATTACATCTAAATTTCAGAGTTTGAAGTTCGTGAATTTTTCAAGTGAAATTGTGGGAATAGATTGCCTTAGAAATATTAAGAAAAATTGCGATACGTAGGCTACACATTTATTAGAAATAAAAATATGACAATAATAAATCTACCATAATCAAATAGCATAATACCCGCCACGGTGGGTGAGTGGTTGACGTGTCGGTCTACTATTCCCAAGCCTGCAGGTTCGCACCTGGCCGTGGTAAGTGATTTTTGAAAGGCGGCAAAAATTTACGACACGCATGTCATACGATGTTGGCATGTCAATGAACCCATTTGAATTCAGTTGGCCGTGTTCATAATGGCAAAATTAATCTCGGGAGTTTCCGCCAACACAAAGTTCCTAATTTCTCTACTAGAAAGCGCTATAGTATTCAAGGAGCTTAGATAATTAACCTCCTTGACTTTCAAAGTGCTTCAAGGAACAACGAAATTCGACTTGCAAGCTACCCTCTGGGTGTCAAATAACAAAGCTTGCACCCGGCACCCGAGACCATACGATATTATTATTATTATTATTATTATTATTATTATTATTATTATTATTATTATTATTATTATTATTATTATTATTATTATTATTATTATTATTAAATGAGCCTCCGTGGCTTAGGCGGCAGCACGCCGGCCTCTCACCGCTGGGTCCGTGGTTCAAATCCCGACCACTCCATGTGAGATCTGTGCTGGACAAAACGGAGGCAGACAGGTTTTTCTCCGGGTACTCCGGTTTTCCCTGTCATAATTTCATTCCAGCAACACTCTCCACTATCATTTCATTTCATCTGTCATTCATTTAATCATTGCCCCAGAGGAGTGCGTCAGGCCTCGGCAGCTGGCACACTTTATATCCTCGCCGCTAGATGGGGGCTTCATTCATTCCATCCCTGACCCGGTCGGTGACTGGAAGCAGGCAGTGGATTTTCATTATTATTAAATAAATAAACTGGTAAGCCAATTTATGTGCTCTCGAGGTACGCAGGCTATTGAGACTTCAGTCGCGAAGGTCCTGGGCCTTGACTCTGCCAAGAAAAGTACAGTAACTCTAGTGTGCGAGGTTAAAATGGGCACTTTTAGCCTCGTCAAGAAAAGCTGAGAAGTTGATTTTACCCCCAGCCTCCTTGGAAGTGTTTTTTCCTGGTTTCTCTCTTCTAATTCAGGCAAATGCCACGAGTTTCGTAATTTAAACCCACGGTCACCTCTTTCCAATCCTAGCCTCAATTACACATACATACAATTTGATGATGATGATAATTGTTGTTTTAAAGTGCCTAACATCTATATTATCGGCCCCTAATGAAAAGGGTGAAAGCTGAAATGAAAAATATGAAATGAACCTACTGTCCTGCTACAACTACTTACAACTGCTGACATAATTAACTTACAAACTACAAGAAGGAGTGGAAAAGGAAAAGAGAAAGGGGAATAAAAGACGGGAAGATAATAAGTGCCCTCAACCCTCGAAGTATGAGGAATCAGGGACTTGGAAAGAAGAAGGGCCATGAAAGGCAGTTAAAGGAAGAGATAGTCCACCCTAAATCAGTGGGAAACGGGGCGAGGGGGGATGGCACGGACTTAAGAGGAGGTATGACCTCTCGAAGAATGTGGGTGTCACGGATGTTGAGACAAGGGGAAATTAAGGCGAGAAAGTGAAAGACTCCCTCGGATACCCTTGGATATCGTCAGGGTCGGAAGAAAACAAGAGTTGACCAAGGGAGGTCGACAGAAATGATGACAGAGATGAGCCAGGCACAAGTTAGTGGGAGCCATGTCAGACTAAGCTGCGGTCCCGTGGTCGCCAACCCACGTTCCACTTGATGTGTGCCTCTGGGGGTACACACACAAGACTACAGATACCACGATAACACATCTACCTAATTATATGGGGCTGATGATTGCAATGTCCAAGCCCATAAAACAAAACAACAGCTCTCCAGAAATGTCTATAGCAATAATGCGGCTGTTAGAGACGCCGAGGTACATTCCCCCCCCCCCCCCCTGAATTTGAAATGTAATCTCATATATAAGCACCCTCATTTATCAAATAACTGCACCGGTATTCGATTCCGCACCTTGGGATACAGCAGGCTGCGGCACGCAGTCAGCCGCTCGTCAAAGGGACATGAAGGGACGACTGATGTGAGTGCAAGAAGAATTATAATTTTGTCAACTAGCAGCCCGCCCCGTGTTCGCCCGAGAACAGTTATGAATGCATTAAGTTACGTGATAAGCGCTTTCTTTTCGATGTCAATGAACTACGACCTATATTCGTTTTACGTCTACATGATGGGTTAAAATCTCTGACTAGACTATTATTTATATTATCATGAGATGCAAGTGCAACGAATTCTTGTCAGACGTAATTTAGGAATGGTGAGGTGCATGAAACACAAATCCCCCCTTCCATCCAATCTTAACTTGACTGTGTATATTGTGGAACTAAAAGTTCACAGGTGAAATGAAGAAAAGACAAGTTGCACTTCATGGGTTACTCCAAACACAACCATTCTTCTCTGAAGTCTTAACTCAATACGACTCGACAGTTTGCTGCTGACTGTATCTGGGGTAATAGGCTCTCCCGCTAGCTAGACTGTAACTGGGGTCATAGGCTCGCCTCTAGTTAGCCTCAATAATTGAATGGAGATTGTTGGAAGAAATTAAAACGTAAAAACACTTACAGTGGGCGATGTATTGAAGATAGAGATATGTTCTCCAGGACTTTTTTTGTAAAACTTTTCATGCTGAACAATTCTTATAGCCAACTCATAGTATTCTTGATATTTTTAACGGTTTGTCCAGCGTAAGCTTAAAAAGCGCACGGACGCCAGGTGTTTTGTTTTTCACTGAAATCGTTACTGCTTGGCATTTTTTAAATCATAAATAAATAATATTCTACAGAAATCATCCTCGAGATATCCTTTACAGAATGGTGAAAACCGCATCAAAATCCATGGAATGGTTCTCGAGATTACCCGTGACATCCAAGAATCGGGGACTTGGTTTTATACTATGTGGTGATGTACTGTAGTAACGCTGATGGGAGTGTGCTGGATAAGTGGGGCCATGCACTGTATAACTTATTGCAGGTTGGAGTCCAACTTACTGTGGCGTAAGATCAGATTATGCGAAAGTATTACACTAAGACTTCATGGTTTATTGAAATGAACATATCTAATACTTTCACGTTGTTCGTAGCGGCTTTTGAAATGTCATTATTGCCCTTTGGGATGCAGTGTATTAGAGTGAGCGCATATTTCACGGCGGATATCGCAGCTGCAAAGTAGAAAGTGCAAAGCATATAAAACAGTTTTATCGCGATAGTGCATACATTCCATTCTGTACAGTGTGTTAGAATGTATGGCAGGCGTTGTGAGACTGTGAGTACCACCCTCATGCTATATCATGTACCCGGCCACCTTTAAAACGAATATATTATTATTATTGTTATACAATAATCATGCGCCTCTCTTTCCTTTTCCTATCTCCCTCTCTCCGGCTTGCCACGGTGGGTGAGTGGTTATCGTGTTGGACTACCAACCCCAAACTTGCAGGTTCGTTCCTGGCCGTGGTAAGTGATTTTTGAAAGGCGACAAAAATCACGGCACGCATGTCATACGTTGTTGGCATGTTAAAGAACCCATTTGAATTAGGCCGTGTTCATAATGGCAAAATTAATCTCTGGATTTTCCGCCAACACATAGTTCCTTGACTTTGAAAGCATTCCAAGGAACGACAAAATTCGACATGCAAGCTGCTCTCTGGGCGCAAATAACAAAGCTTGCACCCGGCACAGAGGCTATACGATATTATTATTCTCTCTCTCCTTCTGAAGTGCCGAAACACCTAGGGATTTCACCGCTCAACTGCTTGCATGACTCATACAAATAAGATACATTTACGTATGGACAGTTGAGTCAAATAAACATATGTCATTTTACTCATAAAACAGGGATGTCCAATTATTTTTAAGGTAGATTAAAAATACTATTTCACAAAATGATAAAATCTCTGACTGTAAAAAACTTGCAATGAAAACACTATTATTCCGTTTCGTGCAACATAATTTGAATTGAAGAATGGGTCTCAAGGGAATTTGTGCTCGCGATCACTTTCTGGCTCGTATGACAAGAGCACCTAATTTCATTTAAAGATAACCGCGGTGTTCGCGAACACCTGGTTGAGAACGCCTGATGTACAGGGTGGCACAAGCAATCAGCCGCATTTGCTCCCATGTTTTGAAGATATTAACTATACATTCGTGTTGTATTAATATGTACTGTAGCTAGAACCATCCCAAAGACTGTTTATCCCCCGAAACTCTCCCAGTGGCTCACAACTAGAGGGACGAGGGGATTGGCAACCAGGGGACCCCACTTGAGTCCACCAAAGTTTCGATGGGCTCCTTTCTGTCATCTTTCCTGTTGACCTTCCTTGGCCAATCCTTGTTCTTTTCAGACGCTGACATAATAGGCCGGGTATCGAAGGTTTATGGTGTGCCATTTTCCCGTCTTGGTCCTTGTCTTATCTTCGCTGAACGTCGCGTGGTGGCGTAGCCGTGCGCTTTAAATCACCCACCACGGCCGCGTTGAGGAACTGCAGCAAGTCCGGAGATCGGAGGTTCCAATCCCAGCGCTAACAACGGCTATCCTGAGTATGATCAAACACTCCATCCTGCTACTGCCTGGATTAGCACCTTAATTCAAGTCCCGTGGCACCTGTCTCATCCCGACCTACTACACGCCCTTGTACAGTCACCACAGATTATCAGACAAATTCAACACACACCTAAGTGCACGGTGCTGATGACCAAGGTGTCCACACCCCTAAAATGAGTTAAAACTTCATCTTTGCTGATACCCTCAGTTTTTGAGGAATCAGACATCCTATTGCCTTTATCACGGTATCTTCTGTCTTCTGCAAAAGGCACTAAAAGAGGCAAGGCGTGTGTATCCCCACCGCTTATGGTGGAAATGCACTCATGCTTTCATCGACGTTAAACATCCCCTTTGGGGAAAAAATCTGGAATCCCGGCGTCTCTAAAAGCCGTAGTAGTTAAAAGGTGCGTAAAACCAATAACATCAATATTATTATGTTGTTGTTGTTGCTTATTTTATAGGCTATGACATCGTGGTCATATAGCCTCGTGTACCTGGGAGTGTGCGTGGGGGATTTGTGCGATAACCTGTGTTATTGTGATGACTGTACTAGTGTGCGTATTTGCAAATTATTGAGGGATAGGATTGGTAGGGAGGTGGCCGTGGCCTAAGTTAGAGGAACCATCCAGCATTTGCCTGGAGTAGAAGAGGGGGGGGGGGGGGGAGAGCGTGGAAAAACACATCCATGATGGCTGAGGTGGGAATAAAACCCTCCTCTTCTCAGTTTTACCCTACAAGTGCTCCCCGTTCCAGCCCCCACACCAGAATTAAAATTTCTCGGCAGAGCTGGGATTCAAACCTGGACAGCCAAGAACACCAGGCGTTACATCACGAGGTGGTGTCAACATTAGGCTATTAGCTGGTGTAGATATTTCGGCACGGTGCCGTTTAGGGGATCTACACATCAATTAGATATTCCGATTCCACTGTCATCAAGACAAGAAACCAAAAATGTATCTTCTCAACCTGTAGTCACCAGATGTAAAACGAGAGGTCTTTAGCTTGTTGACTAGTAGGCTACGTCACAAATTGCTGGCGAATGTTCCCGTGCTTCAAAAAAAAACTAGCTTCTTAGCCTGAATCAATCCCGTGATCTTGGGATTGTAATGCGTCAATTAATCAAGAAAGGCAATATTGTTCAGCGGCGAAGAGTTCCTTTGATTGCAAGAGTCCTGCGACGTGTAACATGCTGCTCTCTCTCGCTAGTTCATCAAACTACTTGGAGCTGGCAGGCGAGGTCTCGATGGATCAGTCGGTAAGCTGTTACTCAGGTTCGATTTCTGGCTGTGTGAAGAAATTGAATCCTGGCGTGTTGTTAGGAACAAGGTACACTCAGCTTCCAGTTCGATTTCCACTTCAGCTATAGTCTAATAGTTTCAGTTAGGTGTTGTTGATTCATTTAGAGGCTTTGCGACATCGTGGTCTTGTATTCGCAGTGGCGTAACTAGAAATTGTTTCTGGAGGGGAATGAGCTGAGTCAAAATTACATTGCGGGGGGCTCGGACTTAATGGGACACAATCAATGAAATCAATCTACGATCTTGAAGTTTCAAAACCTCTTACCTATATTTTGTCGTGTTTGATTTCATTAGCGTTTAATACGTTGTATTTGCACTTATCAATGTGTAAATGCTCAAAAATTAACAAAGTTGTTGATATTAAATTATAAATTCCAGTCTTCTTAGCGATATCATCTGCCCTTGCTATTCCCCGACATTGTATAAACATTAATAAAATACAGTTAACAACTAAAGTTTAACTTAAAGCAGCGATACAGCTTAACTTGTTATTATTGACTTCTCAAAATGACGCACTCACTTGGATGCTAACAGAATGACAAGTAACAAGTGGTGTATTACCGAGTGAGTTAGCAGTGGTCGTTACAGTGTGGCTGAAGGCAGTCGCTCACATCCTGGAGGCGAGGAGGTTCGAATCCCCCCGCCGGCAACCTTGAAAATGGGCTTCTGTGGTTTCCCATCTTCCTTCCAGGCAAATGCCGGAGTTGGTCCCAAACCATTGGCCACAGCCGCTACCTTCCAATTCCTCCTCCTTACACTCACACTTTCCTCCCCAGACAACACTCCACACGAGACGTTACTTGTAGCTCACCCCATGGGTGTCCACATAGAAGCGAGCCGAACATGTCCTCGGACACTCTCGGCACTAATGAAAGAAGAACAAAAGTGGCGTATTTTGGGAAAGAGCTGTGAGGATATTGTTGCATCCCCGCCTAATGGCACGGACTTAAGCCATAGGCCGATCAGGGGTTCTCCAAGATTATGTACTAGGATCGTTATTGTGTCTTTACCGATAGCTTCTGATAGGGGTTGCAGTACATCTCTACTACACGAGGAAATGGGAGTGGGAGGAAATTCAGGAATCAATGAAAGAGATTGGAAGCTTGGTTGGTTGGTTGGTTGGTTTGTTGGTTCTTAAGTTTAAGGGCTGTGACAACGCGGTGTGTGTAGAATCTGTCTAATAACCGGTGTTAATTGTGATGACTGTATTCGTGTATGTTATCTGTCTTTTTTTTTTAAATTTAAGTACAGACCGCAACTTAGAATTTTTCTAATAGTTCCTACTTTTTCCGCCAAGCGCCACCGTCAACGACTACTAGGCCAAGCTCAGAACTTAGCTACTAGACGCCACCGCAGTCGGCTCTTGGCAACGAACGTAGAAACCTAAGAGCGTTGTTTACAATCTTAACCTATCCAATTTAGCTTCACACAGGTGCAATTAGTGGAAGGTTCTTAAACATGCCATAAATCTATGACATGGGACCGCCGGCTTTACTTCCCCTCCGAAGGAAGGCATACTGAGGGATTGTTATCGCTCTTAAAAAATCCGACGGCTTCGGCCGGGTTTGAACCCGCTATCTTGGGCATAGAAGCTCAGCATGCTACCGACTACGCCACCGAAGCCGCCCATTGGAAGCTTAACTCCCAGATTATTCACTAGCTTAAGGCAGTAAAGGAAAGTGCCACCATGGATACAAGGATTGAATCGATTACAAATCGACCTTGAAATGAAATATAAATATTGGTTCTAACCTGTTTTCTCAGCTTTGCTAGCTCCCAAGTACCGCCTCAGCTCCGTGCCCCTTGGTCAACGAGCGTTGGACGACCCAACTTGCCCGATCTCCCAATCGGCAGGCAATCGACCTCTTGTCACTTCCGTCTCTGTCCTCTTTGACCTGAGCCCGCAATTTTTAGCCGATTTTCAATTTTGAAAAAAAAAAAGGCTTATGAGATCACCTTTTGTCCGTGTGTGTGTGTGTGTGCGTGTGTGTGAGGTGTGTGTGTGTGTGTCCCTAATAACTTCTAAACGGTTGGAGCGATTTCAATGAAACTCGGTGAGTTTATAGCACTATTCCGGACGACCCCGACCGTGCCCTTCAAATTTTGTTACGTCTCACCAATCCAACATGGCGGCTGTGCGGAAATATTTCACTAGCATTCAATATCTCCGAAACTATTCCTGATATCACCCTGGAATATTTTACGGTGATAAAGGGAACTACTAAAAGTTCACCAATGTGACTTTTGAAAAACTGATAACTACAAAACCAACATGGCGGCCACGCGAATTTGCGACTTTTAAATAGACGTTTCGCGCGATTTAACCAACCAAAAGCAATAAAACTTGGTACAGTATATGTTTATACACATTGTAATGCACCGACATTTAACTTCGTTCAATTGTTTATATAACCACAAGATGGCAAGATGAAGTTTGAATGCTACACGTTCACAATAATCTTCATGTAACAGTACATAACTCTAGGACCTACATATATACAATTCAACATGGCGACCATCCGAAATATGTAGTCGGTTCTTAATATCTACGAATCTGTTACAGCAACCAAACTGAAATTTTGTATGTTGATAGTGGCAGTTAACATAAGTAGGATATATGAAAATAGGCTGTATAGTTCTTCACGGAACTACTTGTTTATAATAAGGCAGCAAGGTTCTTGCTGACCAGGTTGAACTGGGGTTGAATGTCCGGTAAGGTTCCGCCTTGAACCGACACCGGGACATAACAATATAGTGCTACAACACTCAGGCTAACTGAACAGCTGACCATTCTTATCATTCAATAAGTGTTAAGTTAGGGTAACGTAAACATTTTACACGAGAGAAAAGAAATTAACTTACTTAATCCTATCATTTGTCATCAATCCGAAGATTGATTTTTTCAACATTTTAAAACCTCAATACATTTCATAGTGGTCTCCGTGGCTTAGGCGGCAGAACGCCGGCCTCTCACCGCTGGCGTCCGTGGTTCAAATCCCAGTCACTCCATGTGAGATTTGTGCTGGACAAACCGGAGGCAGACAGATTTTTTTCGCGTACTCCGGTTTTCCCTGTCAATATTTAATTCCAGCAACACTCTCCACTTTCATCTGTCATTCATTTAATCATTGCCCCAGAGGAGTGCGACAGGCTTCGGCAGCCGTTACAGTTCATATCCTCGCCGCTAGATGGGGGCTTCATTCATTCCATTCCTGACGCGGTCGGTCGACTGGAAGCAGGCTGAGGATTTTCATTTTCAGTAAATTTCATACTTGTATTAGGCCTATTTGTCACTGGGGGGTGATTGATCCCCGTAGTAACGCCACTGTGTGGAATATGCTCATTAGCTGTGTTATTATGACACTGTGCTAGTGTGTGCCCAGATATTTTGAACTAAATATTAACATTTTTGTTTGTTTTAGGTTACAAGAGAAAGGATAAGCCCCAAAGACACAGCGTGGCCGTGGACTCCAGCCGTCTTGTGCACCAAAATGGAACGTGAGTAGAACACCTTTCAAACTGACTCGTTGATTAAAATAAGCTACAGTACAATTAGTAGCAATTAGTTCAACAGCCCATTGAGGGCCTTGGTCTACCAAGCGACCGCTACTGAGCCATGTGACCTGAAAATTGCGCAGTGACGGGTGGTTAGCGTGACTTTTCCCCTCAGAAGGAAGCTAGTAAATTAACGTGACCGTTAATCAAGTGATCATGAGCCACGGTCCTCCTTTTTACGTGGGATCCGAACCACAGGACATTTATTTATGTCTTTTGCAGTGGCGAAGTTAGGGCTCGTGGCCCTCTCTTACACGGCATTTTACTTCGAAAACCTCACATGCCTTGACCGGGAATCGAACCTGGTCCACCTTGGTGGTTTCCCCTTGGGGTTCATCTTGTATTTTTTATTTCATTTTTTATTAACCATGGGTTTAGACGTGCGATGGGGTGATGCAGAAATTCAGATATCGGTGGCTTGCTTCCCGATGTTTACAAAGGTAATCCTCTGCGTGATTTTGCCCCGAATTTTTCCTCACCCTATCCGGGAAAATGCTAGGATAGTGGTGCCTACCCCATTACCTTACTCTAACATATAGCTTACAGTTAGCCTACACCCACGATTAGAGTCACCACATAAACACAGATTATACGACAAATGCAACCCACACGTTGTTGTTATTTATTTTGGACATCGTGGTCATTTAGCCTAGTGTATAACCTGTGTTATTGTGGTGTATGTAGTATTGTTTGGGATGGAGGCGGTCGTGGCCTTAAGTTAGAAACCATCCCGGCATTAGCCTAGTGTAGAAATGGGAAACCAAGGAAAACCACTTCCAGCATGGCTGAGATAGGAATCGAACCCTCCTCTTCTCAATTTTGCCTCACGAGGCCGAGTGAACTCCGTTTAAGCCCTCAAAACATAATTACATTTCTTGGCACCAAACACACGCAAGCACACGGTGTTGATGACCATGATATCCCTAGCCCCTGAAATGAACTAACCAGAAGAGCCGTCTCCTGTTAATTATTTAAAAATAATATTTGCGATTCATGAACTATGATATTAAACATTCTTGAAGAGTCACGCCCGCACGTTGGGGACTACACAAGTTGTTAGCAGCTCCTTCAGACTTAAAGCATGTATTAGCGACACGTTAATGTGATCACCATTAATGACATAAGACTGAGTAACGTGCCAAATAACTTGTAATAAGCTTTCATAATGAACAAAGTGAACACAATACTACATCCTCTCAGCACTTTAATTCCACTTTTAGGATAATCTAATTTTAGACTAGACATACCCGCCTCAGGTTAGTTAGTTATTGAGGTTTAAAGGGACGGAACTACGAGGACATCTGCCCCTATTCGACACAGGCTGCTCCATACTGTGCAATAGCAAAAACAAATAGACACGATAGTTCTTTGGGCTTTTGCCCGTATAAAACCATTAAAAAATTTAAAATCTGCTTCTAGACGTTTCCAAAGGAAATTTGCTCGTTAATTAAACTATTAACGTACTGAATATCATTCTTGGCTGTCACCCCTGAGGTCCGCGTTCAATTCCTGGCTCTGACAAAAATGTCAATTACGGTCTGTGGTCTGGAAAGAGATACACTCAGCCTCGGGAGGCAGCACTGAGAAGAGACGGGTTTAATTCCTGTCACAGCGATCCTAAAAGTATTTTTCTCTTGTATTGCATGCCGACCGACAAATTTCCTAACTTAGTCATGGCTGCCTCTTTCCAAATGCTAGTTTCAATAATTATAGTTTCACTTAACTTACAACCACAAACACTTCAGTAACACTGGTACAAATTCTAAACGCGTGCGCAAACACACACATACACCCAAGTACACGGGGATAAATTATCAAGATGTCCAAAGCTCCTACACTAGATGAAGACACAACAACAAAAGCAACAATTATTTAAGTACTGAACAAGTGAGCAATGTTCTTGGCGAATTATCTGGGATAATTTTCTTCTTCTTTTTCTTCGATTCGGCCAACTAGGGACCACGTCAGTTCAACTGTCTCTTCTTCCGAGCTCTAACTACCGGCCAGTGTTCCCGCATTCGTCTCCGGTGTTGTTCTTTTCTCTCTTGGGACCACGCCTTCCCTGTCTTCAGCTTCGGCTTTTCCTGGAAACCTTTGTGTGTACGTAGTTTTTCTTGAAGTGGAACACGCTCCTGGATATCTTTAGGGGAAATTTCCATTTCACGTAGATCTTTCTCAACTTCCGTAAACCATGCCCCTTTGGTTTTCTTATCTTGAAAGTACGTCAATATCCGTTTTGATATCCTGCCTGGGCTCATTCGTGTCACATGGCTATAAAAGGCAATCCTTCTTTTTCGAATCGTGTCACTGATCTTCTCCACGTGCATGTACAATTCGTGGTTGTGACGCCTTCTGTACTCGCTGTTTTCTTTGATGGGACCCAGGATTTTCCTCAAAATCTTCCTTTCTTTCGCCTCTAGTTTTTGCATTAGACCTTTCTTGTTCATTATTAGAGTCTCAGCCGCATACAGAGCCTCTGGTCGAATAACAGTGCAGTAATGTATAATTTTGGCGTTTAAGGATATCGATCTCTTATTGTAGATGTCTTTAGTCAGGTTGTATGCCATTTCCATTTTATTAATGCGTGACATGAAGGTTTCCTTCTCTGATAGGTTCGGCTCTATCCATTCACCGAGGTATTTAAACTTTTCTGCCTTCTGAACCTTTCCTAGTCCGACCTCCAGTTCCCGGGGCGCTGATTTTATGTTTGTCATGAATTGTGTCATCTCAAAGGAGATTTGAAGCCCAGCCTTGATTATTATTAATGTATTATTTATTTTATTATTAATTCTTATTCTTTTATTGTGGCGTGAACCCAAGGAGATCTCATGTTCAATATTCCGTTCAATTAAGGTGGGGCTAACCAAATAGTTGAACTGAACAGTTCCGTTTCTTAATACGCTCCACCACACAAACTACTATATCAATTGTTATGAAACTTTATCAACATTTACCATTATGACATAAAATAGTTGAGTTTACTGAAAAGACAATACCATTCACTGTTACCAACATTACAATTAATCCGTATGGAATGATGAATATCTCTCCCCGCCAAGCTCTGACAAGAGCTGTTTCTAGGCTGATCCTTCATTACCAATTCATCAGGACATTTTTCAACCACATCTCAGGTTGACATCTAGGAAATCTCCCTGGTTACTAGGTGAGGAATTGGTTCAAGCGCAATTTAATGTCTATCAAGCATTGCCCAACCATTGGGTATCCTCGAATCCAGACAAATATCAACCAACTCAACCCCCTCCTGGTTTCAACTTATCCCGTAAAACTTGGACGTCACTAAATCGACTAAGAACCCGACATGGGAGATGCCAGTATTGGAGGCATAAGTGGAAGTTGATCGACCGTCCAGCCTGCGATTGCAGTGAAGTGCCACAGACGGTTTATCACATTGCCATTGAATTTCCTATAAGGAGGTTCAGTGGGACGCTACAAGAAATACATGAGGCTACAGATGAAGCACTGAATTGGTTAAACTCGTTGGACATCCATTCGTAATGCTCGTATCTTCTTCCTTCTCAGAACTTATGTACATTTTGTATATACTAGCAATAAAGTTTTCACCTTATTTTTAACATATGTATCCTTTATGCCATACGAAATATACATATATATTACAACTAATCAATTCATAAAAATAAATTATTAAGCAAAAGGTACATTTATGACCTTACTATTGAAGTTAAGGATTTGAAACTAAATACATTTGAAGAAGATTTCGTGGCTTGCAATCCAACTTAGAATCCTGGTTCTGTAGTTCATCAATTTATTATTTGTAGAATTTTCTTTGATAAGTTTAAAAATAGCTTATTTTTGATGCAATGCACAAATTCTGCAGCCATTATTCTAGATCAGATTATTGCACATACGCGTATAAAGACACTGTGAAAATTCCAAGTAGATCAATCCAGTAATGTCTGAGAGAATACATCTTGTTTGCATAAAAATAAACGTTTTAAGAAATGGCTCACAATGAAATGTCTGCAAATAGATTTATAAGAAAATGATAGAAGTTGATAAACTTTAAATACTCTTATCTCGGAAATAGATTAACATATTTGCTCAAACAAACTTCCTATGATATGTTGAGAAACCAAAACATCAAAAAGGATAAAATTGATTTTTCCACCAAAATCTAAGTTCTTCTTCTTGGTCGTAGTTCGATTTCGAACGTCGTGACCCTTCACGCAATTCTGTTAACAATACCCGGCCATACACCACGGTCTTCTGCTGTGTGCATTATTTCTGAAGTGGCAGATTAGTCAGACTCTTTATCTGGTCAAGGTACCGGTTCGGGGTGCGTCCCCTCAGCCGTTTTCCGTCAACTTTACCCTGGATGATACACGTCTCAATGCCATCTCGCCGGATGACATGGCCGAAATATCTCAACATTTGCCTTTGTATGTTTAGGAGTAAGCGTGCTACAGGAGCAATCATTAGCTCCTTCAGAATAGATTCATTTGTTCTTCTTGCTACCCACGACATTCGTAGCATTCATCGATAACGCGTCATCTCGAGGGCTTCGATTCTTCTACGGCGGCATGCAGCATTTATAGTCCAGGACTCAGAGCCATGCGTGACGATGGAAAATATCAAAGCTTCCTCGGTAATTTGATGATCTTTCCATATTCTTGTTAGACTAGACAGTGCTTTCTTAGCCATACCTTTTCTTCTTTAATTTCTCCTTCACAGTTTCCCTTAGTGGAAATGTGAACTCCTAGGTAGACTATTTCTTCCTCGAGATCGATATCTCGTATTAGCTGGAAGGGACGAGGTAATGCTCGCTCTCTGTCTACTATCATCAAGTAACACTTGGTTCGGTTTAGTGTAAGGCCTGTTTCTTCACCGAACCTCTCATTGCGTTGTAAAAGTCCTGCCAGCTCTTACTCCGAACTAGCCAGCAACATGGTATCGTTAAGTTAGCGCTATCTTTAAGCTTCAATCAAGAACATACTGTTTACTGATCTGACTTCAATGCTCATGAGACTGCTGGGAGGAGGGAATCTGTGGTTACACTGGCCATCACCCGTGTATTTTAACACTTTGAGCACAGTTCTGCTTACAACTAATTGCTGATAAATAAGTGGAATTGGGTGACAAAACATTGAGCAGTTGTTAAGAGAAACAGCACACAGATGGTAATTTGTTGTTCGCAAATGAGGCAACCTGTAATAAGAAAGATTTAAAATGAAGCAGCTGTTACATATGCATCCCGCATAACATACACGCAAGAAGTGTTGCGCTCGCAAGCTACAAGGCGTAATCGTTAGCCTACACTGAGAATGAAGAAGCATAAACTGTAATATCCTGTACGGTACCAGCAACGTTGTGCACGTCATTGAGAAGGGATGGTTTTCATTCCTGCTCATCTATCCTAGAGAAGGTTTTCTGTGAATTCGCAATTCTACTCCAGGCAAATGACGGCATGGTATCCAACTTTAGGCTACGGTCACCTCTTATACCATCCCACATCCAACTACATATTCATACACTCGTGCAAACTGCACCATAACAAAGGCTATTAGACATGTGTTGCACTGAACTAAGTACACAAGCCTAATCAGCACGATGTTAAACAATCCCTAAATGAAGTATCAAATTGCCAGTTAATTTGCTATCCTCTTCAATATTGCAATTACATTGATCACCATTGAATTTCTTTAATTTTAAGCTGGAGTTATGAACGAGGGCGGACCCAAAAGAAACCGGATAGAGAACGCGCTGCCATTGGTGGGCGTAGTAGAAATTTCTCCCGCTAGATAGGGTTAATAGAGACCTTCACGAAAGAACTGACCAGACGGCGTATTTTTGTATGTGAGGTTTTGACCGTAGTGTTGTTTTTCTGTTAATAATAGGGCAGATGACCTCATAGTTCCGCCCCTTAAAAAAACAATAACTAACTATAACTTTGCCTTAATGTCCTCGTGTTTCGTCTGCGAAGTCGTTATGGCAGATTTAAAAGAACGCCGTGGTGATAGGCAACCTCTTCAACAGTCTTGCTTAGCTGACTGCAATATGGCAGGCGTGTTTATCGCCGCATTACTCAAGTGCTGAAGAGGTTGCCTATCTCCACGGCGTTTGACGTTAGACCATGTCATCTCACCACGCCTAAAGCTTCCAAACCACTCAATAACTTGTTTTGAAACGTACTTCCGGATTAAATGATATTTTGAAAAAGAGAATGCTAAAGAACGTTTGTTTTTAACATGGGACTTGTTCTACAGATTTAAAAAAACTTATCAGTTTAGTGTGTGTCATCATACGGCCAACAAGGAAGCGGCGTTTGGTTAATACACAAAATATTCAAATGTGGAATAATAAAATTAAAAAATTAAAAGCAGAAAGTAGTAACATTCAGCGATAAACCTGGTACGAGTCAGCAACAAGATGAGGACGTGTAAAAATTGAACAATCAACAACTTCAAATGAAATTACTTCAATGAAACGCGAACCTCGCCAATAGAAGTCATACGATACTCGTATGGTTTCGTTCAAACAATACATGGACACCAAGCGTTAGACTTTGTCGTATGCAGTTTACTAAATTGATGTTAAGTTTATTATTTCTTTTCTTTTTGTTATCCTAAAATCTTAATTCCCAAGTCATGTTTTCAACATTAAGTTCCTAGACTGTTGTTTGAGGTTTCAGTCTTTGACTGGTTTGATGCAACGCTCCATACCTCCCTGTCCCGAGCTAATAATTTAATCTCTACATAGATACCACACCCTACATCCGAGGCAATCTGTTTAACATATTCTAACCTTGGCCTACCCCTACAGTTCTTATACTCGACCCTTCCTTCCATAGCTAAGCTTGCTATTCCTGGATGTCTTAGTATGTGTCCTACCAACCTATCTCTTCTCTTCATTAGCAGTCGCCAGAAACATATCTCCTCTCCCACTCGTCTTAATACCTCTTCGTTTGTAACCCTATCTACCCATCTGATGTTCATCATTCTCCTGTAACACCACATTTCAAACGCTTCAATTCTCCTCTTTTCTGCTGCACCAATAGGCCAAGTTTCACTTCCATAGAGTGCCACACTTCAGGCAAAGGCTTTCAAAAATGACTTCCTAATACCTAAATCTATATTCGATGTCAACAGATTCCTTTTCTGTAGAAATGCTTTCTTTGCCTGAGCTAACCTACTTTTTATATCCCCTTTGCTTCGTCCATCACTAGTTATTTTGCTTCCTAAGTAACAGAAGTCTCCTACTTCCTTTAGTTTTTCACCTGCCAATTTGATGTCCATAGAGGTTTATGATTTATTTCGGCAGCATTCCAATATTTTTGTTTTACATTTATTCATTTTCATCATGAATTCTTTCCTCAAGACGGAGTCCATACCATTCAAAAACTGAAGGATAAGAATTGTGAATTTTTAGCAATATTATTTTAGTAATAATAGAAATTAATTAATTTAATTAGTAACCTTTCAGGATGTGATGAATAGGGGTTATTTTGAACTGTACGGCCATGAATATTAACAGCATTATCAAATCGTATTGGTATTGGTAAACTGTGATGCGTTCCGCTAATGCGTACCCTAGTCTATCATCAATAATTCTCTTTTCAAGTGTTCCGAGTATTTTTCCTCCACTTGAGCATTGAGTGCTGGATCTTGGTTTGCAAGCCCCGCTCATCCTTTACCGTCAGCCAGACACTCAACCCCCAACCATTAATATTGTCCTCGTCAGCAAGACAGCTTGTGACGGACTCTGCTCTGGTACAAGTTAAGTGAAAATAACGTCACTTCTTTGGAAGTGGCTTTGATCCTTACATTCCTCCGTTCTCCCTTTACTTCCATCGGTATTTAAAGTGTATCAAATCACAATTACTTCAGTAGTACTTTATACTGTACCCTTACGTACATTGGACAGATGGTCCATGATTGCACCTAACAAATAATCATCAAAATTACGCTCCATACTAAATAACAACTTTACCAATTTGGGGCACCCAGACCTGAACCAAGGACCCAGGGGAGGTTCATAGCCCTCAGTAGCCAGCATATCATTTGGTCGCAATATCGAATATTCAGCCACAAGTACAATGTTTGTACAGGCAAGTTTCATCAGCTCAAGGGACGTTGTTTGATACCTGTACAAAATGCCCTTGGAGACAAAGACCGTGAGGCAGCTGCAGTCGTGTCACGCTTTACGATCAGGGGATTCCCCGCACCTGAGCCGTTCAAGTACGACAATTAGAAATGCCATTCGTACAGGAGCATGATAGGTGTGACAATTAGGAGGGACTGTCGCTGAGGGTCATGATGTAAATATCCTCGCGGGGAATCTCCTCATCATAAAGTATTATTATTATTATTATCATCATCATCATCATCATCATCATCATCTGGCGGTCAACAAAAATATCTTCCTTGATTCATTGCTGCATTAAGTCATATGCGATAGAAGGTGTAGTTCACGGAACTCAGAAGTCACCGTGTCTCGCAGAAAATAAACTTAAATATATTCGATATCTGTCTCATTCCGACAATAACTTATTTCCTCCAGGGGCCTACAATTTGTGGGACGTGGATTGGTGACCATGGGACCCCAGCTGAGTCCAGAATTGCTTCCACTTACATGTGGCGGGCTCCTTTCAGTTATCCTTCCTGTCGGCCTTCCTTGGTCAACACTTGTTCTCTTCTTACCCCGACGGTATTAGGGTATCTGAGGCCTAGGGAGACTTTCACTTTCCCGCCTGAATTGGTCCTTGTCTCATCTTTCCTGGTACTCTCATTCTTAGAGAGGTCAGCTTTCTTTCTCTCTTCATGATATCTCTTGCCTTCTGTTGAAGGCCCTACAGGAGGTAGGGTGTGTGTAGACCCACCACTTATGGTGCACATTCTCAAGGGCTCTCAGCTGGTGACTTCGGGAGTTGGGGATCCTGAGGGATTCCTGAGCTGGGTCTGTTTCTTCCCCCTTTTTCCACTGACCTTGGGGTGGACGCTCTCTTCTTTCCCCTTTCGTATTTGTCTTTCATAGCTCTCCTTCCCTCTAAGCCCCTTAATTCTCTTCCTTCGTGGATTGAGGGCACTAATTTTCGTCCTGTCTATTATTTCCTTTTGGCTTTTCTTACGAGTATGTATACATTTCTTCTTTTAGTACGTAAGTTAGTTGTAAGTTTGTAGTTAATTCTAGTTCCATTTTTTAAATTTCATCATCTTTCATTTTCATCTGAACTATTAGAGGCCAATAACCTAGATGTTAGGCCCCTTAAAACAACAATTATCATCATCAATAACTAAGTTTTGGAAACGCTGTTGTTTATTTAAGAAAAAATCGATTTTACGACCGCAGTTGATAAAAAACGCGAAAACTGATTTAAACGTTTACTTGAGTAGAACATATGAATTGTTAAGGTATGAAGTTGTGGTATTTATTGAGTGGTATGTGAATCTTAAACACAACCAATCTAGCGAAATGAGGGCTTATTATCGGAGTCAGTGACTAAAGATGGTATGGTCTTCAAAAAACAAGCATTTTGTCTGTTCGCCAATGAAATCACACAATATAAACGAATCCATTAGACGCCCACCATGCCTTACTGGACATCTAAAATATTGTAGCTACTCGTGTGGAACAAAAAGATTAAGTGATAATTACGATAAATTACACAAAACAGTCACAGCAAAGCGCATTGTGCTCACAGCGATAAAAACATGATTTATAAAATCAGAAATGGGATGAGTTTGGGAGCGGGATGTTGTATTATCAACGATCCATCACGCCAATGTGTTCTCATGTAATTTTATAATCGGTTTGGGAACAGCGCAAATGTTGCCTGCTGGCATAATTAATCAATGTTGCTGCAATGTGAAGTATTGTCAACAGAGTTGCTTCTGTCCCAGTTGGGAAATATATTGTCGTCCATATTCTCGTGTGGAATGTAGGCCTAAGTCTGCGACAGGGATGACAACTTCTTTCTACTAAAAGAAGGAATGAATTTCACAAATCGCATGACATACATCTCTAAAATTGGGCCATATCGTGAAAAGTTGAGAAGGTACTATTTACTGATTCTGAATGTATGTAAATATTATATGTCAGAAAACGGTATCATAATGGAAGTCATTAAAGTACTAATTTTCATTGTTGTTGTTGTTGTTGTTGTTGTTTGAGTCTTCAGTCTTTTGACTGGTTTGATGCAGCTCTCCATGCCTCCCTGTCCTGAGCTAATCGTTTCATCTCTACATAACTACCACACCCTACATCTGAGGCAATCTGTTTAACATATTCTAACCTTGGTCTACCCCTACAGTTCTTGTCCTCGACCCTTCCTTCCATAACTAAGCTTGCTATTCGTGGGTGTCTTAGTATGTGTCCTACCAACCTATCTCTTCTCTTCATTAGCAGTCGCCAGAAACATCTCTCCTCTCCCACTCGTCTTAATACCTCTATGTTTGTAACCCTATCTACCCATCTGATCTTCATCATTCTCCTGTAACACCACATTTCAAATGCTTCTATTCTCCTCTTTTCTGCTGCACCAATAGTCCAAGTTTCACTTCCATAGAGCGCCACGCTCCAGACAAAGGCTTTCAAAAATGACTTCCTAATACCTAAATCTATATTCGATGTCAGCAGATTCCTTTTTTGTAGAAAAGCTTTCTTTGCCTGAGCCAACCTACTTTTTATATCCTCTATGCTTCGTCCATCACTGGTTATTCTACTTCCTAAGTAACAGAAGTCTTCTACTTCCTTCAGCTTTTCACCTGTCAATTTGATCTCCATAGAGGTTTCAGATTTATTTCGGCTGCATTCCAGTATTTTTGTTTTACATTTATTAATTTTAATCATGAATTTTTTCTGTAAGACGGAGTCCATACCATTCAAAACCTCGTTCAAATCCTCAGGCTTGTCGGCCAAGATGACGATGTCATCAGCAAATCTCAGAGTTGAAATTATTTCTCCTTGAATCTTCACTCCCACTTTAAATTTTTCTCTAATTTCCTTCATTGCTTGTTCAATGTAAAGATTGAAAAGTATGGGTGATAAGTTGCAGCCATTATAACACAGTTTTTCCAACCAATCAGAGCTCAATATTTTCATTCATTGACCAATTAGGTAAGGATAGCTTCTGGCATGCACTCAAAATCCAACATGTCGGACATGAATTACACGATTTGAAAGTTGACAATGTAGCCTATATTGGATCAACCATTGTAGTTACAATGCATAACCAAACTGGGCAATATTGCAAAAGAAATAGCACTGTACCTTAATATCCACAACCCCACTTTCTACACATTCGTAAGATTTCGCCGAGAATTTTAGTAAATGCTGTTGTTGATATAAACACACCAGGACGTCATGGAGGAAGCAGGCATATGACATGAGTTCCACGGAAATCATAATCCAGCTCTCTGTTCAGTAAATGGATTTCTTATGCGAAACGTTTCCGCCAGATGTCATAACTGTTTTAATTGGGACTCAATTGATAAGCCTTCCGTTGACATTTTATGCCCATCGAATTTCAAGAATAACTAGTTGATAATACGACACATTTTAATTTTAAAGCGTTTGCAACAGCCTCTTTTGTGTTATTTGACCAAAATGATCCAACATAGTACCTGTGCGCTATCTGTTGGTGCTACTTCAGGATAAACAATGTTTCAAAGCTTTGGGATTCGTTATTGGGTTGAGCTCAAATGCCGAGCCAACACAATTCCCAAGAGGAAGAATTCAACCGACAGAACCTCGACAGATATTAATGATATTTATGTTAGAACCTATAAAAAAAGTTATAATTATCGTCGAACATAAACAGTCGTATGCAACTCGCCTATAATGGTAATTAAGACACTCGTATGCAAACTATAAAACTCGCTTCTCTCGTTTTATAAACATACTCGCGTCTTAATTATTGCCATTATAGGCTCGTTGTACAATGTACAATTTTAGACCTACTATTCTATTGTCTCACTAACAGCCTTACTTTGCACATAAAGTAAATATACTTTTTATGAGGATAGTTGAGAAAACCTAATAAAAACCTTTGGACTAATCTGGTTTTCGCCGAAATCTTAGTTGAATACAAAAATTAAGAATATTATAATCCTCAAATACGATTATGTATTATATAATCCCAACAAAGTACAAATCATTATCGAATGCCAAACATTCCAGGTGATTCATTATCTTGAAAAAGCATTGGAAAAGCATTGGACTTGTCTTATTTTTGTAGAATCCCCAATATTTTACACTCCTATATAACCCGACCCGTCTGCCTCTTGGAGACAGCAATAATATCTATACGTAGAGCTGGTCCTGAAGAGGAAGAATATGTATTTATCTCAAAAAGTCAATTTTTGGACTTTGGAATGAACCCTTCAATTGTATTATATTTTCGAAGCATCTTAAAGAATGCTCGTTTGATTATAGTATCATTTTCTCTAATTATATTGCAACACTTTTTCCTTATTCATGAATTGCATTCTAAGTGAAACCATGTTGTGTCAAAAGCATCGCTTGGAATACACTTCAATTGCATATTTGAATACTCTAAATGCATTACAATTTAGGATTTGTGTAGTTAGTCTGTCCTCTGTGTGATTAACTATGTAGGCCTACTGTTCCCCAAGACAGAGCTCTTCTCTCGGGAATTTGTTCTAGACAAATAAATAAAAAATAAATAGAAATCTTTCTTGCTGGATCAGCGGTAGAGTGTACACTTTCTGATCCAAAGATCATGGGTTCAAATCTCGGGCAAGGAAAGTGGATTTATGAAGGGCGTAGAAAATCCATGGCTCTTCGAGTCGGACGATGCTAACTGGTAAAAAGAATCTCGCCTCTTTCCGGGTGGGTAAGAATGAATAGATTTCCTGGTGGGAATTTGTTGATGTCGAAATTCTCCCAGGGGAGAAAATTAAAATATTTTAATTTCAGCCACAAGTCGATCAGTTTCATTTCACTGCTAGAGAGCAGTGTAAACGGGAATCCTAAATTTGAGAGTAGACCTCCCAGATGACTCCAGCTTAAAGGATCTACAACAGGTAGCTGAGACCATACATTATTGTTATTTTTATTATTGTTATTATTATTATAACTTTCAGGCATTCAAATATTGTTATAAATAGGGCTCGGATGTTTAGGAAATACCGTATATTTTTCTTTGCCTCTATTTTCATGCCCGATTGGTTTCTGATGCAAATCAAGTGATAATCGTACAATACAGTGGTTTTGTATTTGTCATATAAATGCATATTTCGAGCATTTTTTTAACCATTAGGTCATATTTTGAGCATTTTCTTTTTTTTGGAAAAACGTCATATTTCTGTAGTTTGACGGCAGCTGTAGGTGTGCAATCATCCTCAACTCACCGAACGGGAACTAGTGTTTACAGAAATTGACTGTAAATAACCACTTACACATGCATATTCAGAACATTAATATGAAAAAGGAATAAAGAATTTAGTTAACAATTCAATCTCGAAAGGATTGTCGCTTGGATTTATAATTAAAAATAAACGCCCATATTTAAATCAGTCAGTTTCAGGTCATATTTTGTCTTCTTTGAGTGATATTTCGTCAATTTTAAGGTCACATTTACTTGCATATTCGGATAATTTTTGGGTCTTAAACATCCCAGCCCTAGTTATAAGTAATACTATTTTTAAAAATTGCAAGATATAATTCTTCTACCGTCGAAAGGACGGTGTCTGGGTGCTGAACACACCTTGTAAGCAGATACAACTGGTGATGGTGACAGGCCGAAAGGAACTGTCCCGGCTTTTGATTGGTGGTGAAAATCGGAAGCCACGAAAACCATTTTCAGGATGGCTGACGTGGACTAAGAACTCACGCTCTTCGGATGCCAGCGAGGCACGAACTAGCGCGTTGTCGCTCTCAGCCACCGTGGCCGTTTAAAATAAAATATATAGAAATAATAAAATTTTAATATTTAACTTTGAAGATATTCCTGGATATTCTTCCCTTACTAGTGACTAGCATTATTGGCTGTCACCCGTTAAGTCCGGGTTCGATTCCTGACTCTGCCAAGAAATTTTAATTCTAGTCTGAGGGCTGGAACGAGGCCAACTCAGCCTCGTGATGCAATACTGAGAAGAGGTGGTTTCGGTTCCTACCTCAGCCGTCTTGGAAGTGGTTTTCCGTGACTCCAGACAAATGCCGGGATTGTGCTCACTTACGCCATGGCTGCCTCCTTCCCAAACCTCACCTGCATTACAACTACACACACTTATACATCCATCACGCTAACACAGGTTATCAGACAAATTTCACACACACCGAAGTACACGGACCTATACGACCACGATGTCGCAAAGCCCCCAAATCAATCAATAGAAACAATACTTAACTGCTGAATTTATCGTAATGTGTCTCCAACTTATATTTTTGAAAGTTGTTCTTATGTTTTGTACATTTCATTTCAGTCTTAAACGAAATATTTACAAAGATTTTTTTATTTTTACTAGAATCTTTCTTTCTGTATTTACATGTTAATATTAGTTAGGTTGTATTTAACTTAATAGCTTCTGCTTATTTCAAGAAGCTATTAAGTTTAAACAACTAATTATTTCAGCTAACCCCCTATAGCTTAGTGGACTGTATATTAACCACCCACTATAAGGACAATTTATATAGTCAACGATACTGATGTTTGATACTTTCAGTCTTATATCAAGGAATTTTGTTTTGGGAGCGTTAATATCTCTGAAAACCAAAAATTACTTCTTTATCTCATTGACCTAAGATGCTGGACAAAGGATATTTTAAAAATAAGAAACATATTTAAAAAGTAAACAGAAGTATCATAATAAAATGAGAATTAAAAATACATCTACTTGTATTTTAAAAATAAAAAACAAATAAACTAATAAAAAATAAAATTTTCATAATTTTATATTCTTTATTTTAAGATGATAAAAATGATGACAAAATTATAAAAATAAATATAAACATTTAAATGTTAAAGAAAACAAAAATTAAAATTAATAATAATTACGGTTCAATTAGGCTAAAATAATAGAGATTAAATTAAAATAATTCAATATAAAATAACTTCAATAACATTCTGACTTATGAAGGGTTAACTTTCCCATGTGTGTTTACCTATTTGCTGGTCTGGAGTGGAGTTGGACAAACACTGTCCCAGCTGGTAATGGTATTCCCCCGCAGGGATCTGTCCTTGGCCCCACGCTTTTCCACCATCCTCCTGGCTCCTATTGATCTTGTAAGAGACGCATTTCTCTCCTCTCTCGTCTTCTCTCTCCACTTCCTTTATCTAATTTAATATCCACTAACATAGCTCAAAGTGCTGCAGAAATCTTCAGTTTAGTTTAGTGTGAACAAAGAACGGAATAATATGCTGGATATAGAAGAGTTAAATTGAATGTATAACTTTCGTAATGGCTCAATGGAAATAATAATAATAATAATAATAATAATAATAATAATAATAATTGTTTGATCTGTATACTATAAAATGAAATAAATAAGATTTTTAAACTCTTTAGAATGACAAAGTTTCTTCTGTAAAGTTGTGAAGCACTCTTCACAGTTGCCTGTAAAAAAAAAAAAAAAATGAAGTATTATAAGCCATTTTTCAGTGTTGCCTATTTCTATTTTAGTCGGTCGACACAAATTATGCCCAATTACATTAGGCGGGAAAACAAGTATGCTGGGAAGAGTTCACCAACAAAATTGAGCAAGATAGTAGAGGAAATCAGAAACTACTGTATAGAGTAATAAAATCGAAAAGAGCAGACCAAGAAAAAATCAAGGCATTAGAGAGAGAAGATGGTTCCATAGTACATGATGAAAAAGGTCTTCAGAAGGTGATTTCTAAGTATTTTGAAAAGCTTTATAATGGGGATGACTTCCCAGAGGAAGAACGAGATAAGAAAATGGAAATAGATGGAGAAAAAGAAGAGAACCCAATAACATGGTTGGAACTTGAAAGGACAGTGAAAGCAATGAGCAAAGGTAAAGCAAGTGGAAAAGACGAATTCAATGCTGATATGATTAAGGCAGCAGGAAGCATTGGACTACAGTGGCTATACCGAACCCTCAATGCCATATGGAAGGATGAAAGGATACCTGAAGATTGGCAACAAGGAAGCATTGTACCACTGTTCAAGAAAGGAAATAGGAAGAAATGTGAAAATTATAGAGGTATAACATTGTTATCACATGGGCTAAAAATAATGGAGAAAGTCATAGGCAAGAGACTGAGGGATATAATAGAACCTCAGTTAGAGGAAGAACAGTATGGCTTTAGACCGAATAGATCAACAATAGACTTGATATTTGCAGTGCGAATGATAATGGAAAAGCATCTAGAAATGAACCAGGAAATCATCTTTATATTTTTGAATGTGGAAAAAGCCTATGATACAGTTAAAAGAAAATATGTATGGGAATGCCTACTGAAAAGGAATGTACCAAAATCACTAATTAACAAGATAAAAATGTTGTATTATGAGAGTAAGAGCAGTGTACAAGTGGGTAGTGGTGATTCTGAAACATTCTATACAAAAAAAGGCCTCAAGCAAGGAAGTGCACTGTCACCATTATTATTTGTTATATTGATGGATGAAATCATAAAACGTGTAAAACAGAGATCAGTAGTGATGAAGTGAAGGCCTTGGTATTTGCAGATGATGTGGTGATTTGGGGAGAGGGAGAAAAGGAAGTACAAAGGAGATTGGACATTTGGAATGAAAAGCAGAAGGAGTTTGGAATGGTAATTAGTAAAAAGAAAACTGTAGTCCTGCACTGTGGAAAAGAGGAAAAGAGAAGCCAAGTGAACATAGATGGAGAATGGTTGCAGAATGTGGAACAGTTCCCATATCTGGGTAGCATTGTTAACGGAGGTAATGAAATCAACCCTGAAATTAACAACAGACTAAGTAAGAGCACAACATTCTATCATCAAGTCAGAGAGCTTTTATGGGATGACAAAGTGTCCAGGAGAACGAAATTAACACTATATAAACAGTACTTCATACCAATTGTAACATACGGACTGGAAACGCTGGTAACTAACAAGAGACAAGATAGTAAGATCCAAGCAGCAGAAATGAAATTTTTAAGAACATCTGTAAAAAAGACAAGAAGAGATAGAATTCAAAATGTTAAAATCAGAGAGGAGCTAAATGTGGAACCGTTAGTACAGAAGATACGGAAAGCAAGACTGAGATGGTTCGGACATGTGAAGAGAATGGGAAAGGAACGAGCGGCAAGAAGGGAGTTGGAAAGAGAAGTTAAGGGTAGGCGATCAGTTGGAAGACCAAGAAGAAGATGGATGGATCAGATTCGGAAGGACATCGGAGAAGCTGGATTGGATGTGGAGGAAGTAATGGAACAGGAAAAGTGGAAGGACAGAAACGAGTGGAAGAGGCTTGTTAACCACACCCGGGCGACTGGAGTGGGACATTGATGATGATGATGATGACAAGTATTTATATGCCCTAACATGCAATAAATATTAATTAAATTATTTATCACAAAATAAGACGCTTTTATGTACAAAAATGGGGAGGTACTTAATTGGATGACATGTTTCGATCGTGAAGCGATCATCATCAGATGCTGTTCAGGCTCAGTTAGTATACAATGTTATGAATTACACTTATGCACAAATATATACACAATGTTTAGAATACATAAGTTTATAAGAACTTGTGTGACTTGTCACAGATGTTATTGTTCACGTGTATGATTGTTGTATTATTATTAATGTAGTTTAAGTTTGTTAACCTATTGAATTATTATTGTGACTAACTTAAGGAATGATTTTGTCTACACTATTTTGTTATTTATGTTCTAAATGAACTGTTCCTATTTAACTGGTTGTCTATTTTAATGTGGTTATACCTCAATGTGGTGAATACACAAATGATACATTGAACTAGAGTGGAATAAGATTATGTAAACTTAGCTGGTATTTGAAACCTGAGCCCTATAAAGCGTCCACTTTCGGTCAGTATACCTTCCTTCTGAGGGGAAGTATAGCCGGCGGTCCCGTATAATAGATGTATGGCATGTAAAAGAACCTTCCACTAATTACACTTCTGTGAAGCCAACATTTTTGTAGGTTAGAATTGATAACGCTATATTAGTTCCAACGTTCGCGACCAGGTGTTGACTGCGATAGCATCTAGTAGCCAAGTCAGCAAGCTAGGTGTCGTGTACGGTAGATTTGGTAGCAAAAGTAGGAACTACTTAAAATTATTGTCTGCAGTTCTTACTTCAATTGAAACAGTTAACACACACTAATACAGCCATCACAATTAACACCGGTTATCAGACAGATTCTACACACACCCAAAGTACCCGGGGCTACATGACCGCGTTGTCGCAGCCCCTAAACTGAGGAACCAACCAACCATCGGTCACTTCTCATCTCGGCCATTTTTGTACATAAAAGCGTGTTATTCTGTGATAGATATCTTATGTAGTAGGCTATTACTTTCAGGTTAGGGTACATACAAACTTGTTTTCCCGCCTAATGTAATTGGGCACAATTTGTGTTGACCGACTGGAAAGCGCTCTTTAACAGAACTAAAATACATGCTTTTTCAGTCGGTCAACACTCTATTTGCGTTGTTTTGTGTGGACCTTCTGAAATGTAGCCTATAAATAATATGAAGTTTCTTCCGTCATTCTACATTCCAGTCTGACTGACTGTTGTCGGTGTTGCTTCTTCTAGGGGCTTGAGCATCGTGGCCGTCATTCCCATTTTCTTGGGTGTTTGCAAGAAACTCTGTACGCCAAACTCTGTTATTGAGGTGTCGGCATCAGTTGTGTGGAATTCGTGATATTTGAAAGAAGGTTGTTATTGATGGACTTTGTGACTTGTGGTCATGAAGCTCCGTGTTCTTGGGTGTGTGTTACTGTGATATCTGTACTAATGTGTGTATTTGCAAGCTAGGATTTGTGTAGGAAGCGGCCGTGGTCCTAAGTTAGGTACCATCCCGGCATTTTCTTGGAGTAGAAGTGAGAAACCAAGGAAAACCACTTCCAAGATGGCTGAGGTGGGAATAGAACCCCGCCTTTCTCAATTATTGCCTCACGAGGCTGAGTGTACCCAGTTCAAGCGCTCAGATCAGAATAAAATATCTTGGCATAGCCGGAAATCGAACCCAGGCCTCCGCGGTGATAGCCAAGAATGCTAGCCAACCAGTATTTGCCTCGAATAGAACTTGGGGAAACCACAGGAAACGCCATCCAGGATGACTGAGGTGAGAACCGAACCCACGATTAACTCAGTTGTCCTCACAAGGCTAGATGGACTTCGATCCTAGAATTGAATATTTTTGGCAGAACCAATAATCGAATCTGTGATTCAGGAATGGCAGCCAACGACGCTAGATTTTTCCACCACAAGGCGATCTAGCTAACGTACAGATCAAGCCGAACCACGGAGACCTTTTATCTGAGGGATCGCAAGCTGGGATTATCTTTCATTATATCTGAGAATTTGAGTGACGTGCGGTGAAAGGGCGTCCATAAACTACCACGAACTCCCGATTGTGGCCGAACAATGGAGATCCCCCAACACAGCTTCACTCGGTTAGAATGCCCCGTCAAGCTAATCTCAGAAAGAACTTTCTCTCTTTCTCTCTCTCTCTCTCTCTCTCTCTCTCTCTCTCTCTCTCCAAGTTTGCTGCCTTCCCCATTCTCAAAACTTTTCTTTTTCAAAATCGACGGTGCAGACCAGTTGAAGAGTATTGTGCTAAAATTCACCAAGTCCATCCCTTAAGAATTTTCATTGCAATTTGGATCTGTGCTATCCAAGTACTGAGCCAATCTTATTATTGTTACCTTTCAAAACAGGTTTGAAACCTTAATAATTATATAAATACCGGTAATAATAATAATAATAATAATAATAATAATAATAATAATAATAATAAATACAGGGCCTTTGCGGGGAATTTCACATGTGTTAAACCGCCCACCCGGATTTAGTGTTATGCGGGTTAGACGCGACACAGTTCTCTCCAGTCGGTTGCAGGATATTTTTGTGGGAGAGATTTTGAAAAATGGGACGGAAGTGGATCGGACGGAAGTGTGTAAGACGCACTGCCAGCTAGATCGCATCCCTCCTAGCTGCTTTAGTAGCCCGGAGGGATACGATCCGAACCAGCTGGCAGTGGTACCATTTGGAATGTATATAACATACGGATAACGTCAAGGTTTGGAGACGCCATTACAGATATTTCTACAATGAATAATCTTCAAGTTATCGTCCTTGGTGTAAAAATATTCATTAAAACATATTTGCTGAAAACAATTATGATTTATTAAGAGTCTGTTTTTCAATCTCTGGATAAAAGTGATGGGCAACTCGCCGAGTAACTTTCCTCAACACTTTCATACTGAACGGTAAACGCTCATGCGAACTCTGGTGTCAACACATTGAAACATAAACCACAAGTCTTCGTATCAGTATTTAAATGATGATATGCTTTAATATGAAACATTGTAACTAGTCGTCAAAGCCGGTATTATGTTTCTGCACAATGGCTATTCAGATATTAACTCGCATTGCGGTAATGCAGTGATCAATGTAATATGTATCGATGATTTTATACGGGAACTGGGCTAGCCTTTCATAGACCACTATAGTAATTTCCTTTACTGTCAAGTAGGTGTATTCATAACTAATTTGAAACTCAATTCCGCGCAGGAACATTATCGAACAAAAGCAAAATATCAATGGAGCATAAAAAATACTTCCATATTATTACCGGCACGTGAAAATGAGTAGGCCTACCTGTCTTGTACTCCAAATGTCTGTGGCTGTAATGGCTGCGTGGGTAACATCTTGGTCTGCGAGTCATGAGGTCTCAGGTTCGAAACCCAGTCCCGGTAATTATTTTTGCTACCGGAGTATCGATTTAAACTATATCATAACATTATGCGTCATTTTAACAGAATCTACATGAAATTACGATTTATCTAACTTTAATTACAATAGTTTGCACCGAGCTGAAGTTGGAAAATTTGATTGTATTGAACATTATTTCTAGTGGTCTATAGATAGGCTAGAGACTATGGTTTCATTCCTCCTCTTAATTTACAATAGGCCTATAATATGTGTTGTTTGTTCAAAGAAGTTTGACAGTAGCATATCTCCAATTCATTCTATATATTCAGCATAGTACCAGTATGAAAACGGAGCGTAAATTAACATATTAAGAATATCCAAGCTGTGTAGTATACGAGTAGGATAACATGTCAGATGACTTCACATACATTTCATCTCAATTTCATAGTAGGATAACATATCAGATGTTACACATCATATGCGTCTACTGTAAGGCTCGTATATTTTTATTATAATTATTTGTTTAAACGCACTTTGTAAACAAATTGTCGATCTTTAGGAAATGAGTATGCAATTTGTCACAGCTGCTGGTAATTCTATTGAATGCTTATTTGTTGCGAACGGTTCCTTGTGGGTGACCCATGTGTATATACCACCCACCCAGGTTAACTGTTATGCGGGTTTGAGGTGACACAGCTCTGACAGGGGCTATGTTCTTGATTATTTGTTTGAACGCAGTTTATAAACGAATATGTTTTCGTTGACTTTCAAGAAATGCAAGATATTTCCTGTACTATTGATACGATTTAGAAGATTTTGGCACAAACCACATCTTCTAAGACCCTCTGGTTTAAGTGCTTCAGTTTTATAAAACATAGCCTACACCTTAATGTTTTTTAAATAAGACAATAATAATAATAATGGTCTGAGGGTTGAAGCGTGACTCACTCTGCCCCGTGGAGCAGAAATGAGAGAAGGTGGATTAAATTCCTACCTCAGCCATCCTCTCGATATGGTTTTCCGTGGTTTTCCCACTTCTACTTCAGGTGAATGCTGGGGTGGTACATTATTTAAGGTCACGGCCATCATCTACCTAAAGCTGTCTCCAATAAAAAGCTCACTCATTAGTACAGCCATCACAATAACAGAAATTACGAGACTGATTTCATACACAACCGAGTAACGGGGGCTATATGAGACACTGCCGCAAAACATTTAGGCTAATTGAATCAACGACAACTTAGTACGCTAACATGACACTGAATACACTGGGATAACGCTGTACCCAAGGTTGCATGATTGAGAGCGCAAATGCGAGAAAGCCGTGTTAATAGATTTACTGGCACGTTAATGATCCCCTTCAGGGCAAAATACCGGCACTCTGGCGTCCATAAAAGCCTCGTAAAGGGACGTAAACCCAGAACTATTATTACTATTATAATTATTATTATTCTTGCGATTATTAATATTAATATCATTATCATTATCTTGTTATTGTCATCTTAAAAATTTTTAAAATTTAATCGGTATTCTGCCCGAAGGCAGGTCCGAGCCTCCGAAGAGGCTGCCCCCAGCCGGAGTTTACGTGCGGTAGGGTGGCCAGGGCCTTTCCGCTCCTCCTTATGTTGACCAACAGCGCGCAGTGCCTAGAACCGGCACACCATCCAAGTTCCGACTACGCCCAATGTTGCTTAACTGCGGAGTTCTTAAGGGATCCGGTGTTCCAACACGGCTAGGCCGTTGGCCCACAGTCATCTTACGTATTCTTATTGTAGTTGTCATTTGTATTCTTTCGTAGACAGGGAGAAACAAGACAGATAATGCTGGGTAACCGGATGAGTTCGCCGTGGTCGTTACGGCATGACTGCTGGCAGTCGCTCACATCCGGGAGGCGAGGAGGTTCGAATCCACTCGCCGGCAACCTTGAAGATGGTCTTCTGTGGTTTCCCATCTTCCTTCCAGGCAAATGCCGCGGTTGGTCCCTAACTATAAGCCACAGCCGCTACCTTCCAACTCCTCGTCCTTTCATTCCCACTTTCCTCCACAACGGTACTTGTAGCTCACCCATTGGATGTCCGTCTCGAAGCAGCTACAAAACTGGCGAGCCGAACATGTCCTCGGACACTCCCGGCATTAAAAGCCATACGCTAAAAAAAAATGCTGGGTAAAAGCGTACGATCGCTGTGCAAACTTCCTCCCACAATGCTGTATGAATGAATGTCTATATTATTCCCGTTTTCCAACGGGGTTGGGGATGAGATGGGATGGAAGTCTTTGTGGCGGATAGTTTATACGTCCAGATGCCCTTCCTGACGCCAACCTCATGAGAGGAGCTAATGGCAGATGAAATGAATGATGGTGAATGAAACTGGGTAAGGAAGTGGAAGGAAGCGGCCGTGGCCTGTCAGAAGGTACCGTCCCAGCATTTGCCTGGAGTTGGAAATGGGGAAACTACGGAAAACCATTTCAAGGACGGCCGACGGTGGGGATCGAACCCACGCGTCTACCGAGTCAGCAGAGAGCTTGGCCCCATGACCTAACGCTGCGCTTTAGCGAGCGTAGCTACCACTGTCGGTATCCTACCACAATGATAAAGTTCGTATATTTTTTGAAAGGGGCAGATAACCTCACTGTTCCACCCCTTAACACACTAACTAACTAACTAACTAACTAACTAACTAGCTTACTAAAACTTTTACCCTAATTCCCGGTCGCTTTTCTACTTCCTCGATAAGTTGTTCCACCTGGCCGTCATCCATTTTCGAAGGGTAAAATGAAACCACACGAATAATGACAGAAACAATAAACTCCTTGCTGGAAAACCTTAACTCAAACTGTCTTCAGTCTGCGACACTCCAAGTGCGAGTCTATTTGAGTTCATTTAACGGGGTATCTCAGTCTGTGGTGAGAATCTCTTCTCCCCACCAAGGAGTAATACTCCTCGCTCCCCACAAACAGATTTGTTTGCTTCCTGTCGTGTCTCACACAGTGTGCGCGCTCGCGTTACAATGGGCTACAGTACGTACTGAACCCTTCAATCTAATGCCGACACACGCACTACAAATCTACTATTTACAGGAATCTCCCTGAGACCCTCATTAGTGCGATGACGCACTTAACAAGCTGAGCTGCCAACCTGACCAATTGCTCAATAAACACACAAGGAAAGACAGCATTGCACGTGACTTCACGGGTCACTGATATGGAAAATAAACATGGAATAAAACCAACAATAACAAAAGCCTGGCCGGCTAAGATTACTTTATATGAACTAAACTGCATGTTAAGGTAACGCTTCGGAGATTATCGTGATTCGTAGGCAACTCCCATTTATTTAAACAATTTTTACCATTGATCAGTTCTTATTCTGTATTTCAAGTAATTACGGAGTCAATAAGCGCTCCTCACTAATGACCTTGCTTGCAACGTTCAGACCGCCTTGTGAAACATCTCCCCCTCTTCAATACTCGTCATGTCCCAACTCCAGTGTATATAAATAACTGACCAGCTGTGCCGTTATCTCAAGGAACCAACAGCAACAAAATCTCAACCACCTCAACATATGGTCAGACAATAATCAAAATATCCACAATTGCCCTCGCAAGGTTACAATATGGATCTGGCACCAAGCTGACAGAAATCAGTCTAAGCTGAAAATCCCGCTTGTAATGATCACAAAATACACACAATCACACCTCTGGGAATGACATGACGATTTTCACACAGGTCTGCTGAATAGATGCTCACAAACTATTAAAACAATATTTAAAACCTACGATAGAGCTGATTGCTCTTCGTCACAAATTACATTGCTCCAAAGGCAATAATCTCACTGAATCTGATCAATAATAAACCTTAAACAATTTTAATTACCCTCCAATCTACAGTATCGTTATATTAACTCAGTCCTACTTCTGAAACACAACATATCTCCGAGAGACGTTTTTAACCGCATAGCGTAACATATGCAAACACGGCCGTTCACATAGCTACGTTAGTTAAAACAACAAACAAAAACAAGAACCTTCCACTAATAACATATGCGAGCTGTTTCCATGCAAAAGGTGTGTCAAACCAAAACTAAAATACTACGTTAATCAAACAAGCAAAGTATTTACAAAAATATGTCCCATAAACCATAAGTTAATTTATCAAATAATAAGGAATATTATAGTGTACTCATCTCTCGTTCAGTCACCCGTCAAAGAACATCAGCTGCCATCTCCCAATTGAATGGTTCTTATCTCATCTCAGCCATCTGGGCGGAGTGTTGAGAATTCCAAACTTCTTCTATGGTAATCGATGTCATCCTTCGTGCTGATTCAGAAAGTTAGATTATTATACACTTGATATCTGACTACTAAATTCGCCGTTCCAGGTACTACTTTCCCCGTAACAGTTTGTTGGCGAATTATCGACGATACTGCCCCTACAAAATATAGTACTGTAACTATCTATCACTGAATTTAACACATTTACAATAACTTCTATGTCCTCATGACACGCAAAAGTATAACAGCCTACGTCCTTAGACGCACAAAATAAAGTCACAAACTTGTGTCTTCGACACACAAAATGTAATACGTTCCGTCCTCAGACGAACACAAGTAAAAAGTCAACCTGTGTCCACGACACACAAAATAATAGTCCTTGTCTTGGCTTTTCACGCCACTTATAAATGAACTGGCCCTAGGTCTTGATGGGGGGGGGGGGAATTATACAAAAATTTCTCGAAATAATGGTGGTACAGGAATGAAATAAATATCACTGAACTCGTAACATTGCACAGGTCAAGAATATGCCCATTAATCCTAGAATCGATCGTAGAGATTTTGTCTAGGCGATTTCCCGCGTGAATGCTAGCCACCGCGTACCCAAGCTGGTCTTGCCGCGCTCGTAGGCATTCATTTCTCATTGGTTCCACTTTTTCTGTAACTCGGCGGTTTTTCGCAGATCTTGGCGTCGTAGGAGTGTCTATTATCTTCATCAGCCACTCACGTTACTGCATCACATTTCTTCTAGGCGCGAATATTACAATGAACATACCAGAACCATGTCTCACTGCGCGTCGCTTCTATTTTGAGGTGGCCAACACCTGTCCTTCTGACACATCGCTAGGCTATTTCCTTTCACAGCTAAAGTATTTAGCCTTTTGTCAAACTGCTTCAGGTATGTCCCCGCTGTCTCCAACAAATGCTTGAAATTTCCTCATCTCCGTCTGGCTACTTTCATGATGCTGGTGGAAATATTTATTAATTGAAGAAATAAAACATAGAATCATTTATCCAACAGAGGATAAAGGGTTCAGTACCTTGAATCCACAGAGGTCGGCATACTCAAGGCTTGAGTTAATATTAACATTTTGTATGATTCGTAATGTTATTAATTTTATACATTTTGGTAAATGTTGTTGTAGTTGTTGATATTTCGTATTAGAAATGCAGGATATCGACCATCTGCCCCGTGAGCTTAGGAAAATGTTGAATTTGTCTGATAACCAGTGATTATATGGTGACTAGCATTACCCGTCGCGGCTTTGCCCTCGAATATTGCAGTTGCATAGAGTACACATGGCAACGTCTCAATCATGAATGCTGTTATTTACTTATCATTTAATTTTGAATAATAATAATAATAATTTGGTAAAGATTTTTAACAATCAGACAATAAAGAAAATATAACTCAACAATGGCATATACATATCAATATTCCACGAATAACACGTCGCATCGCATGTATAAAATTCGACTCAAAATCACAACACGGTTTCCAACCACAAACGTAAATATAAAATAAGTGAGATATACACAAGTGTCCAAAAGTTAAGCAAAAGAGCAACAGGAAATAGACCGCAAATCGCACGACATATGTACCTACCAACCTTACGTGTTCGCTCTGTATAGGAAAGGAGTGTTCCCTGCTTTGACTAGCGGCGTAGCCGCCAGGTAAACACAGCCAGTGCCTGCGCCTGATATTTCCTCATTCGTGTTTGTCCTGTTATAGTTTGCGGATTGTAGCCTCGTGGTGAACGTGACAACATAATGGCACAACGACGCCATTTGGACCCCGTTTTGCAGGGTAGAATACACGGCCGCCTGGAAGCAGGCCAGACACAGACCGAAGTCGTCGTATCCTTGAATGTGCCACAAAGTGTCATTTCCAGGCTTTGAAGACGATTTCGAGACACAGGGGATGTTAGTCGTAGGCCAGTACCAGGTCGACCAAGAGTAACCACCCCCAGCAGGACCGATATCTGGCGTTAACCGCCCGACGAAATCGGAGTGCATCTGCGAGACAATTGTCGGCGAAGCTTGCAGCCGTCTCAGGGGTTGCCGTTTCCCGGCAAACTGTGTACCGGAGGCTCAGAACAGCAGGGCTGTTTGCCAGACGTCCAGCGCAGTGTGTCCCGCTCACTCCAACACAGAGACCGTTTACTGTGGAGCCGTCAACGTCGAAACTGGACCATGAATGAATGGAGGCATGTGCACGTCACAGATGAATCCCGCTTCAGTTTGCAAAACGATTCCCGTCACACATTAATTTGGAGAGAACCGGGTAGCCGATACAACATCGTGGAACGGGACTTGTATGAAGGTGGTGGGGTCATGGTGTGGGACGGCATCATATTGAATGGCCGTACGGACATGCACATCTTCATGGGTGGTCCGAGGAACACTTTGAACGCTCGGAGATGCAGGGATGAGGTACTGAGACCACATGTTCGACTCTTCATAGGTGCTGGACAAGTTGTGTGACATATGGTGTGTGATTCAGCTTCCGTTTGTTCAGCAATCCGTCTGACTTTCCTATCCGGCGGTATGGCCTCGTTTAGTGATTAGTAGTGTATTTAACGCACTGACTAAACACAAAGTCCATGTACCTAAATTCCAATGAAACAAAGTACACATAAAATTATACAAACTAAAATCCTCTACGCCCACATTTTCCCCTTTCACCTCACAATATACACCACATCGAAAAACCCTTAGACACGTGTCTGCTTAAGTTTAATGATTACAGTAGTTTATATGCCGAGTATCACATCCCCAAATGAAACCACTCGTGAGATATTGTTATTCAATGAAATGCAAGCTTAACCCCCATAACACCCCTCTATAACCTGAATATCCAAAAATTCTTCCTTAGTGGTCGTTTCTTTCCAGCAATTCAGCCCTTCCCATGGGTCCCTTAAATTGAAATAACGGTCGAACACCTATTTACTTATTTTTTTAAGATGATTTTGCCCTGAGTTTCAAACTTCTCGCCTATGTCTTTTAAGAGATACACGCTCTGTTAGGAATCCTTAAACCCCCACTGTTCACCCCTTTCATCTCATAATATACGCAACATCGAAAAACCCTTAGACACGTGTCTGCTTATTTTTAATGATTAGTTTTATGCCGAGTATCACATCCCCAAATGAAACCACTCGTGAGTTATTGTTATGCAATGAAATGCAGATTTAACCCCCTTAACACCCATTTAGAACATGAATATACAAAAATCCTTCCTCAATGGACGTTTTCGACATACAACGAACATATACCCAAAATGTCATGTTTCTAGCTTGAATAGTTTTGGCTGGGCGATGATGAGTCTGTCAGTCAGTCAGGACACTTTCTTTTATATAATAGATTGTAGTACTTGCGTATTGCTGTAATTATTAGCATTGGGGATGGGACAGGTGCCGCTGGACTTGAAATCAGGTACTATCCCAGCATGTGACGGGAGGGAGTGAGTGGAGAAATCCGAGGAAAAACCATACGCAGGATAACCGCTGTCAACTTCGAGATTCAAACTTCCGATCTCCAGACTTGAGGCAACCCTTCATCGTGGTCTTAGTGACGCGATTTAACGCACAGGGCTACTACTCCGCGGGGTTTCTATGAAAAAAAAAAAAAGAAAAAAAAAAAGGGATGAGTAGAGAATTTGTACAATCTAATTAATTACGAGACGGATATTTATAGAGCGAGTATTAGACTAAGTAACGGGCAGAGGCGGAGTAAGAAATCTCCTTCATTAAGTCACAGCGCGCAGCATGCAGAAGAGAAGACGCTGTGTATTAAAATATGGGAGCAATTAGTAAAGTGTGGTGTTAATAAATCAAAGTTACATGTATACAGCTGTTCCTTGTACAGTCCACGGGCGTCAGACTATTACTCTGGTGATGATATTGATCATTTTTATTTTATGGGGTCTAACATCTAGATCAAGATCAACCTCTAATGGTTTGGAAGAAGATGATGATGATGATGATGATGATGGTAATTGTTGTTTTAAGGGGCCTAACATCTAGGTTATCGGTCCCCAATGGTTTGGGTGATAGTGAAAATAAACGATGGTCAAATGAAACCTACAACTAAAACTAACTACTGACTTACAAACTAGAAGAGGAAATGGGAAACAAAAAGGAGAATGTAAATAAAATACAGGAGGAAAGGAAATGCCTTCAAACCTCGAAGAATGAGAATTGAGGGGCTTGAAGGAAAGAGAACCAGAGAGGAAAGGGAAAGAAGAGAGGATCTACCCCAAAGGTAATGAAAGAAAGGGGGGGAGGGGAAGGGGGGGGGGGACTTGACCCAGCTCAGGAATCCCTTTGGGTCGCGGATACTCTAATGCCGTCGGTGTTGGCCAAAAGAGGCGGAAAGAAAATGTGACAGAGAGGAGCCCGACACAAGTAACTGGAAGCAATGCCGGACTCGGCTGGGGTACCGTGGTCGCCAACTCACGTCCCACTAGTCGTGAGAACCTGGGGGGTAATGGTTTGGATGATGAGAGTTGTCGGAAGCCGTTGCTGTTAAATTTCATTATGGTGGCCGTGCGTAATTTTCATGAGTGTAAATTTTGCTCAAATTGTTAATTGAAATTTACAGTTTTTTCCTCATTAACAACCGGCTCGCCTTTGAAACCCAGCTGAGCGGTCATGTTTACAGTCCATATCTGCGTAGAGCCTCGAGGCACAGCGTTGTCAATTTTCCACCGTAGCAGCAGTTAAACTGGGCAGAACTGTGTGCAACTGTGCAACACTGGAGACCTGCCAAGCGAGCCGGCATCTAGGACTGAACTTTAGACTCCACGTGGAGTGACTGGTGGTACTGGTGGTACTGCCTAATGTTCGAGTCACCGCTCGTTAACGAGGAAAGTGAGAGAACTATACTGTGCGGGACTTTTTTTTTGTCATGTTTCTATTTCATTGTGACGTCTTTCGCCTGACACGGATGTGAAGGTGCACTCTGTGAGGTGGTTTGTCTCCCCCTCCCTGGAGTTTTGGGACACAGTGGGACCCTCTTGCCCGTGTAATAGCTCGTTCCAAACTTGCGAAACGTTCAGTAGGGTGCGGGCGAGGGGAAACTTCTTCCCCTGACCGAAACTTTCACGTCAGATGCAGTAGCTGTGGCGTTGTACTTCCTTCGCCATCATAATACTAACTGCCACTTACTGTAGACATTGCAGCAAGGAATTCTAGATATTGCCGATTATGGGGGCTAAGAACAACGTAATTACTTGTTGCGTGATATCTTTCGGAGCTAAAATATGGAAACCTGCGTGAGTATTTGAATAAAATTACTTTCAAGAATAATTTGGAATTAGACTTACTTAGACTTAGTTCCTCCAATGCTAGGTAGCATATCTGGTAACAAGTTTCCTCCAGCGAACTCTATCAGCTGCCAGGATTTCAGCTTCCTCCCAGTTCATATCCATGTATTCTAGATCCTTTACAAAAGTTCGTTTCCAGGTGTTACGACGTCTTCCCCTACTTCGGTATCCTTCCGTTGGTTTCCACAACAGTGCTGATTTGGGTATCCTTCTATAATTCATACGTAGAACATATCCCGCGAACTTCATTCTTCTTTCAGCAACGATTTTGTGCAGGCTGCGTAGACCAGTTCTTCCCAGTACTTCATCATTTGTTATGTGCTCACGATAACTGATTTTCAAAATTCGCCTCAAGCATCGTTGGTGAAAAAACTTTGAGCTGCGTGCTGATTTTATTGATATTTTACAGGTCTCACATGCATATATGGCGATCGGTAAGATGATAGAGGAATATAGAAGAAGTTAAAAGAGTTTCCTGTGAAAAAATAACAAGGTTGCTGGTACGTAAATTAACAAGTCTATAGCTTGCCACAGTGGGTGAGTGGATATCGTGTCCGTCTACTAACCCCAAGATTGCAGGTTCGCTCCTGGCCGTGGTAAGTGATTTTTGAAAGACGGCAAAAATACTACATGCATGTCATACGATGTTGGCATGTCAATTAACCCATTTGAATTCAGTAGGCCGAGTTCATAATGGCAAAATTAATCTCGGGAGTTTCCGCCAAAACAAAGTTCCTCATTTCTCTAATAGAAAGCGCTATAGTGTTCAAGGAGCTTCGATATCTAACATCTAACCTCCTTGACATTCATAGTCAAGGAACAACGAAATTCGACATGCAAGCTACCCTCTGGGTGTCAAATAACAAAGCCTCCACCCGGCACCTGGGGCCATACGATATTATTATAACAAGTCTATATCTCCTAAAGGTAGCCTACAATGTATCCTACAATGTGTGTGAATTTCCAAGTCTATTAAAAAATAATTACAAATTTTAAAAGTCCGTATTCTAATGTTGGAAACATTTCCCAGCAGACAAAGTAGCGGTGCCCATCTTAGCAACAGAATGTACGATTAAGCGATTTCCTCAATTGTGCCAAACATTGTAGGGCTAAAGGGCCCGGAAAGGTTTCAAATTGTGATTCTTAGAGAGTTCTATCAAAGTTTTAAAAAAATTTTTTTTTGAAAAATCACTTCCGACCTTAACGCAGTTCCGGAGAAACAGTGTAAAATCGCTTGTTCCTTTACTTGTTTTCGTTTTTATTCATGTCCTAGCCAAATTAATGCAATGAAAATCCACAGCCTGCTTCCAGTCTCCGACCGGATCAGGAATGGAATGAATGAAGCCCCCCTCTAGCGGCGAGGATATGAACTGTGCCGGCTGCCGAGGCCTGACGCACTCCCCTGGGGCAATGAGTAAATGAATGACAGATGAAATGAAATGATAGTGGAGAGTGTTGCTGGAATGAAATTATGTCAGGGAAAACCGGAGTACCCGGAGAAAAACCTGTCTGCCTCCGTTTTGTCCAGCATAGATCTCACATGGAGTGACCGGGATTTGAACCACGGACCCAGTGGTGAGAGGCCAGCGTGCTGCCGCCTAAGCCACGGAAATGAATTTACATAATTCTTTCTTTAATTTGTTTCTCGGTTCAATACCCTGAGGTTTTGTTTGATTTTTTGAGAAATATTCACCTCGGAAGTAGTTAAATGGGCTTAAGCGAAACTCTGCATTGATTCACACTAGCACTTGTAGTGGTAGAAAAGGCGAACTGCTAATCTAGTCGACTGTATGTGGTTGAGTTTTATTGACTCACACTATTACTCGTAGTGGGAAAAAATACCAACTGCTAATCCAATCGACCGGATATGCTTGAGTTTCCTGTGAAAAATCATCAAGGTTGAGGGTACGTAAATTACCAAGCCTATATCTCCTAAAGGTAGCCTACAATGTATGTAAATTCCCAAGTCCATTTCCCCAAAGGAACAGTATTCATGGAAGGTCTTGTCTATAACATTAAAGGATGTTTTTAACATTGAGTTGCTTCCCTGAAGGGCTGGAACTGTGTTTTTTTCTTGGAATCAAACAAAGAACATTCTGCATGCATGCCATATCAAGACAATGCTGAAATAATCGTTAGTTCGAATTCGATGTGTCGAACCTTGATATCTCGAACCTCTATAACTCGAATATCCTATAACTTGTAGTTAATATTATTTCCGGAACAAAGTTCGTATAATTTTTATGTTTCTTTTTCTCTTTAAGGTATTTATATACGGTACGTTTGAAATGGCATTCTTGACCAGAAATTCAATTTTCGTTTTTTCATTGTAAATAAATGCCTTATTTGTCTGCTTCAAATTAACTTAATTATGTTTCATGCCGATATTCATCCTGTAAGTAGTTGAAAATCTATTTGAAGGGGGCTCATGTGCATACTGTATGTCTAGGGGGCTTGGCTCCACAGCACCTTACTTGCATCTAAATATCCCGGAATATCAAATAAGGTATGAAAATCAGGAAAATGACACATATTAGCTAAATGCAAGTGTTGGATCCAGGCTCATCACTCCCGAAGAACTACCGTTTTTAATATGTCTAAGTTAGTTTATTTGGTCATATCACAAATGTGCAACTTCATTTACGTTATTATCAGAAAGGAGAAGTGTCAAATTGCGTGTTTTGAAAAGCTGTATCATATTTTATAAAATTACTTCCGGCTTAAATATTTTGAAAAACGGTGCTAAATAACGCTTACTTTTAAAATGGAACTTGTTCTACAGATTTAATTAAATTATAGTTTGATTGTTATAAGCTATTCTTTGATTCTTTATCTTCAATTTGTGGGAAGCAGATTTATGAATTTTTCAAAACGGAAGTAGACATTTCGATCCTGATTTCACCATGTATGTGTCGACACTAGCGCTCATAGTGAGGGATTTAGGCCACAAAGGATTTGGTATAACTGTTAGTGTGCATGACTTGTTAGTCAAAACGGAAGTAGACATTTCTATCCTGATTTGACCATGAATGAGTCAACACTAGCGCTTGTAGTGATTGATTTAGTGAACTATATACGACAAACGAAACCGGCGGAATCTCGACAGATATCTATGAATATTTATGTTCGAACATAGAATAAAGTTATAATTATCGTGGAACATACAGTTGTATTCAACTTGCCTATAATGGTAATTACGACAATCGTATGGAAATTATTAATCTAGCTTCACTCGTTTTATAAACATACTCGTGACTTAATTATTGCCATTATAGGCTTGTTGCGTAATGTACTAATAGCGGCTTCGGTGGCGTAGTCGGTAGCATGCTGAGCTTTTATGACCAAGATCGCGGGTTCAAACCCGGACGAGGTCGTCGGATGTTTTAAGAGCGTTAAAATCCTTCAGTATGCCTCCCTTCGGAGGGGAAATAAAGCCAGCGGTCCCATGTCGTAGATTTATGGCATGTAAACGAATCTTCCACTAATTAAACTTGTGTGAAGCTAAATTTTAGTTTATATTTCGTTGAAACGCTCAAGGTTCCAAGGTTCCCCACTAGGTGTCAGTGACATCTGGTAGCGAAAGTTGGAACTACTTGACATTGAACGTAACTTTTAGGTCACCCCAAGGGTGTCCGCATTGAAGCAGCTACAGTCTCTGGCGAGCCGAACATGTCCTCGGACACTCCCGGCACTAAAAGCCATACGATAAATAAATAAATAAATAAATAAATAAATAAATAATAATAATACTATAATAATTAACTAAATGTCTGTTTTGCTTCTGTGAGAGCGTAGAGAAAGGAACGAAATACTTCGATTAATAGACCATCCGATTAATCGATTAAACACACAATCGATTAATAGTTATTTGTAGCAATTATAATTTTTCTGCTTCGATTAAACTCGATAACTGAAATTAATCGATTAACATTACCCACCTTAATAGCTACCCGGGTCGATGGTTGTCTACATTTTTTAATGTCGTATGACCTGGTATTATCGCGTAGTTGGCAGAACTGCTGTGATGGAGACAGATGATCTTGGAGCATTCCCTGAGGGTGTGGGCTCGGGGTGTGACGCACGCAGACGCTAGTTGTCGATACTAGCGATGCCACGCCACGTCGGCCCGATTCTTTCTCTTGTCGCCAGCAATCAGATCCCCCTTAACTGCCCCAATCTTTTTACGTCACTCTATGAGTTATACAGCAAACACCAGAACACTGATTCGTGCTCGAAGATAGCACATGGAAGAAACAACACTGGATTTTCACTTGTACGTACGTTGTTAATAATAATAATAATAATAATAATAATAATAATATTAATAATAATAACAGAATGTTGCATCCCAATGCTTGTATAGAGAGAGTAACAACACCCAGAAATGAAGGAGGCTGAGGTATTCTTGATGCTATAGCTCTGCACAATCAACAAGTTATACATCTAAGGAATTACTTTCATTCTCGGAAAGATACCAGTGTTTTACATCGAGCGGTAGCACAAGCTGACTTCAACCACACTCCTTTGAATCTCCATGAAGGAAATATCGTCATGAAAGACAAGAACACACTGAACAGAGAGAAGGTGCAGAGATGGGCTGGAAAAGAACTTCATGGCAGATTCTACAACCAGTGCAATGACAAGAATATTGACAAACAACTTTCGAACACATGGTTGTCAAGGGGAGAGCTGTTTCCAGAAACTGAGGGATTTAACCAGGCGATACAAGACTAAGTTATCACCACAAAAAGTTATAGGAAAGACATCCTGAAAGATCAGACTGTTATAGATGACGAATGCAGGAAGTGCAATACCGGTCCAGAAACCATAGAGCATATTACCAGCAGCTACAGAATTCTAGCGCCAACATCTTACACTGAGAGGCATAACGATGTTGCCAAAGTCATTCATCAAGAACTCGCCCTAACCCGATCTCTCATACACGACAGGACGCCTTATTACAAATACTCTCCAGAAAGTGTGCTGGAAAACGAAGATTACAAGCTGTATTGGGATCGCACTATTCAAACAGACAAAACAACTCCTCATAATAGACCAGACATAACTTTAACTGATAAGAAGAACCATCACACGTACTTGATTGGCATATCTGTTCCGAATGACCATAATATCCACCATAAATACAGAGAAAAGATTGAAAAATATACTCCTCTAGCTATGGAGGTTGCTAGAATCTGGAGACAAAAAATGTGACGATTCTTCCTTTCCTCCTTTCTCCCAATGGCCTGACACCTGAATCCTTTTCAGTAAATCTAGCTACACTAAATCTTCCCATATTCACTCATACTATTGCACAAAAGGCTGCAATTCTGAAAACCTGCAGCATCGTTAGAGGGTTTTTGAATACACATTAGGATTTTTCTTTGGGCCCTCTTGTGAAAAAGAGACGTGGAAGATAAGAAGAGAAGACAAAATTAACTGTCAAACATCTATGCTATTCGAAAATGTATGCTATAGGCTTAAGTGTTACTTGACTCATTTTCTTGTACGTAATGTACCGATATGAGTCATGGTACCGACTGTAAGTTGAGTAAATAAAGAGATAATAATAATAATAATAAATTGTTTAGACGACACAATCAAGAACTCTAATCTCATGTAGAAAAGATCACGGACACCATTCGTAAGAAAAGGATAGTTTTCTATGGTCACATTGCTCGTATGAGTTCTACAAGGTTGAGCAGTAGGATCTTCATTTTTCTTCTTAACAAGATAACCAAGGTGGCGTGGTTCACCGAGGTAGAAAAAGACCTGCGTGAAGTGGGAATTACCCAGGAGGATATCCAGAAACGTGTTCCACTAAAGTTGAATCTCCAAGAACATCATGGATTCCAAGAAAGGCTAAAACTAAAAACTGGCAAGACACGGACTGAAGCTAGGAAGAAACAACATAGGAAACAAATGCGGGAATACTGGGCGAACGTTAAGGCCCAGGCGCAAAAACATGGAAAAGGGCAGTTGAAATAGCGTGGTTCGTAGATGGCCGAAACGACAGCAAGAAGAATAACTAGTTTAAACTCGACAAAACATGACGGACAATGGGAAAATTATTTACGGAAGAATTTTCTTATATAAGTTATATTCTTTGTACGATTACTTTTTGGCACTATTGCAACTTTAAGGGCGTCAAAAGTTTGCACTCTCGACACTGCAACATACTGCTGGACATGACTGAAAACTTGATGAGGTAAAAAAGAGACCTATACGTTCCAGAGTTTCCCCTTGAGCTTTATTGATTGTGATAATGTATGCCAAGTGAATTGGAAATTGTTGCCTCTTAAAGGAAAATGTACTGTAAGTATTTTATTGAAAGGTCGTACGGTTAGAGGATTAGAGCTCTCTGCCTAATATTAACTGCACTTATTGTATTCAAATCCAAGCAATTGCTTACATATTTCTTACAATTAATATGGTTCCATATAGGAGCCCTTGGGAAACGTCAGATTTCTAAGGAGCCGCTAAATACTGTATTAAATGGCAAATAATACTTCCATTGCCAAAATCAACAGCGTAGTTAGACTCAGTACTCTAAACAAATAATCAATAAACAATTGGCTTATTCAATGAAGTTCAACACGACCAGTTTATTCACCGTACAGAGACTTTCATACTCAAGTAAGTTGCTGAGGAGAATGCCGTGAGACTGATCGCCAATAATAAAATCCTTATAATTATCCCTGCCAGCGACAATTTTTTGCAGTAGCTTGAAAACGCAGCTCGGGATGATGTTCTTCATTTTGATATAAACAGTACGAAACTGCTCTAAATAAGCAATTTCCATCACCTGTTAAAGGTAATCCTTTGCGTGTCCATGACAGTAAATTTTGTGCAGGGAGGAAAGAATTACTTCGCCAACTACTGGAATGAAGGACGGAAGTTTGTAGTTTTACGTGACCGTTAATTTTGCGATCATGAGCCACGGGACTCCTTTTAACGTGGAATCCGAACCATAGGATATGGCACCTCACATTGAAAATCTCTCATGCATTGACCGGGAATCGAACCCAGTCCGCCGTGGTGAGAGGCCAACAGTTTGACCTCTGCGCCACCTTACTGGAGTGAGCATAGGCCTATAATCACTTCGCCAGTCACCATAATGGAGGCAGTTTTAGAATTATATGTCCCGTGCATGTCAAAAATCGTCTTAACAAAGGGAAGCCCACTCTTAAAGCTACATTCTTGGCTATCGCCCCGAACATCCGGGTTCGATTCCCTGCTCTGCCAAGAAATATAATTCTGGTCTGGGGGCAAAAACGGGCCACACTCAGTCTCTTGAGGTATAACTAAGAAGAGGAAGTTTCGATTCCCATCTAAACAATCTTAGATGTGGTTTTCCGTTGTTTCCCACTCCACGCAAATACCGGGATGGTTCCTAACTTATGGCCTCGGTCTTTTCTTTCCCATTCCCCACCTTAATTACAAATGCACACGTTAATACAGCCATCACAATAATACAGGTTATCAGAAAAGAATATATATATACACCAAAGTACACGGGGCTGAGTGACCACGATGTCGGAGGTCTTCAAATGAATTATGTTCTCCAATTGTCTCTCATGGCGAAAGCGATTGTGGAAAAGCGCGACTGCCTGGAATACTACATTTTACTTTAATCAAGAGTTTAGTGCTTTTCAGTCGGTCAACACGAATGTACCCAAAAGAGATGGGTTATGCCCTAATCCTGAAATAAATTACATGAGATTAATAAAACACTAGGATGACCAGTTTCGATCGTCAAGCGATCATAATCAGATCCATAACCCATCTCTTTTAGGTACATTCGTGTTGACCGACTGAAAAGCACTAAACTCTTGTTTACTAAGGCAACACTGAAAATATGGCTTCAAACACCACAATAATTACTTTAATCATTTAAAGTACTGTACAGTATATGGCAAAGTAAATCGCGGAGAATTAGTTTACAGGAATGCTAAAAGTAAAATATGTTTTTGACAATGTAATACCAATAGGAAGAAAGACGAATACGGAAATACTCCTTCGACGATGCGTAATGTATAATGTAATAGTCTGCAGCGCTACCGCCTCAGCCACCGAACCAATGAAAAGGGAACGCAATATTAAGCTACGTAAAAAAAAAATCAAATTAAACTGTCAGTTAAAGTTTGTCAACATTTCCCTTCTTTTATAATTCTTTTCCAGTATATACAGGGTTATTCATAAATCACTGTCACATTTTGGAAGTTTATTGTTCTGCCACCTAGTAACAAACCGTGATTCTTGGGTGAATGTTGACTTAGATTTTATTATCCTTGTCTTGTATTCACTAAATATTATAGGATCTGACATCGTACGACAGGAAGTGTCGCAGATTACTTACGTCCATCAAAAATCCAAGAATCAAACCCACGATCTTGGGGTCATGAGGCGGAAACTAATCCACTGAAAACGCTATTTAAACGTTTTCCGAAGTGAGAATAACTTACAATAAAATTTAAGACAAAGTAATGCATTGATATTGTTGTTGTTGTTGTTTCAATTAGAGACTTGCAGAAGCATGAACTGTGCTAGTGTTTGTACTTGTAATTAGGGCTATGGTTGGGAAGGAGGCAGGTTGGTCCGGGTTTGATTCCCGGCTCTGCCAAAAAAAATAATTCTGGTCTGAGGATTAGAACTGGGTTCACTAAGCCTCGTGAGGCAAAACTGACAATAGATGGGTTCGATTTCCACCTCAGCCATCCTGGAAGTGGCTTTCTTTTTTGCCTTTTTTGCGTTTTTTGCCTTATTGGTCATTTTTAGGCTTTTTGTAGTTCTTAATGGCTTTCTTTTACAACTTCACCTATTTTCGACTACATTTTTACTGCCCATTCTTATACTCCCACTTATACTCCAGGCAAATACCTGATTCCTAACTTACGGCCACGGCCGCCTCCTGCCCAATCCTCATCAAAATTACGAATACCAAAACTACTACAGACACAACAATAAAACACGTTATCAGACAAAATCCACACACACACGTACGTACACGAGGCTAAATGACCATGATAGCCAAGTCCCTCAAGTGAAACAACAACAATAGCAGTTTTGACTCAACCCATAACTTACAAACAAAATTTAAACTGACGGTATATTTGATTATTATTAGGGCTCGGAAGTGAGGGAAAATATTTTTTTTCTCGAATGCCCGAAAACGAGGCCAAACATAATATATGTTCATTTTGGATCATTGTAGGACGGAAAATGGTTGGGTTTATTTGTCCTTTTTTTTCTTGTTTTGCCTTTTTTTGTCTATTGGCCATTTTTAGGCTTTATTTTTCTTCTTAATGGCTCTCTTTTGCAACTTCACCTATTTTCTACCGGTACGTTTTTACTGCCCATTCTCAGTTCATCACCTCTTAAACATCTTTTCTGTATTAAATTCAGTACGAGAGTGAACCCATAAGAAACTGGACTGGACTGAGAGTGCGCTGCCATTCGTGGACGTAGTAGAGAGTTCTCCCGCTAGATGGGGTTCACGAAACAACTGCCAGACGGCGTCAGTTTGTATGCGACCGTTTAATCGTAGTGTTGTTTTCCTCTTTCTGTTCTCGTGTTCCGCGTGCGAAGTCGATATGTCAGATTTAAAAAAAAAAGAGTGAGTTTGAAATTGCGTTTCCTGCTTGAAAAATCGGCAAAAGAATCTTACCAAATGCTTCTACAGGCTTTCAAGGAGAATGCTATGAGTCACACTTAAGTTCTTGAGTGGTTTGGGCGCTTTAAAAGTGGTGCGATGACTCGGTCCAACGTCGAACGCCGTGGTGATAGGCAATCTCTTCAACAATTGAGCAATGCGGAGATAAACACGCCTGCATTATGACAGGCACTTTGAAGAGGTTGCCTATCACCACGGCGTTCTTCTAAATCAGCCATAACGTGAATGTAAATTATACTTCAAAAATAGTTCAAATCATTTAAGGAAATTTAAATTTAAAAAACTAGCACGTAGATGTTATACGCGGGATATGCTAGTATATTCTTAATCGATTAATCGAACTTCGCTTATTACCAACTCTAATATAAACAATACGTGACGCCCCTGGTCCGACTGCCAGTGGCTTATGGTTAAAGCCCTGCGTGGATGCGGATGTCCGCGGATAAACCCGCGGATATCCGTAAATGTTTTCGCCATATGGATGTTTGCATAGTTGTGTGGATAGCGAATAAGCTGAGGATAGCTTTTAGAATACAGTCCGAACTTATTGAATATCATTACTTGGACCTGGATGTTTATGACATATTTTTTCGTTATGTAATTTTCCATGACAAATGTAAGATGATGATTTCAGATAATCTCATTCAAATTAAGTCATTAAGCATAATTAACACTCCGAACTGAAACGGGTTGTAATTCTAGCTGTATAACTTGCATTTTAAACATGGCACATGGGATGCATTCTCTAGGGGAACGACGTTCTCCTCAAATGTCTAAATGAAAATGAAAATCCACAGCCTGCTTCCAGTCGACCGATCGTGTCAGGGAATGGAATGAATGAAGCCCCCATCTAGCGGCGAGGATATGAACTGTGCCGGCTGCCAAAGCCTGTCGCACTCCCCTGGGGCAATGATTAGACTAAATGAATGACAGATGAAATTACATGAAAGTGGAGAGTGCTGCTGGAATGGAATTTGTGACATGGAAAACCGGAGTACCCGGAGAAAAACCAGTCGGTCTCCGCTTTGTCCAGCATAAATCTCACATGGAGTGACCAGGATTTGAACCATGGACCCAGCGGTGAGAGGTCGGCGTGCTGCCGCCTAAGCCTCGGAGGCTTTAAGTGAACCGGGACGTGTGAATCTATAGAAAATTGTAGCTTCCGATGTTCGTTACATATCTCAGAAACTACAATAGATATCTCCTTGAATGTTCTTTTGGTATATTCAGAGTACATTCATCATTATTTGGGTAGAATTTGAAGCTTTTATGTTGAATATTTTGTGTCGGAGAGAACATTACAGAAACAATCTTAAAGAAATATATTGTTAAGAATTCCCTTAATTCATGTCCCTTTTTCTGTGACAGTACTCAAACCAGACCCAACGAACTTTGCATGCATAATTTTTAAACTATTTTTGAGCTACTGAACTAAAAGTATTGTGCTATTGTTTACAGGAGTTGTGCTTTTTTTTTCACATCCTAGATGAAAACTGAAATATTCTGTACAATTGTCAGTGCTTTTCAAGCTGGGCTCCATGAGCTAATACCTGAATAACTTTACTTCCACTAGTAGATCTATATAGGGTCTTAGAGACTACCAAGTTTCAAATACATTGATCAGATAGTTTCTGAGAAAATGGTACATGAATTTTCAAAGAATATGACTTACGGAAAACACAAAAAGAATATTTGACTAGTAGCAACAGTATAGCCTTAAAATATTATGTTTGAACCTAATTTTATTGCTTCAAATATCACTTCAGCACAATAATTGACACTCCAAATTCTTCAAGAAAGTAGCGAGATTTTTTTTTAAGCTAAAGAAACAGTTGACAATTTTGAGCCTATCACACGTCCCGGTTCCTTTTTACTTTGGTATGCTTTTACTAATTAAGAATATTATTTTAATGCCAGTAGATTCGGACAACAAACTGGCGGAAACGGATGAAAGTCGTGTGGATGTGTATAACATTCGTGTGGATGCGGGGTGGATGTGGATAAGGTTTGTTTATCCACGCAGGGCTCTACATGGTGCCTATTTAATGGAAGAGTCTTCCAATGTGGAGCGCGTCACAAGTAAGATTCAGTTACTCGGTGAGCTCATCCTTCAGATCCCTGCCTAAGTAATTACATATATCTTTAATGTTGCCACCACCCTCTCTCCCTCCCCATAGATAGGGTGATGTAATCAAATATTCTCCCCTAGAATAACCCGGGTATTATCTTGGTTTACTATAATGCACCAGCTGACCACATTTTGCCACCCCTTAAATATAAGTCGTTTTTCTTTGTTTAGTAAGTGGCTTCGGACACTTGAAGTCAAAGTTAATTTTGCTCATTTTAGTGACTGTGACATCCCGGTCATATAGCACTGGGTATTTCTTTTGTGTGTGTCAGAGAGAGAGAGAGAAAACGAAAATGTGTGTGATAACCTGTGCTATTGCGATGGCTGTACTAGTGCGTGTATTTGTAAATTGGAGATAGGATTGGGAAGCAAGTGGTCTTGGTTATACGTTAGGGACGATCCCAGCATATGCTTGGAGTAGAAGTTTGGGAAACGTTGGATAACTACTTCCATGATGGCAGAGGTTGGAATCTATCTCACCTATTCTCAGTTTTGTATAATTCATTTGATAGACCTTGGTTGATTGGTTCCTCAGTTTTGGGGCTACGACAACGCGGTCATGTGGCCCCGTGTACTTTAGGTGTGTGTAGAATCTGTCTGATAACCGGTGTTAATGGTGATGGCTGTATTAGCGTGTGTTATCTGTAACTCAGGTAAGGACTGTAGACAATCAATTTCAAATAGTTCCTACTTTTGCTACCAAATGGTGTAATGTGTCCACAAAATTGGTGACGTATATTTACGTTGTGCAATTATGTTCAGCTGTTATACGGAGAACTAAAGAAACAATGGATAAAGTATTATAAAAGATGGGCAACAGAAGCACAAAGATGGCGGCTGAAACTGTTGTAGAGGTGATACGCAGATCTAAAGAAACTTTGCATGAAGCACAAAGATGGTTGCTGTGACTAACTTTTGAAGTGGTGATATGGTGAACTTAAGGAACAAGATCATCAAGCAAAGAGAGCCTTCTCTAATTGTTTCTTCGGGGGACAAGATATATAACCTGGGGAATAAAAAAAAAGAGAAAGCCTTTTGGTGGAGGTATGTAAAAACTTTTTTAATCGCTACTATGGCTTGTTCCACAAGTTCCTGTCTGAAAGATAAGTCTCAAGACCAATGCCCAAGATTCTGGTAAACGCAGCCAGAATATGAACCTATACAGCAGTCTCTCATAGAAATTCCATAGTTCGGAGATACCGTTAACCAACAAAAAGTAACCATGTCTAAAGACTTCTAAACCATGGTGAGCAATTTATATGACCTTTCACAAGTCTATATTTTAGTATCCATAATCTTTGCCTTGATTCTTATTATATTAAATTCATTTCTTATCTTTTCAAATAGTAGATTATAGTATATGGTACCCTACCTCTTATCGGATGAATCCTGGTTGGTAGTTTTAACACCCTGCGGCTCGAGAGAGGGCTCTACCATATACTATATGTTTATTGTTCTCAAGCCATTAGCTTGTAAACTGGCACCCACTCAAATATTATCTGTATTCTATAGTATAGTGAAAGAAAAGAGCACGTCTTTCAAACCATCACATTTGTCACCAAAACTGTGGGACACCCTATTTTGAACTATTGCAATTCTACCGTCAACGACACCTAAACTAGGTTACTAGTTACCACCGCAACTGGTGGTGAACTCTGGAACTTAATAGAGCATTAACCAAATGTAACCTACAAATCTTAGCTTCACACAATTGTAGTTAGTAGAAATTCTTTATCATGCCATAAATCTTTCACTTGGACCTTGATCTGATATAATGCTCACTTGACGAACGAAACAATACATTTTCATTTCCGTTTGAGACTGTTTTTCCTTTCAGGGTCCAGTCTATTTTGCAAGTCTCTAATTACGAACTAGTCGCCTTCTTTTTCCCCGATTAGCAGTTAGCATTGCGACCACCTCTGCTCCAACACCTCTCACTTTGAAATCGTTCAACACTGAATCTAACCATCGCCTTCTAAATGTACCTCTGCTTCCCTTACCCTCTACAGTCGAACTCATCATTAACCTGTTAGGTAATCTCTCCTCTCCCATTCTCTACACAGGACCTCACCATCTGAGTCGGCTCATACGAAGAAGTAGCTTCTTCTAGCGTGTTCATTTGTAACTTAACCTTTATTTCTTCATTACAAGTACCCTCCTGCCATTTCTCCCATCTAATTGTCCCAGCAATCATTCTTGCTACTCCCATATCACGTAAATCTGGCTAATGTATCAGATATCCTGAATCTATCGAGCTCTTGCTTCAATAAAGCAAGGTCTGTCTAAATACTATGCGATCTAAGGAGACTTTCGACGCTACACAAACTTCCTGCAGGATAATGTAGATCGCAACTGACGACTCACTGCATTGGCCTTTCTATACCTCGACTCTATTTTCTTCCCCATAACACCATCCTGAGTGAATAAACAGCCCATGTACTTAAAATGTTCCACCTGCTCAAATCTAGTTCCTCCTACCTGGCATTCTATTTTCTTGCGTTTTTTTTCCTACCGACATAACATTCGTCTGTGAAATGTTGATCTTCATACCATACTCCCTACGTTTCTGTTCAAGTTCAAACACGTTGGCTTGCAAGCTACCGACGGACTCCACCTTTACAACCAGATTATCAGCGTAGGCCAGACTACTTACCTGGTTTCCAATAAACAGTAGTGGTAAGGCTGCAACTTATCATCCATACTTTTCAATCTTTATATTGAACAAGCAATGAAGGAAATTGGAGAAAAATGTAAAGTGGGAGCGAAGATTCAAGGAGAAATAATTTCAACTCTGAGATTTTCTGATGATATCGTCATCTTGGCCGACAAACCTGAGGATTTGAATGAGATTTGAATGGAATGGACTCGTCGTGAGGAAAGAATTCTTGATGAAAATTAATAAATGTAAAACAAAAATATTGGAACGCAGCCGCAATAAATCAGAAACCTCTATGGACATCAAATTGGCAGGTGAAAACCTAAAGGAAGTAGGAGACTTCTGTTACTTAGGAAGCAAAATAACCAGAGATGGACGAAGGAAAGAGGATATAAAAAGTAGGTTGTCTCAGGCAAGGAAAGCATTTCTACAAGAAAGGAATCTGTTGACATCGAATATAGATTTGGGTATTAGTAAGTCATTTTTGAAAGCCTTTGTCTGGAGCGTAGTGCTGTATGGAAGTGAAACTTGGACTATTGGTGCAGCAGAAAAGAGGAGAATTGAAGCGTTTGAAATGTGGTGTTACAGGAGAATGATGAACATCAGATGGGTAGATAGGGTTACAAACGAGGAGGTATTAAGACGAGTGGGAGAGGAGAGATGTTTCTGGCGACTGCTAATGAAGAGAAGAGATAGGTTGGTAGGACACATACTAAGACACCCAGGAATAGGAAGCTTAGTTATAGAAGGAAGGGTCGAGGACAAAAACTGTAGGGGTAGACCAAGGTTAGAATATGTTCAACAGATTGACTCGGATGTAGGGTGTGGTAGCTATGTAGAGATGAAACGATTAGCTTAGGACAGAGACGCATGGAGAGCTGCATCAAACCAGTCAAAAGACTGAAGACTCAAATAACAACAAGAGGTTACAGCCTAGCATCACTCCTATACCAACCTTGAACCGATAAATCACAGGTAATGTTTATCAGATGTTTTCTCATATTTCCCACCTCATATAATTGGGCATAAATACAGTACAAGTTGACTGACTGAAGATTATCGATTGATTTAAATGTTACTGCCATTGTGATTTATCCCTGCACTTTCTTAATAAAAATTCTAGATGTTCTACTATTGGCCGTCTGAAACCTGGAAGTGATTCCATCACAAGCCCAGAGGTGGTTGAATTTGTGCCCTATAGAAGTTTAACTGAATCCTGAATTGGCGTGCGTTCAGATATTCCCCAGAGGCTTCTCGTGCACACTTGCTAGTAATTCGCCGATCTCTCTCGCTGCTTCTCTAAAGCATTTAAAGGAAATGCTTCTCTCCATTCCTCACGCTCTGCTAGTCTTCTGAGTTACAACGAGATACAGTGTTCACTTCCCTAACCTCGACTGGCTACCGTAAGACTAGCGTTGGGAAATATTTCTCCTGCAATATTTAAAATTTGTATAAGTCGTAGTCAGATAGTGAGATCCGTCATTTCATTACAATCCTAGGCACTTCATGAAAAGCCGGTATATGATGTAAAAAGAGAAAGTTGAAAAAATCCATAACTTTTAGTGTCCACCTTGTGGTGTAGAGGCTAGCGTTCTTGGCTTTTGACCCGGAGCAGAGGACTGGGTTCGATTTCTTGCTCTTCCACAAAATTCAATTCTACTCTGAGGGCTAAACTGGGCACACTCAACCTCGCGAGGCAAAACAGAAACCACGATGCTCTTTAAATGATATTTGGTGCTCTCACTATTATTATTATTATTATTATTATTATTATTATTATTAGTATTAGTATTAGACTATTGTTATTATTATTATATTTGATGTAATAGTGCCCAGGTACATGGTATGACATGAGGGTGGTGCTCACAGTCTCAAAAAGGCTGAGACCACCTGCAAAGATTTAATATTTGGCAGATTTGCTCCTCCGAATTGGTCACTGAAACTGTAAAAGAAGGAATTAGTTTTTGGTTGATGGATGAGAAGTTCAGAATTTTTAAATCCTTAAAACTGCTCAAACCTTAATATAGATAATTTTAAAATATTTCTGAATCTGATTTAAGACGCAATGAAGAATCCCCAAGCAAAACTGGAGAAGTAGGTAATATTTGTCCTGTACTTTTGGCTATATTTTACCTGGTGGGAAAATTAAAATAGTTGTCCAGTTTTTCTTTTCTCAGTAGCCTCGGGTTATTCAGAACAACCGGGCCGCAGGGCTACAGCCCCACTTGCCCCGCCCTCTCATCGGTCCTGTGTTTGCCGGCATTGCACTCTACCACTTTGCGGTAGGTATGAAAAGGCCTCACACAGTGCCAATGGGTGTTTATCGCACACTACGTAATAGCGAGCTGGGAGCTACAGACTGTCTGCTCAGGAATGTTATTCGTATGACTCACTCCGGGCGCGTCTGGCTTCCCACTCCGGATATCGCTCGGTCGATACAAGTCACATTCCTGATAGGTAGTAAACTGGATCATCCGTGTACTATAAAAACAAATTCAAATTCTCCATTTCATATTGAAGACGATTGTTGTTTTAAGGGACGCCGGGATTCGAAACTCCGATCTCCGAACTTGCTGCAGTTCCTGATGTTGTTGATGATGATGATGATGATGATAATTGTTGTTTTAAGGGGACTAACATCTAGGTTATCGGTCCCTAATACTTTTGGTCATAGTGAAAGATGAGAATGTAATGAAAACTATAACTAATACTAAATCCAGAAGAGGAAGAAGAAGAAGAAGAAGCTCGCATGCATAACTTCTGAGATATCCAACATGGAGCTGAAATTCCAATGAAAGTTTTCATCAGTTGATAGCAATGACATCATTTTCAAATATGGGAGTGAGACACTCTGGCATAGACCTTTACTCATACCAAATTTGGTTTCGATAGCTGCAGCCATTTAGGAGTTGATAGGGGAAGGACACACTGGACAGACAGACAGACACACATTTGCCCGGATCGATCTCATAAGTTCATTTTAGCCTATTTTTCTCATTTTGCAAAAATGAGGAAAAAGTAGACTTATGAGATCGATCCATGAGTGTGTGTGTCTGTCTCTCCTTCTGTCTGTCTGTCTGTCTGTCTGTGTGTGTGTGCCTCCCCCTTATCAACTCCTAAACGGCTGAAGCTATCGAAACTAAATTTAGTATGAATAAAGATCTATACCTGAATTTCACACGGCCATATTTTAATATGACGGCAGTGCTACCAACTGCTGAAAAATCGAAATGAAATTTAAGCTCTATGTTGGATATCTCAGAAGTTACGCATGCGAACTGTTCCAAAATTGGCACACATATAGATAATAACATTACAGATTAATATTGAGGAGGTCATACATGACAGTGGTGCCAACCTGATTATAAGCCTGCCGATAAGTCCACGTTTTAAATGCATGTAACTTCTATACTAACACATTGTTTAATCCTAATATCAATATACCAGATAGTATGCAAGCCAACAGCTCTAAATTTTGCACACGTATAGTACCTAACATTCAAGATTAATTTGGAGTAACAAATATACATCAGTGCTGCCAACATGACTCTAAGCTTTCTGATAGTTTCAATGTTTAATTATATGTAACTTCTATACTGACAAGTGGATTTTATCCAAAATTGTCACTGTAAGAGACCGTAATATTTCAGATTATTTCTGAGCAACACATTCATGACATTGTTGCCAACATGATTTACGCGCACTGATATATCCAATATCTAACAGCATGTAACGTCCATACTACCCTTTAGACTTCAACCTAATTTTGTATGTGCATGGAACTAAGAATATATTCAGAGTCACTAGGGCTGCCAACTGTAGTACTCTACTAGGCTACACTATTTCAGGTGTATTTCAAATCACAGTACTTAGAAATGTTAGTATTGCCAATTTGGTTTCCTCATTATTCTAAATAGGTCTATATAGATAATCATTGGCATGAATCCTAAATTTTAAGAAAAGTAGGCTCATAAGTTCGTCGCGGAACTACTTGTTACAAAATGTGAAAATTAGGCTAAAATACCTAATTGCAGTTTTGATCCATTTATATTAGTATATTTAAATTTTTAGTCCATAAGTTTTAAAAGTAAACCTGAAGACAGAGTTTATACCTAGCTCTAGTTGATTGAGAGAAATCGTACCTGCCAGAAAATTCAAATATTTTCAGCACTTATCAGCTTATATCTTATAGTTTGGTTATTTACTGTCAGGAAAGTGAGGATAAATCTCATTTCCAAGAAGAGTCGCCTCCGTAGCTTAGCGGTCAGCATGGTTAGCTGCCATCCTGGAGGTCCTGGGTTCGATTCCCGGCTCTGCCACGAAATTTGAAAAGTGGTATGAGGACTGGAACGGGGTCTACTCAGCCTCGGGTGGCCCATATGAGTAGAGGGGGTTCGATTCCCACCTCAGCCATCCTTGAAGTGGTTTTCCGTGGTTTCCCACCTCGTCTTCGGGCAAATGCCGGGATGGTTCCTACTGTAAGGCCACGACCGCCTCCTTCCACCTTCCTTGTCTATCCATCCTAATCTTCCCCTCCTCCGTTCCCTTTTGAGGCCCCTGTTCGCTTTGCAGGTGAGGCCGCCTGGGCGAGGTGCTGACACACCTCACCAGTTGTATCCCATCAGACCAGATGTTCCCAGCTCTAGGACACTGCCTGGAAAGGCGGGAGAGGTGAGTTCCCTCGCTGAGTCCGTGGGAGCCACCAACCTGGAGGGTAAAATTGACTAAATAAATTTAAAAAAAATCCAAGAATCCTATTGAACCCTTATCATTGTGTCCAATAATAATGTTTCATATTTATTAAAAATGCTGGAAATACTAAATACATGATATGCTGGATATTTGAGTAAAATTTATGTAGCAAGCAAACTGGACTTGGCAAGATGGGCTACGTGCTTTGTGGAAGCTATCGACAGTTTCACAACCAATGCTATTCTTATTCTTCTGAGAAAATCAGGTAGGATGCTGGGGCATACGTGACTCTCGACAGGCCATGATGCTTGGTCCACGGCAAGGAGTGAGAGAGAGGAGAAGTTTCGTGACGTCAAAATAAGGGCGGGATTTGTAAGGTCAGAACTCCGACGCCAACTTAACTGACAAATGAGAGAATAGGACGCCAGAACATAGCATCAGTGTGTTTTGCGCGCCAAATTGGTTATAAAAAGATCTAGCGATCGGTTTGCGTGTTCGGCGGCAGATTCGCGACCTGTGAGAAATTACAAGATTTTTGAGAGGTCACACATAATTATAGGCCCAATTTTAAAAATATTGAGGAGCTATTTCTCCGTCCATGGGAACTTTTAGGCTTTCTGTATATAAACAAATGTCTGAGATGAACCGGGGCACTCCTAATTATTCTTCGACAGTCAATTTAAGACGTCCTTATGACGGTCTATGTTAAAAATTCTAGTTGTGTGTCGACAACTAAGTTATAAATTTCATAAATTGTGACGTGGCAGTTAGCCATAAAATAGGGAAAGTCTACGGTTCTGCATAGGACTATATGAGGAAATAAAATACTCATAAAGCAGATAGTTAACAGTTTTAAAACTTTAATTTAATTGTGTTTTAACAGCGGCAAGATGACGACCATGGAACGAAGGCAACAAGTTTCATCCTCCATCACCATGAGTGTTATGGGCTAAAGGCCTAATGGTGGGAGATGACGAGGCGGGAGGCCTCTGGAAAGTGGTTTAAGTGATGAGTATTAAAACATTGATTTATTGATTTTGGACGAGGGGGAATCGCTAGAGATGTGTGGAACTTTGTACAGATTTTATTTTTGTGGTTTAATATAAATTTAGGGTTTGATTTCTTAACTGACATGCGTGTAGTAATTTTTGGCATTGCGTGACAATTATGTTGTACAGTAATTTATGTAACTTAAATATTGTCCTTATGTATACGTAAATGTTATAGCGAAATGACCGCATATGATTAACGTATCAATAAAAATTTTAGCCATGAATGAGAACCTAGGAACGACAATGATAAATGGACTGGATTAATGATAATGTAAAACAAAAACTAGACGTGGGGGAAAATTAGTGTTTTAGTTGCTTTTATAACTCGGGCTAATTCTGATTCCAGTAATTAATTCTTTATTGCCATTTGGACAAGTTGTGTGTCATTTATCTGAAGGGTGTGCTGGTTCATATGCTGCGACGAGATCTTCGAGAGTGTGTCACGTATTCTTGGGTGTAAGTGTGATGGCGAGGAAATCTATAGCCTGTTCTTGACTGCAACAATCATTCCGGCAAATTAGTTACCCGAGGGGCTAAGTTCGACCTGGAGATGTGTTCTTGAAAATCCCTGAGAGGATGTTTTGAGATAATGTGATATTTTGTATTTACGCGTTTAACAGGTGACGATAGGCAAAGGTCGCTGGACGCTGGCTGTGGGCCAGAATCTATATTTAGCGTGGCACACATTACTACGATGGGGGAAGGAATCAGCCACTTACTCAGATATGCGATAACAGACTCGGCTGTCACCAGCTCTGTTATGACACGTAAATGTTTGCTTTAAAGCCTGATGAGTTAAGGTTATTTTATTTGGTTTAATTTGGGGAGTTGCCATGTTGTGGATCCGAGTTTTTTTTAAATCATGACTACGACTTATTTGTTCATTGTTTAAACGCCAAAATTTCCGGCGTGAATTTAAAAATTTGTATTTGTTGTTGTTGGCTCTTATTCCAAGGCCATTGTATTCATTGTAATAATAATTTGGCAACCGGCCAAACTTGCTCATGTCACGTTATGCTTTCCTAGTGTTTGAGGTATCAGACGGTAATTTCCGCAGCCCTTATTTTAAATTATACACACGTGTATTTGGTTGTAGTAATCTAAGATTAGAGCATGTCAGTAGTGTATTTAATTATGTAATTGTTGTTCCCACATTTCCGTAATTCGTCTTCGCAGTACGGAGTTCTTTCCCGAACCAACTGTTTTGGTCGGAAACGAGCGCCCGTCAAAGTGCTCATTACTTGAACTAGTCTTAAAACGCGTGTCGCTCATAAATATTAAATTCTTGTACTATTATTATTTGTTTGTTATTTTTGGATCTTGTGATCCGTATCTTTTGTTACATTGAATTAAGTGACATTGCAGTCACAACGCTTGTTTGACAGCTGTCACGCCGAGTTACCATGATACGTCAGGCTAGTCAGTGTCAGATCTGTTCACGTGCGAGTGAACAAAATTTAAGGGTGGTTTAGTGTTATGTGTTTTATGTTTGATTAAGTTATTAAATTTCATTTGTTTGTAGATCCTGTTGTTTTCTTGGCTTTGTAATAATTAGTTGACCTTATGAACCCTGGAAGTTATTTTAGATAGCATAAAATCTCTAAATCACATTCACAAGAATCCATTACGACCCCGAACCTCGAATCTTGTCTACATGCTATTATCCAAGGGTACACTATATTCTAAATAAACAAAGTTAATTAAACGAGCTAGAGTGTAAAAGTCACCATTGATATCCTTGTTTTTCTTTTGAATTTGGATAATTAACATGATAATTTGATGATGTATCATTATGTAAAATAGTTACACTCTCGTTGCATTCAGATTTTCTACTAACAATTAGGCATTAATTATAAGCTTTGCCCAGTTTATGACAACTTTTGCTACATTTTGACATAAAAACGTATTTTAAAACCTTTAAAAAGCTATTTTATGTTCTTTAAAACCTAAAAATAATGACAATTTTAAAATCCTAACAAGATGTTCAGTAAAGAACATATAGCCTACTTTCTCCTAAATGTATGAGTATAGTTATAACTCGTTGTTATTATCAAAGAGTATAATAGAACTATTCTTTGTTGAAGACCTTAGAAACGATTTACCTCTACCAAACGCCACAACCTAGATAAAAACTGCTACCATCATTGAAAAAAGAAAGATAAGAAGTATCTAAAGAATGTTATGGATCTGGAGACATAATCGACCGGACTGGCGGCGTGGCTCAGCGGTAACGTTCTCGCTTGCTGGACCGTATGTTTCAGGTTCGTATCCTGGCGCAGTCAGCTGGCATTTGAGGGTGCACAAATGCGAGGGAGCCGTGTTAGTAGATTTACTGGCACGTTAAAGATCCCCTTCGGGACAAAATTCTGGCACCCCGGCGTCTCTAAAAGCAACAGTAGTTAAAAGGGACGTAAAACCAATAACATTATTATTATTATTATTATTATTATTATTATTATTATTATTAATACATAATCGGCCTGACGCGGGCAACATCCAACTTTGAGTTGAGGCATGTCTTTACACGTCTGGCTGCGTATGACTTTCACAACCCTAATTGAATTAACAAATCTTTCCATGACCCTACAGAGACGTGTGTATACCAACTACGTGGATATTTTTGATTGCTATTTGGCTGAAATAGAAGTATTAATTAATATCCTGAACTAGCACCAACGATAGAGTTCAGATACTATGTGAAATCGTTTTGTTCTTTACTTCAATTAACATTTTCAAATAACGCACAATAGGCTGCTACAAACCCTTTAAAATAGAAAGTAAAAATGTATCGTAGTATCATCTTGTCATTCTTCAAATTCGATGCGCATAGAATGCAAATGGTATAGTAATCAATGGAGCCCCACGTAGACTAGTCGTGATATCTAGTGGTGAAATATCTAACAATATAATCCTAACAGAGCGAGTGCATTCTAGCGGCCAGAAGAAGAAACTTTTCAATAAAATCTGTTCGGCGTGCAGTTACCTTTTTGGCAGCTAGATGTCTCGAGTAAATCTGCTGGCGAATTATGTTTTAATTAAATATATATTTTACACCATAATATGCACAATATAACGCTTAATTTTAAAACATCTGAGTCATTACAAAACAATAAACATATAAAATTTCAAGCAAAAAAACTAGCTCTGATCGGGTTTGAACAATAGGCATTTGAGCGATAGGCTAACGCTCTACCACTGAGCTAATTGTGTCAACGAATATCGTTCTATATAAAATGACTTACATAGAACTTGTTAGTAAATAGTGATTTATACTAAACGATTTCATCACTGGAGTATATTATTTATATATAAAGCATTTCATACAAAGTTTATTTATTTTATATCAGTACGCTATATTGCATGCAATACTCAAATTAGTGAAATATAAGTCAGGCACAAGATATCCGCTGCCATCTTGTCTTATTACTAAATCAGCTCAGCTTTTTAAAATCACGTCTGCACTATAGTATTACAAAATAAACTTTTAATTTCGAACGTGCCTCTTCCTTTAGAACAGTTAAAACGATTCTCGGCTCGATAATCGGAACTGGTGGGTCCCATGATATGGATTATAAAGTTTGCATAATTCGCACGGCCGCCATCCTGAAATGGTATGGCAGACGACCTTGTAGTTTGGTCACAAGACGCATCCTATACGAAGGTATGTTGTTACCAAATTTGGTAGAGATCGGATGATTTGGTTAGTCGTTATTTGATTTTACGTTTTGAACGTTTGAGTGGCCGCCATTCAGTTTTAGTAAAGATGGCGGCGATATAAAACATGACACTGAGGTGTCCTTTGCTAGTGCTACCTTTGTACCAAATTTCGTTCAATTCGCATTCACCGTGTTCGAATTGATAGGGGGGGACAGACATTCAGAGTACACACACTCACACACACACACACAGACACACAGACACACACACACAGACTCACACACACACATACACACACACAGACAGACACACTTTTTTCGCCCTGTGTTGATCTCATAAGTCTACTTTCATTTTTTGCAAAAATCGAAAGTAGGCTAAAAATCCGGTGCCTAATTGAATCGCTTGATGTTAAAGGGGGACTTCTGCACGTTTTACGAAATATACGTTTTTGCCGCGATACTACAGATGATAGGTAGAGCCACCGTTTATTGTTGAAATTAGACTTCTGAAGTCCACACCACGGCTGTGCCGAGCTTGTGAAATCTCTTTGTGATGTTGAATTGAGCAATCTGTACTCTTTGTGCATAATATCAGTGTTGGTTTTGCATTTTTCCATTACTATGAATTTCTGTTATGGGAATTATTGCTTTCTGTGTTCCAATGATTATTGCATTAATATTGTACTTCATTTTCATATTACTATTAAGTTAAGTATTGGTTCAGTGATCATACGGTGATTTTTTTTTTTTTTTTTTGTCGTGTGGCCTCGTCTGAGGCCGAGTGCAGGTCTTTCTATTCGACGCCCGTGGGCGACCTGCGCGTCGGGATGAGAGATGGAATGGAGGAAGGTGAATGAATGAAACTGGTTAAGGATGTGGAAGGAATCGGCCGTGGCCTATCAGAAGGTACCGTCCCAGCATTTGCCTGGTGTTGAAAATGGGAAACCACGGAAAACCATTTCGAGGACGGCCAACGGTGGGGCTCGAACCCACGCGTCTACCGAGTCAGCAGAGAGCTTGGTCCCATGACCTAATGCTGCGCTTTAGCCAGCTGAGCCACTACTGTCGGTATACGGTGAATTGTATTTATACATTTCAAAAGCAATAACAATACATTTGTTTTATGTAGAAGTTGGCATTCAAAGTTCCAAAGTTCACTCCATTTGATGCATCAAGGGAACTCCTGCAATAATAACATCTGTCTTTTCATAATATATGATTTGGATTTTGTATTTTCGTGCACTGAAGTGTGCATTAGTATAGGCGTCATGCACTGGCAAAGCGTAAAACAGAGATCGATATTTTCCATCACCTAGACAGTTTTTTCCTTCTCCTGTAAAATCTAGAAAGTGTCAGAAGTCCCCTTTCAACATCAAGCGATTCAATTATGACATACGATAACATTTTCTTAATTTCACTCTTCTCCTTTGCCAGCAATACATCCTGAGAAATTCACATAACGAACATGATTGGTAAAGCACTGTACATTATGTATTTTCGTACGAGTATAATAGAATGTTTGAATAACAACGCATTCGTCCAAAATGAAATAGTTGCAATGACTTAGTAAGTGACCCACGTATGACCACGATGTAGCGGTCCCTAAAATAAGCAACAACATCTTCCTTATTGAAAAATTTCTTTCAATATCCTCTTATTATTCTCATCCGTTGTAGTTCTTTGTTCTCCAATCAGTCAGTCTGCGAGACCAGTTAATTGTCTCAATCAGCGAACAATGGCCTGTGTTACGTAACCAACATGCGGCCATGTGCTTGTACGTCTGACTAATGGGCATTATGAGCATACTGGAAGGTCCGCTTTGTGTTAAGTGAGGTAATTTATTAAACACTTGAAGTATTTACGAGCCTTAATAGAGAGCTCTCTTCCAGGAATGTACAGAGTGGTCAAGATTTACACGAGCTGCTGGACTATGTGATGGAAACTCTTTTATACAAAAGCAAGGACGTGAACGAGGGATACCAACTTTTCCGAACACGTCAGCGTATAGTTCAGTCGCCCATTTTCTTTTTATTAAAGGAAATGCGTATAAACATGCATAGTGTGTATAGAAGTGTCAATTTGAATGACTGTATTCCTTTAAGCGTTTAAGGCATGCAGGTATATGGTACCAGTCACAAAACTCACCACGTAGTGTGCAAACACAGTCATCATCAGATCAGGGGTGTTATATTGTGTCTACCTGCAAATCTTGTGATGGTAGCCATGGACAGCTAAGCTTGTTAGCAGGTGTCTTAGTTCTTGATTCGGTTTAGTCCATCCTCTGTCGATCAATGCTTCCGTGCTATAGAACTCAGGCCATATGTATTCTTGTTTTTCTTTCCTCTCTGCCATAATGTGGACCCATTGTGGAGTCGATGGAAGGATCATTTTCAATCTTAGGTCTTCCAGAAGGAAATATTCTCTGGCTAGAGCATATGCAAGTCGGGAAGGCACGTATTTTGAGATTCCGAGGGTTGCCTTCAGAAATCTCGCTTTTATTTTCTCTATTGATCTTAAGTCTTTAAGACTTAGCTTATCCCAGATTATCTCCAGTCCATAGGCGAGTATTGGGATTATTTTCGCTTCAAACGGGAATAAGGCAGTCGCCCAATGGGTACCCCTTTGAGAGCCTTTCATCTCCAAAACTTACCACTCAGACCCGCCCAACAAGTCATGACAGTTCAGTGTCGGCTCCTTTTCCTTGGACAACAGATGTCTTCAGTATTTCCATGTGTTTTAAAGGAGCTGCAGACGCTACCAATGACATATTGTTATCGCGCCAGGAAAAGGCAGCTCAACACACTGTGAAGGAGCGCAGCATGCACGCGTGATCCACCTATTCCAAACCTAAATATATCGGCTTCCCTCATGCCAGTGGTTGTTATCGCAGCAGACGGCACGCAGCCAGTGAAAGAAGGAATGTGCTGAGTGGGTGTAGCAATTAGTAACCAACTTCATGATTTTGGAATGCGCGATACGCAGTGAGCGGGAAGACATCTGCACATCAAACCCAACTGCCATCTCCTGGCGCGATATCAATAGGTGCCACATTTTGCGTCGACTATTTTTAAACATCAGCTTTTATTTTTAAGACTGATCATGGACCACAGCACAATTATTTATTTATCGTATGATGAAAGGAGGAATATGTACAAAAATGTATACAACAAGATACACATGATCTCATGTTTGTAAAATTAGAGTTCAATTTTAAGTTGAATCCAATCGATGGCTTCTTGATTAAGCTGGTGGAGTTCTTGTATTGTCCCTTTGAATGTTCTGAGAGGACATTCGAAAGCTACGTGGTCCATAGTTTGCCGATCTTCTACTCAGTCACATTCAGGGGAGGACTTCCAGCCCCATTGATTCAGTATCGCTGCACACCTGCCTTGGCCCGTTCTTATCCGGTTCAGTGTGCACCATTGACGTCGAGGTAAACGAAAACCTGCAGGTCGTTCCCAAGGAGTCACAATTAGGTGGTGATGTGTCAGGGAAGTTTGTTCCTGCCATACAGCTCAATGAATACCGAAGTATATTTTGCTTCGTGCTACGAAGTTTACAACTGGGCTTAGTGTCTGGAGGTCTCCTGACATGGTGAACTAACACAAAATCCCGCAAAAGACACGCTAATAACCTAGAAGAATTGATCGATTTTTTAAGACTACAAGTAGTTCCGTAGTTACTGAAAAATTAAACGATACTGATCCTCCATATGGGCCATGTGGGACATGAATCATGGGGTCCAAGCATAGTCGGAAATAAATAAATAAATAAATAAATAAATAAATAATTAAAGTTAATATACCCTTTAATATAATTCATCTTTCATCACTTAATGGGTGATATGATGAAGAATATAAAATATATAAATAGTAAATAAACAAATACATAAATACAATAAATAAACAAATAAATGACAAGAAGTTCCGTGAAGAACTATATAGCCTATTTTCATATATTCTATTAAAAATTCTCCCACATATGAAAAAGACCGCCATGTTGGATTGTTTTGTATGTGACCATAGAGTTATGTTGTATAGGCTACAATTAGATGAAGATTATTGCGAAAATTCAATATTCAAACATTCACTTTGATCGCATGATTAGGACACAAGAAATAAAAACTCAATTTTAAAATTTCGCACAGCCGCCATCATGGGGTTATTAAAGCAATTGAATTAAATTAGATGCTAATGCTTTAGAATGTGTATCTACATTTACTGTAGCAAGTTTCACTGCCCTCGGTTGGTTGAATCGCGTGAAAAATCCATTAAAATATATTAATTTTGATGGCCGCCATGTTCGTTTTGTACTTAACAGGTTTGTTAGAGTCACATAAGTAAACCTGTACTAGTACCCTTTATCACTGTACAACATTTCAGGGTGATATCTGTTACCGTTGCGGAGATAGAGAATGCCAGTGAAATATATCGCGTGGCCGCCATGTTAAATTGGTGGGACGTAGCAAATTTTCAAAGGCACGGTCGAGGTCGGACGGGGTAGTAGTATGTAGGCTACTTACCGAGTTTCAGTGAAATCGCTTCGACCGTTTGGATTTTATTAGACACACACACACACGGACAAAAGGTGATCTCATAAATGAAAAATAGGCTAAAAATATATACTGTAAGTAAAAGCCAGTTAATTTATTTTTCGTTGCGCAGGATTATTCATAACTGGCAAGAGTTCAAAGGAATTCTCAAGAGTCAAAGACATATAGAAGAATACACAGCTTTTGTACCTAGTTGTTGCGTTGATATCCCAATATTACGCTTTTGGTAGCTTCTTGAAAACGTTAAAAAAATGCTATGTAATGTGTGGGACACTCTTCACTCAAAACGTTTGAATAATGCTAAGATGTTCAAATTTTAAGTGAAAAGGAAGTACTGTACCCTGTTCTTTTTCTTGTATGGCTAAGATATCAATGCAAAACCCGTGCTATTGGCTCTATATGTAAATTAGCGTAGCCTATGTAGAGACTGGAATCGAATCTAGAACTTTTGTATCCGCAGGCTCAATATGCACCTGAGACTACTGAAGGTGGCACACGATGTTCCATTCTAGTAGATATAACTTTATGTCGTTAAATAGTCCACACGACTTGAGATATACAGCAGTTATTAACAGATGAGATCACTGCCAGCTGGATCGCATTCTCTAGCTGCTTCAGATTGTCCATTCACCCCTCGGACTTGTATATAGGCTAAATTTTGTTGTTCGGAAGTACGGTTGAAGCTGCAACCTAGCGGAATAATGCCGTGGATTATTTATTCATTATGATGTTAAGGCCTCAAGACCAAGATAAATAGACGTAAAAACAATTTATCAAGAGAGATATTTCGTTATTACTGTACTTCATAAAATACGTGTGCCATATACCAGGTAGCCCATTTGCCTCGTACTTTCTGCTTATTAGTGCCTCGCATGGGTTATTTTTACATTACATTACATTATGCGAACCGGCCAAAACTAAGGACCACGCAAATATCATTTCATTTCCTTCTCATAGTTCTTTCTTCCTTTCTCTTCCACCACACTTCCGTCATTCTTTCAGAGTGTTGCGCCTTTCTCTCTGCTCTCAATCTTCCTCCCCAGCGTTCTCTCTTTTCTCCCACAAGAACCTTTATGTTAGAAAGTATTTCCCTGATTTGTGGTCTGTCTCGACAGTCGTCGTCTGTAATTCCTAGCTTCCAGAGTTCTTCCTTCATCTGCTTGGTGTAACCCCCTTGGCTCTTCAGTTTGTATATTTTATCAAAAATGTGTTTATTGATTCTTGTTGGATCCATTCTCACCATATGTCCATAGAAACGTAAACGTTTTTACCTAATTGTTGTTTCCCGGTCTTCCACCCTTTCATGTATCTCCTTGTTTGATCTTTGTCTGTATGTTCCCTGTACCACTTTTGGGCCAGAAATCCTCCTCAATATCTTCCTTTCAATCTTCAGAAGCTCTCCCAGGTTCATCAAGTTTGCCGTCTTCACACCATATAAGATCACCTGTTTTACCACAGCATTGTAGTGTTGTAGTTTGGTATTGTATATATTTTTAGTGGAAAAGTTGAGTTTTTCTAGTTTAAGTCTTCTGTTTTCCATTGACTCTTTGTCCAGTCTATTGATGCTAATGATCTCTCCGAGGTATTATTGTAATTATTATTATTATTATTATTTTATCTTCACAGTCAAGTTAAATTCAATTTTTCTTGTGAAGGATTCAATCTGGTCTGTATCAACTGTATTGGAGGAACTGGCCACTCTACCACAAGTAAACACCGACTCATACCCGCCTCTTCGGAGGTAAAAACTACCTTCTGGCTGAACCTCCTTTGTTCTCCTTTCATTACGGACAGTTGGTGATGTAATATTTAGAAACCAATGAACACGCTCAAAGCAATGCTAAATTCAATGTTACGTTAAAGCAGCCATAGGATGAGATCCATCTGGCAGTGTGAAGGAGAAAGGTAAGCATCACAAATCGCGAGTGTGTCACTATTTTGGCGTTGTCTCTGGTGCACGAATTAAATACAATTTAAGCCAATTAATGCAGCGTGAGTGTTATAGGCATATGTCTGAAACCGGTGCAAATGTCTAGGCAGTGATATTTTATTTATTGAGGTACGCTTTTTATTGGCTTATGAAGAGGGATGTCGACAACAATAGTGATACATGTATGATAATAATAATAATATCTTATGGCCTCGGTGCCGGGTGCAAGCTTTGTTATTTGACACCCAGAGGGCAGCTTGCATGTCGAATTTTTTGTTGTTCCTTGAAGCACTATGAAAGTCAACGAGGTTAGATATCTAAGCTCCTTGACACTATAGCGCATTCTAGTAGAGAAATGAGAAACTTTGTGTTGGCAGAAAATCCTGAGATTAATGTTGCCATTATGAACACGGCCTACTGAATTCAAATGGGTTCTTTGACATGCCAACATCGTATAACATGCGTGTCGTTATTTTTGCCGCCATTCAAAAATCACTTACCACGGCCAGGAGTGAACCTCCAAGCTTGGGGTTAGTAATCCAACACGATAACCACTCACCCACCGTGGCAAGCTATACATGTATGATGATTCCTTAAAATCCATTTACATAGGTGCGTCGATATTTATCATAAACTCCCAAAATGGGGGTTCAGAAATATTTTTAAATACATCAAATAGGCCACAGGAGCAAGCAAGTAGGCCTATACATCAAACCGAGTGGCATATATCCTAGCAAGAGAAACTTCTTTCCTGAAAGACATAAGACTCAAGGAATCACTACCAAATACAGGCTCTTACAATGAAGAAATAGAAAGAAGGAAACAGAAGGAGAAAGAGGTAGATAGCCTACCGACTTCTTCGGAATGGACGCCATGATATATAGACAATGGACCAACAGTAATCAAACACTTAAGTTCGCAATCAAAGGACTTGCGATTTATGGATCCCACCATAAAGCGTGTGTAGATACAAAATATCATAATACAAATGGAGAATGTGTGTGCAAAATATGTGCGAAACTGTGCGAACTTTACCACTTCAATCGGTGCAAAAACAGGACATGGTCTTTAAATGAACTTATAGAAGTAATCAAATAGACAGTTATGGAATGCTCATTCAAGTGCAAATTTGGTTGTATCAATAAACTATATGTAGGCCTATATGTACAGTGGATCGTAGTGATCGTATGATAATTTTCATGCTTATTCTATTACTTTATAATCATAGTTGTAACTCACCAAATGGCCAACTGGCTGCACTATATTCTTATCCCTCCCTATATTATTCCCATTCCAGTTTTGTACCGAAAATAAGGTCCCATTAACAACAAACTACACATACGGGGTACCTACAGGTTCAGCATAACCCAATGCGTAAGCGAAACGTACTCACTATTAAAATGCCTCACAATTAAATAAATACCTTAAAACATGTATATTTACAGTGAAATAATGAAAGAAAGCAACACGGTAACCATGGTAACAGAATCTCACAAGTCCATATATTTCTGTAAGACGCAATGCAATTCCAATTATTACATTACATTACTGTGAAAGTTTCCAGACGGTTATAAGGTTATCACTGAACCAAATTAAGCTGTAAAATTCATCAATACATAGAGTATAATGCGCTTAAGGGGGTCAAGGGGCACTGTAGAATTTTTCACGCAATTTTTACGTGTGAGTGTGGTACGAAAGGTCTTTTTCACCCGACTATAAAGGGTCTCCAAAAACCACATTTAAAGGCCCTTAAATTAACAGTGTCTGTTATATTCCCAGAAAACTAACTTCTCTCTAAGATACTTATGAAAGAATGACAAACCCCTAACCACTGCACCAGTAGCAGAATTGATAAAGTCTGATTATTCATACCAAGGATAAATCAGTTATAGCATTCATGATTGAGATTTTGCTAAGTGTACTCTTTACAACTAGAATATTCGCGGGCAAAGCCGCGACGGGTAATGCTAGTATAATAATATTTGTTTTAAATGTTATCATTATAGTGTACGTTTGTTAACCCTTGAGTGCATAAGCAGGGCCTCTGAGGCCCGGGATGTGATTTATTAATAATTAATGGTAAAAGTGTTCGGACCTCTACGTACTTAGTGTGAAATTCCCAATATTCCTCTCACAGGGAGAAAAGCAGTAATAGAATCAATCAACCATTATTGCTTATACAGTAATTGAGTAACAATGTAACTTTATTGTAATTTACCACATATTTACATGAGCCGTCTCATGTTTCAAAATCATTCAGTTACTTATTCATCTTATAATACATGATGTGTGGAAGTTGACAGAAAGCTTGGCAAAAAACATAGTTTGTTAATTCAGTGATTACTTCATGTCAGGACGTCATGGTTTCATGGTGTGTGATGGTGTTTTAAAATCTCACTTTCGTATTTATTCACATTTGATTCAATTATTTCCTCATTTCTATGTTAAATTTCCATTTTAGAACCCAAATGAACGCAGTGAAATATTCACATTCGTATTATTATTATTATTATTATTAATATTTCCTCTATAGTCCATACCCGGGACTCGCAGACCCTGCTTATGCAAATCTGTATACAAAATGGCTTATGCACTCAATGGTTAGACTAATAATAACGTAGACAAATTTCAGCATTTTGGCGTATTCATAATAATTAATTATTTTATAGCTTGCCATGGTGGGTGAGTGGATAGCGTGTCGGTCTACTAACCCCAAGATTGCAGGTTCGCTCCTGGCCGTGATAAGTGATTTTTGAAAGACGACAAAAATACGATACGCATGTCATACGATATTGGCATGTCAAAGAACCCATTTGAATTCAGTAGGCCGAGTTCATAATGGCAAAATTAATCTCGGGAGTTTCCGCCAACACAAAGTTCCTCATTTCTCTACCAGAAAGCGCTATAGTGTTCAAGGAGCTTAGATATCTAACATCTAACCTCCTTGACTTTCATAGTCAAGGAACAATGAAATTCGACATTCAAGCTACCCTCTGGGTGTCAAATAGCAAAGCTTGCACCAGGCACCCGAGGACATACGATATTATTATTATTATTATTAATTATTTTATAACAAGAAATCCTAAAGACTTTTGAGTAAAACTGAAAGAGATAAAATCCTGTGACAAAGGAATTCCTAAACTACTGAAATTAGCCAAAATACCTGTGGTAATGGTTGGAAAAAAAAATCTGGAGATGATGTAGTAGCCTAATAGATGTTTACTCCTCCGCCGACCATTACCCGCCCACCATCCCCTTGTTACATCACGACTTATATGGATAAAACTCCAGCTGAGTCGGCCATTGTACGCGTGATTTATCGACAAATACAGTATAGCCAACCCCACGCGTACTACTGTATAGCCGGTGTCGTAAAACAAAGGAGCGCCAAGTTTCATTCAGAGCACCTCTTCGAAACAATTCACCCGAATGCACCAGTTTCTTTAAATAACATCTGATCTACAGTATATCTTCCCATCCCCTACGACTGAAATTACCCCAAAACGCATCAATAATTTTCATCCAATAATAATAACTAGCATTACCCGTCGCAGCTTCGCCCGCGAATATTGTAGTTGTAAAGGGTAGCCTACACTTACAAAATCTCGAGCATGAATGCTATGACTGATTTATCCTTGGTAAGAATAATCAGACTTTATCAATTCAGCTACAGGTGCAGTGGTTAGCGGTTTGTAATTCCTTCATAGGTATATCAGAGCGAAGTTAGTTTTCTGGGAATATCACAGACACTGTTAATATAAGGGCCTTTAAATGTGGTTTTCGGAGACCCTTTATAGTCGGGTGAAAAAGACCTTTCGTACCACACTCACACGTGAAAATTGCGTGAACAAATTCTAGAGTGCCCCTTGACCCCCTTAAGCGCATTATACTGTATCTATTGATGAATTTTACTGCTTAATGTGGTTCAGTGATAACCTTATAACCGTCTGGAAACTTTCACAGTAATGTAATAATTGGAATTGCATTGCGTCTTACAGAAATAGATGGACCTGTGAGATTCTGTTACCATGGTTACCGTGTTGCAGTCTTTCATTATTTCATTGTAAATATACATGTTTTAAGGTATTTATTTAATTGTGAGGCATTTAAAGAGTAAGTGAGTGCGTTTCGCTTACGCATTGGGTTATGTTGAACCTGTAGCTACTCCATATGTGTAGGTTGGTGTTAATGGGACCTTATTTTCGGTACAAAACTGGAATGGGACCTTAGCAGAATAATATAGGGAGGAATGTTATTGGTTTTACGTCCCTTTTAACTACTGTGGCTTTTGGAGACGCCGGGGTGCCGGATTTTTGCCCCGAAGGGGATCTTTAACGTGCCAGTAAACCTACTGACACGGTTCCCTCGCATTTGCGCACCCTCAAATGCCAGCTGACTGCGCCAGGATACAAACCTGCAACCTAGGCCCCAGCAAGCGAGAACGTTACCGCTGAGCCACGCAGCCAGTCCAGTTTTCATCCAAACCAATGGTTTTGACAATTAATGCCTTTTCACATAATTACAATGTCACGTGTGTCTACAATATTACGTGTGTTGTGTGGTGTATTTTAGGACGATTACATTAGAAAGTTAACTATTGCAATGGGTACCATGTTTCGACTTCCGGAAAATTTCCACATATCTTCGCGTTTCACATCGCCCAAACCCAAAACCACCGTCAGCTCGAAAGTTTATATATAATGTATTGAACCCGATGGGGTTATGCTGACTGGAATCGAACATGGTTCTCAGAGACTGTGATCTCAGTATAAAGGTTCCACCAGGAAGCGAACCAGAGATCTGTACAGGGAGTTTCTTGGTAAAAACCCCTCGAAAGAAATGTATATTTAATCACTGGTGTGATTTTTGATGAAATGGCATTATTTAGTAAAATAATGTAGGAAATAATGAGCAGATTATATCATTATAAGACGATTTGGTGTAAGCTATTGGAGGCTTGAAGCACAGAGGAGGGCAGAGCTGACATTTACTAATTGGCCCAGAATTGTGGGTTGGTCCCAGTGGAGCCACGTCCATCTCTGTGACCCCATTATGTCGTCTGGAGCAGGGGTGAGGCCTGAATAATGACATAGTTATTCCCCGACGGAGAATGGATTTGGAGTAGGGGCGGAGAAATGCCCAGAAAAATCATTGATTACTCGTGATTGGAGTAACGAATCGAGATGAGAGTTGCACACAGGTGAATATTTTGGCAAGAAGATAATTTTAGAGTCTTTTACCTGCGAAATTGGTGCATATTTAATGATGTGCGTAAGGACTGTAAAACGACCATTGTTCGCGGATGGATGTGAAGATGTTGCCGGGGGTTTCCCGTTAGGTAGCGTCCCACGCCATGGAGAAAGGAATTAATATTAATTAATTGAACGAGCGATTCCTTTGCACACAGATAGTTTTGGGACCTGTGAAGAGAGAGGAACACAATGATCATGGTTTGAAGACCTGAATCATGCTGTGAGAGGAGCCAAGATTACGCGGGAAGATGTTGCTCTACTTTCTGTGGAAATCCGATATAAGGGAGTAGACCCCAGGAGGAGCTCTCAGCTATGCTCAGTTGAAACTCAGTTGTCACGCAGTCTACATGCCGCCAAGCGCAGTTACAGCCAGTTACAGTCTTACTCAATTATCAATTGTAGCACAATGGCAATAAGTTGCAATCAGTATGCAGCAAATATGCAGCAGTACGAGACAGCGTGCAAGTCGCATACAGAAGTCTTCAAATAAGTTACGTGCAGTCTTCGAGTGAAACTTCAGTCAGCTACAGCCAGGTTGAAGCAAGTTCGTCAAGGCAAAACGCATGACGGATCTATTCATCAAGACGCCGAACAAAGACTGGTATGTGTAAAAGAAACAGTAAACATGCTTGTATGAATAATAGTCGTGATACAGGCATAATTAGCAGCACGAACTATGACGTGTTCAGTTACGAAGCACCGTATAGACTAACGGTAGAACTATTGTATATAATTATTTGTGAAAGTGTTGAACTTTATTAAGCGCAGTGTGTATAGTATTAACTAATCGTATATGTGTAACTACGATAGAATGCGCTAAAGAAACTCTACTAAGTGTTTGGTATTGCCATGAGAGTACCAGATGTTAACGCTCATGTTTGGGAGCCAGCGTATTGATGTAACGCAGGACGCTTACTGTAGGAATGATATTCATAAAAACTGTTGGAGAGTTCCGAGAGCAGATAACCAGACTTTCAATCAGGAGTTGGTAACGTAAGATGCCGTCGACACCTGCAATTTCGATCTCTGCTAGGGAATTTCAGCATTGAAGTGTGTATAAAGTGACGAGTGTTCAGTGTAATGCATATGTAAAAATATCATTTAAAGTAGTGTTTGATGAAGTGTTTCACATGTTTGGGGAGTGATAACGTCCTGAAAGGTATGCAACGTGTCGTGTTGGTGAGAGAAATTATGTGTAATCAAATGTGTGTAAACAAGAGAAATATGTCGCGTTAAACCCATTATGGCGGGCGACATGGAAGAATATGATTGGTCGGAGCCACCTTAGATGCCTATAGAGATGTAAGTACCCCACAAATTATGGTTATGATTATGTAGAAGTATGAACCGCTGCATGTCTGTGATTCCGTAAAGATATTGTGAATTCCTTATAGATGCCAGTAAAAATCAGTTAGGAGGCTGATCCTCCATGTTTAATCAGTATTGAGTTGATTTTGATAGAGTTGAGATGTTAATTTGCATCATTAAGTGGAGTAATTATTCCCACTATGAATTAAGAATGGCAATCAGTTATGTAAATGCAACGAACGCGATTGTTCGAGTTTAAAACGTCTAGCTATGTCGGAAATTTTGGTAATTTATGTGAGAATAATAATAAATAATGATTTTGGTCATTTATGTCAATGAGATTTATAATAATAATAATAATAATGATTTTGGTCATTTATGTCAGTGAGAAATGATGATAATAATAATAATGGTTATTAAGAGTATGAATGAACACATCAGGAAACAAATAAATGTTGTAAGCGAGAATTATTAACGCTAAGTGCAAGACTTATCAATCTAAGCAGGAAGATGTTACAGTGAGATTACATTACAGTAACTATGGAAAGAAGTTTTATATCAGAATATTGCAGATATTCAGTAATGATACCAGTAATGAAAGAGCTTTTAGTGAATTGAATTTGCAGCTTAATTGAGAAGCTTATAGAGTAAATGTTAGATTTCTCTTAATATTATAGGTCGGAGTGTCGTAGCATGGAGCATTAGGGGCCAGATAGTCTATTCTACGTATGAATTCTCCTATGTCGTGGACATTGTTGGAGATATTATTAATTCCAGAGTTTTAGTGTTGGACCCTAACTCTGAAGAAAGGATTGAAATGTGTTCCGGACTGGAATCTTGACAGAGTCGAGGAAACAAGGACACCTCGCAGCTCTATGATTTCCCGAGAACTTATTGATGAGTTATTTACGCTCGTTGGCAGCGAAAACTCATGGCGACAGTGGTTTTCTGCGCCTATATTATACTTGAGACATCGGTCAACCGCCAGGCTCATGCATTGCGAACCCCGAACCTTCATGTTGGATGGACCCATGTGAGGCCATTAATTAATCATTATCCTCGACGTAGGAATAATTACAAAAGCTCATTCAATACCTGTTGGCATAATAGTCAATTAAGATCCTTTGGGAACATGTGTGTCGGTCAGGACACAGTATTTTGTCTTGTAAATCTTCGCTGCTTAGAGAGGGAGGCTTTCAAACTTTTAGAAAGGTCGAGATAATTGGTGAAACGACCCATTCCACTTTCTATTGTGTAGCGACTTCCTTAGCCGAGGGTCGGTGCTAACCACCCGGGCCGCTCAGGCAAGTTATAAAGGGAAGAGTCTAGACCTTGTTGAAATGACATATAATGCAAGATTGTTATGTTGAGTATTATAGCCATGTGGTTTGAGAACACATGGATAATTATAGTTCATCCTGATGGTTCATTATTTTAGCTATCTGACGAATAGTTACATGATATATTTGTACTGTCACTGGAGCCAAGTCATGTAGTTGGTGACTAGATGCCAATCGCCATGAGCGCGAGGTAGTCTATCGTACAATCCGACATAAGCTATAACGTAACGTTTTATCTAGGAATCACAGACAGCATGCGGGGAAACCATATAATTGGAGGATGTGTAGGGGGTAGCTTACATAATTATGGAGTTGCACGTTGATTTTGGTGCAACGTCCAAATAGGTAAATGCATGCAAAGCATTTCATTGGTGAGAAGAAAAATATTAAAACACGCACGGCACACATAATTGTTTAACATAAAGAGGTTTAAGGAATAATCCTTGTTGTAATATTAAAGAAGTCACATTGTATGACTGTTATGTTAATGTACAGTTTGTTTTGAAGTCGTAGGTGCATCAGCGCACTAGTATATCCTTGTGAAGTTCACAGAAGGGTAAAGCCTTATGGCTAGGTATGACTTTGTTGTGATTTTATATTTGTTTACTTATGGATTGTGGAAGTAGAAATTTTGTTTGCTTTATTTTATGCTTTTTGGGTATTGTTTTGTGTTTGAAGCCATGATTTATTTTAATGAATTAAAGTTTTAGAATAGAGTTGTGCCTTATCATTGTAGAGTTGATACCTTTTAGCCTCAATCCAAAATATGCACTGCTCAATTGGGGTTACCGTACACACCTGAGAGCTGATGCTAGCTGGAGGCAGATGCATATTATCCACCGAGATTACTCACATGGGTACATGGAAATTGATGTCCTATACTGTGATTTGAGCTAAAGGTACGACTAAAGTCGGTCAGATTTAATGCACACAACTCTATTAAAGTAAGAAGTAACGAAGTAGGGTGTGACCGCTCCTAATCCATAGCTAAGTTCCGATACGTATATATAAATTTTGATAGATACCTATAGATTGGACATATTCTCTATTAATTTATCATGGCGTGGCCCAAGTGGGGCTTTCGGCAGTAAAAACCACTCCCTGAACAGTTTTTATAGTAAATTAAAATATGGCCGATGTCCTACTAATACCACCCTTTGATCTCATTTATCATGGCGCCCAGAATACGTGGAGCTTATGGGATTTAGGGAAAACCCATAGATTTTTTATGGTATTTCATGGGGAAAACCATAGTAATTGTTTTGCCTCAAACTGTGTTTGAGTGATTTTTGAATTCAGTAGGCTTTTGAGGTAACGCAGAATCTCTCTATTGAGAAGAGAATGGCCTAAGGGTACGAGCGTTACTTACCCAATCCACAATCTACCATAATATTATCAGGTTTTGTACGACTTCACAATATGTGTGCAGTGTTTGATGTTTCTCTTCGAAACGTATCCACATATTTTTCCAGGAAGCCTGCCTGCATATTTAAGTGTGTTATTGGAAAATGTCAGGTACGCAGGAGATCTTGCAAGTTATTGCAGGACTGAAACAGCATTTTGACGCTGCTCACGAGCAGAGTAAACTGGAAACCAAGGCGTTCCAGGATAGTATAAACACTCGGTTAGATGAGAACCAGAGAGAATTAAACAACCGTTTAGATGCAAATAAAGCTGAATTGAGTAGTCGTTTAGATGCAAATCAGGTTGCAATGGATAATAACCAGATTGAATTAAACAATAAGTTAGGTCAAATGCAAGAAGTCATTAAGACCGAAGTAACAGATACTGTTGTAAGCATTGTATCGGAAATGCAGGTAAACACTGATAAACGTTTCGAGGCTATAGAAGCCAAACTTGAGGGTAATTTGCAAGCGTGTAGGCATGCTCAGGAGCAAACCAACAGTAAATTAGAGGCGTTGTCTAGCGATATTAAGGATATTCAGATCCAAAATGAGGCGAATCTCGAACGCCAAGCGAAACAGTTCGCAGAGTTTACGAAAACAGTAGACCAGAGATTAGAGGAGAACGACTCCAAATGGGACCAGAAATTGAAAAGTTACGCTAGAGCAATTAACGGTGACCTCAAGAAACAGGACCAGAATATATTAGGTCAATGCCAGGAAATAGGCGAAATTAAGGCTATCGCTCATGAAAGTAAGGAGCTGGTAGGCAACGTGAAAAGTCAGATGGGTAAAGTTCATAAAGAACTGGACCAAGTGCAAGGCGACATTGTCATAGTCAATAAAAGGCAAGAGGAAAATAGAGGCGAGATCGCCAAGGTCCGGAATGAATTGTCTAAAGTCAATGGACACATTCAAGATGAAATTAAAGGTCTGAGAGAAGAACTCGAAATAAGAGAAGGCCAGAAAACAGAGGCAAGCGACAAGACCCTTGCTCAAATTAAAGAGGACGTAGAGGATGAAATATCCCATATCAAACAAAGTCTGAAAGAAGACAAGGTGAAAATTTTTCAAGTAGCCGAGGAAAACCGAGATAGGCTTACGAGAATAGAAAAAGAAGTCATTACTCGCCTAGAAAGAGCAGAAATGCGCCATAACCAAATGGAGACTAGGATAATAGCACAGGAGGAGACACTTCTGAAAGATCCTAAGTCAAGTGAAGGCAGCATAGAGGATATGAGAAAAACAAGGTGGGCAGACCTAGAAACCCAACCTATAAGCAGGAATGCTGCAGGCGAAGGAGAAAGTCCTTACATGACGCCAGGTGTACCAATTGCGGCATCGACGCCACATGAAAACGCGATGCACACCCAGGTGATAAACGTCATTAGGGCAAGCGAAGAAAAACCTAGGAAATTTTCAGGTAGTCACTGTAGTATGACACCAAAATATTGGTTAAAGGAAGTGACTGAATATCTCAATGATGCACGAATACCGCAGGAGCGTAGGCTACGTGCTATAGAGAAGTTAACAGAGGGGGAGTGCGCATTATGGTTTCGCAGCTTCCGTTACACTTTTGATACTGTTGAGGAATTCCGCGAGGCATTCTTGAAGAGATATTGGGACGCCGCGACTCAGCAGAATTTACGGCTGGATTTGTATGCCAAAAAGTACAGCACGAACAACCCGACGAAGTACGCAGAATTCTTCATATCGCAGATGTGTCGTTTTAAAGAGCTGGATCAAAAACCTAGTGAACTGGAGCTATGCATTGCTATCGCCAAACAGCTTCCATACGAGATCCAAAGGCTACTAATCTCGGCTAATGCGAAAACTGCTATGGAAATGGAGACAGTTCTAAGGCAACTGGACCTCACCACAGCAAATACTATGCGTCAGAGTCGAACCGTGGAACAAGTCCACGTGACCAACACACAGACTGACCAACAGCAAGCTCCAAGGAACAACAAAGCCACGAGCACAGAAACTTTAGATTCCTATGGACGGCAATGGGAACAGGAACCCTGAAAATGGCAGTCAAGGTACAAAGGAAATGCTAATAAAGCAGGAAGAGGTCGAAGTTCGTGGAATAAACACAATAACAGGGGCAAACCGTACCATAACAATGGAGGTAATAATGGCCAGGAAGGCAATAATAGAAATTGGAGACCCCAAGAGAGAAGAAATAACTTCGATGACGAGGCAGAAGAGCGATATCATGCTTCTTTGCGATACCTCGAAGAAAGGGGAGATGAGCCCCAGAAACCACAAGTCCGCTGGCAAGAAGTCATGCAGAACAGGACATCGCCAGACAGATATGGAGATGGAGCTAAGAGTTTGGAACTACAGCGCAGCGAACAGGAGAGAAGGAACTCCAAAGGGGCGGGCGCTGAAGAAAAAAAAACGCCAAAATTAGAAGAGCTCGAGACTGATGGATGGAAGTCTATTAACATCATCAATTGGATAGCCAAACCAGAAGAATTGATTGAGGATACAGGAGGACCACAGGTCATGGTCAAGAGAGAATTGTCTATTATAATTGTGAGAGTGGCAGGATTAAAAGTCAGAAGTCTGTTAGATACAGGATCAACAGTGAGCCTGATGACACAAGCTCTATATAATGAAATAGCCCGGAGAGAGAACATTTTGAAGATACCGATCTCCAGTGTCAAAATTAAAGGGGTAATTCCAGACAGAACAATGATATGTAAATACCAGGTATTCCTAGATTTACAGATAGGAGGCTCTATTTTCTCACAGAGTTTTCTGTTAGTAAACAAACTACCTTATAACCTACTTATTGGGGCAGAGTTTATAAGGGAATACAGAGTAATAATTGACCTAGCACAGGACAGGGTTATGTTCCATGTGAATGAAGAAGCTGATGGCTTAGAGGTCGCACTCAATGAAATTGAACCAGGATCCAGTGAACAAGTATGGCATACATACAGAGATGTGGCTGATGAAGAAGTGTTAGCTATTGAGCAGTTAGAAGCGGAGCTCAAAACACTAGCCACAGACTTGGAAAAAGATCTGGAACCCAAATTGGAAGAATATATTTCGGAGAAGCTAGAAGAAGCGAAAATTGGGCTAAAAGAGAAGGAAAATTTAAAGCAGTTATTGCTGGAACAGAAGGAAGTTTTTGATTCGAGACCTGGTCGGATAAAGAACTTCACTTATGCTTTTCAAGTCAGTGATTGGACACCATTTAGGCAGAAACCCTACCCTATAGCTGAAAAGCATTATGCTAAAGTGAAAGAGGCAATTCAGGAGATGTTGGAGGCCGGCGTTATTGAGAAAACACCTACGCCTTATGTAAGTCCATTGGTAATTGTACCAAAGTCAGACGGATCTGTCAGAGTCTGCTTGGACCTGAGACGCTTAAATTTGAGAGTTATTCCGGAATTTGACCAAGTGCCACCTATTAAAGAGATCCTCAGGAAGTTTAGAGGGAAAACTATATTCTCAAATTTGGATATCACATCCAGTTTCCACCATCTTGAATTAGAGAAGAAAACTAGTCTGTTGACAGGATTTATGTTTGATCAACATACATTCACATTTTTAAGGCTACCTTTTGGGTTGAAAACAGCTGGTTCAGCCCTGATAAGAGCGTTAGATCGCAATCTATCAGATGAGGTTAAAGAGAGTACCATCAGATATGTAGACGACATTCTACTCACATCAGAATCTCTGGAGGAGCACATGAGAGACCTGAAGAAGTTGCTAGATGACCTTCGAGAGGCTAACTTTAAGGTCAATATCAAGAAATCGCACTTCTGTCAGAGGGAAGTTAAATTCCTAGGGCATGTTATTGATGCAAATGGAGTGAAGCCTAATCCAGATAAATTGGAGGTAATTCGAAATTTCCCTCGACCCACGAAAGTAATGCACGTCCGACAGTATTTGGGAGTAATTGGATTCTTTTCGAACCACTGCCCAAACTATACTGCGACAGTAGCACCACTGCAGGACCTATTGAAGAAAGGCGGCAGATGGAATTGGACGGAGCAATGTCAGGAAGCATTCGTGAGGTCAAAACAAATGCTTTTGGAATATGTGAAACTGGGATACCCAGATTATACCCAGAAGTTCATCATACAGACGGATGCATCACTTATTGGGATTGGAGCGATGCTATTCCAGGAAAATGTTGACCAGCCTGAGAAGAAAGTTTTTATCGCCTTTATAAGCAGAAGACTGAGAGCCCATGAGAAAAACTACACGATCACAGAGATAGAATTGCTCGCAATTTTGTACGCGTTGCAATCGTGGCCCAAACTCGTGTACGGCTTCCGAATAGTTTTGAGAACAGACCATAAAGCTTTAACATTTTTGTTAAAGACAGATTTGTCTAGTCAGAGATTGACAAGATGGTCCCTGTATATCCAGCAATTTAATGTGGAAATAGAATACTGTCCAGGGAAAGAGAATGTAATACCGGACATATTAAGTCGTTACCCTAGAGAAGAAGAAGTACTAGCGGCCCAGATTGAGAATCGAGATCAGAAGACGTTGGATGACTTAAGGAACATTACCAACCTACAACGCGAAGACCCATGGTTGAAGATGATAATCGATTACTTCGAGGGACGCTTAGCAAGGGGAACTGCGATATACAGAGAGGCGAAGGCATTGGCAACAGATTATGTATGGTATAATCAGATATTACACAAGTGGGACGATGTGGATCACACACGTCAAAGGATTGTAATTCCTGCATCTTTGCAGAGGAGATTAGTATGGCTAGCCCACAGAGCATTTGGACATCCTGGAATAGATAAAATTTGTGCTCTGTTGAAGGAAGCATTTACTTGGCCAAAATTGAGAGAAACGGTGAGAAATGCTATTAGAACATGTGATCTTTGCCAAAGGGTAAAGCCGAATCCCTTTTTAATGAGGCAACGACCTATCCCGTTGTTACCAGAGAAGCCAAGGCAGCTATTGAGTATCGACAACTTTGGACCATTGCCTAGAGCACGTAGAGGCAATAGACACATTTTTGTAGCCATGGATGTATTTTCGAAAATGGTGGTGTTGTGCCCCATTCAAAAGACAAGTTCAAAACAGGTCTTGAAGCGCCTGAAAGAGAGAGTTATTCCGATTCTTGGGAAGCCGGATAACATTCTCTCGGACCACGGAAGTTGCTTTACTAGTGCAGAATTTCGTCGAGAACTGGAAACTCTAGGAATTAGGCAGATTTTATCTACCATTCGCCATCCTGAGGCAAGTCCCGTTGAAAGAGTAATGAGAGAGATCCAGAAATACATGAAGATCTACTGTTCTGAAGCGAATTGGCGTTGGATTGAATTTCTAGAAGTAATTGAATACTGTATAAATAATACTGTACATGAGGCGACAGGTCAGGTTCCCGTTACTCTACATCTGGATCAGAGACCAGAGAGACCGTGGAATGGTGTTATTCCATTACCAGTAGACGCACAGCCCGGTAGAGAATTGAGGATCCAACGAACCTTTGAATATCTCAAAGCACAGGCGGAGAGACGTCAGAGAAGGAATCGTGCGAAGAGGTATCATAAACCGCTTCTCGTGGGACAGAAAGTTTTAATTAAGAAACCCGCCAGTTCAGATCCAGAGGCACGGAAGTATAAAAAGTTTATTTTTGCTTACCACGGCCCGTTCGAGGTGATAAGAGACCTCCAGAACAATGCATACAGGTTAAGGCATTTAGAGAATGGAAACGAGGTCGTTATGAACATAGCCAACTTAAAAGTTTATTACTCGCCAGAAGAATTCGACGAACCAGAAGAAGAATTAGTAACGCACACCCAACTCAACGTGGAGAGCGGAGGCAGCCAAGCAGGCAGACCTGAATGTTGGAACGGCGAGACGGGACGAGAAGCAGACAGTTTACCCAGTGTAAGCGGAGAGCAGAAAGAATGCCAGTGTTTGCGAGAATTCTATGAAGAAATGGTCAGAGTGGCCAGAGAGGTTGAGGCTGTAAACGCGACCCTTCGCAGGGAGAATAGACAGCTCAGAAACAAGGCCGAGTGTGGAAGGGGGAACACTACTAACCCACTCGCAGCCAGACAAGGTGAAGGACCCCAGATGTAAACACAGACGGTGGTCGACAGTCAGCTGGTTACTTATATAAGCCACTTGCATTGGACTTTTATAAGTTTTGCAAGGGGAACATGAACCCGATGGGGTTATGCTGACTGGAATCGAACATGGTTCTCAGAGACTGTGATCTCAGTATAAAGGTTCCACCAGGAAGCGAACCAGAGATCTGTACAGGGAGTTTCTTGGTAAAAACCCCTCGAAAGAAATGTATATTTAATCACTGGTGTGATTTTTGATGAAATGGCATTATTTAGTAAAATAATGTAGGAAATAATGAGCAGATTATATCATTATAAGACGATTTGGTGTAAGCTATTGGAGGCTTGAAGCACAGAGGAGGGCAGAGCTGACATTTACTAATTGGCCCAGAATTGTGGGTTGGTCCCAGTGGAGCCACGTCCATCTCTGTGACCCCATTATGTCGTCTGGAGCAGGGGTGAGGCCTGAATAATGACATAGTTATTCCCCGACGGAGAATGGATTTGGAGTAGGGGCGGAGAAATGCCCAGAAAAATCATTGATTACTCGTGATTGGAGTAACGAATCGAGATGAGAGTTGCACACAGGTGAATATTTTGGCAAGAAGATAATTTTAGAGTCTTTTACCTGCGAAATTGGTGCATATTTAATGATGTGCGTAAGGACTGTAAAACGACCATTGTTCGCGGATGGATGTGAAGATGTTGCCGGGGGTTTCCCGTTAGGTAGCGTCCCACGCCATGGAGAAAGGAATTAATATTAATTAATTGAACGAGCGATTCCTTTGCACACAGATAGTTTTGGGACCTGTGAAGAGAGAGGAACACAATGATCATGGTTTGAAGACCTGAATCATGCTGTGAGAGGAGCCAAGATTACGCGGGAAGATGTTGCTCTACTTTCTGTGGAAATCCGATATAAGGGAGTAGACCCCAGGAGGAGCTCTCAGCTATGCTCAGTTGAAACTCAGTTGTCACGCAGTCTACATGCCGCCAAGCGCAGTTACAGCCAGTTACAGTCTTACTCAATTATCAATTGTAGCACAATGGCAATAAGTTGCAATCAGTATGCAGCAAATATGCAGCAGTACGAGACAGCGTGCAAGTCGCATACAGAAGTCTTCAAATAAGTTACGTGCAGTCTTCGAGTGAAACTTCAGTCAGCTACAGCCAGGTTGAAGCAAGTTCGTCAAGGCAAAACGCATGACGGATCTATTCATCAAGACGCCGAACAAAGACTGGTATGTGTAAAAGAAACAGTAAACATGCTTGTATGAATAATAGTCGTGATACAGGCATAATTAGCAGCACGAACTATGACGTGTTCAGTTACGAAGCACCGTATAGACTAACGGTAGAACTATTGTATATAATTATTTGTGAAAGTGTTGAACTTTATTAAGCGCAGTGTGTATAGTATTAACTAATCGTATATGTGTAACTACGATAGAATGCGCTAAAGAAACTCTACTAAGTGTTTGGTATTGCCATGAGAGTACCAGATGTTAACGCTCATGTTTGGGAGCCAGCGTATTGATGTAACGCAGGACGCTTACTGTAGGAATGATATTCATAAAAACTGTTGGAGAGTTCCGAGAGCAGATAACCAGACTTTCAATCAGGAGTTGGTAACGTAAGATGCCGTCGACACCTGCAATTTCGATCTCTGCTAGGGAATTTCAGCATTGAAGTGTGTATAAAGTGACGAGTGTTCAGTGTAATGCATATGTAAAAATATCATTTAAAGTAGTGTTTGATGAAGTGTTTCACATGTTTGGGGAGTGATAACGTCCTGAAAGGTATGCAACGTGTCGTGTTGGTGAGAGAAATTATGTGTAATCAAATGTGTGTAAACAAGAGAAATATGTCGCGTTAAACCCATTATGGCGGGCGACATGGAAGAATATGATTGGTCGGAGCCACCTTAGATGCCTATAGAGATGTAAGTACCCCACAAATTATGGTTATGATTATGTAGAAGTATGAACCGCTGCATGTCTGTGATTCCGTAAAGATATTGTGAATTCCTTATAGATGCCAGTAAAAATCAGTTAGGAGGCTGATCCTCCATGTTTAATCAGTATTGAGTTGATTTTGATAGAGTTGAGATGTTAATTTGCATCATTAAGTGGAGTAATTATTCCCACTATGAATTAAGAATGGCAATCAGTTATGTAAATGCAACGAACGCGATTGTTCGAGTTTAAAACGTCTAGCTATGTCGGAAATTTTGGTAATTTATGTGAGAATAATAATAAATAATGATTTTGGTCATTTATGTCAATGAGATTTATAATAATAATAATAATAATGATTTTGGTCATTTATGTCAGTGAGAAATGATGATAATAATAATAATGGTTATTAAGAGTATGAATGAACACATCAGGAAACAAATAAATGTTGTAAGCGAGAATTATTAACGCTAAGTGCAAGACTTATCAATCTAAGCAGGAAGATGTTACAGTGAGATTACATTACAGTAACTATGGAAAGAAGTTTTATATCAGAATATTGCAGATATTCAGTAATGATACCAGTAATGAAAGAGCTTTTAGTGAATTGAATTTGCAGCTTAATTGAGAAGCTTATAGAGTAAATGTTAGATTTCTCTTAATATTATAGGTCGGAGTGTCGTAGCATGGAGCATTAGGGGCCAGATAGTCTATTCTACGTATGAATTCTCCTATGTCGTGGACATTGTTGGAGATATTATTAATTCCAGAGTTTTAGTGTTGGACCCTAACTCTGAAGAAAGGATTGAAATGTGTTCCGGACTGGAATCTTGACAGAGTCGAGGAAACAAGGACACCTCGCAGCTCTATGATTTCCCGAGAACTTATTGATGAGTTATTTACGCTCGTTGGCAGCGAAAACTCATGGCGACAGTGGTTTTCTGCGCCTATATTATACTTGAGACATCGGTCAACCGCCAGGCTCATGCATTGCGAACCCCGAACCTTCATGTTGGATGGACCCATGTGAGGCCATTAATTAATCATTATCCTCGACGTAGGAATAATTACAAAAGCTCATTCAATACCTGTTGGCATAATAGTCAATTAAGATCCTTTGGGAACATGTGTGTCGGTCAGGACACAGTATTTTGTCTTGTAAATCTTCGCTGCTTAGAGAGGGAGGCTTTCAAACTTTTAGAAAGGTCGAGATAATTGGTGAAACGACCCATTCCACTTTCTATTGTGTAGCGACTTCCTTAGCCGAGGGTCGGTGCTAACCACCCGGGCCGCTCAGGCAAGTTATAAAGGGAAGAGTCTAGACCTTGTTGAAATGACATATAATGCAAGATTGTTATGTTGAGTATTATAGCCATGTGGTTTGAGAACACATGGATAATTATAGTTCATCCTGATGGTTCATTATTTTAGCTATCTGACGAATAGTTACATGATATATTTGTACTGTCACTGGAGCCAAGTCATGTAGTTGGTGACTAGATGCCAATCGCCATGAGCGCGAGGTAGTCTATCGTACAATCCGACATAAGCTATAACGTAACGTTTTATCTAGGAATCACAGACAGCATGCGGGGAAACCATATAATTGGAGGATGTGTAGGGGGTAGCTTACATAATTATGGAGTTGCACGTTGATTTTGGTGCAACGTCCAAATAGGTAAATGCATGCAAAGCATTTCATTGGTGAGAAGAAAAATATTAAAACACGCACGGCACACATAATTGTTTAACATAAAGAGGTTTAAGGAATAATCCTTGTTGTAATATTAAAGAAGTCACATTGTATGACTGTTATGTTAATGTACAGTTTGTTTTGAAGTCGTAGGTGCATCAGCGCACTAGTATATCCTTGTGAAGTTCACAGAAGGGTAAAGCCTTATGGCTAGGTATGACTTTGTTGTGATTTTATATTTGTTTACTTATGGATTGTGGAAGTAGAAATTTTGTTTGCTTTATTTTATGCTTTTTGGGTATTGTTTTGTGTTTGAAGCCATGATTTATTTTAATGAATTAAAGTTTTAGAATAGAGTTGTGCCTTATCATTGTAGAGTTGATACCTTTTAGCCTCAATCCAAAATATGCACTGCTCAATTGGGGTTACCGTACACACCTGAGAGCTGATGCTAGCTGGAGGCAGATGCATATTATCCACCGAGATTACTCACATGGGTACAGTATGTATATATGTCGTAGTCATATAGTGAAATCCGTCATTTCATGAAGATCCTAGGCACTTCATGAAAAGCCGGCATATGCTGTAAAATGGGATAGTTACACAATCTGACGCGTTTCTTCATGAAGTGACGGACTGCTTTAGGCAGATGGTGTAAGAAATCATTTTTCATTATCTGCCGAGGCACTTCATGAAGATCCGGCATTTTTTGATTCGGCTCTTCATGAAATGACTAACGCGACGAAGTCGTACATTAATTCCTTTAATTGTTCTATTCCAAGAAATAAATTAATGCTTATTTACTATGGAATTCGAAATCAATTTCCACGTACAACCTAAAATCTAATCCTGGAACACTGGGTAAGTTTTTCTCCTGTTTTTAGGTAGATTTCATTAGAAAGCTAACTATTGCAATGGGTACCATGTTTCGACTTCCGGAAAATTTCGACATATCTTCGCGTTTCACATCCCACAGACCCCAAAACCACCGTCAGTTCAAAAGTTTATATATGTATATCAGTTTCTTGTGGACACGATAACTGCCGTAATTTAACACCAATCACTTTGAATTTTTTACCGAATATGTATACCTACAAAATCTCGGTCGAGTTCGTTACTGGGCTAAATCGGTCGAAGGGGGTGAAAATGAGGGGCTTTTTTCGAAAAAGTGAAATATTGCTATAACTCTCTTAATATGTGAAATATCGAATCCGTTAGTTCATACTATGTGTAATAATAATAATGATATTGGTTTTACGTGCCTTTTAACTACACTGGCTTTTAGAGACGCCGGGGTGCCGGAATTTTGCCCCGAAGGGGATCTTTAACGTGCCAGTAAATCTACTGACACGGCTCCCTCATACTATGTGTCGGATAAAGCCCAAAAATGTATGTTTGAAGAGTTTTTTTTATAGCACCAACCATTGACCAAAGGGGTGGGAAAAAGTGGGTTTTTCGGGAAACATTAATCATATCTCTCTTGAAAATGAAAATCCACAGCCTGCTTCCAGTCTCCGACCCGGTCAGGAATGGAATGAATGAAGCCCCCATCTAGCGGCGAGGATATGAACTGTGCCGGCTGCCGAGACCTGACGCACTCCTCTGGCGCAATGATTAAATGAATGACTGATGATATGAAATGATAGTGGAGAGTGTTGCTGGAATGAAATTTTGACAGGGAAAACTGGAGTACCCGGAGAAAAACCTGTCTGCCTCCGTTTTGTCCAGCACAGATCTCACATGGAGTGACCGGGATTTGAACCACGGACCCAGCGGTGAGAGGCCGGCGTGCTGCCGCCTAAGCCACGGAGGCTTGCAATCATATCTCTCTTAATAGGCACAATATCAAAACCGTACAAAATGGACAATATTCCCCTAATAATTACCTAAAACTTTTGTCTGAAAGAATTTTTGATATGACCCACCATTACGCCAAGGGATGAGAAAAATGATTTCGGAATTATAAGAAAATGCCAAGAGCTATCAGAGATTGCCATGGCAACACTACTAAATTGATGAGGGATGAGCCATCAGACGTTGCCATGACAACGCACTTGCACGAGATCAGATTCAGATTTCTATCTGACTAAGTGTGAAGCGGCTTCGGTGACGTAACTGGTAGCATGCTGAACTTCTATGCCCAAGGTCGTGGGTTCAAAGCCGGCCGAAGTCGTCGGTTTTTTTAAAAGCGCTAAAAATCCCTCAGTGGCACCTTTGGAGGGGAAGTTCCAACGTTCGCTGCGAGTTGCTGGTTGCGGTGGCATCTAGTAGCCAAGTTCACAGCTAGGTGTCGTTGGCGGTAGTATCTGGTAGCAACATTAGGAACTACTGCTTGAAATTGACTGTCTGCAGTCCTTACCTGAATTACAGACTAATACAGCCATCACAATTCACACCGTTTATCAGACAGATTCTACACTCACCCAAAGTACACGGGGTTACATGACCACGTTGTTACAGCCCCTAAACTGAGGAACCAACCAAAATCTCTGCGGGAGATATATTTTTGCGTGAAGAAGTAACTGACCTTTACATAGTTACACATCAGAGTCGAAACCTTGCATAAGGACAGTGTGACCACAAGTATAAAAATGGACCCCAAATGACAAGAAGGTTACCGTCCCCATAAGACAATAAAATGTTTAAAATATGCATAAAATGACAAAAACAAAGTTAATTAAGCTCCAATTATAAAATACTTTCTCGCAATAAATGGGGTCTGATCCTTCTACGAAAACCTGCATATTTTGCCTATTTTTTGCCTATCCCCAAGTTTGTCCCGTGAAATCTACCTCCGCCTTCCGGCGTGCCGAGAGGAATTTTTCTTCTGTGTAAGTTTATATATTTTTTCCTTTTGTAGACCTGCATTAATCCGTCTCTAATCAGAATTAAATGACTGCCGCAGTGGAGTCGTACATTAATTTTTCTGTGTAATACACGAATTATTCCGAGAAATAAATTGATGCTCGTTTATTATGATGTCCATAATTAATTTCCACGTAAGACTGAAACCCTAATCGTGGAATACTAGGTACACTTTTCTCCCTCTGTCTTCTTTTTATAGAAGCTTATATTTTTCCCAATTTGTGCAATATACTTTTTCTTTATGTATAATTTCATAATTTATTTTGTGGTTTGACTTTATTTCCTAAAATGTGTACCCTTTCTTTTTATTCCTTTCTCTCTCTCTCTCTCTTCCCCATTGATGTATTTTGTATTTTTGAACTTAATATGTGTACCCTTTCTTTTTATTCCTTTCTCTCTCTCTCTCTCACTCTCTCTCTCTCTCTCTTCCCCATTGATGTATTTTGTATTTTTGAACTTAATATGTCTGATGACCTTATCAGACAACATACTGTGCACCCTAATATACTGGGCTGATGACCTTATCAGACAACATACTGTACACCCTAATGTATTGGGCTGATGACGTTATCATATAACATACACCTAGTATACTGGTGACCAAGATGTACCTAGCCCGTTTTTACAATAATAAAACAACTACAACTATATTAAAATGTGCAGACTGAAAAATGAAAATACAGAAACCCTCCCGAAATTACTTTCTGGGTACGGCCCTGATTTCTTCACTGCGGTAAGACTTCAGAAACAAGAAATAAGCTGACTATTGTGTAATCTATGTCCTAAAATGTTCTAATAATGGCATTAATATAAACATCGCATTGTTCTATTGACATCCCGCCTTTTAACTAACCCCATGTAATAGAAAGTGTAATATTTCGTCTGGACATATGCCGTTCATTCTCAGACTTGTGATGATGCTGGTATTTGCGTCAACACCCATTAATCCTCTGTTAATCAGCCACCAGTATCATGTTCATCCAAATGAGACGAATAGAACACTTGTAAATGATTAAAACAGGCAGGCTACAAGTGACATAACCTAAAATATACCAAACAAGTCTTTCTTACCTTATCCATTTCTTCTTGAGACCAATGTTTTTATGAGGCTTTTCTTCGTAATACTCATTAACTTTCTGAAGAAACAACTGCCTGTACTTCCACGGTATTTTCCATATCGTATATTGCCACTATTTATTCTCGGAAAGCACACATATCACACCACGAGGACAACGCTACCGCTTCTTCATGAAGTGACGGACTTGACTTTCCGTCAGATAGTGTAAAAAAGAATTACACTATGTGACGGCTAAATTTAGTCATTTCATGAAACCACGCGTCAGATAGTGTAACTATCTCATTTTATATCATATGCCGGCTTTTCATGAAGTGCCTAGGATCTTCATGAAATGACGGATTTCACTATCTGCCTACGACATATATATATATTTAAATTCAGCCAACGGCCATGGATTTTTTTTCTTTTCAGGACGGGTCAGGGAAGGGATTATGAAAGGAAATCGGCCGTGGACCTATTGAAAGGAACCGTCCCGGCATTTGCCTGGTAGTGAAAATGGGAAACCACGAAGATCATTTTCAGGACGGCCGAGGTGGGATTCGAATCCACGCTCTCCCGATGCCAGCGAGACACGAGGTAGCGCGTTATCACTCTCGGCCACATATATCAGTTTCTTATGGACACGATAACTGCCGTAATTTTGCACCAATCACTTTGAATGTTTTACATAATATGTATTCCTTTGGAAACTCGGTCGAGTTCGTTAATGGGCAAAATTGGTCGAAGGGGGTGAAAATGAGGGGCTTTTTTTATCCCAAATGTTGGCAATAATGAACTGTCGTCATATTTGCGTCTGATTAACAGTTGAATATACCGCTTGCGCCTCAGAAACATGGCTGCCGTCGTTGAATGAGCAAGAAGTAAACACATTTATTGACATAATATAACAAAGGTTTCCGGCGCAGCAGTAATAATTGACAGTAATTTCAATTCCTAAAGACTCCCAGAAAGGTATGAAAATCATATATTACCAATAATATGCCAGGTAATAGTGTAAAACCCAGGATTTGCTCTCCTCCAGAATTAATGATTTTTGCTACAGAAGTAACTTTTTATTTTCTAATCGCAAGTACTACTAATCCCTAAATTTATTGACTTTTTCCCCAAACTGGCAACACTGACTAGTTAAGTCCATGAACTTCAAGTTCAAAGAACAGCTGCTGGCTGGTTGGTTTATCTTTCTGGTTAATCAAAATGGCTGACATGCTACCAGCTGGCATTCACCTCACACTATCCAGGAGGGTGTCACATGCATCTTGTATCATGCATGACTAACTAAGAGACGGTCCGCTTTAGAGATTAACGGCAACATCTTTTGATGGTCTCATTTTACTTTTTAGTAGATGTTTTAAGTCTACCCACAGAGACGTTTATCTCGTGCGCCTCTTCCCCTTCGCAATTACGTCATCGCTATTTTCCCGCCGTAAAAATGAGAGACTGACAGTAAAAGGAGTGGAATAAAAAGCATGTTAACAATTCGGTCGCGCATGCGCCTGTTTTACAACTATCGACCTCTGGAAACAAAACACAATCTGCTAGTCAGTGTGTATATGAGAGATCCACCGTTGGGAGGGCGCGCAAGGAGAGGTTAGGGTGCAGGAATCATGGGGCTGCGTAGTGGAGGTTGCGCACGCCAGTCGAAAAATCAATAGGCTAGCGAGCGGACGGACGGGCGGTGGGCAGACAGGCAGGCAGGCAGGAGAACCCAGGCAATGGGTGAGGACGGGTATCAAACTGTATGTAGTCAGTAGAAGGCTGACAGAAGAGGAGAGAATAGGCGAGTTGTTTCGACTGTGTTGTTAAGTGAGCTGTGTAGTGGTGCATGACCAGAATGATGTGACTGATCGGTTACTTCCGAAACGTTCGAGTGGTGAGAAGTCGTGGGGGTGTGGCAAAATCCGGCGAGATCGTTCGCGTACGTTAAAATAAATATATATATACACACACGCACGCACGCACAAAATCGTGACGTCACATTGTAGCGTACGGGAGATCAAATAACCCCAACACTACCCACTCTCGCGAATTTCTCAAATACGGCCTACCTGTTTTATCACTCCTTCGTTTTAGGACTAGCACACCGGCTGAAGATCAGTGAACGTAGTGTTTGACAGGTGAGTGAATATTGTTGCCACATAGCTAAGTTATTTTCTGGAAGCAGAATAGATGGTGTGAAGATTTATTTTGTCTTTATTACATTCAGCATGGAGCATGGTGGTCTTGCCTTCATTATACGGTACCTTTGTTTGTCGAACTACTGGCTACGCCCGCTGTTTCACTACTATGAGATGAATGGAGATTCCGTTAGTTCCTCTTCGGTTATTTAATGGGTGTTCCGTCATGCGTGGGTGGCTTCGCACAGTAACTCCTTAGCATGTTGTTCGACTAGCTTATGAGAAATAATCTGCTTAATCTCTCTACACTTAAATTGCAGACACTTTGCCCAACATTTTGGAGTTTAAAGTCTTCAGCATTATTTCATGTTTTTTACATACCGTACTCATAATCATAGTTTTGTTTTTAGGCACGCGGTGGAACCTTTTTCCTCAAAGGCTTAAACGTATTGGTTGTACGTAAAAAGAATAGTAAATTCGCCGATGCGAATACTTATCTTATAGTGAGTTGTGTGATTACCGGTACCTTTCCTTTCTAATATATACAGGCAAGGGTGGTGTGCTGTTCCTAGAACTTTGATTTTGTTGAGGCAGGTGAGGACTCCATGGTTTTTGTACTCAATAAACGAGAAAATGTTCGAGAATTGTACTGATTATGAGATGACTGCAAATTCTCACTTTTGGTAATGCGGTAATGTAGATGTGTAAATTCTAATGAACATTGAGACCAAATCAAATGCCATAATGAATATACAATGTACCGGTACAAAAATCAAATTAATATAAGTAGGTTTTGATGTTCGCATGTGTTCCTAGTGGAGAAATGGGGGAGGGGGTAGGAGACGGAGACTCAATAAATCCACAATAATTGTTTTGTTGTCCCACATAAATTGTTATTATTATTATTATTTATAATAATAATAACTTTCCATCGAACATAGATGCATCTTATTATCAAGAAAAAGGCTTGCTTACAGCGCAATAATTGTCTAGAAGGATGTAGGGACAGCATTTGCTCTGATGAACTACACTAAAATATAATGATAGTCTAAAATAAGCAGCAATGTTTGAATGTTTACCTTTCTCCTGGTAGTGGCAATGAGAGTGCCAGCATGGCAAAATGGTTATCTAAGTTAAGGGGCACCACACTTCATATTGGCGTCTTGTTGGGATTTGGTCAAATTCTTTCTTGTGTTAGCGAAGCCAATCGTTATTCTTTCCCATGCACATCTACAATAATTATGGCTCTAATGGAGAATTTTCATAATGGCTAATAATTGTGACAGTGAATTTGGGAACACAATTCGAATTAAAATGCAATGGCTAAATACTCAAAATTAATCAAATATGCGCAAGTCGTTAGCACATAACAATGCCAGCAGCCTCATGTAGTCTCGTGGTACATATTGAGGCTCCGGGTCCAACGGACCATGATTCGATTACTGGCTCTGCCAAGAAATTTAACTTGTGTCTGTAGGTTGGAATGGGGTAGGCGTACACTTATTATATTTTGATTGTTTAAGGGGAGGAACACCAAGGTCATCTGCCCCTATGGGGTACATTTAGCCTAGTGATTTAAAACTGAGAAGAGATAGATTTGATTCCCACCTCAGCTGTCCTAGACGTCTACTCCAGGGATGGTTCCTAACTTCAGGCCACGACCACCTCCTTCCAGATCTTAGCCTCAAATATAAATACACACGCTACAACGGCAATCACAATGACACAGGTTATCAGTTAGATTATTCTTACACCGAAGCAAAGAAGACTGTTTTTTTTTCACGCTGTCGCAAAGCCTCTAAATGAATCAACAACATCACCAAAAAATCATTTTACTTCCTAGGGACTCACAACTCATAATATGGTTTGGCGATCACGGAACCCAAGCCATCAAATTACTTGTGTTGGGCTCCTCTCTTTCATCTTTCTTGTCAACCTCTCTTCGTCAGTTTTTGTTCACTTACGACGGTATTAGGTTATTTGAGGCCTAGGGTGTCTTTCATTATCCTGCTTTAGTTGAACTCTCATTCCTGTTCTCTTTTTCCTCTTTAGGGCATTTCTTGTAAAAGGTCCTAAAGAGGCAGGATGTGTGTGTGTCTCACAAAGTATGGTACTTACTGGGTATTACTATGTGATATAAACCCTCAAGAACTCACTGCTAAAGAGCTTGGGAGTGTGCGATCCCGAGAGGTTCCAAGGATGCCTAAGTTTTTTTTCCCTTTCTTCAAGTGACTTAAGGTGGACCCTCCACCTTTCCCTTTCTACCCCAGGGAATCACAATTTGTGGGACGTGGGTTGGCGACCACGGGACCCCCGCTGAGTTCGGGATTGCTTCCACTTACTTATGCCGGGCTCCTCTCTGTTATCTTTCCTCTCGACCTCCCTTGGTCAACTCTTGTTCTTTTCCTACCCCGACAGTATTAGGGTATCGGACACCTAGAGAGTCTTTCACTTTCCCGCCTTAATTGACCCTTCTCTCTACTTTCCTGATCCCTCATTCTTCGAGGGGTCAACACCTCTTGTTTTTCTTTTCATTGTATCTCCAGCCTTCGGCTTAAGGCCCTAAAGGAGGCAGGGTGTAAGTAGCCCCACCTCTTATGGTGCACCCTGGATTGTGCTACACCCTAAAGGTTCACGTCTGGTGAGTTCGGGAGTTGGTGAACCCGAGGGCTTCCTGAGCTGGATCCGGTTTTTCTCCTTCTTCCATTGCCTTTGAGACGGTCCCTTTCCTCTTCCGCTTTCCTCAATTCTTATTTCCTTTCCCCCTGTCTTTTGTTTCCCTTATTCTTCTTTTTGTTTTCTATTTCCTCGTCTAGTATGTAAGTCAGTAGATAGTTTTAGTTGTATGTAGTTAGTTTTAATTTTAGTTTCAATTCATTTACATTTTCACTATCACACAAGCCATTAGGGACCGATAACCCAGATGTTAGGCCCCTAAAAACAATAATCATCATCATCATATTTCCCCCCTTTCATGTCTGCCTTTCATGGCTCTACTTCATTCCAAGTCCCTTCATCCTTTTAAGATTTGCGTATTACACATTTAAAGTGTGAAGGTCTACCGCGCACCGTGCCTCAAATTGGGCAGGCGCAGATACTACCAGCATCTCATTGCTGCCTTTGCCAAGCAAAAAGCAGGTTGTCGAGTAAGCTCGTCATTGAAAAAAAAAAAAAAAAAAAAACCAGACCAAGCTCACGAATCCCTCGGATTCACCAACTCCCACGCTCAAGTGCCATAAACCCTGACTGGCTGCGTGGCTCAGTGGTAACGTTCTCGCTTGCTGTTCCCAAGGTTGCAGGATGGAATCCTGGCGCAGTCAGCTGGCATTTAAAGGTGCGGGAATGCGAGGTAGCCGTGTCAGTAGATTTACTGGTACGTTAAATATCCCCTTTGGTGCAAAATTCCGGCACCCCGGCGTCTCTCAAAGCCCGAGTAGTTAAAAGGGACGCACAACCAATAACATTAGTATTAATTGCCAAGAACCCTGGAGAGAAGCACTACCAGGATGAAACCGTGAAGGGTCTATATACATCCTGCCACCTTTAATGTACCTTACAGAAGGCAAGATATATCTTGTAAATAAGAAAAGGCCTGCTTCCTCGAAGAATGAGGGTCGTAGGAAAGAAAAAGATACGGGCTATTAAGGCGACACAATTAGACACCCCAAGCTTACTGTTGTTGTAGCTTATTCTAGGGGTTGCGACATTGTGGTCATATGGCCCCGTGTATTTGGGTGTGTGTGTGTAATTGTGTGATAACCTGAGATATTGTGATGGCTGTTCTAGTGTGTATTTGTATATTAAGGGATATGGTTGAGAAGGAGGCGGCCTTGGCGTTACGTTAGGTACCATCGCAGAATTTGCGTGGTTTAGAGGTGGCTGAGTTAGGAATCGAACCCGCCTCTTCACAGTTTTGCCTCACGAAGCTGAGTGTAGACCGTTCCAGCCCTCGGACCAGAATTACATTTCTTGGCAGGGCCGGGAATCGAGCGTGGGCCTCCGTGTTGTCAGACAAAAATGCTAGTCACTACGGTACGAAGGAAGGGTAACCAGCTAGTCTCTACAGTACATGATATAAAGTCCACGATTATTGGATGTAACGGGTAGGCTAATCTCGAGAATGACTGAATGGATTTTGATGCGATTTTCACCATTTTGTACAGGATTTCTCAAGGAAGGTTTCTGTAGAAAAACATTTATGACCAAAGGAAGCCGAGCAGTAACGATTTCAGTGAATCGAGTCGAAGAAAGACCTGTCCTCCGTGCGCCTTTTAAGCTTACGCTGGGTAAACCGTTAATAACATCTAAATAATATGAGTGTAAGAATTATTGTTCACAATGAAAAGTTATATATATAAAAAAAAGGCCACGTCAGCATACATCGCCCACTATGAGTGTTTTTACGTTTTCATTTCTCCCAGCAATCTCCATTCAATTACTAGCTTCAGCGTCAGTTTACGAGCTAGCTAGCTAGCAAGCCTATCACAAAAGCCCTGCACGGATGCGGACATCCTGGGATATCAGCAAACATTTTCACCATGCGGATATAGTTTGCATGCCTGTGCGGATAGTGGATAAGCTGCGGATAATGTTTGGAGTTAATTTGCGGATAGTTTTAGAATACAATGTTGAACTGGATTTGTAAAATTAATTTTAGTGTTTGCAAAGATCTGCGTCTTTTACGTCTCTTGTTATTTTCCTATTTGCTTTGGCTTGGATTGTATGGGAATAATAGATAAGTGAGAGAAGCCAGACATGGAAATACCCTCAATTTGTGTTGACTTTTGCCAAAAAAAAAAAGAAAGCCCTGTATACCTACGCTTGCCTGCCAAGTGCTATAATCAGCCACCCACTGTTTTTACTTGCCGTTACTCAGAGAGACGAAACTCAGTCAACATTGCCTTGCAATTAACACATAGCCTAGGGGAACGAATTTCTCCTCAAATGTCAAAATGTGTTGTTTTAATACGAGGGCTGTGTGTTATTTCTTTTTCTTTCAAGTTCCGATGATCTGTGTAAAAATAACAGATTGACATACCAAACAGATTTTACTACTAAATGTTTGCCTGTTTTATTCTTATGTCTCAACATAATCGTCAAAACGATTGAAACATTTGTCGTATCGTTACACCAGCTTTCCAATGCCCTCGGCAAAAATTTCTGCCGCCTCTGAGGTGGGTACGTCTGGAGAAAGTCCTGAAGTTTTTCCTATTTGGCGAGGCGTTGCCACCCAACCTTTCCTTCAATTCTCGAAAAAGGTGAAAATATTTCACGTCCTCACTGTGCCAACGTTACGATGGACTTATTCAAACTATTCAAGTGTGAAGTTTTGAACCATCTGCCGTTTTGTCCACATCAGCACTGAATGATTTTCACCTATTTCGAGAATTGAGGCTATGGTTGGGCGGCAAAAAGGGAATACTTCAGGAGACTAACCAGACATAAAAATAAACCAAGCAAACATCTAGCAGTAAAATCAGTTTGGTATGACAATCAGTTCATCGGAACTTGAAAGAAAACAACCCTCGTACATTACGCTTTATCTAATAAATTAAAAATATTATTGCAATGTCAGCGGATGCGGATAACAGTTGTGCGGATGCGCCCTTTGTTTATCCGCGCAGGGATCTAGTTATATTTGCTGTTTTACCCCGTTAGGTAACTGTGTTTAGCCGGACGGAATTCCCCAGTCAAAACTTAAATCACTACGAGTATCTGTGGCATGTGTCATATAACATCAGTATCGAACACCCGATTGAGACACAAATAGACCGCTTTATTGTGTGTCAAGGTTGATTATTGATTAGAACCTGTTGCCTAGTCTTTCTTTAGAACTTGGGAATAGAACGGTTACTGGTAATATAATCTTTAATTGCCTGATCGATCTTCATTTGTGCGCCATCTGCCGTGATTTCGCTTATTTGAGTACAGGTTCAGGATGGCTGAGCGTCAACTTAATTTCCGATTCAAGATTGGTACAATTAAGATACATTTACAATATGGGGCTTGCATTTCAGTACGTCTTTTCCTCTAATTAGACAATGCTTAACTTGAAAATCTACTCACATCTTGGGTGTTACGTCAATATCTTATTATATAATATGCTAAGGTGTATGTTTCACAAAACTCAAGCTCCTAAACCAAAATCTTACAAATCGTCTCAATAGTACAGGAAAAATCTTGCATTTCTTGAAAAGTCAACGGAAATATATTTATTTGTTTATAAAGTGCTTTTAAACAAATAAATAAGACGATAGCCCCTGCCAGAACTGTTTCGCGTAAAGCCCTATAGCACTATTGCCAGGTGGGTAGTCTGTACACATGGGGCGCACACAACCCATTGTGCGAGAGTTCTCGCACGGGTCAACTAGTGTCTTATAATACGAAGACACTGACTTACAACGGTGTTTGATTTAGGGGCTTAGACCTCGTAATCATTTAGTCACGCTACTTAGGTGTGTGTATGTATAGAATTTGTCTGATAACATGTGTTATTGTGACGTCTGTAGTAGTGACATTTGTGCTCTTTAGTCGTTCAACACAATTATGCTCAATGGATGGGTGGGGTACAAGATATAAATATGTAAATACACTCCTGGAAATCGTCAATTTTTTAAGAGCGTTAAAAATCCCTCAGTATGCCTTCCTTCGGAGGGGAAGTAAAGCCGGCGGTCCTATGTCATAGACTTATGGCATGAAAAAGAACCTTCCACTAACTACACCTGTGGAAGCTAAAATTTGTAGGTTAGTTTGATAACGCTATATTAGTTCCAACGTTCGCCACTAGGTGCTGACTGCGATGGCATTTGTTAGCCACGTCCGCAGCTAGGTGTCCTGGATGGTAGCATTTGGTTGCAAAAGTAGGAACTACTTGAAAAAAAAATCGTCTGCAGACCTTCTACCTGAATCACAGATACCACACACTAATACCGTCATCACAATTAACACCGGTTATCACACAAATTCTACACACACCCAACGTACATGGGGCTACATGATCGCCTTGTCGCAGCCCCTAAACTGAGGAACCAACCGACACTCCTGGAAAGAATTACATGTATTCGTAAATTATCACAATTAAATGGGGCAATTTAGGATTACACGTTTCGACCTTCAAGTGGCCATCATCAGATCCTGATCACTGTGTTAAGGTTTAAAAATGTACACTAAACTAAGTACGCTACGCTACCGCCCATTCATTGGGCATAATCGTGTTGACCGACAGAAGAGCTGCCAATGACAATTTTGTTCTGGAAACACTGAAAGAATGACTTCAAATGTCTGTATCTGTAATAGTGTGCGTATTTCTAATAGAGGTGAGGATAAGGAAGGAGGGTTCCGTGGCCTTAAGTTAGGGAGTAGGGGAAACCTCGGAATACAACTTCCAGGATGGCTGAGTTGGCAATTGAGCCCACCTCTTCTCATGTTTGCCTCACGAGGCTTAGTATACCATACCCTATTCTAGCCTTCAGAGTTTCTTGGCAGAGTTGGTAATCGACCCCGGTTATAAAGAGTGACAGCCATTACACCAACAGGTGGATGACTTTAAAGTGAAGTGATCCTGACTAACCACAGTGAGGCTCGACGTTGAGAAAGACCCACCACTAACTAACTACTCAGGTGGTGGCCTGACTCATCTGAGATTGACTCAGGTGTGAAGAATTCCTCCGACTTTTGGGCTTGTCAAGCGAGGACTAGTATAGATACTGGGAAAGTTGTTGTTGCTGTCCTGATTAGAGGCTAGGGATGTTGCTGTCCTGATTAGAGGCTAGGGATATCTGGGCCATCATCTCCGTTGGCTTGAGTGCGTATTGGATTTGTTTGATAATCTATGATTGTGTGGTGAACTGCTGAAATGTAACTGTAGGCCTAATCATTTGGGTAAGAAATTGGGGTTTGCGTCCTAAGGCTCGGAATAAGGTACCATTGCGGCATTTCCCACATCTACTCCAAGCAAATGTCGGGATGGTTCCTGATTTAAGGCCACGGCCATCTCCGTTGGGTTGAGTGCTTATTGGATTTGTTTGATAACCTATGATTGTGTGGTGAACTGCCGAAATGTAACTGTAGGCCTAATCATTTGGGTAAGAAATTGGGTTTTGCGTCCCAAGGCTCGGAATAAGGTACCATTGTGGCATTTAGCTGGAAGGTATGCGATGATGATAATTGTTGTAAACCCTTACCCCTCGTCAGTCGGGCGAGCCCCGACATCATAAAAGTTCAGAAATTAAATACGAGCTGTAGGGAGAGCCAAGAGAATTTTAAATCGAGGGGTAAGGGTTAAGGGGCCTAACATCAAGGTTATCGGCCCCTGATGGGTTAGGTGATCGCGAAAATGAAAGATGATGATATGAATCCTACAACTAAAACTAACTGCGGACTTAACAACTAAGTAACCATTCTGGACAGCTCGTGAGATGCATGAAATTTAATTCAGGTCTGAGAGCTGGAACACGGCACCCTCAGCCTCGTGAGACAAAACTGAGGTGTATTCGAGTCCGTCCTCAGCCTGCAAGTGGTTTTTCGTGGTTTCCCACATCTACTCCAAGCAAATGTCGGGATGGTTCCTGATTTAAGGCCACGGCCATCTCCTTCCAGATCCTAACCGCAATTACAAATACACACACTAGTAGAGCCATCACCATAACCCAGGTTATTAAATAATGAACACATACCCAAGTACACGGGGATACATGACCTCGATGTCGCAAAGCTTCTAAAAGAAGCAGCAACAACATGTGTCAAGTTTCGTCAAAATCTGTGAGTTCACGTTGCTGAAACTCCCTTCTGAGACAATGAGGATCATTCAGGCCTACTCCCGCGGTGAAGCCATGAGCTTAAAATCGCTTAACCCGACTGCAGTAGAGAGTTGCAGCAATTCGTAAATCAGTGAATCGAATCCCGACACTCATAGTGGCTATCTTTAGTGTGGGTATTTTCACGTGTCCTCTCTCCCAGGGGCTTAACTGGTGAGTTCGAGATGTGGCGACCGCCAACGGATTCCTACACCGGGTTCTTCTTTTTTTCATTAATCTCTTAACTTTGGAGTGAAACGTCTCCTCTTTTCCTCTACTCCCTCCCTTTCATGGCTATACTTCCTTCCAAGTCCCTCAATCTTCATTCTTCTCTCTGTATTTTATTTCCCTAATTGCTTTTCTTTTGTCCATTTCTTCTCCGTAATTGATAGTTTTGTAGAAGTCATATTAATTTTGTTTATTTTCGTTATCTTCCACATCATTAAGGGCATATGACCTATGATCGGGGATTTCCCGTTCATTAAAACAACAATCTCCGCCACTTTTAATGATGTTACTAGAAGATTGAACTAGGAAATTTAACCCCTTACACCACACTTGTTTCGCTTGCATGTTGACTACGTTGTTGGTTTCAGTTCTAGACCCACCTGAACTATCCTATACAATATCCGCCTTGCGCATGCGCATTGAAAAGGTTTGATGATTTCATAGCAAAGCCGAGATGTCAGAGCAATTGACCGATGTTGACTAGGCTTCTCATGGAGCGTATTTAAAATCATGGCATTTGTTCTGATTGGGATTGGCCAAGTGAATTTGGAATTAAATACCCATAAAGATGTTTTTTTTTTCTTGCGGTCTGCCCTACATTCACGCCAAGTATCATTAATGTCGGGGATTCCTCGTTCACAAGGTTCCCTTGTCAGTCCATTACCGTTTATTCCGATGGTCAATTACTGGTATCAGCGAAATATGTTGTTGGATGTTTATGATACATAATAAGTTTGCAATAGTCGGTACAACTTCCTGGGTAGATCGGTGAGAAAATGTCAATCTCTTGATCAACGTCAAGAGCGTATATCTATTATAAAATCATATAGAAAGACAAAAAGGCTATTCTCAGGCTTAAAATAATGGTAATACACTTTATCTTTTCACTTGAGCATTCTGCAGTACGGACACTGACCGTACCCCATGATCTGTTCGCCCCGTCGCCCTTGGTCTAATGACTTGTGTACAGTTTCACAATTAGCTTAGCAGAACCAATTAGTGAGGGAGTGAATTAGCTCCAACTTGAACGAGTCAGTCGCCGGAATAATAAGACCGTACGAGGGTGGGGAAACGCAATTACAGCATATTGGGCCACAGATGATGTTATGGTCGGTCAGTGAAAATCGCCTTCCAATAATGATATAGGAACGCGATTCTCTCTCCAACTTCGCTTCTCGTCAGTAATGGCAGGTGATTTAAAAAATGGGAATGTCATTACACAGACTTACTAGGGGCCATGGCAGATCTGAGAACTGAGAATGTCACTACACAGAGTTACTGGAGGACATGGCAGATGTTCTGTAAACTGAAAATGTCACTACACAGAATTACTGGGGGCCATGGCAGGTTATTATTATTTTTAATGTCACTACACAGACTTATTAAGGGCCATGGCAGATGATCTGAAACTGAGAATGTCACTACACAGATTTACTGGAGGCCATGGCAGATGTTCTGTAAACTGAAAATGTTACTACACAGATTTACTGGAGGCCATGGCAGATGTTCTGTAAACTGAAAATGTCACTACACAGAGTTACTGGGGGCCATGGGCGGTTATTTTAAAACAGAGAATGTCACTACACATACTTACCTCCGTGATCCCCCTCCCCCCTCCCTATCGTAGTTACGCCACTGCTTGGCTCAATTTCTTTCAACCACCCTCAGTCCTCATCCTTCTAGGTCTGAGGTAATTTCTTTTCCCTCTCCTTCATTCTTTATGTTTTGACCTTTTCTTCTTCTAATAATATAGGGGCAGATGACCTCGTAGTTCCGCCCCTTAAAACAACAATAACTAACTAACTAACTAACTTACTTCTTCTAATACGGAAGTTAGTTGTTAAGTCGGTAGTTAGTTTTAGTGGTAGATGGCATTTCATCATCTATTTTCACAATTATCCAAACGATTAGAGGACAAGAACCTTCAGGCTCTTAAAAAACAATTATCATCATCTTAGACAACGAAACGTATGCTATAGCTCATGATTATCGTCCTTAAGAATGGCATGTTTAAAGCCACATCATCGACAATGAGGTAAGGCTGAACAGAAAACGTACCATAAGGGGTCATGATTTCTGTCCGAGGAATTCAATTACAGCATTCTAGACCACAGTCGATGTTATGGTCATTCAGCGAAGATTGCCTTCCAATAATGAGAAGGGACGCGATTCTCCCCCCACTCTCGCTCCGCTTCAGGCCATGACAGATGATTTAGGAACAGAGAACGTCACAATAGACTTACAGGGGACCATGGCTCATTGTGTTTACACATTTACTAATATTCTATTGAAGCCCGTCTTGATGGGATGTACTGTAGATGGCGTCACTACTCCTGTGATAAATGGGGCCATGACTTCCTTTTGATTACCAAGTTTACTAATACCTCCAGTCCAATGTGATGTGAGTGATGTCTCCACTCAGAGTTAGGCCTGTATCACACGACACTCGCTGGCAAGGAAGCTGTTGTGATCGCTGGTAAAAAATCCTGTATGATTCTTTTCATCCTCGTCAGTACACCTGCTTGTATAACCGAAGTGTATCACACGCTAGCATTTTGTACGCCAAGTTGTATGAAATAAAACGTGGCGAACGGTTATCGTTTGAGGGTATTCTTTGCAGTTTATTCGCCCTATTAACGCAAATCAGTCGTGAAACTTGCTTTACGTAAATTTGAATACATGCCAGGTACTGAATGTATGCATTCCAATCAATATTTAAGATGTAACTGTAATGTTTTACCATACGCCTTAATAAGAAGCGCAACAAAAGGCTCCAGTGTGTGCTAGAAAAGTGTGCGACTGGTATCGCGTCCGCTCACTATTTTGTAGATCCCGGTTTCAAGGCTATTCAACGGCGGAACATTTTAATTTCTTTCAACTATTGTATTATATCCTCCCTACCTCGTACAGCAAGATTGCAACTTAGTTTTGTTCACATGATCTACGAGGATGATAGGGAAAGTTGTTTTCTTCTATCATTTAAAATGTTATTTTCCCTAAATACTGTTGGAAACCATGGGTGCATACTATTCGTGATAACTATTAGCATTTTATTAAATTAGTTAATATTTATCCCAGAATAATAATAATACACGTTCTGTATTTACTGTCTGGCTGCGTGGCTCAGCGGTACCGTTCTCTGTTGCTGAGCTCAAGGTTTCAGGTTCAAATCCTGGCGCAGTCAGCTGGCATTTGAGAGTGCGCAAATGCGAGGAAGCTGTGTCAGTAGATTTACTGGCACGTTAAAGATCCCCTTTGGGACAAAATTCCGGCAACCCGGCGTCTCTAAAAGCCAGAGTTATAAAAGAGACGTAAAACTCATAACATTATAATTATCTGTATTTACTGTATGTGTATAGCAAACGCTTTTCGCACAAACGCCGTTTAAAGAAATTATAGTTTCGTTCTGATGTATTTATTCGTGAGCCTACCCACTTATCAAATCTATTTGTTTATGTTGCCGCTAGGATCTCTACCAGAACGAGAAAAGCAATCCGATTGGTTGTTGTAAGCTAACTTCCATGCAAACTGTCAGGTGAAATGGCACCTGTTCAATTTCGTGAGTTGCATGGAAGCTATTATAGAAGGCAGAGCCTAGCAAATCATACGGCGCTAGACGCGTCTATACCAGCGTGTATGCCAGTCCTGGTAAAAGATTCCATGCTAACGAGTGTCGTGTGATATGGGCCTTATAGATGGCAGCCATGACTTCTTGTGACTACAAGGTTTACTAATACCTCCGGCTCAATGTCATGTGAGTGATGTCACTACTCAGAGTTACAGTATATGGGGGCCATGACTTCTTCTGATCACAGATTCACTATAATTATTATACTGTCACTTGACGCGATGTGGTATGAGTGATGTCACTACTCAGAATGAGAGCCATCAATTCTTATGATCGCAGATTCACTGTAAAGGCTCCCACACAGGCGCGATATGCAGTTCGAGACGATATATAATATTATGTTGTGGTAAATAGAAACCCCAACACAGGTGTGGTATTCCCGAGAGCGCGATAATATCCCAGTCGGTACATCACCCTGGTCATACATAAATATTAAATAATTAGCGGTTGGTCATCCACCCTTTAAAAATATTCCCTCTCCTTCCCACCTAAATAAAATAGGCCTGCCTCGCAACCAATCGATAATTACCAAATAATAATTATCAGTTAGGCCTATGTCTTTTGGAGAAAAAAAAACCTCAAAAAAATAAATATTCTACCGTAAAGAGAATAATTCTCCGTTTAAAATCAACTAACACACGCCTTTCTAAAATTACGGGTTCTCAAAATATTGGTAAATAAGTCAATAACCTAGTTATTTTGGGTTTTTGGGTGAATGAGAAAGAGGCTTTTAACCCAAGTCGTTTGACACCTCATAGAAGTCTCTACGATAAATGGATAGCGAGATATTGGCAATAAATAATAATATTGACCTAGTAGTTTTAGGTTCTTTGGGAAAATCTTTAATCAATCGGAAAGGGGGGTTCATCCCATGTCATTTGACACCCCACATGTCCATTTCCGATTAATAGGGCGAGAAATATCGGTAAATTTAAAACTGGTGACACTGTTATTTTAAATTCCTGTATGCCCTCTACTAAGTTAAAAAACAGTACGGGAACTGGGACTGGAACTAAAGAATTGTACTCTTCTAGACTAGTGAGATTCGCCAATAATGAGTGTTTCCACACCATGGGAACGGCTTGAGGCCGGAATACGACAGAGCGCGACAGGTCACAACAGACTACAAGTCTGTGAGTACGCTCGCCAAGCCACAGGCCGTGGGAACAAGGCTTTAATTCTATTGTCGCTGACTCGATGTGACGTCATATCATATGGAGGCCATGAGTTGTTGTGATTACAGTTTTGTACTAATATCCCGAGCCGATGTGATGTAGTGCGGCAGATGTTTGGGAGGAGGGGGAACTGACTGGCTATTCCCAAGTGGTTTTTCCCTCCATCAAGCGCACTAATCCAGGGTATCAGACTGCCATCTGTGTAACAATGAATGAATATCCACCCCCCTAAGCCATTGTATCTCAACTGGTGGTCTGTGAAAAAGGCGAGGATGCTCTTTATTGAATCAATGTATTTGTCTGGTCTTTAGTTGTTTATTTCCATAATTATCTGCATCTTTATTGTACCGACAGCGGTAGCTAAGCTTGCTAAAGCGCAGCGCTAGGCCATGGGGCCAAGCTATCTGTGGATTCGGTAGACGGGGGTTCGAGGTCCACCGTCGGCCGTCCTTGAAAAGGTATTCCGTGGTTTCCCAGTTTCAACTCCAGGCAAATGCTGGGACGGTACCTTCTGAGAGGCCACGGCCGCTGCCATCCCCATCATATGTTTCATTCATCTTCATTACGTTGTCCGCCTCGTTGCGTAGTGACTAGCATGCTCTGCTGTCACCGCGGAGGCCAGGGCTCGATTCCAGGCTCTGTCAAGAAATTTAATTCTGGGCTGAGGGCTGGAACGGGGTGCATTCAGCCTTGTGAGGAAAAACTCAGAAGAGGTGGGTTAGATTACTATCTCAGCCATCTTGGAAGTGGTTTTCCGTGGTTTCACACCTCTTCTCCAGGTGAATCCTCATATGAATTAAAAGTACAATCACTAATACAGTCATCAGTATAACAAAGGTTATCAGACAAAATCCACACTCAAGCACACCCAAGTATACGGGGCTACATGTCCACGATGTCGCAAAGCCCCTTAATCAATCAACAACAAACATTCATTACATGACGTTGGCGTCAGGAAGGGCATCCGGCCGTAAAAAACTACCCGCCACCTAGAATTTCATCGCATCTCATCCCCGACCCCGTAGGAAAAGGAAATATTAAAGGGTAGACACTCAATACATCTGCATCTTTATTGTATTATTCACAGGTTTGGGGGATGAACGCGTTACATGTAACGGCGTTATTAGTAACTGTTAACTATAAAGCCGCTAATTTTAAGGAACTCCGAAATGTCCTACATCGCCCATGCTAATTCTCAACTTTTTATTTAGCATTTTCTCTAAGCCTATTAACAGGCATTAATCAATTATTTCCTGCGATCTTCTTCAAGACTCTCTCCTCACATTGACACAGGTTTTTTGAAAATAAATGTATTTTTGAAATTTCTATCTTTTATTGAATGTTAGCAGCACTTTCATGAACATTTCTATATGGTAAAATAAAACTAAAGTAAATTTTGAAAAATATGAAGAGTAATTACTTCTAAAATTTTCTGGTTTGTGTGTTGTAAGTTTTGAAAAAAAGTTTTTTTTTATTAGAAAAACACTTTAGCGAGAAATTGCAATTAAAGTTTTTACCAGTTTTTAGAACATGCCATTACTATATGATTCCTTTTCTTCTTCTTGTTCCTTTGCTCTTGCTTCTAACGCATCTTCTTCCAGTTTATTTTAAACTAACAACCCGCCCCGGCTTCGTCCGGGAACAGTTATGAATGCATTAGTCTACGTGATAAGCACTTCTTTTTCGATGTCAATGAACTACGACCTATATCCGTTTTACGCCTAGGCATGATGGGTTAAAATCACTGACTGGAATCTTAATCATGGAGCTGCATGTGCAACGAATTCTTGTCAGACGTAATTTTAGAATGGCGAAGTGCATGAAACACAAATCCCCTCCGTCCAATCTTAACTTGAATGTGTATTTTGCGGAACAAGAAGTTCACAGGCGAAATGAAGAAAAGCCGGGTTGCACTTCTAGGGAAACTCCAAACACAACCACTCTTCTCTGAAGTCTTAACTCAGCACGACTCGACAGTTTGCTGCTGGCTGTATCTGTAGGTTCGCCCGCTAGCTAGGCTGTAACTGGGGTAATAGGCTCGCCCCTAGCTAGCTCGTAAGCTGTCGCCTCAGTAATTGAATGGAGATCGTTGGCAGAAATGCAAACGTAAAAACACTTATAGTGGGCAATGTATTGAAGATAGAGATATGCTATCACGGATTTTATTTTAGTACTTTTCAAGCTGAACAATTCTTTCACTCATAGTATATTGATATTTTTAACGGTTTGCCCTGCGTAAGCTTAAAAAGCGCACGGACGCCAGTTTTTTTCGGCTTCTTCACTGAAATCGTTACTGCTTGGATTCCTTTGATTATAAATAAATAATTTTCTACAGCAACCTTCCTCGAGATATCCTTTACAGAATGGTGAAGACCGCATCAAAATCCAGCTAGCGGTTCTCGAGATTACCCGTGACATCCATGAATCGGGGACTTGGTTGTATACAAAGTAGAGATATATCGTTTATTGTAGTCGAATGGAAATAAAAATAAAATGTACTTTGGTGGGTTTACTAATAGTGCTCACGATTATGGTAAAGTATAAGGAAATTATCGATAGGAATCTCCCAAACCCCTGGCACTACAGCCCATGAAGGGCCTAGGCCTTAATGTTTGTCGATCTGTGTTTTAATTTTATTTTTTGTAAAAAATCCAAGATATGGAGGGGTTCTAACCCCCACTAATACCCCCCTGGCTACGGCACTGCATACAATAATATCTCCATCTAGAAGTCGGTATCACCAAAAGTTAGCTGCTAACGAGCGCTCCCGGGAAGTCGTAAAAGTCGATCTGTTATGTTTGCTGGCCTCTTCCCACACATTGTGGCTCCCAACATCTCTCTCCCGTTCTTGAGGCGCAGTTAAAACATTAGCTGGAGAGTGGAAGAACTGAGGTTCGATCCTCGGTAGTGGAAAGGGTTTTGTCTCGACCCGAACCTAGTTAGTGGTGCTATGGAGGTAGAGTGTGCCCGTATTGTTTTCAGCAAGAAGAATGACTCCCTTGTACTATAATGGTGCAGTGGTCAAGCTACTTTCCTCTCACCAAGGTGGACTGGGTTCGATTTCCGGTCAATACAGTATATGTGAGATTTTCGAAGTGAAATATCACGTCCTACGGTTCCCATTTCCCATAAAATGATGGCCGTAGTTCACGATCGTGGTATTAACGGTCATGTAAAACTACAAGCTTCCTTCTTTCTTGTACCACAAGTAGTTTCCAGCTAAAGGTCACGGCCACAACACAGTAACACAGGCTACGGGACTACTTCTCCACATACCTACTCTGAGTACGCAGGGCTCAGTACCAACATACTTAATGAAACAGTAAGCTCAGTGTAAATAAAAAGAATATTTCATTAGCTAAATTATGTAGGCCTATATGTGAGTATTTCCTCTATTTTTTTTATAATAATTCGGTCGTCTATGGACCACGTTATTTCAACTGCCTTTTCCCTCTTTCTTTCACATTGGCTCAGTATTCACGCATTCTTCTTCGGTGAGCTTCCTTCCGTTCTTCGGTCCACTTCTTGCCGGTTTTCAATATAGGTTTTGGCTGAAAACTCTGCATCTCCCCAAGTTTCTTCTTGAAAGAGTCACGTTCCAAGATGTCCTCATGTGATATCCCCAGTTCTTGTAGGTCTTTTTCCACCTCTGTAAACCAGATCTCTTTGGTTTTCTTTCCCACAAAGTAGGCACAGATTCGATTGGACAATCTTCCAGAGTTCATTCGTGTTAAATGGCCATAAAAGGAGAGTCTTCTTTTGCGAATGGTGTCCGTTATTTTCTCCACATGTAGATAAAGTTCATCGTTATGTCCTCTAATAATAGTAATAATAATAATAATATTATCATTACTGTACTTTGTAGATTATATAATCAGATGAAACGACATGAAAATAACCATGTCTGCCTAATTCCCTATTGACAAAGTTTAATACTCGTATATTATTTGAAGGCCTAATTTCAATAGTGGTACAACTCCACTTTTAAAAAGAAGGGTGTTATCCACTTTTTAATGTTCATACATGCCAGTTTTCTCTTATTTCAAAAATGTTACACATCCAGTTAATGTTCTTCTGCAAAGAGAGTGCTCCACAAAGCATAGTTTCGCCTCTCATTTATATGAAAAAGTGGAGTTGTACTATTATTGAAATAAGGCCTTCGTTTGAAAACAACCTTTGTTATGAAAAATGTTTAAGTGAAAGGCTTGCAACTCGACTTGTATTATATATTCTTTGCTGAGGAAGGTCGCAATGTGGCCGAAACCGGTACACTATAATAAAAACTACATTTTATTGACTTAAGGCAATAATTTTCAGTTGCTTCAGTTCTCCCGTACGGATCGGAAGAGAAAAAGAGTTGACCAAGGGTGGTTGACAAAAAAGATGCCAGAGAGGAGACTGGCACAGATAAGTGCAAGCAATGCCGGTCAGACTCAGCTGGGATCCCGTGGTCGCCAACCCACGTCCCACTACCTGTAAGCCCCTGGGGACACAGATACCAGCGTTGAGTTATGCACTTAACCTTGAGAGCTCAGCAGTAGGAGAGGGTTGTAGAGCGGTGCGGGAAGCAGAACGAATACTTCCCTATCTGAGAACATTGACGCGCGTGACAGTAGATTCTCACAATCAGACACAGATACGCTTAGCGTGGCAAATGTTTTACGTTGCAGTAGTATATCGGGGGAGTGGGATAGGGACATGCAGAGTTAACTGCCGGTAACTGTACCTATGATTTTAGTACCACCAGAACCATCCCCGTATTTGCCGGTAATAGATATAAAAAATCATGGAATATCACTTCTAGGATGGCTGAGATGGGGTTTGAATCCACCTCTTCTCAATTTTGCTTCAAAGAATGTGTGTTCCTCATCGCAATCCTCAGAACAGAATTAAATACCTTCACATAGCCGAGAAACTCACCCAGCAATTTTGGGATCGTAGTATATCTACCCTGAGTCCACCAAGGTGGGTTACTGCCTTGTAATCTCTTGTTGTTGCTGCTTATATTTGGGGCTGTAACATCGTGGTCATATAGCCACGTGTATTTGTGTGTGTGTGGAATTTGTGTGATAACCTGTGTTATTCCGATGGCTGTAGCCTACTAGTGTGGGCATTTGTAAATTCGGGATAGGATTGGGAAGAAGGTGGCCGCGACCTTAAGTTTGGAACCATCTCAGCATTTTCCTGGATTAGAAGTGGGGGGAAATCAAGGAAAACCACTTCCAGAATAGCTGAGGTGGGAATCGAACCCTCCTCTCCTCAATTTTGCCTAACGAGGATGGTTCTACCCCGTTCCAGCCCTCAGACCAGAATTAAAGTTCTTGGCAGAGTCAGGAATCGAACCCGGATCTCATGTTGACATGGACAAGTTTCAACATTCAGTGATGTCTTCTTCAGCATTATTAATCGGTAACACTTATACTAAAAAAATATTTGCGATTATATTTACCAATCTTTACTAAACTTTCTAAAACTTAGAATAAAACCGTAGAAATGAAATAGATATCCTTACAAAGGTTAATTATTAAAAGTATTTTGAAATGCACAATATAATCTTGGTCTCGAAGAAAAGTTCTAAAAGAAGAAGTTTGTAACGAAATCCTATGTTAATGTAAATTGCCAATGCGGATGTTTGTATTCTTCTAAAAACTGTGTTGGGTATATCTGCTTTTGTATTGGTTGCTTTAGATGTTGGAAAATCCTTAAATAATGGGTCAACCAGTGCCATATCCTGGCCAATTAGATGCAAGGTAATCACCAAAACCCCCTCAATCAAAATTTAATGCTGTCGGTCGAAACTTCCTGATATGACTCTTAAGGCCCCTTTGGCGCTGGCAGGTCATAGTTGTACGCAACGAAGTCGGCTATGCCGACTTCGCTTGCTTGGGTAATACTTAAAATAGTTCTAATGAGAATAATTGGAATGTACGAAGTGATGTAATGGAAATTACCATTGTTAAAGATGTAATTACCATTGTTAAAGAGGTAAACAGAGATCAAGGAAACCTCATTTAAATGGTTTAGTCTTCGTGCATTAGTCTTACCTCCCATATGTTAAAAAGAGTGATAGTCAGTCTGAAAGACAAGACTTAATATCATTTTCAATGCTACACATGCTGAAAAATGCTGGGTGAAAGCCTCATGATCATGCAGCGAACTGCGTGAACTCGGAACTCCATTAGCAAGTGCAAACCAAGGTCAAAGGAGGTAGCTGGCTGGATGACGTTACGCTCACCGGAGCGCGTGGGGAAAGGAGGCAGCTCAAGCGGTACTATGACGTCACACGCCTCAGTGAATTCTCGGTACATTTAGTCCCGTCGCCGTAACGTAACGCCAGACCTCAGCGTAACGACGAAGTCGACAAGATCATTTTAAATGATAAAACCTTGTAGAATTTATGAGTTGCTTTATCGCACGTATCTTTGTGGGAATATAGGGTTGCCGTAAAGTAATATGGGTTGTAAATATGTATTTCAAAGTCTTCAATAACATCATGTTATTTCTGAAAAGTGGAGGATAGCAATCTAGTTGATCATAAATATTAGAATATTCAAATAGAACGAACAGTAGAACGTGATGCGATGTATTTTGCCATCATTGTACACATTCAATTCCTTCATCCTGATCTCATTTTGAATAGCAGATGTTCTTTATTTGAATAAAGGAACTCATGGGTGTTCAACACTCCTTGCCTAAAGTATGTCACCTTTAACGAGAATTCGTTGCTCAGTAGTCTACAGCACGTGCTCGTATTTCGTTGGAGACTTGAGGCAGTAAAGACGGATCTCCCAGCGAGGAAGGTGCGAGGCAAGTAAATCTCCTTATCGCAATATCGTCACTCCCTGCAGCTCAGAGATTAGGGACTTCCCCAAAGACGCACTCTGCAGGTGAGAGCAGGATTTCAGCTTGGTGTTACTGTCAAGTGCGCTGGTATAATACTTTTCTTGCTGATGAATAAGCTACTTGCAGCAGTCAGATGATAAGATTTCACAGTCTCTCGCCCCTCCCATGAAAGACGTTTAAGAGCCTCTTAGAAACATATCACTGATAATAGAGGGCTTTAAAGCTATTTTTCATTGTTGCCTTATTGACAATAAATTGACATTGCAACTTTTCAGTTGGTTAGCACAGCATCATCCCAGTCACTGGAATATGTGAAAAAATAACCTGAAAAATATTAAATTGATGGAATATATACAGCATATATGGGATTTTGTTATTACTGACTGAAAAATTGCAATATCAATTATAAACTTTACCTCCAGGAAAATACTGGGATGGTTCTTAGGTTAAATCCATGTCCGCCTCAATCACAGCCTCGATTATAAATACACACACTACTATAGACACCACAGTAAGTCAGATTATCAGACAAATCCTATACACTCACTCAAGTACACGGGACTAAATGACCATGACATCCTAAAGACACTAAATGAAATAACAGCAAAAGACAACATTTTGTATTGGATTAAGATCGGATGATTTAGTGGGCCAGTTGAGGTACGAGAGTGTGTCTGTGTATTCGCCAAACCAGTTACGTTCATTTGCCGCCCTGTGAAAATGGCAGTTGTTAATTTGGAACATAGGCGTGTCCACAGAAGGTGTTGGAATAAAAGCAACACTTCGTCACCAACAGTGTTGAAATAAACATCATGGTTCATTTCCAGCCTGAAGTACACCTCCTCACACGACGGTATAAACACCTCATTGAGTGGTCGGGCACTCCACTTACCTTACTTTACCCATCGGCGCCACAGCCCTTGCAGAGCCCGGGCCTCCTCAATCACATCAGTTCACGCTTTACGGTCCATGGCGTGGGCCGTCTCCACCCACGAGCTCGTACAGGTCGGACGTTTGTTTTAGACGATTGCCCTTGACCTTGAAGCCTGCGGGTGAGCCTACACACACTCACTCTCTCACCATATCACTTCACACTTGTCACCACCGATCTGATGTAATGGAATTCCATACTGGAGCAGACAGTACAGTCCACGTCGAAGTATTATGTGACGGGCGGAAGTACACGTTACATAGTTACGAACAGACCGTCATTATATTTGCCAATGACTGTACTTCAGCAGAAGTGTGAAACAGATTTGTCAATCATTGGATCGCTTGGGGCTGCTGATAACAACACAGGTACTGTAGTAACTCGCCTCCAGGCTTCCATTAAGATTTTTCACTCGTCTAAAACAAACGTCTGGCCTGTAGTTGTCGTAGATCATCCTCTACCTCGTCCAGTCATCCTGCCGTCTCCTTCCTCCCGGATGTCGATGAAATATCTGCCTAGTCACCCGCTTCTCCTCTGTCCTTTCTAGGTGTCTTGCCCATCGTAGTCTTCCTCTTCTCACGACTACTGATAGTCGAGGTTCCTCATAAAGGCTATATAACTCTTGGTTATATCGTGCTCGCCAGTTTCCATTTTCCTGGACGGGCCCCTATATTCTCCTAAGAATCTTCCTTACGTATCCAATGCTTCCTCTCCTCTTTTGGTGAGTACCCACTCTTCACTTCCGTGGGTAACAACTGGTCTAATTATTGTACGGTATATTCTCTTTCTGAACTTTCGAGAGACCGTACGCGTGAGGAGGCTGAAATAACACCGATTCCCTAGTGTTATTCTCTCCTTCATTTCTGCCATTGTGTTATTATCATCGGTGATTCTAGCCCTCTTGACTGCCACGCATAATATCGTAGGTTTACGGTGACCATATTTTTGACAGTCAAAATCGGGACAGCCGTTTGGGGGGATTTTTGGAGGATAGAGAGATTATAGTTTGACTCTAACATATAGAGTTTTTTTTTAAGTTAAGGCATTTAAAAAAAATGTAATTTTAAGAAGTTTCACAAAAATCGATCCACCAAAAATCTCATAATTTATGGAGGGATAAATCGATATAAAGCTTATTTTAGTGTTGTTTTTATTTGTGCAAGTACCGTACCTTACAATTATTGTGAGAAGAAAACATTAGTAAGTCTATTTTTAAGTTTCTTACTTTACATCTTATGATAACTAACAAAAAAAAAAAGAATTCGTACAGAGTCTTTACAAGCGCCTGAAGTTTTTACGAACTAGGACAGAGTCGTGGATATTTCAAAACAAAACGTATTTTTCGTTAATTACGCATATTTTTCAGAGAATTATTATTATTGTTTTGTTTCAAACTTAAAAATCGGGGCACTTTTATTAATATTTGGGATGCCGGGAAATGCTCCTTTAAATCGGGCCTGTCCCGATTTTTTCGGGACGTATGGTCACCGTACGTACCAAGCCATGCGAGTTCATTAATTTTTTGTAGGCTTGTAGAAGTGAAATATTAGATTTCTTCAATTTTATCCCGTATCAATTTCAAATAAATATAAATAAAAAATTACGAGTCTTCCAGTAGTCGCATACCATGTGTAACATCTGGCATGTTATTCGAATAATTCCATATTACTTACTCGCATTCTTTTAAGAATGAACTCATTGTGCTGCCTGGTGCTAGCAGACATGAAGTATTCCCTCGTGTTATTACCATCGGTAAGCTCTCATTACTATTATTTCTGCAATAACTACTTGTAAAACTCAGTGACAAATCCCTTCAGCAAATATGATATTATAGTGCTGTATTTTGGCCGACAGTACCTCGAGTGCTTACATTAAATAAGTATACAGCAAAAGTAGTAAGATTTAATAAATCATAATTGTTTTCAGCAAATATGATATAATGAATATTTTCGCACCAAAGAACGACAGTTTGAAGATGATTTATTTTAGAAATATCTGTAATGGCACCTCCAAACTTTGAGGTAAACCGTATTTGATTTACATTCCACATAGCCACATGGCCGATAGTACATCGTGGTACCAATCTCTGCCACCACGCGCTACTTGTAAAACTCCTGTGTCAAATCCTTTCAGAAAATATGATATAATGAATATTTTCACACCAAAGAACGACAACTTGAAGATGATTTATTTTAGGAATTTCTTTAATGGGGCCTCAAAACCTTGAATTAAGCCGTTTGCTATATACATTACACATAGTGCTGTATTTTGGCCGACAGTACCTCGAGTGCTTACATTAAATAAGAACACAGCAGAAGTAATAAGATTTAATAAATCATAATTGTTTTCAGCAAATATGATACAATGAATATTTTTACACCAAAGAACGACAGTTGGAAGATGATTTATTGTATGAATATCTATAATGGGGCCTCCAAACCTTGAAGTAAACAGTATGCGATTTACATCCACATAGCCACATGGCTGACAGTATGTCGTTGTACCAATCTCCGCCACCGCGCGCGCTCACTGTTTCCGTTGCATTTCCGTCCCACTTCCGTCCCGTTTTACACAATCACCCTCACACAAAAATACCCAGCAACCGAGCGGAAAGATGTTACTCATTAAAAATACCCAGCAACCGAGCGGAAAGATGTTGCACATCAATAAGGGGGTGTATCACATTGATGCACATGGCCTGGTAATGTGATTATTCATAAAACTTGACACTAGTGTATATTATTTATACATAAAATACGCTCCTATACCGTCAAAGAAATGTTCATTACAACAAAAATTACAATTTAATGCCATATAAAGGGTGTTCCAAAAGTCCCATTATCCCCCACCCACTCTACATTGCTTCATCCGTGCAAATTGTTATTTCAACAGCAGGGAGCTGATGAGAGGAGGGTGTACCAACTGATAACCACCGTTTCACGATGCCAGATCGGGACTTCGAGTGGGCCATTTCAGAGGTGCCGGTAATGCAGGCGATCCTCTTCCAATCCATCTGTCTCTGAGACTGGCAACAACCGTTAGTTTGAGTATGGACACCAGCTCGTACCTACCCATGATTAAGGCTGCTGCAATGTCAGCCGAAACGTCGGGAAATAATAACCGATATGCGACGCGGCTCAATCCTGTAAGCCAAGATGATAAACCGTTTACTCCAGGTTATCTGTGTGAACACCGTCATTTTCCTGACACAAAATTATTCGCCTCCAGGTACGATGTGAGATTCGCCACAGCATTGCTGGCGTGGTAGAGGAAAATGCATTCCGAACAGCGTCTTTGAGTTCCTCAATTGTCCGATAACGATTCTGGGCGACTTTCTGTTTGATGTATCCCCATAATGCATTATCACACGATGTCAGATCGGGACTTCGAGGGGGCCATTTCAGAGGTGCCGGTAATGCAGGCGATCCTCTTCCAATCCATCTGTCTCTGAGCACATCGTTAAGGTATTCCCTTACACGTATTGCAAAATGCGCTGGCGCTCCATCTTGTTGGAACCAGATACGACCAAGAAGTCCCAAACATTCCAATTCCGGTACAAACCAGTCACGTAGCATGGAGAGATATGTTCCTTGATTTACTGATATGGCAGCATGAGTTTTGGGATTTTCAAAGAAATAGGACCAATCAGATGCGTGGCACACATTGGAGCCCATATCATGACGTGGGGCGGGTTCATTTCCAATTCCTCAAAGAAGTGCGGGTTCTCCTTACTCCAGAAATAAACATGTGTATCTTAGGCACTACGGTATACGGCACATTCGTCTGAGAACATAACTTTTCCACGTTTGGGAATTGTGTCGAACACCTCCAGTAACCGCGCACAGGCGTCACGTCGATTCTCCAAATCTTGGTCACTCAGTTCATTCCCAAACGAGGGTCTGAACGGTTTTAGACTAAGTCTGTTCGCATATGTCGGCGTAAAGTCGTTAATGGGATGTTCAGTTCCCGTGATCACTTGCGTAGCGACTTTTTCGGCGAACGTTCCACTGATGTTGCAACTTCCGCACATGTGTCTGCTCTTCTTCTTGGTCTTCCAGAGCGTGATCTGTCCTTTACGGAACCAGTTTCAAACAACTTCTTCTCCCAACGTAATATTGTTTGTTTCGGTGGTGCAGTCATATTAAATCTAATGGTGAAATCATGTCGAATCTCACTGTGTTTTCCCAGTGTGAGGTCGCTCATGAACCCAGGACGATTCGTTGTTCCAGGGTGTAATTGGATTCATCAGCCATTCCTTTCAGCAAACAATATCACCTACAACAAGAAAAAGCAATAAGTACACAGTTAGATGGGGGGTAATGGGACTTTTGGAACAGTCTGTGAAACCTTTTCAAAAATGTAGACTTTCAAAATAGTGAAGTGATATTCCAACCATCTGGCGAGAGAACACACAAGACTGTATCTAAACTCTGTTCAAAATCTTGAAAAATAAAAATAATATTTCTGCCATCTAGCGGGAGGAAGTCTCAATGCTGACTGCTACACCACGTGGCCACCCAAGGTCACGTATTCTTGCTACGTTGGTGGAAAGTGGGGTGATACACGAGTCTCTAACCAGACCCTTGCACATGTATCAAAATTATGCACATGGTCCCAGGTTGTGTACTCGACGTGTATCGAATAGGAGTCAAAGAGTTAAGATCCCAAATATTTGAAATTAGTGACATTCTCAAATTCTTTCTCATTGATCACTAGGTCGTCTTCATGTCTCATTTCTTGGCATATTAAATATGTACTTGATGAGGGATTTTCATTATCATCCATACCATTAGGGAAGATTTAAATTTCATTCTTATGTATTGACAGGGCGGGAAATATCCACATTTATTGTTAGTAATTCCCATTATTTCTTAGCCAATACGACAGCAATTTATTGATTAAAATGGTTCGTATCACGTCAATTTCTTTGTTGTAGTTGTTAATTCACTTGAGGGGCTTGGGACATATTGATCATCAGCCCCGAGTAGTTGGATGTGTGTTGGACTTGTCTGAATGACCTATATTCCTGTGAAGACTGTATTAGTGTGTGTAGCTGTATCATGGATAGGGATGGATGGAGTCGATGCCCCGGGCCTTGAAGTAAGCTACTATCCCGGCACTTGCCTGGAAGGAGAGTGGGAAAACCACACTCAGTATAACTTAACCACTATCCGCACCGGGATTCAAATCTGTGATTCCCAGACATGCTGCAGCTGCCCTCGCGACCGTGGTGCACGATATAACGAGCATGGCTACGCCGAGGGGTTTAAATATTTTACGGATATCGTCCAACTAGAAGCCAATGCTCAATATCTTTTTGCAAGAATTATTTTCCGTTCCATTTCCGAAATTTCAAATGCTTTTCAGTCTGTCAACACGATTGTGCCAAATTGTTATTTATTCTCTAAACCTGAAATAATTACATAACATTAATACATTCATGTACATTTCTGGTTTAGGGAATAACACTAACATTTCAAGATACAAGATACAAGTGCCGCTGAACTTGGCTGCATCAGCGTTTGTTATTTATAGCAGCAGGAGTCTTGCGGGACAATGAGGTGGACACAGCGATGACGGAGTACGGTCTCCACGCAAGTCAAGCAGCATTGCGCGCACTACTTGTGTTAGACAGCAGTTATATTGTGAATTGTTAACGGAACAATTGAATTGAGAATTGAGAATGGTGCGTTTCTAATTGTTTCAAAACGTCACATAGGAGCACATGTCACCACGGAGAGTAAAACGATGACTGAGGCAACTGGAGCTGAGTCATATCTTACCCGCGCGACTGTATATGTTGTATGAACACAGCAGGCTGACAGCTTGACACTAATAAAGAAAGATTAGTTCCCACCTCGGACACCGGCACTCACCTGTTTAAACAGCTAGTTTTTCTTATTGTTGTTAATCAGTTTAGGGACTTCGGACATCTCGGTCATCAGCCCTGTGTATTTTTGTGTGTGTTATACTTGTCTGATAACCTGAGTTTCTGTGGTGACTCTAGTAGTGTGTAACTTTGTCGGGAATGGAACAGGTGGCTCGGAGCATGAAGTATGCTACTATCCCAGCATTTTCCTGGACGAACTGTGGAAAAACCTGGGGAAAGGTCTCACTTAGGATAGCCGCTGTAAGCACCGGAATTCGAATCTCTGATCTCCAGACTTGCAGCTCCCTATCGCGATTCAACACGCACGGCCACGTCACTTGGTACCTGCTAGTTGAATACCTACTGACCCTAGCGTAGCTGGGCCGTATGTGGTAAAGTCTCAAGGTCACGGTACAGTATGAGTAGTGGGCTGGCTGCGTGACTCAGCGGTAGCGTTCTCGCCTGCTGTTCCCAAGGTTTCAGGATCGAATCCTAGCGTGCGCAAATGCGAGGGAGCCGTGTCGGTAGATTTACTGGCACGTTTAAGTTCCCCTTCGGGGCGAAATTCCGGCACCTCGGCTTCCGTAAATGCCGCAGTAGTTAAAAGGGATGTAAAACCAATAACATTATTATTATTATTATTATTATTATTATTATTATTATGCGTAGTGGGGAGCTAGACCACTGGAGGAGACACGCCTCACGTAGCTGCGTCGAACTCAAGTCGATTGTATGCACACATTTTAAGCAAGATGTCGACAGCATCAATACCTGTCTGGTCTGCCCAGAGCCATCAGCTTGACCTTGAGGCTTCGCCACATACCACACAAGCTATACAACTTTCTCAGTTGTATGTTGAGGGAATACCACGAGATAACTCGGAATATTGAAACAAGTTAGTTAAAGCAGCCATTTTCTCTCTTTGCATTAACAACTATCTAGTACAGAAGTTCAAATGCGATGATATGCTCAACCCACTGGTCACGCTAAGTGAAGAAAGTACACATTCTGGGAACAAGGAATGTTCTCTGAAGTTGAATATCGGTTTTCTGTCATGCCAAGCAACTTGCAGTACAGTGTAGAACTTTATGAATGTATCGTTCTGTCTCCCAAACTCTCAGTCGACATGCATAAAGTTATATTCCTAGAACTTCACGTGACAGCAATGTCTCTTCACTGATTACCAAGAATCTACATAGGCTGGGCAAAATGTAATGGCAGCACTGATATTATTAGTGCCGAGCTTTATTGTCCAAACTTGGCCTCTTTCCTAGGAAGTCCCGAGTTGGTTTTTTGCTCCGTCAAAGATTTTAGAATTGATGATGGGGCTAGAACGAAGTATACGCAGTTTCGTGTAGACCAGGGGTGGCCAACCTATTTTCAACTTGGGCCAGTATATTGTTTTAAAAAAATGGAGGACCATCTAACTAAATTTATATTAATTCTTTTGAAAGTCAAGTAGAGTATTCTAGGAATATTAGTAAAGTATTCAGGGAGGACTGGGCTGTAGGCCGATATGTTAAGCATAATGTTTTAAAAGTAATTCAGTTATTAATTTTATAATTTATTTTATACATTTTTAAAATTTAGCATAATAGGAAATATTGAATTAATATACTGTAGAAATACTCGTTAAAATAGTCTCACAGTCTTGAAGATTTGAAGAACTGTAATATTTATTTAATGTCATTTTGAACTTGCTTTTTATCTAACAATCTCACGATATAAGGTGTTATTTTTGATGTGCACAGAACACGTATATTGGCGAGATGTGCATCTGTAATAGTTGAGCGTAATTTATTCTTAATAACATTCATAGCAGAGAAGGTTTGATCACAAATGTATGTGAAGTCAAATCTGCACACGAGCCTTAGATCAAGATTGTGAATTTTACGAAACCGGCCAAAAGGGACATATTTCCGAAATTCGGTCGAATTAGGAGAAGTGGGTGATCCACAATGTTCTTTAAATTTAGCTCAAGGTCCTGAATGGTTTTATATTTCTATTCTTTCCATTTGCAAGGATGAGGAATGTTCATGAATCTCAGAATTTGAAATACCAAATGGATTTATGAATGAATGTTACTCTTTTAAGATTTGAAAGAGGGAAATCGTGTTAAGAATACCTCGCTCAAAGTTGTAACTGCTGCTTTGTATTTTAAACGATCCACGACAAAGTCACTGAATGCTTGGAAAATGATAGCTTAGTGATAAATAGGTTCCCATCCGAACTTGAGCTATCGGTGGGCCAATCAAAATGTCTTGACGGGCCTAGGGTTGGCCACCCCTGGTGTAGACTATTGAATAGTTGTCTGATGTGAGAGGCAGCGATCCTGTTTAAAAGAACTCAAAATTAACGGTTAAGGGGGCATCCATAAAATACGTTTGCTCGAACGAGCGGAGAGAGTCCTTAACAGAATGTTACAAAAGTGTACGGTGATTTGTGGGGGGAGGGGATCAATGAGAAATAATATTATGTACGTTCGTCTGCTTTAATGTTGGAAACATTTCTTAGCAGACAAAGTCTTAGCAAAAACACAAAATTAAGCAATTTCCTCAGTTGTGCCAAAAGTTGAAGGGCTAAAGTGCCCGTAGGCTAAAGGCTTCACATTGTGAGTCTTGGAGAGCTCTATAAAAACTAAAAACTACATTTCGAAGATCACTTCCGGCCTAAATGCAGTTCCGGAAAAACGGCCTAAAATCGCTTGTTTCTTTACTTGTTTTCTTTTTTATTCAAATCCTAGCCAAATTAACTTATTTACATAATTCTTTAAAGAATTATAATATATTAAGAAACGAAATTCGAACTGTTTAAATATGAAGACCCCACGGAAAGAACGGGGTAAGTCATTTTTTTTCGAATTTTGTTTAACATGTAATTCCTTTATCCTTACTAATATATATAAACGAGATGGTGTGTGTCTGTGTGTTACTCAATCACGCAAGAACCACTTGTCCTATTTAAATGAAAATTTGCATGGATGTAACTGATTTACCAGGTTAACATACAGACTACTTTTGATTTCGATATTATTCACTATTTAAAAATGGTGACCATTTTAGTGACGTCACAGCACCCTTTTGTTTCAAAATTTCATATTTCCATAAAAAGAGAACGCTAAGAAATAGCAAACTTTTGATGGCATATACGAGGTTTAAAATTTAATTTTCTATCCGAAAGTTCCATATCACTTTTCGTATATCTCCAACGGTTAGCGAGTAAAACCTAAATTTGTGCTATAGAACACGGTCAACGCCGAGCGGTTAGGCTATGTTAGTCCCTACATGAACTGTTTTATTTATGGAGGTGGTGTATGGGGTCTGAAACGAGGCGTGATTTTGAACCTAATTTTGGTTATTGTACGTGAGTATTTGGATCTTTACGCTATTTTATTGGTGTATTATTATCTGCACCGTCATTTGATAGCATGGAGTAAAGAAACTTTAGAAAAGGTATCATAATGGATGCGCAACAGACTTTATATACGTAACATGCAAGATGGGGACTGAAGCCAATATCGTGGTGAAACGCAGAACTAATGAAGCTATTACTAAGACATGTAAGATGGCTGCGGCGGCTTTGGAATTTATAGTAGTGGTGATTTGGAGAACTAAGGAACGAGATGGTCAAGAAAGCAAGGGAACCTACTCTAATTTATTTATTCGGGGAGAAGTGATAGAGATAATAAGGGAAGAAAAATATAAAAAGATGTTGTCGTGAATGAATTCGGATTTTGACTGTTGCGACAGTCAAAGAAAACTAATGTGTATGGAGAGATTGGAATTAAGTTGCCATAACTGATATAAGAAGCGAATAGAATCAAAAATATAATGCGTAATATGATATATCAACTATTATATAAAGGGATTATGTCCAAACCAGAGTCATTTTCCCAGGCAGCGATTGTTTGCTGCTATCTTGAAAGTGTTTTCTTATTTGTGTCAGTGCTACAGTCAGTTCTTCCATTACGGATCCCTATATTCACCACATGTGTAAGTTATTTAATAAATTATATTACAGTATATATGATCTTGCCGTCTTATCTAATGATTCTGCTTGGTGATAAAATCACCCCCTTCTTGAGAAGGGAGAGTTCTGCTGTGCTTTGCCGAATATTAGGCCTACTGTATTTGTTTAATCGTTCACAAGCTTTCTGCTTATGAGCTGGCGCCCATACAATTATATTTTATTACAACATAGCTGAGCACTCAAACTACGAAATTTAATTACAGCTTCGTTGGCGTAGTCGGTAGCATGCTGAACTGCTATGCCCAAGATTGCGTGTTCTAACCCGGCGGAGGTCATCGGAATTTTTAAGAGCGTTTAAGTCCTTCAGTATACCTTCCTTCGGAGGGGAAGTAAAGCCGACGGCCCATGTCATAGATTTATGGCATGGAAAAGAATCTACCAGTACAATTGGTAGTGTGTAGCCAAATTTGTAGGTTATATTTCGGTAGAAACGCTCTATCAAGTTCCAACGTTCGTTGCTAAGTGTCAGTGCCAACTGGTAGCCAAAGTTGGAACTACTTGAAATTGAACTTGCCCATTCATCTTTATTCATTTCATCTCATCCACATGAGACAGTACTTGTAGCTCACCCCATGGGAGTACGCATAGAAGCAGGTACAATCTCTGGTGACCCGAAACATATCCTCGGACACTACCGGCACTAAAGGCCATTGGCTAAATAAATAAATAAATAAATAAATAAATAAATAAATAAATAAATAAATAAATAAATAGATACATTATTTAATGTGTTCCTTGGTCCAATACCCTCAAGCGTATTTATATTTTTTAAAATAATTTTCACACCGGACGTGGTTATAAGGACTTAAGTAAAACTCTGCATTGACTCACACTAGCGCTCATAGTGGCAGAAATGACAAACTGCTAATATAATCGACCGGATATGGTTAAGTTTCATTGACTCACACTAGCGCTCGTAGTGGTAGAAAAGGCAAACTGCTAATATAATCGACCTAAAATGGTTAAGTTTCCGGTGAACAAACATCTGTCCACCACGTGTCATCATACCAGCACCTCGTAAGAAGCGTTTAGTGTGCCTTTTATGTTTGGGAAAGTGGAGAATACAACAGAAATTAATTACAATTGCGCCAACAATAAGATTCTGTGATGAACCGGGTTCGAATCGGCGATCGGATGAAACTGTAATTGGATGTTTTCAACATTGAGTTGCTTGTCTATAGATATTTAAACGCCATGACAGATGTTTTACCAAAATTGGGAGCTTGAAGCTCGCGATGTTCCCTTGTTAGAACGCTCAGCTACGCTGACGGGTCGAGTTCTCTAATAGGTTCACCAGTTTTGTGCGAAGCTTTTGTCGTAAATTACGCTTCCTTTCTGTTTCTGCCTGTCTCATCCCATTCATCTTCGTTACATGGAGGGAGGTATTTTGTCTCTGTCCTGTTTTCATTTCGCCTCCAATATTCTCGCTACCCAATGTCTTGTGTTTCCCTGCGTAGCGCACGTATTATTCTCCGTCAGCCAACAACTGAAGTGTGTAAACTGGTCATAATGAGGAGAGAGATAGAGTGTGCTTGCAGGTCTGCGATATACACACATCAAAAAAAGTTTTGCATCACCTCGGTTCCCAGATCTCCGGCATATAGACGTTGACTGTGTATATTGTATCCAAGATACAGTCCCTTTGATTGTTCATAGATGTCACTAAAACTGCTCAAAGATGTAAACAACCATGCATGAGCAGGGCCTATTAGACGGAGGGGTACGACAGCCGATCAGTTCCAGTCATTCCACCAGGACGAAGGTACGCTGCTCATGTTGTCTGTAGTTCTACCATGCCTATAAGGTCAATACCGCAGTTCGATCGCGTCCGCATTGTTACTTTGTGTCAAGAAGGGCTCTCAACAAGGGAAGTTTCCAGGCGTCTCAGAGTGAACCAAAGCGATGTTGTTCGGACATGGAGGAGGTACAGAGATACAGGAACTGTCGATGACAGGCCTCGCTCAGGCCGCCCAAGGGCTACTACTGTAGTGGATGACCGCTACTTACGGATTGCCGCTCGGAGGAACCCTGACAGCAATGCCACCATGTTGAATAATGCGTTTCGTTCAGCCACAGGACGTCGTGTTTCAACTCAAACTGTGCGCAATAGGCTGCATGATGCGCAACTTCACTCCCGACGTCCATGGCGAGGTCCAGCTTTGCAACCCCGACACCATGCAGCGCGGTACAGATGGGCCCAACAACATGCTGAATGGACCCCACGGAATTGGCATCACGTTCTCTTCACCGATGAGTGTCGCATATGCCTTCAACCAGACAATCGTCGGAGACGTGTTTGGAGGCACCCTGGTCAGGCTGAACGTCTTAGACACACTGTCCAGCGAGTGCAGCAAGGTGGTGGTTCCCTGATGTTTTGGGGTGGCATTATGTGGGGCCGACGTACGCCACTGGTGGTCATGGAAAGCTCCGAAACGGCTTTACGATACCTGAATGACATCCTCCGACCCATAGTGCAACCATATCGGCAGAATATTGGAGAGGCATTTGTCTTCATGGACGACAATTCTCGACCTCATCGTGCACATCTTGTGAATGCGTTCCTTCAAGATAACGACATCGCTCGACTACAGTGGCCAGCATGTTCGCCAGACATGAACCCTATCGAACATGCCTGGGATATGTTGAAAAGGGCTGTTTATGGACGTCTTGACCCACCAACCACTCTGAGAGATTTACGCCGAATTGTCGTTGAGGAGTGGGACAATTTGGACCAACAGTGTCTTGATGAACTTGTGGATAGTATTCCACGGCGAATACAGGCATGCATCAATGCAAGAGGACGTGCTACTGGGTATTAGAGGTAGTGGTGTGTACTGCAATCTGGACCACAAATGCTGAAAGTCTAGCTGTATGATGGTACAACATGCAATGTGTGGGTCTCATGAGCAATAAAACGAGCTGAAATGTTGTTTGTGTTGATCTCTATTCCCTTTGTATTTAACGGTTCCGGAACTCTTGGAACCGAGGTGATGCAAAACTTTTTTTGATGTGTGTATTTTTAGCTCCTTTTTTTTAATATGGTGACATTGAACAAAGAAGCGACCCTCCAACCAGCGTCTGTATTTTCAATTAGTTTTCGCGTTCCGTTCTTTCTTTTTTTTTAATATACAAGAGAAAGAGTTTTGTGGCTGATGAAATCGCGCGAGGGTGACAGTGTTATTTTTGGTAGTACAGTATCTGGTACAGCCAGCTACAAATTATTGTTCACTCTTGGGAGAATACAGGAGAATGATGAAAGGAAGGAAGCTTTCAGTTTTACGTAACCATTAATCACGCAATCATGAGCCACGAGACATAGCATTTCAATTCGAACATCTCACATGTATTGACCGGGAATCGAATCCGGTCTACCTAGATGAGAGGAGAACAGCTTGACCGCTACGCCACCACGCCCCCGGGGAATGTTGAAGATTAGATGGGTAAGAGTAACAAATGAAGACGTATTAGACGAGTGGGCGAGGAGAGATGTTTCTGGCGACTGCTAATGAGGATAAGAGATAGGTTGGTAGGACTCATACTAAGACACCCAGAAATAGCAAACTTAGTAATGGAAGGAAGGGTCGAAGACAAGCACTGCAGGAGTAGACCAAGGTTAGAATATGTTAAACAGATTGCCTCGGATGTAAGGTGTGCTAATTATGTAGAGATGAAACGATTAGATCAAGATAGGGAGGCATGGAAAATTTCATCAAACCAGTCAAAATACGGAAGACTCAACAACAAATGCCAACCTGCAGCTCCAAAATTCGTTACTACCTTTTTGTTTTTTGTTAACTAGTTTGGTTTTGGTCCTTTTGAACCATTCAGACATCCATTACAGAATGCCTTTCAATCGGTCAACACAATTGTGATAGATTATGTTTTTTAAGTAATCTAATCTGAAACAATATTACATGAATTTATTGATCACTTGTTTGTGTTCTAATTACGTGATCAATTAATCCATGTAATTTTTGTTTCAGGGTGTTTAAATATTTTACTCCTCGCCTCGTATTGACTGACTGAAAAGCATTCTATGATGGATTACTAGACAGCACTGAATAATTTGCTTCTAATAATTCAATAGTTCTACGGACATCTGATGAGAATAGACGGGAACTGTTTGACGAAGACAGTCTTCGAGTTCATTGCAAGACTGAAGACTACAACGAAATGGGTAGAAGAAGTCAAGAAAGACGCGGTTGAAATTGGAATTACTGCCACCGTGATCCACAACAGGAAGTCACATTGACAGCGTTAAGACATTTAAGGAGAACCCACCAAAATGTAGGCCTAAATTGGTAATTCTGCGAAGCAGCGGAGGAATCGAATTGAAAGAATGAAGATGTTCTGGGAAGAAAAGAAGAGATTGATCAGAAAGCCTTAGGTTCTATGCGGTCCGTAGGTGGACAAATTCAGTAACAAACAAAAAAGAAAGAAATAAAGAACAATATTCACCATTGAGGCAGTCACAATCCCTCACACTGGTGGTGAGCGCCTCAGTCAACAGATTCCTAAGATAAACTACTAAGCTACCTCATATTATTTCTCCATCCCTCAGTAAGAGACCACGGAACACGATCGTTCCTTCGTTCTCTCTCATTTGAATATTCCGTGCATTTCAATTACTTGTGTACGATGTAGCTTCAGAAGGGGGATGATATAATCAACATGCATAAGTTACATGTTTTAAAAGTTGGGGAAGATTCTCTTGATATGGCTTACTAACGAACTTCCTTTAACTATTACAGTAAACAATGGTAACGCAGTGCACATCGTTGGTTGTAATATCGTAAGTTGAGATTGTTCCTAAAAGTTTTAATGAATTTTCCATCAAGTAGAATGTACACAGTTACCAACCATGTGCATCCCTTCGGATTTCATCGTATTTGAATTTTCAGAGTTGTATTTAGGGAAAGACCCGGTTTAACCCTTTACATGCCGGGCAATTGATGAGAGGTTATGCTAAAATTGCCAAACCAAGCTTAGTGAAATTACAAGTGTTTGATGAAAATCATCCTCTACCTGTATTTATCAGATAATTTTTGTAGTAGGTAAACATATTGTTAAGAATATTTCTGTTTTAAGAACATAATTGGAAATTAAAATTTAATTTTGACAGCCTAAACAATCCAATTAGTATATTTTGTGATAAACATGTTAATACTTATTGAACTGTGTAAGTTATAAACTACATATCCCAAGTTTAGGGTAATTCTATGAAATAGGCTATGAGTACGATCAATTTCTACAAATAATACAACCTTATTTATGTCCTCTTCGTTCAAAGAGCTAGCCATATTTATCACCACGTATCTTAGTTATCTCCAATTATAAAAATATAAGTCTTCAAAAGATAACACACGCGGGAAGTCAGCTGACTGCAGCTTGTTCAAAGAATATCCAGTTATTCACTGAGCTTAAACACATCGATATATTCTGAGAAAAAATGATTGCCGCGTCGTCTTGGTTACAACTGTGCTGGCGCTGCGTGGCTGAAAAAAAAACACTAAAAAATTTAGAATAACGGGGCCGATAGATCGGCCGGTGGCATTTCTAGCAGAAGCTCCCTCAGCCGATATATCGGGCCTGTGGCACTATAAGGGTTAAAGTGGCAAAACAGGAACGGTATTAATTTTATGACTGTGCTTCTCAGAACTCTTCTACAACAAGCAATACTTAATGTGGCATCCTCGCATTATCCCAAGAAATACCTGCAAATAGAGACAGTGCTTCTGCCAATGCTCCATCCTTGCCACATTTCTAAGGAAACACAGACATCTCCATAGTTCTAAATTTTCAAAATTGTTATCGTAACTACAGTATATTTTCCAATTTTTAAAATTTTACTCTCGCTTGACATGTCATTCGCAGTTTTCCTCATATCTCCCACGTTTATGTGTTTTCATTTTTCTATGTTTAATGTGTTCAGTAAAACTCCAGCTACTGAATCTCACTCAGAAAAGCAGTACTTTAATTAGCCTTACTATGAAACTTAAAAATATATTTTCCCCAGGATAAAAATGATATAAGCCGGTCTCGTGATGTTCCCGGCTCTGTGCGGAATTTTGTAAACTGACGTGAGGGCTGGAACGGGGCGTACTTGGCCTCGTAAGGACAATTGGGTAGCTGTATGATTAGAGAGGCAGCATCTCGGTCAAAAAAAAACAAGTTTAGCGGTCGAAGAGACCCGACAGGTTGACCACGCGTCTCCCCATTATCTGCAGGCCAACTACAGTATGTAGTCAAACAAGTCTGGGCAGCGGTTGCTTGGTAAGCCAAGGCACGCAAGGGGCTGTGTGGTACAGTTTGCTTAATGCTATAATAATGCCTACTTATGAAATGCGTAAATGAACCAAACGTAACCTGTTGTATGGAGCAGTATACCCACATATGGTTGGGAGGCGTGGCCATCACCAGGAAGAGAATACAGGAAAGATTATTGTCAGATACGTGATCGTTATACTGCATACATTCCTTTTAGAAGCATTTGATTGATTTCCGCACCAGATGTGGGTCAGTAGTCACAAGGTACATAAATATGACGAAAACACAGCAGAGATTAAATTAAAGATAGCAATAATACCCGCCTTTAATAAAAGCATTGTGTCAGAACTCAGTGACTTATTGTTTGACTGTGTATTGTCTTGAAGACACCACTAATAATTCTGTGTGCCATCGTCCACATTTTACTGAGACACCAAGGTATGTTGAATTATTTCGTGTTTCAGCAGACCATATTTATAGGAGGAGGTTTGGAGGATAGTCTGTTTATAAGGTACACAAGTCTTAAAAGGTAAAAGTCAGATTCAAACTGCGATGGCTCCAATATTTTTTCAAATTACAGTAAATTAGTATCCAATCGCTAGAGCTTGTGTGTTCTAACGCTGATGCTGGGCGTGATGGCGCAGTGGTCAAGCTGCTTGCCTCTCACTAAGGGTGACTCAGTTTGAGTCCCGGTTAATGAATGTGAGATCATCGGAGTGAAATATCACGTCGTGTAATTCGAATGCCACGTAAAAGGGAGATTAACAATCACATAAAACTACAAGCTTCCTTCCTTTCATCCAGCCTTCCGTCCTTCCTTCCATTTTCCTTACTTACTTACTTACTTGCCTTTTAATTTTCCGAAAGTTCTGATCTTTCGAATTTTCAAACCTACACACTATTATTGTTATTATTATTATTAACCGGCCATGTGACCGAGAGTGCCAACGCGCTACCTCGTGTTTTGCTGATATCAGGAACCCCACCTTGGCCGTCCTGAAAATGGTTTTCTGTGGTGAAAAAAAAACCAGGCATATTCCGGGACGGTTCCTTTCAACAGTTCCACGGGTGACTTCCTTCCCAATAACTTTCCTTCATTAGACCCCAGTTAGCGGTCGCCTGGGCGATCGGCCTGTCACCATCCCATGGGTGAATCCGAGCTTGAAGTATAAGCGATTTAAAATATATTATTATTATTATTATTATTATTATTATTATTATTATTATCATCATTGGATCTGGCAAGACTGTTGAGGACCAAATTTACCAAATCCTACATCATTGTATATTGGTGGCTTCACTCATACCAGTGTTCGACAGCTCGGATTCACCCTTCCCTCTCGATCTGTTATCGCGACTGACCACTCGTCACCGGACATGTGTTTTCCGTCTCTCAATGGTGTGTGGGCGAGCTCAAGCACCCACCAGACGGTCTGGAGCAGACAAAGCGAGTAATTGTCTCGACAGATGTCGTCGAAAATGATTGATGCAATCTGTAGACAGAGTCTTCCTGCATTGTGTGTTGCCGCCTGGCTAGAGACAGTTGCATTGAGTGCTCGTAATGACCAGACAGGCCAAACTTGGGTGGTAATTGTCACATTTCCAAGTACCATCATTTCCGTCTTAGGCCACATCTCACCCCCTCTATCAGGTTTTGATCCCCTGCTAATAACTCGAGAGATGTGAACTTACTACGTTACTCTCGTGTTTGCCCAATCCAGACTAAATCGTGGTGTAGTGTAGCATTCTTGGCTGTACCCCTGAGGTCAGGGTTCGATCACCATCTCAGCTCCTCTCGTTGTCCCCTCATTGGTAATCTTCTTTAGCCAACCCTTATTTGTTTTGCAATTTTACTAGGGTTTAGACTTGTCGTTGTTTCATTTCAGGGGTTTTGACATTGTAGTCATTTAGTTGTTGTTGTTGATTGCTTGCGGCATCGTGGTCATGTAATCCAGTGTACTTGATTTTGTGTAGAATTTCTGATAACCTGTGTCTGAACTAGTGCGAGTATTTTGTAATGGAGGTAGGAAGTAATAATAATAATAATAATAATAATAATAATAATACCAATAATAATAATATTAATAATGTTGTTGGTTTTACGTCCCTAATAACTACTCTGGCTTTTATACACGCCGGGGTGCCGGAATTTTTCCCGGAAGGGGATCTTTATCGTGCCAGTAAATCTACTGACGTGGCTCCCTCGCATTTGCGCACCCTCAAATGCCAGCTGACTGCGCCAGGATACGAACCAGCAACTTGGGTCCAGCAAGCGGGAGCGTCACCGCTGAGCCACACAGCCAGTCAGGATAGGAAGCGGCCGTGTCCTTATGTTAGGTACCATTCCGGCATTTGTCTGGAGAAGAAGTGGGAAATCATGGAAATCCACTTCCAGGATGGAAGTATTTATTTTCCTTATGAGGCTGACTGTACCCCATTCCAGCCCTTAGACCAGAATTAAATATTTTGTCAGTGCCGGGAATCGAACTATGACCTCCGGGGCGACAGCCAAGAGTGCTAGACGCTACACCGCGAGGTAGTCTAATAAGGTTAGAGCATCCAAGACTTTGGAAATACAGTGGAACGTGGCTAATTCGAACTTCTAAAATTCGAAATCTTCTTTAATTCGAATTTTTCTCTTGGTCCCTAGCAATCAATGCTAAAAAATCGTGGTTAATTCGAATTGTATTTTGGATAATTCGAAGTTTTAAGTGTAAAAAGCCAATCGGAAGCCAAACAGTTGGGTCAGGAATTCCCGAAAAAACTGTTCCGAGTGCAGCCCAAGCCACAAACTTAGGCGTTTTTTTTAATGTCAAAATGACGTAAGTGGTTCTGTTATCCGGTTCTCAAATTTGTTAGATTCTTTTGTGATGGCTGAGAAACTTAATTGTAGGAAACAGGTAAAAATCTCAAACTATTTTGAAAACCAGTAGATTTCTCTATGACTTAACTAGATTGCTGGATTACTACTGTCGTTAAATAGGTGAATTGTACATTTTGGTTTTATTTTCCATTTGAAACTTTTGAGGTTATTCACGATACAGTCTCTATAAAGTACCGTTGTCTGTTAATATGCTTTGTTGAACGTAAATCATTATGTAAACGTAACACAATATCTTTTCTCTACCCTTTTCAAATAACTTTCTTAATTCGAATGTTTGGACAATTCGTATTTTTGTACTGGTCCCTTGCGGTTCGAATTATCCAAGTTCCACAGTAGTTATTTTGCTATCCTTCATTGCCTTTTATTTTTCTCAGTGCTTCTTTCTGACATAGTTTTACGTTCCTTATGCTATTCCGCACACGATAAAAAAAAAACACAGAATCATGGATATGTTTACGACTTTCTGACTTCTGAGCTTCCTTGAATCCTTGGAACACCTTGAAATTTACATGTATCGGTAGTTTAACCCGATAAGTGCTACGCACGCTTACAGTCGGGTGGCAGCGCCCTGGTCACTAATGCTACGTTTTTTCTTCTTTCACATTTCCCGTTCACTCTCGACTGCGGATTTGATCTGTGGCATGTTCCGCAATCTGTTGGGCATTATTAGAACCATTGGAGTTTAGATTTTTGCTTCCGGAAGTAACAAACAGAGCATTTTGAAGACGTCTCCCCTCTACAGCTGGAGTTCATCTGTGATGTAAACAGGCATGGCGGAACAACAAGCAATTTCTTCTCACCGCTTTGTGATATTGGATCAAAGTACAGTAACATGAGGAGTAACGTGATTTAGTTGCCTAGTGATTTTAGGATCATTTTATTTCGCGACCTTAGCCTAGTATGGAGATGGAAGCATAAGCCCAAAAACTTTCATGTTGATTTTCTCGAAATAAAAATTAATATACACGTGGGATTATTCATTTTCTTTTAGAACAGTGTCCAAAAGTTAAGCATAATCACTAAACGAGGCCATAACACCTGATAGGAATGTCCGACGGTTTGCTGAACAAACGGAAGCTGAATCACACAACATATGTCACACAACTTGTCCAATAAACACAGTATCAGAAAGGTTCTGATAGCTAAGGTACACCTTTGACAACAACTATCAAAACTTGTCAATGTCTTCCACAACAAAATACGCTGTTAATAGGGTGTATGGTTACCCCTAGCGGCCACACATGCTTCGCAGCGACGTGGCATGCTCTCTATCAAATGGTCCAAGAGCTCTTGTGGCAGCAGCGCGCTGTGTGTCGCAAACGTGGGCACAGCGGAGAAAGGGTCAGTCACTGTCCACATATCTGTTAGGCAAGTCGCTGTGGTGTCTCGTCTTGTATGGTGTGAATAGCGGCCAAATGCAATGCCGCGTCGACTAGACGTTCACTCCAAATATGAGGTGCGTGCGACAATCCGATTCCTATGGAAAGAATTGCACGGACATTCATCGTGAAATTAGTGCTATGAATGGGGAGCGGGCCATTTCCCAGCAAGGGATCGTAAAGTGGTGTCAGCAATTCGAAGCCGGACGCACGGATATCACGGACGAATATCGCGAGGGCAGGCCCGCACCCCTCATCACCACAACGAAAGAAGGCCAAGGTTCGACCTTCAGCCGGTAAGGTTATGGCGACAGTGTTTGACATGGAGGGTTTGCTGCACGTGGAATCCATGCCGAAAGGAACGACGTTCAACGCGGCGTCGTATTGTCAAACGTTGCACCGGTTGCGTAAAGCGATTAAAGAGAAGCGCCGGGGGGAAATTGAGCACCGGTGTGATTTTGTTGCACGATAACGCAACACCTCACAAGATCCGCCAAACGAGCGAACTGCTGCAGCGTTTCAAGTGGGAGGTCTGGCTACATCCACCCTACAGTCCTGACCTAGCGCCATGTGACTTTCATCTGTTCGGTAAGCTCAAAACGGAGCTCGGTGATCGACGCTTCCATACTGATGAGGAGGTGAAGGCCGCTGTCTCCGTGTGGTTGCAGAACGCTGGAGCAACTTTCTATGCATCCGGCATCGACAAGTTGGTTGTGCCTTCGCAGAAATGATTGGAGTCTCTTGGAAACTATGTGGAAAAGTGACGTTACATTGGATGTCGTTATAGGCGTGTTGCTGTTGTACAGGTGGTGTAATAAATGGCTATAACTGGGATGTGCAACTTATTTTTTGCTCTGCCTTCGTATATCCTGTGTTGGAATATTTCTCATTGGCTTGTAATAATATTTCAGAAATACTTAATATCAAAATTCAACGAACACAGAATTTCTGTGTTAGATTCATCGTTGATGTACGCATATATGAGCATATCACACCATACTTCATTCAGTTTCAGTGGCTTAAATTGTCTGAGAGAAGATTGGCTATAGCAACTTTAACTATCAATTAAACACAAGTCCACACCATATCTCTATAATCATTCTTCCCGTATGGAGGACGTTCATGGTCGCAGTAATAGATTCACTCAAGTCACGATGCAGATCCCGCACCATCGTACGGCCAAATTCAATAACTCATTTATTTGTACCGCATCACGGATGTATAATCTGTACAAGTTGTATATCTAAATGAATTGTCATTGATCAGTACCCAAGAGTCACCTTAGGCCTACTAGTGCATTAATGGCAGCCTATAAGTGACAATAAATTAATGAAAATATGTGGCCATTGGCTGCATTAATCTCTACATAGTATAAAACAAAGTCCCCGATTCTTGGATGTAACGGGTAATCTCGAGATCCACTAGATGGATTTTGAAGCGGTTTTCACCATTCTGTAAATACTTTCTCGAGGAAGAAATTTGTAGAAAAAAGTCAGTTGTGACCAAAAGAAGCCGAGCAGTAACGATTTTAGTGAATCGAGTCGAAAAAGAACCGCCATCCGTGAGCCTCTTACGCTTACGCTGGGTAAACCATTAAAAAATACTGTACACTATGAGTGTAAGAATTGTTCAGCATGAAAAGCTCTAAAAAAGAGTCCACGACAGCATATCTCTATGTTGAATACATCGCGCACTAGATGTGCTTTTACGTTTTCAATTCTTCCAACAATCTCCATTCAGTGGAAATTTAAATTATTAGCATCGGAGTAGGTTGGTTGGTTTTTAAGTTTAGGGGCTGCGACAACGCGGTCATGTAGCCCCGTGTACTTTGGGTGTGTGTAGAATCTGTCTGATAACCGGTGTTAATTGTGATGACTGTATTAGTGTGTGTTATCTGTTTTTTGTAAATTTAAGTACTGCAACTTAGAATTTTTCAAATAGTTCCTATTTTTGCCGCCAAGCGCCACCGTCAACGACTATTAGACCAAGTTCAGAACTTAGCTACTAGACGCCACCGCAGTCGGCTCTTGGCAACAAACGTAGAAACCTAGAGCGTTGTTTACATTCTTAACCTATCCAATTTAGCTTCACACAGGTGTAATTAGTGGAAGGTTCTTGAACATGCCATAAATCTATGACATGGGACCGCCGGCTTTACTTCCCCTCCGAAGGAAGGCATAAAAAATCTGACGGCTTCGGCCGGGTTTGAACCCGCTATCGGAGTGAGCGAGCCTATGACACCAGATTCGGCCAGCATCAAACACTGTTGTCATCACAATTAACACCGGTTATCAGACAGATTCTACACACACACAAAGTACACGAAGCTATATGACCGCGTTGTCGCAGCCCCTAAACTTAAGAACCAACCAACCAACCATCAAACACTGTCAAGTCGTGTCGATTTAAGACTTCAGAGAAGAGCATTTATGTGTTTGGAGTTTCGCTGTTCACCTCGGCTTTTCTGAATTGCGTCTGGGACCTGTACCGGGCGAGATAGGTGGGGGTAGGGGTGCTGGTAAAATTATAAGTAACAATTAAAGATGATTAATAGATCGTTGCAAGGACATCAATGACTTAGGCTACATACACATTTTGTGAATATTATAGTTAGTAAATCAAATGATTGTTGATCATGCTGTACTTTGAAGTAAGGGAGCGGGTTAGCCTATATGCATCCAATGGGACTTTTTAGCCCTAGGTATGTTTTCCTTAAACAATCAATCAATCAATCAATCAATCAATCAATCAAACAAACAAACAAACAAACAAACAAACAAACCCTGCCATATAACATGTTGTTTCGTTTGATTTACATGTCCGATTCATCTATTTGCTGTTGGGAATCTATTCCCTTTTGGAAAGATGACAATAGAACAAATATTGAGATTAAATGCATCCTATAGTGAAAAGAAGTTAAAACTCTCAGGGCAACAAATAGATAATAATTATTATTATTACGTTCAATACGTTCAATAGATTATGACGTTCACGTTTAAACTAATTATCCCCACCTCCTGGTAGTTAGTGCAACGCCTCGTACAGAACACTGTTGTACACCCCTTTGCAACAAACTTTCTATGTCGTTCTCAGCCCTAACATATTAAGTATAAAAATCCCCACCCTACTCATAAAATATCTGGTAATTTTCAACAAGCGCTACATTGTTTGAAACACGAGTGGAGCGCGTCAGGAACAATATTTATAACTGGGAGAAATATTCCTTATTAGTTTCCGGCCGTAGAAAAAGTAAATTGAGAAACAATGCCGGTGCAATAAGCAAGGGAGGGAAAGTTGGAAAGCATAGGGATCACTTATTAAAATTAAAAGAAGTCTCTGAAGTTTGCTGTACTATAAGAAGTTGAGAGCGCGTCGCGATGGGCCGGAAGTTAGCAGAGTATACAATCCCCTTGGCAGGAGGGTGGGGAAGTACATTCATGATATTGTTTATTAGTCTGGTAGTCTTTATCGTTCCTTCCAATGCAGGCTACAGATGTCGTAGCTATCAGTCTCTTTAAATAATAATAATTATTACAAATAGAATTAGAGTTAGTAGTAGAAAGACGAATTATACGAAAATACTCGGTTCTTTAAAAACTGCAGAATTCTGGTAATTAAGAAGTAATGATGAAATATATCGAAAAATAGAAAACATATCAGAAACAATACGGGAGAGGAGATTGCTACATTTTGGACATTTACAGGATGGATGACAGTAGGTTAACCAAGCAGATCTTCACATTCCTGTGGAACAAGAAGTCGACAACAACCTGGGTACAAGAAGTCAAAAAGGATTTGGATAGAAACAATATTAGAGAAGAAGATACACCACATAGAGATGTTTTTAGGCAAAAAGTGCTAAATATGGAAGGATTCCGAGGGAGGAAGGGAAAGAAAACCGGATCGAAATTGTCCGAGAAAAGGAGGAGGAAACATAGTGAGATGATGGAGGAATACTGGAGGAAGAAGAAGGAACAGCAAATGACAAAGCATTGAAATTGGCTCGTGGTCCCTAACGACCGAAACGAAAATAATAATAATAATAATAACAATAATAATAATAATAATAATAATAATAATAATAATCCACCCGTTACCTAGACGGAAAGCCTCTAAAGACTAAATTCGTAAAAAATCAAGTAAATAAATTCAAGGGCTAATGAGAAGTAATTCAGCCATCAGAATTGAAATGTGAGGCAAACAGTGAATTTCAAAATTACAGAAGTCCTGTAGAATCAGCTGGAACAGATACAACAATAAACATTATCGAAGAACGGAAAATTAAGACATTGCACAACAGTAATCGAACCTAAAGCACTATTTGCCTCGGAAACCATGTTCATTAGAGGAAGATCGTTAAAGACATAGAGAATCGAGAAAGAATATATTGAAGAAAATCTTTGGTCCAGTCTGCTCAGAAGGAATCTGGAAGAAACGGAAGTCTCGGGAGCTTTATCATCATGCTGAAAAGATCACTGACACTTTCATGAAAAGGCGATTGGAGTTCTACGGCCACATTCTCAGAATGAACAATGACAGACTCGCCAAAAAGATTTTCAACCTAGCTCTCTCAATGATAGTCAAGAATAACTGGCTGAGTGAGGTAGAAAAAGCCCTTCAAGAAATTGACATTACAGAGGAAATTTTACAAATCGACTCCAGTTCAGAACATTAATCAACAACCGTTATTTCTCTGCGAAAATTACTAACGAGACTAAGAAACCATGGACGGGAGAACGGAGATTTTCAGTGCCCAGCTGAAGAGATTTTTGGAGATGAAAAATACATAATTAGCAAAATAAGTTCTATCGCAGTCCACAGATGGGCCTAACAATGTACAATAATAATAATAATAATAATAATAATAATAATAATTACCATTAATATCACTTGGTTTTCTAGACGACACCGTTATCATAGCAAATGATAGATGTTACCAGAATGTCTGCTCAAAACTTTGAAGAAATTGGCCCCTAAAGGCAAAAATGCATATCGGTTAGCATCACCAAACCTAATTGACAGCGATCTTAAGGGTTACGAAAGTTTTCATGTCAAATGCATTTCCGGAGGCGAAACGGTAAGATAAGTAGGTTTTAACTTCACTGAATCGTCTTCAATTCTCAGACCGCCTAGAATCGTTAACATCTAAAAGTTAGTTGCAGCCTTCGGAACCTTTCGTACCTTTCTGTTGTGTTGCCAGGATGTTAGTTTGTTTATAGTGGGTATACTGTATGTCCTTTTGCTGAGACAAGAGGAAGGCAAGTAATTGGATGGTAACTTACGTGGCAGGATCGTGCACATTTCCTAAATGCAGTATTTTGGAAGCAGGTGTGTTGTGCCTTGTGTAAAGAAAACTAGGCATCTTTTCTGGATGAACAATAACGTCACTCGCCATTGCAGACAGTTTTCCGTACATGCACCAAAAATACCCTAGCTCTGTATCTGGTCTACAAAAGATGCTCTCCAATCGGGAAGTCCTTTGATTTTGGAAGCAATTTCATCGGCTGTTACTGGATGAATCTTTAGCGATGCTAACTTCTTTTTGTACCGAGTTAAAGACAGTAGTAGAATTAGAGGCTGTTGACATTTGTTTACGCCAATACCACGTCTTTATTATTATTATTATTATTATTATTATTATTATTATTATTATTATTATTATTATTATTATTATTATTATTATTATTATTATATGAAATTTGTATAAAAATAGAAATACCTCCACTGTCGGACTCCTTGCGTGCCAAAAAACAGTGATGACAGCACTGGATCTCAAAATGTTAACAGCAAGTAGCTAAAGAAACCAAACCTTGCGCACTACTGTATACTTGCAGTACCAAGGACGGCAGCTTTTTGTATTAACTACATAATGGTTTTTCATCAAGCCACGGTTCTCCTTTGCATTTTCCCAGTCCTTTGTAACTAAATCATTCACAGGGGCAACAACTGGGACGAAGAAATCGTCTTTTAAGTTAGTATTATCTTTTCAACCTTAAGAACCTTTCGTACATTCTTGCATTTGTGTTGCCAGGATGTTATTTAGTTCACAGTGGGCATATATCCTCTTATTGAGACAAGAAGTGATATTATTATTATTATTATTATTATTGATGGTGTGGTCACGTCCTAGTTGGTGAACTATGAGCAATGGCTGATTGGCCTATTAAGTGCTCCTGGCAGTCGGGAAACCAATTACTAAGGAACAAGAGTGCCATCTTGGACATATTCTGAGTCGTGGTCCTCTTTGTGCTGAGGTGACCAGGACTACCCAACTCACCTGTTTGTCCCCTGAACCGTCAGAGATGAAACTGATTGGACCCTATGTAAGTAAGGCCAGCAACTTGTCTCACTTTTAAACCTGCCAACAATACTTAGAGCAAACCTCGGACCTAAGGGGTCATGGACGTGGCTCGTTCACAAACAGAGGCTTGCAGGATTAGACTTGCAGTTGAAGAGCAAAGTAGTTTCGTTCAATGCCCTGTGACTTTTTGATAATTACATTAATGCATCCATTTGCCATTCCTTTTATTTTCAGAACGGGTCAGGGAAGCGTTTTTGGAAGGAAGTTGGCCGTGGACCCATTGAAAGAAACTATCCCGGCATTTGCCTGGTAGGAAAAATGGGAAACCACAAAAATATTTTTCAGAACGGCTTAGGAGGGATTTGAACCCACGCTCTTCCGATGCTCGAGGCATGAGCTATCGCCCTCAGCTACCGTGGTCAGTTTTTGTGGCTTTTTAATACGTGTTTAGACGGAGTAGAACGACTTGTGCTGGCCCTGCCATTACTCGATATATTTCAAGTTGTGAACTTATATTTCAGTGATTTATGTGGGAAGGGGAGGGGACGTGGCGCTCATTAGTAGGCTTGACGCGCGCGTTCCATTGTACGCGCGTGGCGCCGTATCGCTGATCCAAAGGGTTCACGGCTCAGCTGCCCAATTCAGGCTGCGAGGACCCTGACATTCATTACGAGGTTAGGTCCGCTTGACCAGAATAATGAGAGCCAGCCGATACGTGGTCACATTTCCACAACGATCGGTTCAATACCTGAACGAAATTGATACATTTCGTCATACTGGCCGGGAGTCATTCTTATTTCATTCGGGTAGTGGGTATGAATCTACGTTTGCGTACCACCCCTGTAACGCACGTTTAATTTATCAAAGATACGCGAGTTGTTATCAAGGGAATATTTGGGGAACCATAACTGTAAAGAAACGAAGGAAAGTGAAAATATTTAATTAAAAAGTAAAATGGAGGCCTCGATTTATTCACAAATATGTCAGAATGTATGTAAAGCTTCTACCAACCGTTTGAAGACACAGGCATATTTCATAAATGTACTTCCTGTCCTTAAACTTTCATCGTAGGTAACACTGTTTCTTTTGTAATAAATATCTACTTGTTCAAAGGTACATTTCATAAAAGAAACCATTAAAATATCAAAAAATAGTTTGTATTTTGTCAACCTTTTTCGTGTTAACAGTAGTTTACAAAATTTGTCCCTCTTATTCACTGCAGAGATCTACGCAGAGCTCGTAATTGTTCTTTTATTTGTAGAGCAGAAACGGACTATCTGTGGGTGTCACTGTATGTTTGATAGTGTTATGTAGAGCTATTTGTCGTGCTAATTTGGAGATCGTTCGACGAGCGAAACATGTCATCCCTTAGTTTTCTCCTTTTCCAATAGTCCATAACAATATACCAGGTGAATCAGCTGCCCCTCATAACATTGTTTTATGCAGCCCAACTAGCGCTGCTATCAGGAAGGTCGATATTTCTTTGCTTGCATCCCATATGATATTAATGCACGGTAAGCATATCCTCCAAACGATACTGAACACTATTATGTTTCCCTCGATGTGACCACAAATAGGAGACCGTATAATACTGTTCAGTTTCGTTTGCAGGATATGCTTGCAGTGCATTAGTAAAACACGGGATACAGGTAGATAAATATCGACTTTCCTGACAACACACGTTAGTTGGGCTGCATAAGACGAACTTATTAGGGGCGTTAGATTCACCTGGTGTATAATCTTAATCACATGTACTGTCATTTTTTATTTCAGGTTATTTCTTCATATATTCCTGTAATTGGAATTATTTTGTGTTAACCGACTGAAAGCTACAATATTAATTGTTGATGTGGCAACACTGAAAAATGGATTCAAAGCTGTCTTTTAACAGACAAAAACCAAAGTGAGGAGATATTTGACCATCATGCACCTCATCCGCAAAAATTTTCTTATAGAAAACGTAATCTACATTATTTATTGAGATCGTGCCGGATGATAATGGTGGGGTCTCCATTACTGAGCATATTATGTGCGTCTTTATTGAGGTAACTTACTGAGCTCCTAATCTGAATGTTTAATGGCGTCTCAGACGTGACAGCCTCTGCTTCTCTATTATATATTCTGGCTTAAAAACTTTCTTCCACATTAGTTAAAAAGGAGTTATTCTTAATTAAGTTGAAACTTTTTAAGACACTGGGGAAGGTAGCACTAAGGAACGACCAAATCTTTATGGAGAGAAGGATTACGTGCTAGAGTCTCAGTGGTACGTGAGTGATCTCTTTTAAAATACTCGCACTTCAGGTGTAAGATCTGCAAATAAGCCCAAATCCTTGAAATCCGATCAGATGCGTTATTGCACGAGGATGGTCTAATTTTGGACATATATTATTTCATACAAACCCCATTTTAATTATTATTTTCGTGTAAGGTTGATTTCATGAGAAAAACCTATTGCAATGAGTACCGTGTTGCGACTTCCAGAAAAAATCGACATATCTTTGTAATATATATCACTTTATTGTGGACACAATAACTTCCGTAAATTTGCACCAAACACTTTCAAATTTATACATAAAATATGACCATTCAAAATCTCGGTCATGTTCATTCATTGGCAAAATAGGACGAAATGGATGGAAATGTTTATTTTTTGTTGTTGTTGAAAAAAAGCTCTGGAATCCATTTAAAGTTCGTATTATTCTTCGGACAAGCGCCAATATCTTATGTTAGTAAAGTTTTTGATAGCTCCAACCATTGACAAAAGGGTGAAAAAAATGGAGTTTTGAGAGCAAAAATCATTCCTCCCTTAATAGGCACAGTATCAAAACCGTTTAAAATTGTCCTCTAAAATTACGTAAAACTTTTGCCTTAAATAATTCTTGATATCGCACACCCTTACGCCAAGTGAACTCTACCTCCGCCTAGCTAAACATGTAGAATGTCTGTAGGAATACAACAATTGTTAGATATGGTGAATTCAACATATTTTTAAAACTCAGCAATTCTTCTAGGTTTGTGCCGTGTCTTGTGGGGGGTTTCGCCTAGAACACCAAGCTGGCACATCGGCAGGCTCTTGATGTCCCCACCCGGACCCCCACAGGAGTAGTGAACTGCGCGATACCTCCCTTTTTATAAAGCGCACCTGCGCCTCTTTACTGCGAGAGCTAAAATCTCAAGCAGCCTTAACCTCCCTATGAAGGCTTCCGAAAAGATGGTATATTGGCTTTCACGGCCAGTGAATTAAAACGTATTAATTGAGCTTTTAGCTCTTGCAGTTAAGAAGCGCAGGTGCGCATTAAAAAATGGGAGGTTGCGCGCAGTTTGCTACTCCTATGGGGATCCTGGCGTGGACTCCAAAGAGCCCGCTGATGAGCCAGCTTTGTGTTCCTATGCGAAACCCCACACAAGGCACGGCACAAACCTAGAAGAATTGCTGAGTTTTAATTCACTGGCCGTGAAAGCCATTATACCATCATTTTCGAAATATGTTTATTTTCTAGGTAAAATCTACCTCCGCCTTGAGTGTTTATATACAGCACGTTATTGGGAAACGAAGGTTTCATATAATCGAGGAAGGAAAAGAATAAGTGAACCGAAATAAATTCAGTTAGTACAATATTAATCCGTTAGGAATTTCTTAAAAACAAGAGCAGCTTCTTTTCACTTTTGATTTGCCGGGACAATAGAAGAATTAAACTGATGTCCTTTGAAATCCATGTATTTTCGGAAATAGTTCACCTAAAATCTGTATTATAGCCCGAATTGAATTCTATATTCGAGGATTAAAGTTAATTCCTCCGTTAAATATTATCACACATTTTAACACTCAAAGACAAGGATTCGGCCTATGCTAGAACTTGAAGTTGTGAAAGTAGGCCAGAATGGAAACGCGTTGGTATGTAGCCGACTTGGACTGACTTCTACTGTTTCCCTCATGTCGGTCAGACAGCCCGCAAATTGTATTACCAGCGCGAGCTATCTTCAGGTGTCCCTAGGGGCAGTGCCTTGCTCCTTCATAAAGTATGCTTCACATGGCAGCTGCTTTGTGGAGTAAGATATGTAACAAGATCTAGCGTCAACTTGCATTGCTAACTCCGTAACACTGTGCTCTTAATAGACAGCTGGATAACTTGATTTACACTCCAACTGGGGGTTAGCGAAAGTGATAAATGGGAAGCGGACATTCAGGCTGTAAATCAAGAACCTCGACACGAGGGTGTACATAAACCATATACGTAGTAAATGATTTTGCATCTGATACTACTAAATAACTGCCTTTTCAAAATACAGTAGATACGACGACGACAATGATGATGATGATGCTTATTATTATCTATTTATTTATCGTATGGCTTTTAGTGCCGGGAGTGTCCGAGGACATGTTCGGCTCGCCAGAGGCTGTAGCTGCTTCAATGCAGACACCCATGGGGTGAGCTACAAGTTCCGTTCAATTTCAAGTAGATCCAACTTTCGCTACCAGATGTCACTGACACCTAGTGGTGAGCGTTGGACCTTTGATAGAGCGTTCCAACGAAATCTAACCTACAATTTAGCTTCACACAAATATAATTAGTGGAAGGTTCTTTTAACTGCCATAAATCTATGACATGTGACCGCCGGCTTTACTTCCCCTCCGAAGGAAGGTATACTGAAGGATGTTTACGTTCTTTAAAAATCCGACGACTTCGGCCGGGTTTGAACCCGCGAGATGATGAGGATGAAGCAATGGAATGACACAGTAGGCTAATGTTTATTAAAGAGCGCGTTCCAGTCGGTCAACACAAATTGTTGCCAATTACATTGGGCGGGGAAACAAGTATTTATACACGAAATAACACGCTTTTATGTACAAAAATAGGGGGTGCACTCAATTGGGTGACATGTTTCGATTGTCAAGCGATCATCGAACACACATAAACAACTACTCAGGATATCCCAGTCGTGTTACACATGTTTACGTCTTTCGCCTCGAAAACTACATGTTCCCTAAGTCTAAGTGCTCAGTGTAAAACACCTTGTATACATGGCGCATCCCCGGTGCAAAACTGACACAAGTCAAAAAGGACATCTTTTCAGGAGAAGCATTTAAATATATTGAGCTAAAAGGAAACATATTATTATTACATAATTTAAGAGAAATTTAAGAATGTTCAAACTTTTAACATTGTCCAGTACTATGCAATAATATACAGAATTCTTTCATGGATTATAATTATGTGTTTTAATCAAAAATAATAATAATTTGATTTATGGCAATTTTCTATTCAGTCCCGTAGAATTACTATTTATGGGATCTGAGTTGTGGCAGTTTTACAGGACACGGACTTGATCATAGGCATTTATAAGAACCACATACTTCAAAATTCATCTTTTTAGACTTGTGGCAGTTTTGCACCGGGGGTGCGATAGGGTCTATATACCAGGTATATATAAATTAATTGTATAATAGCATGTGTTATTTTGGTGTCTGTATTAGGGTGTGTGTGGAGGAGTGCGTCAGGCTTCGGCAGCCGGCACAGTTTACATCCTCGCCGCTAGATAGGGGCTTCATTCATTCCATTCCCTGACCCGGTCGGAGACTGGAAGCAGGCTGTGGATTTTCATTTTCATTAGGGTGTGTACCTGTAATTGAGGCGAGGATTGTGATGGAGGCGGCCTTGGCCTTAAGTTAGGAACCATCCCGGCATTTGCTTGGAATACAAATGGGGAAAACTAAATCTAGGATGGCCGAGGTGGGAATAGAACCTACCTCTTCCCAGTTTTGTTTTCCCCGAGGGTAAGTATAATACCCCATTTCAGCATTCAGATCAGTATTAAATTGTTTGACAGAGCCGGGAATTGAATCCGTAAATATCTAGTCTGTAGTTGTTGAGATATGAAGAATTTTAATGAAAATTGAAAATGACCTTATTCTCTCTTAATTTTTTTGTTTTGTTTTTATGTATTGCTATTGTAATGTTAGTCAATATGGATACTCAGTGACGGAATTATAGCGATTCATCAGTAAAGAAGTTCCAACGTGCTCCTTAGATCGTCTTAACGAATAATAATAATAACAATAATAACATCAAGCCCCGTCCACAATTGCACTTGAGGGGGTTATCATCCGAAAAGTCCCTGCGGTCAAGTACCTAGGAGAGTGGATCTCGGCAAACCAGAGTGAGAATCTGGCCATAGACACCAGGTGCACCAAGTTCGAGAAGGCCTACCACTCCTGTCGCAGCATCTACGCATCGAAGTTCATCTCCAAAATCCTTAAACTCAGACACTACAATTCAGTAGTAAAACCATCTGTTCTGTACGCCTCTGAGTGCCTCGTGATGGCCAGGAAAGGCCCACTCAGGAAACTTGAACTCAAGGAGAGGAAGATCCTGCGGAGGATACTAGGACCCATACGGGAAGAGGGAGGCACCTACAGAATTCGGCACAATGATGAGCTTTACAGCCATCAAGAAGACATTGTGACTTGTATAAGAAAAAGGCGCCTGGCCTTCTATGGACACTTGACCCGCATGATCCCTTGCCGGCTCACCAGTAAGATCTTCACAGTGGCAGGAAAAGGGAAGGCTCTAGGACCAAGTGGATCTCTACGGTCAGGACGGATTTAGACCACCTAGGGATCCCACTTAATTCCATACAGGACCGCCAACAATTCAGGCAAGCCATCCGACAGGGAGTTTCTCCTGTATCACTGACAGCTAGGAAGAACACCGGTGTCAGCAGACCACCATGGACGGAGGAAAGAAAGCTGGCTCATACTCAGATGATAAAAAAGTACTGGAAGAGGAGAAAAGACAAAGCGACGAGGAGATACGAGCCCCGTGGTCCTCAGTAGGCCGAAACGAATAATAATGATAATAATAATTTAAATTTATTTATTAAATACTATCGATATTACATTATTGTGATATGTCTCACGAATCTGGCAGCAAATCCAGTACAGATTATCTGTGAGACATACAGTATTAGTTATTATTTGCAACATATATACGCCTACAGATTGTATTTCTATACAAGAGTGCATGCAAAAGGGATGTTAATTTTTTTAAACTATTTAGGCCTATATATTATTATTACATTATTAACTTATTATTATTATTATTATTTTAATATGACCCAGATGTTGACTGGCCATGACTACTTTCAGAGTTACCTCCACCGGATGACCAAATAAGGAATTCTGTATGCATTTACTGCGAAAAAATCCAGATGATGTATATCATAATTATGTTCTTCGTCTGCGTTCGATGGGCTGTGGAAAGACAACTTGAAACCGACGTTGATTGAATAACTCCAGACAACATCGTTGAAATTATACTAAGGAACCAGTACAGCTGGGATAAGGTCGCTTTCTTTGTCGAAACAGTTCTCCGTCATAAGAAGAAAGACGGAGACATACGATTTAAGGGAGTAAGGATGCGATCTACGGATTTATACGAATAGAGAAGTAAGAAGGTGTTCGAAAAGCATAGAAAACGATACATCCTGAAATAATGCTTAAGTGGTCCCGGAATGGATATTATCAAGAGGATAGGGTGTGGATTTTAGTGGGTAAGAACCCCACACGCTTGAGGAGTGCGGACTCTTCTGAAGTGTCTATGTAAGATCTTCCACTTCCCTCTAAAAATGTATATATTATGTATATATTTTTAATATATAGGCTATATTTTGATATATAACACAGTGACACTATGTCAGTATGTGATCTGAGTATTATCTGAGTGATATAAGCTGTTATATCACCATAGTAATAATAATAATAATAATAAGTTTATGTTATAAAATAATGTTTATTTAGGTAATAATTTTTAATGCGACGTTTACTGTTCATTTTGGACAATCCAATAATGATAATAATCCGCAAAATACGGGCAGGATTTTACGGTCACCACAAACGAATGGACGGAAACAGGTTGACTAATAAGATCTCGCTATTTTATTCAAAGCCTAAATCCACGAGCCCTGGGTTTGAAACGCCGATGGAAACCAACACCACAAACCATTCCCCGAAGTTGCTGTGGAAGCTACGATACAATGTGAGCAGTTTGACGTATTTGAAGTATTCTACGAAAAAAGGACCCGATGTAGGGGAAGCGACTACTTACCGCGAGCAGCAAATCTGAGATCCATTTCCAGCACTCGGCTCGACAGGAAATACATATCTAACATCTTGAAAAAGGAATCAATTCCATGAATTTGAAACAGAAAGGAAGAGTGCCGAAAATATGATCTAATGTAAATCAAGCAGAACACGGGAGGAATAATGCATAGAAATGTCTGCCTGGGGCTACATGCTATACGTGTGGTCGTTACAAACAGCTGGGACATGTCTGTCTCTCTCTGAAACGCTCTGCGATTTGCAAAACATCATAGAGGGTGTCCCCTTTGGATGTGTAATGAAATAAACATTAATATCTTGAAAACTACAGTACTAGAGATAAGTATTGGTCGTTCGTTTCTACAAGTAGAAAAACTCGAAATCAAAATTTAATGTTTTTCAGTCGGCCTACACGATTGTATCCATTTGTAATGGGTGTTTCCCTAATCCTGAAAAAAATACACGAGATTAATAAATACACTTGGATGACCAGTTTCGATCGTCAAGCGATCATTATCAGATCCTTTTCACTTCGGCTATCAAATCAGTATATTTTTATTGCTATTTTATTATTATTATTATTATTATTATTATTATTATTATGATTATTATTATTATTATTGCCAGAATGGTCTGCCCGATTTGGTTAAATGCAGGTATGTTTTCGTGAATCATTAAATATAGAAAATAAAAGTAATAATAATATTGATTTTATGTCCCTTTTACAGTAACTACTGCGGCTTTTAGAGACGCCGGGGAGCTAGAATTTTGCCCCGAGGGGGATCTTTAACGTGCCAGTAAATTTACCGACACGGCACCCTCGAATTTGCGCACGCTCAAATGTCAACTGGCAGCACCAGGATTCGATCCTGCAACCTTGGAAACAGCAGGCGAGAACGTTACCTCTGAGCCACGCAGCCAATCGGAAGAAAATATAACTTTCAGAAGTAAGAAAATGACCAAAAATTTTCGTAAAACGCCAAAAATGCCTTTAGAACCGAAATGTTTCGTTTGAAAATACAGTGCCCCCATATAATTTGTCATAAAACATGTGAATACTAAAAGGGCAAAGTTTGTGGCTCACCAGAAAAAGTATGCCCTAATATATCACCATTCGAAGGAGCTTGGTCGAGAATCTCCTCTTGGACTCTTTGCACCTCCTCACATGTGAAGGCTACTACTATATCTTGCCTCCTTTCCTTTCATATTAGTGCCCCATTCCTCTTTATGAAGCCTTCTGCGAGTCGGGTCGCCCGAGGAGAATATCAATGAGAGGCCTATAAGTAGTAGGCGAGGTCTCTTCAACTGAGGATATAAAATGTTATACTGTAGAAAGCTTCGAAGGTATTTTGCAGTGTTTCCTAATTAGCAAAGAATTGATAACATTTCAGCCGTTCAACACGTTACACTCAGCATCGTGAGACAAAACTGAGAAGCAGCGGGTTCGATCCTTACCTCAGCTGTCCTGGAAGTGGGTTTCCACCTCTACTCCAAGCAAATGCCACGGCCGCTTCCTACCCAAATCCTACCTTGATTACAAATACACACACTTGTACAGACAACACAGTGACAGTGGTTATCAGACAGCACGGGGCTACGTGCTCATGATGTCGCAAAATCCCTAAAGAATCAAGTACAACATTATTAAAATTTCGACAAGCTGCTGTACAGCCTAAATTTAATGCTGATGTAAAGGGAATCGTGGTGCAGCGGTCAAGCTGTTGGCCTCTCATCACGGTGGACCGGGTTTGATTACTGGTCGATGCATGCGAGATTTTCAAAATGTAAAGTCATGTCGTATGGTTCGGATTCCACGTAAAAAGAAGGTCCCGTGGCTCATGATCGCGAGATTAACGGTCACGTAAAACTACTAACTTCCTTCCGTGTGTGTGTGTGTGTGTGTGTATGTGTGTGTGTGTGAGAGGTGTGTGTGTGTGTGTCCCTAATAAATTCTAAACGGCTGGAGCGATTTCAATGAAACTCGGTATGTTCATAGCACTATTCCGGGCGACCTCGACCGTGCCCTTCAAATTTTGTTACGTCTCACCAATCCAACATGGCGGCTGTGCGAAATATTTCACCAGCATTCAATATCTCCGAAACTATTCCCGGTATCACCCTGGAATATTTTACGGTGATAAAGGGACCTACTAGAAGTTTACCTATGTGACTTATGAAAAACTGGTAACTACAAAACCAACATGGCGGCCACGCGAATTTGAGACATTTAAATAGACGTTTCTCGCGATTTAACCAATCAAACGCAATAAAACTTGGTACATTATATGTTTATACACATTGTAATGCACCGATATCTAACTTCGTTCAATTGTTTAGATAACCACAAGATGGCGGATGTGCGAAATATTTCACCGGCATTCTATATCTCCGAAACTATTAGCGGTATCACCCTGGAATTTTGTACGGAGATAAAGGGCACTACTTGAAATTCATCTATGAGACCTTCAAAAACCAGTTAACTACAAAATGAACATGGCGGCCAAGCGAATTTGAAAATTTTCAATAGACCTTTCTCACGATGTAATGTTCCAAACGCAGTGAAATCTGGTACAGGAAATGTTTATACACATTGTAATGCACTGGCATCTGATTCAGTTCAATTGTTTACATAACCTCAAGATGGCGGCTGTGCGAATTTTAAAATTAAGTTTTTATTTCTTGTGGCGGAATGAAGCGATCGAAGTAAAAGTTTGAATAATGAACCTACTCAATAATTTTCCTTTAATGGTACATGACTCTATGGCCTATACATTTAACAATCCAACATGGCGCCCTTCCGAAATATTTAGACGGCTCTGAATATCTACGAATCTATCACAGCAATCAAACTGGATTTTTTTATGTTCATAGAGGCTATGAACATAAGTTCACCTATGGGACTTTAATTAACTTGGTGATCAAAAATCCAACATGGCGTCGACGCGAATTATAAATATTCACATGGACGTTTCTCGCAATTTAACCATCCGAGTGCAGTGTAACTTGGTACAGGAAATCCTTATACAAATGTTAATCCACTGGCATCTAATTTATTTCAATTGTTTCCATAACCACAAGATGGTAGCTGTGCGAAATTTTAAAATCTCCTTGTTACTTCTTGTGTCCTAATCATGCGATTGAAGTTTGAATGCTACACCTACACAATAATCTTCATTTAACAGTACATAACTCTAGGACCTACATATACAAAATCCAACATGGCGACCATCCGAAATATTTAGTCGGTTCTCAATATCTACGAATCTATTACAGCAATCAAACTGAAATTTTGTATGTAGATAGAGGCAATTAACATAAGTAGGATATATGAAAACCTTTGGGTGTGGCGAACCCATCGTACAAATAGCCTAAATATGATAGTGTGCGAGTCGAGGCCTCGGATGGAGGTCCTAGATTCACGCCCCGACCCAGATCACTGGAACCGGGAAAAGAAGAAGAAGAAGAAGAAGGATATATGAAAATAGGCTGTATAGTTCTTCACGGAACTACTTGTTAAGATAAAATATTGACATTTTCCGTAGCTGGCAAATATATTTCAAACGTGTTATATACATGAAAATGAAAATCCACAGCCTGCTTCCAGTCTCCCACCGGGTCAGGTATGGAATGAATGACGCCCCCATCTAGCGGCGAGGTTATGAACTGTGCCGGCTGCCGAGGCCTGACGCACTCCTCTGGGGCAATGATTAAATGAATGACAGATGAAATGAAATGATAGTGGAGAGTGTTGCTGGAATGAAATTTTGACAGGGAAAACCGGAGTACCCGGAGAAAAACCTGTCTGCCTCCGTTTTGTCCAGCACAGATCTCACATGGAACCCCCAGGGGCTCACATCTTGTGGGCGTGGGTTGGCGACCACGGGGCCCCAGCTGAGTCCGGCATTGCTTCCACTTACTTGTGCCGGGCTCCTCTCTGTCTTCTTTCCTGTCGACCTCACTTGGTCAACTCTTGTTCTCTTCTGACCCCGACGGTATTAGGGTATCCGAGGCCTAGGGAGTCTCTTCCTTTCCCGCCTTAATTGGCCCTTGTCTCATCTTTTCTGATACCCTCCTTCTGCGAGGGGTCAGCCTTCTTTTTCTCTTCCTTTTACCTCCTGCCTTGTGCTCTAGGCCCTTTAGGAGGCAGGGTGTATGTAGCCCCACCACTTCTGGTGCACCCTAGATAATGCTACACCCTCAGGGGCTCACGGCTGGTGAGTTCGGGAGTTGGCGACCCCGAGGGATTCCTGAGCTGGGTCCGTTTTCCCTCTTTGTCCCTTCCCTTTGGGGCGGACCCTCTCCTCTTTCACTTTCCTATCTGCCTTTCATGGCTCTCCTTCCTTCCAAGTCCCTCAATCCGCCTTCTTCGAGGTTTGAGGGCATTTCTTTTCCTCCTGTCCTTTATTTGCCTTATTCTCCTTTAGTTTTCCATTTCTTCTTCTAGTATGTAGGTTGGTAGTTAGTTTTAGTTTTAAGTTCGCTTTTCATTTTTATCTTCACGATCACCCAAACCATCAGGGGCCGATAACCTAGATGTTAGGCCCCTTAAAACAACAATTATCATCATCATCATCATCATCATCATCTCACATGGAGTGACCGGGATTTGAACCACGGAACCAGCGGTGAGAGGCCGGCGTGCTGCCGCCTAAGCCACGGAGGCTTGTGTTATATACATAATAAATGAATTGTCTCAATTGTTTCATTACAATACACTGTTATTATTTCTAAATTTAAATTGTTAATTTTAATATAATTTTAACAGCGTACACAGTAAAATTAATATTTTTTTAAATCCTTACTTAATCTTCGTTCATCACCATGCAAGAGCAAGAGCAAGAGCGCAAAATATGTCACTTTAAAATACAGTATAACGCGTGCGGGAAGTCAGCTGATTGCAGCTTGTTCAAAGAATGCTTATATAATTATTATTATTATTATCTACATACCAACGAAATTAAATTCATTTAACTAATTCTAATACTTATATAAATTCAGTTATTCACGGAACTTAAAAAAACAATATATATATATATATATATATATATATCCAGAGAGAGAATGATTCCCACCTTGTATTGGCTACATCTCTGATAGCACTACGTGGCTGGAAATGATAATTTAAAAAAAAATTATAACGGATCACGCCATTTTTAGCAAATGCTCCCTCATCCGATATATCTGACCCCTGGCACTATAAGGGTTAAATGTAGGCTACTTGTGTATATTTCATCTGTCATTTTCAGATATCTATGGGTGCCGTTACTTTCACACCCTGATTCATTGTGTGAGATCATGAAATGCACATTGTTGTCAATTTTACGACACCTGACACGTATTATTCTCACAATTAGCTATCAGTCCGCACGCCTTGGTTACTACATCCATTAACCACGCACATTCCTGCGAGGCCTGTAAATAGTTTTCAGGAAGCCTGCTATTTCACTTTGAATGCTAAATTCCGTTTTGTAGGCCCGCAATTTTCCGCTAGGCCGTGGAAATATGCTGAGAACGAATTTCATCTCCCGCGCATTCCACATACCATACCCAGCGTGGCGCACCACTTGGATCAAATTCCGCACACTCACTTACTTGCCCTCTTGCCATTTTGGATAACAAGCTCCTTTCCGTCCAATTTCATTCCTACCCCCCTTCATTTACATCACTGACCCCACAGTGGCTCACAACTAGTGGAACGATGGTTGGTGGCCATGGGACCCCAGCTGAGTCCGGCATTGCTTCCACATATTTGTTCTGGGTTCCTCTCTACACCTTTCCTATCGACCTCCCTTGGTCAATTCTTGTTCTCTTCTGACCCCGGCGAAATTAGGGGATCCAAGGCGTAGGTTGTCTCTCCATTTCCCGCCTTAATAGGCCCTTGTCTCATCTTTCCTGATACCCTCATTCTTTGAGGGGTCAGGCCTCTACTTTTTCTTTCATCGTATTTCCTGCCTGCTGCCCCAAAGAAGACAGGATGTGTGTAGCCCCACCACTCAAGGTGCACCCTAGACAGTGCTACTCCCTCAAGGGCTCACGGCTGGTGAGTTCAGGAGTTCGTCAACCTGAGCTGTCTCCAAGTTGGGACTTTTTTTCCTTTTGTCCAATAGCATACCTTTTCCTTTTATTGTCTCCCTTTAATGGCTCTACTTCGTTGCCTTGATTTTCATTATTGGAGGTATTAAGAAGAGTGGGAGAGAAGAGATGTTTCTGGCGACTGCTAATGAAGAGAAGGGATAGGTTGGTAGGACACATACTAAGACACCCAGGAATAGCAAGCTTAATTATGGAAGGAAGGGTCGAGGACAAGAACTGTAGGGTAGACCAACGTTAGAATATCTTAAACAGTTTGGCTCGGATGAAGGGTGTGGTAGGGAGGCATGGAGGGCTGCATCAAGCCAGTCAAAAGACTGAAGACTCAAACAACAACGAGAGCATGTTATCTCTCTACCCCCTCCATCCCACCTCTCATTTATTTCCCTTCTTTCTTTGACTTTGTCCACTTCTTCTTTTAGTAAGTTAGCTACTAGCCAAGGAGATGGGAGGAAGTGGCCGTAGCCTATTAGAAGGTACCGTCCCGACATTTGTCTGGAATAGAAGTGGGATGCCACTTCCAGTATGGCTGAAGTGGGAATCGAACCCATCTCTTTTCAGTTTTGCATAACGAGGCTGACTATGTCTCGTTTCAGCCCTTGGCAGAGCCGGGAATCGAACCCAGACTTCCGCGGTGACAGCCAAATATGCAGGTCACTACGCCACAAAGTAGACCGTGTGTGCTAGAACGTGAGTGCGTAATTAGGGGCAACATTTCAGAAAGAGGCCCTCAAACCATTCCAGCAGCTCTCTGGGGCCGTTGGAAGTAACTGAGTAACATCGTGCTTAAGGGAAATTACCAAAATTTGCAATTACCTAGGATCGAAGCCATGGAGCTCGACTACCCCTGTCTTGTCGTTGTAGCCTATGTCTCTTAGGACCTTTGAGATGAAGGAAGGATTCATCACGTAATGATTGTCTCTCCTTGAAGATGAAAATGGAGATCCTATGAGGGAAAAGAACATGATTAAAAGTAGGTTGATTATGTAATAACAAAGATGTGGAATTTTCAATTTTGTGACTGTAATCCAGTGAGGAATTGAGCTCTCATTCCACCCGAGAGAAATAAGGCGAGGTAGTGAGAGTCTCATGGGAAATCAAGACCATTCAATTGGATTTTATGAGTCATAGCTGAACGTTTACGACAGATTAAAGCGCAAGACGGCCAATAATATAGAAGAAGGTATGCCACTAGAACTTCCCGGGAATGCTGTTAACCGGTGTTACGTCCTATTCTTTTATATAGGGTGACACATTTGTCTTAAGCACGTACATAATATGGTTGTTGTGCAGCAAGTTAATGTTTCTAGCTGATATAGTGTTCATAAAAATGGGCGGATTTGCGACATACTCCTCTCAATTAATTTGCAACTGCTCCTTAATCTCTCACATCAGAGGAAACGGTGGCACTTGCTGTCAATAACTACCACTATGACGATGCACTGTATTACACTGGTAACACTCCTCCGTGGCGGCTTCGGTGGCGTAGTCGGTAGCAAGCTATGCCTAAGATATCGGGTTCAAACCCGGCCGAAGCCGTCGGATTTTTTAAGAGCGTTAAAAATCCCTCAGTATGCCTTCCTTCGGAGGGGAAGTAAAGCCGGTGGTCCCATGTCATAGATTTATGGCATGTTAAAGAACCTTCCACTAATTGCACCTGTGTGAAGCTAAATTGGATAGGATAAGAATGTAAACAACGCTCTTAGGTTTCTACGTTCGTTGCCAAGAGCCGACTGCGGTGGCGTCTAGTAGCTAAGTTCTGAACTTGGCCTAGTAGTCGTTGACGGTGGCGCTTGGCGGCAAAAGTAGGAACTATTTGAAAAATTCTAAGTTGCAGTACTTAAATTTAAAAAAAAGCAGATAACACACACTAATACAGTCATCACAATTAACACCGGTTATCAGACAGATTCTACACACACCCAAAGTACACAGGGTTACATGACCGCGTTGTCGCAGCCCCTAAACTTAAGAACCAACCAACCAAACTGCTCCGTGACTGACGATGGGAAGTACTTGAATACCCACCGTACTTACCCGATATATGTCCGTGTGATTATGAACCCCTTTGCGGGACGTATTACGGCACACAAAAGGTGTCAGCACCCATACCGCAGGGTGGTTGGTGAGGGACATCACAAGATCTGTACGTGCTGACGGTGTATCCTACGATACCTTCTATAGGTAGGTCCGTAATCTGGACAGGGTATATTTAGTTGTTCATAATCTGGACGTTTTTTTGCCTTGTCCGCAATGTGGACTGTTCGCAATCAAGACACAACCATTAGTAGCAAGTAGATTACCGCCCCTTAAAATACAATCACCACCGTCACTGAGAGAAGATTGCCCATTAATGTCGGATATAAACTATAGTGATGTTTCAACCAAGTTATGTATCAATAATTTCGTGGAAATAATTAATTTACAGACATGTGTAGAATTTATTTGTACAGACTAGAATTTTACTGCAGCCTTGTCGATATAAAGTTTCCAATATTTGTTATCGCACGGTGAATAGTTTGTATGGAGGCTGTGGTTCCGCACACATAAAATAACACACCATAAAACTGGCAATGTTCCAGATAAAGCTGTACGATGCTTGTGTCCAATAATAACTCATTCCACTGCTTCAACAGGGGAATGAGATATCATATACAAAACATTATTTTTATGAATATGCCATAAATACATGTTTTATGATGATGATGATAATTGTTGTTTTAAGGGGCCTAACATCTAGGCTATCGGCCCCTGATGGTTTGGGTGATCGTGAAGATGAAAATGAAATGCAAACTTAAAACTAAAACTAACTACCAACCTACATACTAGAAGAAGAAATGGAAAACTAAAGGAGAATAAGGCAAATAAAGGACAGGAGGAAAAGAAATGCCCTCAACCCTCGAAGAATGCGGATTGAGGGACTTGGAAGGAAGGAGAGCCATCAAAGGCAGATAGGAAAGTGAAAGAGGAGAGGGTCCGCCCCGAAGGTAAGGGACAAAAGGGGAAAACGGACCCAGCTCAGGAATCCCTCGGGGTCGCCAACTCCCGAACTCACCAGCCGTGAGCCCCTGAGGGTGTAGCATTATCTAGGGTGCACCAAAAGTGGTGGGGCTACATAGGCCTACACCCTGCCTCCTTGAGGGCCTTGAGCAGAAGGCAGGAGAGAACATGAAAAGGAAAAGAAGGCTGACCCCTTGCAGAAGGAGGGAATCAGAAAAGATGAGACAAGGGCCAATTAAGGCGGGAAAGGAAGAGACTCCCTAGGCCTCGGATACCCTAATACCGTCGGGGTCGGAAGGGAACAAGAGTTGACCAAGTGAGGTCGACAGGAAAGAAGACGGAGAGGAGCCCGGCACAAGTAAGTGGAAGCAATGCCGGACTCAGCTGGGGCCCCGTGGTCGCCAACCCACGCCCACTAGAAGTGAGCCCCTGGGGGATACATGTTTTAAAACTATCTAGCGGAAGATACAGTTTACGACACAGTTTTTGGCCGCCCAGCTACGGTTGCGCAGTCGAACAGAGGACAGTCCGTGAGAGTTGTTTTTCACGCAACTGATCCCCAACTCACGCAACAATGCTGTCAGTTGTAGCTCTACGGTTGGTCAACACGAGACTGGCTGGGGTACAATATAGGACTATTCCTATAATATTTGAACAATAAGTAAATACCAGCCCTGAAAGAAATGGCATGTAATAGTTAAGATCACTATTATAATGGGGCAATTTTTAGTGTTGCGCGTTTCGACCTTCAAGTGGTCATCATCAGATCTAATCACTGACTTGAGGTTTACATTTATATTCAATGTTATCTAACTACATAAGTGTTGTGCGTATAATTGGTGTTTATATTTTGATTCGCATTTTGAATTTCGGTCGCCTCCGTGCTTTTCAGTCGGTCAACACGAATGTACCCAAAAAAGAGCTGGATTATGTCCTAATCCCGAAATAAATTACATGAGATTAATAAATACACTAGGCTGACCAGTTTCGATCGTCAAGCGATCATCATCAGATCATTACACTTAGGCTATAACATCTATGTTTGAGAATACATGTGAAAATATTTACAATATTTACAATTATTTAGCCAGCCACCTTTTACTCTAGCCTGTGCCAACTGACAAATGCAAAAGTACTGTATTCATCAAGAGATGACGAACAGGCTTTTCACCGATGTCTCAGTCTCACTCATGGCTGTGATTATATGGAAGCTACTGAGGTATGGGTGGTGCTTAGTAATGGCATTCGGGGCACAGTCAGTGCCTGTGAATGCTGTGAAAGGTTCAACTCATAGGGTTAGGACTACTTTTCTGACTCAGTGAGGAAAGCAATGGCAAACTACCTCACTCCTCTTCTTGCCTAGAACGCCTCAAAATAGCGCTGCCTTGGGTTTTTGTGGGTATCTACTCACATAACGTAACGGCGGTACTTTTTGAGGATCCAACCAGCCTTCGGGCTGACTACCTAACAGACAGATAGACACAATTATTTAGTTGCAGTATTGCAACTGCAACTAAATACTAAAATACTAAAAAATACTAGTCAAATAAAAACTAGGGTACGGAAGTTAAAGACCTATAAATTGCCTTTAAAAGACTTATACAGGGACGTAAGATATCAATAAAGGACATAAAAACACGAAGAATGACGTATACATGATATGAGGTGCCTAGAATCAAAACCCGCCAAATCCATTCCTTCACTTTTTCGGCAAAGTGGCAGAAACTGTCACAAACGAACCAATACCCAAAAAGAAAAACTTTTTTCACTAAAAAATGAATTAATTATTTTTAAAAACAGTGGCGAAGTACGAAGCTGATCCCCGATATAGTTAAAAATGTATGTAGAAAAATATAAAGCAATAATTCGGATTTGTCGGGGTTTGTTACTAAGATTAGGATTTGGCAGGTTTTGATACCAAAGAGCCCTAATACATTTGAAGTTGTGAAGAGATTGTAGAAACTGCGTAAGCGTTATTCAGAAATTAATATTTGAATGAAAGTTAACTAAATATAGGTTATTAAATAAAAAAGTCGTATAATGTTTGTGTTTTGTTTTTGTTGTTGTTATTGTTGTTTTAAGGGGCGGTTTTTGTGTTTAATTAGAATAAACAGAAAAAGAATAAAACTCATATTACCCAGTCAAGATTTGATTGCCGCTGAGTATGGCTGTGCCAGCGTTTATGTTTAATGTAGCACGAGCTCTGCGGGGCGAAGCGGAGGACACAGCGATGACAGAGTGCAATCTGCACATAGGTCACGCTGCATTGCGTCAGATAAGCGTCACAGGAGCTCATGTCACCATGGACAGTTAAATGATGACTGGGGGTACTGGAGCTGAGTCATATCCTACACGCGCAACTGTACCTGTCAACGAAGCAAGCTGACGTGTGACACAATTACATAAAGAGTAGTTCCCATCTCCACCGCCGGCAATCAATTCCTGAAAGGGTAATAATACTGTACAGTAAATAACCCCTGGCACTACAGCCCGTGAAGGGCCTAATCCCCAGCCATTTGGCCTGCAGATATTGGGGTGCCGCATGACCAGCGCATCGGGTCCCCTCGGCCGTTAATCTTGGTTTTCGTGATCGGGGCGCTACCTCACTGTCAGTTACTCAATTGTCCTCACGAGGCTGAGTGCACCCCGTTCCAGCCCTCACGTCAGTTTCCAAAATCCCTGACGGAGCCGGGATTCGAACCCGGGGCATCCGGGTGAGAGGCAGGCGCGCTACCCCAACACCACGGGGCCGGCAATACCGAAGCCTACAGTACTGAACAATAATAATAATAAGGAAATGCGTCAAATTAAATTAATATTCAATTACTATGGTCCAGGCCTTTAGAGAAAAAACTATCGTCATTCAACTATTAAATCACATTCTTTACTGGAAGTTATAGCTACACAAATTCTGTTTCTACCTCATCCTCAATAGTAGTTTCTCAATCATCGTCATTCTCTTCGTGTTCGCCACGACTTTGCAGATTGCAATAAAACTGCAGCTCTAGATTTTCCCTCCATCTTTCTCCAAAATGCTTCGAAAGCAGTCTCGAAACATCTTTCACTTCTTGTGCCTGAAGGACAATCCCTCTGTTTATGGGTTCTGGCTTTACGTGAGTCATATCAAAATCAGGTTTCGTGACACGTTTGTGTTCGCAAATTTCAGTTCTGTAGAAAACATCACCCAGATCAACATGTTATTGTTCTTCTTGTTCTTTGTCAAAATTATCCAAAGCAAATTATTATCAGAAAGTACAACAACATAAACCATTCTAATCACGTCAGGCAGAGGTACGTTCTCTGACTAATGCACGTAGGTAAAGAGTACACACTTCGCAAAGCATCATGGAAGGTAAGATGGCGGAACAGGGTGCTCCTATTGGCTGATGTGGATGTGGCGGGTTTTGTGACCAAAAATGGAGAAACTGTCGTTGGACTTGGCGGATATTGCAACTAAGCCTCAACTTTGACTTCGTTTTACAGTAGGATATAGCGGGTTTTGTAACAAAATAATAGTTTTAATGAATTCAGCGCAGCAAAAGCTATACGAAACAATGCTTATCTCAATTTTCATAAAATATGGATTTGGCGGGTTTTGATTCTAGGCGCCTCATATATGAATCGCAGCCAATGGCCATAAGCTGGGTATTTTTTTGATTGAATGCCCGAGGGCTACCAACAAGTTCAATTTCCAGTAGTTCCAACTTTAACTACCAGATGCTAATGTCACTAACACTGGCGGCGAACGTTGGAACTTGATAGAGCGTTGTGTACTAGCCAAATATAATCTACAAATTTTGCTACACACCACCAATTGCACCAATTCTTTTACGCGCCATAAATCTATGACATGGGCCAGCCGGCTTTACGTCCCCTCCGAAGGAAGGCATACTGAAGGATTGTAACTCTCTTAGAGAATCCGACGACCTCGGCTGGGTTTGAACCCGCCATCTTGTCCATAGCAGTTCAGCATGCCACCGACTACGCCACCAACACCGCACAAAGACGTAAAAATGCAGTCCAATGATAAATCAATTTGTTTTAATTACATATTTAATATTTATAATGTTTAAAAATACAACATTCTGGTGATATGCAACATACATTGCGAAAATATATGAATGGAACACTTCTCGTTTAACATAATTTAAAAGAGGAATTCCGTTGTTTAAGAACGTATACAGTACGTACTTGGAGAATTTACATTGAAACATTCTTTCTACCTAGAATGCATTCAGCGAACCTGCAATGGACATTCTGGAGAAAGAAATTGAAATTTGTATCACTAGAATCATATTTGGCATAACAACACTAGGGTTACAGAAATTGAAATTCTGCTCAAGTGCATTGTCTTGACGCGCCACTTATTATGTAACTTATCATCTGTTGTCCGAGGATGTTTCTTCCTCTTTTCAGATATGGTTCAAACATATATATTTAATACAGAAAAGAGATGATTGACTGAGAATGGGCAGTAAAAATGTAGTCTGAAGTACGTGAAGTTGCAAATAAAGCCTTTAAGACCTAAATGAAAAGGCTAAAAAGGACCAATAAGCCAAAATTTTTCAAAAGAAAGGCAAGAGATAAAGGACAAATAATCCCAAACATTTTCCGTCCTACAATGACCCAAAATGAACATATATTTTGTTTGGCATCGTTTTCGGACACTCGAGTAAAAAAAAAAAAGATTTATCCTCAACTTCCAAGCCCTAGTTAATAATGTTCCTAGTTCATGAACTGTTAGTCACTTCTAATGAAAATTAGTGCAGTGGCAATTTTCTTTTGTAATTTTTCGATTTAAAAAATATATTCAGTACGTTTTTGAACCAAGTGACTCATTTTCATGTTGCAATTCTAATGAATTGTCTTGAGGCATTTGTTCGTTAAGCCTAAATCCTGCCCAAGTGTTCTCTCTAGCGTTATACAGTGACTCGTGTGTCGAGTTGATCTGTGCGTGCCGCAGGTAATCCGGGGATTGCACTGACTCAGTGTGTTCTTGGAACCCACAGGCTAACGGGCCACCCTGCCCAATCAATACGCTGCTCAACTTATCCCTCGTCTCTCTTCTTTGTTGCAGATCCGACATCCTGGTGGTTAGCGACGTCATCCAGAGCAAGAGCTTATGTAACCTTCTCATGGTGAGTGACAATATCCCGCTATATAAGGCTGACTGATGGAGGGTTAGGGTTGGTCAGCATTCTGATGAAAATACAAGGAAATATGCTTGACAACCTCGTACTCAAAACAGAATGTCTCTCTGGCATTATTTTTTAAGTTGTTGTCTTGAAAGCACAGTAGGGTGATGCTGTAATGGCGGAGGATTTTAAGTCTCTGCCCTTTGCCTGTAGCCTTCCTTTCACTGTGCATTTCTTTTCTCTGAACAATTATCATAGCATTATTGAACTTACGCATCACTTGAATCCATAACAGGAAACAATTAGCAGCCTTGACTGGCCAGCAAACTCCTCAGATATCAATCCATTCATAATTACTGGGCCAATCGAGGAAAGAAGGCTTAATTTAAAACAAATATTATAATATTTATAACTGGTTACTTTTGTTTTGATTTATTATGTCATTTAGTTATTCAAAGCGTTCAGACCATTTTCACATTATTCACCTTCTTGGTGCATAGCTCCCTCCAACTTCAAAAAGTAAATGAGCATTTTCGTTAATTTGTCACTGTTAAAACGAGTGGCGTAATTGTTACAGTAACTTAATTTAATTATTAATGCCGTTACCCCATTTGTTACTGCCAAAAGTAACATTTGCTAGACCCGGCCGAGGTCGTTGGATTTTTAAGAGCGTTAAAAATCCCTCAGTATGCCTTCCTTCAGAGGGGAAGTAAAGCCGGCGGTCCCATGTCATAGATGTATGACACGTAAAATAACCTTCCAATAATTAGTCTACACTTGTGTGAAACTGAATTATGGGTTAGATTTGACCAACGCGCTTAGGTTCCAATGTTCGTCGCCAAGAGCTGACTGCGGTGGCATCTAGTAACCAAGTTCAGAACTAGTTGTCGTTGACGGTGGCGTTTGGTAGCAAAAGTATAAACTACTTAAAAATTGAATGTCTGCAGCCCTTACTTGAATTAAAAACAGATAACACACACTAATATAGCCATCACAATTAACACCGGTTATCAGACAGATTCTACACACACTCAACGTATACGGGGCTACATGACCGCGTTGTCGCAGCCCCTAAACTGAGGAACCAACCAACCTACGTTTGCTAGAGTTGTAATGTGATATTCCCCAACGCTGTCCAGATATTTTATATCTGAAGAGATCAACGTGCTTGAGAGTAAAATTCCGTGATGGGGCGAGTTTGATGGATGGCTGCGAAGTGAGGGGCTTATCGCCAAGTCTAGCCAAGATGGTGTCAATCAAAAAACTACTGACTCGAATAGAATAGCAGACACCTGTGACAGCTTATCTCAGGATTCTGTGCACGTCAAGTTATTTCCTAGACCAGAGTTGAGTTCAGTTCGTAGCGAGTGGAACTTGGGAGAACGGATATCAGATTGCGATATCGACGTAGTTTTAACAATTCCGGAGTTTGAAAGACATTTTGCCCAACCTTTCCTATTCACCCGCGGCGTAGCCGTGTTTCTTAAATCGTGGACCATGGCCGTGCAGCTGCAGCAAGTCGGGAAATCGTAGGTTTGAATCCCAGTGCTAACAGCGGCCATCCTGAGTGTGGTTTTTACCCGGGATTTTTCACACTCCCTTCTCGTAGTACCGTATTGCAAAACCCTAATAAAGTTGCACACATTAATTTTTAATTTTTATATGCTTCCTCGAATTACAAAGCTGCTAATATACTAAGTTTAACAATCATCATAATGAGGCAAAAGAAGAGAAATTAGAAGCTTAACAATAGTACATTATGCAACGAGTCTATGATGGCAATAATTAAGACACGAGTATGTTTATAAAACGAACGAAGCAAGTTTTATAATTTCCATACGAGTGTCTTATTTACCATTATAGGCGAGTTGTAAACGACTATTTATGTTCGACGATAATTATGTTCTAACATAAATAGTCATAAATAGGGCTCGGATTTTTAGGTGCTAAAAATCGGGATTTTTTTAATGTATTAAAATACCAGAAATATGTGACAAAAAGGAAAAATACTTAATTATAATTTAGTTTATTAATGTGATTATAAACAATATGCAGTACCCATGAATTCAATTTATGCTATGTCTCACTGACTACTGAAGCATTACAATACACGAGATACATCTTCGGGTTGTCCAGCATAAATAACCGACGATTATCGCGACACACTTACTCTGAAGGTGCGAAACTGCGGCAATATGTTTCTTGCCCTTGAGGTGTTGTGTAACTTGAGATCGCTGTTCAGCAAAGATTGCTTTCCCACATGGTTAGCAGAACAGAACGCCCCCATCAGAGGTAAAATTATCTTTAAATTCTGCAACAGACGATAACTTGCAGTTGTTTTTATTTTAGGCATCGTAGAACTACCTTACACTTCACAGTGCCAGAAATGAACCGCATGCGAGTGAAACTGGTTCCAGGTAGCTGGGGGAGGGGGAGGTCTAGCATGTGGTGCAATATGGCTTTGAACAAGGAAATCCCTGGCTTCCACAGTGAGTGGCACGGGACGACAAGTTAAGAATAACACAGTTGCAGGCTGACATACGCTCTGCATGAAGATTAGATAGCTCACAGTTTCTTCCCCGTTGAAGTAACACAGAACTAAAATGCAATAAACTGAAAGATCTAGCATGCTGATTTTAAAATATGTAAATATTATGTCTTTTTATGTGCTAATAAGTGAAAAGCAGGAATTTATGTATTTATAGAAAAAATCTTAAAATATGTATTTATATAAAAAAATATTTATTTACCTAAAAATCCTAGCCCTAGTCATAAATATCTGTCGAGATTCTGTCAGTTCACTTTAGTGAAGAGAGCATGCGCTGGATTCCCACTAAGGATCAAAGTCCTTCTAAAGCTTTGTTCTTCTCTTTCTTGGGAATTGTGTGGGCGCAGCATTTGCTCTCAACCCAATAACAAATTCCAAGGCTTTGAAACATTTTTTATCCTGAACTAGTACCAACAGATAGCGCACAGATACGATGTGGGATTATTTTGATATTTTGGTGAAATAACACAAAATAGGCTGTTACAAACGTTTCAAAATTAAAATTTATCGTATTATCAACTAGTTATTCTTCAAATTCGATGCGACAACGGAAGGCAAATCAATGGAGTCCCAAATAGAAGAGTCATGACATCTGGCAGAAAAGTTTCGCATAAGAAATCCCTCTACTGAACAGAGCTGGGCTATTGATTGATTTCCGTGGAACTGATGTCATATACTTGCTGTCTCCATTACATTCTGGTGTGTTTATATAAACAACAGCATTCATTAAAATTGTAAGCGAAATCGTACGCAATGCCCTGTGTAGAAATAGGAGTTGCGAATATTAAGGCACAGTGCTATTTCTTTGCCATATTCCCCAGTTTGTTTATGTATTAATCGGATATCTTTTACATTGTCAACTTTCAAATCATGTAATTCATGTCCGACATGTTGGATTTTGTTTGCATGTGCGAAGCTATCAAGTACCTAATTGGTCAAAAAACAGTTTCATAATATAAATCTTGAGCTCTGATTGGTGGGAGAAACTGTATCATAATGAAAACTAGTACTTTAATGACCCTCATTACAGTACATTTTTTGACATATAATATTTACATTTCGACATCGTCGAACATAAAATACTAAACGATGCAATGTATCTCATACATATAAATAAGAAATACCCTGAAGAGTGGGCAAACCGCAAATAAAATGCATAATTAAAATAGCTGTTCAGCTATTCCACCAATCACAGCTCAAGAAACAGTTGTTTGACCAATTAGGTGAGGATAGCAACGCACCTGCACTGACTTCCAAGGCCGTCTAATTTAAATTTCACTGCGTTGCCTAGTGTCATAGTAGGGTAATCGAGGAGGCCATGGACAAATACAAGGCATTGTCTGCGTCCCAGGCGCACTGTTCAGTACATAAAACTGGCGAAATCTCGACAGATAATTATGAATATTTATGTTCGAACATGAAATAGTTATAATAATATTATCATCGAACATAAACAGTCGTATGCAACTCGCCTATAATGGTAATTAAGACACTAGTATGGAAATTATAAAACTCGCATACGCTCGTTTTATTAACATACTCGTGTCTTAATTATTGCCATTATAGTCTCGTTGCATAATGTACTATTAAAGTGTCATGAAAGGATTAATTAAAGCCAAATCGGTTTGAGTGAGCTCCATTTTGTAGCTGAAGGTTCAACACCCACTTTAAAAACGATAAAAGTTCAAACATTCGCATTCACACGGGTGATATGAGGGTAACGGTGAAGGTCAGCACGAAGCAAGATCCAAATTTTGAAAAATAGATAAAAAATAGTTACAAATTGAATTTGGTAAATTTAAATCTTCGCTGCTAATAGCAAGATGTGAGTGTTTATTTGAAAATGAATATAATTGTTGTACAGGATCTATGACAGGCACAGTCATAATATTAACATAGCTATTGTTTTGGCTCCTTAACTGTTGCTGCTATGGTGTCCATGGTGGTATTGGAGATCCAAAATTGTTCACATTTTGTAGCAAAAAGAGAAAGTATTGTTCCCCGGGCCCCCAATAGTAACCCAATAACTTCAATATCTCGACGACGGTATTTCTCTTCGTAGAAAGAGACTGTAGGATCGTAAATGTCCTTCTTTTCATTGTTGACTTCATATGGCTGCTCGGCATGTGTTTCAAAACGCACGGTAGGATCCAATATTATGCTCCTTCTTTTTATCCTCCTTGTAGGTTATGATGTCAATGCGCCTGGTACTGCCTTGCGTGGCTAGCTCTGAAACGTCTTCATGCACCACGAAGCCAACATCCCTCAGACTCTCCGTACGGCACGGGTGGTTCTCACTGAGTGATCTCTTGTGTTACGTAGAACCTCGCCATAAATGTAGAAGCCAAGGACATGAGGGAGAGTTTCAATCTCGTTGCCACAGCGGCGACAACATTTTATCGTCCCGGCTTCTGCCTGGTACAGTCAAATTCAACACACACCCAACTACAAAGATGTCCTAAGACCCTAAAACAATTCAACAACAACAGGGCTTCTTCCATTCCTAGAGCTGACGTGGAAACTAATCGAGAATCTAAATTTGAAACTAAATGGTCGGACTGACCACCTCCTGGCTAGTATTCTACAAGTCTTTGGTACGATTCGTGGCTCTATCAGGAAATGTAATTCTGGTCTGAGGACTAGAATGGGGTATATGCAGCCTCTGAGGTAAACCTGAGTTGTTGATATATTTAGGGACTTTGCGACATCGTGGTCATGTAACCCCGTGTACTTGGGTGAGTGTGTGAAATCTGTCTGGTAACCTGTTTCATTGTGATGGCTGTAGAAGAATGTGTAATTGAGGTGACAATTTAGCCTTACGTTAGGTGCCATCCCAGCATTCGCTTGGATTAGTAGTGGGGGGGAACCCACGGAAAACAACTTCTAGGATGGCTGAGGTGGATATCGAACCCACCTCTTTTCAGTGGTGAATCCCGTTCCAGCCCTCAGGACAGAGTTGAATTTCCAGGCAGAGCTGGGAATCGAACCTGGACTTCAGTTATAACAGCCAAAATGCTAGTCACTACACCACGAAAAACTGAAGTGATGAAGTTTGATTCCCACCTCAGATAGTCAAGAAGTGATATTTCATGATTTCCTACTTCTATTCTAGGCAAATGCCGAGATGGTTCCATTTTAAAACCAAGGCTGTTCTTTCGTTTCCCTCCCTCGCGGCACCGCGATTATGCACGAGTTTACACGAATTATGACGATTATAGTGTTTCATGACTACCTTTCCGTGACGAACTAAAGAGCCTACTTTTCTTAAAATTCAAGATTCATACCAATGAATAATCTATTGTGAATTGTCAAGACTCAGTTCTAAGGGCGTGACAACTCTGCGTTATGGTCACAGAGTTAACACTTTACTTTTGTCGGTTAATAAAGTTCAAGTGGCACATCTGGTGGTTCGTACTCCGCGTAAGAAGGATGTCCCGTTGTTTAAGACGTCACATTAACGATCCCATAAAATCTCACGCTTCCATTCAGCGTTATGCTATAAGTGATCGTTGAAGTTAATCGTTAGTGTTGACAAATGGAACAGTACATTAACGGGGCGAACTGTACTTTTTAAAAATATGTCCTGTTTGAAGACATCGTAGATACATATCGATCAATTTTAACTGAGGTGTTGTCTGTAATACTAAGGAGTATATTCAGCTTTTGTTTATAAGATAGTCCTGGGTGTTGATTATTGCTCTTACATGTCACTCATTGTTTAATTTCAGTCCTTCCATTTGGTTACTTCAAAGAGCTTTATTTAACTGGTGTTCCAGTTTTTGTTGTTGTTGTGTTATCGATATCGTTAAGCTTCTTGATTTAACGTGTTGAAATTATTATTCAGTTTCGCAGACTAACTTGATTCACTTTCTACTTCATCAATGTCACGGAACGCAATCAGATTACTACTGTTGAGCTGTTCTACTGTTGAGCTGTTTTAATAATATTTATTTCGGTTCCGCTGGTTAAGTTATGGATTTAGTTGATAACATGGTACTAACATAACTACATTACTAATGTGTGATTATATGAACGATTTAGGCCAGCAAGTACTAAAAGCCGTTCGAAGAACAGGTACTTCAGCTACTATTGTTATACGGTATATGATATATTGTAATTAACCTAAGTGGAATATACAGTATGCTAAACAGTAGAGTGAGAAGGAACAAGAATTATTTTCTGCAGTTAACTTTAACTTTAATCAGCTAATATTTGCAATATTCTCAGCAATAAACTCTAACGTTATGGAGGTAACATTTTCAGCAATTAGCCTTTTGGTCAGTTAATGTTCCCAACTACGAACTTTAACGTTGCTCAGTTAATATTTTTGTTCAACTTTCCCAATTGTTGTCCGGAACGCTCTGTATCCCTGCCTATGTGACAAAGAAAAGAAAGTTGGATATAAAGCTAAACGTGTCCTCACAATTTAGAATTTCAATAATAGCTGTAACTTTGGATTTCTGGAACAAAGCCTGTTGTTTCGTTACTTTCCACCAAAATTTTATTTCCCCGTGGATTGAAAAGTTTCGCGTCCTCATTGACAGGAACGGCTCAACGAAGTTTCCGATAAAAGAATGTCTGTCCCCAGCTAAAGCTTTGCCGAAGAGTTGAGGGAGATTGATTGCTCTGTAGCGGAGCGGAAATGCTCTGGGCACCTCAATTACTGCGCTCCGCAGGCTTAGGTCAACACCTGAAATACAATGAGGTGTTCCATTTGCCATCATACTGTGAGGTTAGGTGTTGTTTTTGAATGATTGATAGATTAATTGATTGACAGATTAAGGTGCGGAATAGGAAGATCATCTGCCCCGGGTTAAAAATTTCACAGTTCTAGTCCTTCAGGCTAGGAACTTAAGCTTGGAAACATGACTTGGGAATTAACATTTTAGGTTAAAAAAAAGTGAATTTGAAGACATCAAGAAAGAATAAAGAAAAATTATTCGGAAAATACTGGGAGCAAACCTCACTCCTGACGGGTACCGACTACAGTCAATCGAGACAACTGAAAAATACTCAAACATCGAAGTCGACATCAGAAAAAGACATAAGTAGACTGCCGAATACCCGACTAACCAAAATAATACTAGATTACATATCATCACTCAAAAGTACAACACCATGGATGAAAGAAGTACAGTACAAAAAGACATGCGAACTGCTAACATAACCGACACATCAGACAAAGACTCCTTCCGTATCGAATTGAACAACTGGGAAGTCCAACTAGAGCAACCAAAGCCTACACCTTACAGACCTTAATGGTCTGACGAAAGAAAATTGGCATTCTCCAACAGAATGAAACAATACTAGCAAAATAAGAAGAACGACAAGAATTGAGTCAAATTGCTTAACGCTTTCCAATTTTGGGGAAATACGCTGTAAATAAATAAATACATAATAATTAGTGAACTACATATTACAAAGGACGTGGTCTAACTGTTGGTGGGAATGACTTGTCAGTCAAAACAGAAGTACATATTTCGATTTTGATTTGACCATGTATGGGTCAACACTAGCGCTTGTAGTGACTGATTTAGTGAACTACAGTACATCCGACAAAGGCTGTGGTCTAAATGTTGGTGTGCTTGAATTGTCGGTCAAAACAGAAGTAGATATGTCGATTTTGATTTGACCATGTATGGGTCAATACTAGCGCTCGTAGTGATAGAGTTAGCGAACTACATACGACAAAGGATGTGGTCTAACGCTTGGTGTCCATGTATTGTTTAAACAAAACCGTACGAGTATCGTCTGTCTTCGTCTTCTGTTTGTGAGGTTTGCGTTTCTTTGAAATAATTGTATTTTTAGTTGTTGATCTTTCAATGATTTCAACGTCTTCATCATGTTGCCGACTCGTTGCAGGTTCGTCATTGTATCTTACTACTTTCTGTGGGGAAAATGATCTCAATGTTCCACCCCTTAATACCTCAATAACTAACTTACTACTTTCCGCCTCTTAATTTTATTATTCCACTTTTGAATATTTTGTGTTTTTACCAAACCCCTCTTACGTGTTGACGGTAAGGTGACACACACTAAGCTGACAAGTCTGTCGGAGCTTTTCAAAACACGCATTTCGACATTTTTCCGGGTCTTCCAGCTTTTCAACTTTTGACATCTGTCAAAATAGCTTAACTTTACTTTTTTGCTAAACTGTACCCCTATAATCTGAGTGCTGTTAGTGTTATTTAGAAAATGTTTTCGACGTTAAAAATGCTTTCAACATTAATATACCAGTAAAATCTACAACCTTGAAGTGATGATCAGAAATCGGCAACTCCAGTTCTACGGACATATGGTCCGCATGGATTGCTCAAGGTTAAACAAACAAATTGTTGATAACATCTGGAACTATAAAGGGCAAGGAGGCTATGTAAAACAAATGAAAGAAGAACTTCGAAAATTCAAAATTACTGAAGAAGATTGTCTAAATCGAATAGAGTACAGAAACAAAATTTGACCACAAAATTCTTGTCGGGGGGGAGAAGAATCTCAACAGAGGAGAATGGACTGCTGAAAGAAGAGCTGCGCAGTCGACCAGGATGAAAGACTTCTGGAAGAGAAAGAAGGAAACAAGACCTATAAAGAAGTGATATTTGCGTGGTCCTTGTTGGCCTGTCCGCGGTGCATGTATATATATCAGGTGAATCAGCTGCCCCTAATAATATTGTTTGACGCAGCCCAGCCACCGCGTGTTATCTGCAAGATCGATATTTCTCTGCCTGCATCCCGTATTGTACTAATGCACTGCAAACGATACTGAACACTGTTATGTTTCTCTCGTATTAGGGTGTGGTTCATCGAGGGAAAAATAATAGTGTTCGGTATCGTTTGCAGTGCATTAGTACCATACGGGATGCAGGCAGAGAAATATCGACCTTCTCGATATCAACGCTAGTTGGGCTGCATAAAACAATAGTATTATTAGGGGCAGCACATCCACCTGGTATAGGATATCTCGTAAGTACTGATTGATTTTCAGGCGTCTCCGTGTGCGTTCAACGAATTTAGTTGTTGTTATGCTTGTTGTTGATTCTTCCAGGGCTTTGCGACATCGTGGTCATGTATCCCCGTGAACGTGTATTAGTGTATATAGAATGTATCTGGTAACCTGTGTCACTGTAAAGTCTGTACTGATGTGTAATTGAGGTAGGAAATTGTCATGGCCTTAAATTAGGAGCCATCCCTACACATGCCAGAAGTAGAAATGAGGAAAACACAGTAAACGAATTCTAGGATGGCAGAGTTAGGGATCGAACTCGCCTATTCTAAATTTTTCTTCACGAGAATGATTGTGCCCCGTTCCAGCCTTTACACCAGAATTATGTTTCTTGGCAGAAATTGAAACCTGGTCTTTGCTGCGACAGCCAAGAATGCTAGCCACAACGCAGCGATTCGGACAGAGTTGATTCTACTGTACTATGCCATGGGCTATACTGTATAATACAGTATGTTTCTTGTAGTAGGAGAGCCCAAGCGGTGATTTTGGGATTTACTCAAACGTGGCAGAATAACAAAAGGGGGGACAACTCGCACCCTGTTAAGTCCCCACCATACATGAACCCTTTATATAAGGTCGTGTGTTTAGTGCAGTCGATCAGAATAGTAAACAAGTAGTTCCGTGATGAACTATACAGCCTATTTTCATATATCCTACTTATGTTAACTGCCACTATCAACATACAAAATTTCAGTTTGATTGCTGTAAAAGATTCGTAGATATTGAGAACCGACTAAATATTTCAGATGGTCGCCATGTTGGCTTTTATATATGTAGGTCCTAGAGTTATGTACTGTTACATGAAGATTATTGTGTACGTGTAGCATTCAAACTTCAATCGCATGATTAGGACACAAGAAGTAACAAGGAGATTTTAAAATTTCGCACAGCTGCCATCTTGTGGTTATGGAAACAATTGAAATAAATTAGATGCTAGTGGATTAACATTCGTATAAGGATTTACTGTACCAAGTTTCCCTGCACTCGGATGGTTAAATTGCGAGAAACGTCCATGTGAATATATATACTTCGCGTCTCCGCCATATTGGATTTGTGATCACCAGGTTATTTAAAGTCCAATAGGTGAACTTAAGTTCATAGCCCCTATGAACATCATAAAATTCAGTTTGATTGCTATAATAGATTCGTAGATATTCAGAGCCGTCTAAATATTTCAGATGGTCGCCATGTTGGATTGTTAAATGTTTAGGCCATAGAGTCATGTACCATTAAAGGAAAATTATTGCGTTGGTTCATTATTCAAACTTTCACTTCGATCGCATGAATACGACACAAAAAATAAAAACTTAATTTTAAAATTCGAACAGCCGCCATCTTGAGGTTGTGTAAACAATTGAACTAAATTAGATACCAGTGCATTACAATGTGTATAAACATTTCCTGTATCAGATTTCATTGCGTTTGGAACATTAAATTGCGAGATAGGTCTATTTAAAATTTTCTAATTCGCTTGGCCGGCATGTTCGTTTTGTAGTTAACCGGTTTTGAAAGTCTTATAGACGAACTTAGAGTAGCGCCCTTTATCTCCGTACAAAATTTCAGGGTGATACCGTTAATAGTTTCAGAGATATAGAATGCCGGTGAAATATCTTGCACAGCCACCATCTTGTGGTTATGTAAACAATTGAACGAAGTTAGATGTCGGTGCATTACAATGTGTATAAGCATATACTGTACCAAGTTTTATTGCGTTTGGTTGGTTAAATCGCGAGAAACGTCTATTTAAAAGTCGCAAATTCGCGTGGCCGCCTAGTTGGTTTGGTAGTTACCAGTTTTTCAAAAGTTACATAGGTGAACTTCTAGTAGTTTCGTTTATCACCGTAATAAATTCCAGGGTGATATCGGGAATAGTTTCGGAGATATTGAATGCTAGTGAAATATTTCGCACAGCCGCCATGTTGGATTGGTGAGACGTAACAAAATTTGAAGGGCACGGTCGAGGTCGCCCGGAATAGTGCTATGAACTTACCGGCTGTGCGAATTTTAAAATTAAGTTTTTATTTCTTGTGTCGTAATCATGTGGTCGAAGTGAAAGTTTGATTAATGAACCTACGCAATAATTTTCCTTTAATGGTACATGACTCTATGGCCTATACATTTAGCAATCCAACATGGTGACCATCCGAAATATTTAGACGGCTCTGAATATCTACGAATCTATTATAGCAATCAAACTTATTTTTTTAATGTTCATAGGGGCTATGAACTTAAGTTCACCTATAGGACTTTAAATAACCTGTTGATCACAAATCCAACATGGCGGCGACGCGAAGTATAAATATTCACATGGATGTTTCTCGCAATTTAACCATCCGAGTGCAGTGAAACTTGGTGCAGTATATCCTTATACGAATGTTAATCCACTGGCATCTATTTTATTTCAATTGTTCCCATAACCACAAGATGGCAGCTGTGCGAAATTTTAAAATCTCTTTGTTACTTCTTGTGTCCTAATCATGCGATTGAAGTTTAAATGCTATATGTACACAATAATCTTCATGTAACAGTACATAACTCTAGGACCTACATGTATAAAATCCAACATGGCGACCATCCGAAATATTTAGTCGGTTCTCAATATCTACGAATCTATTACAGCCATCAAGCTGAAATTTTGTATGTTGATAGTGGCAATTAACATAAGTAGGATATATGAAAATAGGCTGTATAGTTCTTCACGGAACTACTTGTTCCTTTTAGCATCTAATCTTCACAATCCCAAAGGTCCCTACGACTAAATGTCCATATAGCCCCTTGGTCTCCCCTACTGTTGGTTCAGAGCATTAACTTTACTATACCAGGTGGCTCATTTCCCCCGTACAATCTTCTTTTAGGTGTCCCGCATATACTAATGATGAACGGGTGGTCTAATTACTGATTCCTAAGGGGTTTTCTTTAATGCAAACAGGTTACGCCAGAATGCCAAGAGAGAACAACCAGAAGGCCACTCACTACATGTTCCTCAGTGCTCTCGCCCAATGCGCCCCATTGCGTTATGAAACCTCGAGCTTCGACGACATGACGACCAGCTTCTCCATAGATTCGTATGATGTCCGTGTACTCGTTGTTGCTGAATACACCAGCCATTGGCAATGTGTTGCCAGCAACTGTCGTGTTGTTGTATAGCCCGACCCAACGGTTTCTGCCGCGACATGACCGGGCAGGCGTGACTTCAGAACAGTGGTAGGGGAGTGGGACTGTACTAGCACGACTGACGGCTCGCGTCACACGCACCGAGTGGTCACGTTTGACAGCATACGGCTTCTACATAAAAGTAGGTTGAAAGGCAGCATTTTACTGAGTATATAGAATCACAAATTCTACGCCCAGTAGTTTACTTTTTAGGTTATTTTAAAAATTACGAGCAAACTGCTTCGATACTAGCCGCTGCTGACTTGGGGAACCAATATAATGTTGCCAATTCGTTGCACAATGACGAGCGGGTGAATGAAGCTCTCGTGTACATTGCGTAGCATTATGTTATCACGGCCAAGTCCAAGCGGAGATTGAACGATGTTGCTACATCGAGACTCGGGGAGTCAGGACGCGTCACGTGTGCCAGAGGAGCTGTGGACGAATTCAAGTGCGTAACTGCGTCGCGGCAGACAGTCCTGGGTCGGGCTTTACCACATATGAGCCCATTACGCTCTCAAATGCGAGGTTTCATAACGCAATGGGGCATATTAGACCGGTAGCGCCCAGGAACATGTAGCGAGCGTCCGTCTTGTTCTTATCCCTTAGTATTCTGACGTAATCTGCCAGCTTGCAGTGTGACCCCTGAGGGAATCGGTTATTAGACATACCATACAGCAGTAGTGTATGCAGGACTCTTATACAGTAGGTAGAATGTACGGGGCAATTAAGCGACTTGGTGCAATCTATCTGTAGTAGTTTATATGAGCTACAGTATATCTCTAGGGAAGGAAAGAACGCACCACAAAGTATACTGTATCTACACGCAACATGAATGCACGAGGCAAAACATAGCGGGCAGTGATTTTAGTCTGTGGTGAATATATTGGGTCTCCTTCCTGTCGGTACGATCACATTTCTATTAAAAGAGTCAGTGGGCGGTCTCTTGATCCTCATCTTTATGTAAATTCTCTGTGGAACTGATCCCGCAATCAAAGCCCTCCCCATTTGTCTCTTTCAGCCCGCTTTGTTTGTCCGTGTCTTCCAAGGCCTGCTAATGACGCCTTTGACGCATCGCAAATAACACGGGATATGAGACCCAGCTGGCACACTCACTATGTACCTAGGATATTATGTGGACGGGAAATTGGGATTGGAAAGGTGATACTTTTCTACAAAGAGCAAAGTGAACAATGTTGTTGGGGCGTGATGGTGGTTGCCTTTCACCAAGTTGTACCTGGTTCGAATCTCGGATGATGCATACCGTATAAGATTTATAAGGTGAAATGTCAAGTCCAGTGGTTTGTATTCCACGTAGAGAGGGGTCCTGTGGCTTATGATGCGATCATGTATATACGAGGGTGGATCTAAACGACTTTGCCCCTATGTTTTTAGCCAAAACAATACATACAGGTAATTAAAAATATACGTACTGTTCTACGTACCTTGCACTGTTTTTCCACATAGTCTCCACATTTGTTCAGACATTTAAACATTTAATGGAGCCAAGTGGCCATAGGTTTACAAAAATACTATTTATATAAACTTAATTTCTATTGATTCGCATAATCACTGATTGTCCTTGTTCTTTTTGTACCGATTTTCAAGTGGTCATAGTGATCGCATGTATGTCCACACAGTTGATACTTGCATGTAATTGAAGGCTCATGATACGTCTTGTTGTGACAAATGATGTGATGGAAGCCGTGTTCTGCCATTCTTGTATAGACGTGACGCATTTCAAAGTTTGCTTTCGTCCATGGTCGATCAATCATGGCGCCAGATGCAAAAAACTCCGGATATACGTCTTCGCGCTTTTGGATGAGTGTTGCCAATAGGTTCTCTGATGCATTTGTGTTGGGTAGATGTAATTGTGTCCTAAGATCTTCTATGAGGAAGGATTCTCTTGCCAGAGGTAAACTAATCTGGATCTTGTTGTCTTTGAAACTCCAATTGCTCTCTTAATGTATACTGCTTTTACTCTTTCTAATGTGGAGATGTTCAGACATTCGTCCAATCGTAGCACTAAATTTAAGATGTCCCTGTGGTAGAATTCAGCCGGCAGACTATGAAACCATCGTCGGACTGCTGTCTTGGCGTCATCGTTGCACGTGAATCGCTGTCCTGCCAGGAACTTCTTCAGCGGACCTTGACAATGCGAGACCACATGTGGCAACCAGAACCGGCAAGCTCCGGTCTTTTCACTGGGAGAGTCTGCACCACCCACCAGACAGTCCAGACCTCGCTCCTAGTGATTTCCACGTTTTCTGTCCGTTGAAGAACTTCCTGGCAGGACAGTGATTCATGTGCAACGATGATGTGATGTGTTTAGTCTACTCGTGTGTGTATTTGTAATTGAGGTGGGATTCGGGTAGGAAGCGGCCCTGGCTATGGCCATAAGTTTGGTACAATCCCGGCATTTGTAAAAGTGGGAAACCATGGAAAACCACTTCCAGGATGGCTGCGGTAGGAATCGTCTCATTTTTGTCTCACGAGGCTGAGTGAACCCCGTTCCAGCCCTCAGACCAGAATTAAATTTCTTGGCAGAACCGGGAATTATTGAACACGGGTCTCCGCAGCGACAGTCAAGAATTTTAACCGCTGCGCAACGAGGCGGACTATCTAAACGTCAACAAAATCGTACACAGTATGTGCTTGCCTGCTGTTACTATCTCTTTCCTTACTGCTATTTCCATTTGTTGGAAACCAGCGCACTTTAAAATGTTTCTTCGTCATCCGATGAGTTGTATTTCCCTATTCCCTTTAGTTATTAAATTGGTTCGTCTCGATACTAAGTACAAAATTCAGTTCAAATTGTGTGCACATTCCTGATTTAATGCTCCCCACAGCAACATGGAAGGATGAAAAGAAATATCAACTTCAATTCCGAAAGTTTTTTTTAACAAAATGTTTTATATACGAGAATAATTGACTGGGTGGAGGGGGAGTGGGAGTCTGTATTTATTTCCTGTGACACGCACCAGCGTTCTGTGGGAACGTATATATATATAAGCCTACAGCGGGACATCTGCGAGCTGTATTGATTGGTTTCTGTCAATAGCAGCTTTATTTGCTTCTTCAATATTCACTTTTTAACTAGAATTAAATACATACGATATATATACACAGTGAGAGCCTTTGCTATACATCGGAACTTTGCTTGGGCCGTGTGACGGGTGGAGAGCGTTGAGTCAGCGCCATTTGACTAGCATCTACCTTGACACAACAGCGGGACTGAAATGACCGCTCGCGTTCATAGCTTGACTACATTCCCACCGCAGTGCGATTATTACTTGTGGGAGGGGGGATGCTCAAACAAAAGGTAGATTTCGGGCCATTTAGGAAAACGGCTGGAGAGGGGAAATGTGCGAGTGAGAAAGCTGAACCGTGGGAGTGAGAACGCTGACTTCCCCTTCTCACTCAGTGTTGTGGCGACGTACAGTCGACCCGAAATTTTTGTCATAGCGGGTGTGTAACTCCGCAGATTTTCAGTTAGTGGAATTCCCTTCAGCATTTTACGATGCAGGTTACTTTTAACGCCTTCCATTCTGTCACAGACACGCCTAAAGTGCACCACAAACCACGGGAAATTAGAAAGGCCGCACGCACGTCTAAACAGCTGAGTATAAACTTATGCACTGAAGTGTCCTTGCAACACGAGCTCTGGAAGGCGGGACTCCGCTGCGCTGGATCGTCGTAAGTGCGCATGCGCGGCAAAACTCCTTCCTAACTGGTCGGATCTCTATACAGAAACAATCCGTGTACTCTGGAGGCTCTCGAGAGCGAAATAACTGCACCAATACGGAATATCTGTGAAGATGAATTACAGCGAGTGTACCAATGCTTCCTACATTGGTGCATGATGTGTTTAGAAAATGAAGGACAGCATTTTCAGCTACTACTTTGAAAGTCTTGTAAATAGGTACATTGAAAAGAGTACATGTGTTGGGTGCTACGTTGCTGCTACCACCGGTGCCTTGCTCGACAGACGGCTTAGCCACAGTGCCATGGCCGTCACACGGCGCATGCGAGGCTCCGTTCTGTAGGGAGGACTCTCGTTGTATAAGGCGAGATCGAAAAGTTTCCGTTTGAGGGCGTTGCTACCGGAAGGTCTGCAGCCAGTGGACAACCCGAGCGTTGAATGCCGATCATAAAGCTCACCGGATACGTGTCAATGCTGAAGGCAACGAGTTCCTGGAGCACACTGTGGCAGGCGACCCTCGGAGTCCGTGCCCTATAATTATAGTAGTCTGGCAACAACGTTTCAAGTGACACGTATCGAGGGACGGAAATTTAGTTTGGCGGGATTCCTTCCACTCCACGAGACTGACCTTCCGGAGTGACCATGACCTGTTTCGTGTTACCTTGTTTACATTTCTCAGATTTGTTGATGTTTACACACAAAACCAGTTTGTCACGTATCGTCTTATGGTTCCCAGAAAAAACGCTCAGTTATAGACTAGCAAGCGGTGTTGACGAACGTGACGTACTTTTCTTCCACGTCTCTCTTAAACCACGAATCTTTTGTCACACGCCTTCCACATCTTCTGGCGCTTTCTGACGTTAGGAGTTGTACAGTGTGTTCCTGTCTGACGTGGGCATATTATTAAAATAAATGTGCATGTTTTTCTTCTTATTAGTTATATGCTTGTTATATAGCCTACACACACTTCAACAATTAATACTGCAGCTTTCAGTCAGTCAACACAAAAATAAATAATAATTTTTCTGCTTCTGGCGCACACTTTCACACTTTTACCAAACATGTTCAATAATGTGTTTAGGTATTTACAGTGCTCATAGGCGATGCTGAAAATGTCCTCCCTCTCTATAACACACACCTGACATCTTCTTCTTCTTCTTCTTCTTGTTCTCCTTCTTCGTCTTCTTCAATAGTCCGTAACAATATAGTAAATCTTAATCACACGTATTTTATTTCAGGTTTTCTTATTCCCCATATTCCAGCTACAGGGTCACTATATATGTGCGCGCGAGTAAACCCGGCAAGCTAAGCCCGCTGTGACTGGCGCAGTTCGTGGACGCGCGTACCCGGTTCAGCCGGTGGTGGCGCGCACTTTCACACTTTTACCAAACATGTTCAATAATGTGTATAGGTACTTGCAGTGCTCATAGGCGATGCTGAAAATGTCCTTCCTCTCTATAACACACACCTGACATCTTCTGATGAAAGCATGCCTGTCAAGTCGTTAGTTATTTACGGAGCCTGTTTCCTTGAATCGTTTAGCGTGCCTCCTAATTTCACTGGCATTAGGAACAGATCTTCCTGGAAACTTGAATCGAAATTTTCGTCTCGTTTCAGAACAAGATTTTCTGCTTTTCATATACGAATTATAGATATACACACGTTCGCGCAATGTGAATTGGTGTCTAGGCATGACCAACAATCACAGTAATCACAATACTCACTAAACATGCAACACTAACGTATAAGCTTTGCAGATGCATGTCCATATGAATGACAAAACACGTGTGAACTAACGATATGAGTCAGTGGAGCGCGGCACCACCGGCTGAACCGGGTACGCGCGCCCGCGATCTTCGCCTGTCACAGCCGGCTTAGCTTGTCGTGTTTACTCACGCGCTCATAGATAACGAGCTTGTACAATTTTAATAAGGTAACTTAAAAGCTATCGTCACACTTCAACAGACACCATAGTAAGACAGGTTATGAGACAACATTCATACACACACACACCCAGTAGTACGGGACTAAATGGCCATGATGTCCGAGTCCATCAAATGATAACAACAACCGTTGAATATTCAGAGCTATGTCACGATCAAATTGCGATCGTGACTTCGCATGATTAATGCACTTTATCCACGCATCTAGAGGATATTGTTTCTAAATATAACATGCTCTACGTGTAGTATGAGCGGCATGAAAAAGAGCCATTACAACTGGTCATAAATTCTTGTTGGCCTAAATTCGCATAGTATCAGGTTCATCGATAGCGCCTTTGTACGGCAGAAAGCTTTTGTTACGTCACCTGGTTGTTATGATTACATTCTCAGCTGAGGAAGTTCACATTTCAGAGGGCAGGAAATATTCACTGCGTCCCAAGTCACGCAATGTCCTACTGTAAAATCCCTATACACAGTATACAGTATATAAGAATGAAAGTGTGCCTGTTATTTTCTGAATTTCTACGGAAATTTGCGTTATTAATGCATTTTAGACTGTTTTATGACGGATGCGCGCGAAAATAAAATGTTTGTCTGTCTGTCTGTCCGCATGACTGTCTGTTTGTCTGTCTGTCTGTCTGTCTGTCTTTAGACAATTTTCTTACCGTATAACTCGAGAACGGGTGGGTGGATCAACGTAAAATTTGGTACAGATATCCACCAGAGGCACGACACCAATCATTGATGAAACACTTCTCCGCACCTCTCATAAAAGGGGGCCAACCCCCTTAAAATACATGCTGAAATAGGCGTAAAAGGGCAAGACAAAGCTCATTTTGAGCCCCTCAATGTGAGAATCAAAACTCGGGGTCGAAAACCACATTATAAGGCCCTAAAACCATCAGTTTTTGAGAAACTCCAAAAACATAATTTCATTTAATAAACTAATGAAGGAATGCAAACCAGTAACCATGACAACAGTATCTCAAGTGGTGACATCCAACTATCCATCTATTTCTGTACGAAACAATGTCGCTCGATTTACTACCTTTCTGTGAAAGTTTACAAATGGCTATAACGTTATCACGGAACAAACTAAGACTGTAAAATTCATCAATGTGCCTAAGCGGGTCAAGGGGTACCCTAGATTTTTTCACACGACTTACACGTGCGATATATCGTACAGAAAGTATATTATATCTCCAAACAGCAACATTATTTTCAAAAATTCCTGAATTGAAATAGTATTTTTTTGTGGCTTTCAGGACTTTGGATCATTGGAGGCTAAAAAAAGATACGAGCCTTACAGTAGTCGCATATGATGTGTAACATCTGACATGTTATCCTACTATGAAATTGCGATGACGTGTATGTGAAGTCATCTGACAGGTTATCCTACTCGTACACTACACAGCTTGGACATTCTTAAAATGTTAATTTTGTATAGATTGAATTGGAGATATGCTACTGTCACACATGTTTGAACAAACATCACATATTATATTGTAAATTAAGAGGAGGAATGATACCATAGTCTCTAGCCTATCTATAGACTACTAGAAATAATGTTCAATACAATCAAATTTCCCAACTATTGTAACTATTGTAATTAAAATTCGATAAATCGTAATTTCATGTAGATTCTGTTAAAATGACGCATAATGTTATGATAGATATCGTTTAAATCAATAATCTGGTAGCAAAAATAATTGCCGGGACTGGGATTCGAACCTGAGACCTCATGATTCGCAGAGCATTACGCTATCCATGCAGCCATTACAACCGCAGAAATTTAGAGTACAAGTCAGTTACTTATTTTCCCGTGCCGGTAATAATATGGAAGTAATTTTTTATGCTCCATTAATATGTTGCTTCTTTTCGATAGGTAGCCTAATGTTCCTGCGTGGAATTGAGTTTCAAATAAGTTATGAATAGGTCTACTTGACAGTAAGTTAAAGGGAATTCCTATAGTGGTCCATGAAATGCTAGCCCAGTTCCCGCGTAAAAACATCGATGCATAATATTATATTGATCACTGCATTACCTCAAAGTGGGTTAATATCTGAATAGCCATTGTGCAGAAACATAATACCCGCTTTGCCGACTAGTTACAATGTTTCATATTAAAGCATATTATCATTTAAATACTGATACGAAGACTTTGAACATGTGGTGTTTCAATCAGTTGACACCAGAGTTCGCATGAGCGTTCACCTTTCAGTATGAAAGTGTTGAGCAAACTTACTCGGGGAGTGGATGCCCATCACTTTTATCCAAAGATTGAAAAACAGACTCTTAATTTAATGATAATTGTTTTCAGCAAATATGATATAATGAATATTTTTACACCAAAGAACGACAACTTGAAGATGTTTTATTGCAGGAATATCTGTAATGGCACCTCCAAACCTTAAAGTAATCCGTATGAGATATACATTCCACATGGCTGACAGTGCATCATGGTACCGTTCTCCGACACCGCGCGCTCATTGTTTCCTCTTACTACTGCCAGCTGGATCGCAGCCAGGAGGGATGCGATCTAGCTGGCAGTGCGTCTTACACACTTCCGTCCGATCCACTTCTGTCCCATTTTTCAAAGTTACTCCCACAAAAATATCCAGCAACCGAGTGGAAAGATGTTACACATCAAAAACTTAATATCCATGCACCACAAGGGGATGGGACTTACACAACGGTGACGTGTATTGCGTTTCGCCTACGAGGTTTTCAATTTTATTTTCACATCAGGAAGTACACGTTATGTGAATTTAGTTTGAGAGCACATTTTAACTAATCATTGTATTTGTCGACAAACGGGTTCATCGTAATGATGATTTTGTTTGATACTGTGTTGTTGATATATCCATATTTGGACATCTGGGTGATATGTTGTAGTCAATAGAGTCAAATGCTTCGAGCATTGTATAATTAGGTATACTATCCTTGAGAGTCAATACACCAATCATTTATAAAACTCTTCACCGTACTTCTCATAGAAGGGTGGGTATAGGGATTTTTTTCTTCAAAATACATGCTAAAATAGGCGAAATATAAAAATTATCCTCGAAGGACGACCAAAGCATATGTTGCGCTTCTCAATGTGAGACACAAAATTCGAGAGTCTATAAAGGGTCTCCAAAAACCACATTTTAAGGTCCCTAAATTAGGAGTGTCTGTGTTATTCCCAGAAAACTAACTTCACTCCGATAATCTTATGAAGGAATGGCAAGCCCGTAATCATTGCAACAGGAGCTCAATTGATAACGTCAGGTTATTAAAACCGAAGACCGTTCGAAGAACGGGTACGTCTGCTAGTACCTCTTATATAACTTGTGTAATAACCCACACAATAGCCGTGCTCGTTAAATCTTGCACCAAAGCCACCAGGGCAGTTGAAAAGTCCAGAGATCGGAGGTTTCAATATCGGCACTGATAGCTGCTATCCTGAGTGTAGTGTTACCCCGGGACTTTCCACACTTCCTGGAGGCAAATGCTGGGATAGTACCTTACTTGAAGACTCCGGGCAGCTACCTCATCCCTGTTCCTAATACAGTTATCACCGCGGAGGCCCGGGTTTGATTCCAGGCTCTGCCAAGAAATTAAATTCTGGTCTGTGGGCTGGAAGGTGGTACGCTCCGTCTCGTGAGGCAGAACTGAGAAGTGGCGGGTTCGATTCCAACCTCAGCCATCCTGGAAGTGGTTTTCTTTCTTTTTATTCCAATTCGATAGTCCCTTTCCGACTATTGTATCAGCTGCATATAAGCAGTTTAGTTATTATTATTATTGTTACGTGCCACCCCCTAGTGGCACTTTTGTTAACTGGATTACGGTAGGGGTACAAAGCACAACACCAATTACTGCTTAAAGAAATAATTAACTTTATTGTGGCCAGAAAATTACACTAATCAGCAAATACAAGCAATTAGGAGCCTTCTCCAGTTTCCTCAAGTCTCTTCCTTATGCGCTCTTAGCCCCTTTCACTTGCAACAGACCACAGAAGTTAATCCGTCCTAATGAGTCCGGTGGCCTTGGCAGAAGCTACCTGCCCCTCTTCCAGGTACAAAAAATACAGTTACGAGCACTTGATGTACGCTGTCCACAAGCTGGGAGAAACAATGTCACAGGATTTCGTAACTCGCACAGCACTTCGTCACCACACTTCTGTCGCACAAGATAATCGCTCGCACTAGCTCGTAAAACTCAACCACAACTGCTTCACGGGTCACTCTTATATAGCAGGCCGGTGACTCAATAAATGGTTCTAGATCCATCCAGAGTCCACGGCTTCTCGAGGCTTCCACCGCTGGTCCAGTCACGAATCTTCTGGACTATCCCTTTGTCTGTAGTAGCCCTGTTGCATAAGGCGCGCGCAATACAGGAGGCAAGCCACAGCCCAGCCCCTGGGGCAGTTGTGACTCAAGCGGCGAGCGATGACACAAACTCACAGCCGTAACATTATTATTATTATTATTCCAATTACACGATATTGGAATAAGAGGCACGACTTACAATCTATTTGAAAGCTATCTGAAAAACAGGGAAATGGCAGTTATGGTCAATAACACTATCAGTGACGCAGTAGAAGGAACACGGGGTATCCCTCAAGGCAGTATTATTTCACCTACACTATATAACCTGTTCGTAAACGACATGAATGAAACCATTAAACACAGTAAAATATTTATTTATGCTGATGACACCACTATATATACCATACATAAAGACTCTAAAACAGCTTTTGATAGACTTCGAGAAGATTTCAATAACATCACAAGATGGTGTCATGACAATAATTTGTATATAAATACAACCAAATCTAAAATAATGCACATCAGAGTTGATCACTTCACACAAGAAAAATACAAACTAACGCACCACAGCTTATCATGCATACACCAAAACATCCTGGCAGGTTGCAAATGTAACACCTTCATAAATAGTACTTCGACACCCTTGATGAACACTTTAAAATGAACACACACACAGTAAACATAATTTAAAAAAACTAAGAGCAAACCTCTACACCTTCTACAATCTCCGATTTTATGTAGATAGGAAAACTTACAAAACTATTTATAGTGCTCGGATTGAAAGCAAATTAAGATATGCTATAGCAGCTTGGGGAAATCAAAACACAACTTTAATTAATAATCTTCAAGATAGCCAAAACAGGTTCTTTAAATATTTCACTGATATCCCTTGTTTTAATATTAAAGAGTTGTTCCAAATTACTGTACTGAGTCTCTACTACCATGATCCAAGATTCAGGCATAAGGTATCTCACAACATACAAACAAGAGCCATGACAAGTACTAAATATGTAAAACCCTTATGTATAAATAGCTATGGTTTCAAGAGACTAAATTATATTATACCATCACTACTTAATGAACTACCACCTGGATTGACGAACATTAACAGCAAACAACTAGCTATAAGTCGCATTAAAAATATTACTTAACCAAACATTAACTCATAACATAAATTTATTAATATAACTACCATAGTGTAACTTTTTGTGCCTTTAATTATTTACATTAATACTTTATTATTATCATAACAAAAAAATTGCATGCACTCTTGTATTGAAATATAATCTATATATATGTTGTAAATAACTATTAATATGTCTCACAGATAATCTGTACTGTCATCAGATTCGTGAGACATATCACAATAATGTAACATAAATAGTCTATATATATAAAAATCAATGTTACGTGATAGTTTGTCTGTCTGTCTGTCTGTGGGTGTGTATGTCTCCTATGTGTTTATATACCATTCATCCGATTGCGATACAACTTGGGTGAGATGTTGAGTATACTCCAAGGAAGGTTACTGACTGAGTAAATCCTTTTTACAATAGGTAGCGCACGCCTAGATTCAACAAATGAGCGACGATGCGCGAAGCGTTTCAAAAAAATCCCGTATGTGTTCATATACCATTCGTCCGATAGCGATGAAACTTAGGTGAAATGTTGTATACACTTTCATGAAGGTTTCAAAATTAGTGAATACATTTCACAGTAGATAGCGCACGAGTAGATTCAACAAATGAGCGACGACACGCAAAGCGTTTCAACAAAGTCCCGTATTTATTCATATACCATTCGTCCGATAGCTATGAAACTTGCGTAAAATGTTGTGTACAATTCAGGGAAATTTTCTGGCTTAGTAAATCCACTTTACAATAGACAGCGCACGAGTAGATTCAACAAATGAGCTACGACGCGCGAAGCATTTCAACAAAGTCACGTATGCATTCATATACCATTCGTCCGATAGCGATGAAACTAGGCTGAGATGTTGTGTGCACTCCAGGGAAGGTTTCTGGCTTAGTAAATCCCTTTAAAAATAGGTCGAGCACGAGTAGAATCAACAAATGAGCGACGACGCGCGAAGCGTTTCAACAAAGTCCCATATAAGGTCATATACCATTCATCCGATAGCGATGAAACTTGGGTGAGATGTTGTGTACACTCCAGAAAAGGTTTCTGGCTTAGTACATCCATTTTACAATAGGTAGCGCACCAGTAGATTCAACAAATGAGCGATGACAAGCGAAGCGTTTCAACAAAGTCCCGTATAAGGTCATATACCATTCGTCTGATAGTGATAAATGTATGGTGAATTGTTGTGTACACTCCAGGACAGGTTTCTGGCTGAGTAAATCCATTTTACAATACGAAGCACACCTTTAGATTCAACAAATGAGTGACTACGCGCGAAGCGTTTCGACAACGTCCCGTATACGTTCACATACCATTCATCCGATTGCGATGAAACTTGGGTGAGATGTTGTGTACACTGCAGGGAAGGTTTCAGGCTGAGTACATCCATATTAAAATACGTAGCGCAAGAGTAGAATCAACAAATGAGCGACGACACGCGAAGCGATTCAACCAAGTCCCGTATGCATTCATACACCATTCGTCCGATAGCTATGAAACTTTGGTGAGATGTTGTGTACACTTCATGGAAGGTTTCTGGCTTAGTAAATCCACTATACAATAGGCATGGCACCAGTAGATTCAACAAATGAGGGACGACGCGCGAAGCGTTTCAACAAAGTCCCGTATAAGGTCATATACCATTCTGCCGTTAGCGGTGAAACTTGGGTGAAATATGGTGGACACTCCAAGGAAGGTTTCTGGCTTAGTAAATACATTTCACAGTAGGTAGCACACGAGTAGATTCGACAAATGAACGACGACACGCGGAGCGTTTCAATACAGTCCCCTATGTCTTCATATCCCATTAGCGTTTCAACAAAGTCCCGTATAAGGTCATATACCATTCTGCAGTTAGCGGTGAAGCTTGGGTGATATATGGTGGACACTCAATGGAAGGTTTCTGGTTTAGTAAATACATTTCACAGATAGTAGCACACGAGTAGATTCGACAAATGAACGACGACACGCGGAGCGTTTCAATAGAGTCCCCTATGTCTTCATATCCCATTAGTCCCATAGCGATGAAACTTGGGTGAGATGTTGTGGACACTTACGTGACGGTTTCAAACTTGGTAAATACATTTTACAGTAGGTAGCGCACGAGTAGATTCAACAAATGAGTGACGGGGCGCGAATCGTTTAAACAAAATCCGGTATGCGTTCATATAGCCTACTATTCATCCGATTGCGATCAAACATTGATCAGTTATTGTGTACACGCCAGGGAATGGTTTCGACTTAGTAAATCCATTTCACAATAAGTAGCGCAAGAGTAGATGCAACAAATGGGTGACGACGCGCGAAGCGTTTCAACAAGATCCCCTATTGCGTTCATATAACCTTCTTCGATTGCGATGAAACCTTGATGAGTTATTGTGTACACGCCAGGGAAGGGCTTCGACTTAGTAATACATATCTCAATAGGTAGCGTACGAGTAGATTCATCAAATGAGTGACAAGGCACGAATCGTTTAAACAAAACCCCGTATACGTGCATATACCATTCATCCGATTGCGATGAAACATTGATGAGTTATTGTGTACACGCCAGGGAAGGGTTTTGACTTGGTAAATCCATTTCACAATAGGTAGCGCACGAGTATGTGCAACAAATTGGTGACGACGCGCGAAGCGTTTCAACAAAATCCCCTATGCGTTCATATAACCTTCTTCGATTGTGATGAAACCTCGATGAGTTATTGTGTACACGCCAGGGTAGGGTTTCGACTTAGTAAATCCATTTCTCAATTGGTAGCGTACGAGTAGAATCAACAAATGAGTGACAGTGCACGAATCGTTCAAACAAAATCCCGTATACGTTCATATGCCATTCATCCGATTGCGATGAAACTTTTGAAAGTTGTTGTGCACGCTCCCACGAATGATTCTAAATTAGAAAATCCATCTTACGATAGCTTAGAGGCTGTTAACGGAAATTGAAAAGCATGTTGGGTATCCAAAAGCACTTCAAGAAACAGAATTTCAACGCCAACACTTTCTATGATTCGCATTGCAACGCATGCCGGGTACAGCTTGTATTTAATAAATAAATTAAATTAAAAATAAAATTATTATTATTATTATTGTCTTATGCAGTAGATATATCACATTGCTGGTACATCAGAACATAAGTATACGGGCTTCAGGGAAGCAAAGTATAGTTGAACAGCCGTTTCTAAGCTGGGAAAGTTACAACCCATGAACTTCCGAACGATTCGGGTTGTTGAAAGGACTACTGCCTTCTGCATTAGTGTCTACAGTTGCCTATCCAGATCCAGTTCTTTAAGGCTTTGGAGCAATGTACTTGGGATTATTATTGTTATTATTATATACTCGACGGGAGCATGAATGCGATGGTCTTAATAAGGAAGATCAAGTGCTCACGTTTGAAACATCTCAACCTTATTTGGTAATGGGTTTCTAATAATGATCTTATTGATTTTATATCCATTTTAACTACTGTAACTACTGTAACGTGCCAGTAAACTACTGATACGACTCCCTCGCATTTAAGCACCCTCAAATGCCAACTGACTGTGCCAGGATTTGATCCTGCAACCTAGGGCAACCCAGGTGAAGACGTTATGAGTTTATTGAGTCTGGATTGAGAAATGTGATCTTTCAATGTATGGCCTGCTCGATGCCCAGACATTAATCCTTGTGAATTGAATTTCTTGCTGCATTAAGGGCGGGAATAGAACAAGGTTTGACCAAGGCCAGTCGATAGGTTATATGAATGAGAGGAATCCAGCGCAATTTAGTGAAAGCAATGCCAGATTCAGCTGGATTACATAGGACTGATGACCATGTACTGTTTGTTCACTGCTCTAAGTGAATTACAAACCACTCTTCCCCCTGTAGACCAGGCAGTTATTTATAGCACTGAGCCTCAGCAATGTATTGCTTATCGGGATGGTTGTTCCATTCAGCACACTTTCCATAAAGTTACATAGTGTCATGTGAAATATTGTAGCCACTAACCATCGCTGATGGAAGCCGCAAACAGCCTCATACGCCCCACTCGTGCGCTTAATGGTGCAGACAGAGCAAGTTGCCAGATAAGGCTCAGCTTAATAACGTTATCAAACTGAGCCAGGTGCTCCAAAACACTATCTGCTTCATTAAAATTAGAAACAGTTCAATGTGGAAGTTGGACAATGCGACTTCATGAGATCCGATTAAAACGGAGTATAAGGGATAATTAATAAGATCGCCAGTCTCTTATTATCTACGGGTCGGGGATGAGGGGGAAATGAGATTCACTGTTGTGAATTCCTATTAGGGGCTTGGGTCATCTTTGTGTACTTGGGTGTGTGTTGAATTTGTCTAATGATAACCTGTGTTTCTCCGGTGACTGTAGTAGTAATTATGAGGGTTAGGGGCAGCTAAATGTAAAGGTCTTCTTTGTTTTACTTATAAATTTAGCATAAGCCTTAACTTGATCAAAATAATACTTCTAATCAGATTATAAAGAGGTTAAAAATTGTTTTTCATGAAATATAAAGTAGGACTTTTGTCAATATTGTTCGTACGTTTCTTGTGCTTTTCTTTCTTTACCTCAAAGCAGCTCAGGAAACTGCAGCATTATATATTTTACAGTAAGGGGGTTCAGTGGGATGATTACGCATTATCACATGGAGGACAAATATCGACCTCAACGCGATTACGTAATATAGGGGAGTCTGCGATGATAACGTGTGATAAGATGAGGTCAAAAGTCGACCCCAATGTTATTACGTAATACAGTGGAGGGTCATTCCGTTGATTACGCGTGATTATATTGCGGGTCAAACATTGGCCTCAAAGTGATTACGTAGCACAGTTGGAGGTCAATGCGATGATTAGGGGCTTACGCGTGATTACATGGAGGGGTCAAAAATCGACATGTAGTGATTACGTGTCATAGTGGGGGTCAATGCGGTGATTACGCGTGATTAGCCTACATGGGGGGGGGGTCTAAATTTGACCACAAAGCGATTACGTAATACAGTTGGGGGTTCAATGTGATAATTATCAGGAGGTCAAAAATCGACCACAATGTGATTACATAGTATGTAGATGACCCCCAAGCTGTGTTGCCCAATGCTGCGTATTTTTCCTCCTGTTTTCTCCTAAACCAGACCCACGGCGCTTCCTGACCCGGTCAGAGTAATACCTTCAGTCACACTACACATGCTTCCTGAAAATAAATGAATGAGTCTAATAAATAGGGCTCGGATTCGAGCATATTTGCATATTTTTTTCCTGAATAGTACACATTGAAAGAAGCCTTTCGTTGGTATTTTCATCTCTCTGGGACCAACACAATTGAAATTTATCGAGCATATAAATGCATAAAACCGCGGTTTTCAGAATAGAAGCATATAAATGCATATTCTTGTGGTTTTCGTCTAAATAGTTTGTTTTTCTTCGAATTCTCCCCCGAATTCGGGCCCTGACAATCCTTAAGGTTCGAAAACAGAAATAATTATTGAAAAGCCTATCTGGTGCGAATAATAGAACCGCAGGCTTTTAACCTATTGTGAGGTCGTTCTCGTCATTGAAACTTTTATTGACTGATTTAAGAAAATCATTCAAAACTGAAAACATAGAAAATTTCTTGTTGTACAGACCAATGCAGATCTACTTCATTGACTCGCCTAATTCTGAACATTTTGTAAATGAACTTTTAAACTGTAACTATTATAAGAAAACCTCTCTTATATATACTTGAAAAACTTGAATGCGAGTATATTCCAGTGTATCACACATACAATTAAAAATTAAAGCTCGTATTTAAAGGTATGTAATTGGTTTTTTCGTTTCACTTTCCTTTCTATAGTTTTTAACGGTGTTTTTCGAGCATATTCTGCATATTTAACCGCATAAAATGGGGGTTTCGAGCATATCTATCGAGCATATAATGGGTTTTTCAAGCATATAATGGTTTTTTCGAGCATATCTATCGAGCATAAAACACATGGTTTTCGAGTATATCTGGAGATTTTATCGAGCATATCGATCCGAGCCCTACTAATAAAGAGTCCATCGGCTTCAAGAAAGGCGTCTATCTTTCCCACAAGCATAATTTAACATAAGTTATCTTATCCTAACTTGGCTTTGTTCTAACATCGGCTGCCGTGTGCCATCACTTTACATACTCAAATCGACGTATCGATTTAATGCCGATAGCAGCACACCTTCATCTCTTATGATGCTCTTGGCAATGGCCGTAAAGATGAAATAGCGTCGAGTGCTGGCTTGTAGCCCGCGGCGCACGGGTGTAGCCTATCGATTGTTAGGCTGAGCGTGATGCCATAGTGTCCAGCTTCAAACTGCAAGGTTCAACAAACACCAAACAAAAATATTTAAACATTTCTTCGTAACTAACTCTCTTAGTGAGCTTTATGCGGAATCCTTGTTGCCAACGGCTGTTGCTTCAAAACGTCTGCGAAGCAAACAGTCACTATGTTATTATTGCTATTAAGGCAGACCCTTACACTTACACAGAGATACATATGACGTAAGAAAAGTCTGCTAATAAACTAAAAATATTGACCTCATAATTTACATGGAAATTACAGTATTGTTATTAATTATTATTAGGCTATTATTATCATTATTATTATTATTATTATTATTATTATTATTATTATTATTATTATTATTATTATTATTATTATTATTATCACATCTGTTTCTTACCAATACAGTCTGGTACAAATAAAATATTCCCAGTTGTTATACAGGGTATTTATTTTATTTATCTTATTTATCGTATGATTTTTAGTGCCGGGAGTATTCGAGGACATGTTCGGCTTGCCAGAGTCTGTAGCTGCTCCCAGCGGACACCCAGAGAGTGAGGTACACGTTCCGTTCAATTTCAAATAGTTCCAACTTTCGCTACCAGATGTCAATGATACCTAGTAGTGAACGTTGGAACTTTGATAGAGCGTTCCAACGAAATCTAACCTAAAAATTTTGCTCCACAGAAGTTTAGTCTGTGGAAGGATCTTTTACATGCCATAAACCTATGACATGGGACCGCCGGCTTTACTTCTCCTCCGATGGAAGGCGTACTGAAGGATCCTTAACGATCTTAAAAAATCCGATGACTTCGGCCGGGTTTGAACCAGCTATCTTGGGCACAGCAGTTCAGCATGCTACCAAATACGCCACCGAAGCCGTTTATACAGGTGTAATTGATATAGACCGAGTCCGTTGAATGGTGATATGTTACCCTGCAGTATTCTAAACGAATATGGTTTTTTATCCCCCTCTTCAGTAGCGAAGAAGGAAATGAACCTCGAAATGTCTCTCGATGTGTTTGAAAGATCTGTAGCACGCCACACACGTCTCCAGAGTCGAAGTAGTGCTCTGCCATAGGTCAGTTCTTGAGGAATAAACTTCCCCTTCTACAACTGTGTTTATGTTCTGAGCCATGAATCACGCTGCGATATGTTGTTGTTTCAGCTATAGGCTCCAGGAAACAGAAGCCAGACACTTACACAGAGTTACATAAGACGTAAAGAAATCTTCTAAAACCCTAAAGGCATTTGCCTGTTACCACTTAATTTTAAATTGAAAGAACTTACGGACATAATTTTCTTAGAATGGCTTCGTCTATCACCAGCCTAACAGATTCTGTGTATATAAATTACACCCCTTATTTCCATCCCTAAACCTCGTGGCGCTACATCCCATGAAGGACCTAGGCCTACCAAGCGACCGCTGTCCAGCCATTTGGCCTGTACATTATGGGGTGAGGCGTGATCAGCGCATCGGGTCCCCTCGGCAATTAATCTTGGTTTTCGTGACCGGGGTGCTGCCTCACTGTCAGACAGCTACACGCGAGGCTTAGTGCACCCCGTTCCAGCCCTCACGTCAGTTTCTAACATTCCTGATGGAGCCGGGAATCGAACCTGGGGCCTCCGAGCGCTATCCCAACACCACGGGGCCGGCTCTTCATTCCCTTCATTTTTCAATAAATATAAGATTTCGTACAAGCTTGGACTGGTGCCACAATTTTGTTCCAACATTTCATTGCCTGATATTTTTCCACAATTTTGAAATACTTTCGGAAATAACAAAAAAAAATTGAATAAATAATAATAATAATTTAGGATGGAAGACAATAGACTAGCAGAAAGAATATTCAATATAATTAATACAAAAAATTGAAGGATTGGCTGGAGGAAACAAGGGGGAAACTGAATGAGATGAACATAGGAGAGAACATAATGAAAAAAGTGACAGTCAGTCTGAAAGACTAGACCTTGTATCATTTTAAGTGCTACAAATGCTGAAAAATGCTAGAATAGCTGGAGGCTTCTAAAGACTCTTGACATGTTAGAAAATTATCTGCATAATACTTATCTTGGTTATCTTGTTTCAAATTACTCGCGAACGGCAAGTGCAAACCAAGGGCAAAGCAAAGTCAACCGCGGAGGGAGATGGCTGGATGACGTGCCCCTTCCATCCAGTCTAAAAATACTTATAGTGGGCGATGTATTGAAGATAGAGATATGCTCTCGCGGACTTTTTTGTAGAACTTTTCAACCTGACCAATTCTTACGCTCATAGTATATTGATATTTTTAACGATTTGCCCAGTGTAAGCTTAAGAAGCGCACGGACGCAAAGTTTGTTTTCGACTTTTTCACTGAAATCGTTACTGCTTGGCTACCTTTGATCATATATAAATTATTTTCTACTGAATCTTTCCTCGAAATATCCTTTACAGAATGGTGAAAACCGCATCAAAATCCATCCAGTGGTTCTCGCGATTACCCGTGACATCCAAGAATCGGGGATTTTTGTCTTAGAGAGTGTCGGGGAACACATGCACCAAGTTGTACTATGACGTCACACACCTCAGTGCATCTGGGTACATTTCGTCCCGTCACCGTAACGTAACGCCAGACCCCAGCGTAACGACGAAGTCGACAAGATCATAATGATAAAACCGAGAGACCTTCAGAACCTCAGTAAACAAGCACACATTTAGGGTGGAATCTAGCAGCAGGACTGATACAAGAAGGACAAAAGACCGCAAGAAGCAACACAGTGAGTTGATGTAGAGATTTTGTGAGAAGAGGAAGATAAAAGTCATCAAGCCAACTAACAAGTTCCAACGCGCTCTATGAATGGGCATACCAAAGAAAGAAAGAAAGAAAGAAAGAAAGAAAGAAAGATTAATGATAATAATATAACATTCATTTGTTGTAATGTTTTCATCCGTAGCAGACTCATACAAAGAACCTAGCAGATTGTGCAATCATCAGCTACTACATGGCACGTATAATTTTCCATTAGCATCCTTCACAAGATAGCCGGCCCCGTCATGTTGGGGTAGCGCGCCTCTCTCTCACCCGGAAGCCACGAGTTCAATTCCCAGCTCCGTCAGGGGTTGAGGCGGGGTGCACTCAGCCTCGTGAGGATAATTGAGTAGCTGTCTAATAGTGAAGCAGCGCCCCAGTCACGAAAGCCAAGATTAACGGCCGAGGGGACCCGATGAGCTGACTACGCGTCACCCGATATCTGCAGGCCAATTGGCTGCGCAGCGGTCGCTTGGTAGGCCTAGGCCCTTCATGGGCTGTAGTGCCACGGGGTTATTATAATATTTCTGCCATGTGAACGATGATCACAACTCAACCTTGGCTCCCCCAGGGTCTCACAACTTATGGGATGAAGGTTGGCGACCACGGGATCCCAGCTGAGTCCAGCATTGCTTCCACTTAATTTTGCCGGGCTCCTTTCAGTAATCTTTCTTGTCGACCTCTCTTGCTTTTGTTCTCTTCCGACCCCGACGGTATTGGGGTATCCAAGGCCTAGGAAGTCTTATTTTCCCGCCTTAATTGGCTCTTGTCCCATCTTTCCTGATACTCCTCATTCTTCGAGGGGTCAGCATTCTTTTTCTTTTCATGATAACTCCTGCTTTCTGCACAAGACCCTTAAGTAGGTAGGGTGTGTGTAGCCGTGGGGGCTATACTTTTGGTGCACACTGGATAGTGCTACACCCTCAAAGGCTCACGGCTGGTGACCCCGACCGATTCCTGAGCTGGGTCCATTTTCCCCTTTTTCCATTGCCTTTGTGGCGGGCCCACTCCTCTTTCCTCTCTGCCTGTCTTGGCTCTCCTTTCTTCCAAGTACCTCAGTTCTCATTCTTAGAGGGTTGAGGGTATTTCCTTTCCTCCTGCCTTTTATTTATATTCTTCTCATTTTTTGTTTCCCATTTCCTCTTCTAGTTTGTAAGAGAGTAGTTAGTTCTCGTTGTAGGTTTCATTTTAACAAGCACAAATATTTGCCATAATAGCAAATTGTTTCGATCCGTATTGACAGAATAACTAAGAAACACTTAAGTTAATTATACGCCGAATCCATACTAATAATAACACACTTAAATGTCTACAATTTATAGATTATTTGAAGTGTACATGTTTCGAAACAACAATGGTTTCTTCTTCAGCACAATTAAGAGAAAAAAATACTTATTCTAAGGAAAAAGCTTAAATTAAAAATGGATATCCTTACAATACGTTTTAAAAGAATAATTTGAAAGGAAAAAAATTCATAGATAATTTTAAGGATTTATGAATGTTTTTTTTTTCCTTCAAATTATTCTTTTAAAACGTATTGTAAGGATGTCCATTTTTTATTTAAGCTTTTTCCTTAGAATAAGTATTTTTCTCTTAATTGTGCTGAAGAAGAATCCATTGTTGTTTCGAAACATATACACTTCAAATAATTTATAAATTGTAGACATTCAAGTGTGTTTCTGTTAATATTGATTTGGCGTATAATTAACTTAAGTGTTTCTTAGGTTTCATTTTAGTTGTAGGTTTCATTTGCTCATCTTTCATTTTCACGCAAACCAATAGGGGCCGATAACCTAGATGTTAGACTCCTTAAAACAACAAGTATCATTATTATCATCAACAACCTTGGTAATACCATCTCAGATTTTTTAACGAATTATCTAATATCTACACACAGAAAAAGGGTGGATGGGAGTGGAGATATATAGTCCTCCTACAATATTTATAAACATCTATATATATAAAAATAATTGAACTGGTTGAAATATATCCCTTGTCAGCATTCTGTCCAGAGAGTGGCAAGTTCGTATTTGCTTCTGTATATTTCCGTCAATCAACTATCAAATTATTCATCTGGTCATAAATATGCATTGAAATATACTCGTACAGTACGCTACAATGGCAGCTACTTCAAGTTACATTTATTAACATCGTTAATTGAGTTACATGACTTGGGACATATTTCCACAGATCACAACTTGTGCTCATCACACAAGATCTACCACATTCGCCAAACTACTGTAGTCAATGCTTCCCTCCTGCTGTTGAGGTTAGATGAATTCACAGTTTTGCTATATTTTATTGTACCGTAAGAAACCATCAACGAGACGCACACTGATATTACGTAGACTCCTACAAAGAGTCAATTTTCTCATGATCGTTAACATATTGATCTCTGATATAGGATTTGCAATTAAATTGCAACGTTGCAATGTGTTTCCCGACTAAAAGGGTGCAATATCCATTGTAATTGGGGCAGATGACCTCGCTTTTCTTCCCTCTTAAAACAATAACAACACAACAATTGTCAATAAGGCAATAGTGAATAATGGATCCAAAACTTTCTATAGCCTACTCATTACCAGTCAGGTAAAGCGACAGGCTGCATGGCTCAGCAGTAATGTTCTTGCCTGCTGTTCCCAAGGTTGCAGGATCGAATCCTGGCGCTGCCAGTTGTCATTAGGTTGGTTGGTTCCTAAGTTTAGGGGCTGCGACAACTCGGTCATGTAGCCCCGTGTACTTTGGGTGGGTGTAGAATCTGTCTGATAACCGGTGTTAATTGTGATGACTGTATTAGTGTGTGTTATCTGTTTTTTAATTCAAGTAAGGACTGCAGACTTTTGAATTTTTCAAATAGTTCCTACTTTTGCCACCAAACGCCACCGTCAACGACTAATAGTTCCGAACTTAGCTACCAGAGACCACCGCAGTCGGCTCATGGCAACGAACATAGGAACCTAAGAGCGTTGTTTACATTCCTAACCAATATAATTTAGTTTCACACAGGTGTAATTAGTGGAAGGTTCTTTAACATGCCATAAATCTATGACATGAATCCGCCGGCTTTACTTCCCCTCCGATGGAAGGCATTCTGAGGGATTTTTAACGCTCTTAAAAATCCGACGACTTCGGCCAGATTTGAACCCGCGATCTTGGGCATAGAAGCTCAGCACGCTACCAACTACGCAAGTGAGAGGAAGCCGTGTCTGAAGTTTTACTGGCAAGAAAGATTCCCTTCGGGGCAATATTCCGACACCCCGTCGTCTCTAAAAGCCACATTAGTTAAAAGGGACGTAAAATCAAAGACATTGTTATTATTATAACATCGAGTATCCAAATCGTTTAAATCATTATAAATAATAATAATACTACTACTACTAATAATAATAATAATACTATCGTATGGCCTCGGGGGCCGGGTGCAAGCTTTGTTAATTGACACCCAGAGGGTAGCTTGCATGTCGAACTTCGTTGCACCTTGAATATGAAAGTCAAAGAAGTTAGATGTTAGATATCTAAGCTCCTTAAATACTATAGCGCTTTCTAGTAGAGAAATGAGGAACTTTGTGTCGACGAAAACTCCCGAGATTAATTTTGCCATTATGAACTCGGCCTACTGAATTCAAATGGGTTCTTTGACATGCCAACATCGTATGACATACGTATCGTATTTTATCCGTCTTTCAAAAATCACTTACCACGGCCAGGAGCGAATTTGCAATCTTGGGGTTAGTAGACCGACACGATACCCACTCACCCACCGTGGCAAGCTAGAATTAAAATAATGAACTTAAACAAGACAATCTGGTTCAATAAAAATCACATGTAATTTTTTACAGGTTGTTGTTTGGATCTCCAAGTAATTGGTTAGTTTTACGGAGAGGAACCGTGAGGTCATCTGCCCCTCTCACAGTCATTCTGTTAACCGACTGAAAAGTTGCAATTGTCAATAACCCAACACTGAAAAAAATGCTTCAAATCTTTGTGACGAATAACGAATGTCCAGTACAGCCACTCACGAGGGATGTGGTGACATATGAAACGACTGGGAGAAATAATCGAATCGAGGCTTTCATTGTTTCCAAAATGATTGGTATAAAAGTTTATAAAACAGACAATTCAGTTTTGATGAATTGCAAAGTACAAATTCTTATAATTCTGCTCTTTTTGCAGTCTCTCAAACTTGTAAAAATTTACGTTTATGTCTATATTCACCGTGCTAACGTCATCTCTTTTCATGTTAACAGCGACCAAAAAAAAGAAAAGCACTTATGTACAGCGTCATGTATTGTTCGGGCTGCATAGGACTTGTCATTTCCATTCCTCTCTGTAAACTCGTCAGTGATTTTGTATGTGTCATGTACAGGCTACGAGCGAGGGAGGCCTCCCTTCTATTACCTATTAATCATTACACCTTTAAATCGAGAGGAATTTTTATGATGATAATTATTACATGACCTCAGTTACTATGGTGTAGATATTTCGAGTTGGAACCATTTTATGACATCTACTTTTCAATATAGGCATTCCGTTTTACCCTGCCACCTTGCAAAGAAACTGAAACTCTCTTGTTGATGACTCATATTAAATTAAATTTGTCTGCAATCACCAAAAAATGTAAAACGAGAGATCTTTTACGAGCCAACATTGTGAGACTTGGTGTACCATAGATTGTTAACAATATTCAAACTACCCACTACTCCGACCGGGAATCGAACCCGCGATCATAGGATCATGATCATGCATCCGTCGATGAAGTTGAAAAGAAACTACCAACAATAAATAGGCTACCTTTCATTGAGACATTTACGGCTGAGTATATTTATTTACTTACAAGCTGTACCCGGCATGCGTTGCAATGCCAATCAAAGAAAGTGTTGGCGTTGAAATTCTGTTTCTGGAAGTGCTTTTGGATAAAAAAAACATGTTTTTCAATTTCCGTTAACTGCCTCTAAGCTATCGTAAAATGGATTTTCTAATTTAGAACCATTCGTAGGAGCGTGTACAACAACTTTCAAAAGTTTCATCGCAATCGGATGAATGGCATATGATCGTATACGGGATTTTGTTTGAACGATTCGTGCGCTGTCACTCATTTGTTGATTCTACTCGTACGCTACCTATTGAGAAATGGATTTACTAAGTCGGAACCCTACCCTGGCGTGTACACAATAACTCATCAAGGTTTCAAAACAATCGAAGAAAGTTATATGAACGCATAGGCGATTTTGTTGAAACGCTTCGCGCGTCGTCACCCATTTGTTGCATATACTCGAGCGCTACCTATTGTGAAATGGATTTACTAAGTCGAAACCCTTCCCTGGCGTGTACACAATAACTCATCAAGGTTTCATCGCAATCGAAAAAGGTTATATGAACGCAATAGGGGATTTTATTGAAGCGCTTCGCGCGTCGTCACCCATTTGTTGCATCTACTCTTGCGCTACTTATTGTGAAATGGATTTACTAAGTCCCCTTCCCTGGCGGGTACACAATAACTGATCAATGTTTCATCGCAATCGGATGAATAGTATATGAACGCATACCGGATTTTGTTTAAACGATTCGCGCCCCGTCACTCATTTGTTGAATCTACTCGTGCGCTACCTTCTGTAAAATGTATTTACTAAGTTAGAAACCGTCACGTAAGTGTCCACAACATCTCACCCAAGTTTCATCGCTATCGGACTAATGGGATATGAAGACAAAGGGGACTGTATTGAAACGCTCCGTGTGTCGTCGTTCGTTTGTCGAATCTACTCGTGTGCTATCTACTGTGAAATGTATTTACTAAGCCAGAAACCTTCCTTGGAGTGTCCACCATATTTCACCCAAGTTTCACCGCTAACGGCAGAATGGTATATGACCTTATACGGGACTTTGTTGAAACGCTTCGCGCGTCGTCCCCCATTTGTTGAATCTACTTGTGAGCTGAATATTGTATAGTGGATTTACCAAGCCAGAAACCTTCCATGACGTGTACACAACATCTCACCCAAGTTTCATAGCTATCGGACGAATGGTATATGATTGCATACGGGACTTTTTAAAACACTTCGCGTGTAGTCGCTCATTTATTGATTATACTCTTGCACTACGTATTGTAATATGGAAGTACTCAGCCAGAAACCTTCCCTGGAGTGTACACAACATCTCACCCAAGTTTCATCGCAATCGGATGAATGGTATGTGAACGTATTGTACCCAATCGTCATCATATGGAACATGTGTTCGTATCCCAGCTAACTCACGGTCTTTCGAGGTATGGGGCGTTCAACCCACCATACGATCACATGTTCAGGATTTGAGTCTGTCAGGTGACTACTCTACTTGAATGAAACAACATATTCCTATGTATAACATTTAATGATAGAAAATCATGGCAATACAACATAAAACACAAAACAATACTTTAAATTTACTTTCCACAACAAAAATCAAAATGATCTGTGAGTCTCTTCTCCTCAAAATTTGTGCTTCACCGCACTCAAGTCTATTCAAAACATCCTATTATTGATACTCTCTGACATTTGCGAGTGTCGATAGTGTTCTTCACGTGGCACAATTTAACAGAAACTGGAATATCACAACATAATAAACACAAATTATGTTTAAATGACGTTAAATCTGCAATGATTAAAGATTTATCCGTTTCGCACGGGACATTTACTTTAAATAACATTAATTCATTAGCTTACGCCTTGTTTTATAAGTGTTGTGTCGTGCGAATCGCATTCTTTTCCCATCAGTTTCAAACGCTGAAGTGGTACACTTTCCCTTCCAAAATACACATGGATAGAGATATTTTATAGCTTCACCATACAACGATTTTCTGGGTCTGGTCAAAACATCATCGTTACAAACGTGTCATGTCATTCAAATTACGCTACCCGTATGAATAAATTAGTGTGAACTGGGCAAATACACTTTACAAAAATGCCTTTATTTATTTGGTGCAGTTAATTCCTCCTCGGAGAATAACTGGGCCAAATGTTATCCGATCACAACATTCCAGCATTGTATGTGTGTGGAAATAATACATTTATTTCAATTGACATCATCACATCAAGCATATCTTAATTACTTTTCGAAATATCGAGATTCTTCAGTGTCCCACTACACTTTTAAAATAAAACGATCAGGTCTATAGACTTCCTTTCCGTGCGGACAAAGAATTAGTTACGGCTGGCATCGGCAAGATGGCCGCCGGTTTAGAGGACTACCTGCTCCCCGTCTGGCTTCCCGTCTGGGTCAAGTTCCTTCACTGGTGTGGCCATGCTAGAGGTACCCTTGAGTGGGTCATGTCCTTAGTAATTGAGTCAATCTAATTATATAATACCTACATTTAGAGAATAATGGGCTCATCTCGGCTCCTAATTAATATTCATGGCAAGGGATGGATCACGAAATAGCTTTGCCGTTCTGTGGCTGTCATCAGTGGCTTTTGCGCGCATCTCAAGTGAGTATCATAGTTCTCTCACTGGTGCAGCATGCATATGACAAGAGGAAATCGACGTTTCCTACACGAAGAACCATTAGTCTTACCTCTAAGGGTAGATCAATTAATATATGGGCTCACATAGGGTCTGTAACAGTTATCCCTAGTGGCAAAAATTCTGTGAACAGTGGATACAGACAGACTCTGTCCCAACTCTGTTGCGAATAATACAAGTATGCTCTAAGGCGATACTATCCCGTAGATTTCGAAGATTAGCCGACTAGATTTGCCTAACGCGCAAGCTATTTTCGGACGATCCCCGCAACTTATTGACGTAAATCTCTTGATTCTACGTTACATGCTCGCTGTACGCGGCTCAAACAATATTTCTTATAGATGACTCAATTCTTAAAGCACTCCTGTCCTCTATGCAATTACTCACAAGCCAAAGTTCTACGTAGCACCAGAACAAGTATAAATTTACTAGCTTACATTTAACTATCTTAATGGCTCTCAAATACAACCCTGTAGAATATACCATAATAAACATTCATTCAACAATTCAATGACACTGAAAAACTCGCTTTTATTTCGATATTTTACGTTTCTCTCTTACTGTTTACAATAACACAGTATTCTTATGCTAGACATGACACACTTTGCACGTACTATAGGCCTGACATGCCCATTATATATTCATTATTGTTACCAACCCCAGATTATTATTATTATCATTATTTAACGTTACCGTTACTTTCATCAATGTCTTACGCCTAAATGGCCGTAAACAAATCATCCTCCAATCCATATTTTACCAAAATACGAGGGATGTGATCTCGTACATAAATGACTGTTAATTCTTAATCTTAGAGTGATGCTTCGTTGTATGGTGAGCTATTAAATCATATCATCATATTAAATCTGTGCTCACTTTCATTTTCGCTGGGTTGGTCCAGCACGCCAGCCACGCACCTGCCATGATGCTTGTCTTATGCCATCATGATATTATTCACACGACACATTGTATAAACTTTACATATGGTAATCATATTTTTCATTACTGGCTTTTTCACTTTGACACAATACACATTATTTTACCATATAAACATAAACACTTTTAAAAATCACTGTAATATAACTTTATATACAATTCTCGCACTATTTTCACACATGGATCCTTGATTGGATTCCCACTATCGCCTGACCTCAGAGATGCGATGCAGCTAACTCCTGACAACCGCTGGTCTCCATGAAAGTCTATCTTGCGTGTGTGTGTGTTCGACTCCTGTCACCTACAGTTTATATCTCCTCTACTGCAAATCTGTTCAATCCTATGTCACGACTACTTGTGACGCCTTCCAGGCTCCCGTAACTGTAGTGATCTATACATTTTACCTATGACAACACCTCCTGGTTATGTTCATTGTCTATAAACATCCTAAATTATCTCTACGCTGTACTGAATCTATACTCGCGTATGCTATTGCTTAAACGTCTGTTGTAGACTAAATCTTATACGATGCATAATTACTGTTAAGAAGCTGCATGATGCGCTTTCCATTGTTCACCGCTAATACATTTGAGCGTTAATACTTTATAAATTCCGCACACTTCCTTGCGTGATCCGGCAGCGTGCCAGCTCTCGGGTTGAGTCAAGACAAACTGAAGACGAACTGACTTCCCTGCTAAGCTTCTCCTATATAAAGCTCCCTTGTGAAACATAGTTCACTGGATTTCCAGGACCGACTTCCTTCTTGATATAATACATTTCCAGACAAAGTGAAGTATGATCCTTGTTTGTCTATGCGTGGATGTCCCAAAATCACTCGCGTGCAAGCAATCGCTTCGGAAAATTAATTACAATTAATTGCCTTCTTCCACGGCGTCATGACGCTACTCCGGTAATTCCCCTCGGCTCATCTACAAATCCTTGCTCCGTAGCGGATGAGGTATGTGCAGAGGTTCGTTTATGGATGCAGGCTTTAATTTAGGCGTGAGAACACCCTAAATTATCTTTCCTAGAATACATGCATCTGGGTGTAAGTTTCATTTAAATTCATTGCTCCATTTGGCTGTAATCAATTAATTTCTGTGGGCGACTGCCCTCATTCCACTTCTATGCCTTGTAAGACTGTGGATCCCAGAGCCATTAATCTTTGGCCGCTCCTCCAGTGCAGACGAAAATTAGTTCCTTGGCGTCACCTAGTAACGCCCCTTCGCTAACCACGATTTGTCAACTGTCAAGCTGGCCCGATTTCTTGAGCTCTCAGCATCTTAAACGTACATAGGCTAGTATTTTCCGCAATAATCCACCTTAAAAGCTATAATATTCCCGTTCTTGCCGTGAAATCCTGCTATTATACTTATATGCAGATATAACTCATTGATCTTCGGGTTAACTGTTTCTCTTCCCCCTCGGAGATCAATGATTCGATTCTGTGCAGAATCATGGGGCTGGTATTCTTTGATAACGACCCCATTTCGATGCCAGTCAGTCGTGTCTAATTGGGCACAGTATACGGGACGGTGTCGAAACGCTTCGCGCGTAGTCACTCATTTGTTGAATCTAAACGTGCGCTGCGTATTGTAAAATGGATTTACTTAGCCAGAAACCTTTCCTGGAGTGTACACAACAATTCACCAAACATTTATAACTAACAGACGAATGGTATATGACCTTATACAGGACTTGGTTGAAACGCTTCGCGTGTCATCGCTCATTTGTTGAATCTACTGGTGCGCTACCTATTGTAAAATGTATGTACTAAGCCAGAAACCTTCCCTGGAGTGTACATAACATCTCACCCAAGTTTCATCGATATCGGGTGAATGGTATATGACCTTATATTGGACTTTGTTAAAACGCATCGCGCGTCGTCGCTCATTTGTTGATTCTACTCGTGCTCTACCTATTTTTTAAGGGATTTACTAAGCTTCCCTGGAGTTAACACAAACTCTCAGCCTAGTTTCATCGCTATCGGACGTATGGTATAAAAAACGAAGATTGTAGTTTAACGTGACCGTGAATCTTGTGATTATGAGCCAAGGGCGACGTATGGTATATGAACGCATACGTGACTTTGTTGAAATGCTTCGCGCGTCGTAGCTCATTTGTTGAATCTACTCGTGCGCTGCCTATTGTAAAGTGAATTTACTAAGCAAGAAACCTTCCCTGGAGTGTACATAACATCTCACCCAAGTTTCATCGATATCGGGTGAATGGTATATGACCTTATATTGGACTTTGTTAAAACGCATCGCGCGTCGTCGCTCATTTGTTGATTCTACTCGTACTATACCTATTTTTTAAGGGATTTACCTAGCTTCCCTGGAGTGCACACAAAATTTCAGCCTAGTTTCATCGCTATCGGACGTATGGTATAAAAAAGGAAGATTGTAGTTTTACGTGACCGTGAATCTTGTGATTATGAGCCACGGGGGACGTATGGTATATGAACGCCTACGTGACTTAGTTGAAATGCTTCGCGCGTCGTAGCTCATTTGTTGAATCTACTCGTGCGCTGCCTATTGTAAAGTGGATTTATTAAGCCAGAAAATTTCCCTGAAGTGTACACAACATTTTGCGCAAGTTTCATAGCTATCGGACGAATAGTATATGAATGCATACGGGACTTTGTTGAAACGCTTTGCGTGTCGTCGCTCATTTGTTGAATCTACTCGTGCGCTATCTACTGTGAAATGTATTCACTAATTTTGAAACCTTCACATAAGTGTACACAACATCTCACCCAAGTTTCATCGCTATCGGGTGAATGGTATATGAACACATACGGGACTTTGTAGAAACGCTTCGCGCATCGTCGCTCATTTGTTGAATCTACGCGTGCGCTACCTATTGTAAAATGGATTTACTAAGTCAGAAACCTTCCTTGGAGTGTACTCAACATCCCACCCAAGTTTCATCGCAATCGGATGAATGGTATATGAACGCATAGGAGACATACACACCCACAGACAGACAGACAGACAGACAGATAAACTATCACGTAAAATTGAATTATATATATATATAGATTTAATGTATTTTATGATTAATTTTATATTGCATTTTTTATTTTATTTTTATTTAAATTTATTTGGTATTGTAATTTATGTTATTTATTTAATAGTTTTAATTTTTAAGTTAAAAAATTTAATAAATATACAGTACAAGCTGTACCCGGCATGCGTTGCAATGCCAATCAAAGAAAGTGTTGGCGTTGAAATTCTGTTTCTTGGACTGCTTTTGGATACAAAACATGTTTTTCAATTTCCGTTAACTGCCTCTAAGCTATCGTAAAATGGATTTTCTAATTTAGAACCATTCGTGGGAGCGTGCAGAACAACTTTCAAAAGTTTCATCGCAATGGGATGAATGGCATATGAACGTATACGGGATTTTGTTTGAACGATTCGTGCGCTGTCACTCATTTGTTGATTCTACTCGTACGCTACCTATTGATATATGTATTACTAAGTCGAAGCCCTTCCCTGGCGTGTACAGAATAACTCATCAAGGTTTCATCGCAATCGAAGAAGGTTATATGAACGCAATAGGGGATTATGTTGAAACGCTTCGCGCGTCGTCACCCATTTGTTGCATCTACTCTTGCGCTACTTATTGTGAAATGGATTTACTGAGTCGAAACCCTTCCCTGGTGGGTATACAATAACTGATCAATGTTTCATCGCAATCGGATGAGTATTATATGAACGCATACCGGATTTTGTTTGAACGATTCGCGCTCCGTCACTCATTTGTTGAATCTACTCGTACGCTACCTAGTGTAAAATGCATTTAATAAGCTAGAAACCGTCACGTAAGTGTCCGCAACATCTCACCCAAGTTTCATCGCTATCGGACTAATGGGATATGAAGACATAGGGGACTGTATTGAAATGATCCACTTGTCGTCGTTCATTTGTCGAATCTACTCGTGTGCTACCTACTGTGTAATGTATTTACTAAGCCAGAAACCTTCCTTGGAGTGTCCACCATATTTCACCCAAGTTTCACCGCTAACGGCAGAATGGTATATGACCGAATACGGGACTTTGTTGAAACGCTTCGCGCGTTGTCCCTCATTTGTTGAATCTACTTGTGCGCTGCATATTGTATAGTGGATTTACTAAGCCGGAAACCTTCCATGACGTGTACACAACATCTCACCAAAGTTTCATAGCTATCGGACGAATAGTATATGAATGCATACGGGACTTGGTTGAAACGCTTCGCGTGTCGTCGCTCATTTGTTGATTCTACTCTTGCGCTACCTATTGTAAAATAGATTTACTAAGCCTGAAACCTTCCCTGGAGTGTACACAACACCTCACCCAAGTTTTATCGCAATCGGATGAATGGTATGTGAACGTATACGGGACGTTGTCGAAACGCTTTGCGCGTAGTCACTCATTTGTTGAATCTTAACGTGAGCTTCGTATTGTAAAATGGATTTACTTAGCCAGAAACCTTTCCTGGAGTGTACACAACAATTCACCAAACATTTATAACTAACAGACGAATGGTATATGACCTTATACGGGACTTTGTTGAAACGCTTCGCGTGTCATGGCTCATTTTTGAATCTACTGGTGCGCTACCTATTGTAAAATGGATGTACTAAGCCAGAAACCTTCCCTGGAGTGTGCACAACATCTCACCCAAGCTTCATCGCTATCGGATGTATGGTATATGACCTTATATGGGACTTTGTTGAAACGCTTCGCGCGTCGTCGCTCATTTGTTGATTCTACTCGTGCTCTACCTATTTTTAAAGGGATTTACTAAGCCAAAAACCTTCCCTGGAGAGCACACAAAATCTCAGCCTAGTTTCATCGCTATCGGACGAATGGTATATGACAGCATACGTGACTTTGCTGAAATGCTTCGCGCGTCGTAGCACATTTGTTGAATCTACTCATGCGCTGCCTAATGTAAATTGATTTACTAAGCCAGAAAATTTCCCTGAAGTGTACACAACATTTTACGCAAGTTTCATAGCTATCGGACGAATAGTATATGAATGCATACGGGACTTTGTTGAAACGCTTTGCGTGTCGTCGCTCATTTGTTGAATCTACTCGTGCGCTATCTACTGTGAAATGTATTCACTAATTTTGAAACCTTCACATAAGTGTACACAACATCTCACCCAAGTTTCATCGCTATCGGGTGAATGGTATATGAACACATACGGGACTTTGTAGAAACGCTTCGCGCATCGTCGCTCATTTGTTGAATCTACGCGTGCGCTACCTATTGTAAAATGGATTTACTAAGTCAGAAACCTTCCTTGGAGTGTACTCAATATCCCACCCAACTTTCATCGCAATCGGATGAATGGTATATGAACGCATAGGAGACATACACACCCACAGACAGACAGACAGACAGACAGATAAACTATCACGTAAAATTGAATTATATATATATATATATAGATTTAATGTATTTTATGATTAATTTTATATTGCATTTTTTATTTTATTTTTATTTAAATTTATTTGGTATTGTAATTTATGTTATTTATTTAATAGTTTTAATTTTTAAGTTAAAAAATTTAATAAATATCTAGTACAAGCTGTACCCGGCATGCGTTGCAATGCCAATCAAAGAAAGTGTTGGCGTTGAAATTCTGTTTCTTGGAGTGCTTTTGGATACAAAACATGTTTTTCAATTTCCGTTAACTGCCTCTAAGCTATCGTAAAATGGATTTTCTAATTTAGAACCATTCGTGGGAGCGTGCAGAACAACTTTCAAAAGTTTCATCACAATCGGATGAATGGCATATGAACGTATACGGGATTTTGTTTGAACGATTCGTGCGCTGTCACTCATTTGTTGATTCTACTCGTACGCTACCTATTGATATATGTATTACTAAGTCGAAGCCCTTCCCTGGCGTGTACAGAATAACTCATCAAGGTTTCATCGCAATCGAAGAAGGTTATATGAACTCAATAGGGGATTATGTTGAAACGCTTCACGCGTCGTCACCCATTTGTTGCATCTACTCTTGCGCTACTTATTGTGAAATGGATTTACTAAGTCGAAACCCTTCCCTGGTGGGTATACAATAACTGATCAATGTTTCATCGCAATCGGATGAGTATTATATGAACGCATACCGGATTTTGTTTAAACGATTCGCGCTCCGTCACTCATTTGTTGAATCTACTGGTACGCTACCTACTGTAAAATGCATTTACTAAGCTAGAAACCGTCACGTAAGTGTCCGCAACATCTCACCCAAGTTTCATCGCTATCGGACTAATGGGATATGAAGACATAGGGGACTGTATTGAAATGATCCACTTGTCGTCGTTCATTTGTCGAATCTACTCGTGTGCTACCTACTGTGTAATGTATTTACTAAGCCAGAAACCTTCCTTGGAGTGTCCACCATATTTCACCCAAGTTTCACCGCTAACGGCAGAATGGTATATGACCTAATACGGGACTTTGTTGAAACGCTTCGCGCGTTGTCCCTCATTTGTTGAATCTACTTGTGCGCTGCATATTGTATAGTGGATTTACTAAGCCAGAAACCTTCCCTGGAGTGTGCACAACATCTCACCCAAGTTTCATCGCTATCGGATGTATGGTATATAAATAAATAAGAACTTTATTGCAGCCAATGGCCAAATTAATAAATTAACATTAAAAGACAAAAAAGATTGCCCTAGTCTTCACTAAAAAACATTGTAAGTGTGACCCGTCTTTGTTTGCACAACATCACGTGATACCTATCACACTGTTCTCCACATAGCAAACAGATGCACTGCTGGTCCGGCTGATGAAATCTCTTCTTGGTGCATACTTTAAAGTGAAAGCCATGCACCGAAAATCTCGTGACTATATGACGCAAATCGTACAATGCATTTGTCCATTCAGTTGAAAGCATCGCGGCAGTGCCGTAAAAGTCGTCCCATATGTCTTCTCTCTTCCTTTTCAATTCTGTCAGTAGAGTCTCATATCCAGGTGTAACGGGCAGCAGTAGGTTCAGTCTCAGGTCTTCAACAAAATATGGCTCTCTAGCTAGCAGGTAAACCAAACGGGATGGCGTGTACTTTGAAAGGCACAAAGCTCTCTTGAGATAGATGGATTTTACTCTTTCCAGATCTGCCAGGTGTTTTCTCTTGAGGTGTATCCATATATTTTCCAATCCATACGATGCAATTGGTGCTATTTTTACATGAAACAATTGGATTGCAGTCTTTAGGGACAATTTATGAATTTGTTTTATGTCACTCATCGCTTTCACTGCAGCGGTCAGCTTGTCTCTCATATGGATTGTAAAAACGTTTCCCAGAGTCTGCAAAGTTATCCCGAGATACTTAAAATGAGTCACCGATGGAAGAAGTCTGTCTTTATAGCTTATCTTTCCCCGCTTCCCTCCTTTCCTGAATGTCATCATAACTGTCTTGTCCTCGTTTAAGCGTAATTCATTGACTTCAGCCCAATCCACCAACTTGTTGAAAGCTCTTTGGAGATATTCCATACTTGATGATGATAGAACCATGTCGTCTGCGTATATATAACCTGACTTTGTCCGTCAATGTTGCTTCTACTATGTCCGCAGTGGCGATGTTGAACAACAGGGGACTTAGAGGGTCTCCCTGTAGTACACCATTAGTTTGTTGTATCGGCTTAGACTTGGAGATGTTGTCATTATTCTCCACACAATTCCAGCTAAGAATATTCCGTATTATAGTGGTCAGGTAGTGCTCCTCGCCTATGAATTTCTCCAATTTTTTCAATAGGATAGTTCTGTTTAATGTGTCAAAAGCCTTGCTGTAATCAATGAACACTGCGTTAAGTTTTCCACTTGGTGGTGCTAATGCCTCCTCTATTTCCATCTGAAGACACTGAATAGCTTGTAAGGTGGATCTACCTCTCCGGAAACCGAATTGCATATCTGGCATTTTTATATCCACGTGCTCTGTCAGACGTTCACATAACAGCTTCGTCAAAGTTTTGAAGAGTGTACACTCAAGAGCTATACCTCTGTATGCATTCGGGTCACTGGTATCCCCTTTTCCCTTATAAAGCATCTTAATTGTAGATCTCCTCCAGCTGTCCGGTATATTCCCACGGCGGATGCATTCATTTAAAATAGACAATATTCCCTCTTTAAGGACTGGTGCTACGCTTTTAAGGTGTTCATTATAGATAAAATCTGGACCACATGCCTTGTTATTCTTCGTACTGTTTGTCACTCTCAACAACTCTTCTTCTGTAAACAATTGTAAATGATCTGTTACATGGGAGTTTCCTGATGGACGTGTTTCCCTGTCTTGGAGAATAAGCGACAAATGTTCTTCCCAGATCTCCATTGGGATACTCCTTGGGAATCTGGGCTGTCTTGGGTTTAAAGCCCTGTAGGGGTTCTGTTCTGCTTCTTCAACAAGTTTTCTTTCTTCATTCTCTTGGTATGAAATCCGTGTTACTTTCAAGATGACCTTATATTGTCTCCTTTTTTCGCTATAAGGTTGAAGATTCTCTGGTGAGGAATATTGTAAGGCCTGATGCAAGGCTGTTAAAGCCACCTTACGGGCAATATAACATTCTTCATTAAACCACAGTTTAGATTTCTTCGCCACAACATGTACAGGATATGCTGCATGCAGAATAAGCTGTTCAATTTCATTCGTTGCAGCGTCAAGATCACCCATTGATATTAATTTCAAAATGGCCTGGTTGTCCGTGAGGTTTATCAGTTTCGTATCTATTTTTCTCGAGATCTTCACAGGCACATTTTCATTTTGGAAATTCTCTGGTTTCAAACTGAAAACCGTTACAACAGGAAGGTGTTTCCTCGTTGAATCCCTTATTATTCTTTGGCTTACAGGAACGATATGTCTCCTGTTTGTAAGGACTAAATCAATAGCACTAGATCCATTGTAGCATATATAGGTCATCTGCTGCGCGTCATTCACAAGAGTCAATCCTTCCCCTTCCGAGTAGTCTAGCACTGAAGACGTCTTGTGACATGTCTTATCAATGCGACAGTTAAGGTCTCCGGCCAATATTAAAGCATCATTTACTGTTGTCTTGTTCATTGCATATGCTATCTCTTCAATTATATCAACAGCTGACTTGTCAGGTTGAAAATAAACTCCCATGATTACACATAGTCTTGATTTTATCATTAGTACATTGTCTGTTTTATGTAAAATTCTGAATGGTGCTAGTTTGGCTCTAAGCAGACATGTAATTCCCCCTTTTGGTCTACCCAGAGGTCCCTGATTCGCTAGTATATTAAACGTATACGCATAGTTTGCCGTCCATTCTACTGTCAGCATTGTTTCTGTAAGTATCACAACATCATGCTCCGCAAAAACGTAGTCCGGTACAATCTTTGTGACGCTCCTTAGACCTTCCACATTCCATAGAAATGTTCGTAAAATCTCTGATCTACTTTTCGTGTGTGGAAAAGGCTCTATTTCCTTCCAAATCGGCTCCTCTGTTGTACAGTCCCTGTCTTCGAATACGAAAGGGCCTTACGAGTACATCCTTTGGCCAAAACTCTGGTTTCTCTGTTTCTTGAAGATACTGATATGGTACTCCTAATTTGAACGCCTTATTCGTTCCCATTGTTTTCAGTTCCTCACAAGTGGTATTACCACGTATACCCTTTTCTGAAAGGAAGCCTTTCAATTTCTCTGTCGTCGCTTGTTGAGAACATCGTCCTACATAGAGCCAGGCGAATCTTTCTCCTGCTTGTAGTGCTAAAACTGAAGATGTGTCTGTTCCAATTATGATCTGCTGACTTCTTCTTTTCCTCCTATTGCTCTCTACCAAAATAAAACCATCCTCTTTCTCAATTCTCCTCTCCTCTGTGTACTGAAATTCATTGCTTTTATGAACGCCCTGTGGCTTGCTTATTGAACCCACGTGGTTGATCAATTGTTCGACTGGAGACCGAGGAATTTCCAAGCTTCCATCATTGACCTCATTTGGTTTCTGCTTAGCTTCTCCATGGGATATGGTGCTGCAAACAGCTGTTGCTTTCGGGAATGATATTACCGTATTGTTTCCTTGATTGGTATGATCTGATATGGTGCTGCATACAGCTGGTGCTTTCGGGGATGATATTACCGTATTGTTTCCTTGATTGGTATGATCTGTAGCTGGCAGAGACCCAGGCTTACTGTTTCCCTTCACACGATGATATTCGTTTCCTAAGATTGATGAGATGGAAGGTCGACGTTCGTTGTGCAATTTACTAAGTGCGCTTGTCATTTGATCTATTTTTATGTTGATTTCTGCTCTCATATCTTCAAGTTCATTCTTCATAGTTTTCCCTGCTTTGTATAAAATGAAATCCTCTTGACATCCAGAGCAAAGCCATAACAGCTTAGATTTTCTTTATTGGATGGTTTAAGGGCATTAAATTGTCCCTGTTGCAATTCAGCACACTGAAGATGATGCCATTTCTGGCATATACCATCAAAAGCAACAGCATTCTCATTTTCTTCCACCCTCCGTTCACATATTGGGCACATATCCTCATTCCGTTTAGTATATGACTCTTGGGAAATACTACAAGGGTCTGCGGATGTAACTCGTTTCCTACAGGCATTATCCTTGCCATCTCTATTTTCCACCCTGAAATTACTCAATGAAACCGAGCGCTGTGCATCCATCTCTCCGTATACTCGCAGTCTTCCAGCAGCCTAAAACACTCCTTGCAAACTCACTCGTTCCGCAATGTACCGGTATTGGTGATCTGACCTTACGATCTACGTGGCTGTGATGTTTCACCACCAGATCCCAAAATGGCGCTCAGTATGTGTCTATCTCACAGTAAAGACAATAAGACAATTATATTCCTATTATCAAAGTACGTCACTTTGCTACACACGTGATGAATACTTTTCACTTAGCTACTCAATTTTTTAACAGTTAAATTCATTGAACTTACGAATTTCCCGAGTTCTTGGTCATATTAACACGGAACACGATCCAACTGGACTTCGCCTTTCTTTTGTTGCTCTAAGATGGTATATGACCTTATATGGGACTTTGTTGAAACGCTTCGCGCGTCGTCGCTCATTTGTTGATTCTACTCGTGCTCTACCTATTTTTAAAGGGATTTACTAAGCCAAAAACCTTCCCTGGAGTGCACACAAAATCTCAGCCTAGTTTCATCGCTATCGGACGAATGGTATATGACAGCATACGTGACTTTGCTGAAATGCTTCGCGCGTCGTAGCACATTTGTTGAATCTACTCATGCGCTGCCTAATGTAAATTGGATTTACTAAGCCAGAAAATTTCCCTGAAGTGTACACAACATTTTACGCAAGTTTCATAGCTATCGGACGAATGGTATATGAATGCATACGGGACTTTGTTGAAACGCTTTGCGTGTCGTCGCTCATTTGTTGAATCTACTCGTGCGCTATCTACTGTGAAATGTATTCACTAATTTTGAAACCTTCACATAAGTGTACACAACATCTCACCCAAGTTTCATCGCTATCGGGCGAATGGTATATGAACACATACGGGACTTTGTAGAAACGCTTCGCGCATCGTCGCTCATTTGTTGAATCTACGCGTGCGCAACCTATTGTAAGTCAGAAACCTTCCTTGGGGTGAACTCAACATCTCACCCAAGTTTCATCGCAATCGGATGAATGGTATATGAACGCATAGGAGACATACACACCCACAGACAGACAGACAGACAGACAAACTATCACGTAAAATTGATTTTTAGCCTATTTTCAATTTTGAAAAAATAGGCTTATGAGATCACCTTTTGTCCGTGTGTGTGCGTGCGTGTGTGTGTGTGTGTGTGTGTGTGTGAGGTGTGTGTGTGTGTCCCCCTAATAAAATCTAAACGGCTGTATCGATTTCAATGAAACTCAGTAAGTTCATAGCACTATTCCGGGCGACCTCGACAGTGCCCTTCAAATTTTGTTACGTGTCACCAATCCAACATGGCTGTGCGAAATATTTCACCAGCATTCAATATCTCCGAAACTATTCCCAATATCACCCTGGAATTTATTACGGTGATAAAGGGACCTACTATAAGTTCACCCATGTGACTTTTGAAAAACTGGTAACTACAATTCCAACATGGCGGCCACGCGAATTTGCGACTTTTAAATAGACGTTTCTCGCGACTTAACCAACCAAACGCAATAAGACATGGTACAGTATATATTAATACACAATGTAATGCACCGACATCTAACTTCGTTCAATTGTTTACATAACCACAAGATGGCGGATTTGTGAAATATTTCACCGGCATTCTATATCTCTGAAACTATTAACGGTATCACCCTGAAATTGTGTACGGAGATAAAGGGCGCTACTGGAAGTTCATCTATAAGACTTTAAAAAACCGGTTAACTACAAAACGAACATGACGCCCAAGCGAATTTGAAAATTTTAAATACACGTTTCTCGCTGTTTAATGTTCCAAACGCAATGCAATCTGGTACAGGAAATGTTTATACGCATTGTAATGCACTGGTATCTAATTTAGTTCAATTGTTTACATAACCTCAGGATGGCGGCTGTGCGAATGTTAAAATTAAGTTTTTATTACTTGTGTCGTAATCATGCGATCCAGGTGAAAGTTTGAATAATGAACCTACGTAATAATTCTCCTTTAATGGTACATGACTCTATTGCCAATACATTTAACAATCCAACATGGCGACCATCCGAAATATTTAGACGGCTCTGAATATCTACGAATCTATTATAGCGATCAAACTGAATTTTTAATGTACATAGGTGCTATGAACTTAAGTTCACCTATAGGACTTTAAATAACCTGGTGATCACAAATTCAACATGGCGGCGACGCGAAGTATAATATTCACATGGACGGTTCTCGCAATTTAACCATCCGAGTGCAGTGAAACTTGGTACAGTAAATCCTTATACGAATGTTAATCTAATTTATTTCAATTGTTTCCATAATCACAAGATGGCAGCTGTGCGAAATCTTAAAATCTCGTTTTTACTTCTTGTGTCCTAATCATGCGATTGAAGATTGAATGCTACACGTACACAATAATCTTCATGTAATAGTACATAACTCTAGGACCTACATATATAAAATCCAACATAGCGACCATCCGAAATATTTAGTCGGTTCTCAATATCTACGAATCTATTACAGCAATCAAACTGAAATTTTGTGTGTTGATAGTGGCAATTAACATAAATAGGATATATGAAAATAGGCTGTATAGTTCTTCACGGAACTACTTGTTATATATGTAGACAGTATTTAACTTTTTTTTCATTCTTTTACATCGGTTATTTTGATTTATTAGTTCATTAATTGTATCCATATAGCAGTACTTAAGCATGTTATTAATAACCAATGTATAAATTATGAACTTTTGATTTTAGGATGTTTTGTTGTCGGCAATATCAACGCAACATACGCAATTCTCATCAAATTGTACCAAATGCTCTAAAATATCTTCCTGCAATAGAATAGTATTTCTTCAGAAATATCCCATTTACTTAGAAAGTGACTTACGTACGAGAATATAAAAAGTATTTAACCTCTTGTAAAATTAGTCTGATAACTTGTGTTATTGTGGTATCTAGTGTGTGTATTTGTAATTCAAGTGAGGATTGGGAAGAAGACGGCCATGGCTTTAAGTTAAGAACCATTCCGGCATTTGCCTTAGGTTGATGTGGGAATCCACGGAAAACTACTTACAGGATGGCTGAGGTGAGAGTCGAACCCACCTCTTCTCAGATCTGCCTCACAAGATAGAGTGTATACTTCTCTCACTTTCCTCGTTAATGAGCGGCTCGGATTTGAAACTCAGCTGGGCGGCCATGTTTACATTCCTTGTCTGTGGGGACCAGGGCTTTACCAGATCCCCCAGGGGCTCACATCTAGTGGGACGTGGGTTGGCGACCACGGGGCCCCAGCTGAGTCCGGCATTGCTTCCCCTTACTTGTGCCGGGCTCCTCTCCGTCTTCTTTCCTGTCGACCTCACTTGGTCAACTCTTGTTCTCTTCCGACCCCGACGGTATTAGGGTATCCGAGGCCTAAGGAGTCTCTTCCTTTCCTGCCTTAATTGGCCCTTGTCACATCTTTTCTGATTCTCTCCTTCTGCGAGGGGTCAGCCTTCTTTTTCTTTTCATGTTATCTCCTGCCTTCTGCTCAAGGCCCTCAAGGAGGCCGGGTGTCTGTAGCCCCATCACTTTTGGTGCACCCTAGATAATGCTACACCCTCAGGGGCTCACGGCTGGTGAGTTCGGGAGTTGGCGACTCTGAGGGATTCCTGAGCTGGGTCAGTTTTCCCCTTTTGACCCTTTTCTTTGAAGGCGGACCCTCTCCTCTTTCACTTTTCTATCTGCCTTTCATGGCTCTCCTTCCTTCCAAGTCCCTCAATCCGCATTCTTCGAGGGTTGAGGGCATTTATTTTCCTCCTGTCCTTTATTTTCCTTCCATTTCTTCTTCTGGTATGTAGGTTAGTAGTTAGTTTTAGTTTTAAGTTTGCATTTAATTTTCATCTTCACGATCACCCAAACCATTAGGGGCCGATAGCCTAGATGTTAGGCCCCTTAAAACAACAATTATCATCATCATCAGCTTTACCAGAGGCTATGGTGGAGAGTTGACTACACAGTGGTATCAACTCTCCACCGTAGCCACCGAGAGCAAGCAGTGAGACTTGGCAGAACTACGTGCAACTGTCAAACACAGGAGACCAGACACACGAGCAGGCCGCCAGGACTGTACTTTGGAGTCCACGTGGTCAACAACCGTCAGCTATTGATCAGCAGCGAGCAATGGTTATTTTTGGTACTTGCTACCACCTTACGTTTGAGTCTCCGCTCGTTAACGAAGAAAGTCAGATTGTTTAAGCTAAACTTGTAGGTTAGATTTGATTAACGCTCTATTAAGGGGACATTATACTGAAATTTCTAACTTCTATATTTTTCATTGAATTTTTAGCCTATTTTCAATTTTGAAAAAAATAGGCTTATGAGATCACCTTTTGTCCGTGTGTGTGTGCGTGTGTGTGTGTGTGTGTGTGATTCGTGTGTGTGTCCCCCCCCTAATAAAATCTAAACGGCAGGAGCGATTTCAATGAAACTCGGAAAGTTCATAGCACTATTCCCGGCGACCTCGACCGTTCCCTTCAAATTTTGTTACGACTCACCAATCCAACATGGCGGCTGTGCGAAATATTTCACCAGCATTCAATATCTCCGAAACTATTACCGATATTACCCTGACATTTTCTATGGTGATAGAGGGAACTACTATAAGTTCACTTATGTGACGTTTGAAAACATGGTAACTACAAAACCAACATGGCGGCCAAGCGAATTTGCGACTTTTAAATAGACGTTTCTCGCGATTTGACCAACCAAACGCAATGAAACTTGGTACAGTATATGTTTATATACATTGTAATGCACCGACATCTAACTTCGTTCAATTGTTTACATAATCACAAGATGGCGGATGTGCGAAATTTTGTACGGAGATAAAGGGCACTACTGGAAGTCCATCTATAAGATTTTCAAAAACTGGTTAACTACAAAACGAACATGGCGGGCAAGCGAATTTGAACATTTTAAATAGACCTTTCTCGCGAATTAATGTTCCCAGCGCACTGAAACCTGGTACAGGAAATATTTATACACATTGTAATCCACTGGTATCTAATTTAGTTCAATTGTTTACATAACCTCAAGATGGCGGCAGTGCGAATTTTAAAATTAAGTTTTTATTTCTTGTGATGTAGTGATGCGATCGAAGTGAAAGTTTGAATAATGAACCTACGCAATAATTTTCCTTTAATGGTACATGACTCTATGGCCTATACATTTAACAATCCAACATGGCGACCATCCGAAATATTTAGACGATACTGAATATCTACGAATCTATTTAACAATCAAACTGCATTTTTTAATGTTCATAGGGGCTATGAACTTAAGTTCACCTATAGTGTGCCCAACTCTAGGAATGGGTATTCCAAGATTCAGACACCTAGATATCAAGGGAAAGGCTGTAGCCGCTTTTGAAAGTTCAGATATTTGAATATCGCGCTACATTGCTTCTCGAAGCATTTGGAAGGAATTTACCGATAGTTGGATGTCAAGTGACGTAGCGAGTAATAGCAGAGGTGGAGGCTATTTATTGATTAAATAGTTAACTATGGAGTAGAGACTTGAGACTGGGATCAGATTACTGGCACGGCCAAATGAAAGAGAATGCAATTAGTATCAAGTAAATCGGACCAGGGATTCAAGAGATATGATGATTTCCAGATATCAGGTGATGACGCGTGACCCTGACAGTTTTGAATAAAAGCCAGCTGGCCGAAGCAACTTCAGCTCATTCTAACACAAGCACTTGCAGAGCAAGTTGCATCTACGCTGAGCCAAGGCACATGGTTGCCGGATCTACGCAGAAGTTCTTTTCAAGTCGTGATAGTCACGAAAAGTGCTGCGCTACGAGTTGGAACTTAGTAAGTTTACGGCGAGGAGAATCACTGAGGTGATTGATTTTTCTACAGACATTGGTGGAAATATTTATATTTCTACAAGGACATATGCTAGACTTTGTCTAGAAATTAATACTTTGTCACAGTCCAGTAGTAACTTAATACTTGGATGTTTAAATCCATTTCAAGTCAGTTTTCATTTTTGTAACTAGTTAACCACTTCGATCTGTCAGTACACTGAAGACTAGTCTATAACGGTGGCGTTCATTAGTCTACGCAAGGGAAACTACAAGTTGCCTAGCGCATGGTAGATGGTGATATAACAAACCATGCCCCTGGGAACGATCTTCAGAACAGCCGTTATTTGCTTAGACTGTCAGTGTTTTTCTTGTACTGATAAGATTACCGTGAGTTATGTTACAACTGACATATCTAAGAAGAGATCACTTAGATCTGACCCCATTTAAACAAACTGTTATGGCTTTGATAGAAGCCCATATTAAAATGGAACCACAGTTTATTCAAACGTCAAAAGATACTACCACTATGTCTGACTAGACGAATTGTGGGTATATGATGGCGGCGGATACAAGGATTGTACGTGCTTGTCCGATAGGGCATGTCTATGGATAAATCTGGTAGAGACCAGGTTTACTACGCTTCAAGACCATCAAGAAATGTAAGCCACATTTGAATTATATTATGCCTAGCTAATTGGAACAAACTATTTTTTTCTGCAGATGACCAACACATTTTCTTTTCTTCGTATTTAAATCTTGCAATGATTTACAAAAGACTTGTTAGAGTTATTCTGAGTATTTTCAGCACTCAGAACAGTTTAGGATCGATGACCGAGCATTTCGAGCATTTATTTGAATTTTTCATATTTTTGGGAAACCACGGAAAACAACCGATGTAACTGTAAAAGTTAAATTTATTTTTGTTGAGGAATGGATATTTTTTCCATATTCGAAGGTTCGAACATGTGAATTCTCACATAATGAGATGATAATTAAACATATTTAAAATAATAACAAATTATAATAATAATAAAAATCCACTAATAATAATAATAATAATTTTCATAATTTTTCTAAATAATTCTTGGATATTATATTTTCTAATAATCATATGTATTGAGAAAGAGCCTATGAAGTAGTTCAATCATTTCTAGTCTGGAACAGGAGATTTTCCGAAGGATAGTGGTTAGCGCAAGCCCGCATTCAACCAACATGTCAGTTCTGGTTGAACAGTTGATATTTGCAATGAGCAAAGTATATTTTTCAGATAACACGGAGAGGCATGAAACGGGAAGCAATTGATATTTGTATCAAATAGGATATTTTTGTATTTATATAAAATCATGACGTAAATACACTCGAAAGTGAAATAAAGATTTTCATAAGTATGGTCAATTCACGGGTTGAACTGAATGGTAAAATAAAATAAACTTGTAAGTTTATTAATCTTCCAGTGTTGATAACAAGCAAAGGCTTGATTTATTGTATAAATTTTGGGAAGAAAATTTATATGTGTGGAGTAGTTGAAATGCCATTCCCAGGTGCGCATGTTTAAGTCGCAGGAATGAAGGTTTTTTCGAGCATCAATCAAATAGCAGGTTCGATGGCTCAGGTTTATAGTAGGAGTATTGGAACTACACATTTCGTCGGATGAATGACCCGAAGGTTATTTCTTTAAAACCATCAGTTCTTATTTCAACCTTGTTTACGAATTCCATTTAGACTTTGATTTTGCTAGAACCCGGATTTGTCATGATAGTAGTTTATTCTTCTTCAGAGGAAGACCTTTGCCGTTGTTGTTGTTGTAATATTGTGTTCTTACACAAATAATAGAATGGGCCACTGCCAATTAAAAATAATTCTTTAACCACGAATAATTTGAAGGATATTTTCAATCCTAGTGCCATGAACTAAATGAATTCATTATAAAACTACAATTCTAATTTCCGCATTCTGTCGAAGAATTGCAAGTTGTGAAAGTTGCTAAAAATGGCCATGAATATAAATATTTTTTATAATAATGATTCCAAGTGGAAAATTGAATAGTTGAATGGTTCAACCATTTATTGATCAAGTTGATGATTCAGAAATCATGTATTTTGTTAGGAACTTGAAGTTCATAATCGAGTCACTTCTCGAATGTTTAATGTCAGAAGAACAATTAATTGTTGTTGTGCTTCGCACAAGTTCTTCGATGCTATGCTCAATGGTCAAATACTTTTCAGATGTTATTAATATATGTAAATAATTTGTATTGCTTCGATGATGATAATATTTTTCGACGATATATTTTTGAAACTGGAAAACTAAGTGAAAGTTTAAAATTCTGTGAACATTTATTCTACGAGTGTTAATATCATGTAAATATTCAAACAGTGATCTACGATATTTCCAGTATAGACAATTAACTTTGAACTGGAATTAAATATTAATAATTTTGGAACACAGTCTACAGGACTATTAATCGGACTTGTGTTTCCAAAAAAGATTGTCAAATGTGTTTGGAAAATTTCTGTATATTGTGTGTAAATAAGAGTGTGGATCGCCACACGTGGATGATGCTGCTTTGAGCATCTTTGCAGTCGATTTTAACTTCAAAATAAACTGAGATAATTTTACCAGATGTGTCATACCCAATTAAATCTCCTTCTATCCTTATTGTTGCATTGAGCCAAAAATCAGTAAAGCATTTTTTTCATTTGATGTCGTTTTTGCGATTTGCTTTAACCCATCTGGCGCCCCGGGATATTTTGATTCTTGTGCTGACTGATTATTGGTAAAATGCATATGTGGTCGTGCGGACTCCGGTCTAAACGGGCACATAAAATAAGATAGAGAGAGAAATGGCTTCGAACGTGGGTCCCGATTTAGACATGGTCAATCGCATGCCGATTTGAAATTGTGATAATTTTTATAGAAATATTTTGGGAGTTGAGAGATGTCTGGTTTGGATGAATAAATTAGTAGGAAACCCAATTAGTGGGGAAAATTAAAAATTTAACTTGGTTAATAATTAGAATGGGTTTGATTATTTCTGATAATGGCTTAACCATTAGGGCGTCAAGTAAATTCAGTATAAACGTTCGATGACTGGATATACACATTATTAGAATCCAGGTGGAGGATATTTGAGAACTTGCATATTTTTCTTGTGATATTGTGGTAAATGTAATTCGTAAAAGTAGAGAATTTTGTTTTTCCATCACGTCGACATTAGGACAAATCTCATTTTATTATAGTGTTCCAATTAGCTATTCATATTTCTTGTTCTAGTTATAAGCTTGTGTTTGCCACTGTTGTATACCCCTAAGTTTTGACTAATAATTGAAATTATGGAAGAAATGATGAGGATGATGAGGAGTTTGGAGGAGAGTTCAAAAGAAGCTGGACTGCGTGTAGCAGCCATTATGAAAGAAAATACTGAGGCTTTAGAAAAGAAACTTAAAGAAAATTCTGATTCTTTAGAAAATAAACTTAAAGAAAATTTGAATGATAAACTTAAAGAAAATTCTGACTCTTTAGAAAATAAACTTAAAGAAAATTCTGATTCTTTGGAAAATAAACTTAAAGAAAGTTCTGATTCTTTAAAAGGTAACTTAAAAGAAAGTTTAGAGGATAAACTCAAAGAAAATTCCGATTTGTTAGAGAGCAGGTTAAAAGATAACTTAAAGGAAAATTTAAATAGCAAATTTAATTCAATGGAAAGTAAATTTAAAGAGAATTCTGAAATTTTGAAAATGACACTTGAGAGTAAAATGAATAAATTATGCGATAAAACACATGAGCTCGAAACTTCATTAGCTACTAACGCTAGTTTAATGGACGATAAATTTCGCGATGCCGATCTTCGATCCCAAAGCTTAGCTGATAGGATAGAACATGGTCTTAGGAAAGTTGGTGAAGACATGGTCAACCTAGAAGTCAGAGTGAAGAAGGAGAGTAACGAGATGGGAATTCTAGTTGTTCAACGTTTAACGGAACAATTCAAAGAACTTGTCATGGGAGAAATAAGAGAAGGTGTGATTAATGAGTTACAAACTGAAATCAAAACCACAGTTGTCAATGAAATTAAAGACACACTCAAGCTGGAGAATCAAGAGGGAATCAAGGAGATTAGGGAATCTTTGTCATCCCATATTGAAGTAATTGCCAAGGATATCCAAGCAACTCAGAAGGACATATCAGACATGACAGGGTCATTGAAAAGTCATGAGACTGTTATGAACCAGATATCCATTGATGTTAAGGAGAATTGTAAAGAAACTGAAGCAATTAAGAAGATGGCAGAAGAAAACCAGAAGGAACTTGAGGCTATGAAAACTCAAATCAAGGATGAGAAACAGTCTGATCATCTGTTGAAAATGCCAAATGTAAGGGGAAAGGAACAGATACAGATAAATCTAGGAGCAACTAGAGACACGGATAGTCAAAGACAGGATGAGGTCAGGACAGTATTTCAATCCAACCCCATAACTGTATTTAAGAATGTAGAAGACAAGCCTTCTAAATTTTCAGGGCGAGATTCTGTGACACATGTGGAATTTTTGAGAGAAGCAGGGGATTACCTGAAAGATTCCAAGATCCCTAAAGAAAGACAGATCCGAGTGATAGGGAAGTTTTTGGAAGGTCCTGCACTTCTTTGGTTTAGAGCTTTTAGATGCACTCTAACCACTTTTGAGGAGTTTTCTCGTGGGCTATTGAAAAAGTTTTGGTCCCCGGAAACCCAACAGCAAGTTAGAGCAGAGTTATATTCGAAGAGATTCTCGACGTCACAACCTACTCGATACTCTACGTACTTTTCTGGACAGCTGTCTAAACTTCAACATTTAGATCCGCCGATGCCAGATAACGAGTTGATTACTGCATTGATACGTCAGTTTCCAGCAGACGTCCAGAGGACTTTGATCGCTGCTGATATCTATAATATGGAACAATTTGATGAAGTATTACAGAAGCTGGATCATACAAACGCTCAATTCTTCCATCAGAAGGGAGTAAAGAATAACAACGCTGTGTATGCTGTTATGGCTGATAGTTATTCTCAGACACCTCGAGAGATTCGAGAGGGGCGAGAAGAGAAAACGCCGAGGGAAGATCCAAATAAGAGAGGATGGAACCAATACAGTAACAGATACAGTTACAAGCCATATGCGAGACCGGATGGTGGTAATCGATATAATACTCGATGGAGAAGACCACGAGATAGTCAAGGAAGGTACCAGGAAAGAAGATACTATGGTAGAAACAACTACAACAACAGAGGGAATGTGGATGATCGTCAGTCCAATGAAGAGTTTAACAAGGAGACGAGGAAAAACTTGGAAGCAAGACACCAAGATAACTTGCAGTTTGTGGAGCAGAGGCCCAATGAACCAGGTCCATCGGGAACACAACAATCCCGGGGGAATGGTAATAAAAAAACAACAACTTCGAATTCACAGTAGAAGATAGAATTTTGATCACTTTCACTTCCAGAATTATTAAATGGCAAGCAGAGGATGATGACTTAATTCAACAGAATGACGAACGAAAAGAAATGGGTACAAGAATTAGAATGCCAATCATATCATGCGAAGTATTCGGTATGCCTGTCGATACTTTGATCGATACTGGGGCTATGCTTTGTCTGGTGAGTGAGAAGCTTTATATTCTGTGGAAGCTCAAAGAGAATTTAGAGGAGATTCCAGTATCAGGAATTAAGATCCAAGGAATAATACCCAATAAAATATCTCTGTGTAAAACACAATTATACTTATGTATTACGATTGGAGGACATGATTTCCGACATGTATTTGTTGTAATGAAGGACATGGCTTTTGACATGATATTGGGAGCAGATTTCATTCAGAAATATCAAGCAGTGATAGACATGAAGACAGAGACGATCAGATTCAAGAATACCGAAGAGATTAACTTCGAGGGAAAAGAAGAGGAAGACATCGAGGAAGATGCTCAATGGTCTCTGATTTTTCATGAAGCTGAAGGAAGGGAAGTCTACACTGAGAAGGAGTCCCCAGAGCTAGGGAAAATTTTGGAGGAGTATCACGATATTTTTGATATTAAACCTGGTGAAATTGAAGATTTTGAATATTGTGGAAGTAAACAATAATGGAAGCTATGAAGTAGCTAATACACGAACTGGTAACATCGTGGGAACTTATAATGCATCGAATTTGAAGATTTATTTTTCAAGAACCAAATGATTTAATGTGTAGATAGGAAAAATAAAAATTTTTCAATTTTTATTTTTTGCTAGGTGTGGGGTGGATGTGCCCAACTCTAGGAATGGGTATTCCAAGATTCAGACACCTAGATATCAAGGGAAAGGCTGTAACCCCTTTTGAAAGTTCAGATATTTGAATATCGCGCTACATTGCTTCTCGAAGCATTGGGAAGGAATTTACCGATAGTTGGATGTCAAGTGACGTAGCGAGTAATAGCAGAGGTGGAGGCTATTTATTGATTAAATAGTTAACTATGGAGTAGAGACTTGAGACTGGGATCAGATTACTGGCACGGCCAAATGAAAGAGAATGCAATTAGTATCAAGTAAATCGGACCAGGGATTCAAGAGATATGATGATTTCCAGATATCAGGTGATGACGCGTGACCCTGACAGTTTTGAATAAAAGCCAGCTGGCCGAAGCAACTTCAGCTCATTCTAACACAAGCACTTGCAGAGCAAGTTGCATCTACGCTGAGCCAAGGCACATGGTTGCCGGATCTACGCAGAAGTTCTTTTCAAGTCGTGATAGTCACGAAAAGTGCTGCGCTACGAGTTGGAACTTAGTAAGTTTACGGCGAGGAGAATCACTGAGGTGATTGATTTTTCTACAGACATTGGTGGAAATATTTATATTTCTACAAGGACATATGCTAGACTTTGTCTAGAAATTAATACTTTGTCACAGTCCAGTAGTAACTTAATACTTGGATGTTTAAATCCATTTCAAGTCAGTTTCCATTTTTGTAACTAGTTAACCACTTCGATCTGTCAGTACACTGAAGACTAGTCTATAACGGTGGCGTTCATTAGTCTACGCAAGGGAAACTACAAGTTGCCTAGCGCATGGTAGATGGTGATATAACAAACCATGCCCAGGGAACGATCTTCAGAACAGCCGTTATTTGCTTAGACTGTCAGTGTTTTTCTTGTACTGATAAGATTACCGTGAGTTATGTTACAACTGACATATCTAAGAAGAGATCACTTAGATCTGACCCCATTTAAACAAACTGTTATGGCTTTGATAGAAGCCCATATTAAAATGGAACCACAGTTTATTCAAACGTCAAAAGATACTACCACTATGTCTGACTAGTCGAATTGTGGGTATATGATGGCGGCGGATACAAGGATTGTACGTGCTTGTCCGATAGGGCATGTCTATGGATAAATCTGGTAGAGACCAGGTTTACTACGCTTCAAGACCATCAAGAAATGTAAGCCACATTTGAATTATATTATGCCTAGCTAATTGGAACAAACTATTTTTTTCTGCAGATGACCAACACATTTTCTTTTCTTCGTATTTAAATCTTGCAATGATTTACGCAAGACTTGTTAGAGTTATTCTGAGTATTTTCAGCACTCAGAACAGTTTAGGATCGATGACCGAGCATTTCGAGCATTTATTTGAATTTTTCATATTTTTGGGAAACCACGGAAAACAACCGATGTAACTGTAAAAGTTAAATTTATTTTTGTTGAGGAATGGATATTTTTTCCATATTCGAAGGTTCGAACATGTGAATTCTCACATAATGAGATGATAATTAAACATATTTAAAATAATAACAAATTATAATAATGATAAAAATCCACTAATAATAATAATAATAATTTTCATAATTTTTCTAAATAATTCTTGGATATTATATTTTCTAATAATCATATGTATTGAGAAAGAGCCTATGAAGTAGTTTAATCATTTCTAGTCTGGAACAGGAGATTTTCCGAAGGATAGTGGTTAGCGCAAGCCCGCATTCAACCAACATGTCAGTTCTGGTTGAACAGTTGATATTTGCAATGAGCAAAGTATATTTTTCAGATAACACGGAGAGGCATGAAACGGGAAGCAATTGATATTTGTATCAAATAGGATATTTTTGTATTTATATAAAATCATGACGTAAATACACTCGAAAGTGAAATAAAGATTTTCATAAGTATGGTCAATTCACGGGTTGAACTGAATGGTAAAATAAAATAAACTTGTAAGTTTATTAATCTTCCAGTGTTGATAACAAGCAGAGGCTTGATTTATTGTATAAATTTTGGGAAGAAAATTTATATGTGTGGAGTAGTTGAAATGCCATTCCCAGGTGCGCATGTTTAAGTCGCAGGAATGAAGGTTTCTTCGAGCATCAATCAAATAGCAGGTTCGATGGCTCAGGTTTATAGTAGGAGTATTGGAACTACACATTTCGTCGGATGAATGACCCGAAGGTTATTTCTTTAAAACCATCAGTTCTTATTTCAACCTTGTTTACGAATTCCATTTAGACTTTGATTTTGCTAGAACCCGGATTTGTCATGATAGTAGTTTATTCTTCTTCAGAGGAAGACCTTTGCCGTTGTTGTTGTTGTAATATTGTGTTCTTACACAAATAATAGAATGGGCCACTGCCAATTAAAAATAATTCTTTAACCACGAATAATTTGAAGGATATTTTCAATCCTAGTGCCATGAACTAAATGAATTCATTATAAAACTACAATTCTAATTTCCGCATTCTGTCGAAGAATTGCAAGTTGTGAAAGTTGCTAAAAATGGCCATGAATATAAATATTTTTTATAATAATGATTCCAAGTGGAAAATTGAATAGTTGAATGGTTCAACCATTTATTGATCAAGTTGATGATTCAGAAATCATGTATTTTGTTAGGAACTCTAAGTTCATAATCGAGTCACTTCTCGAATGTTTAATGTCAGAAGAACAATTAATTGTTGTTGTGCTTCGCACAAGTTCTTCGATGCTATGCTCAATGGTCAAATACTTTTCAGATGTTATTAATATATGTAAATAATTTGTATTGCTTCGATGATGATAATATTTTTCGACGATATATTTTTGAAACTGGAAAACTAAGTGAAAGTTTAAAATTCTGTGAACATTTATTCTACGAGTGTTAATATCATGTAAATATTCAAACAGTGATCTACGATATTTCCAGTATAGACAATTAACTTTGAACTGGAATTAAATATTAATAATTTTGGAACACAGTCTACAGGACTATTAATCGGACTTGTGTTTCCAAAAAAGATTGTCAAATGTGTTTGGAAAATTTCTGTATATTGTGTGTAAATAAGAGTGTGGATCGCCACACGTGGATGATGCTGCTTTGAGCATCTTTGCAGTCGATTTTAACTTCAAAATAAACTGAGATAATTTTACCAGATGTGTCATACCCAATTAAATCTCCTTCTATCCTTATTGTTGCATTGAGCCAAAAATCAGTAAAGCATTTTTTTCATTTGATGTCGTTTTTGCGATTTGCTTTAACCCATCTGGCGCCCCGGGATATTTTGATTCTTGTGCTGACTGATTATTGGTAAAATGCATATGTGGTCGTGCGGACTCCGGTCTAAACGGGCAAAATAGGACTTTAAATAACCTGGTGATCACAAATCCAACATGGCGGTGACGCGAATTATAAATATTCACATGGACGTTTCTCGCAATTTAACCATCCGCGTGCAGTGAAACTTGGTACAGTAAATCTTTATCCGAATGTTAATCCACTGGCATCTAATTTATTTCAATTGTTTCCATAACCTCAAGATGGCAGCTGTGAAAAATTTTAAATCTCCTTGTTAGCCTATTTTCAATTTTGAAAAAATAGGCTTATGAGATCACCTTTTGTCCGTGTGTGTGTGCGTGTGTGTGTGTGTGTGTGTGTGTGTGTGTGTGTGTGTGTGTGCGTGTGTGTGTGATTCGTGTGTGTGTCCCCCCCTAATAAAATCGAAACGGCTGGAGCGATTTCAATGAAACTCGGGAAGTTCATAGCACTATTCCCGGCGACCTCGACCGTGCCCTTCAAATTTTGTTACGTCTCACCAATCCAACATGGCGGCTGTGCGAAATACTTCACTAGCATTCAATATCTCCGAAACTATTACCGATATCGCCCTGAAATTGTGTACGGTGATAAAGGGCACTACTAGAAGTTCACCTATGAGACTTTCAAAAACCTGGTGACTACAAAACCAACATGGCGGCCAAGCGAAGTTGAGACATTTAAATAGACTTTTCTCGCGATTTAACTATCTAAATGTAATGAAACTTGGTACAGCTAATGTTTATACACATTGTAATGTACTGGAGTCTAATTTAGTTCAATTGTTTACATAACCTCAAAATGGCGGCTGTGCGAAATATTTCACTGACATTCTATATCTCCGAAACTATTACAGATATCACCCTGCAATTTTGTACGGTGATAAAGGGTACTGATACAGGTATACTTATGTATATTTCATAAACCTGTAAAGTACGAAACGAACATGGCGACCAAGCGAATTTAAAATATTTTAATAGACTTTTCTTGTGATTTAACTCTCTGAGCGCAGTGAAATGTGGTACAGTAATTGATTTTGCAGATTGTAATGCACTGCCATCTAATTTACTTCAAATTGCTTACATAACCTCAAGATGGCGGCTGTGCGAAATTTTAAAATTAAGTTTTAATTTCTTGTGTCGTAATCATGCGATCGAAGTGAAAGTTTGAATAATGAACCTAGGCAATAAGTGTCCTTGAATGGTACATAACTCTATGGCCTATACACATAACACTCCTAAATGGTGAGCTCCCGAAAATTTAGACGGTTCTCAATATCTATGAATCTTTTACAGCAACCAAACTGATTTTTTTTATGTTCATAGAGACTATGAACATATGTTCACCTATAGGACTTTCAGGAACCTGGTGAGCACAAATCCAACATGGCGGCGACGCGAAGTATAAATATTTAAATGGACGTTTCTCGCGAATTAACTATCCGAGTGCCGTGAAACGTTGCACATTAAATGCTTATACAAATGTTGATCCACTGGCATCTAATTTATTTCAATGGTTTGCATTATCACAAGATGGCTGCTGTGCGTAATTTTAAAATCTCGTTTTTACTTCTTGTTGTCTAATCATGCGATTGAAGTTTGAATACCACACGTACACAATAATCTTAATGTAATAGTACAAAAATAAAAATCCAACCTGGCGACCATCTGAAATATTTAGATGGTTCTCAATATCTACGAATCTGTTACTGCAATTAAACTGAAATTTTGTATGTTGATAGTGACAATTAACATAAGTAGGATATATGAAAATAGGCTGTATAGTTCTTCACGGAACTACTTGTTTTTTCTTGTGTCCTAATTATGCGATTGAAGTCTGAATGCTACACGTACACAATAATCTGCATGTAACAGTACATAACTCTAGGACCTACATACATAAAATCCAACATGGCGACCATCCGAAATATTTAGTCGGTTCTCAATATCTACGAATCTATTATAGCAATCAAACTGAAATTGTGTATAACATAACATAAGTAGGATATATGAAAATAGGCTGTATAGTTCTTCACGGAACTACTTGTTACCATTTTTTTCTGTGATAGCCCTTTTCAAGTAAAGTAATGTTACCAAGTTTGAATATTGTACCTATAAGAATTTCTGAGTAGGAGTTTCTTAAATGCCATTTTACCACCATCCTTAAATATTTTTCCAATTGGTACCACATTTTCCACAAACCTTCTTAATACCTATGCTAACAAAAGTTAGTGTCACAGTTTGTTGTTTGACAAACACATTAGCATGTAGAATTTTTTTTAAATGTAATGTTGACATTTTTTTAAATATGATTGCAAACTAATATTTGTGCGCCAACTATCTAGCTACTTCTGTGTAAAATTGTACTTGTATCAGGCAAAAACTGCATGACAAGGGACTTTTTTAATGAAAGAAAACATTAAAATTTTGTTAAGCCATAAAATGCAAAATAAAACTCTACCCAACTTCACACACTTTAGAACTGCCCTGCACTACAGGTATGCCCTTCAGACTGCTTTCTTTTCTCCTCCAGTGATATTTTCATCACCTTCTTTTTTTCTTAGCCCCTTGCTGTCACCTGAGCACCTTTTCCTACTTTGTCTTATGCACTTTTGGTCTCGCTGGTTACCGATTTTCACAGCGTAGGTGGGTGCTGGCTTCCCTCTGATGGACTGTAAGACTTCAAGTGTTCTAACACACCCCATGTTTAACTCACTCACAGCACTCACAATACTAAGCAATTACTACCAGTAGCACTATAAAACAAAAATTGAAGTAATATTATGAAATAAATTTCAGCGCAAGGAGTGAAACCATGGTTATTAGTAGGGCTCGGATTTGAGCATATTTGCATATTTTTTCCTGAATAGTACACATTGAAAGAAGCTTTCTCTGGTATTTTCACCTCTCTGAGACCAACAGAATTGAAATTTATCGAGCATATAAATGCATAAAACCACGGTTTTCAGAATAGAAGCTTTTAAATGCATATTCTTGTGGTTTTCTGTCGAAATAGTTTGTTTTTCTTCGAATTCTCCCCGAATTCGGGCCCTGACCATCCTTAAGGTTCGAAAACAGAAATAATTATTGAAAAGCCTATCTGGTGCGATTAATAGAACTGCAGGTTGTTAACTTTTAGTGAGGTCGTTCTCGTCATTGAAACTTTTATTGACTGATTTAGGAAAATCATTCAAAACTGAAAACATAGAAAAAATTCTTGTTGTACAGACCAATGCAGTTCTACTTCATTGACTCGCCTAATTCTGAATATTTTGTAAATGAACTTTAAAACTGTAACATTTATAAGAAAACTTCTCTTATATATGCTTGAAAAACTTGAATGCGAGTATATTGCAGTGTATCATACATACAATTAGAAAATAAAGCTCGTATATAAAGTTATGTTATTGGTTTTTTCGTTTCACTTTCCTTTCTATAGTTTTTAACGGTGTTTTTCGAGCATATTCTGCATATTTAACCGCGTATAATGGGGGTTTCGAGCATATCTATCGTGCATATCATGGATTTTTCGAGCATATAATGGGGTTTTCGAATATCTATCGAGCATATAATGTGTTTTTCGAGCATATCTATCGAGCATAAAACACATGGTTATCGAGCATATCTGGAGATTTTATCGAGCATATCGATCCGAGCCCTAGTTATTAGTATTTATTTCACTAATAATGGATCACATAGTATAACAACTGAGCTTGAGTTTCAAAATATCACCTCTGCAAGTCTATTCTTCAATAGCATTTGAAATCCCAGTAAGGAAGACTTCAGAAACACATAATTTCTTAGCAGCAACTGGACGGGGCGTGTCGAGTAGCGCATGGAGCAATTAAATGCCACCGCAGCGCCATTTAGAAATGGTGCTGAAGACTTTAAAAATGGCGGTATTTAAAAAATAAAAACATTTTTTGATAGAGGATATATCCGGGTATGTTTTAGTGCTATAAACCCAAATTCGATATTTTCCTCGAAATTCATGAAATTTCAGTATAATATCCCCTTAAGGTCTAACGTTCACCGCCAGGTGGCGGTTGGGGTGGAAGCAAAGGAACAACCGTACTTGAAATTCATCGTCTACAGTCCTTACCTGAATTACAGATGACACACCCTAATACAGATTTAAATATCTTGGTAGAGCCAGGAATCACTCACGGATCTCTGGGGTGACAGCCAAGAACGCTAGTCGCTACACCACGAAGTGGACGATCAAATGTATTGGTTGGTTGGTTTTAGTTTAGGGGCTGAGACAACGTGGCCATGTAGCCCTATGTACTTTGGCTGTGTGTAGAATCTGTCTGATAACCGGTGTCAATTGTGATGGCTGTTAGGGTGTGTTATCTGTAATTCAGATAAGGACTGTAGACTATCAATTTCGATTAGTTCTTACTTTTGCTGCCAACGCAACCGGCACCTGGTGGCGAACGTTGGAACTTAATAGAGCGTTAAACAAATCTAACCTAAAAGTTTACCTTACACAATTGTAGCTAGTGGAAGGTTGCACGAAGTTCTGTCCATTTTCGCTGCTTTATCTCAGTGGCTTCGGTGGAGAGTTGACAACACTGTGTTGTCAACTCTCCTCCGTAGCCTCTGGAATAGCCCTGGTCCCCACAGACAAGGAATGTAAACATCGCCGCCCAGCTAAGTTTCAAATCTATGACATGGGCCCGACGGCTTTACTTCCCCTCCAAAGGAAGGCATACTGAGGGATTTTTAACGTTCTTAAAAATTCCGACGACTTCAGCTGGGCATGAACCCGCAATCTTGGGCATAGAAACTCAGCATGCTATCAATTAAATCAAATCAAATGTATTAAATCTCGGAATAATTCCTCAGTGACCTCAATGGTCTAACCAAACTGCCCGGCTGGCACATGATTCCCGCTAACCGAAGTTTCAAACCCCTGATATTGACCGTCATGTGTTGAAGAGGGAATGCTATTTTCACTGAAGTTCCATCCTCCCCATTAATCCCGTCACATGTGACAAGAACAGCATTTCAGTCAGTGTCAAACACACGTTTGTATGTGGGTGTCGTCTGTCGGCGGTATATCGTATCTTTTCATTATCTTGACAACAACACTCTGTCTGCTACAGAATCTGCTTGTAGTTCCGATCAATAGTAGGCTACTGTAATATTACGCCAGCCGAAGATCTGTAAACAATAGCTTATTCACGGCACCGAGGTAGCTTGCGCCTGCAAGCTCAGTGATGCATTCCGTGAAACGGTACATACGGAAGTGTTGCCTGCCTAACTACTACAAGGCGTGAGTCATGCCGTGCTTCATCCTCTGCTTTCGTAGTGGAACAACAGATGTCGGGCCCGGTCTATCCGTGGAAATGACGAGAGTGCTTTTGCTCGACGTGAACACTGAATGGAATGGAACACTCAGTACATTGATACTGAGCGGTGAAGCATGGTGTTGGCTACAGATCGCACAACATGTATCTGACACCAACACAGTGTAATAATAAATAATAATAATAAAAATGATAATAATAATAATATTCGATTCCCGGATCTGTCTAAATTTTAAAGTCTTCTTGTGACATGATACGGGATTTTCCAGCCTCATTATACCACAATTAGAATTTACCTAGAATGTTGTTAAAGAACAAGGAGTAGAATGGTTAACTTTAGGCACTCAGGACAACTTGACCATCATCCTCGTGTAGTTGGATGCGTGTTGAGCTTGTCTGGCAACCTGTGTTTCTGAGTTGTCTGTAGCTGTGATTATCAGGGGCATGGGTAAGGTAGGTGCCACGGAATTTGAAATGAGACCCATATATCCCAGCATTTACCTGAAAAGAATGTGGAAAAATTACATTCCGGATAGCCGCTGTCAACGTTGGGCTTATTGCAGCTTCCCATCGCCGTCGTGATAAGCGATCTAACACGCACGGTTACGTCCCGGGATGGAGTATCAAGGATATGACCACAGTACCATACGTAATCTCCGGCTCAGCATATGTAGTGACATCTCCAGGGCTCTAATGCACAGTGGGCTAAAATCGAAAACTAGGGGGACAAACTTATTTTTACGTTTTAATCATGAATTTAGTGTGAAAGCAACGTATATAATGTGTTTACTTTACAATAAACATCAGTTAAGACTCTTTAAGCTACGGCTACAAGTGCAAGAAATTGTCTATGACTAGGAGTTGGATAGAGCATTCAGTTATCTCTTCAGAACAATTTTCTAACCCTAATTTACTTTTCACAAAGTCACATAGTTCTACTTTTGACATAATCGTCGAACCCAGTGCTTCAAACAGTTGTAAACGTCTGAGAACTGGTTGCGCGGCATCTTCTAAAACGTAAAATAAGTAAGTTGCAAAAAGATGCACACAATCTTATAACAGGCGTAAACCACAAGACTGTACCTACATTTCAACATTAAGTAGAAAGTGACTCAGAGTGACGCGACATACTAAAAATCTAAGTGAAAATATAATTTTAAAAATATTAGTTAAATATTATATAATGCAAATACAGCTAAAATTACGTAACAATTACGCCCATTAATTACTGAAACACGTTAAAAAGATCATACCTTCAGCTGCATGTTCCATCTTAAAGCATCACACTAACCACAAAGGCAACCAAACCACAGTCACTTACATTCACCCTCCAATTCAGACTGCTCGAACAGTGGTGACAGATTTACACTAAGATGCGTTTATATCCCAGAATAGTGAGCGGCAATTATATGAGAATGCTGTAGAAGTAACACATTTTTAGCCTACTTTTCACATTTTGCAAAAATGAGGAAAAAGTAGACTTATGAGATCGGGCAAATGTCTGTCTGTCTGTCTGTCTGTCTGTCTGTCTGTCTGTCTGTCTGTCTGTCCTTCTGTCTGTCTGTCTGGCTGTGTGTGTGTCCCCCCCTATCAACTCCTAAACGGCTGCAGCAATCGAAAGAAAATTTGGTAGGAGTAAAGATCTATACCTGAATATCTCACGGCCATATTTGAAAATGATGTCAGCCCTACCAACTGCTAAAAAATCGCAATTGAAATTTGAACTCCATGTTGGATATCTTGGAAAGCATGAATGGGAGCTATTTCAAAATTGGCACACGTACAGATCATAATATTTCAGTTTAATTTCCAGGAGGCCAAACATGGCAGTGTTGCCAAAATGATTATAAGCCTCCTGATAGGTCCAATTTTTAAATGCATATAACTTCTACACTATCAAGCGGAATTCAACCAAATTTCGTATGTTGTATGTGTACATAACCAGATATGACTGAGCGTATTCTTAAGACCCAACAGGGCTGCCAACTGTTAATAAATGCTCCTAATTTATTTTATCCAAATACCAATATATCAGAAAGTATGCAAGCCGACAGCTTTAAACTATGCACACGTATAGTACCTGACATTCTATATTAATTTGGAGTAACTTATATACGTCAGTGCTACCAACATGATTCTAAGCCTGCTGACAGATCCAACTTTAAATACATGTAACTTCCATACTATCATTTGGATTTCAACCAAATTTCGTATGTACTATGTGTACCATAACAGATATGACTATGCGTATTCTAAGGAGCAACCTGGGCTGCCAACTGTTAATATGTGCTGTCCCTATTTTTGTTACCCTAATATCAATATATCAGAAAGTATGCAAGCCAATAGCTCTAAACTTTGCACACGTATAGTACCTGGCATTCTAGACGAATTTGGAGTAACTAATATACGTCAGTGCTGCCAACATGATTCTAAGCCTGCTGATAGGTCCAATTTTAAAATGCATGTAACTTCTATACTAACTAATGGATTTCATTCAAAATTGGCACAACAATAGATCATATTATGTCAGATTATTTCTGACCAATACATGCATGACATTGTTGCCAACATGATTTTACGCGCGCTGTTAGATCCAATGTTTAACTGCATGTAACGTCCATGCTGTCCAGTGGACTTCAACCAAATTGTGTATTTAGTACCGTAAGAGACGGAACTAAGAATATATTCAGTCATCAGGGCTGCCAACTGTAGTGCTCTATTAGGATACATTATGCCAGGTATACAGTATTTCGAACTAATTGGAAATTTCGATATTAGCAACTTAATTTCGTCATTATTCTAGATAGGTTCATATTCTGTAGAATAATCATTGGCATGAAAAGTAGGCTGTATAGTTCTTCACGGAACTTCTTGTTATTTTTTTATTTTGTCTTCCTAGATTTCGATTTTGACCCACTGTGCAATGGGGCGTCTAAGATCCGTATGGGTATATCAATCAGATTATTATTATTATTATTATTATTATTATTATTATTATTAGGCGCCCACCTCACCGTGGCACACACTCTCTTGGAGTGTGTGAACTTGGCCGATCTGCGAAGAACACTCAAACTACCTAACGCCCTCTCCCTTGTTCTACGTGATGACGGGCCGTCAGTAGACCTCGTCATCTGGTTCATGAGGACGAGTGGCTACTTTTTAAAGTTTTAATGTAGTTTGAGATTTTTAGTTTAGTTTAGTTTGCTTTATGTTTTTATTGTGATCATATCTATTTTTAATATTCAAAATGCCTTATTTGTTTTATTGTTCTTTTATCATCCTCGTTTATTCTTCTTTTATCCAAATAAAACATAATATTGTTGGGGCTCACTGTCTGTTTTATACAAACGATTTTCGTTTTCATTCCCGGCAGTGGGTTGTTTTGTCTTCATCATTTCATTAGGGGCCGTTAACCTAGTTGTTAGACCCCTTAAAACGAGAATTATCATCATCATCATAATAATAATTATTAGTACTAGCGGACCTGTGCGAGAACTCTCGCATAATGGATGTGTGCGTCCCCATGTGTACAGACTACCCGCTCGGTTTAGTGCTCTGCGGGCTGTAGGCTACAGATTTCTCTCAGGGGCTATCGTCTTGTTTATTTGTTGAAAAGCACTTTATAAACAAATAAATTATTTCCGTTGACTTTTCCCAGAAATGCAAGATTTTTCCTGTACTATTGAGTCGATTTGGAAGATTTTGGTACAAACCACAACTTCTAACTCCCTCTGGTTTAGGAGCTTGAGTTTTGTGAAACATACACCTTAGCCTTAGCGTATTATATAACAAGATTATTACTATTGGTCCAGTACTTCTCTGGCAGTTGTTCACCGTTGTGGAAGAATCCTGCACGAGGTTTATGAACAACCCCTTGACGTTGCGTCGTACTGCTTTTTCTGATTATTTACTGTTACGGAATATCAAATGTAACGTTGATGAAAGGTAAATAGACTACTTCCCATACTCGCTTCTCTGTAGCAGCGCTCTGCGGTAATGTCAATATTGAGCTACAGAGTCATGGAAAATGAGACCTCCGTAGATTGGTAAATGATGTCCGAGAGGCCTTTTAACTGCAGAAATTGAACCGACTGTTCTGAGTATGAGTGACCTTTGGAAGTCTATTACAGTGAGCAAGATTTTATTTTCTAGAAGTTGGAATTTTCCACTTGTTCTTGGACGTGTCCAGAATTTGTATGACCTGTCAAATTATGATATCTATAGTAATGTGTGTATTTCTAATTGACGCGACTGGCTGCGTGGCGCAGTGGCAACGTTCTCGAGTGCTGTGCTCAAGGTTTCAGGATCGAAACTTGGTGCAGTCAGTTGGCATTTGAGGTTGCGTAAATGCGAGGGAGCCGTGACAATAGATTTACTGGCACGTTTAAGATCCCCTTTCGGGCAAAATTCCGGCACCCCGGCTTCTTTAAAAGCCATAGTTGTTAAAAGGGACGTAAAACAAATAACATTATCACTTTCCTGGTTAACGAGCGGTCACTCAAACGTAAGGCAGTAGCACGCGCCGACATTAACCATTGTTTGCTGCTGACCAATAGCTGATGGTTGTTGACAGGTGCGGATCTAGAGTTTGGCTTTGGGGGGAGGGGGGGTCACAGAATCGAAATTGTTAAGAATAAGAAGTTCCGTGACGAACTAAATAGCCTACTTTTCTTAAAATTAAGTTTCATGCCAATGAGTAATCTACAGTATATGAACCTATCTAGAATAATGACGAAATTAAGTTGGTAATATCGAAATGTCTAATTAGTTCGAAATATACCTGGTATAATGTAGCCTAATAGAGCACTACAGTTGGCAGCCCTGGTGACTGAATATATTCTTAGTTTCATCTCTTAAGGTACAGAATACAAAATGTGGTTGAAGTACAATGGACGTTACATGCAGTTAGACACTGGATCTATCAGCCCGCGTATAAGCATGTTGGCAACAATGTCATGCGAGTGCGGGTCAGGAATAATCTGAAATATTATGATATCTTGTTGTGCCAATTTTGGATGAAATCCATTTGTTAGTATAGAAGTCACATGTATTTTAAAATTGGACCTATCAGCAAGCATAGAAACATGTTGGCAGCACTGACTTATATTAATTACTCCAAATTAATCTAGAGTGGCAGGTGCTATACGTGTGCAAAGTATAGAGCTGTTGGCTTGCATACTTTCTGATATATTGTTATTAGGGTAACAAAATATAGAGGCATTTATTGACAGTTGGCAGCCCTGATTGCTCTTAAGAATACTTATAGTCATATCTGTTATGTTACACATAGCACATAGGAAATTTGGTTGAAATCCAACTGATAGTATAGAAGTTACATGTATTTAAAAATTGGTCCTATCAGCAGGCTTAGAATCATGTTGGTAGAACTGAAGTATATAGGTTACTCCAAATTAATCTAAAATGTCAGGTACTATACGTGTGCTTAGTTTAAAGCTGTCGGCTTGCATACTTTCTCATATATTGGTATTTGGATGAAGAAAATATAGAGAGCAATTATTAACAGTTGACAACCCTGGTGGCTCTTAAGAATACACTCAGTCATCTCTGTTTATATGCACATATTACATACAAAATTTGGTTGAAATCCATTTAATAGCGTAGAAGTTATATGCAATTAAAAATTGGACCTATCAGAAGGCTTAAAATTATTTTGGCTACACTGTCATGTACGGCCTCCTGGAAATTAAACTGAAATAGTATTATCAACATGTGTGTCATTTTTGGAATAGCTCCCATGCATACCTTCCAAGATATCCACCATGGAGCTCAAATTTCTATTGCGTTTTTTCAGCAGTTGGTAGCACTGACATCATTTTCAAATATGGGTTTGAGATATTCCGGTATACGTCTTTACTCATACTAAATTTGGTTTCGATTGCTTCAACCGTTTAGGAGTTGATATGGGGGAAACACACACAGCCAGACAGACAGAAGGACAGGACAGACAGACACACATTTTCCCGGATCGATCTCATAAGTCTACTTTTTCCTCATTTTTGCAAAATATGAAAAGTAGGCTAAAAATGGTATCATTAACAACGCAATCACAAAATAACCAAACGTACAAAACCAGACCAATTTTCTTTGCAAGCTACATGGATAGAAATTTGATGCGTTTAGCGCACCGAAAATATTCGTACAAATTGCAACGGCGTGTTTTGCGACTTTTACATCGAGCTTCGAGAAAAGTATCAAGGTACGTTACAGTTTCGGCAAGTCGAGTTGGTACCTACAAAGGGAGAAAGTCACAGCATAAATTGCCAACCAAGCTTGCAGTTTGGACGTTGGCAAAATTTGTTGGTGCGAAAAAAGCTCCAAATTCCTATCCGTGCAATGCTGCACATTCATCGTGACATCACTATAGACATCGATTCGGTAATCACAAGGTTTGCTAAATAAAATAGACGAGTTGATTTTGTTATATAAATAATCGTTTTTATATAACAGGTATGACGTTGTAAATATGTACAGTTGTAACAGAACATAATAACTGCAACAAAGATATTTTCAGTATTGAATAAAATGAAAAAACTGTTTTTCAGTTAAAATTCATTAAGTTTTATTTGTCTGGTTATTGTGTTTTCGTTTTTTGAATTTGCAAAAAAAAATTGGTCTCCCGTGACCCCCCCCCCTCCCCCCCCCCCCCCACCCCTTGAAACCACGCCTGGTTGTTGAGCCGGCCTGGAATGGATTGTGAAACAGAATGCATAAACCAGATTATATGGGTAAGAGAGATCACGATTAGAAAATTAGGTCCAACATTCAAAAAACAAACTTAGCTAAGTATTCTTTTTATAAACAGGGGTATTCAAACATGGAATGAGTTACCTGAAAAAGTCTTAGAACCTTTTCCTAACAGTTTAAAAGTTTTCAAGAAGAAATTAAATGTTGCATTCAGGGAACACAGAGACATTACGGAGAGAAATTGAGATATACAGCCACCAGGTTTTACCTAACTGTAACAGTACCTATTAATAAATAATAGAATGCTTTCTCTATCACTCTCCGTGGACTGCTAAGTCCCACCCTAGCGGCTAGCTCGCGTGTCACGCAGGTATTAAGTGACCAGTGTTGCACATCTGCACGTAGTTCAGTCAAGCCTCGCCGCATGCTCTCAGTGGCTACGGTGGAAAGTTGACAACGCTGTGCCTCGCGCTGGGAAAGCCTTAGCTCCAGACAGCCATGAAATGTTAACATATCCGCCCAACTAGATTTCGAAGGCGAGCCGCAAGTTAACGAGGAAAGTGCAAGATTTATAAAAGGGACGTAAAATCAATAACATTAATAACATTTTACCAGTTTTGTCGCACGAGGCCAAGTGAATCCCATTCCAACGTTCAGTGTGTGTCTTTGAGTCTTCAGTCCTTTGGCTAGTTTGATGCAGCGTTCCATGTGTTCCTGTCTTGAGCTAATCGTTTCAACTCTACATAGCTATCACACCTTACATCCGAGGCAATGTGTTTAACATATCCTAACCTTGGTCTACCCCTACAGTTCTTGTCCTCGACCCTTCTTTCCATAACTAAGTTTGCTATTCCTGGGTGTCTTGGTATGTGTCCTACCAACCTATCTCTTCTCTTTATTATGTAAGAACCATCTCCATTTCATTTGTAGGTGAAAAGAAACTCTACCTGGACTATTTACTTGTCAAATACTCCAACTTGATGGTGACATTCCATAAGAAGATATTCTTAGCAAGTCATTTGATATTCATTTCATATAGAAGGCGACTACCAACAAGTAAGAAACATCTTCAGTTCATTTACAGGTTAGGAGAGGTTATATCTAGACACTTTACTTGTCTCATATTCCACCGAGAAAGCAACTTTTCATAAGAAGATATTTTTGGCAAGTCAATTGATAATCATTTCATATTAGTACATACATGTTTTTCCACACATTATGTTCACATGAGAATCAGATAATCTACAGAGTGAATTATCATTTTGATGTTTTTGACTGATTTTTGCGGTATTTGGTTACGTTTTTCCTCGATAAAATTTTCAAACTGAAACGACGATTTACGTACCTTTTTTTATATCTACATTTTACAAAAAGAGAAATCTATATTATTCGACATATTAATAGAATATCAAAATAGCAATTTTAAGGTATTTTTCCATTTGTATGTCAATTGTTATATTTGATTGTTTTCATTATTTTAAAATTTAAAACTGTAAGGATATCCATTTTTGATACAGTTAATTAGTTTTTAAGGTCTAGTATTTTTTCATGCTGATGATGGAATCATTGATATTCCGAAACATGTACGTTTAATACTGTAATTAAACCACATTCTTTAGTGTTTGACTAGGCGGTTTTAATAAGATAGTTATTAGCAGTCACCAGAAACATTTCTCCTCTCCCACTTATCTTAATACATCTTCATTTGTTTCTTTATCTGCCCATCTGATCCTCACCATTCTCCTGTAACACCACATTTCAAACGCTTCTATTCTCCTCTTTTCTGCTCCGACAAGAGTACAAGTTTCACTTCCATTGAGTGGCACGCTCCAGACCAAAGGTTTCAGTCCATAAACAAGTAGTTCCGTGAAGAACTATACAGCCTATTTTCATATATCCTACTTACAGTATGTTAATAGCCTTTATCAACAATCAAAATTTCAGTTTGATTGCTGTAATAGATTCGTAGATATTGAGAACCGACTAAATATTGCGGATGGTCGACATATTGGATTGTTATAAGTATAGTCCATAGAGTCATGTACCGTTAAAGGAAAATTATTGAATAGGTTCATTATTCAAACTTTTACTTCGATCGCATGATTACGACACATGATATAAAAACTTAATTTAAGATTCGCACAGCCACCATCTTGAGGCTATGTAACCAATTGAACTAAATTAGATACCAGTGCATTACAATGTGTATAAACATTTCCTGTACCAAGTTTCATTGCGTTTGGATCATTAAATCGCGAGAAAGGTCTATTTGAAATTTTCATTTTCGCTTGGCCGCCATATTCAATTTTTAGTTAACCGAGGTTTGAAAGTCTTATAGATGACTTCCATTAGTGCCCTTTATCTTCATACAAAATTTCAAGGTGATACCGCTAATAGTTTCAGAGATATAGAATGCCAGTGAAATATTTCGCACAGCCGCCATCTTGAGGTTATGTAAACAATTGAACGAAGTTAGATGTCGGTGCATTAAAATGTGTATAAACATATACTGTATTAAGTTTTATTGCGTTTGGTTGCTTAAATCGCGAGAAACGTCTATTTAAAAGTCGCAAGTTTGCTTGGCCGCCATGTTGGTTTTGTAGTTACCAGTTTTTCAAAAGTCACATAGGTGAACTTCTAGTAGTTCCCTTTATCATCGTAAAAACTTCCAGGGTGATATCGGTAATGGTTTAGGAGATATTGAATAGTGGTGAAATATTTCGCACAGCTGCCATGTTGGATTGGTGAGACGTAACAAAATTTGAAGGGCACGGTCGGGGTCGTCCGGAATAGTGCTATGAACTTAGCCGAGTTTCATTGAAATCGCTCCAGCCGTTTAGATTTTATTAGGGTCATACACACGAATCACACACGAACACACACAGACAGACACACGGACAAAAGGTGATCTCATAAGCCTATTTTTTTTCATAAATGAAAATAGGCTAATAAATATGATGGCAGAGACAGGAATCGATCCCGGAGCTGCGTGCCGACAGCCAGCAATACTAGTCGCTACGACAAGTGCTAGACTCATGTTGAAATACTGCCTGTAGCAAGTTGGAACGTTAATTTCCCCTGACTTACAATTGAAGACGCCAGAACACTGCAATACATGTACTGTAATCCCCACCCCCGCATCGCGTGACGGGAGAACATAACCTCATATCTCTAGCGCCCCTCTCAACGGTTCGTTACTCACTCTGTCACGATACGCTATGTTCGTCATCATTCCTGGCATTTCAAAACAGCTTTATGAACTTTCCAGTTCGTCCATCTTGTAGCGTTGTGGCTAGCTGTCACCATGGAGGTCCGGTTTCGATTCCAGGCTACGCCACAAAATTAAATTCTAGTCTGAGAGCTGGAACGGGACTTATTCCGCCTCTTGATGCATAACTTAGGTCCGATTCCGAAGCCATTCTAGAAGTGATTTCCCGTGTTACCCACGTCTTGTCCAGCTGAATGCCGGGATGATACTTAAATTAAAATCACAGCTGCTTTCTACCCAAATCCTAGCTACTGTTATACTCGCGGCCGGGGGGCTTCGGTGGCGTAGTTGGCAGAATGCTGAGCTTTTATACACAAGATTGCGGGTTCAAACCCGGCCGAAGTCGTCAGAGTTTTAAGAGCGGTAACAATCCTTCAGTATGCCTTCCTTCTGAGGGGAAGTAAAGCCGGCGATCCCACGTCATAGATTTATTGCATGTAAAAACCTTCCACTAACTACAATTGTGTGAAGCAAAATGTGTAAGTTAGATTTGATTAACGCTTATTAAGTTCTAACGTTCGCTGCCTGGTGCTGGGTGCGGTGGCATCTAGTAGCCAACTTCGCAGCTAGGTGTCGTTGATGGTAGCATTTGGTATCAAAAGTAGGAACTATTTGGAATTGATCATATGCAGTCCTTACCTGAATTACAGATAACACACACTAATACAGTCATCACAATTAACACCGGTTATCAGACAGATTCTACACACACCCAAACTACACGGGGATTCATGACCGCGTTGTCGCAGCCCCTAAACTGAGGAACCAACCAACCGTACTCACGGCCAATCGTATTGGGCAAAAATGTGTTGGCCGACTGAATTATTCTGACTAATAATAATTACAGTTACACACACTACTGCAGTCAACACAGGAAATAAGCTTTTCATTCAAATTGAGCACACACCCAAGTACACGGGGATGATGACCAAAGTGTTCCAAGCCCCTAGAACGAGCTGACAGCAACGTTACAGAAATTCAGAGATGTATATTCAATGAATAATTGAATTTTTACGATCGTGTTGATGGTACTTCTCGGGTTCAAGCTCCGTGAACCTGAGGGGACTGTGGATCGCACACAATGATGATAAGATGTGGGGGGTTCCCGGTCCGTGCGTAGTAACAGAATCAAATACATTGGTCGGTGACACACTCACTCATTCACAACACCACAGTGGTTTGGGCAAAGGCCCTATGTTAGCAATATCGGAATAGACAAGAATTCCAGATAACTCAGCGGGCTGTTGACAGGCCCTTCTCTTCTCGCCTGCCACGTCACCTCTACCCTCAAGTTCACAGCGCTTTGACCCGAGCTCTACTTTAGTAAATGGAAAGCTACAGCTATTAATTAATGGTAAGTTATTGGTTTTACGTCCCTTTTAACTACTGTGGCTTTTAGACACACCGGGGTGCCTGAAATTTGCCCCGAAAGTGATCATTAACGTGCCAGTAAATCTACAGACATGGCTCCCTCACATATTCCCACCCTCAAATGCCAGCTGACTGGCAACCTTGCGCACAACAAGCGAGTACGTTACCGCGGAGTAACGCAGCTAGCCATACAACTATTAAGTTGTGGATTCTACAGAGTGTAGAAGCTATCTGTTGTTGAAGATTCTTTATGGGTTTTACGACATCATGGTGATGTAGCCCCTTGTACCTGGGTGTGTATGGGTTTGAAGTTGTCTGATAACCTGTGTTATTGTGATGTATATACCAGTGTGTGTACTTGTAATCAGGAACCGGCCGTGACCTTAAGTTAGGTACAATCCCGACATTTGCCTGGAGTAGGAGTGGGAAACCATGGAAAACGACTTCTAGGACTGCTGAGGTTGGATCCTAATCCGCCTCTTTCAAGTTTTGTCTCATGAGGCTGAGTGTATCTCGTTCCAGCCCTGAGACGAGAATTAAATTTTGGGGCGTGGTGGCTCAGCGGTCTAGCTGTATGCCTCTCACCAAGGCGGTCTGGGTTCGATTCCCGGTCAATGCATGTGAGATTTTCGAAGTGAAATGCCATGTCCTGTGGTTCGGATTCCACGTAAAAAGGAGGTCCCGTGGCTCATAATCACAAGATTCACGGTCACGTAAAACTACAATCTTCCTTCCTTCCTTCCTTAGAATTAAATTTCTTGGCAGAGCTGGGAATCGAACCCTGGCATTCGCGGTGACAGCTAAGAATGCTAGCCACTACGGAACTAGGAGGACTACAATCTATCAGAGGTGTCCATACAGCACGCAGACTGCACGCCAGCGTGCTTCTAGCGCTTACGGCCTAGCAGCGGTAGTGGGGGAAGACTAAATTAGGTCTGCCTCACTTTCCCGTCTCACTCCCTCTCGTACTACCGTAGCTGTGTTGTGATTGATCGGTCAAACATCAAACAGTATTCAGTATATTGTAAATATGAAAACAAATTGACACAAAACAACGGACAACCAACGCATTGGACGAACAGTTCGTTTCTTTACATTATATTCGGTGCGGTAGTGATCCCAACTTGACTCGGACAGAAATGGCGAAGAGCTGTCGCAGCGCCGGCCAAGAGAGGCAGGAGACAGCCTGCTGGCGTACGGACGTCGCTGATTTAGATCGTCGATGGAGAATTATAATGCCAAAATTTACGGGATATATAAAGGAATAAAACACATATTTTTTTTACTTTCAACAGATAAAAAGCAATTTTCTAATACTTTTGCATTCAATCTATCGTCTTTCCAACTCACAGTACTTTTGTTTTGTTCTGTGGTATATCGGATGGTCTGAAGGTAACATTATAAATTACAGTATAATCCAATAACGTATTCGTTTACATTTCTAGTACGGGACGGATGAGAGGCGGTCAGTGCTTCCTGTTTGGCGTGCTGCGCTGCCTTAGGCGCAAGGGATATTAAATTACAGTCACTGGCTGCTCTTCTGAGAGGACGTGTCTGCACATCAAAGAGACCCCTCAATATTGAGTTCGAACTCATTACAGATGATGCTAGGGGTTCAAAGGAAATTAATTTGCTTGCGCTGCTATAGTGCGCAAGACTAAGGGCCAGGCTATCTCCAAGCTTGTACCCCACCGTCAGCCGCTTACCTATTGTCTACTTCAGGCAAGTGCCAGAACGGTATTTTCTAATAGACAACGACCTCATTTTCAAAACTCCTTGCTCAGTTTACGTTACTTAATTTCAAGTCTTACGACCTCCTCCAATGAGGAAAGCGTCAGAAAGAGCAAACAAAGGTAAAAGAAAAAATATCCCCCTTATAGAATCTGACCTCACTTCATTCGCGACCACCTACAAACAGGAATAAAATGATGTTAAAATACAATTGTGTAGTGATAGAACACCTTCTGAATTGTCGGTAAACTTAATTAAGTATTTACATTTATTTCATTTATTAATATTAATGTTATTTATTTAATTAATAAAATTTAATTAATTCACAATTTACTTATTTTTTGTTTATAATTATTTATTGATTAATTACCTTAAAATGTATTGTATGTTATTTTATTTTATTTTATTTTATTTTCCTACAGTTTAATTTTATTGAGGTTTTGAATTCGTTCTTTGTTAATTACTGCTAACGAACGTGTATATTGTTATACAGTACATATTTTAATCCTTCATGTGATTTATTTTCTTTTAATGTTGTGTTGTACATTTTGGAGAATAAGAATATTTATTTTATTTTAAATTTATTTTATTTTATTTCATTTTATTAATTCGTAACAAAACTGATCTCTGTGATTGTTGATTACCGTGGCAAGGAAGTCGATGACATATAAGAGCACCTAAAGTCTACGTAAAATTGTCTTTCCGTATGTACATTTTGGATTCTCTGCTAATACTTCGTGTATAACCGGGAAGAGTTGTTTAATGATCAAGTATACAAAATAGGAAGCGAAAGAAGAATGGTTGAAAGAGAAATGTGCAGGTATAGAAAATTGTCTGAAATTAGGAAAAGTAGACACAGCTTATCGAAGGATTAAGAATACTTTTGGGGAAAAGAAGACTAAGTGCTGTAATATTAAGGACACAAATGGAAAGCCTCTAACAGATAGGGAAGAAAAGGTTGAGAGATGGAAAGCTTATATAGAGAGTTTGTATAAGGGAAAGGAGATTGAGAATCATGTAATAGAAAGGGAGGAGGAAATTGATGAGGATGCGAAAGGAGATTTAATATTGAGATCAGAATTTGATAGAGCTTTGGAAGACTTAAGCAGGAACAAAGCACCAGGCATAGATGATATACCTATTGAGTTGCTACGCTGCATAGGAGATGAAGGTCTGATCAGGTTATTTCACTTGGTGTGTAGGATTTATGAGACAGGTGAGGTACCCCCTGATTTCAAGATACCAAAGAAAGTAGGAGCTGACAGATGTGAAGATTACCGTACAATCAGCTTGATTACTCATGCTTCAAAGATCCTGTCTAGAATAATTTACAAGAGGATTGAAAGCCAGATAGAAACGGAGTTGGGTGAAGACCAGTTTGGTTTCAGGAGAAATGTAGGAACAAGGGAAGCTGTACTAAGTCTTAGGCTGATTTTGGAAGGTAGAATAAGGAAAGATAAGAGAACGTTCATGGCTTTTGTAGACTTAGAAAAGGCTTTTGATAACGTTGATTGGACTAAATTGTTTGACATTTTGAAATCGATTGGAATAAAGTACAGGGATAGGAGGGTGATATACAATATATACAAAAACCAGACAGCAGTCATTCGAGTTGAAGGACATGAGAGAGAAGCTGGTATTCAGAAAGGTGTAAGGCAAGGCTGCAACTTATCACCCGTACTTTTCAATCTTTACATTGAACAAGCAATGAAGGAAATTAGAGAAAAAATTAAAGTGGGAGTGAAGATTCAAGGAGAAATAATTTCAACTCTGAGATTTGCTGATGACATAGTCATCTTGGCCGACAAGCCTGAGGATTTGAATGAGTTTTTGAATGGTATGGACTCCGTCTTACGGAAAGAATTCATGATGAAAATTAATAAATGTAAAACAAAAATACTGGAATGCAGCCGAAATAAATCAGAAACCTTTATGGAGATCAAATTGGCAGGTGAAAATCTGAAGGAAGTAGGAGACTTCTGTTACTTAGGAAGCAGAATAACCAGTGATGGACGAAGCAAAGAGGATATAAAAAGTAGGTTGGATCAGGCAAAGAAAGCATTTCTACAAAAAAGGAATCTGCTGACATCGAATATAGATTTAGGTATTAGGAAGTCATTTTTGAAAGCCTTTGTCTGGAGTGTAGCGCTCTATGGAAGTGAAACTTGGACTATTGGTGCAACAGAAAAGAGGAGAATTGAAGCATGTGAAATGTGGTGTTACAGGAGAATGATGAAGATCAGATGGGTAGATAGGGTTACAAACAAAGAGGTATTAAGACGAGTGGGAGAGGAGAGATGTTTCTGGCGACGGCTAATGAAGAGAAGAGATAGGTTGGTAGGACACATACTAAGACACCCAGGAATAGCAAGCTTAGTTATGGAAGGAAGGGTCGAGGACAAAAACTTTTGGGGTAGACCAAGGTTAGAATATGTTAAACAGATTGCTTCGGATGTAGGGTGTCGGAGCTATGTATAGATGAAACGATTAACTCAGGACAGGGAGGCATGGAGAGCTGCATCAAACCAGTCAAAAGACTGAAGACTCAAACAACATACAAAATAGGTACTTTCAGTTTAATTGTTGACTGTTTATTGTGCCACTACTCTACGAGGCGTAAACCCATTGAAATCTTAAAAAAATATCTTCGCAATACACTTTTAAAGGCATCCGATTTTTGAATTTTAATATCCCATCCCTTCAAGGAAAAAAAGTTTTATCTGACGGCGCTCTTGGGCCTACCTATTGATCGGGGGGAGGGATGAAGATGATGTTCCCTCACAAGACAAGAGGGTGAGGGTGGATCAATGAAGACGGGGCGAGGGTAGGCTGGGCAGGATAAAGGGGTGTTTATGTCCAGGGAGAGCGAAAGGGGATGATACGCTTTGCACCAGAACAAACAAGATAAATAATGCAAAGCATAGCACAGTGGTTTGAGTGGACAGGTTAACACCCTCTGCTAATACAAACAGCAAGTGGTAGAGTGGTCTCCAGACCCAGCTTGCCTCAGCCGTCATTTGCAACATTTACGTCATTGATGTGTGGCTTTGGAATACTCGTATCTAGAGACTCCTGAGATTTGCCGATGACATAGTCATTTTGGCCGACACGCCTGAGGATTTGAATGGTATGGACTCCATCTTGAGGAAAGAATTCACGATGAAAATCAATAAATGTAAAACAAAAATATTGGAATGGAGCGTAAATAAATGAGAAACCTCTATGGACATCAAATTGGCAGGTGAAAAACTGAAAGAAGTAGGAGACTTCTGTTACTTAGGAAGCAAAATAACCAGTGATGGACGAAGCAAAGAGGATATAAAAAGTAGGTTGGCTCAGGCAAGGAGAGCATTTCTACAAAAAAGGAATCTGTTGACATCGAATATAGCTAGATTTAGGTATTAGGTTGTCATTTTTGAAAGCCTTTGTCTGGAGCGTGGTGCTCTATGGAAGTGAAACTTGGACTATTGGTGCAGCCGAAAAGAGGAGAATTGAAGCATTTGAAATGTGGTGTTACGGGAGAATGATGAAGATCAGATGGGTAGATAGGGTTACAAACGTTAAGACGAGTGGGAGAGGAGAGATGTTTCTGGCGACTGTTAATGAAGAGAAGAGATAGGTTGGTAGGACACATACTAAGACACCCAGGAATAGCAAGCTTAGTTATGGAAGGAAGGGTTGAGGACAAGAACTGTAGGCGTAGACCAAGGTTAGAATATGTTAAACAGATTGCCTTGGATGTAGGGTGTGGTAGCTATGTAGAGATGAAACGATTAGCTCAGGACAGGGAGGCATGGAGATCTGCATCAAACCAGTTAAAATACTGAAGACTCAAACAAAAACAGAGACTCTTTGCAGAGGGATAGCCTTGTAGAAAGTTTTTAACCCTTGAGAACTGGCATGAAAAAATATAACACGAGGACTGGCGCCGGGTCATTTTGACCCACAGAGTGTTCTCCCTTTTTGTCGTGGTCGTACGTAGTCGTATGAAGTAATTTTACACCAGGTGTCTTCCTATGAACAATTCCCAATATAAAATGAGGTTTGTTTATATTTTTGAAATGTATCATTCAGAAAAATGACAATAATTTTCGTAAGAGCATCATTGGCCTTGATAGTGGCCATGTTAATGAGCTGATGACCAAGGTGTCCCTAGACACTAAACATGGATCAACAAGAACGTGAGCTATGTGATTGTGTTGCATAAAAATAGGTGGATTTTCCTCCTTGTTTTTTACAGATTGTTTCGACTAACATAAGCCAAAAATTGTCACGCGAGGACTGGCGCCATGGGTAAATCTGACCCGACCGTAAATAATACAGAAATAACTTGAGTGTTCCAAAAGCTATGGACATGTTTCTTTTGCAGGGTGAAGTTCAAGGCTATGAAGGAAGGTACAGTGAGCGACGGGAAATCAGGGCTGACCAAAATGAAAATATAGAGCAATATTTAAGCCTCGGGTCGAAAATACCCCCGCGGGTTAAGCTATACTTCTCAGGATGTCCTAGCTGAAGCCTATGTATACATCCTGCGGTGTAGCCGTGCTCGTATAATGGTGTACAACGGCCGCGAGGGCAGCTGCAGAAATTCTGGAGATCCCGGCGCTGATAGTGGTTATCCTCAGTGTGGTCTATCCCCAGCGTTTTCCACACTCTCGCCAGGCAAATGTCTCGGGGCAAGAAAAGGTGGAAATCGCTGGGAGAAAGATGAGGATGAGAAAGGTGGATGATCAAACCATAGCTAACCCATTTCTGTACCTGTTGCCAATACATTTTTGCATATAGGCTAACTATGTTCTCTTACTTTCTGGATGCACCTCTTATATTGATAACCGATACACCTTGAAATAAATCAGAAACCTCTATGGAGATCAAATTGACAGGTGAAAAGCTGAAAGAAGTAGGAGACTTCTGTTACCTAGGAAGAAGAATAACCAGTGATGGACGAAGCAAAGAGGATATAAAAAGTAGGTTGACTCAGGCAAGGAAAGAATTTCTAAGAAAAAGGAATCTGTTGACATCGAATATAGATTTAGGTATTAGGAAGTCATTTTTGAAAGCCTTTGTCTGGAGCGTGGCGCTATATGGAAGTGAAACTTGGACTATTGGTGCAGCAGAAAAGAGGAGAATTGAAGCTTTTGAAATGTGGTGTTACAGGAGAATGATGAAGATCAAATGGGTAGATAGGGTTAGAAACGAAGATCTGCATCAAACCAGTCGAAAGACTGAAGACTCAATCATCATCATCATCACACCTTGAGGCGGTATTCACACAGTTCGAAAAGCAAAGTGGCTAGAAATTATATCTGGTTGGTCGTTGGTTCCTCAGTTTAGTGGCTGAGACAACGCTGTCATGAAGCCTCGTGTGCGCAGAATCTGTCTGATAACGGGTGTTAATTGTGATGGCTGTATTAGTGTGTGTTATCTGTAATTCGGGTAATGACTGCAGATGATCAATTTCAAGGAGTTCCTACTTTTGATACTAATTGCTACTGTCAACGACACCTAGCTGCGAACTTGGCTACTAGATGCCACCGCAACTGGCACCTGGCTACGAACGTTGGAACTTAATAGACCGTTAATGAAATCTACCTACAAATTTAGCTTCACACAATTGTAGTTTGTGGAAAGTTCTTTTACATGCCATAAATCTGACATGGGCCCGCCGGCTTTACTTCCCCTCCGAAAGAAGGCATACTGAGGGATTTGTAACGCTCTTTAAAAAAGCCGACGACTTCGGCCGGGGTTGAAACCGCTATCTTGGGCATAGAAGCTCAGCATGGCACTAACTACGCCATCGGAGCCACTCAAATCATATCTACTTGTAGGCAAGTGAGCCCGGATGTCCGTGGACCTGTCAGTTACTATGAATGTGTGGGATTGCATGCCGTGCTTGGTAAAAATAAACTTGTCTCACCATTTAAGTGTCGTGTATCAATAAACACGTGATATGCACATGGTCCTGACTCTGCAGCGCATTGTGCTGGACTTGTCCATTCAGCAGGGCTCTGCTTGCTATGTAAGGAACGGCAAGGAACTCAATCGTTCTTGTTAGCCTCGACCACACCAGGTAAGGGACTGTACACTACTTTTACAATGACATTCAATGCATTTCAATCGGTCAACACAATTGTATCCAAATTATAATGGGTGTTCTCTAAACCTGAAATATATTAAGAGATTGATTATAAAAATTTGTAATTCTTGAAAAGCGGGTCAGTGTTGCCTTGATAATCGATAACATGTGTTGTTGTGATGGTTGTACTCGTATGTGTATTTGTAAATCGGAGCTAGGATTGGGAAGGAGGCGGCTGTGGCCTTAAGTTAGGAACCATCCTAGCATTTGCCTGGAGTAGAATTGGGAAACCACGGAAAACCATTTCCAGGATGGTTAAGGTACGGATCCAACCCTCCTTTTCTCAGTTTTGCCTCACGAGGCTGAGTGTTCCCCGTTCCAGCCCACATATCAGAATTAAAATTTCTTTGCAGAGACGGGAAGCGAACCCGAACCTCTACGACGATAGCCACGATTGCCACCCTCTACGCCACGTGGTGGCCATGTTCTTCTTTCAGAGTACTGGCTAGCATTCTTGGCTGCCACCACGGAGGTCCGAGTATGATTCCCGACTTCGCCAATTAAATTCTGGTAGGGGAAGATGACCTCAAAGTTCCGCCCCTTAGAACAACAATAACTACCTAACTAAATTCTGGTCTGAGGGCTGGAACGGGGTACACTCAGCCTCGTGATGCGAAACTGAGAAGAGGCGGATTTGAGTCGTACCTTAACCACCCTGGAAGTGGTTTTAGTGGTTTTCCACTTCTACTCCAGGAAAATGCCAGGATGGTACCTAATTTATGGCCACGGCTGCTTACTTCTTAAATCCTACCTCAATAACAAGTAAACAAATTAGTATCAGCATCACAGTGACAGACAAATTCTACACACACCCAAGTACAAGGGGCTACTTGTCCACGGTGTGCAAAGCCCCTAAGGAATGAACAACAATGTTTCTTTAAGACTGAATCTGAGAGGGAAAGGAAAGGACGAGAGACAAAACCTTAATGCTATAAAACAGTCTTTCTTTAGAATGTTGAATGATAGAAAGCTTTCTCTTGCTCACAAAAGGGGGAGATTAATGTTATAATGTATTTATGTTGTTGGCTTTATCTCCGAGTCAACTCCACTCTATACTTGTGTTAATTAATACACTCCTTAAATGTTGAATTAAGGGGTAGAACATGGTAATTAATAAATCACTCATTTTGGCTTAGTCGCCTTTTTCCCCACATCGCATATTAGATACAAACATTCGCCGTGATGCTGTCTTTTGCCAATTTTTGGTAGTCTACTACTTGCACTAGAATGTTCGAAACATCACTTACTCTAGTATAGTCTGTTAGCAACCCGTCCCGGCTTCGCCCGCTATCTTTAACGGTTTACCCAGCGTAAGCTTAAAAGGAGTTTTTTTTTTTTTTTCGATTTCAATGAACTAAGACCTATATCCGCTTTCCGTCTCGGCATGATGGGATAAAATCACTGATTGGTCTATCTAGGAGTTAGTATGTGCAACGAATTCTTGTCAGACGTAATTTAAGAATGACGAGGAGCATGAAACACAATTCTCCCTTCAGCCCAATCTAAACTTGACTGTGTACTCTGCGGAACGAAGGCTGAAACTGGGATTATAGGCTCGCTCGCTAGCTAGCTCGTAAAATATCTCCGAAACCTAGTAATTGAATGGAGATTGTTGGAAGAAATGAAAACGCAAAGAACACTTATAGTGGGCGGAGTTCACGTGAGTTTTGTGCTATTTTTTTTAAATCGTTATGCCCAACTACGGAGCGCGCTTGAACTTATTTTGCACAATGTTCCTTCTTATTTTCTTCCCAATATCTCTTAATTCGTTCACTGTGTTCCTTTCTGCGTGCTTCTGTCCAGCCTGTGTTTCTCCTTTTAGGTTTCTCTGCAAATTTATGTTTGTTTACTAGGCTTCTAAATTTTACTCTATCTGGAATGGTTTCCTCAGCAATACCCATTTCTTGTGGATCTTCATGTATTTCTGTTAACCAATTGTTGCGGATTTTCAGGGTTAGCGCTAGATTTAGAATTATCTTTGTCAGCCTGTCGTTATCCATTCTGTGAAGGTGTCCATAGAATTTTAATCGTCGTTTTCTGATAGTATCTGTGATTTTTTCTGCGGGTTGAAAAATTTCATGTGGTTTCTTATTCATCCAAATTCCATTTTCGAACTTTGGTCCTAGGATTTTTCTGAGAATTTTCCTCTCTCGTTTCTCGATGCTTTTCATTTGTGACCTGCCCCCAATTATCAGTGTTTTGGATGCATACAGTGCCTCTGGTTTGATGACTGTGTTGTAGTGTCATTATTATTATTATTATTATTATTATTATTATTATTATTATTATTATTATTATTATTACAGGAGGCGACGCCCGACCCAAACGCCGACCCGGCGCAGCTGAAGAAGGCTCTGGAATGGGAGTTGAGTCTAGACTCTAGAGACCTGCGCTCCCACGCCTGGTACCACGGCGCCATACCTCGACAGCGGGCCGAGGAGATCGTGGAACGGGACGGAGACTTCCTGGTGAGAGACTGCACTTCACAACCCGGCAACTTCGTGCTCACTACTCGCTGCAAGGGACAGAGTCTTCACTTCGTCATCAACAAAGTAAGTTACACTTTGATCCTTCAAGAAAATTAATGTTCTGCTTCCAATCAACTTGTGCCTGTTGATCTTCCTTGACCAATTCTTGTTTTCTTCCGATGCTGAATATATTAGGGTAACCAAGGCCTAAAATGTATTTTATTTTACTGTTTAAATGGTCCCTTGTTCACTTTTTGATGCCTTGACTAGCACTCTAGCAGCACAGAGCTCCGGGCTCGGTTCCCTGCTATGACAAATCATTTATTTCTAGCCTAAGGGCTGGAAAGGAGTACACACAGCCTATTGATGTTTGATTCCCGTGTCAGTCATTCTAGAAATGATTTTCCGTGGTTTCCCACTTTTACTCCAGGGAAATGCTGGGATGGCACCGAAGTGAAGGCCATGGCCGCCTCCTACCCAAGTATTAGCTTCAATTACAAATAATAACCCTAGGACAGTTACACACTGACACAGGTTATCAGACACAAACATCTAAGAACACGGGACTACGTGATCAAAATGTCACAAAGTCCCTAATGAATCAACAACAAAACAAATTGCCCCTTTCTCTTTTTCGAAGGGACAGACCTATTTTAAGAGACTCTATAGATACAGTAGATACAGGGTGTGTGTAGCACTAAGCGAAGTTACACCCTCAAGAGCTCACGGTTAGTGACCTGGGGAGTTGGTAACAAGAGCCTTTTCCATTGCCTTCGCGACGGAGCCTCTCCTCTTTCCCCTTTCCTAGCTCTACTTCTTTCCTAGTACCCTCAATCTCATTCTTCAAGGGTTGAGAACAATTATTTTCTCCCTTTGTATTTTTGCTATCGTTTTACCATCCAGGATTGGCTTTCCCCATGGACTAAGCGAGGGACCCACCTCTACCGCCACTGAGGGCAGTGTCCTGAAGCTTGAGACTCTGAGTCAGGGATACAACTGGGGTGTGTGACCAGCACTACGCCCAAGCGGCCTCACCTGCAAAGCGAATAGGGGGCCTGATGAAGGGATGGAAAGAGTGGGACGGCTAGGCAAGGAAGGAGGGAGGAGGCGGTCGTGGCCTTACAGTAGGAACCATCCCAGCATTTGCCCGAAGACGGAGTGGGAAACCACGGAAAACCACTTCGAGGATGGCTGAGGTGGGAATCGAAACCCCTCTACTAATTTGAGCCACCCGAGGCTGAGTAGACCCCGTTCCAGTCCTCATATCACTTTTCAAATTTCGTGGCAGAGCCTGGAATCGAACCCAGGACCTCCGGGGCGGCAGCTAACCATGCTGACCGCTACGCTACGGAGGCGACCTCCCTTTGTATTATTTCTGTTAATTCTTTTCCTTTCTTCTTCCAGTATGTAAATTAGATTTAAGTTATTTGTTTTAGGGCTGGAGGATCTATATCTGTGAGTAGCATGGTCAAAAACAGACATGAATATCCGGCAGTTACCATGGAAACAAGTGTTAGTCATAGAGGCTTCTTCTTCTTCTTCTTCTTCTTCTTCTTCTACTTCTTCTTCTTCTTCTTCTTCTTCTTCTTCTTCTTGCCAATGGCCATAGCGGGGTATTTGAATTGAACACCCGTAGGCTCCCCATCAAGTTCAATTTCAAGTAGTTCCAACTTTGGGTACCAGAGATGCCACTGTCACTGACACCTAGCGGCGGACGTTGGACTATGATACCCTACAAATTCAGCTACACACTACCAATTGTAGTGATAGGTTCTATTTCATGCCATAAATCTATGACATGGGCCCGCCAGCTTTACTTCCCCTCCGAAGGAAGGCATACTGAAGGATTTTAACACTCTTAAACATCCGACGACTTCGGCCGGGTTTGAATCCCCAATCTTGGGTATAGCAGTTCAGCATGCTACCGACTACGCTACGCCCCCCCCCCCCCCTCCGTAAGGGCTCACATCTAGTGGGACGTGGGTTGCCGACCACGGGTCCGGCATTGCTTCCACTTACTTGTGCCGGGCTCCTCTCCGTCTTCTTTCCTGTCGACCTCACTTGGTCAACACTTGTTTTCTTCCGAACCCGACGGTATTAGGGTATCCAAGGCCTAGGGAGTCTCTTCATTTCCCGCCTTAATTGGCCCTTGCCTCATCTTTTCCTTCTGCGGGGGGGAGGGGGGGGGGGTCAGCCTTCTTTTTCCTGTAATCTCCTGCCTTCTGCTCAAGGACCTCAAGGAGGCAGAATGTATGTATGAAAGTGCTTCAAAATATCAATTTTTCTTCCTAGCATCTAATAAAATACCCACGACTCAATGTTTCTCAGTTCAGACTTCAGTCTTCTAGTTTCTTCTTTATTTTGTTATTGATGTATAGATTTGAAATATACTAATCCTTGGCTGCCGCCCCAGAGGTCCGGGTTCCATTCGTGGCCCTGCCAAGAAATGTGTGGGCTGGAACGAGAAACACTCACCCTCGTGAAGCAAACCTGAGAAGAAGAGAGTTTGATCTAGAAGTGGCGAACGCTGGGATCGTTCCTAACTTAAGTTCACGGCCGCATCCTTCCCAGCCCTATCTTCAATTTACAAATACACACACTAGTACAGCCATCACAATAACACAGGTTATCACACAAATTCCACACATACGCAATGACCACGATGCCACAGCGCTTCAAATAAGTGACAGACGGAAATATACTAATCACTTTACGATAAAATACCAAATTTAAGAACATTAGGATTTGATTAGACATGTCCAATAGGTACTAGTGGGGGCGGGAATATGGCTGACCCTAATTTCCTGCGAGTGTGTGTGTGTGAGTGGACCTTATACCGGGCTCCCAGCCGTATCCCCAATTTTCTGGAACTACAAGCCGTAGAGGGAAACTCTACGGCCCTACATACTACGGTTAGGTGTGGTGTTTTAGCCCGAAATGCTCATAATGCCTTGCACTCTAGTGTTTTCATTTTCGCGTCCTGTAAACCCCTTTTTATTGTGTTTTGAGAAGGCGACAAAATGTGAAATTGACTCAAAATGCGAAAATTATACCAAAATGCTACATAAATGAGAAATCCACATTTTTTTATACATAACGTTTTTCATTTTTTCTTTATCGTATGGAAACTTCAAATGAGGATTTTCTACACTCTTGAAATGTTTATGAGAGCTTGAGCACATATCTGGAATTCGGAAAGTAATCCCACCCGTCCATTGCTTTAATTTTCTTCGCGAAAGTCAAGTCAGCAAGTGCTAAGATGGTGAGACCTAAAATATCTATAAAACAGATCTAAGATTTCATTCGACAATGTTAATGATTCATGAACATTCATGCACTTTCCCACTTTGGTGGATTTTGAAGCAAGACGTGAAATGATTTTGTGTATTTTCTCTGTGTTATTCTGATTTTGCATCAGTATACATTTATTTCTGTGTAATACTTTGACTTCTAACAATTTTCTTCTGTGTTACTTTAACCTAAATGATTTAAAATAAATACATAATTTATTACATGCATTTTTATCTCACTATTAACCTCTTAGAAGCGTATATTTAATTTCATTAATGTCATTTTAAAATCACTCATTTGTTAGATTTAACCTAAATTTGTGGTTTTCTTTCTTCAAAATGCTATAAAATGTTTAATTGCAAAGATATAAAAGCTACAAAATGCTAAATGTTCAAACCAAAATGAATACCCTACGGAAAGAACGGGATAAGTCCATTTTTATTCGGAAATGAGTTTATGGCGCATTCTGGTGGCCCACCATCGTCACTACAGATCAGTTGAAATTAATTTCAAATAAAGCGGTAAGTCATCGAGAAATTTTCATTTTTAGTGGAAATATAAAGAACGTCCCATACTGTATCTAGAGCCCTGTGCGGATTAACAAAACGTTATCCGCATCTGCCCCGCATCCGCACGTTTGTTATCCGAATCTTCTGGCATTACAATAATAGACCTATGTTTAATTAGATAAAGCATGAAGTATTAAAGCAGAGCCTCCGTGGCTTAGGCGGCAGCACACCGGCCTCTCACCGCTGGGTCCGTGGTTCAAATCCCGGTCACTCCATGTGAGATCTGTGCTGGACAAAACGGAGGCAGACAGTTTCTCTCCGGGTACTCCGGTTTTACCTACACAAATTTCATTCCAGCAACACTCACCACTATAATTTCATTTCATCTGTCATTCATTTCATCATTGCCCCAGAGGAGTCCGACAGGCTTCGGCAGCCGGCACAGTCCATATCCTCGCCAGTAGTATAGGCGTAGGTATGGGACAGACAATTAAGTGTGGTTAAAAGTACCATTATATTTTCTTCAAAGAAATTATGGATAAAATGACCTTAAACTTCTTGAAAAAATTTGTCCAAAGAAAATATGGTTATCTTAACCATTACATTTTTTCAGATAAATTATGGTTAGGACTAACCATAATTTGAATTACCTTTTATGGCTAAAGATAACCATAAAAAGTACCTATAATTTCATATGAAATTATGGCTACAACCAACCATAAAACACTATCACATTTATGCTTAAAATTAACCATTTAATGTTCACCAACTTTTAAAGAAATCTGGCTACTACTAACCATAAAACGTAATAAAAAAATATTGATAGTAATGATGGTTAAAACTAACCATAAAACACTATTTAATTTGTGGTTACTATTATCCATAAAAATTAACCATAAAAATAATAAAAAGTTATGGCTACGTTATCCATAACTTTCAATGTTATTTTTAATAAAATATGGTTAAAAGTAACCATAAAAATGACTCTAATATATAAATGACAAAGTTATGCTTACCTCCACCTATAAAACGAAACACAAATTGATCCTACAAACACCTAAAATAATGGCTAAAAGGAACCAGTAAATTTTTAAAAGAATTAAGGATAGAATAAAGGTTAAAACAAGGCTAAAATTATCAGTTACTTTTTTAGAAATTAGGGGAAAAGTAGTGGTTAAAACAAGGCTAAAAATTCTGACGAATTTTTTAGAAACAATGGATAGAATAATGGTTAAAATAACTAGTGACTTTTAGAAATTAAGGATAGAATAATGGTTAAAACAAGGCTGTAAATTCTAAAGACTTTTTTTAGAAATAATGTTTAAAACAAGGCTAAAATTACCAGTAACTTTTAAAAGAATTAAGGATAAAATAATGGTTAATACAAGGGTGTAAATAGCTATAAAAATGATGTGTACACTATTATATTTAGTATCCCCAAGGAAGTGTATCAATTATGTTGTCTTCTTCTTCCAGGATCATACGCTTGTCGTAGTCGACTTTAAATTCTTTGGCAATATTTTTATTTACAAGGTTTTTTGTTTTCTTATCTCTTGTTATCATGTTATTGCTTATAACAACCTTATTATTAGAATCTTGTATTAACTCGGTCATTGTCTTCATGTTAAGTTTTTTGGCATTTTCGTGGTTGAGAGTAAATCCTTTGATCTTGGTAACCTGTTTGCCTTTATATGTTTCGTACGCATAACTCTTAGGACCTGTGCTTATCCAATCAGTACCATGATCATCTTTGCCAAATTCGTCAGTCCATTCGCCGAGCATACAACCGGTCTCTACGGTGTTTGTTCCATCATCTATGTAAACAACACTATCAGTGTCGTAATAAACTACTTTATCCCCTAATCTATCAAGCATATCGTATAATCTTATTCTAGCATTGGAAGTGGTGAAAGCTGCCACAAATATGTTGGTATTTGTGCTATTTTCTACATAGAAATCATTGTAGTGGTATGTTACCTCAATTACTTTATCATTGATGTACATTACATTAGTAATTTCTATCTTATCGTCTAATAGCAATTCGTACCACCTCTTAGGGTCATCAATGAACTCTGTTTGTGACATGTTTTGCCTCTGACCGAACTTTCCCCAAAGAGAATTTAAGCATATTTTAGCAACAGCTCGCTTACCAGCGTTGGGTTTAATTTTGTCAATATCAAGCCTTATACCTTGTTTTTTTCTTATTACTCGGGCATATTCTTCTTTAGATTTGTAATCGCCATCCCAAGGACTAGTTTCTAGCTTAATTTTCATAAAGGTTTTAATATAGTCCTTGAAAAGCTCATTACTTTTCTCTTCAAAAGGCCATACTTCGTAAACTTCCTGTATTTTGTAGCCTTTCTCAAGAGCCTTATTAAGTTCGATTGTAGTCCAAGTTCCAAAAAGCGCCCTCTCTTTATCACTATGGTTACAAGGTCCTACCTTTTCTTCTGCACACTTCGCGCACAGAGAGAACATCAGCTTATCTAGCTTTACCGGAAGCACTGGATGATACAAACATCTTGGAGGAAGCACCTTACATTTAACTAGGCCAAACCAGTCTTTATTGTATTTTTCTGGCTTAAATATTTTAGTGGGGTGCCCTATAGTGTACATGTCATAAAACATAACTGTTGGATATAAACTGCATATATCTATATATCTCAGCTTTTTTCCAGAAACTTTCAACTTTGTGGCATTTGTCCTACCACCGAAGAATGCGTCCCTGGGGTTTAGAGGTTCTACAACATCTTTTGTTTTGTTTAGGCTTTCCTTATAAGCTTTAGAATTTTTCCATTTACAGCTCCACATCTCTACAACCTTGTACCCGGCATTTTTAAGAGCTTGTGTTCGCTCTATAGTTTTTGTAAGCAAGTCATCCATAGTTTCATTGTTGACATTGTTGATAGTATCGCCTGAGTAGCAGTCGGGACAACCATGCCAAAAACAACCATGATACTGGTACACAGTTTTAGTCTTATAGTTGTACCCATCGACTTTGGCTCTACAAATTGTGACCTCGCCACCATTTAATGCGTGTTGAACATTAGGGAACGAACTTAACCATGCTATAGACTCCTTACTGAACATCTCTTTTTTCTGCTCCTTAACTACTGCAATTGTGTCTTCTTTAAGGAATTTTGACCTGTAAATAGCCATACAAACACTGGCAATAGTTATGTATTGGAAAGGGTCTATATTTGCTATTTCTAAAAATGACTGTCTAAAGGCAAGGCAACCTCGCCGTAATATATCGACATCAGAATGGCAATACTCGGCTAATTCTTTCTTAAAGTCAAACACGTAGTTTTCTTTCACTTTTTCAGCGTGCCATTCTAAGAATACTTTTCTAGCATCAGGTTTCATTGTATCAACACCATAGTATTTAGTAGCTGGAATGGACCCTACGTAATTTTGATTTTCTTTCTTGTTGAAAAAGTGTGGAAAATACCCCTTTTTTAGTTCTTTTAATCCAAATGTTTTGGGAAAGGATGCAAGGCCTCCTTGGATAAAGTTTATGCTGTCAATTATTCTGAGCCTTAGGGCTGGTATTTTGAGCTCCATAATTTTAGACCCTTGGTAAATAGTTTTAGGCTTAATGCCATTATTGACGCAATATTGTAAAATAAAATGCGCATCATAACCTTTTGCATTGTGTGCTATACACGTAAAACCTTTGTGGTTGTCTGATATTAGCCACTGACAAAATTCGTCATTTTTTAGGAAAGCCCGCCTAACACCATTAAAGTCATAAACGGATACAAAGTTTGGGACGTGTACTCCGGTATCTTGTTCAGCTTCGTAATCGAAAAAGTAGTAGTTTTCCGTGTAAGTGCACCATTTATATCGCTTATCAGCCTTTCCATTGCAAATACAATCTTCCATACAGTATCCCCCACGGTTTTTCTTTCCTTGCATATAACATTGGTGCTCTTCTCTTTTCACGATATCATTACAATTCCAACACTTAGAGTACCCACAATTGTGCTTATCACTTCTGTTACATATCTTATTACACTTTTTGCACTTGTAAGCTACCTCACACACTCTCTCATGGTTATCAACGCAATCTTTACCAAAACAATATCTATTGCACTTTTTACAGTATACTCGGGGTCGCATACCTTCTGGGAAATCATGTTTTGGGCACAAACACAAATTACACACATTTTTATCTTTTTTACACGAGTGCTTGTCCTGATGATCGTAAGGTATATCACATTTTTTGCAGTAATATGAACTTCCATAAAAACCTCGTATATTATTAATGGAATCATAATGGTCGTTATGCAAGTACAAATAGATTGTTATCGCGTCATTTACACCTGAGGCCTGGATTACTTTGTTAAAATGGGCAGCCGAAACAACCTTAATCCGAACACCCATGAGATGTGCAACATCTCTAATATCGTCTAAACTAAACCCATCTTCACAGTTCATTCCGAATCTTGTGCATAACTCTTTTGCTAATTCTTCCTGCAAACTCCGTCCTTTCCTAATGTAGGTAATTTCATTATCAGTTAATGTCCTGTCCAATATATTTTTAGTTTCATAGGTTAGGGCTGTGATTATTGCTCTTGCCCCGCACAGGTTATCGGTGTTGGTTATTTTGTTTATGCTTCTTTTAGCCATAACATCATTAGCAATATTGACTATTTTCTTACCCTTTGCTCCTTTTCCTCTGGGTATTTTGTAAACCTCGAAGTGAAAAGTGGTTTTGTTAATATCTACATTTTCATTAGATGTTATTAGTCTTTCAATCTGGTCAAGTAGATGTGAAGCATTAACTTTTCTTTTTCTTTTTGATGAAATCACATGGTTAAAATTATTATTTTCTGCAACTACTTTCATTTGATCACCTGGCTTAAAATCAGTTAGTTTTCTTACTTCTTTTATGGCTGCATGCACACCTTTTCTGACCGCTTTCATTTGTTCTATTGGTTTTCCTTGCAAATCTTTTATGTGTATAGTATATGCTGTCTGCCATACGTTAAACTTTTTGATCAGCACAGTACGATTACCTTGATGAATTTCGAAAGGTGACTTTTTAGCTACTGTTTCATTAAATATATTTTTCTTAAAAGGAAAAATTTGGCCCAATTTTCGCTTTACAATTTTTAAGTCCTTAGACTGAACAGGTTTTGGTTCCTTTTTAATTTCAAAGAGGTCTTGATCGAATCCAAAATGCCTGATTTTGTCCAAACGTTCCTTTTCTTTCGCTATCAAATTTAGCAACCCTTTTTTTTGAATGAATTACTGAGTAGCCCTTAATTTTGTTTTCTCTGGCGACTTGTTTTAGTTCACGAACGCTCTTCTTAGGCAGCTCTGATTCTTGATACGTAAACAAAGCACTATCTCCGGCATTACTCCAAGCACTGCTTACAGCTTTAAGAAGAGCAGCCTTCTTCATCTTGTATACTCCTTTTAGTTTGAGTTCCGTTGCCAGAACCCTTAGTTCCTTTACAGTTGCACCGGTTCGGTGCTTAATATTTTGTTTTAAATCCATTTATTATATAACTTTTTTTAATTAAAAATTTCATTTTTTAAATAAAAATAATTATAAGACATTACTCTTTTGGGCTCGAGAGAAATGATAGTAAAATATTTATATAAATAAATAAATGAACAGAATAATTACATTTTGCATTATAATTGTTACCCTAACAAAGGTTCAATTAGAAATAATATCTCATGAAAATCAGAATCAATTTGGTATCAACTATCTGCGTAATTTTGGATACTTGACTATAGACGAACAAGAAATTTCAGAAGTAAATGAAACAACTTTCCAATATGCTTTAAAATTGTTCCAAGAGTACTACAATCTCGATATCACCGGTGATTTAGATGAATGTACTTTACAATTAATGAATACATCGCGATGCGGTATCACCGATGACGATATAAATTTTACTACTCGGCGGTATAAATGGAATAATAAAAATATAAAATGGCATTATGCTTTAGCTAATCAAGCAATGCAAAGTGTAGCTAGAGCCGCTTTCGATGTTTGGAAAAAACATACAGATCTCTCATTTGAGAACGATTTGAGGAATCCAGATGTAATTATATCAAATAAACGTGGTAGCCCTCATAGAAATCACAAAATAAGTGGGCAATGTTTCAGTGGATTTGATGGAAAAGGTGGAGTTTTGGCTCATGCAAATTACCCAAATAGCATTAATTCACCTATTGAAATTCATATCGATCAAGATGAATCTTGGTATTTAAATACCGATGCTAATACTCCTCAATATCAAACAAATTTACTTTCTGTTATGATACATGAAATAGGCCATGCCTTAGGTATTTCTCATTCAAACAATCCAGATGCTATTATGTATGCATACGCTAACAATCAAATAGAGCTACATCAAGATGACATTTTAGCTATTCAAAGTTTATATGGTAAAGCCACAGAGCCTAACGTACCGGATAAAACACCAACTCCAGATACACCAAAGCCAGAGCCCAATTTATGTGATTTGAATGTCAACACTATTTTAATTGTTAATCAGTTAATGTATGTCTTTTATGAAAAATGGTTTTGGCTTTTAGATCTTGATAACTCAACAGCCTTAAAAAACAAACGACCCCAGTTTATTACAGATTGGTTAACCTTCTTACCCCAAGATTTTAAAACTATTGCAGCCGCTTATCAAAGACCCTCTGGTGAGATTGTTATGATTATTGCCAACAAAATCTACATGATGGATTATCCGAGCTTAATATTGGTAAATGGTTATCCAAAAGCCATGTCCATGTGGAACATTAGACCAGATACAATAATTCATGCTTTGTTAAACACTTACTCAGGCCACACTTATATTTTTTACAATGACGCTTTCTTTCGGAAATAGACGAATGCAGCTTTAAACCCAAGCAACATGGCATATTATCAAGACGTTTTCCTGGTTTACCGCCTGCAAGGGATTCAGCCTTTAGATATATTAACGGAATGCTGTATTTTTTTAAAGGTAGACAAGTATATCAATACAATGAATTCACGAATTCTTTGGTTAAAGCTCAAAAATTTGATCTTTCAATGATTGGCATAGACTGTCCAAAAAGGTCATCTTCGTTTATGGAAGTAATAAAGAGTTTGAAAAATACTGTAGCTCAACTAGAGGAAATAAAATAATTATATTATATATTTAAAAAATTATTTTAATTTTTTATAGGTAATAAATGTAAGTAAATCAATTTCTCAAGACGCTCAACAGCATCAACGAACAAAAGACGTTTAAAAAACTCAGTGAGTTAGAAATAGGGAACGAATACCTTATAACGAATGTAGATGGTATAAATACAAAATATGGAAATAAAACTTTTCTAGAACTTGATAGTGAATTTAAGGTTATATTGCCTGACAAATACAACAAGGTGCTAAGTTGTGGAAAGGAAAAAAAGAAAATGATAGGGTTGAAAATGGTATACCACGGCACAAAAGAAGTCTATGGTGGTTGCAAAGCGCACAATCTTGAATTCTTTTAAACATTTTCTTAAATTTTCGTAACTCCCCGACAAATTTTAAGTAGAAAATTTATGGTTTTAATGGTTAGTAACCATTAAAATCAAATACCAAAATTAAAGTAAAATTAAGGATTCCTTCGTAGCTTTATAAAAGTTGTAACAGCTATCTATGTCATCACCATTAAGTTCAAAAAGATAATCTATACTATCCTCAGACAACTGATTTATAAATACTTCTACATCTTCAGTAGGATGTAGTAAAAACAGGAGGAAAGAAAGGGTTATTCGCTTTACTCGGGCGTCGATTTATATTTGCAGAAATATTATAATATAACATTTTCTTTATTAACCCAGCTATTGTGAGAATTATCAAAGCCCAACCATTTGACATATGCCCGATTTCCTTTCTTTCTTAAAACTTTTTCAACAAGATATGCCTCTGGATACTTTGTTTTCTGTAATTCTTGCTCATAAAAGTTCCCCTTTATTTCTTCCGCATTTACATCTTTCAATTTGTACGTAATAGGGTCGGAATAAACGATATCTTTTATTTCAAATATTTCAGTCGACCAATTTCCTGTGTATTCTTTTTCAAATATACCTTTTAGTTTACTAATTCTGACTTGATCGCCAACTTTAAATTTCGCTTTTTCTTCCGCTCCTACGCTCACAGTGTAAACAGTTTTCAACAAATGTTCTTCATTAGCTTTGTTTACGTTTTTTGGCTTCATATTTATAGTTGTGTGCGTTGTATTATTGTAGCCATTAATTAACTTTGGTAAAATGCCAACCCAGCAGTAGTTTCCTTGAATATCAAACTGCTTCCACATTTTCTCTTTTAAGGTCCTATTGAATCGTTCTACAACTGAAGCTTGTACTTCAGTAAAAGTCTAATAATGATTGATATTAAATGTTTTCATTAATTTTGAAAATTCTTTATTGTAAAATTCTTTACCGTTGTCTGTTTGAAGATTTTTGGGTTTTCTGTTTTTTAAAATATCATCAAACGCTTCAGCAACACTTTTACCCGTTTTATCTTTGACTGGTACACCCCAGGCATACTTTGAAAATACATCAATGACTGTTAACAAATACTTGTAGCCTTTATTAAGCTTCGATATCCCCTTTATTTTTCCAGAGTCCATTTCTACCAAATCCGCTTGCCAAATGTCATCAATGCCGTGAGTTGTAACCCTCCTTCTCGGAAAATTCTTCCTCGTGGGCTTATGAATTTCGTTTATAATTTCCTCCCGAATGCTAACGGGTGGTTCTCTAATTTTGGTAGAACCCCCTATTTCTACACTCACATTAACTTTTTTTTTTCAAACCTGCTTTTCTTACTCCCACACTCGGAACATAAACCTTCGATTCTAGTTCGACCATTTTTTGTCGAAAGGGTGTGAGGATGCAGAGTTTGAGTAAACGTTTTGCACTTTAAACACCAAATGTGATTATTCATTTATTAACTAATTAATTAATTAAAATTAATTATAAAATAAGCATTGGTTTTACTCAGACACCCAACATTGAAGAACGCAAACTATCTTACAAGAAACAAGGGTCTACCCTTTGTTGAGGAAATTAACTTTTTTATATTTATATTTATATTTTAATTAATTAATTAATTAATTAATGGAATCAATTACCGATATTCTGAACAGCAAACTTGTCTATAATAGCAAACAAGTGGTTATTGCTATTGATGAAAATAACGATTCATGGTTTAAAGCTAAAGATATTGCTTTAATATTGGAGTATAGAGATACAGATAAAGCAATTCGAAAACACGTTGCTATTGAAGACAAAGGTACATTCGATACCTTAAATAACCCCGCCATTTTGGCGGGGTTAAAAAATACACATCCTCAAACCATATTTATTAATGAATCTGGGTTGTATTCGCTTATTTTATCATCTAAAAAAGAGGAAGCTAAAAAATTTAAGAAATGGGTAACGAAAGAAGTCCTTCCATCAATTCGAAAGTACGGAGAATACAAAATTAAAGAAGAATATAAGAACCAACTAGTTGGGTTAATGCAGAAACTTCAAATAAAGGAAGCAGAAAACGAATCTCTTACCCTATTAGCCGCACCTCTTGCACTTAAAACTAGTAAGAATAAGTGTCTGCTTATTATAGATAAGCATGAACCAAACGAAAAGTACAGGTACTATGCAATAAGGGCGCAGAGACAACAAGTGAATCAAGCAATCAAAAAAATATGCAGGCGGCACCCCGATTGTGAGATAGTTTATGAAAAATATAATGATCCTAATAGCGTAAGGTTGTATGTGCTTATGAAAGAACAAATAAAAATTAGCTATTCGGGAAACCATTTCAATATTCCATTTACTCCTGATCTTCTTAAAGGAACAATAGAGATGTTGTATAAAAACCTGTTACATTAGACTGTTTTTAATGGATATTTTCTCCATTAAAAACTAAAACATTTTAACATTAGTGTTATTCGACCGATTCATCAGGATGAGGTTCATATGCATCAAGTATTACTTCACCAAACATCGTCACACTAACATTTATTGGAAGTTTTAAAATTACGCTGTCCATTTTATTTTTAAAGCATAAAGTATCACCAGATTTAACGTTGAAGGGCTTACTAGTATCTACCATAATTTTTTCTTCTTTGGAACGTGCAATATAAACGTCTAATACTGTTTTAATAGCGTCATCTGTATATGAAGTAAATACTTTATCTGGGTCTACGATACGAACAAATATTTTCCTAATCGTTGCGTTGTATGTAAAAATATGCTTAATTTTATCTTTCTCTGCAAAAAGGTCCTTTTGTAATATTATCCTATCAAACACCTTTCTTTCTAAGTTGTCAACCTTTTCTGTTAATGTTGATACTGGTGCAAGACAAGTAGTGGCATATTCCGAGAACAATTTTTCTATTTCTTCTTTCGTGAAGTAGTCCCCTTTTGTAGTAAGTGGTTTGAGCTTTTCTAAGAGATATTGCTTATTAACTACATCTTTATTGTTGATTGGATCTTCAATATTCGCTATCCTTTTACCTTGAAAATCAATCCATGTTTTTGAAACAAAAAAAAGCTCACTAAGGCGTTTATTTAGAGCCGTAACTAGCCTTGAAAATCGTTTTTCTAAATCATCCTTTGTAATAGCTTTAATATTTAATGAACTACTCTCTCCGTTTATAATTTTATTTCCAAATATGTCCATTTATTAAATCTATAATTTCGTTAAAATGAGCGGGGTTAGGGGAACCCAAATTCGAAAACAACTTTAAAACAAGGACACATAAATGACCACATATATATTCATCAAACATTTGAATTCTTTTGGCGTTATAAAATAGGTTGCTAGCTCCCAAATAATTTACTAGTTTTTCAGGAACATCTCCACCAAATGAGTCAAAGACGAATTTTTGGTTACCCTTTTTAAAGTAACAAATCCAATGAGTACCTGCATGATCCGACGTATCCAAGTTTACAATTCCTGATTCACAATTATTAGGTTTTGTAGGCAATTCATCAATCATAAAAACATTTCGAAAATGCTTTATGTTTATTTCGTGTATTATTTTAAGTATATCGAAATTACTTAAAGGGTGCTTATAGTTGGAAAGTATATCACTCAATATCGATGAAATTTCTCCTTTTTTTTAAATTTTAGTTATTCCCAAACAACCTTGCCCAGTCTTTTTTTCGATCACCAGATTATGTCTAATTTGTTCAGCCAATTCCGCATCTTCTTTTTGCTTTTTATGAACAGCGCTTGTAATGGCTGCAGCGCCACCTGCCAGCGAACCAATGGCACCCAATGCAGCTAATATTAATGGCAAAAATCCTCCTTGGTGTTCATTAATTCCAGAACCTTCTTTCTTCCTACTGAGATATTCGAATATTTTCTTTACAATTGGAATGGACAAACTTATAAGTAAGCTACCACCTTTTTGAATTTTTCTTCCTTTCTGCTTCTTTTGTGTATCTGTCAAGTACTCATCTAGATAGTCATGCTTTTTCAGATCTTCGTTGGAGAGTTTTATTTTAATAGCTTTGGGTTTTAGTTTCCCTTTTTGGGAAACGTTGTAATCAATACTAAATCCTTTCATTTATTTAATGAAAAAATTATCAACAAAAATTTTACAAATTTATACTCAGACGCCCAACCATTTCCATCTAACCCCATTCCCATTTTTCTTTTTCCATACATTATTCCAGTAACGGCTGTAGCTGCTAGTCTCTCACTTATGTTAGCATCTTTACTGAATATTCTCTCTTTTGCAGCCTTTTGTAATTCTTTATCTGCTTGATGTCTGTGCTCTAATTTTGTATGGTCGCGGTATGCTATATCATGTAATTTACATGCTTCGTCTAATGGGTTGGAACCCTGAACACCTTCGGCTAGTTGCTTGTCTAATGGATTACCAGGACCACAAAATTTATATCCCGGGAGTGTTAAGTCAATATTATTTTCACCTATTTTATTAATCATCCAATTAACTAATCCTTTTCCATGTTTTTCAGATTCCCAGAATGTATGGGGAATGTTATTTAAAAACCTAATTAGATATGGAATACCTTTAGGATTATTAACAATGAAGTCATTAAACTTACTCGTAAGCATCTTCGTTATTCCAACCTTTTCATTGTGATAGACGTTGTTTCCAGCATTTTCTTCGCCATGAATTACCATTAATCTGTCTATTAATTCCCTTACATCATCCAGCCACACATATTCAATCGGTGCTTTTGAATATTTTTTTACAAAACCAAATCCTGATTTAGGAGGAGTGGTTAGAGATGGAGCTCTTTCTTTTCTACTAACTTTTTCTGAAAGCCATATATCCTTTATCAACGTATTATATTTTTTGCCAACACTACTTTTAGGTTTAGTGCTATTTGGGTCATTGTTTTGATACATAGCATTTGTAATTTTTAAAATAGTCTCATATGTGCTGCGGTCTTCGTCTGTATACTCATCATTGTTAGGTATATCATTTAAGGTTAAAAATAGCATTAAACCCTTTGTAGCTTTAAAATTCTTACCCTTAATAATAATATCGTCATTACTGAATTCAACTTTTGAGTCACCTATATAATAACCCTGATAGTTCTTATCATACCTTATTCCAAATTTAGGGTCACTAATTCTAGGTAAATATTTTGAAATTATTACCCCTAAGTGGACCGTAGAATAATCAGTTATGCCTTTCCTCTTAACATTTTCTTCACTTTTATCATACTCTTCATCGGCCTCTTGAAATAAACTCCTCCCCTTTTCTTTCTGAAGTTGCGACTCTAAATTCTTTCTGACCTTTCTTGCCGATTTTAAAGCTTCTTTTTGCTCATCAGTGACATCATATTCATCCAAGAAATGGGAACCTTCGGAATCTGAAGGAAAGTCTTCTTTATAGTCAATTCTGTAAGGAATTAATTGCTTCTCCACTTCTCTATTTTCTTCTATAGCTTTAATAACATTTTCACCGATGTCATTTAACTTGTTGCCTAAAACATTAACAGCATCGATGACAGGTTGATCTTCTTTTTTATACTTCTCGTATTCCGTTATAGGCTGCTTCTTCCATATTCGAAATTCGTCTTTTAATTCTTCAAATTTCTTCCTATTCCTTCTTGCTTGTTGAACTACCTTTTGATCGTATTTCGCAAACATCTTTATTATAGGTGAAATTTAAAAAAAATGACGTTTAATGCTAACATTGACGTTTGACATTTGACGCTGACATTGACGCTGTACGTTGTACGCTGTACGTTGACGCTGAAGTTGTACGCTAACGATGTTAGTGTTAGAATACTCAACCCAAAACCTGCCAATACCCCTGGAGTAGTTACCCAACATTTAGAAACGTTTTAATTTTATTCCTATATTTACCATCGTTAGCTTTGCGATTCATATCAATAGTAATAAAACCAAACTCCTCATTCCAACATTTGCTGCAAATATTCTTAAAGTCTTCAAATTTCATATCGCCACCAACAAATTCTTGATAAATATGATTTAAATTTGTATTATCTTGCCTAAATATATTTAAGAAGTTTAAGTTATCACGAACTAATTGTTTTGGTATTTTTGAATACGTTTGAGCTAAGTAAAACCAGTCAATCCCTTTATGTCTTCCTCGTGTAAAATATTCTCGAACTATGTCTTGGTTTTCCAGTATGAAATCGTCGAAAATTACAACTGACCTATCTTCACATTTATCCAGGGGCATTATGCTTTCATCGTCATGAATAAATTGTGCAATGGACTTTCCTAACTTCTCTTCGATTTTATTAAATTTTTCCATAAACTGTTGATACTTAGATTGATCTAAACTTTTAGAGAAGATGTAAAGGTTGTTTATTTTTTCCCAGTTTAACCATCCAGGTGCCAAAATATAATTGTCAATCATTAAGGTTGTTTTACCACAATCACTGGGGCCTATTATAGCACAACGAATGGAATTCGGTAATAATTTGCCATGTTTGTTCTTTACTTGCTTTTCTACAAGTCTTACTTGTGGGTCCCAATCTACAACATTTCGTTTACTCATTTTCGTTTATTTTATTAATTAATGAATGAATTAATAAATGAAGAGAATTTTTGAACTAAGTGGTAAAACTTCGGTTTTAGAGAAAAGGTTAAATGTTCCATTGCGAGATGAATTTAGAAAAGTTGGATTAATAGGGTTTTACTCAACCTTCCTAACACCAAATATTACAACAAAAAACAATAAAGTACACTATGAAAAAGTATCAGGCACGATAACTGAAATGTTTATTCCACCAGGTCAATATAATGTAGAAAATTTACAAAAAGCTATTCAAGGTCAAGAACCTAACATTAGTATTGAACAAAATAAAATTCTAAACAGATTGGAAATAATTAGTGATTATAAAATATATTTTGACCAAGAAGAAAGTATTGGTTCAGTTTTAGGTTTTAATAATCAAATTGTAGAACCAAAAACCAAAACACTTGCTCGGAAGTTACCTAAAATAATTCCGTTCGAAAATATCCGCGTTCATTTCAATTTAGCGGATGGAATGTTTGTAAAAGACTCTGAGCATTTTCACCGTGAAACGAATATTATAGCATCATTTAAACCAGCCCTAGAATTTAGTGCTCCAATAATTTATGAGCCGAATTATCCTGTATTTTGCCCAGTTTTCGATAAAATTCAGAATTTAAAAATTACTGTGACCAATGAGAATGACGAAGTAATAGATTTCAACGGCGCAACAGTTACTGTAATTTTAGAGATGAGTTAATTATTTCATCTTCATTTAATTTTCTATTATTTTTCTTATAATAAATGAACAAAGTAGAAAGTTACCAGTGGCAGTCTTTTCCTGTAAATGAAAAGACTAAAAACAATTTAAATTTGCCAAACAAGGACGTGGAAATAGATATTAAAGTTGGTGATGGTTGGGTTGATAATAATGCGCACCTGTATATTACTTTCGAAGTAACTCATGCTGATGGAACTGATTACACTAACTATGAAGGAAAGTCAAATGTAAAGCTAATTGACAATTACCCCACTCAATTTTGGAGCACTGTAACCGTGAAAAAACGAGGACACACTATCTATCGAATTGACCATCCAAATATATCTTCAACGGTTCTGTTTAATTTAACAGCCTCTTATAGTGATAAAATGATATATTCAGGTAATTTTCTTAATAATGGTAAATTGCAGAAAAAATCAAATGAGTTAAGGTACCCTTTAAGTCTTCTTGGTGGCTTTTTTAAGGATTTTAAAGAGATTATGTGGGAAGGAGATTTAACTGTTACATTTACATGGAGTCAAAATGCGAACGATGCTCTGTATAGATGGTGGACTAAGAATCCCGATGGGGGCAATGCACCTGGAACTCTCCCGGAGGAAGGAAAAGTTACCGTAAAGTCAATGGAGATAAAAATTCCTGTTGTAAAATACGAACCAAATTATGAGCTTGAACTGAGAGAAAAAATACTGCAAGAACCACGAATACCTATATCATTCTTTGACCTTCAAACTCAAGAAATTTCAGGCCTAAGTGGGAAAAGGAATTTTGAAATAGATATTACTAATTACTACAATTCAATGGAGTTTGATCTGCCATATTTCATTTTTGTTGTGTTTCCAACTAATAAAAAAGGTAACCAAGATATGAATAGTTCCAAATTTGATCATGTTCAGCTTCAAAATATTTACATGAAAAACGGAAGAAACGAAATGTTTCCGGAAGAAATGTGGAATATCAATCCTCCTAATACTTATCTAAATGCCTATTATGCTTTTAGGGACTTTAAGCGTATAACTGAGCTGAAGTATGATGTTGTTGTAACTCCCACAGAGTTCATTGCTTCTTATCCTATTTATGTTATCAATATAAGTCGGCGTAGAAATGTAGTAACACCTCAGAAAACCAGTATGAAATTGGTAGCAACATTTAATGCCAATATACCAGAAAATACGCTTGCTTATATAATTATGTACGGTAAAAAGAATTTAACCTATGATGCTAAGCATGGAATAGTTACTGAAAACTTTTAAATGTTGAAAGTGAACCATTTTTTCTGTTATCCATTAACTCATCATTGATTAGACTATCAATAACAAAAGTTTTATAATGTTCTGGCGAAGTATAACCTCTATCTTTATTAAAATTGTGACTTCGGCAAACTGAAAACTTTTAAATGTGAAAGTAGTTGTTATTCATTTTAATAAATTAGTAAGAGTTTAGTTTTTAAGTTCAATTGAACTTAAAAACTAAGAATAAAAAAGAGTTAGTTTAAATTTGTTGAATTTGAAAGGGCAATTAAGTTTGCAGTATTTTCTTATTTAAAGATAAAAAAAAGCAGTTAATAAATATGGAACCCGAATATAATATAATGCCTTGCAGCCTGACAAATATTTTAAAAGGGGGTTGTGTTTCAAATACACCCACCAAAGTAAATAATGTGCCTGAGTGTATTAAGAAAATAGTCTTCGATTACTACCTTAAGCTGCAAAATTTGCAACTGACAATCTTAGAACGCGTTAGTAATGACAGTGATTTCATGGAAATTGGTGATGCCTTAGAGGAGTTAGAAGAACAAGTGGAGAAACTAATAGTTTCGGTTAAATAACTATTGTTATTATTTAATTAGTAAGAGTTTAGTTTTTAAGTTTAATTGAACTTAAAAACTAAGAATTAAGAAAATGATATTTTAGGTGAAAAGGCAATTAAGTCTGCAAAATTTTGTTATTTATAGATATAAAAAACAGTTAATAAATATGGAACCTGAATACGCCGTTATCGTCCGTTGCGTCGACGTAAATAATGTGCCTGAGTGTATTAAGATAATAGTCTTCGATTACTACCTCAAGCTGCAAAATTTGCAACTAACTATCTTAGCACGCGTTAGTGATGAAAGTGACTGTGTAGAAATTGGTGAGGCATTAATGGAATTAGAAGAGCAAGTAAAGAAACTAATAGTTTCGGCTGAGCACAGTGCGAAAAAAGAAGGAAGAAGTTAAAAATAAGTTATCAGTGAACTTGACCAGGAAACTCCGTTAGCCTTGATACGCTCTTAGTCGATAAGATAACCTTGTCAGCATGCACTCTCTCTCTGTGCCATCCGCTCACTCGCATGGAAGTGATGTGCTAAATTAAATATTACTTAGCCCCCAGCTGTTAGTCTTGTTACACCGGAAGTACTAGTAGCAAAGCAAGAAACTACGTAGTATGTGCAGCGCGATCTATTAGCAAACAATAAAAGCTCTTCGTAGTGCACTTCTCGTAAGAAATTGCACCACATAGGGCGTTCAAACTAAGCTTCCCATCGCTTTCCTCGTAGCTCAGGAGGACAAGTGTTTGGTTTGTTGAGATTTGTTCGCTTAGAAACGGAGGCGCCCCGTTTTCTATGGTTCGAATCCCACTCAATCCTTTCAAAAAAATAACTGAGTCATTAATAGAGAGAGAAAAGAGGAGTAAGGAGCAAATGCTCTCCAGGCACATAAGGGAGCCTGAGAGATGCAAAGTAAAAAAGAGTGGCCACTCAAGGAGCGAGAGAAGGAGAACAAAGAACAAAGAAAAAATCCCCAGGGGTAACAACGAAGAGAAATTAAAAACCAGCGCTGGCTTCGAAACACCCCTGGGGGTTTCTCCGAAATGTCGGAGTTTTGCAAAAATTTGGTAACTGTAATTTTATCCATAATTCTTTAAAAAGTCACTGGTTCTTCTGCCCCAAGAAGAGCAAGAAGAGACATGTCACTAGAATTTATAGCCTTGTATTAACCACTATTTTTCCCCTAATTTCTAAAACGTTATTGGTAATTTTAGTCATTATTTTAACCATTATTCTATCCCTAATTTCTAAAAATGTTACTGATAATTTTAGCCTTGTATTAACCATTATTTTATCCTTAATTCTTTTAAAAATTTACTGGTTCCTTTTAGCCATTATTTTAGGTGTTTGTAGGATCAATTTGTGTTTCGTTTTATAGGTAGAGGTAAGCATAACTTTGTCATTTATATATTAGAGTCATTTTTATGGTTACTTTTAACCATATTTTATTAAAAATAACATTGGTAATTTTATGGCTACGTTATCCATAACTTTTTATTATTTTTATGGTTAATTTTTATGGATAATAGTAACCACAAATTAAATAGTGTTTTATGGTTAGTTTTAACCATCATTACAATCAATATTTTTTTATTACGTTTTATGGTTAGTAGTAGCCAGATTTCTTTAAAAGTTGGTGAACATTAAATGGTTAATTTTAAGTATAAATGTGATAGTGTTTTATGGTTGGTTGTAGCCATAATTTCATATGAAATTATAGGTACTTTTTATGGTTATCTTTAGCCATAAAAAGTAATTCAAATTATGGTTAGTCCTAACCATAATTTATCTGAAAAAATGTAATGGTTAAGATAACCATATTTTCTTTGGACAAATTTTTTCAAGAAGTTTAAGGTCATTTTATCCATAATTTCTTTGAAGAAAATATAATGGTACTTTTAACCACACTTAATTGTCTGTCCCATACCTACACCTATACTACTCTCGCCGCCTGATGGGGGCTTCATTCTTTCCATTCCTGACCCGGTCGGTTGACTGGAAGCAGGCTGTGGATTTTTTCATGAAGCAACACATTTAGATATTTGAAGAGAAAGTCGTTCCCCTAGGCTAAGTGCTTTGTCTAAAATGAGTGTTACACAGCCAGAATTGCGATATTTTTCAGTTCAGTTCAGTGTGTTAATTATGCTTACTGACATAATTTGAATGAGATCAGCTTAAATTGTCATCTTACACTTGTCATAAAAAAGCATAACGGAAAAATATGATATGTCATAACATGCGGGTTCTAGTATTGATATTGAACAAGTTCGGATTGTATTCTATAAACTACACGCAAATTTACTCCAAACATTATCCACAGTTTAACCGCTACCCGCACAGCCAAATTATATCCGCATGGCGAAAAATATGCGGATATCCGCGGGTTTATCCGCAGCCGCGCAGGGCTTTACCCATATCCTCTCACTTTTTTTTTTTTCAAAATATAAATTTAGTATTTGTTTTCCAGGTACTTCCTTTATACTGTTTCATAATGAAAATCTTGAGCTCTGATTCGTTCGAGAATTGTTTACGCTTGTCTGAACCAAGACTAACTGACTACTCACTACTAAGGTTTAGAAATTACATTCTAGTAAAAATCATGACTACTATAAACTGCTACCACTTTTATACCACTTTGCTACCACTCTCTGCTTGCCACGGTGGGTGAGTGGTCAACGTATCGGTCTACTAACCCCAAGCTTGCAGGTTCGCTCCTGGCTATGGTAAGTTATTTTTGAAAGGCGGAAAAAATTACGACACCTTGTCATATGATGTTGGCATGTCAAAGAACCTTTTTGAATTCAGTAGGTCGTGTTCATAATGGCAAAATGAATCTCGGAAGTTTCCGCCAACACAAAGTTCCTCATTTCTCTACTAGGAAGCGCTATAGTGTACAAGGAGCTTAGATATCCAAGGAACAACGAAATTCGACATGCAAGCTACCCTTTGGGTGCCAAATAACTAAGCTTGCACCCGGCATCCGAGGCCATACGATATTATTATTATTATTATTATTATTAATAATAATTGGGGGTGTTTTTAGTATTTCTTTTTAGTGTTGAAAGTTTAAATTTTCTCTCCTGAAAACTTTACATAATGTGACTTACCCCGTTTTTCTCGTGAAGTCTTCAAATGCTAAATTTCTGATTTCAAAATGCCAAAAATCACCATCCCTAACTATGATACATTCTAACCTCACTCAGAAGCGGGATGAAAGTCAGGCATTTCATTTCTCTCACAGGGAAAACTATATTAACCTAGTTCTTTTTGCGCTATAAATGTTGCTTGTTTTCTTGTCTGCTTGGCCGATTGATTTAAAGGATGAGGCTGGTCATATAAACCCAGTTACTGATAGACTCGGCGAGGCCAAGCAGAGCGAAGCGGAAGGAAAGAAAACGAAAGTAATTTGTCTTGACAGTCGTAAAAGTTCATTTCACCAGTTTTATCTGCAACGAAGAGAGTTTTAGTACTTTGCGAGCACACGGTTTATTACAGAGAACATGTACCTAGAAGAATTCTACTTTATTTTAGAAGCGTTAATTACCAGAGATCCTTCGTGCGCGCGCGGGAAGTTGAGTGCTGGTAATGGAATTTATCATCTTTCTTCGTTCAGTTGTTGAATCTTTGTTGTTGTTGTTGATTATAGGGGTTTTGCGACATCGTGGTCATGTAGCCCCATGTACTTGGGTGTGTGAAGAATTTGTCTGATAACCTGTGTTATTGTTATGGCTGTATTGGTGTGTGTATTTGAAGGGTCCTCGGTAAGAATGGGGAATGTCATTCAAAATGTAGAATCGAGATAGCATCGTGATCTGGTAGGCCTCTTTACGACGCGACGTATTGAAGGCACAATTGTGTCTGGCTAAGAACGATGAGGGTCGTGAGAATATTAAGTTTCAAGTTGACGCGTACATATAAGTAATGAAACTTTAAAACTCGTTTCATGAACATTGTACATTCTTTGACATTCCCCCTTCTTCCCCTGGACCCTTCATTTGTAATTCAGATGAGGATTGGGAAGGAGGCGTCCGCGGGCTTAAGTTAGGAACCATCCCGGCATTTGCCTTGAGTAGAAGTGGAAAACCACTTCCAGATTGATTGGGATGGAAATCGAACTCATCTTTTCTCAGTTTTGCCTCACTAGGCTGAGTAGATTCCGTTCCAGCCCTCAGACAAGAATTTAATTTCTTGGCAGAGCCGGGAATCGAATCTGGGCCTCCACTGTGACAACCAAGAGTACAAGCCACTACGCAGTTAGATTCAATAGCCTGAGTGTAGGGATCTGATGATGATCACTTGAAGATCAAGTGAACTTATTAATCTCGTGTAATTTGTTACACTATTGGGGCATAGCACGCAATGGAATTGGGTACAAACGTGTTGACTCACTGAAAAACATAAAATACGTTTACTAAGGCAACATTAGGATATTTGACCCTGGTGAGCCCAATCTTGGAACTCGGGTCAGCGGTTTGGGACCCATAGCAAGTAGGCTCATCAATGGGTTGAGATGGTACTAAGGAAGGCTGCTAGGTTTGTGCTCAACGATTTTAATCCTGAAAGACTATCAAGCTACTAAAATATGGACTAGAGAGCAAACAATAGCCTCCATTTTGACCCAACGGGACGGCACGGTCCAGCACGATACGGCACGGTTGATCTGAACTGTTAGTTCCTTCTATGGTTTAATATTCTATTATAAGATGATAATATCCTAAGAGTCACCTCCTTGAGGACAGTCTATACCACCCTGCATACGGTAATCTGATTTGGTGAGGCCGGGCATGTTGAATCGTAAGTAACGGCTAGGCAATAATACTTGCATGATTCATACGTCCGACATCTTGAAACTAGTAACTAGTAACCTTGTAGTTTGGTCAAAAGACACTTTCCACATTAAGGCACATTGTTGCAAAATTTGGTACAGATCGGATGATTAGGTTCGTCGTAATTTGATTTAAGCTTAGAACATTTGGGTGGGCACCATTTCCTTTTCGTTATGATGGCGGCGATATACAACATGGCACTAAGTTGTCCCTTGCTATAAGGCATCCAACGTTTAGAATGAAGCACTGGTTAGATAGGGATATTCTTCTCTCTTTCTGTTGCACGTGAGACATGTATGACGCTGTCATTTTCCAGCAATCCACTGTTGCCATATCAGTCGAAAATTTTTCTATGTCGAATAAACAGCATATTCGGGTAGAACTATGTTTTGCCGATCTTTTTTTGTCCTATATTAGAACTACGTAAACTTGAAAGAAATGCTAAAAAAAATTAGATATCCATATAAAATAAAAAAAGATAAACTGTGTCCCCTTTTTAGTAAAATCGATCTTATATCACGTTGCATTGACTTTGTGATGCCTATTTTTCACACACGTGTACCTAAATATGCCGTCTTGATTATGGATTATTGAAATATTTTATACTGGCAATATTACAATTTTCATATAGGTAAAACTTCTGAATATTCTCTCATAACCGCATACCAACATTGAAAAAGTTCGAATGCTGCCAACTTTTCTATTTTTAAAGATAACCATGTCATGTCAGTTTGAGAGTTGTAGAGGAATGTTGGAAGAAGTTTTCTACCTGCTTACCTAGAGTGTAGGTTTAATTGTTTACTCAGGCCGGGCTGTTCATTGACCGCGGATTATAAGAATGAAGTTTCGAAGAACAGCGGGGTGCAGCTTGCTACTCACAGCTTTATTACTGTGCCCTTCCAGATTTTTTTTCAGTAGTTCAGCTGTCTCTATCTTGAGTGTGTGTGCAGCAGTTCTGTTAGATTTAACGTGTTGTATTTTACGTATTTCACGTACAACAATGGATAGTTTTGTGAAAAGAAAGCGTGGTCAAGTGCTCAGAAGGAGGGAAAAACAGGTCGTAATTAATGTGTTCAGTTATTTTAAGAATCTTAAATCTAAGGAAAGTATAAATCATGAAAGGTAAGCCAATGAGGAGTATTTTCTTTAATAACGTACTTCAACTTTAACTGCAGTCGAAACTTCACACATTTCCTTGTGCTTGTACTTTATTTTATTTTTTATTTTGATTGTTTTCTTTATGTTACAGTCAGCATACGTTATAGTTAATTTAATTTCGTTGTATGTGTTATGTTAGCCTACTATTAGTATTATTATACAGTACTTAACTCAAGTCTTCGTCACTGCACAATCGCTGAATGTGCGGAAAGTGTATGCGAAGCGCTTTGTACTGCCTCCTCTCATGGAGTGGCAACACTGTCGTAACGCGCCCATAAGACCAATGCTTCATTCTAAACGTTGGATGCCTTTATATATATATAGTGCTACTTCTGTGCCAAAAGTGGCTCGATTTAGTTTCGTTGTGTTTGAAGAGGGGGGGGGGGATCGATTTGCACACATACATGAATGATAGAGAAACTACGGTGGGAATCTCTGGAATGACAAAATCCAGTCTATACGCTATGTTTAACACTTAAACTAAGCAAATGTCTGGAAAATCCGAAACCTGACCAGGGCAGATCAACCTCAGAGTACCAATTATGGGAAGTTTTATTTCATTAACCGTGGTATTGATAATTGTAACTCATAACCTGTCACAATCTTAAAGCCTTTCCACAAATATATTTATGAGTTTAAGAGAAGACTGAAATTTTGTGTAAATACTACCATGTAATTACAGAGGTGTGCAAATTATTAGACTCGATGCTAGTTTTTCCAACATTTCAAATGTTTGAGTGCCATTTTTTCAAATGATTAACCAATAGTGTTAATTACATTTTCTCTTAGGGAGCTGACGGTAAAATGATTTTCTTAGAATTTCCACTGATTGAGCAGGAGTTCCAATGCAGAATGTAACACAATATGTTTGTTTTTGATTACGTTATTTGTTGCGAATTTAGTGCAGAAGAATTCGAAGTCATTTATTACTGATGGTATGCTCTTAAACTATTCAAAGATTCGTGGGCCATTGATTGAAATCATCTGAATTAGAGGGTACATTCCAAAGTAAATGAAAAAAGGAGAAAACTGGCCAGCTGAGGCATCCCTCAGAATCGCATATTTCAAAAATTTCTCCACGCAATTACTTACGGGAAAAGTTGTAAGTCCTTGGGGGAGAAAATAACACTAAGTAGGATGATGTTGTTTGAGTCTTCAGTCTTTTCACTGGTTTGATGTAGCACTCCATGCCTCCCTGTCCTGAGCTAATCGTTGCATCTCTACATAGCTACCACACCCTACATCCGAGGCAATCTGTTTAACATATTCTAACCTTGGTCTACCCCTACAGTTCTTGTCCTCCACCCTTCCTTCCATAACTAAGCTTGCTATTCCTGGGTGTCTTAGTAAGTGTCCTACCATCATATCTCTTCTCTTCATTAGCAATCGCCAGAAACACCTCTCCTCTCCCACAAGTCTTAATACCTCTTCGTTTGTAACCCTACCTACCCATCTGATCTTCATCATTCTCCTGTAACATCACATTTCAAACTCTTCAATTCTCCTCTTTTCTGTTGCACCAATAGTCCAAGTTTCACTTCCATAGAGCGCCACGCTCCAGACAAAGGCCTTCAAAAATGACTTCCTAATACCTAAATCTATTTCGATGTCAACAGATTCCTTTTTTGTAGAAATGCTTTCCTTGTCTGAGCTAACCAACTTTTTATATCCTCTTTGCTTCGTCCATCACGGGTTATTTTGCTTACTGAGTAACAGAAGTCTCCTACTTCCGTTAGTTATTTTAGGATGATACAAGTAAAATAAAATGATTTTGAATGAAAAATTGTGACTGATTTAAATCCATTAATTCAGTCTAAATTATAATTCTACATCTCTGTACCATACAGTAGTTCCTAAATCGCGACTTGTGTATATTGCGTTTGATATTACTCTTGGAAATTTTCTGTAATTATACAATTGCCACCGGGAAAATACCCCCATTTGCAGTTAAAGTAAATGAATGAATGAACTCAGGAAATGGCAGCCAGGGCCGCGAGCCTCTACCTGAAGACATCAATAAAGAAGTGATCCAATATTTTGTTCTAGGTGGTGATTCAGCCAGATACTGTGTACGAGCGCGTCCAGTATCAGTTTGAGGACGACGCGTACGATACAGTGCCGGATCTTATCACGTTCTACGTGGGAAGTGGTAAGAGTATATCGTCTGCTTCAGGAGCCAGGATCCACACCCCTAGGAACAGACAGTTCCCTCTGTCGTTCTACGCCAGCAAGTACGGGCTGCAGCATCAGCAGCAGGTAAGTCTCTCATCTAGTTTGCACAAACCATGGCGTCATTTGTCTGACTCATATCGTTAGTTCGCACGTGTTTTGTCATTCATATGGACGTGTATCTGCAAAGCTTAGACGTTAGTGTTGCACATTTAGTGAGTATTAGGATAACTGTGATTGTTGGCCATGCCTAGACACCAATTCACACTGTGCGAACGCGTGTATATCCATAATTCGTATATGAAAAGCAGAAAGTCTTGTTCTGAAACAAGACGAAAATTTCGAATCAAGTTTCCAGGAAGACCTGTGCTAATGCCAGTACAATTAGGAGGCTCGCGAAACGATTCAAGAAATAAAAATGTTAACAGACAACGTTGTGTTCTTACAGTACAAATTTAGATGAGATTGTTGCCCATTCCTTCATCAGAAGATGTCAGATGTGTGTATTACAAGAGAGGGAGGAAATTTTGAGCACTGTATGTACACATTATTGAACATATTTGGTAAAAGTGTAAAGTGCGTGCCACCACCGACTGACATGCTGAGCTTCTATGCCCAAGATCGCGGGTTCAAATCCGGCCGAAGTCGTCGGATTTTTAAGAGCGTTAAAAATCCCTCAGTATGCCTTCCTTCGGAGGGGAAGTAAAGCCGGCGGTCCCATGTCATATATTTATGACATGTTAAAGAACCTTCCACTAATTACACCTGTGTGAAGCTAAATTGTATAGGTTAATAAGAATGTAAACAACGCTCTAAGGTTTCTAAGTTCGTTGCCAAGAGCCGACTGCGGTGACGTCTGGTAGCTAAGTTCTGAACTACTAGTCGTTAACGGTGGCGTTTGGCGGCAAATGTAGGAACTACTCGAAAATTGATCGTCTGCAGTCCTTACTTGAATTAAAACAGATACACACACTAATACAGTCATCACAATTAACACCGGTTATCAGACAGATTCTACACACACTCAAAGCACAGGGGGCTACATGACCGCGTTGTCGCAGCCCCTAAACTTAAGAACCAACCAACCAACGACTGAACCGTGTACGCGCGCCCGTGATCAGCGCCAGTCAAAGCCGGCTTAGCTTGCCATGTTTACCGGGGCGCACAAAGGTAATGACCCTGTACATTGGCAGTCGTGGTGAGCTATTTAACACGCACAGCTATGCCTGTAATATTAGTGAACGTTTTGTGATCTTTGTATACGGTTCATTCACACATGTAATGTAGATTTAACTGTTTAAATACAGTACCGGTTCTGTATGTCGGAAAATATATAATCACAAATACACTGAAGAGATGATCTGAATATGTTGCAAAATACGAATAATGTGCCATACTATAGCCTACCACAGAAAGAACAATGAATCTGCTATAAAATGCGTATGGTATTATTATTATTATTATTATTATTATTATTATTATTATTATTATTATTATTATTATTATTATTATTTTACATCTTTATTCACATCTAAGGAGCGCGATTGAACCTATCTAGCTGACCTTGCTTTCTTGCCTTCCCGAAATTTCTACATCTTCTCGCGATGGCTCTTTCTACGCTCCTCCTGCGGGATGCAATATTTGGGTGGTCTGAAAATTGATGGTTGTCAACTAATTTTGTGAATGTAGATCTGTCCAGTACCATATCGCTTATGATTTCTATTTCCTGAAGGTCTCTTTCAAATTCGCTCATTCTGAGAATACTGTATGCCCATAGAATTACAAACGTCTTTTCCTGAATGTGTCCGAGATTTTCTCCGAATGCTGATAAAGCTCCTGGAGTTTCCTTTTCATCCAAATTCCATCAGTACAAACTGGAACAAATAAATTCCTCAAGAATTTCCTTCTTGTTTTTGTATATCTTTAATTGGCGATCTGCCCCCAATGATCAGTGCCTCAGATGCGTGCAGTGCCTCGGGTTTGATTACCGTGTTGTAATGTAGTAATTGTGCTTTAGGGGAGATGGATTTCTTATTATACCTGTTCCATGGGATTCTGTAGGCTCTTTGGAATTTAGAGATTCTCTCTTTGTTTGCATCACGACCCAGGCCTGAGGGTTGAATAATTTCTATTATTATTATTATTAGATTTTACATCGTTAAGCTCTCTGTGGAGCGCGATATAACTTATTTATTTGAAAATGTTGATTGTTTCTTCTCCCAAAATCTCTTCATCTGGGGACTGAAAACTTTCCTCCGTTTTTGTAAAATTTCCTCGTGTCATGTCAATTTCTTGACGATCCTTTTCTATTTCACTAAGCCAGTTGTTGTTGATTATCATTGAGAGGGCAAAGTTGGGAACATTTTTGTTCAGCCTGTCATTGTTCGTTTATTATTATTATTATTATTATTATTATTATTATTATTATTAAGTCTGCAGGATCATGCATTGTACCCATGAACGATATTAGGGCTAACTTGGATGTTCTTATCGACCTAAAGAAATTATTCATTGATGAATCTATAGATAAAGGTATTATACCTTATGGGCAAAAGAATGGCCTGTATAGAAGAATTGAACCACTCGGTGTTTGGTAACAATAGACCAGTGTGACCTAAATAAAGAAAAAATACATTTCTGGGAAACCACAAAAATCTAAAACGATGTCAATTAGGCTCATATCTAAATGGTTTGTGATCTGTATGACCTTGTTTGCTAAGGCTCCACAGTTCTAATTATGAAATTTCATTGAGATATTTTGTAATATGGATGACCAAATGAAATTAAATGCAATCATTCTTTAGTGTCATTTTCTTCAGCAAACATTTCACGGTATCCTTACGCCAATATTACAATGTTCCAATGATCTGAGGACAATGTTTCTCCAGGGTAAAGATAATTAGATCTTCGTCTACTAGACTACTTACTAATGTGTAATAATTATCTTTTCAGGGCTCTGGTCCGTGCACTGTATCGCCTCTAGCTTCACCGTTAGCCGCTGGTGGCGGTACCCTACGTTACAACCCCTACAACTCGTACAAGAGCCCTGTACACTCCCCACCCCGCAGTAAACGTGAAACTCCCCCTCGTCTGCCGAGCAAAAAGCAACGTTCACACTCATTGACTCCCGCAGAACTGAGCACTCGGCCTAGTCAGCAAGCACATTCACCTCGAGGAACTCCGGACGAGAAGAGCAACAGTGCAGACGGCGTTATTCAAAACTCAGCAATGACTAGGTCCACCGGTCACGAACCCATGACCAACAACAAATTCTCCACGCACTCTCTCCCGCGATCCGCAGCGCTATCCTGCTCCAAACAACCTGCGTCGAGCGGTTCACAGACGCCAGTTTCCAAAAATGGAAAGATGGTTCGCGTGACTAGTGATCCTGCTCTGAGTCCTTGCTTGGAAAGGCGACGTTTCGGCTATTATTCTGAGCTTCAGGACGATTCAGATGCCGCAGCATTGCCTGAACAACCCCCTCCTAAACCTAGTCGCATTCCCTCTTTGATGCGGCATGACTCCAAAGAAACAGCTCCACCGCTACCTGCTAAGGAAAGTGACAGCCTAGAGAACGGTTCAGCAGGTACACTTGCTGATAACCCATCATCTCTGCATGGACACCATGGAACATTCCAGAGGGTGGCTTCCTATCACGCTTCCGGTAGTGATTCTGGGAACGGCTCTGGTGATTCTGCCCAAAGTTCAGCAGCAGGGGACACTACAGATTCGAACTGTGCACCCCAAGCACATCATCGTGGAGGTGTCGTTATCAAAAACCCACGATATCTCTCACATGCGCGGCAGCTTAGCAATTCGGGATCTGGGTCCACGCAAAAACCTGTCGAATATGATTCGGCGGCTGAAGATTCACTTCTAATGCTGTCCGTACCAGATCCAGATCCGCCTTCCGCGTTCGACTTGGAGAACTTCCAAACTCTACTCCTACCCTCCTTGGAGAACAAGCCTCTGGACGGCACGGCGTTGCAGGGGGTTAAGATGATGCTACAAGAAACGGGACCACGTATTCTAGCCAATCACCTGACACGTGTGGATCTCGAGTTGACCGTTGGTGGTGGAACCAGAGCTAGTGGTAGCTGGGACGCCGACCTCGGTCTGGGCATCAGCTGTGGACTTGAACTCTGCTCGCTACCCCACGGGCGGCAGTTGAGACTTGACATCATCGAAAGGTAAGAGAAACTTACATTGTAATGATACCAACATTCAAATTAGCCTAGGCAACAAACTTTGGATGATTGTTACGAAGTAGTATGATGTAATCATGTCTTTGAGTCATTGAACAGGCAACTCATGGTTAAATCTGATAGATTATTTCTTATTGTCTTGAGATTTTCTCATTTTCTCAGTTAAATTATTGACAACCGCTATGGAAAGAATATTAGGACCCTTTCAGGCTCCTCCATTTAGTTTGTGTTTGCTATGCTATTCTGTTTCAGAAACATGTACCTTACACATACTACTACTACTAATAATAATAATCTTCGGTGGTTATGTGTGTATGCTTGTGTATTATTATTAATAATAATAATTATACATATATTGTATTTGTTAGATATTGGGTGAACTAAGGATTGCATTGTCGATTTGAAGGGTTTTCTTGTGCAGTTTATCAACAAGAATAATGTCCGAACTGTTTGCTGGTTTTTGTTTTATCTGTGATCACTGACTTGAGATCATACGGATGACAGCCGTACAGTACTTTCTGAGCCCAATGTAACATTGTTTGATATTGCAGGACGGAATGTCTCAAGCTGTTGGTGGCTGTCACGATACTGACCTGTCCAACAGAAGCCGAACGCGCTGAGGTGCTCAACAAGTGGATACAGGTGGCCATCGACACCAAGACTGCTCTAGGGAACCTCTATGGCTTCTGTGGGGTCATGATGGGGCTGTGTTTACCGCAGGTGAGTACCACAAACATTTTAAAACAAGCCTCTCCATCTCAAAGCCACTCAGCTGTGAGTGAGAGGAGCTACTGTCTGATCACCCCATTAATCATGAAATGTAAATCACACCATTTGAGGTACCGTACCAGAAACGTATATCACTCTAGCTGATGCTACTAAGTTTATGTACACCGCATGGTGCTGCCACCTCTATCACTCATTCACAAAGAGTATCTCGTGGTGTGAGCCATGACTGCATGTTGCTATTTGCTCCCAATCTTGAGAAAGAAAAAGTAGAAATGAAAATCCACAGCCTGCTTCCAGTCTCCGACCGGGTCAGGAATGGAATGAATGAAGCCCCTATCTAGCGGCGAGGATATGAACTGTGCCGGCTGCCGAGGCCTGACGCACTCCTCTGGGGCAATGATTAAATGAATGACAGATGAAATGAAATGATAGTGGAGAGTGTTGCTGGAATGAAATGTTGACAGGGAAAACCGGAGTACCCGGAGAAAAACCTGTCTGCCTCCGTTTTGTCCAGCACAGATCTCACATGGAGTGACCGGGATTTGAACCACGGACCCAGCGGTGAGAGGCCGGCGTGCTGCCGTCTAAGCCACGGAGGCTTCTAAGAAAAAGTAGAAAACGTTATAATTTAAAGCACCTTGTTTGTTTGTATGAATGTAGGTATGTATGTATGTATGTATGTATGTATGTATGTATGTATGTATTGTACCCGTATTGCTCCGAGATACCACAGGGTCGAAGGACAAAATCAACCCTCGTGAGATCCCATCGCAAACAAACATATACCACCATAAACATGTACTTGAGCTAGTCGCAGCACGAGAATGTTACTCTCAGGCTATCGGGTAAGGATCGGGTGGAGCTATGAATCTAGCTCAAAATACATGTTAATTAATCAAAAGAAATGTTCTAATCTACTGCAAATAACCAAATATTTAAGATAAAAACGTGTCTTAAAAAAAACCTCCAGCCTAATCTTTATTAGGAAGAAATATGCGTTAATGTTATTGTTTTACGTCCCTTTTAACTACAGTACAACGGCTTTTAGAGACGCCGGGATGCCAGAATTTTCCCCAAAGGGGATCATAAACGTGCCAGTAAATCTACTGACACGGCTCCCTCACGTTTACGCACCCTAAAATGCCAGCTGACTGCGCCGGGATTCGATCCCACTATCTTGGGAGCAGCAGGCGAGAACGTTACCGCTAAGCCACGCAGCCAATCTATTAGGAAAAGATGCTAAGTATAACTAAAAATACACTCCTGAAATAAATTACATCCTACAGTGTTGTTCTAACTCAAGAAGTCCTATAATACATAAAATCGCGGAAAATACTCGTAGAAGGTTAGAAATGGCACAAAAGAAATCCCTACACAAATACAAATATTAATTACTGATGAGATTTCATCACATTGCTCCTTTATTCGGAAGCAGATGGCTAATCAATGACGTTTTACAGCGTTCAATAGCATCCGACGAATAAAGCGAAATGAAAATATTTTAAGTTACGGTGGCACGATTTCCAACAGTTAAATAATGTATAAACCGAGATAAATGCTGATTTAAAATCCTATATTTAACACGCATCTGATAAGTTAGCCTTTGCAGGGCCATAGAGAGCCATCATCAGCCCTAGGCCGAGGACTTCTGAGCTCCTCCTTTTTTTTTTTTTTTCAACCTGTGACATAATTCTAGAATTATTACGCTTGAATTTGCCTGAACCATAAAAAACTCGTGATATTGAATATCAGTTTACTTGGTTTTCAGTTCTTTAGCCACTCTTTTTCTTCTCTTTCATTACTTGATATTTTACTTCAAGATTTTGATCACTGTGCCTTTCAAATTTCATTTTAGCCTACTTTTCACATTTTGCAAAAATAAGGAAAAAGTAGACTTATGAGATCGGGCAAATGTCTGTCTGTCCTTCTGTCTGTCTGTCTGTCTGTCTGGCTGGCTGTGTGTGTGTGTGTCCCTATCAACTCCTAAACGGCTGGAGCAATCGAAACAAAATTTGGTAGGAGTAAAGATCTATTCCTGAATATCTCGTGGCCATATTTGAAAATTATGTCAGTGCTACCAACTGCTGAAAAATCGCAATTGAAATTTGAGCTCCATGTTGGATATCTTGGAAGGTATGAATGGGAGCTATTTCAAAATTGGCACACGTATAGATAATAATATTGCAGTTCAATTTCCAGGAGGCCATACATGGCAGTGTTGCCAAAATGATTATAAGCTTGCTGATAGGTCCAATTTTTAAATGCATATAACTTCTACACTATCAATTGCAATTCAACCAAATTTCGTATGTACTATGTGTACATACACAGATATGAATGAGCATATTCTTAACAGCCACCAGGACTGCCAACTGTTAATAAATGCACTCCCTATTGTTTTTATCCAAATACCAATATATCAGAAAGTATGCAAGCAGACAGCTTTAAACTATGCACACGCTTAGTACCTGACATTCTATATTAATTTGGAGTAACTTATATACGTCAGTGCTACCAACATGATTCTAAGCCTGCTGAGAGGTCCAACTTTAAATACACGTAACTTCTATACTATCATTTGGATTTCCACCAAATTTCGTGTGTGTTATGTGTACCATAACAGATATGACTATGCGTATATTTAGGAGCAACCAGGGCTGCCAACTGTTAATAAATACTGTCTCTATTTTTGTTACCCTAATATCAATATATCAGAAAGTATGCAAGCCAATAGCTTTAAACTTTGCGCAAGTATAGTACCTGGCATTCTAGATTAATTTGGAGTAACTAGTGTAGGCCTACGCCAGTGCTGCCAACGTGATTCTAAGCCTGCTGATAGGTCCAATTTTAAAATGCATGTAACTTCTCTACTAACTAATGGATTTCTTTCTAAATTGACACAACAATAGATCATATTATTTCAGATTATTTCTGACCAATACATGTATGTCATTGATGCCAACATGATTTTACGCGCGCTGTTAGATGCAATGTTTAACTGCATGGAACGTCCATGCTATCAATTGGACTTCAACCAAATTTCATATTCTGTACCTTAAGAGATGGAACTAAGAATATACTCAGTCACCAGGGCTGCCAACTGTAGTTCTCTATTAGGCTGCATTATGCCAGGTATACAGTATTTCGAACTAATTAGAAATTTCGATATTACCAACTTAATTTCGTCATTATTCTAGATAGATCCATTTAGGTTAATCATTGGCATGAATCTTAATTTTTAAGAAAAGTAGGCTCTTTAGTTCGTCCCGGAACTTCTTGTTGTTATATGTGACCGTGTTCGGGCTCCACAAGAATAAGCCGTGCTTCTTGCAGTAACGTAAGGAGTACATAGTGGAGTGTTTCAGAGATTGAATTAGAAGCTCACCGCCTTATAAAGATAATCTTCAACTTCAGTTCGTTATAAATTAATTGGACAGCTCGGCTGAGAAGCGAAATACACAATGAATATTTATAACATTTATTATACCCAGGTAGTTCTTCTTGTAATGTTTTGGATACTATTCATTGGTTGCATTTACATTGAACATAATTTTATTTAAAAAATGCGAAATGATTTAGAAATAAATTTAAGTGAAGTTGTCAACTGTAAGCCATCCTGGGTCCGGGCCTGCAGCCCCACTTGCCCCTCCCTCTCATCGGGCCTGGCCCTATGCTGTACAACAAGCACACCAATATTATGTACTACAATAACAACAATCTCAGCTGTGTCATATGTTGACAGTGAATCAGCTGTTTTACCTTCAATTCATCTCACCATCCGTTAGGATCAAAATGCTATGGAATGCTCTCCACAACATTAGGGTATTCTTTATGTAATAGATGGGGATGTTTAATTCGTCAAATTTAAATATGCTGATTTGTATTTAGTCTCAAATTTATATAAAATCGTACTTCATCATGTCTTATATATTTCCTTCATTAAACTTTTCTTACACCGTATGCTCTCATAAACAATAATATCGCAGATCAAGAAGCAGATCCCTCCTTCAAATATGAATCACATGTTACAATTAGGCTATGGATCCAATTCCGTAACCTACTTTCTTCATCACTTACACATTTCAATATTATCATTTATTAAATCAAGCTCTCATAGCTTCTTAAGCAATTATATAATCATAGTAACATATGCCTGACTCACGCATAACCATCTAAACATGTGCACATCCATTAATCAAGCTTCTGTAACTTTCATTCAATATAATTCGAAAACATGAATTTTGAAACATACTGTATAACCTCTCGCCTTTCTAAAAGTAACATCTCATATACATTTCATTAGCATTCTTTTCTAATCAGCTTACTTTATTACAACCTCTCAAACAATTTAATAAACTTAATATTCGGCTTAACAAAATGCCGTTATTCTAGTCTGTAGTATTTGTCCTTTGCCGTCTATAAGTAGCTTCTAATTTCGTTCTCTCCTTGTATTTTATACACTCAGATTGTCGGCCCCCTGGCCTTCCTCAAAGTTACCATTCGAAACATCATAAAACACTTGCTTGCACCTACAGCTTAAAATAATCTCCACAGTCGGCCACTGCTTTCTAAGTTCTTCTCATATTATGAAGCCTCTGATCGATGTGCTTGTGCTAAGTTACACTCACAATAAATATGTCATAAATAAATGCCTGTCCTTACGAATTGTGCAGTTACTATTATATAAAGTTTGGCCTGTTCACACTACTAAAGAATTAGCGAAATAAATCCGCATTTCATCAAGATTACATTAAAGTGAAGTTGTTTACATCTATACCTTCAGATACTCAGCGTCTCCGTTCCTGGAAGTCTGTCCTTAGATCATCGTTTGAACTCATTCCCTCCAGATTCAAATTGGATCACCATCGTGATTAGGAAGTCACCTTCTCCCCCAGTGTATTGGCCTTTGGATGCCCATGATGCGATTTGGAACTAGTGATAGCACGTACATGATGCGAAGTTTCGATAATCAATGAACTGCTTCTACAATTCTATTAATGTGATAAATAATTGCTCTGCTTTGAATCAGACACTGATTCTTTTCACTATTACACTTGTTAATTTTTACCTACCTCAGCCACCTGGTCACCTCCAGGTCAAATATCAGCTTTATCTGATCTTATCAGTGCAATCTGGCCTCCAAAGCCTTCTATAATGAATTTACACTGCACACACAGTATTAGAAGCTCTTTACTTCTGATATAAAGCATTGCAAAATGTAGCACGTTTTCACACGACACAATGTCTGACCATGCGGTCCACAGTTCGTAAGTAGTTCATTAATTCACCAACAATTATATGAACCGTTCGACGAGTTACTAGCGTTTTCTGCACTTACAAATATTATCATTCTACACAATATTGTGAAGTATTTCACTCAATGTCCTCAAATTTCTATGCCATACGGTCGAATTCACAAGTCTCCACACTCACGCTTTCAAGCGTTCGACAAGTACTGTACTATAATTAGTAAGCGTTTCCGGATTCTTCTCCTTCCGACCATTCATATTGCTCCTTCACCTTGTCCTTCCGAATAATTCTGAATATTTATTTTTCCTACGTAAATTAATGGTCAGCATCATTCAGTACATTTCTAACTCAATTTATTGAATTCCGGTGAAGTTCACAGTTTGCTCGATCCTTCCATAGCCTTCTGATGCACATTCTCCATGCAGCGTCTCCGCACGTGTACTCTCCTCGATATCCCAAAGTACAATTTGCTGTCGTCATATGGTCTGGCATAGGATTCAGATATCTGCGGGGACAGTATGAATGTATGTATGTATGTATGTATGTACAGTATGTATGAATGTTTGCATTATTAATTTCTGAATGGCTAATCCTATTGTACGAAACGTACGAATTAGGTAATCAATGACAATATGTATCTCCTGCGTTTTGTACGCTCTAATCTTTGTACCTTAATTAATGCGTGTATGCTTTTCCCAGTTTGTGTTTACAAATGTCACTGTGTTCACGTCATTAAAGCTCGCTGTGAATGTTTCAGGTCCAGAGGCTAGCCACGACCTGGCATGTCCTGCGCCAGAAGTTCACAGATAGCGCCTTCAACTTCGAGGCAAAGTTACGGCCCACGCTGAAGAGTATGAACGAGTGTACGAACCCTCAGGCACCCAACACCACCATCCCCCACTTACTACCCTTCGTTCTTCTCCAGGAGCGCACGCTGGACGACATCATGGGTGAGTCAATTCTCATAGCCAACCAGAGTACCTCATGCTACAGAATTCTGGGTTGCCACCCCTTGAGGTTCGGTTTCTGACCTTACAAAAAATATTAAATTCCTATTTCACTCCCCCTCTCCCAGGGGCTGACATCTATTGGGACGTGGGTTGGCGACCACGGGACCCTAGCTGAGTCCAGCATTGCTTCCATTTACTTTTGCCGGGCTCCTCTAAGTCTTCTTTTCTGTCGACCTCACTTGGTCAACTCTTGTTCTCTTCCGACCCCGACGGTATTAAGGTATCCGAGGCCTAGGGAGTCTCTTCCTTTCCCGCCTTAATTGGCCCTTGTCTCATCTTTTCTCATACCCTCCTTCTGTGAGGGGTCAGCCTTCCTTTTCTTTTCATGTTATCTCCTGCCTTCAGCTCAAGGCCCTCAAGATGGCCGGGCGTATGTAGCCCTACCACTTCCGGTGCACCCTGGATATTGCTATAGCCTCAGGGGTTCACGGCTGGTGGGTACGGGAGGTTGCGACCCCGAGGGATTCCTGAGCTGGGTCCGGTTTTCCCCCTTTTTTCCATTACCTCTGGGGCAGACCCTCTCCTCTCCTCCTCCTATCTGCCTTTCATGGCTCTCCTTCCTTCCAAGCCCCTCAATCCGCTTTCTTCGAGGGTTGAGGGCTTTTCTTTTCTTCCTGTCCTTTATTTGCGTTATTCTCCTTTTGTTTCCCATTTCTTCTTCTAGTATATAAGTTAGTAGTTAGTTTTAGTTATAGTTTACATTTCATTGTCATCTTCACGATCACCCCATTCATTAGGGGCCGATAACCTAGATTTTAGGTCCCTTAAACAACAATTATCATCATAATCACCTATTTCACCAAATATGTCACCGTATGAACTTCCTCCATGTGAAGTTTCATTGGGATCTGGAGGTTCACGTTTGCAATGTTCCCTTGCTAGTATTGTGTTGTGTCATTTTGTCTTGTTTGTTTGCAGAGGTTAGTACGACAGCCAGTGCGGGCAGTAACAACATGCAGGCCACGTGTCTGGGAGTGTGGGAGTCCTCGACAGCGGACTTCGGACTCGGCACCTTGTTTGCGCACCTGGAAGCGGCTCGGGAGTTCGGGGAGTCTCTACCCATGTTCCGACGAAACGCCGAGATCGTGCTAGGTGACACAAAAGTGGACGATCTTCTCCTCGACGTCTTCCGTACAGAGTTCCAGCTTAAGTTCCTCTGGGGCAGCCGTGGAGCTAGCGTCTCTCCAGCGGACCGCCATGCCAAGTTCGATCAAGTGCTGAGCGTAATGTCAGACAAGTGTGAACCCCCATCGCCAGTCCATTCGCCTGTAACATCGGGACCCACCGGCGTCTGAACTTCAGTGTATTGTTCCTCCAAGTGGTGATAATAGTAACACACACAGCGATGCGCTTATCATCTGTGTAATGATACAGTACATCCCTCTCCTGAGTTCAAATTGAAACGAACAATTCGGTTATTCGCGAAATTTTACTCGCTGCATTATGAACTCACGATTATTCGCTTACTATTTTAAGAATATTCGTCTAATAAAACTACGTGAGATTTATAATGATTATGGTCATCTAACTACCTTCATCCGAGATAAATCACAAACCTCGCGCATGCATGATGTACTAAGAATAATACTGCCTTGCTAAGTAAGACAACTGTTCTTTTTGTTGCCTCAAACTGAGAAAATGAACTTTTTTTATCCATTACCCATCAATTGTACAAATTTCCTAGCCTCCCTTACTTACAAAACTCTGTACAAAATATACTGTATAGTAAATCAACAACAGTGCTGTTCAAATGGATTCCCGTAAAGGAACCGTAAATAGGCTAATCAGGCTTATATCCACTCACTGTTAAGGATACCAACAATATATGGGCCCACCGGCGTCTGAACTCAGTGTATTGTTCATATAAAAAATTGTGACGTAAATATTTATTACCGCGTATAAATACTTTGCATAGTTGAGAAAATACCTCATAAAAATTAAAATTACTCTTTGTCTCAAGGAGAAAGTATACTACAAAAACGATTGGAGAATTGTACCACAAACACATTTCAACCATAAATTGCAAATAGTTGGTAAAGTTTCTAAAACTCGTAAGCCTTCAATATTAACATATTGAAATAATAATGAAAATATATTTCAGAATTCCATAATTGAATTTTCATAACCTTAAAGGAGACAAAAGGCTGTTCGATTGTGTACTTTACAAAACGTACAAGGCACTCACATGGGAGGTAGAGCATTAATTGGTACCGTATTTGTTATTTCATACCGGTTTATCTTAAAAATAAACGCAGTATCCATACATTCTTGTTTCATACGAGAGTAGGTCTGAATACCTCCGGTTTCTGTTCAGTTGGACGCTCTTTTACTTCGCAGGGCATGGTGACAGATTTCCATTTTAATATGGTTCGTTGTCAGAAAGTGTCATTGAGCCCTGTCCTAACCTCAAAAGTAATCTCCATAACTATTATCCTGCTTGACGATAAGACGGTAAAAGTTTTTCCTGTAATAGTGTTTAGGTTGCTGACGGAACCACAATGGTACACAGTCAAGCAAACACATCATGGTATGTTGCAAAACGATGTCCATGAATGTCTTTCTTCATGTTACCGGAAAAGGGAAAGGTCTGGTCTGTACGGTAGTTGAAGCGTTTCCAAGCCCTCCAGTATGGCTGCTTGACGCAGCCGTAAGGATCTCGCCTGCTTTGCCGAAGGTTGTGGAGTTGAATCCCGTTGCAGAAAGTGACTGTCATTAATGTGGTAATTTACTGTGTTTATTCCACTCCACCGGAATGATTCCTTATTTCACGTTTTACCCTATACACAGTATTACAGCTACCACAGGTTATCAGAAAAATTTCATACACACTCAACCCCTAAGTGAATTACCAACAATCACACAATTGCATGCATGAGACCAATTGTCATTTTGCTGTCTCTCATAGAGTGCCCAGAGCCATATCGAGCTTCTGCAGTTTTCAACCATTAACACACATGCCCATCGTCTCATTGGTTGTAAATGGGTGTACAACCCATTGCCGTCTTCTCAAGAACGATATAAAACTCAAATATGGCCTTTCTTCTTACTTTTTTATTTTTACAACATTACAATCCCTTCAACTCGCCTCAGTCTTGAGGCATTTAAAAGACTTAAAATGATCAATCAAGGGCTGCTTTCATGCGAAAGTAAAAACTAGTGTGTTCCAATAAAGTCGACTTACGTCCTCGGATAAGAATTCTACATTATTTTGCCTATTGTGTGTACCTTGGAAATACGGGCAGTTGATATAAACTGGAGGATTTTGAAATGTGATGTTCCCGTTAAATGATAGTCACACGATGAGACTGGATACCAAGTACCAGAGAGAGAACAGCGAGATACTGTTGATCATACAGGGATAGCACCTCTCCTGGTGGGCTACTCAGAACTGATCCAAGTCGTGGCAGAAGGCTTTAGAGTCCAGGTACTACTTCATACCACTGCTCGGCGATGAAACTAGCCGATAAAGATTCAAAGGTCTGGAAAAGCTTTGGGCACAACTAGCTAGTCTTTGGGCTGAATACAATAGACGAAATGCAATATCCTCGCGTCAGATTTACTTGCTTGTTGAAGAGTTTCTGCTGGGCAAATGTGGGCATTTGGAGTACCGTATTTCAATTGAGGCAAGCGAGGCATTTGCTGCAGGCATCACCCCTTCCTTCTCATTTTCATTCCTTTTTCAATAATAATATTACAGTGTGGACTTATTGCTTCTTCGAACTGCTGCTTGTTTGGAGACGCCAGGATGCAAGAATTCTGCCCTGAAATGATATTTGTAACATACTGGTAAAAACAAACCTTATGAGTGGCTTACATTTAAGTATCTTACCTCCAAATTGCAACCACCTGGACCAGTTGTTGATCTCACAACCTTGGGCACAGTGAACGCGAACCTTAGCAAAGGCACTATTCAGCCGGTCAGTGTTTCTGTTCCATCCCCGTTGTTTTCGTGGATGGACGTTTTGACACTTAGGTAAAATATTAACTGTAACAAGTTGTACATACAGTATATGTTCAACACGAAGATCCGAGCTAAAGACATGCCAGAATGCAACCTGTAGAGAATAAAACCCAAAACAAAAACACACTTATAAGAAGTTTTGTTTTAGTTTTACTACTAGACCTACGTATTCTAGTTTTTATTTTCTTTTAATATCAGTGTGCCGTAGAATTTCATGTAAAATAAAGTGGCTCATTTATAACCTTCCGTGCCTATGTTAATTATATTTCTTAGAACGGCAAAAATCTTTATTTTTTCTGTCAATTACAGCTCTCATTCGTTGCGAGTGCTTATAAAAACTACGGCAATTGCTGAGCTCATTTCCCTCAGGGAACCTTTGAAGATGCAACCACAAATTTCAAAACATACGGGCAGATGACCTTGCTGTTTATCGCCTTAAAACAACAATAACTAACTAAACTTCAAAACAAATTAATACTGTCTGACGAATATTTGTAATCGCTACAGTACTTATCGTAGGTAGGGCCAGATGACCGCGCTATTCAGCCCCTTAAAGCAGTAATAACTAACTATTATCGTAGGTAACTAGGCAACGAGGATAGAGTAAGTATTCTGCTTTGAGTTCGACACTGAATGTTGGCGCTTTGTATGATGTTCCGAGTATTATTGTTGACCGTGGTGGGCAGTAATTTGCATCTAAACGCACGAATGCATTGTCTGCTTACAAACAACCGTGTGCTATCTACAGTACTGAAATACAGTGGCGGGGCCCTGGGCGATACGATAAGGTGGGGCCCACAACAATAGGAGATAAAAAATATCAAATCAAATGGAAAATAGTTTGGTAAAATAAAGAATAGTTATAATATTTCGAATACACTACTGTACATTTTTTAATAATATGAAAGAAACCTTTAAGTCCCCTTGAAGAAGATTATGCAAACTATGAAATATTAAAATGTTACTTTGTGACTTTTTTCTCGGCTGAAGTCTTCTATTATTTCACTGAAATCTAAACTTGCTAAACGGTCACGGGAGGTCATAGCTACAGTGAAAAAGGAATATGAATTATAAATTAGTTTGAAAAGTATAATTTATTAATTAATTAAATTTTAAAAATCCATGCCGTGGGGCCCTCTGGACCGAGGCCCCCCCCCCCCCCCCCCCCCCCCAGCCCTGGACGGTCGCCCTCCTCGCCTTCCCCTAGATTCGCCCCTGCTGAAACATGTCAGTTGTTTACAAACTCACACCAATACACTAAAATAAAATGACATAAAAATGACCATAACAGCCCGATTCCTTAATCACGATGTAATTATAATAAAAGTCTATATAACCATAAGTCAATATATATTGTACATTATGATGGATATAACATTACCTCGAAACACGTATTTCCAACGTTTTCATTCCATTGTTTCTCTACCTCGCAAATACATACCATTTTCACATCCACATCTCTTCCATTCCACGCTGTTTTTATCAAGAGTTGTTCATGCTTTTTAACACATTTTGTAACAGATGGTTTTTTTAAATTTCACTTTGTGAGCTTTTGGAACAAGAATATTTTTAGAATCCTCTGTTGTGGCAAAATTTATATTAAGTGTAGGCTATGTTATTGCACATCTACATACTTACGCTGAGGACGCCGAGGAACGTCACAATGTGACTGAAACCGTTTCGGTTTTAAAGTACGTGCTACCCCTAGTTCGTTAATTGGATCAAAGTAGGTAAAGCACAACACAAATCGTCCTTTAAAGAAATATTAGCTTTATTGCAGGTCAGAAAGTTACACCACACAATAAGCAAATAGAAACAAATAGCTGTCTTTCTTCGTGTTTGCTCCCTTATGGAGGACACTCGCCCTTTCACTTGCTCACGCAGTTAATCCCTCGGCTAATGAGACCGGTGTCCTCGGTAGAAATACCTGCAACACTTCTTCAAGTTCACAAGTCACAGTCTGTCACTCACTGTTCTTGAATACACACTGTTTCGCAATTCGCACGTCACTGTAACACCTCTATCGCACTGGAAAACACACTCCCAAAACACACAGTCCGTCGTCACCGGCTAGGATAGCTCTTTATATATCGGGGCTGATGACTCACAGTTGTTTCTAGAGTAGACCAGGGTTCACACCTTCTCGAGAATTCCAACACTAGCTGGGCCACAAACATTCTGGTACATGCCTTTTGTTTTCGCTGCGCAAGCGGCCGGCCGACACAGAGCCCGGGGGTAGCCTCGGGCGGCTGTGAGTCACGCGCAAGGGAATGAAGCAACCCCGCAGCCGTAACAATATATTGACTTATGGTTATATAAACTTTTATTATAAACACTAAAATAAATTGAAGATTTAAACTGTATTTTACTTAATTTGCACAATATCATTATTTGATCTCTCTTATGTTTGTGGTACTTACACCTTGTATGCACTGTAGTGTGTGACTGTTCTCGACAATATGTGATATCCACCTCTCATGTGACAATGTCTTAAGCAGAGGTTGCTGTTCAGGTCGTGTTTCACTGCCATATATTAGAGACTACAGTGCGAGTAAAACAAAATATTCTACACAGAAACGTATTGTCATATAAGCTCCAAAATGTATCGGATCATACAGCACAATTCTCCCCACATTTATAGTGCATATTACAAATATATTTTTCAGTCCATAAAATATAATGTATTGCTACTGTAGCCATAAGAGACGTGAAGGAACGTTCCTATGCTTGTACAATATATGAACACCAAATACATTCCAAACTGACTCAGTGTATCAGTGTTAAACTATCTTCTAGATAAGCCGTTCTCAACCTGGTGCTCGCGAGCACCGCAGTGCTCTTTAAATACAACTTGGTGCTCTCGTCTTACAAGCCAAAACGTGCTCGCGAGCACAAGCTCTCCTGAGATTCATTCTTTAATTGAAACTCTGTTGCACGGACTGGAATAATAGTGTTTAGACAGTCAGAAATGTTATCATTTTGTGAAATATAAATATTATAAATAATTGGACACCCCTATTTTATGAGTGAAACGAATGATGCTGATTCCACTTGACTTAATGTATCTTACTTGCATGAGTCGTGTAAGCAGTTTCATTAGGCCTGGTGAGCGGTGAACCCGTAGCTATTTCAGCATTACTGTGTGAGAGAGAGAGATACAGTAGGTAAAGGAAAGAGAGGCAAATGCTTGTTGCATTATTATTATTATTATTATTATTATTATTATTATTATTAAACTCGAAATAATGGCACTCAGGTACTTTGTTCGCAGTCTCAAGATGGTTGAAAATGCCTGTTCTAGATCGTCCACCAGAGACTTCAAGCTATATCAACAGTCCTAATATTAAGAGGAGACAATTGATGTCCAGCATAATTATTTAGGTGTGCCTGTTGCTATGGAGACGAACTTGTTCCTCACCGGGCGTTGTCACAGTTCTTCTTACACCTCACCGCGAAGGTAGACCTACTTGTGATTGGAAGTTATTTATACAAGCTTGGGAATACCAATCCTGGAATCTTGTTAATGTGAATAGATGTTGCCTACACTATACACTGACCATTTGAGAAATCGTTATACTCCAGAGAAATTTCAAATGTATTTTCATAACATTAGAATATATAATGATGTATGCGCCTATCAGAATACTAGCTGTACCCGGCATACGTTGCAATGCCAATCAAAGAAAGAGTTTGTGCTGTAACTTTGTTTGTTGAAGTGCTTTTGGATGACATGACATTGTCAAGGTCTTTGATCAACGGAAATCAATAACACAGCGCTCTGTTCAGCAAACGCAATAGGGACATTTTACGAGAAACATTTCCGACAGATGTTTCCAAAGCTTTGTAACAAAAACATGGATAGTTAGTGTCGTTATATCAATACCAGCTTTCGCTCAAATTGTCGCCGAACTCCTACGAAAGCAATGTCCTGTGTACATATTGGAGTTGGGGAGATTAAGGTACAGTTTGTTTATGACAATATTTTGGACGGTGCATTTTCCATGTCGGTAATAAAGAAGGATGGCGTGTTGCGAATTTCTGGACGTAGATTCCTAAATTTCTTGCATATTTCATAGTATTTCCTTGTTACCGTAAAGGTTCGTGCTGATACTGTCTTTGTGTTTGGGATTGTAACTATCTGATATCCTTAACATTGTCAAATTTCAAACAATGTAATTCATGGACATGTTTGATTTTGAGTGTGTTGAGCGCATGTGCGAAGTTATCCTTACATAATTGGTCAAACAGCTGTATCATAATGAAATTCTTGAACTCTGATTGGTGGAAAACCTGTATCATAGTGAAACTTGAACTACGAGTATAATGAGCCTCATTAAGATGCAGTTCTGGCATATAGGCCAATATTTGTATATCGGCATGGTTGAACATAAAATATATTGTATTGATAGGCACTTACATCATTACTGTAAATCAATACAGAACTTTCTAATAGAACATCATGATTAATAGTTTTGCTTATTATAATATTAGATGACAATGCCCGGCGTTGATCTATTCAAGACATTCTCAATATGTGTGGTCATGTATGCAAATTACCTTCATAAACTGAAAACATTCCACAATTTCTGAGTCTGCAGCAATACATGGTGGGTGAGGTATTTCTCAGATCAGAGAGCGCTTAATAACGTACAGCATAGAGTGCCTCGTTTAGTAGAAAACAGGAGGAAAAGCACGTCGCAACACTGCTTGTAAACCTACTACCACGCGTAAATGAGAGAACCAAAAGACCAAAACTGACAAACTGTTTTTTTGTCTAAACATCAAGAAATCTGAGAAACGTAAGGAAGATAACACGTAATTAGCGTGAAGCCAGCTGGTTCCAGGTGAAGGTCACGCAGAACAATAATTAGATCTACGCAGACATCGCACCTATTTGACGTCTATCAGCGCTACCTGGTCTGGGTTTTCGGTTGCCTGGTAACACCCCACTCACTCTGTATATGAAAATAGTCATCCTATACAAACAAAGAACGTCCCAAACAAAACCACACACAAATCAGCTGATTTCAGTTCACATTATCAATATCGTTGAACTCATTGAATGATTAAGTTTGCTGTACCTTCATCAGGTGAACATGGCACACTGCATGCTTATGTTGGTCTGTTTGAAATTACCAGAATGAATGAGCTATTGTTCTATTCCTTAGCTCTGCTCTACATTGCAATTTCTGGTGAATTCCCATTTAGGTAAATTTGGTTCAAGGTGATGATGACACACTGCCCAAAACTGTCTCCTGCCATCTAACGGCCATAATAACAAGCGTCTGAACAATTAGTCCCCTACCACCGTCTTACATTATTAGATACAAAGACCTTAACATCACTGCCTTAACCCTTCAACCAGGCCTACAGTGTAGACAGTTATAATATCCCAGGCTGAAAGGGTATTGTGTCCAATGCAGTGTGTGTTGGGCTACGTCATTGTGCATATTAATAAATATCTTGGATGAAATTGAATGCAGTACCTGTGCTCAAATGGTGATAGAACTCACAATTCTGATGCTGAAATTTTATTTTATCTTGATGATAGGTTTCCAGCGTTATGGTTTCTATTTCAAAAGCGACAAGAGAGCAGATATGTTTCCCCTCTCTCATCTGGTCTGAACAGAAGTATGGTATAAGTGTGACAAGGAAAGATCTTAGCTCCTTAGTCTAATCTGGTGACTGGACGGTACATGGCGCTCAGGTACTTTATATGGCATAAGGGTGGTGCTTACAGTCTCAAATTGGTTCGGAACGTTCGATATAGAGATTCCTCGCAGATTGAGGATGTCCAGTTAGAACCCAAAAGAATACGAGTATAATTCCAGCCCGTGAAAACCTTAACCTATGTATTAAAACATATTAGAGTATTCATTGTTATGGACAGACTGTTACCAGTTCAGCACAACTACCGTGTTTCAATTGCAAATGTTCAGGAGAATAAAACCAGAATATTTCATGATGGAGTAGGAATATTTTGGAGATACTAACCTTATTATGTCATTGGAATGTTTTCCACTTCAACCCCACTGTCGATTTATTTAGATGTACCAATGAACTCAATTTTAAACTTTGTGTTGACACGTTTTTACAGACTCTTAAAACAACGGGTGATCTGGAAAATGCTGTGGTAGAAGTAAAGTTTGATAGTGTAAAACACAGAAATATCACACTCCCTTCTGAAATTGTCATTTGAAGAATAGCGTATAATGTGATTCTCAAGGCAGAAGAGGATTTAAACAGTCGTGTAATACCCTAATTATTGCTGCCACTAGCCCTCACCAGAGCTCATACACAGCATTATGCATGTCTTCTCCGTTTGCATTTCATACTTACCAACTGTACAATACCAGTAATTGGAGACTCCACCGGGAAATGTCAGATAGTACTCATTTTATAGAGAACACATTTTTTACTTTGCAACTCTATTTTCGTTCATTAAGTGAATGCTAATGTTTCTTTCCCATACGACAAAGCATATATTGAATATCTGACGAATAGAAGAGCCTCTCAATAGCCAACTATTCATACCATAACGATTTTTCTAATTAAACGTAGACAAATGCTGTAGAAAAAGGTGGAATGTGATGAGTCTTGCAGAGCTGTGTGCTGTACGTCAATAAGATCACACTCCACGACCATTAATGTGAGATATATTCTTGTTCTATTCCTTTGTATATGGACCACAAAACTTCACATCTCGGAACTTGTGATGTTTTTCTATAGCATTCCCTCTTTTGGTATCGAACACCAAATCTATACAATTTTATAGGCGAGTGACTACCATCCTTTTTGCTGTGGATTATAGTGCACAGTATTTACACATTAATTACGTCACAATTGCAAGTCACTGTCCACAAAATGTTTATGTTCCACCTCTTTTTGTAGTTGAGCCCTCAGTTTGAATCTACTAGTGCACGTTCATAGTACACTTTCCTATAAACAACAACAACAACAAGCATGTGCACCTGGAGTGACAGACTCCCATCCAGCTCTTGTCACACGTTTCATAGCATATTAATTAATTTCTGAGGCTGAATTAACGAAGTGTTATCTCAATTCATGTAAGGTTACTGATATTGAGTAATCGTAAACACGGCGTTTCACATAATCCCATTTGAAAAAGGAAGCTTGTAGTTTAACGTGACCGTTAATCTCGTGAACCGCGGGACCTCGTCTTTACGTGGAGTCCGAACTACAGGACATGGCATTTTATTTCGAAAATCTCACATGCATTGACCGGGAATCCAACCCGGTCTGACTTGGTGAGAGGCAAAGAGCTTGACCGTTGCGCCACACCACCCCAACTCCATTTCAGAAGTACCCATAAGGAGTAAGTTCTGGTGATCTTGCGGGGCCATTTGAACACATATAATGTCTCCTAGACAAACAACATTGCACAGCGACACATCACACACGCCACTTGACTAACGGCTTCAATCTGATGAGATACTGTCAACTATATTGACGTAGATTGCATCTGCTGAATATTCGTACTCTGTCACGAAACAACCTCTTCTTACAAAAAAGTAAATAAAGATGTGCAATACATAGATTGTATAGAATGTATTGGATTTACATGCAGAAGAAACGCTAGTTACTTTGCTTCAGAGTGTTTTCATCTCATGCCTGCCACCTTCAGCCATACTTGTGGCCATCTTCTTGTGACATTATGCACTGTCATGAAGGGTGTCCTAGACGGGTCCTAGGAACAACCACCGTATTCACCTGATGTGAGTCCGTGCGATGATCTCTTTGCAATTAATAGCCCCTCGCGGGATACATTAAAACGCAATAAAAGCCATCATCCGTGCTGTAGGACGATCATGGACATTCTGACAGTGTATGACGACTTCCACAAGTGTGACAGAAGATGACAGACATTGGGGGAGAGTTCATTGAAGCAATGTAATTGATACAAATGTTGACATTATATTTTGTCCAACCTTTGCACATGCTACAAAGAAAAGTGATCTTGACTATTCCTTTACACAATATCCTATTCCAGTTTATAATTATATCTAACTTTGGTCCTGAGGACAAATATCAGAAAAGAGGATATGAGATATATTCGTATAGTACAAATGTATTAATGAGATCAGATTGGATCAAACCTACTTTACCAAGTGAAATGTATATAAAGGGTCTGTACAGGAAGTGAAATTTGTTGGTTAATCTAATAGGCCCTAGGCTTTTTCTTAGCATATCATTGAGGTAGATATAATATTCTCCTCTGTAAATAACTGCAGTATATTAATTTTTGTACAATGTATTATAAGTACGAGTGTTTGTACCATGTAACAGGGAATGAAACTGCCACTTTAAAGAGGAACTGGAGAACGGTTTGTTAATATAAGTTTGTTTGCAGTTTAGTTTAAAGCCATAGGGCCTACACATGCTTCGTGGTATGTGCCTTTATTATGATACTGCAGTCTCTCAATGTTAATACGTACGTGATATTCTCAGAACTGTAAGCAATAATAGCGAACCCAAGCCTCGCTTTTTCTCTACCCCCAGTGATCGACAGTACACGGGGATCTCGCGTCAGTGAAGTGCAGTGCCTAACGTATATGTTATTGCTTTCTTTTTATGCGTGTGGCCTCCAAAGAGGCAAGGTGCAGGTCTTTAAGTAGACGCCCGTGTGTCATCTGCGCGTCGAAGTGAGGATGAAATTGATCATGACATCACAAACACCCAGTGTTGGGAATTAGCCATACGAAGTTAAAACCGCACGACCCGACCATGAATCGAATTTGGGGGCCTTCAGTCCAGTAGGTTATTATCCACGTAGCCACGAATACGAACCCTTTGAGGGACCTACACACATCAATATATTAAATGAAATCACATTGGTTGAAAGTAAACAGTTTATGAACAATTGAACTGAAACCGGTTTTCGCACTTTTTGATTCATAGCATTTCTTCTTATTCGTCTTCTTCTGCTTTCTCTGCGCCTTATTATTCTCGTGGCTATAGGGAGTCAGCGTTTTGCTCCTCCACACTCTAGATCATCTCAATTCGTTTATCCTCAGATCTTCAGCAACCCTGTCCTTGCACAATAGTTTAGATCAAAGGTATCCATACAGCACGCCGGACTTCTGGTGCGGTCGGCCTTGCAGCGAGGGTCGGGGAAGACTATATGTTCGTTATTTTCTCTCTCTTTCCCATCTCACTCCCTCCCGTACTGCCTTCACTGTGTTTTGGTTGATCGGTCGAACGTCAAATGGGATTCAGTATATTGTAAACGAGAAAACGAACTGAAACAAAACGAAAACAAGGAAATAAAAACAATAATGTGACCGACATGGCAATGCCTGAGATGAGTTCCATGATGTCTTATCAGTATTTCTGACTATTTTAGTGCTAAGAACATAATCTTCAAGTATCGGTGTGTGGAAGAACGCGCGAAACACAATGTAGATGTGTCTGTCAACCAACGCACTGGACGAACAGTTTGTTTGTTTACATTACGTCCGGTGCACTAGCGATCTCAACTTGACTCGGTCAGACGCGGCGAACTGTCGCAGCGCAGGCAGTCAAGGCAGGCAGCCCAGCCAAGAGAGGCAGGAGCTAGCGTGTGGCGCAGCATAGCTAGCACGCCAAGCGTGCAAAGGCTGAACGTCGCTGGATTAGGTCTTCGTCTCTTCTCTTCCCCTTCACCTCTTCCTTGTGCACTCTTCACATATTCTCTCCACATATCCTAACCATCTCAATCTCCATTCATGGACCTTACCGACCGGTCCCAACTTGACCGTTCCCTTGATATGTTTGATCCTTACTCTCTTCCTATGCGTTACTCCACTCGTCCATGTCTACATCCTAATCTCCGTTACCTCCATCCTTCTCTCCTGAGTCTTAGTCATTGGCCAGGTTTCCGCACCATGAAGCATCATACAGTTCTTCTTCCATCTAAAAGCTCCACACAAGACTCCACTTACCGTTCCCAAGTTCATCCAACCACAAATAATCAAAATTTCGAGGTGGCTACCTAAATAAGAACACAGCCTGGGATAAAAACACAAAAGATTTAAAATCAATAATTAACCTATAACAAACTACCATATTAATTTCAATCGAAAATGCAACAAGTTGATTGAGTCAGATAAAACTTGAAAATTCAGATTGCTGGCCAAAACGCATTCTCTCCCTCAAAGCGGTTGACGCGAACAGCAGCCACCGCAGCATCGACTAATATAAGATCGAGTGTATTCTGCAGACCAAGGTTTCTTCGTAGATAAGCAAGATCCCCACACTAGGTTAAAATGTGTTCCGCGGTGAATACGGCTCCACAAGTACAAACTGGGTGGGTCTATCCTTTTCATCAGGTAGACTCTTCATGACTATCATTAATGACGAACTCCCTCCGTGACCGGAAGACGCTCCGCCATTTGACAACGTGTATCTGTAAACTTAGTGCGTGTCTACGAAAATTCCTGCACCTAGCCGTTTCTAAACCACAGTAGAAGGTTCGTTGAACATTTAACATTAAATTATATCCATATTAACAACTTCATAAATTCTTATTGGCCAAATTCCTTGGTAAACAATACCATCACAAAATTGTAGTCACTGAATGTCCACGTTATTGGGGAACTGGTGGTTTATTTCAAGGCTACACAGTGATTTTACCTGCTTGCCTCAACTATGTGTAACAAAAACTTGCCTGTTCTCCACATCATTAAATCATAAAGGCGTGATATCCCAAAATCTTCCAGTAAGCAATTTTTTGAAGAGCACATTAAAGACATTTGATTGATGCTCATAAGCGCTGGTGTATACGTTGTACTCTATTGAACTCTCATCATAAGACTGCCTAGTATAATATATTACTTGTATATATAAACGAAGGTTGGTTCATAAGTCATAGCAACTATCGTTATTGTGCAGATACTGGAAATCTAAGATACCTTACAGTGTAGTTGTTTGCCTAAAATACCTTCTGATCCATTAAAGATATCGATATTCTGTTTTCAATATTCTGAAATGTAACAAGAGTCACTTGAAACTACGTGAAGTGTTATTCCTTGATATCATTAATCTCCGAGATTATTATTTTCTTTCTAAAAATATAATACCAATTTCTGTCACCTGTGAACGAGTTCCAAATTTGACAAAATCAACATTGCGATTATTTTGGAATTTAAGTGGGCACAATCGGAGGAAATGTATGCCAACATTTATATTTTTCATTGTTGTTTTTGTTAATTAGTGTTAGAGGTTTGGGATAGCTTTGGTCATCATCTCCATTCACTTGGGTATGTGTTGAATTAGCCTGATAACCTGTGATACTGTGGTGACTGTAGTAGCGTGTGTGGTTATGATTATTGTCAGGGAAGCGGGTATGTGTGCTAAGACTTGAACTAAGGAACTATGCCGTCATTTCTCTGCACAAAGTGTGGAAAAACGCGAGGAGAAGTCACACTCAGGAGAGCCACTGTCAGAGCCGGGATTCGATCCTCCGATCTGCGGACTTGCTGCAGCTCACGGCGAGCGATTTAACGCGTACGGCTACACCGTGGGGTCTACATTTCTTCAAAGGCTCTTTTCTTGTTAACAGCGCTCAACCCGGAAGTTGTGAGGGACTAAAGCTACAACCTCTGCCACGTATATTCTCCAAAAGTATGTATGCCCGTTATTATTCCCGTATTAACAGAATAAGGAGCTGAAATGAGTTTCATGCACGGCAGTGGTTTCTACAGTGAAATTTCCTTCCTCATCATGAGAGGACCTCATGAATATCACCTGATCCAACATAGCTCATTTTGATGTTTGTTGCTGATTTAATACCGGATGCTCTATCTGATTATTCAGTGAAAATTCTACTTCTCTGTAACCGGGATTCGAACCCGCACCATTGGGTGAAAGGACACAGTGCCATGACGCTCCCCTTCATAGTCATTAAATGTACTCCTCTGTTTCTGGAAATATTTACACCGCTAAATTTATCTAATTACTATCTAGAATGATGACTACAGTAGGCCTATACAGTGGAGTCTTCTCTAATCTGAACCCCCGGTAATTCATAAGCCCGGTTAATCTGACTGGAATGGGGAAACATAACTTCATTCAAATAGTAAACGAAAGAATACATTTCAGAATGAAGATCTTTACTCTTCATGCAATAACGAATGATCACTGTGCATCACAAATATCGGTCACATATTTTCTTTAAACGGAACCTCCTGGATAATGTAGGGGCAGGTGATCTCGCTGTTTCTCCCCTTAAAGCAATAATAACTTAACTAAACTAACTGGATGATGTACTACCAACATCACTTTTGTTGCTCGACCGAACAACCGGCAAGTTTGAAAGAGATTACAGAGTCTGTGTGTGGAACACTTTGCTCCCTTGTCGTATCGTATGCTTTCCCAACATTTTCTTGCTGCATCATAGCTACAATATTTCTCATCCCCTGGTAGAGGCAGAATTTATAAGCTAACATCTGATCGCCGCTCAACGCTGCTTTCCAGGAAGGATGTTTCCGGTTAATCCGCTAATCTATGGCAGTTCTATTTAAATATAGCTTACATAACTCACGGTAATGAATAATACAGTGTGATCCTAATAATAATAATAATAATAATAGACTAATAATAATAATAATAATATGGCCTCAGTTACCCTGACGTAGTCATTTGAGTTGGAGCCATCGAGGCGATCTGCTCTCCAATTTCGAAGTTCTGTTTTAATACAACCATTTGACAGTAAAAATCACAACACTTCTGGGTGACCGTTGACTGAGATGAAATGTGATATAACAGATCACTTAAGAGTCATTATCGTCCGACTCTGAATGCAGTGAATTTTCTGTTCAAGTAGGCTATATACCGCGATACGTACGTGTCTAGGGAAAAATTTTAGTGTAGTTAATGACGTCACGGATGACTTTCGGACGTTTATGTTCGTTTGTTTGATGCTGTGTTTTTTTTAATCAGTTGTGAGAGGCTTCCAACAGTGTGTTGTCACATGCCGATGTAGTGACATGTGTGTAAGAGCAAGGCTTGTTGGTGAGTTACGAATGTTCATAAATTACTTTTAGTTGTTCAATTTAACCATTAGTCGCTATCTGGACGATAATTACTGCTTGTAGGCCTACTACACGCAAGGGGGTCTGGGTCGTTAGCCTCGGGTTAAGTTTTTTGTATGTAAAGCCTTAATAACACATAGAAATTAACATGTAAGCTTGTGCATCGTTTAAACCTTTAGTGTCTTCCATGATATCACGGATGCCACCATTCAATGGCTAGGGGAATTTTGAAGTGTAATGTATCGCGATCTATACTTCTCCCGGTTCGAATCCTGGCGTAGTCAGCTGTCATTTGAGGGTTCGAAGATGTCAATAGATTTATTTTCATGTTAAATATCCAATTCAGGGCAAAATTCCGGCATCCCGGCGTTTCTAACAGCTGCTGTAGTTAAAAGGGACGTAAAGCCAATAACATTATCATTAAAACTCAGAGTTTTTTTCTAGGTTTGTGCCGTGTCTTGTTTGGGATTTCGCCTAGGACACCAAGCTGGCTCATCAGCGGGCTCTTGGTGTCCTCGCCCGGCCGTGAAAGCCAATAATCTAACAGTATCATTACTGTATTATTATCATTACAATGAGCCACTGAGGAAACTCACCGCAGGCTGGCGTGGTTTTGTGAATCCCTTTTTGCCATTAATTTGAGTGAAAACAGAATATAGATATTTTATGGATTAGAAGAATGTATTTGAGTTAGTCGTTCTTATTCAATGAACCACTAAATGTAACATTTGCATGTTGGCCCATTTTTTTGGGAGCTAAAAATAGCTACCGTGACTTATGAGTCAACCCTCGTACAAACGTATGTGTTGTATTTTTATTGTCTATATTAACGGGAAAACAACGATAATTATTGTCATTGTGTTAATTTGTGTGTGTGTCTTGTGTATGTCCTGCTCGCTTAGCATTAGTTCCATTCATGTCATTTTGTATGTTGTAAAGGACAGACGATACGTGTGACCAAATACACTCTTAGTTGTACATAGTATGTATAAATATCTATGTTTTGTGTCGTGATGAATATGTTGAATATATATAGTTTATAATAGGGCTGTTCTCATATATTTCTCTGCTTTTGTTTTGATCACCTTGCCCCATATAATTTCTAGCCTACTTCCATCATATGAAAATATAGGCTTATGAGATCACCTTTTCAAATTCGGTAAGAACATAGTGCTATTTTGTCCAAACCTGACCGTGCCCTTCAAATTTAAATAAGTTTCACTAATTTAATATGGCAGCTGTGCGAAATATTTCACCGGCATTCTATGTTTACGAAACTATTACTGGTATCACCCTGAATTTTTTTATGGTGATAAAGAATATAAGCATATATAAGTTTAATGTTAAGTAAAGAACAAACATGGCGGCCAAGCGAATTTAAAATACTAAAATTGCATTTTCTCGAGATTTAATCAACCGAGCGCAGTGAAACTTGGTATGTTATGATGAATTTGTATACAAGATTTAATCTAATGGCATCTAATTAAATTATTTATTTTTCCTAAAAGCAAGATGGTGGCTGTGCAAAATATTAAAACTTAAGTTTGTATTTCTTGTGTCCTAATCATGCGATCGAAGTGAACGTTTGAATAATAAACCTAGGCAATAATCCTCATCTAATGGTACATAACTCTATGATCTACATATACTGGGAGATTCTTTTGCTGGAGCGGGGCCGGCGACCGGTTGCTGGGCGCGCGCGCCTTCCGCTAGTCAACCGAGCTCGGTCCACCGACAGCGCGCAGGTGGAAACCGTAACAAAGTACATTAATTAATGGTAAATTCACCAGCAAATCATGATTAATGAACTTACCTTTTCACAGAAGATGCTGAAAATGTTCTCCTTCAGCTGACAGACTGTAACTTTGGAAGCTACATCGTTACATTATTGAGCTACTCCTGTTCGCCTCTGCGTGTTTACTGTGGTTAATCGAAGCACGGATCTAAGCCCGCTTTATGTTTAACTAGCTGAAGTACCCGTGCTTCGCTACGCGTCATAAATAAATTAAAATGTGAAGGTGACAGTTAAAACAGGGGATAGGCGAGGTGCTGCGCAGAGGGAGATTAAGGATGGAACATTTTTTCCAACTACACCGCTCGGCGTTGACCGTGTTTTATAGCACAAATTTAGGTTTTACTCGCTAACCGATGGAGATACCTTTCGGATCGAAAATGAAATTTTAAACCTCGTATATGCCATCAAAAGTTCGCTATTTCTTAGCGTTCTCTTTTTATTTGAAATGGAAATATGAAAGTTTGAAACCATAGGGTGTAGTGACGTCACTGAAATCAAAAGTAATCTATATGTTAACCAGGTAAATCAGCTACTTCCATGTAAAATACATGTAAATCGGACCAGTGGTACTTGCGTGATTGAGTAATACACAGACACACACCATCTCATTTTTAGCCTCGCTTCGCTCGCGTCATAGTCGTGTCATATTGTTATTCAATGAAATGCAGGTTTAACCCCTTTAACACCCCTTTAGATCCTGAATATCCAAAAATCCCTCCTTAGTAGACGTTTTCGACACACAACAAACATATCCCCAAAATATAATTTTTCTAACTTTAATAGTTTTGGTTGGTCTATGAGAGGGAACATCCAAAAGTCCTTCCTTAGTGGGAGTTTTTCTTCCAGAATTTCACCCCTCTCCATAAGCCCCTTAAATTGCATTTATGAAAAAAAAAACGGTCGAACACCTATTTATTTTATTTATTTATTTTTAAGCTGATTGATTTCCTCCGAGTTTCAAACTCCTCGCCTATGTCGGAACCAACCCACCCACCCACCCACATACATACATACAGACTTTCACATTTATATTATAAAATTGTGGGGTAGTTTAAAATAGAAAGTGTACAGATCTATTACCTATACCGTAGTGAGCTGGAGAACAATAGATGGTAGTAACTATCCCTCACAGCAGAAGGCAATTACAACGTGTAAACGCTAATTTATTTACACGGTACAACGCCTGTTTTCAGCATATTCTGTGAAAAGGGAAGTTCTAACCTTTAACCAGTGACGTGAGGTCACCCAGATTCCCAAGAAATAAAGAAAGCATGTGTGCTTCTTTAATTAATCTTGCAAGAAGCTGTTGTTTATGTTACGTTCCTATTTATGCGCTGACACTTCACACCCTCGTTGATGAAAGTTTAGTGACTTAATGACTTTAATAACCCTGGTTATCTCGCCAGCGCGCTATCTGCGGGCCGAGTTCGGTTGGCTGGCGGAAGGCGCGCGCGCCCGGCAGCCGGTCGCCGGCCCCGCTCCAGCAAAAGAATCTCACTGTAGAACGATCCAACATGGCGATCATCCAAAATATTTAGACGGTTCTCAATATCTGGGAATCTATTACGGAATAAAGAAAAGCTATTTAGTATACCACATGGAAAATCCTTGTAAGAGGCAGAAGAATTTTAATGGAAAAGACTAGTGGGATAGGTAGGCCTATATGAAAATAGGCTATTTAGTTCTTAACTGAACTACTTGTTACTTCTTTATTAGTTTGTCCTGCTGGTGTGTTGACATGAGTAGTAGGTGACATTTGTTTATTGATGGTCTGTAATTTAAAATTTGATTCCTTAAACACGACCAAAGGAAGTGACATCGGCTCTGTTATGAGGGTAGGATAAGCGAGGCGGCTTCCAGAGCGCGACGAGTCAAGGGTCGCCTCAATTCGCCACTACCACGTAGGCCTACATCATATGAGGGGCAATTTAATGTTGGAGACATTTCTTAGCAGACAAAGTAGGGGTAGCAAAAACGTAAAATTAAGACATTTCTTCAATTGTGCCAAAAGTTGAAGGGCTAAAGGGCTCGGATAGGTTTCAAAATGTGAGTCTTGGAGAACCAAATTTCAAAAATCCCTTCCGACCTAAATGAAGGTTTGAAAAACAACCTAAAATCGCTTGTTTCTTTACTCGTTATTTTATTTCAAATCCTAGTCAAATTAACTTATTTACATCATTTCTTCCTTAATGTGTTCCTCGGTTCAATACCCTGAGGCTTTTTTTTTTCATTTTTGAAAAATATTCAGACCGGAAGTAGTTATAAGGGCTTAACTGAAATTCTGCATTAGCACTTGTAGTTGTAGAAGGCAAACTGCTAATCTAATCGACCGGATATGGTTGAGTTTCATTGACTCACACTAGCGCTCGTAGTAGTACAAACGGTAAATTGCTAATCCAGTCGACTGGATATGGTTGAGTTACCAGTGAACAATCATCAGACTACCACGTGTCATTATGCCGGCACCTCGTAAGAAACGTTTAGTGTGTCCTTTACGTTTGGAAAAGTGGAGAAAACAACGAAAATTAATGACAAATGCACCAACAATAAGATTCAGTGATGAACCGGGCTCGAGTCGGCAATCGGACGAAAATATAATACTGATCGACAGACAACCAGAAGTGTCACGAACTATGACATTAAAAGATGCTTTCAACATTGACTTGCTGGCCAGAAGGGATTTTTTATTTATTTTTATAGTCCGCTTCGTAGCGTAGTGGCTAGCATTCTTGACTGTCACCGCGTGGAGGCCAGGGTTTGATTCTCGGCTCTGCCAAGAAATCAAATTCTGCTCTGAGGGCTGGAGTGGGGTACAAGCAGCCTCGTGAGGTAAAACTAAGAAGAGGAAGGGTCCGATTCCTACCTCAGCCATCCTGGAAGTGGTTTTCCGTTGGTTCCCCACTTATGACACGCACACGTCCTACCCAAATCCTACCTCAATTACAAATACACACAATAGTATAAACATCACAGTGACACAGGTTATCAGACATTTTCTACACACACCCAAGTACACGTGGATACGTGACCACGATGTCGCAAAGCCCCTAAAGAATGAACAAAAACAACAACTAATAAATGGGCAGTTGAACTCGGACCTCGAAGAATGCTAGCCACCCCACCACGTGGTGGATGTACAATTACTGGCGTTTAGCTGTACTCTTGACCTTGAGAGGTCATCGGTAGTAGAGGGGTTTGAAGCGGTGCGGGGAGCTTGCCGAATACTTCCCTATCTGAGAACATTGACGCGTGGAACAGTAGATTCTCAATTTCAGACACAGACACGCTCAGCGTGGCAAATGTTTTACGTTGCAGTAGTATATCGGGGAAGTACAGAGCTACCTGCCGGTAACTGTAAGAGGGACAGCTCGGAGCCAAACACTGTGTTGTGGATAATTTGGAGAGGGCTGAATAAAAAAAATAGTTATATAAAAACATACATTTATTTTATAAATATACACTTACTACATAATTATGTCACAATCGCCAAGGATCAGGAAATGAACAGTGGGTATACAGGCCTGGATATGTGGCTCTCTTGGGCTTCACTGTAGAAGTGGGAGGTCTGATTGGTCACATTGGCAGCCCTTTTAACGAATTATTCATTATTGGGTTGAGGGAGTGATAATCAAACTTAGCTTTCAATTTGCGTGGTGAGGTCTCATAGACCGCTTGATGTTCTAAAAGTTTCCGATTACCTCATTTCTTTCAAGCTAGTGTTGCTAGCTCAGTCTTCTTTGTGCAATGGCGTCCATGATCCTTCTCACAACATCGGTTGCTCACCAGCTGACCGTATTTAAGAAGAGAGCTTCGTTTATGGCCAAATGACTTACCTCACAAGGAACGCTATGGCGAGTGACACGGCGCCACTCGTCCGGGTAAACCGAGCTTCTCATAGTTTTCAGTAATATATTTTATGAAAAATTACTATTGCACACAACACGTTCTGATAAATCAACATTGTACTCTGTTTGAGAAATGATGCACCATGATCCTCGTTGCGAATAAATTGAAATGCACTTAAATAGGAATATACGATTTTAACCAAAGAAAAAAAACTGCAAATGCAGTCCGTATTATGGTATGTCTCTATTGGTACCATTCATCGTAGTGAAAACAGAAACATTAGACCAGTACAAATATCTTGGGTGCATCATTTCAAATGATAACAGAATACAACACGAGATTATTAGCCGAACTCTAAATCAGCTCAGTTCTATCATCAAGTTCGGAATCTTCCCTTACAATCAAAACAGATCCTCTTTCAATCATACTTCACCCCCATAATAACATATGGTTTAGAAACCTGCACAACAACTAAACAAGTGGTTAACTGTAGGCCACAGAAATGAAGTTCTGCGAACCATGGTCGTAAAAACAAGGAAAGGCAGAGTAAGGAATGAAAGAACAAGGGAAGAAGCAGGTGTGTACATATCCTTGATTGAAAGAGTGACAGGGCTCGTTTGAAATGGTTTGGCCATGTCAAAAGAATGGACGATGGTAAGGCAGCAAAACATTGGCTTCATACAATGGTGGTTGGAAAGAGACCGGTAGGAAGACCTAGGAAGAGATGGCTGGACCAAGTGAAAGACGATATAGGAGCAAGAGGAGTCAATTGGGATACATTCCTATTAAAAGAGTGGTACATGGACAGACAGAAGTAGTGAGCACTCGTGCACCACACCCGGGCAACTGGAGTGGATAACCGATGATGATGATGATTGTGTCTTCTATCTCCTGTTGGACGCAAGTAACTTATTTCAATTGAAGTATCTGTGGAAGACAACATCAATGTCAATGTTCAAACTTAGCTTGTTTGGAGCAGAGAGAACAGAACCAGACTGAGGTTCGTTCAAGGGAAGGTTTCAGTATATATAATCGCACTTCGCATGTGAGTAAAGGCAGCAAGTACAGTACGATATTATAGCTGAAGCGCGCGTGGCTGCTGTTAGTCAAGCCAGCTCGAGCTGCTTCTTCTTCCTACCTTATTATCGCACAAGCAGTGGCCCGAGCTGGCTAGGCTAACAGCAATCACGCTCGCTTTTGACACATTCCAGCATGAACTCACCCTGTAGAAAGAAGGTGGTTAAGTACAAACGTGAACTACTTCCAGTAGCGGACATTGGCTCTTCTTTCACAGTACAACACAAATGTTCAAAATACCATTAAGTGTACAACGGTAAATTCTGTTTGTTAGCTCGACCTCTGTAAACCAAAAAGAACGACGTACCCAACCCAAATTACAAAGGGATGGCCTTCTTCCCATGACTTCATTTCCGCCCAGTATTGGCTACCACTTCTCGAATTGTCTAGTTGCGAGACTTGTTGTTCATAGTCTATCACATTTCACTTGCCACCTGAGAACTTTGTGCCCTGGTTACCGCACTACAGAATGAGTGTGTCCGTCACATGGATCACACCGTTCGTCGCCGGGATGTTGTGAGCTATCACATGAGCGTTGTTCGCCTTCAGCTGACCTGAAACAGGAGAGAAAACAATCAGAGTTAGTTGTTATTGTTGATTCATTTAGGGGCTTTGCGACATCCTGGTCATGTAGCCCCGTGTACTTGGATATGTGTGGAATTAGTCTTATTGTGATGGATGTATTTGTGTGTGTATTTATAATTCAGATAAGGATTGGAAAGGAGGCAGCCGTAGCCTAAATTTAAGAACCATCCCGGTTTTCCCATGGAGTTGAAGTGGGCAACCACGGAAAACCACTTTCAGGATGGCTGAGGTGGGAATCGAACCCACCTCATCTCAGTTTTGACTCACGAGGCTGAGTGTGTCCCGTTCCAGCCCTCAGACCAGAATGTAATTTCTTGCCAGAGCCGGAAATCGAACCCGGGCCTCCGTGGTGACAGCCACTACGAAACCAGGGGAAAAATCCGCCTTTGTGGCAGGGCGGATGGTTCGAACTGTACATATCAGTGTGTAGAATGTTCTTGTCTGTCAGTCAGCCAAGTTACATTTTGCAGTCACCATTAATGCAGATTACGATTCTTTGTTGTTGTTGATTATTTTAGGGGCTTTGCGACATCATGGTCATGTAGTCCCGTTTACTTAGGTATGTGTAGAATATGTATGATAACCTGTGTTACTGCGATGTCTGTACCAGTGTGTGTATTTGTAATTCAGGTAGGATTTGGGTAGGAAGTGGTAGTAGTCCTACGTTAGGTACTATCCTGGCATTTGCTTGGAGTAGAAGTGGGGAAACCACGGAAAACCACTTCCAGGATGGCTGAGGTAGGAATCGAACCCACCTCCTCTCAGTTTTGCCTCATAAGGATGAGTGGACCCTGTTCCAGCCCTCGCGCCTGAATAAAATTTCTTCGCAAGACCGGGAATCAAACCCGGAACTTCGGGCTGACAGCCAAAAATGCTATTCGCTACACCACAAGGTGGACAAGAGAAAATGAATACCAGGACCAATAAATCATGGGCTGAAGAACGGAGGAAGATTTTCATTGTCCAGATGAAGAGAGTTTGAGAGAAAAATAAAACGATGTAGCCTAAGTTCCACCGCGCTCCACAGATGTGTATAATAATAATAATAATAATAATAATAATAATAATAACTCGAACTGCTAACATAACCAACACATCAGACAGAGACTCCTTCCGTAACAAAGTGAACAACTGGGAAGTCCAACCAGACTGCAGCGGTTCCCAACCATTTTTTCCTCCCGTACCCCTTTATACACACTTATCTAAAATAGTACCCCCCTAAAAAGTAAAATTTTTAAACGTTTAATATTTTACGGGCAATATGTAAATAACTTAATAAAAACATTATTGATAAAATCATCTTAAAACTCTTTATAACTTTTTAAAAACTTTTAAATAATATTTTTAATTTATTAACTTATTTGTTTGCTGTTAGTCTGCATTTTATTTCAATAAAATGCTAAATTTAATTTTCAATGTTACTTTTATTTACGGTACTTGTGCAAATGAAGATCTATAACCATTTAGGCGAGGAAAATAAACAGTTAAAGTACGGTACATAGGATTTTTTTTTATTTTGATGTTATTGAAAACCAATTAATTCTAGCGATTAGTTTGGAAAAAAAATAGACAAATCAAGACGAAAGAAGTGTAGCGGTGAAAGTGACTGGGGTTGGAGTAGGTTGGGAGCATTGACCTTGACGTGCGTAAATAAGACAGTACTGCGCGACGGTATATTGCACGCCATTACCGTTTATTTTTGGCGTACCCCTAACCGGTTCGCTGCGCACCACAAAAGGGTACATGTACCCCAGGTTGCGAACCGCTGAACCAGAGCAACCAAAACCTACACTTTACAGACCTCAATGGTCTGACGAAAAAAAATTGGCATTCTCCAACAGAATGAAACAATGCTGGCAAAATAAGAAGAACGTCAAGAGTTGAGTCAAAGTGCTTTACTCTTTCCAATAGTCTACTGGAAAAATACGCTGTAAATAAATAAATAAATAAATAAATAAATAATAACTAAGGGACCTGTACGAGAAATCTCACATGTTCAGTAACCACCCGCCTGGCTTAACAGTAATCAGGCTTCTATAAATATGATTATCTGTTTAAAAATTGTCGATATTTATGACATCAGAATGCAATTCGTCACTGCTGCGGGTATTTCTGTTTGAATTATTCTTTTCAATGCACAATGGGTTGTGTGAGCCTCTTGTGTACAGACTACCCGCCCATCTCTATTGCTATGCGGGCTGGACGCGACACAGTTCTGCCAGGGGCTCGTCTTGTTTATATGTTTAAGCACTTTTTTTTAACAAATAAATATGTTTCCGTCGACTTTTCAAGAAGTGCAAGATTTTTCCTGTACTATTGAGACAATTTGGAAGTTTTAGGTACAAACCACACCTTCTAACTCCTTCTGGTTTAGGAGCTTGAGTTCTTTGTCGGGTGAACTTAGCGTATTATATAATAGATTATTCTAATAGATGCCCCTTCCACAATTTTATGCCCGTTTCTACGAGGTCGTGGAAGAGGTAAGGTGAGTATTTGTGGCGATTTTTTTACGAACTTAACGCCTTCATGTCGGCAATTTCATCAAAGAAGTTACTGAGAGATAAAGTGAATGAAGAATACAAATGGGAATGTAATTGGAAATAAACATAAGATGATGATAACTGTTGTTTTAAGGGGCCAAACATCTAGGTTATCGGCCCCTAATGCTTTGGGTGATAGTGAAAGGTAAGATGAGAATGAAAACAATAAAGGATATCGCAAATAAAGGACAGCAAGAAAAGAAATGCCCTCAACCCTCGAAGAATGAGGATTGAGGGACTTGGAAGGAAGGAAAGCCATGAAAGGCTGATAGGAAAAGGAAAGAGGAGAGGGCCCGCCCCAAAGTCAGTGGAATAAAGGGAAAAAACGGACCCAGCTCAGAAATCCCTCGGGTTCGACAGCTGCCGAACTCACCAGCCATAAGCGCCTGAGAGCAATATCCAGGGTGCACCAGAAGTGGTGGGGCTACACACACCCTGCCTCCCTGAGGGCCCTGAGCAGAAGTCAGGAGATAACATGAAAATAAAAAGAAGGCTGACCCCTCGCAGATGGAGGGTATCAGGAAAGATGAGACAAGGGTCAATTAAGGCAGGAAAGGAAGATACTCCCTAGGCCTCGGATACCCTAATACCGTCGGGGTTGGAAGAGAAATAAGAGTTGACCAAGAGAGGTCGACAGGAAAGAAGACGGAGAGGAGCCCGGCACAAGTAAGGGGAAGCAATGCCAGACTCAGCTGGGGTCCCATGGTCGCCAACCCATGTCCCACTAAATGTGAGCCCCTGCGGGGGGGATAAACAGCCGTGGTGTTTTATAAGGTACCAAGGAATTGTATATGAGAAACTTCGGAAAACCATTTCATAGATGGCTGACCCACTGGGTTCGTACCCTAGTTCCATGGCGTAGAGGAACATAGACTGCAATATTTTTGAAACATCCTGTGGAGAGAAAATGCGTGTACAACATGAGTGAGCAGAACAGATGTCAAACTGTGTGTTTACAAGGTCGCAGCAGAGCAGCAGCGAGACGAGAAATGAAAGGCGAAAGTTGAGGAGAGCACACGCGAAGAAGGAGATGACTTGCTTTCACCCTTTCGCTGTCGGGTCGGGTCTACCACATGTTGTCCCTTTCATTTCCGGCCCCTATCACCCACTCAGGCTTACAGCGGAGCTCCCTATCTTTGTCCCTTCACCTATAACCGCATTCCACAGCCGCTCACAAGTTACATGTTAGCTTTACCACATATTAGAGGTGTGGCATAGCCACAACGCTCTATCACCATTTGGTTTAACCCCGTGACTCCGTCATTCCCCCTCCCCTCCCCTCCCCGATATCAATTTCCCAGGGAAGGGACGAGGGAAATTGACCTCGCTATGCTAGCTAGTGCAAACTGTTGAGGCAAAATCGCAAGCCAATGGGCACCCGCAGGTTATTCCCCGAGGGGGTGTAAGTTTTTTTTTTCATTTCATTACCTACCTGTCACTAGGTGATGATGAGACGCACCCCCTCCCCTCCCCGCAATTTTTGTTTCATTTCTTACTTGCTTCGTGATATTCATTATTTGGCTGCTCTGAAACCGCTGGATACATTATCTTTATGGCATAAATAGGAGGAATAGTTTTTTTAGTTCTGAGTTTTTGTCCATAGAAGTTCACTTTTCTTTGTGAATTATCGTCATAATGTCCATTTCTTAAAAACATGTATCGACAAAAATAAAAGTCAAGCAGTTCATTAAAATCTATATCTCCGAAACTATTACTGATATCTAACCTGAAATTGTGTACGGTGATAAAGGGCAGTATTAAAAGTTCACCTATGTAACTTTCAAAAACCTATTAACTACAAAACGAAGTTGAAACATTTAATTAGACTTTTATCGCGATTTAACAATCCGAACGCGGTGAAACATGGTACAGGAAATGTTCATACAGATTGCAATGCACTTACATCTAATGTAGTGAGATTGTGCAAAATTTTTAAATTACGCTTTTATTTCTTGTGTCCTAGTGATGCGATCGAAGTGAACGTTTGAATAATGATCCTACGCGATAATTGTCATCTAATAGTACATAACTCTATGGCCTACATACGATTATAGTAGTGTGGTAAGGACAGAGCTGTCTCACTTAGGAAGTTGTGAGCCCCTGCGACCTTGGAATGGAAGGAGCCATGCTAGGAGGGCGTGCTTGGATTCGTTTTTTTCGTCTCGTTGTGCTCTTTACGGGAATGTAGGTGTCGAAAAGGTGAACTTAGGGTTTTGGGTCAAAACATGCGTTTTTCACATTTTTGCCGATTTTTGGAAAACGGGTCATGCTAGGAGGGCGTGCTTGGATTCGTTTTTTTCGTCTCGTTGTGCTCTTTACGGGAATGTAGGTGTCGAAAAGGTGAACTTACGGTTTTGGGTCAAAACATGCGTTTTTCACATTTTTGCCGATTTTTGGAAAACGGGTCATGCTAGGAGGGCGTGCTTGGATTCGTTTTTTTCGTCTCGTTGTGCTCTTTACGGGAATGTAGGTGTCGAAAAGGTTAACTTAGGGTTTTGGGTCAAAACATGCGTTTTTCACATTTTTGCCGATTTTTGGAAAACGGGTCATGCTAGGAGGGCGTGCTTGGATTCGTTTATTTCGTCTCGTTGTGCTCTTTACGGGAATGTAGGTGTCGAAAAGGTGAAGTTAGGGTTTTGGGTCAAAACGTGCGTTTTTCACATTTTTGCCGATTTTTGGAAAACGGGCCATGCTAGGAGGGCGTGCTTGGATTCGTTATTTTCATTTCGTTATGCTCTTTACGGGAATGTCGGTGTCGAAAAGGTGAACTTAGGGTTTTGGGTCAAAACATGCGTTTTTCACATTTTTGCCGATTTTTGGAAAACGGGTCATGCTAGGAGGGCGTGCTTGGATTCGTTTATTTCGTCTCGTTGTGCTCTTTACGGGAATGTAGGTGTCGAAAAGGTGAACTTAGGGTTTTGGGTCAAAACATGCGTTTTTCACATTTTTGCCGATTTTTGGAAAACGGGTTATGCTAGGAGGGCGTGCTTGGATTCGTTTTTTTCGTCTCGTTGTGCTCTTTACGGGAATGTAGGTGTCGAAAAGGTGAACTTAGGGTTTTGGGTCAAAACATGCGTTTTTCACATTTTTGCCGATTTTTGGAAAACGGGTCATGCTAGGAGGGCGTGCTTGGATTCGTTTATTTCGTCTCGTTGTGCTCTTTACGGGAATGTAGGTGTCGAAAAGGTGAAGTTAGGGTTTTGGGTCAAAACATGCGTTTTTCACATTTTTGCCGATTTTTGGAAAACGGGTTATGCTAGGAGGGCGTGCTTGGATTCGTTTTTTTCGTCTCGTTGTGCTCTTTACGGGAATGTAGGTGTCGGAAAGGTGAAGTTAGGGTTTTGAGTCAAAACATGCGTTTTTCACATTTTTGTCGATTTTTGGAAAACCGAAAACGTGAGAATGACGCGTGTGATAGTATTTATTTCGTCTCTTTATTCTCTTTACGTGGATATAGACATGAAAAAGGTAAAAAGCTGGAAACATGGTTTTCTTATGGAAAAGGTGTTTTTTTTGTTCATTTTCGCGTTATTTGGAAAACGAATGAGGCGATTTTTATGATGGGCATGTCGATGTATTTGTGTCTTTGTTCAGTTTACGGGAATGTAGGTATGGAAAACCTGAAATCATGGTTTCCGTCATTTTTTTTTTCGAGATCGTTGAGGAAAACGGGGAAAAAGTAAGAAACCAGATTTGAAGTCACGTTAGGTTATGCGCTTTGATATTAATAAAACACTTATGCATTATTATTATTATTATTATTATTTGTCTTGACTGGTCAGGGCTCACACGCAGAGAGAGAACTTGCTTAATGCAATGAGAATTGAAAGCATTGAGGCTGGCCCATGTCGAGCAGACAGACACAGGTCTTATCATTGTACGTGCCTCGCAGCAGAGAGAGATAAGAGGCAGGTGTCATTATACAATGTGCGGATTTATACTGTGTATGTCATAGCCTAGGTTCATTATGGACTCATTATGCAACGCAAAGTTTGAAACAATGAGTGAGTGTAAAACATCATGATAACAGATTGGCATGGGCTCGAACAAAGCGGTAATAAACAAAAGGGTGGGAATAATGAAAGGTCATATGATATGGGCTTTTACCTCGATTGATCATTTCACCCCTAAAACAGTAAATAGTCATGTTATGGGAAAAAAAACGTGTTAAACACCTAAAAATGATAAATGAACCTAAGATCTTTTGTTTTTGATGAAAAATAGCAGGGGGTGAAACTACCCCCCAAAATTGAAAAATCCATATCTCGGAAACGAAGAAGCCTAAAATTAGGTGTGATAGCTTAAAAAATAGAGGATGATTAGGGCTTTTACCTCGATTGATCATTTCAATCCTAAAACAGTAAATAGTCATGTTATGGGGAAAAAACGTGTTAAACACCTAAAAATGATAAATGAACCTAAGATCTTTTGTTTTTGATGAAAAATAGCAGGGGGGTGAAACTACCCCCCAAAATTGAAAAATCCATATCTCGGAAACGAAGAAGCCTAAAATTAGGTGTGATAGCTTAAAAAATAGGGGATGATTAGGGCTTTTACCTCGATTGATCACTTTACTCCTAAAACAGTAAATAGTCATGTTATGGGAAAAAAACGTGTTAAACACCTAAAAATGATAAATGAACCTAAGATCTTTTGTTTTTGATGAAAAATAGCAGGGGGATGCAAACAACCCCCAAATTGAAAAATCCACTTTTATTCATGATGCTTTTTAAACAAACGTAGGCTTGTCTACTACCGCTGGCTTGAATCTGCACAGAGACACTGGCTTTGGTTTGCGTAGTGTGCCTTGCTGATAACAGCACAGCGACCTTGTCAGGAAGTTTCATATTACTCATTTGCTTGATAGCGGACGTGCTCTGCACATGACTAGATCGTTGTTAGGTTTGACAAAGGCTTAGTGAAGCTTGTGGCAACCTTGAAATGAATGTCATGGTATAGTCGGGCTTGGAAGCCAAGACCTTAGGGTTGACAACCAAGTAGGTTAACCACTACACGGTGATATGGTCAAATAATAATGTAACAGAACATATAGAAACGTTTTCTATAGTTTAACGAATTGGCATACCATGAGAGGTGTAGGTAATGGAAATTGAATCCTTAGCTGATGATTATACTACTTTCCATGCGCACGTATAAGCTATCATGTTAGAAAAAAGAATGGTATGGCTTGTTTTAAACGGAGAATAATAATTGTGTTTACTGTGAAACACAAATCTGAATTTAAAATTAATTTAAAATAATTAATTTAAAATTAACTAATTTAAAATTAGTTTAGTACGCTGAAGTTAAAATGAATAATGATCGCGTTACAGACAGCCAGTTTCAAAGCCATGAGAACTAAGTGAACAAAGTATAAAATTCATGAGCCAGTGAGGAATTCAACATGCTGTCCTTTGGACAAGAGAGAAGCGTTCTACAGCGACCCTCAATGGTTTGGGTCATCGTAAAGATGAAAATTAAATCTAAGCTACTACACGCTTATATACTAGAAGAAGAAATGGAAAACAATTGGTCAAATAAAGGACAGACGGAATAAAAAATGGCCCTCAACCCTCAAGCATAAGGATTGAGGGAGTTGGAAGGAAGGAGAGCCATGAAAGGCATATAAAAAGTATACTAGGAGTGGCTTTGCCCCAGAGGTAATGGATAAAGAGGAGGAAAACTGGACTCAGCTCAGAAATCCCTTGGGGTCACCAACTTCCAAACTGATCAGCCCTTGAGGGTGTAGCCATAGGCAGAGTGCACAGCAAGTGGTGGGGCTAAATACACCCTACCTTCTTGAGGGGGCTTGGGCAAAAGACAGGGAATAGCATGAAAATAAAAAAGCAAGGCTGCCTCCTCACACTAGTAGGATATCAGAAAAAATAAATAAACCAGGGCCAATAAAGTTGCAAAAGGAAGAGACTCCCTAGGGCTCGGATACCCTAATCATGTTGGGGTCGGTAGAGAACAAGAGTTGAGCAAGTGTGGTCGACAGGAAATAAGACAGAGAGGAGCCTAGCACAAGTTAGTGGAAGCAATGACGGTCTCAGCTGGGACTCCGTGATCGTCAACCTACATGACACTAGATATGACGCCCAGGGGTGGAATTAAAGACCTCTTTTTGTTTTTTATCACTGGCTTTTAAGAACGCTAACACATGGCATGCCTTATAATGCAATACTGGTCCTAGGGTATGCAAAATTGTATTAGAAACTCAGCTAATAATAGTGTGCTTGCCCATGATTTACCTTAAATTTTCCTAAAATCCACTACATTTTCCGCAAATTGACCAAATGACACAACATTCCAGCAAAATTCAACAAATGACTACCAGATTTATTGAAATTCCATTGATTTACCTAAGCATGGTTTAAACTACCTCAAATTCATATAAAATTAGACGAATATAGATGAAAATTCACTAAAATTTACCGAATTTAGCCAAGTGGTGTACAAACCATGAAATTTATCCAATTTTTATTAAAATTGACTACATGTACTCGAAAATTCCATAATATTCCCTTTACATGTATGCCTTTTGTTGTTGTTGTTGTTGTTGTTGTTGTTGTTGTTGTTTCGTTTACCACACTCCCTGTAGACAATCACCTCAACATGACTTTCTCCTAGACTAGGAGCTTTACATTCGACATGATAGCTGAGTTTCATTTCCCATAAACTTGTCTCTGAGGTGGGTGTCAGGAAAAGGCATACAGCTGTAAAAACCACACTCTCACGTAGACTTTCATAACCTCTTACGTTGAGGTTCCTTACACTAACGACATTAAATGATTGAACGGTTTCCTTTTCACAATTCCTGTCTATACATTCCTCTTTAAGGTTGCAAGATGTTTGCAAGATTCCTAAAATGCAATTAAATGTAATAAATACCTTAAGATGGTTTCATTTGTTTAATGATATGGTGTTGATGATGGATATATACGTTAAGACTAATTTTTGTTAGGTCTTGACTGGCCTTGCAATTAGAAATTGACAAACCAAACATGGGTTATCTACCAGGGGAACACTTTGACCTCTATGTTGGTTATTGACCAGTAAGTACAGTTCTAGTAATGAGACAGAAATCCAACACAAACAATGAGCGCGCAATGCGGCGGAGATTGGTACCACGATGTACTGTCGGTTATGTAGCTATGTGGAATGCACATCACATATGGTTTACTTGAAGGTTTGGAGATTCCATTAAAGATATTTCTACAATAAACCACTTTCAAATGGTCATTCGTTGGTGTGAAAATATTTATTATATGGTATTTTATGAAAACAATTATGATTTATAAAAAAATATATGTTTACTGTATTCTTATTTAATGTAAGCACTGGAGGCACTATCGACCAACATACAGCACTATCTGGAATGTATATTGCATACTTGAAGGTTTGGTGATCCCATTAAAGGTATTCCTACAATAAATGATTTTTAAGTTGTCGTTCTATGGCGTGAAAATATTTAATATACGATATTTGCTAAAAGGATTTACCAGTGGAATTATTTTACAAGTAGTTATTTTAATGACCAACAGAGTTCACTGTTAAGAAGGTAGAGCCCTATGTGGAATGTAGGATAACATGTTATACATGATACGTGACAACTGTAAGGCTTGTGATTTTTAAGATGCCTTTAACCCTATATTAAACACTCAGTTTGCAATACCGATAACTGCAATGTTACTGAAAAAAAATTGAAACAAAACAAAAATCAGCATTGAAAAACCAAAAAGTGGTTGAGCATATATACAGTGGGGAAAAGAAAAGTTTTGTAAACACTAATGTCCAACAAGACTAATTAAATCAGTAACTGTCAGGGTGGCCGAGTGGTTAAGGCGTTTGACTTAAGATCAACTTTCCAAATATATAAGGAAGCAAGGGTTCGAATCCCTTCCCTGACATAACTATTGCTTGAACATGCAAGAAAACAAGAAATATACACAAACTATGTTTATCAATTTAATCATTTTTTTTACAAGAGATAGACACACAGAATACAGCTCTTTTTGTTTATCATTTCTTTTAAACATAACACTTGTTGAAAATTATTTTTTAGGGGATGGGGGGTGTTGCTACGTTGACCCATTACACGATAATAGCAGCTTTACGAAGTTCATTTTCTATATTTAATAGCTCTTTCTCATAACCAATATGACCAAGCTGTTTACAGGCATGCAAGAGCTGTAGACGTTCGACTAATATATTAGGATCGTTCCATTTACTATTTTTTATGAATGGTTTCAGAATCTCGGGAAGCAGTTCATGATTATCACCATTATTATGATTATCATCCTCATTATTATAATCATTTTCATAATGATGATCATTATCATCGTTATCATTACCATGATAATTTCCACCAGTGTCCACAGTCTGTTCAATGGTTTGAGTTGTCTTTGATAGTGTTGAAAGCTTGTTTTTAGATGTGCTAGAATGCTTTAACATTGTTATGTTATTATTACCACTATTACCTTTCCCCACTAACTTTTTGATGGGGTATATTGTCTCCGATAGGGTTGAGGGCTTTTGAGATGTGGGTGCATGTCTGAACATGGGTTTCACAGGAGGTGTTAAAGGTTTCTCATTAAACAACTCGCTAACAGCATGAGTGCGTTGTAGTGTATTAAACTTGAGGTTAATATTATCTTGAGCAGTACTATCTTTCTCTTGGACTTGGTTTCTTGCTTTGGTTTGGGTTTTCCTTACATTTAGACTAGCGTGATTATTAAGTTTACATTCATGATTGTTTGAAGAAAGTACGTCCGATTCTTTTGTTTTAAGCATTCCTCGACACTGTTTCGATCGTTGCTTTGAACAGCGCCAAATAACAGTTCCATTTTTATTGCTTCGTTTCACAATATATGAATATCCTTTATAGTATGCATAAGGCTTACCATACCTAGTCACTGATACTTCCATATCAACTGTCAAGCACAAACTAATCTCTAGTAAAGACAACTTGGTAATAACAAAAATAGTTTAATGTGGGAGCATATATACATGCAAAAAGTGGGAGCAAAGGTGGGGGGTAAAAAGTGGGAGCAAAAGTGGTAGCAAATGCGGGAGAAAAAAAAACTGTGAGCAAAAAGTGGGAGCAAATATGGGATCAAATGTGGGAGAAAGCAAATATAAAAAAAGTGGGAGCAAATATGCCAACAAATATGTCAACAAATATACCAGCAAAAGTAAATACACAAGTCAAGATCGATTAAAGTGCAAAGAAAATATGAAAGCAAATATGAGAGCAAAAATGGTGTTTTTCTAAAACAACTAGACATAACAAACTTAGTCATAACCTAACCTCACCTAACCTCACCTAACCTCACCTAACCTAACCTCACCTCACCTCACCTAACCTAACCTCACCTCACCTAACTTCACCTAACCTAACCTAACCTAACTTTACCTAACCTAACTTGACTGAACTTTACCTAACCTAACCCATCATAACTTCACCTAACCTAACTTTACCTAATCTAACTTCACCTAACCTAACTTTCAACTCACAGATCAAGATTAAATTCTAGGCATAGTTGAGTTGGAACCCAAGACTTCAGGGATAACACACAAGTATACTAGCCACTACACCGCAAAAATGAGCAAATTACCATGCAACACAACATAAAGTAAAAGTTTCCTGTAGTGTAACTCATTGGCTGTCAACCATAGTTCGGGAATTCAAACCCAAGACCTCAGGACTTTTTGTTTTGAACATTATCAGAAATATTATTCCATTTGCATTTTGCTGCTGCTGCTTATAGTTATAAGAGTTGACATTAATATGGAAAGCAAAAAAAATGTGGGAGCAAAAAGTGGGAGCAAAACGTGTAAGCAGAAGTGGGAGCAAACAAGTGTGAGCAAATATGGGAGCAGAAAGTGGGATCAAATGTGAAAGCAAAAGTGGGAGCAAAAAGAGCGAGGAAAAGTGAGTGCACAAAGTGGGAGCAAAATGTGTGAGTAAAAAGTGGGGCCAAATGTGGTGTTTTACTAAAACAATCTCCCCTAACCTAACCTAACCTAACCTAACTTCACCCAACCTAATTTCACCTAACCTAACTTCACCTAACCTAACCTTCCAACTCTCAGATCAAAAATTAAATTCTGGCCATAGTCGAGTTGGAACCCAAAACCTCTGGGATAACACTCAAGTATACTAGCCACTACATCGCGAAATGGGCAAATTATCATGCAACACATCACAAAAATAAAAAGTTTTCTGTAGTGTAACTCATTGGCTGACAATCATAGTTGAGAATTCAAACCCAAGACCTCAGGACTTTTGTTTTGAACATTATCAGAAATATTATTCCATTTACATTTTGCTGTTGCTTATAGTTATAAGAGTTGGCATTAATATGGGAGCAAAAGTAAAAGCAAAAAGTGGGTGCAAGCATGGCTGGTTGTAGAGACTTTCATATCAACAAATACACATAAATTAAATTTTAGTAAAGTGACTTGGCTAATAATAATAATAATATTAACAGTTTAAAAAAAATTCAAGGGGATTGATGTTTTTCAGGATGTAATTTCCAAAGTACTGTCAAGAATAATAATTACATGAACAGATTCCAAGAACTCTAGAGTGCTTTTAAGGTTAATGATTGGCTAGGAGTGAGATAGAGCTAGCTAACCTAAGTTAACCTCAGCTCAGTAAACCTAACCTTGTCACATGGCATGTTCTACAAGTATAGACTTGCTTTGAGACTGGCTATGACGTCACAGATGAATGGCGGTGGGAGGCTGGCAAAAAGGAAAATGTTTTTGGGTAATAAAAACATCATGTCCAGCCTCCCACCGCCATTCATCTGTGACGTCATAGCCAGTCTCAAAGCAAGTCTATACTTGTAGAACATGCCATGTGACAAGGTTAGGTTTACTGAGCTGAGGTTAACTTAGGTTAGCTAGCTCTATCTCACTCCTAGCCAATCATTAACCTTAAAAGCACTCTAGAGTTCTTGGAATCTGTTCATGTAATTATTATTCTTGACAGTACTTTGGAAATTACATCCTGAAAAACATCAATCCCCTTGAATTTTTTTTAAACTGTTAATATTATTATTATTATTAGCCAAGTCACTTTACTAAAATTTAATTTATGTGTATTTGTTGATATGAAAGTCTCTACAACCAGCCATGCTTGCACCCACTTTTTGCTTTTACTTTTGCTCCCATATTAATGCCAACTCTTATAACTATAAGCAACAGCAAAATGTAAATGGAATAATATTTCTGATAATGTTCAAAACAAAAGTCCTGAGGTCTTGGGTTTGAATTCTCAACTATGATTGTCAGCCAATGAGTTACACTACAGAAAACTTTTTATTTTTGTGATGTGTTGCATGATAATTTGCCCATTTCGCGATGTAGTGGCTAGTATACTTGAGTGTTATCCCAGAGGTTTTGGGTTCCAACTCGACTATGGCCAGAATTTAATTTTTGATCTGAGAGTTGGAAGGTTAGGTTAGGTGAAGTTAGGTTAGGTGAAATTAGGTTGGGTGAAGTTAGGTTAGGTTAGGTTAGGGGAGATTGTTTTAGTAAAACACCACATTTGGCCCCACTTTTTACTCACACATTTTGCTCCCACTTTGTGCACTCACTTTTCCTCGCTCTTTTTGCTCCCACTTTTGCTTTCACATTTGATCCCACTTTCTGCTCCCATATTTGCTCACACTTGTTTGCTCCCACTTCTGCTTACACGTTTTGCTCCCACTTTTTTGCTCCCACATTTTTTTTGCTTTCCATATTAATGTCAACTCTTATAACTATAAGCAGCAGCAGCAAAATGCAAATGGAATAATATTTCTGATAATGTTCAAAACAAAAAGTCCTGAGGTCTTGGGTTTGAATTCCCGAACTATGGTTGACAGCCAATGAGTTACACTACAGGAAACTTTTACTTTATGTTGTGTTGCATGGTAATTTGCTCATTTTTGCGGTGTAGTGGCTAGTATACTTGTGTGTTATCCCTGAAGTCTTGGGTTCCAACTCAACTATGCCTAGAATTTAATCTTGATCTGTGAGTTGAAAGTTAGGTTAGGTGAAGTTAGATTAGGTAAAGTTAGGTTAGGTGAAGTTATGATGGGTTAGGTTAGGTAAAGTTCAGTCAAGTTAGGTTAGGTAAAGTTAGGTTAGGTTAGGTTAGGTGAAGTTAGGTGAGGTGAGGTTAGGTTAGGTGAGGTGAGGTGAGGTTAGGTTAGGTGAGGTTAGGTGAGGTTAGGTGAGGTTAGGTTATGACTAAGTTTGTTATGTCTAGTTGTTTTAGAAAAACACCATTTTTGCTCTCATATTTGCTTTCATATTTTCTTTGCACTTTAATCGATCTTGACTTGTGTATTTACTTTTGCTGGTATATTTGTTGACATATTTGTTGGCATATTTGCTCCCACTTTTTTTATATTTGCTTTCTCCCACATTTGATCCCATATTTGCTCCCACTTTTTGCTCACAGTTTTTTTTTCTCCCGCATTTGCTACCACTTTTGCTCCCACTTTTTACCCCCCACCTTTGCTCCCACTTTTTGCATGTATATATGCTCCCACATTAAACTATTTTTGTTATTACCAAGTTGTCTTTACTAGAGATTAGTTTGTGCTTGACAGTTGATATGGAAGTATCAGTGACTAGGTATGGTAAGCCTTATGCATACTATAAAGGATATTCATATATTGTGAAACGAAGCAATAAAAATGGAACTGTTATTTGGCGCTGTTCAAAGCAACGATCGAAACAGTGTCGAGGAATGCTTAAAACAAAAGAATCGGACGTACTTTCTTCAAACAATCATGAATGTAAACTTAATAATCACGCTAGTCTAAATGTAAGGAAAACCCAAACCAAAGCAAGAAACCAAGTCCAAGAGAAAGATAGTACTGCTCAAGATAATATTAACCTCAAGTTTAATACACTACAACGCACTCATGCTGTTAGCGAGTTGTTTAATGAGAAACCTTTAACACCTCCTGTGAAACCCATGTTCAGACATGCACCCACATCTCAAAAGCCCTCAACCCTATCGGAGACAATATACCCCATCAAAAAGTTAGTGGGGAAAGGTAATAGTGGTAATAATAACATAACAATGTTAAAGCATTCTAGCACATCTAAAAACAAGCTTTCAACACTATCAAAGACAACTCAAACCATTGAACAGACTGTGGACACTGGTGGAAATTATCATGGTAATGATAACGATGATAATGATCATCATTATGAAAATGATTATAATAATGAGGATGATAATCATAATAATGGTGATAATCATGAACTGCTTCCCGAGATTCTGAAACCATTCATAAAAAATAGTAAATGGAACGATCCTAATATATTAGTCGAACGTCTACAGCTCTTGCATGCCTGTAAACAGCTTGGTCATATTGGTTATGAGAAAGAGCTATTAAATATAGAAAATGAACTTCGTAAAGCTGCTATTATCGTGTAATGGGTCAACGTAGCAACACCCCCCATCCCCTAAAAAATAATTTTCAACAAGTGTTATGTTTAAAAGAAATGATAAACAAAAAGAGCTGTATTCTGTGTGTCTATCTCTTGTAAAAAAAATGATTAAATTGATAAACATAGTTTGTGTATATTTCTTGTTTTCTTGCATGTTCAAGCAATAGTTATGTCAGGGAAGGGATTCGAACCCTTGCTTCCTTATATATTTGGAAAGTTGATCTTAAGTCAAACGCCTTAACCACTCGGCCACCCTGACAGTTACTGATTTAATTAGTCTTGTTGGACATTAGTGTTTACAAAACTTTTCTTTTCCCCACTGTATATATGCTCAACCACTTTTTGGTTTTTCAATGCTGATTTTTGTTTTGTTTCAATTTTTTTTCAGTAACATTGCAGTTATCGGTATTGCAAACTGAGTGTTTAATATAGGGTTAAAGGCATCTTAAAAATCACAAGCCTTACAGTTGTCACGTATCATGTATAACATGTTATCCTACATTCCACATAGGGCTCTACCTTCTTAACAGTGAACTCTGTTGGTCATTAAAATAACTACTTGTAAAATAATTCCACTGGTAAATCCTTTTAGCAAATATCGTATATTAAATATTTTCACGCCATAGAACGACAACTTAAAAATCATTTATTGTAGGAATACCTTTAATGGGATCACCAAACCTTCAAGTATGCAATATACATTCCAGATAGTGCTGTATGTTGGTCGATAGTGCCTCCAGTGCTTACATTAAATAAGAATACAGTAAACATATATTTTTTTTATAAATCATAATTGTTTTCATAAAATACCATATAATAAATATTTTCACACCAACGAATGACCATTTGAAAGTGGTTTATTGTAGAAATATCTTTAATGGAATCTCCAAACCTTCAAGTAAACCATATGTGATGTGCATTCCACATAGCTACATAACCGACAGTACATCGTGGTACCAATCTCCGCCGCATTGCGCGCTCATTGTTTGTGTTGGATTTCTGTCTCATTACTAGAACTGTACTTACTGGTCAATAACCAACATAGAGGTCAAAGTGTTCCCCTGGTAGATAACCCATGTTTGGTTTGTCAATTTCTAATTGCAAGGCCAGTCAAGACCTAACAAAAATTAGTCTTAACGTATATATCCATCATCAACACCATATCATTAAACAAATGAAACCATCTTAAGGTATTTATTACATTTAATTGCATTTTAGGAATCTTGCAAACATCTTGCAACCTTAAAGAGGAATGTATAGACAGGAATTGTGAAAAGGAAACCGTTCAATCATTTAATGTCGTTAGTGTAAGGAACCTCAACGTAAGAGGTTATGAAAGTCTACGTGAGAGTGTGGTTTTTACAGCTGTATGCCTTTTCCTGACACCCACCTCAGAGACAAGTTTATGGGAAATGAAACTCAGCTATCATGTCGAATGTAAAGCTCCTAGTCTAGGAGAAAGTCATGTTGAGGTGATTGTCTACAGGGAGTGTGGTAAACGAAACAACAACAACAACAACAACAACAACAACAACAACAAAAGGCATACATGTAAAGGGAATATTATGGAATTTTCGAGTACATGTAGTCAATTTTAATAAAAATTGGATAAATTTCATGGTTTGTACACCACTTGGCTAAATTCGGTAAATTTTAGTGAATTTTCATCTATATTCGTCTAATTTTATATGAATTTGAGGTAGTTTAAACCATGCTTAGGTAAATCAATGGAATTTCAATAAATCTGGTAGTCATTTGTTGAATTTTGCTGGAATGTTGTGTCATTTGGTCAATTTGCGGAAAATGTAGTGGATTTTAGGAAAATTTAAGGTAAATCATGGGCAAGCACACTATTATTAGCTGAGTTTCTAATACAATTTTGCATACCCTAGGACCAGTATTGCATTATAAGGCATGCCATGTGTTAGCGTTCTTAAAAGCCAGTGATAAAAAACAAAAAGAGGTCTTTAATTCCACCCCTGGGCGTCATATCTAGTGTCATGTAGGTTGACGATCACGGAGTCCCAGCTGAGACCGTCATTGCTTCCACTAACTTGTGCTAGGCTCCTCTCTGTCTTATTTCCTGTCGACCACACTTGCTCAACTCTTGTTCTCTACCGACCCCAACATGATTAGGGTATCCGAGCCCTAGGGAGTCTCTTCCTTTTGCAACTTTATTGGCCCTGGTTTATTTATTTTTTCTGATATCCTACTAGTGTGAGGAGGCAGCCTTGCTTTTTTATTTTCATGCTATTCCCTGTCTTTTGCCCAAGCCCCCTCAAGAAGGTAGGGTGTATTTAGCCCCACCACTTGCTGTGCACTCTGCCTATGGCTACACCCTCAAGGGCTGATCAGTTTGGAAGTTGGTGACCCCAAGGGATTTCTGAGCTGAGTCCAGTTTTCCTCCTCTTTATCCATTACCTCTGGGGCAAAGCCACTCCTAGTATACTTTTTATATGCCTTTCATGGCTCTCCTTCCTTCCAACTCCCTCAATCCTTATGCTTGAGGGTTGAGGGCCATTTTTTATTCCGTCTGTCCTTTATTTGACCAATTGTTTTCCATTTCTTCTTCTAGTATATAAGCGTGTAGTAGCTTAGATTTAATTTTCATCTTTACGATGACCCAAACCATTGAGGGTCGCTGTAGAACGCTTCTCTCTTGTCCAAAGGACAGCATGTTGAATTCCTCACTGGCTCATGAATTTTATACTTTGTTCACTTAGTTCTCATGGCTTTGAAACTGGCTGTCTGTAACGCGATCATTATTCATTTTAACTTCAGCGTACTAAACTAATTTTAAATTAGTTAATTTTAAATTAATTATTTTAAATTAATTTTAAATTCAGATTTGTGTTTCACAGTAAACACAATTATTATTCTCCGTTTAAAACAAGCCATACCATTCTTTTTTCTAACATGATAGCTTATACGTGCGCATGGAAAGTAGTATAATCATCAGCTAAGGATTCAATTTCCATTACCTACACCTCTCATGGTATGCCAATTCGTTAAACTATAGAAAACGTTTCTATATGTTCTGTTACATTATTATTTGACCATATCACCGTGTAGTGGTTAACCTACTTGGTTGTCAACCCTAAGGTCTTGGCTTCCAAGCCCGACTATACCATGACATTCATTTCAAGGTTGCCACAAGCTTCACTAAGCCTTTGTCAAACCTAACAACGATCTAGTCATGTGCAGAGCACGTCCGCTATCAAGCAAATGAGTAATATGAAACTTCCTGACAAGGTCGCTGTGCTGTTATCAGCAAGGCACACTACGCAAACCAAAGCCAGTGTCTCTGTGCAGATTCAAGCCAGCGGTAGTAGACAAGCCTACGTTTGTTTAAAAAGCATCATGAATAAAAGTGGATTTTTCAATTTGGGGGTTGTTTGCATCCCCCTGCTATTTTTCATCAAAAACAAAAGATCTTAGGTTCATTTATCATTTTTAGGTGTTTAACACGTTTTTTTCCCATAACATGACTATTTACTGTTTTAGGAGTAAAGTGATCAATCGAGGTAAAAGCCCTAATCATCCCCTATTTTTTAAGCTATCACACCTAATTTTAGGCTTCTTCGTTTCCGAGATATGGATTTTTCAATTTTGGGGGGTAGTTTCACCCCCCTGCTATTTTTCATCAAAAACAAAAGATCTTAGGTTCATTTATCATTTTTAGGTGTTTAACACGTTTTTTCCCCATAACATGACTATTTACTGTTTTAGGATTGAAATGATCAATCGAGGTAAAAGCCCTAATCATCCTCTATTTTTTAAGCTATCACACCTAATTTTAGGCTTCTTCGTTTCCGAGATATGGATTTTTCAATTTTGGGGGGTAGTTTCACCCCCTGCTATTTTTCATCAAAAACAAAAGATCTTAGGTTCATTTATCATTTTTAGGTGTTTAACACGTTTTTTTCCCCATAACATGACTATTTACTGTTTTAGGAGTGAAATGATCAATCGAGGTAAAAGCCCATATCATATGACCTTTCATTATTCCCACCCTTTTGTTTATTACCGCTTTGTTCGAGCCCATGCCAATCTGTTATCATGATGTTTTACACTCACTCATTGTTTCAAACTTTGCGTTGCATAATGAGTCCATAATGAACCTAGGCTATGACATACACAGTACAAATCCGCACATTGTATAATGACACCTGCCTCTTATCTCTCTCTGCTGCGAGGCACGTACAATGATAAGACCTGTGTCTGTCTGCTCGACATGGGCCAGCCTCAATGCTTTCAATTCTCATTGCATTAAGCAAGTTCTCTCTCTGCGTGTGAGCCCTGACCAGTCAAGACAAATAATAATAATAATAATAATGCATAAGTGTTTTATTAATATCAAAGCGCATAACCTAACGTGACTTCAAATCTGGTTTCTTACTTTTTCCCCGTTTTCCTCAACGATCTCGAAAAAAAAAAATGACGGAAACCATGATTTCAGGTTTTCCATACCTACATTCCCGTAAACTGAACAAAGACACAAATACATCGACATGCCCATCATAAAAATCGCCTCATTCGTTTTCCAAATAACGCGAAAATGAACAAAAAAAACACCTTTTCCATAAGAAAACCATGTTTCCAGCTTTTTACCTTTTTCATGTCTATATCCACGTAAAGAGAATAAAGAGACGAAATAAATACTATCACACGCGTCATTCTCACGTTTTCGGTTTTCCAAAAATCGACAAAAATGTGAAAAACGCATGTTTTGACTCAAAACCCTAACTTCACCTTTCCGACACCTACATTCCCGTAAAGAGCACAACGAGACGAAAAAAACGAATCCAAGCACGCCCTCCTAGCATAACCCGTTTTCCAAAAATCGGCAAAAATGTGAAAAACGCATGTTTTGACCCAAAACCCTAACTTCACCTTTTCGACACCTACATTCCCGTAAAGAGCACAACGAGACGAAATAAACGAATCCAAGCACGCCCTCCTAGCATGACCCGTTTTCCAAAAATCGGCAAAAATGTGAAAAACGCATGTTTTGACCCAAAACCCTAAGTTCACCTTTTCGACACCTACATTCCCGTAAAGAGCACAACGAGACGAAAAAAACGAATCCAAGCACGCCCTCCTAGCATAACCCGTTTTCCAAAAATCGGCAAAAATGTGAAAAACGCATGTTTTGACCCAAAACCCTAAGTTCACCTTTTCGACACCTACATTCCCGTAAAGAGCACAACGAGACGAAATAAACGAATCCAAGCACGCCCTCCTAGCATGACCCGTTTTCCAAAAATCGGCAAAAATGTGAAAAACGCATGTTTTGACCCAAAACCCTAAGTTCACCTTTTCGACACCGACATTCCCGTAAAGAGCATAACGAAATGAAAATAACGAATCCAAGCACGCCCTCCTAGCATGGCCCGTTTTCCAAAAATCGGCAAAAATGTGAAAAACGCACGTTTTGACCCAAAACCCTAACTTCACCTTTTCGACACCTACATTCCCGTAAAGAGCACAACGAGACGAAATAAACGAATCCAAGCACGCCCTCCTAGCATGACCCGTTTTCCAAAAATCGGCAAAAATGTGAAAAACGCATGTTTTGACCCAAAACCCTAAGTTTACTTTTTCGACACCTACATTCCCGTAAAGAGCACAACGAGACGAAAAAAACGAATCCAAGCACGCCCTCCTAGCATGACCCGTTTTCCAAAAATCGGCAAAAATGTGAAAAACGCATGTTTTGACCCAAAACCCTAAGTTCACCTTTTCGACACCTACATTCCCGTAAAGAGCACAACGAGACGAAAAAAACGAATCCAAGCACGCCCTCCTAGCATGACCCGTTTTCCAAAAATCGGCAAAAATGTGAAAAACGCATGTTTTGACCCAAAACCCTAAGTTCACCTTTTCGACACCTACATTCCCGTAAAGAGCACAACGAGACGAAAAAAACGAATCCAAGCACGCCCTCCTAGCATGGCTCCTTCCATTCCAAGGTCGCAGGGGCTCACAACTTCCTAAGTGAGACAGCTCTGTCCTTACCACACTACTGATTATATAACAATCCAACATGGCGACCATCCAAAATATAAGTATTTAGACGGTTCTCAATATATATGAATCTACTGTATGACAGCAATCAAACAGAAATATTGTATGTTGATAGAGGCTATAAACATAAGTTTACATATGGGACTTTCAATAACCTGGTGAGCACAAATTCAACATGGCGGCGATGCGAAATTTAAATATTTAAATGGACGTTTCTCGCGATTTAACCATCCGAACGCAGTGAAACTTGATACTGTAAATTCTTACACAAATTTTAATCCACTGGCATCTAATTTATTTCAATTGTTGTCAAAACCACAGGATGACGGCTGTGCGAAATTGTAAAATCCTGGACTTTAAATTATACACTAAAAGACATGTTTTTGTTAAACAGGCGAATATTAATTTTTTCCTAATAATGCGATTGAAGTTTCAATAATACACCTACACAATGATCTTCATGTAATAGTACATAACTTGAAGGCCTACATACGTATATAAGAATCCAACATGGCGACCATCAGAAATATTTAGACGGCTCTCAATATCTACGAATCTATTACAGCAAACAAGTTGAAATTTGGTATGTTGATGAGGCATATATGAAAATACGCTATATAGTTCTTCACGGAACTACAGTATTTGTTTCTTTCCGCGTCAATTTGGCAGGTGAAAAGCTAAAGGAAGTAGGAGACGTCTACTACTTAGGAGCAAAATAACCAGTGATGGACGAAGAAAAGAGGATATAAAATAATAGATTGGCTCAGGCAAGGAAAACATTTCTGTAGAAAAACTTCTATTGACATCAAATATAGAATTAGGTATTACAAATACATTTTTGAAAGCCTTTGTCTGGAGCGCGGCGCTATATGGAAGTATAACTTGGACTGTCGCAGCAGAAAGGAGAATAGAAACGTATGAAATGTGGTGTTACAGGAGAATGATGAAGTTCAGATGGGTAGATAGGGTAACAAATGAAGAGGTAGTAAGACGAGTGGTAGAGGAGAGATGTTTCTGGCGGCTGCTAATGAAGAGAAAATATAGGTTGGTAGGACACATATTAAGACACCCAGGAATAGCAAAGTTAGTTATGGAAGGAAGGACAAGAACTGTAGGGGTAGACCAAGGTTAGAATATGCGAAACAGATTGCCTCAGATGTACGGGAGGCATGCAAAGCTGCATTAAACCAGTCAAAAGATTGAAGGCTCAAACAACAACAACAACAACTTCTAGAGTAGATATTAACATGTAGGCTATTAAACGAATTTTAATGACAAACTTCATAGATTCATAAATAACTTTAAGAAGAATAGCCGTGAACTCATTCTAAGTCACATTGATTAATTTTAGATCAACTGTCTTCGAGCTTGCGGAAGAACCATAATAGTGGACGCGTTGTGGTGCCTCATCATCGCTGTTGTGAGTTCCTCGAGAAAGTAGAGCACTTTGCCACCAATCTTGTTAATAATTCTCGGGCCAGTCGGAAAGAAATCAGACATGTAGACTAGACTGGGAGAACGAGTCTGCAAATAGTATTGAACAAGAGCAGTTTCAGTGTCACCAATCAGGTTCACATTACCTGTTGTTTCTTAGCGTAACCTGACCAGAGGCTCCAGATCCGCATTAAAATAGCACACAAGTCAGTTTCCCCCGAGCCTCCGTAGCTTAGGTGGCAGCACAACGGCTTCTCATCGCTGGGTCCGTGGTTCAAATCCCGGTCACTCCATGTGAGAGTTGTGCTGGACAAAGCGGAGGCAGACAGGTTTTTCTCCGGGTACTCCGGTTTTCCCTGTCACAAATTTCATTCCAGCAACACTCTCCACTATCATTTCATCTGTTATTCATTTAATCATTGCCCCAGAGGAGTGCGACAGGCTTCGGCAGCCGGCACAGTCCATATCCTCGCCACTAGATGGGGGCTTCATTCATTCGATTCCCCGACGCGGTCGGTCGACTGGAAGCAGGCTGTGGATTTTCATTTTCAGTTTCCCCCAACTGCGATGAGGAGTTGCAGAAAGTCCCAAAGTCATTGGAAAAAGGGAGACAACTTATTCAGCTCAGAATGTATTGGAGTCACCAATTCCCGGGCTCATCAGCCGTGTTTCTCCTCGTTGTGAAGTGCCTAACATATTTGGCTATCACTATGGTGACCCGGGTTCGATTCCTGGCTCGGCCAAGAAATTTAATTCTGGTCTGAGGGTTGGAACAGGGTACACCCACCTCGTGAGGAAAAACTAAGAGGTGGGTTCGATTCCCATCATCGCCATCCTGGAAGTGGCTTTCCGTTGTTTCACGCTTTTACTCCAGGCACATGCCGGGATGGTTCCTACTAACGGAAGGCCACTGTCGCCTCCATCCCAATCCTCATCTGAATTACAAATACACACACAATATCACAGGTTATCAGACAAATTCTACACACACCCAAGTACGCGGGGCTGTATGACCACGATGTCACATAGTCCCACAATTAATCAAAAACAACAACAATCATCTACCGTGAATGCTTGATGGTGTAGCTGTATCCAAGGTGGACCCTGTACCCTTTAGGGCTTCTTACCGAAGGGAGGGGATTTCATGAAAAATAAGAAGAGATTTATTTATTTATTTATTTATTTGGATTTATTGTGCTTCTAACAGGCATATGCCTAATAAAAAGAAACACATGTACATTTGGTTACACAATTCTATCAAATTATAATATAATTGACAGACATAATGCTGAGATTGTAATGCAAATTAATTCTACAGCTAAATACGAAAATATAATAATACTGTGCAGGTAATTGGTAGGTGGAATGTACGAGTTCATGTGATCGCACAGCAGGCAGAAACAAAGGAACTATATGTGTAACTGAATAAGTCGAGGTTGTTTGCTATTGAATGTTCATTGTATAATTGAATAGCACTTATTATTGGGGAATGTTTATGCTGTTCAGTTCTAGTTCTTGGGCAGTAAAATGTAATAAACTTAGGTCGAGTTGATGGAGGTGGGACACGTAAATTAAACTGTGATATTAAATACGGACTATACAAAAGTTTATTGAATACTTTGAAGACAAAAACAAGAATTGCAATTTTTCGTCTGTTAGCCAGAGATGTATAATTCAGGTAACTTAGAAGATTTCCATAGCTATCATATTTCGGATAAATACCCGTCATTTTATACTGCAGATATCTTAGGAATTTATTCTGAACCATTTCAATTTCACTAATGTGGTTCAAGTACCAGGGATTCCAGATGCTGGATGCATATTCTAATCTGCTTCTAACAAAATAATTGAACAATAATTTTATACTTTTTGGGTTGACGAAATCTTTAGAATTTCTTCTTATAAAGCCTAGCATTTTATAAGCACTAGCTACCATTTCATGAGTGTGCAATGAAAATGTTAGCTTTGAATCAAAATGGACTCCTAGGTCTTTGATAGAATTGTTAATAGTGAGATACGCATCCAATATCCGGTACCGAAACATCACCTGAAATTTGTTTCTAGTAAACTTCATAACTGAGCATTTCTTTATGTTAAGGTTCAAGCGATTTAATTTACTCCAGGATGCCACATTATTGAGATCTTCTTGTTGTAATTGACAGTCCTGCTCTGTCTGAATATTTCTAAAAATTTTGACATCGTCCGCGAATAACAAAACGTTCGAATATTTAATACACCTTGTAAGATCATTGATAAGCAGTAAGAATAATAGAGGGCCTAGGTTTGAACCTTGTGGGACGCCTGATCGGGCATAGTATGAATAGGATTCACATCCATTGCAAGCAACAAACTGTTTTCGTTCACTGAGATATGAGGTGAACAACTTCAGCAAATTGTAAGAGAAGCCATAATATGCTAACTTATTTAAGAGGATATCATGATCTACCTTATCGAATGCCTTCGCATAATCTGTATAAATTACATCAATAAATGAGAGTATCAGTAAAGAATAGATGAGGGTGAATTACGGAGGAAACTTAAAAACACAGTAGGCCTAGATTAGGGAAAACTGTCGGCGACGGAAGAGAGCAAGAATTGGCCAATGGAGGTTGACAGAAAGTAGGTAAATGGGAGCTATGCCAAATTCAGATGACGTCCCCTGGTCGTCAACCCCCCACCCCTGCAGTTTTGAGACTGTGGGGATACCAGGCAAGAATATACAATATCAACTAACCAACAGCTGAGCTGCCTGGAGCCTCGGATTTGAGCAAAAGTTGTTGTTGATTTACTTATGAGCTTTGTGACTTCGTGGCCATGTATCCTCGTGTACTTGGATGGGTGTTCAATTTGTCTGATAACCTGCCTTAGTGTGATGGCTGTATTAGTGTGTGTATTTGTAAGCCAAGTGAGGATTGGGGAGGAGACGGTCGTGGCCTTAAGTTAGGAACCATCCCGGCATGTGCCTGGAGTAGAATTCGGAAACCACAGAAAAGCACTTCCAAGATGGCTTAGGTGGGAAACTGAATACACCTCCTCTCAGATTTTGCCTCACGAGATTGATTATACCCCGTTCCAACCCTCAGACCAGAGATAAATTTCTCGGTAGAGCTGGGAATCGAACCCGGACCTCCGGGGTTTCAGCCAAGCATGATAGCCACTATACCACGAGGTGGTTAGAGAGATACTATGGTACGTGTTGTGAACAACCTTGAGATAATAGCTTCGGATATGCAAATCTCACAGCGGTAATCAGCCCTTGTCTTCTCAATAGAGCGTAGCACTTGATTCAAGAGCTCTCTGCAGCTAAGTGTGTGAGGGGATCACTCGAGCTCTGCATTTCTAATGTCGCTCACTCCCTTCTCCATTGCAAACTTGTAATTTCTGTTTTATGTACCAGCATTTTCTTTTTTCATTCTGAATTGCGAATCGTAAGAAATACACCACCACCGGCCGCGGTGGCCGAGAGTGCTAACGCGCTACCTAGTGCCTAGCTGGCATCGGGAGAGCGTGGGTTCGAATCCCACCTGGAACGTCCTGAAAATGGTTTTCGTGGTTTCCCATTTTCACCACCAGGCAAATGCCTGAACGGTTCCTTTCAATAGGTCCACGGCCGATTTCCTTCCAATACCCCTTCCCTGACCCGCCCTGAAAAGAAAAGTACATGTCCATTGGCTGCAATAATACAATTATAATTCATAAACAATACACCAATGACATACTACTACAATACAGTAGTAGCCAGCTAGCAAGAGTCATCGAAGGGATGTTAGAAGGGAACAAGATGTTCAGTAAAGAACATAATACAGCCTACTTTCCCCTAAATGCATGGGTATTGTTATAACTCTTTGTCCTTTTCAAGGAGTATAATTGAATAATGGTTGTAGTAGCTTGTTGAAATACAACGTGTTATACGGATATTAAACATGAATATGAGGTGCCCTTTGCTAGTGCTACCTCTGCACAAAATTGCATTCAATTCGGTTTCACCGTGTTTGAATTGATATGGTGAATCGATTTGCACACATACATGGCCACAATCTGCAAGCTATTGGGCAGATGACCTTGTAGTTCAGTCAAAAGATGCTTCCCACAAAAAGGTATGTTGTTGCAAAATTTGGTAGAGATCAAATAATTAAGTTGGTCGACATTTGATTTAAGCTTTTAACATTTGGGTGGACGCCATTCCGTTTCCGTCAAGATGGCGGCGATATAAACTATGACCCTGAGGTGCCCTTTGCTAGTGCTACCTCTGTACCAAATGTCGTTCAATTCGGTCTTACCGTGTTTGAATAGATAGGGGGAATCGATTTGCACACATACATGGCCGCCATCCACAAATTATTGGGCTGATGACCTTGTAGTTCGGTCAAAAGATTCTTCGTACATAAAGGTATAATGTTGAAAAAATTGGTAGAGACCAGATGATTAGGTTGGTCGTTATTTGATTCGAACTTTTACCATTTGTGTGGTTGCCATTACGTTTTCGTCAAGATGGCGGCGATATAAAACATGACACTAAGGTGCCCTTTTCTAGCGCTACCTCTGTACCAAATTTTGTTCAATTCGGTTTCACCGTGTTTGAATAGATAGGGGAATCGATTTGCACACATACATGGCCGCCATCTGTAAATTATTGGGCTGATGACCTTATAGTTTGGTCAAAAGATTCTTCATACATGAAGGTATAATGTTGCAAAAATTGGTAGAGATCAGATGATTAGGTTGGTCGAATTTGATTTCAGCTTTTAACATTTGGGTGGCCGCCATTTCGTTCTCGTCAAGATGGCGGCGATATAAAACATGACACAGAGGTGCCCTTTGCTAGTGCTACCTCTGTATCAAATTTCGTTCAATTCGGTTTCACCGTGTTCGAATTGATAGGGGGGGGGGCAGACATTCAGAGTACACACACTCACACACACACACACCGACTCACACACACACAATTTTTCGCCCTGTGTTGATCTCATAAGTCTACTTTCATTATTTGCAAAAATCGAAAGTAGGCTAAAAACAAAGGAGGAAGACCACCACTTGCATACATCACACAGTTAATGACAGACACGAACACAAAATCATATCACGAATTGAAGAGGATGGCGGAGAATAGAGAAAATAATTGGCGAGTTGCTGCCAACCAGCCCCAGGGCTGTTAACTTAAGAGAGAGGGAGAGAGAGCCTTAACACAGTGATCAAGATCAGATGATGGCCACTTGACGGTCGAAACGTGTAATCCTAAATTGCCCATTTAATTGTGATAATTAACGAATACATGTAATTTTTCCAGGAGTGTGTTTACATATTTATATCTTTTACCCCACCCATTCATTGGGCATAATCGTGTTGACCAACTGAATGCCAATTTTGAAAGAATGGCATCATTCTCTTCATTTCATAAAAGAAGTTACTATGTCACTTGCCAGTTATTTGATATTATAATGAGGTGTATCCTGTTTAGAGACTAGGTGTATACACCCATAGGCGACCCACATTTTATAATGAGGATTCAATGAATTATGAAGACATTAGATTTATTAATTCACCAACTCAGGGGAATTGAGATGTGTTAGATGATGATAATGATGATGATAATTGTTGTTTTAAGGGGCCTAACAACTAGATTATCGGCCCCTAATGGTTTGGGTGATAATGAAAGATGTGATGAGAATGAAGACTATAACTAATACTAACTACAAATTTACATACCAGAAGAAGAAATGGTAAACAAATAAAGGATAAGGCAAATAAAGGACAGGAAAAAAAGAAATGCCCTCAACCCCCGAAGAATGAGGATTGAGGAACTTGGAAGGAAGGAGAGCCATGAAAGGCAGATAGGAAAGGGAAAGAGGAGAGGGCCCACCCCAAAGTCAGTAAAAAAGGGGGGAAACGGACCCAGCTCAGGAATCCTTCGTGATCGCCAACTCTCGAACTCACCAGCCGTGAGCCCCTAAGGGTGTAGCAATCTACAGAAATGGTGGGGCTACATACACCCTGCCTCCTTGAGGGCCTTGAGCAGAAGCCAGGAGATTACATGAAAAGGAAAAGAAGGCTGATTCCTCACAGAAGGAGGGTATCAGGAAATATGAGACAAGGGCCAATTATGGCGGGAAAGGAAAAGACTCCCTAGGGCTCGGATACCCTAATACCGTCGGGGTAGAAAGAGAACAAGAGTTGACCAAGAGAGGTCGAAAGGAAAGAAGATGGGGAGGAGCCCGGCACAAGTAAGTGGAAGCAATGCCGGACTCAGCTGGGGTCCCGTGGTCGCCAACCCACGTCCCACTAGATGTGAACCCCCCGGGGGGGAGTTGTATTAGGAGCTTTGCGACATAGTAGTAATGTATCCCCGTGTCCATGGGTGTGTGTAGAATTGTCTGATAACCTGTGTCACTCTGTGTCTGTACTAGTGTGTGTATTTGCAATTGAGGTAGGAATTGGGTAGGAAGCACCCATGGCCTTACGTTGGGTACCATCCCGGCATTAGCCAGAAGTAGAAATGGAAAACCACTTCCAGGATGGCTGAGGTAGCAATCAAACCCGCCCTTTCTCAGTTTTGCCTCACAAGGCTGAGTGCACCCCATTCCAGGCATCAGACCAGAATTAAATTTCTTGACAGTGCCGGGAATGGAAGCTGGACCTACGGGGTGGCAACCAAGAACGCTAGCCGCTCCATCACGAGGAGAAAGATTCATGCGTGTGTGATAGAAAAATATGCTGTTGTTTTACGGGCTTCCAAATTATGGTCATTTATGTTACTAAAGACATATTTTCAGTCGGTGAACACAAATTTTGCTACGCCACGTGGTATTAATAGTTGGTGGTTTTTTCATATTCATTTTCTTTATCAATTATCATATTTACCATATTTCTGTTCGTAAAAGTCCATCTTATAATAAATCCACAAATTTAATAGGCCAAGCTCGTATTACTTCTAAAATATTTAGCAATAAAGAGAAATTGGTAGCCTACTGGGAGCGAATCCATTGATAGCTCCTATAGTAAAGCCATCATTACCTCCGACTTGACGTTTCAGTGTTATCCTAGAGTTATCTAGCGGTCACAAGGAAAATCACTTTAATTAGACAATCACAGGCAGCCATTCAAATGGATATATCACGACAAATTGAGTTTCGTTCGCTATGTCGCGATTTAGCGAACGAAACTTTAGTCTAGCACTGAAACGTCAAGTCGGAAGTAATGATGGTTTTACTATAGTAAGTGTGTCTGAAGGTGGCTACACACGTAACTGCAAGCTTGACAAGCATGCATGATCAATATTTTTGTACCGGAATGCAAAATTTCCCTACGGCACCACATGGTACAAGTATGCTTGAACAAGCGCCACTTGGCGCTTGCACTATGACGAGCTTGGACGACGATACTCTCGCTTTGGCTGCTGTTTACCTTGTCCACAAAAGGAAAACGCGAAAGAAGAAGCGTGATGTGTGGTGCAAAGAGTGGTTATTGAAGAGAAAGACATATTCCCACGTTGATTTGCTGAGTGAATTGAAGATATATCCGAGTGATTGGCATAATTATATCAAGATGAATGAAGAAACTTATCTGAAACTTTTGTCAATCATAACACCTTTAATCAAACAGAAGAATACGATCACGGGCGGATATTCAGAGAGGTTAGTTTGGAAGTATCGGAGACCCTCGCTAGCCCGCTCACCCGCGGCGCGAGCCTGTCTCCCGCCAGGCACTTTGCTGTTATGCGGTGCCATCGCGGCACTGAGTCATTGAGTATGGGAATTTGTACTTACCTACTGTAGTTCACAGCTGGTGCTGAAAATGTTCACCATTCACTACTACACATCGATGGCACCTTTTTATGAAACTGACATGTACTCTCTGAAGTTCCTCAGCACCGATTGACTGTATTTCAGCTGTAATATAGTCTTTAAGCTCATTTATAGTGGAGGGTTTCTCGCATACACTCTATTATTAAGCGTCCCCCACAAATAAGTCTGGGCTTCGCGGGGGCCACACGTTCCGACTTATAATCCTAGTACCAAAAATGCGACGCAATCCTGTCATGGATGCTTCGTCAGTGTGAGCAGTGGCGGAATCTTTTTGAAAATAAGTTGACAATCGCTCTCCGTAAGTCAGTTCGTCAAAAATTTGGTCAAGGACCACATTGAAGTACAAATTTAAGTACAAATTCTTATACCCAATGACTCAATGCCGCGCCAGCGCCGCATAACGGCAAAGTGCCTGGCGGGAGACAGGCTCGCGCCGCGGGCGAGCGGGCTAGCGAGGGTCTCCGATACATCCAAACTAACCTCTCTGTATTTACATTCCATGTCTGCAGAAAGCCAAGGCTTTCCTAGCTAGAGGCACAGTGTTGCCAACTTTACACCGTAGCCACTGAGAGCAAGTGGAGAGACTGGACAGAACTGTGTGCAGCTGTGCAACTCTCGACACCCGACACCCGCGTTACACACGAGCAGGCTGCCAGGGCGGGACATTGGAGTTCACGTGGAGTTATAGAGGAAGTATGGTATTGGTTAAGAACCGTCAGCTATTGGTCAGTAGAGAGCAATGGTTATTGACGGTGGACCTTCTTCAGATCAGACTGACGTTTGCTTGCACAAGCTGGCACATCCGTGGTACACACGCTCCGTTTCGCTTGGGCAAAACGCTAAAGCCTGCTTGCACAATAAGCTTGATCATGCATGCTTGTTAAGCTTGCAGTTAGGTGTGTAGCCACCTTGAGGAAACACCATATACGAGTATTAAGATTTACAACGTTTCGGTAATTATTTGCTACAAGAAGGATCACATTGAAGTACAAATTTAAGTACAAATTCCTATACCTATGAATATAATTCTTTTTTAAATCTCACAAAATCATCGGCCACTTTCCGATATTTATCTGCAGTAGAAGTCGGAGACCGTATAAAATCACTTCTACTATGTCTGTGGAGGGAATTGAAGCTACCTGTTTTTGGTTCGGGATGGTCAAACTGCGCTGTTGTTGTTTGAGTCTCAGTCGTTCGACTGGTTTGATACAGCCCTCCATGCTTCCCTATCCTGAGCCTATCGTTTCATCTCTACATAGCTACCACACCCTACATCCGAGGCGATATGTTTAACATATTCTAACCTTGGTCTACCCCTACAGTTCTTGTCCTCGACCCTTCCTTCTATAACTAAGTTTGCTATTCCTGGGTGTCATAGTAAGTGTCCTGTGCTAATCTACTTTTTATATCCTCTTTGCTTCGTCCATCACTGGTTATTTTGCTTCCTGCGCTAATTGGGTTAAACCCAGAGAGTCCAGTCAGCTTACACTAATGGGTTTGGGAAGCGAGTGGGTTGAAATGTTAGTTAAGCCATGAGTTGATTGACAGCTACGTACATCTGGACCCTCTGAAGTTTCCGTAGATATAATCAGTGCAGCTAACATGTTATCCATGTACAGTCAAAGCGGTGGAGAATTTCAAGTTCTAGGAAACTATACATTTTGTAAGTGTGAGTTGTCACAACGGCGCTAAAGTGGAGGTATTCGAACAAGGAATGTTCTGTCCATTTATTTACGAATGTACCTTGTTTTGTAGAAGAATACATAAGCTTTTTGGTTCCCACGATATCGTTTTCAAGCTATTACTTGCAGACGAAGACGTTTTTTTTTTACGAAGCTACACTTGAATAGTAACTGTGAAACACAAAGCAAATGACCGAACTTGAGCTTAAGTGCAAGGCTAAAGCAATAACGCCAAAACTGGCCTATAAATAGTATCGATTACGTCCTTGAGATAACAAGAGTAGATAGTGAAGTGAAGAACAGTGCAGGTTGACATATTCCAACAAAATTTACCTTCACGTTCAGTTTTTAGAACTGGATTCTCAATAATTTCCATGGACACAGACAGACCCGGTACACCTTCTCAAGCTACGTGCGCAGAGAAAGTGCAAGTGTGCCTGTGGATCGAAGCTTGGCCTTGCAGCCCGGCGACCTAGTTGTCTGGAGTCGACCCTGACCCTGGCCGTAGAGGGGTTAGCCCGGGACACGCGTCACAGCGCGGGATTTCTGAAACCAGCCTCCACGTACTGAATAGTAATTATATAGTCAATCGAACTTATAATGTTGTTGTTGATTCGTTTAGGGACTTTGCGACATCGTGGTCATGTAGCCCCGTGTACTTGGGTGTGTAGACTTTGTCTGATAACCTGTCTCACTGTGATGTCTATACCAATGTGTGTACTTATAACTGAGGTAGGATTTGGGCAGAAAGTGGCTATGGCCTTAAGTTAGGTACCATTCTGGTATTTGCCTGGACTAGAAGTAGCAAACCACGGAAAACCACTTCCAGGATGGTTGAGGTAGGAATCGAACCCGTCTCTTCTCAGTTTTACCCCACGAGACTGAGTGTAACCCATTTCAGCCTTCAAGCAAGAATTAAATTTCTTAGCACAGCCAGGAATAGAACCCAGACCTCCGGGGTGACAGCCAAGAATACAGTACCATGGCTTACCAAGGGACCACTGCCCAGCTATTTGACCTACATATTGCGGTTTGACGCATGGTAAGCTCGTCGGATACCCACAGCCGTTAATAATGGTTTCCATGATCGCGGCGCTTCCTCACTGTCGGACAGCTACTCAATTGTCCTCACGAGGCTAAGTGCATTCCGTTCCAGCCCTCGCGTCTAATTCAAAAATCCTTGTCAAAGCCGGGAATCACACTCGAGACCTACGACCATTCAAGACTTAAACAGAACTCGTACGTTTGCTGTCTTATTTCACAAGAACTGACCAGTAGATCCTGTCAGCAGGAATTCTGACATAAGGTGATGAGTAACATTTCCCACACAGCACCTTTTCACCCGCCAGCTGTAAACAACCACTAATGACAATGTGACCGCCACTTCCTTGCAAGAATAGATTCTCTACTTCTGCCATTGTCGACTCGAAATCATCCAGGCCTTTGCAGTCAGTTCAAAGACAGTGAGTGTACAGGTGATTTCTAGTGAATGTTCGGTGGAACTGGTTAGCCCGATTTACAATAAACTGATACAGTAATGCCATTACCCATGGATAAGTGGATTATCAGCAGTGGTAAAAAGATACCCCATGAAAGTGATAGTGCTTGCCCTCATTCGGAAATATGCAGTCCTAATAAAAGCGGCTTCGGTGGCGTAGTTGGTAGCATGCTGAACTGCTGTGCCCTAGATAGCGGGTTCAAACCCGGCCGAAGTCCTCGGATTTTTAAGAGCGTTAAAATCCTTCAGTATGTCTTCCTTCGGAGGCAAAGTAAAGCCGGCGGTCCTATGTCATAGATTTATGGTATGTAAAAGATCCTTCCACAGACTAAACTTGTGTGAAGCTGAATTTCTAGGTTAGATTTCGTTGGAACGCTCTATCAAAGTTCCAACGTTCACCACTAGGTATCAGTGATATCTTGTAGCGAAAGTTGGAACTACTTGAAATTGAACTAACTTGTAGCTCACCCTGTGGGTGTCGGCTTGAAGTAGCTACAGCCTGTGGCGAGCCTAACATGTCCTCGGACACTCCCGGCACTAAAAGCCATACGATAAATAAAATAAAAAGTCCTAATAAAGAACAAGAAGAATAATGGTGGGGGGCACTAGATATTCATGTTTCAGAAGGAGGTCGCGACAGATAAGGTTTGAGAAACCCTGCTCTACAGGAAGGAGATACGCTGAGGTAGGTCTTGCTTCCCACAGCAAAGTAGCACGACGATGTTTTTACAGTTTACGCCACAGTTTTTGGCCGGTCAGCCCCGGGTGCGCAGTCGTACAAACAACAGTCTGTGAGGCACAGATATGTGCAATTGATTCGTGAGTTTTCGGTTGTGCGGAAAGAAACTCAAGTATCAATTGCGCATGCCTGAGCCTCACCGACTGTCCTCTCTACGACTGCGCAACCAGAGCTGACCGGCCAAAAACTGTGGCGTAAACTGTACGAGTAAGGGAGGTGCAGTAAGATGCGAAACCATAGCGGTGCACAGTGGGTCAAAATCAAAATCTAGGGGGACAAAATTATTTTGACGTTTTAATCATGAATTTAGAGTGAAAGCGACGTATATAATTTGTTTACTTCAAAATAAACATCAGTTAAGACCTTTTTTAAGCTACGTCTACACAAACAAGAAATTGTCTATGACTAGGAGTTGGATAGAACATTCAGTTATCTCTTCAGAACAATTTTCTACCCCTAATTTACTTTTAACAAAGTCACTAAGTTCCACTTTTGGTATAATCGTCGAATCCAGTGCTTCAAAGAGTTTTAAACGTGTGAGAACTGGTTGCGCGACATCTTCTAAAACGTCAAATAACTAAGTTGCAAAAAGATGCCAAAAATCTTATGACAGGCGTAAACTACAAGACTTTATCTACATTTTAACATTATGTAGAAAGTGACGCAGAGTGACGCGACATACTAAAAATCTAAGTGAAATTATAATTTTAAAAATAATAGTTAAATATTATATAATGCAGATATAGCTAAAATTACGTAACAATTACGCCCATTAATAACTGAAACACGTTACAAAGTTCATACCTTCAGCTGCATGTTCCATCTTAAAGCACACACTAACCACAAGGACAGCCAAACCACAGCCACTTACATTTACCCTCCAATTAAGACTGCTCGAACAGTGGTGACAGATTTGCACTAAAATGCGTTTATATCCCAGAATAGTGATCGGCAATTATATGAGAATGCTGTAGAAGTAATAAATTTTGATTTTTTAATTATGAAAATAAATAATTTTGTCCTCCTAGGATTCGATTTTTGACCCACTGTGCGGTGGTCCGGGGACGGTGTACCAAGAGGGGCTGGAGTTTTAAGTTGTATTCTTTTATCGTTAATTCTCCCAGCTCGACTTTACCCACAGTCTCTGCGAGGGATTATTCCTCCACCGACGCAAGGGCAGTGTCTGGGGCTGAACACACTGGGAATGGTGACAGGCCGATCGCTATCCTGGGTCTAATTGAATCAGCGTTAGGTCAGGAAAATATAAAAACTTCATTGACAGAACAGAACTTAGCAAACACACTATATTAGTCATCTATATTGTAAAGCAACTTTTCAGGTTATATTTGTCTTAGCGTAATTTCAATTTTAATTTAATAAATTATTTTTCACATCAATTTTGGAAACGTAACTTAATGCCTTTCAGTTCCATGGTCACTTTAGTACGCCATAAAGCCATCCCGATTTAATATTTCACATCATAATCTACTGTAAAATGGATTTATAACAGGAAAACCAAATAAATCCTGTACAAATGAAGTTTACAATACCACTGTAACACGCGGGAATCTAGCAGTTTGTCCAACATTAAATACGGAACACAGCGCTGAAAGGCAGCAAGAGGGAACATTCAGAAAAATAAGTTCATTGGCCCTTACAATTTATTAGTTTGATTAATAATGCATATAAAGGTTAAAATAGATTAGCGAAATGTCAGGATTAATCTGCTATAACTTACAAGCAGTATTGAGCCGTCGTACCCACCTACTTAACAACTTCAACACAATTTTTGAACAGATAAAAAGTACCCTCAAGGTCTTTGAGTGACAATTATATTGCTCATTATAAGAATGCCGTTCCTCCGGGTTGCCCACAATACGAGCAAAGTACGATCTCTTAAAATCCTATTGTGATCCCGAGCAACGCCGGGCATAACAGCTAGTTGTATACATACAAACATTCCACATGTTTAGCATACGGGTAGCCCCATCTTATAATCCCGAAAACATTTTGCTCTTGGCGTAAAGATGGGTCATATCAAAAATTCTTTCAGACATAAGTTTCAGGTAATTTTTAGAAGATTATTGATCCTTTTAAACGATTTTCAAATTGTTGCTATTAAGGGAGGTATGACGTTTTGTCTCAAAAATCTATTTTTCCAATCCCTTTGGTCAATGGTTGGTGGTATCAAAAACCTTCACTGGGATACGTTTTTGGCCCTTATTCGAAGAATAGTACGAATTTTGAATGGTTTCGAGTTTTCACATACCAAGAAAGTTATAGGAATATTTCTATTTATCGAAAAAAGTACCTTTATTTCCACCCCCACCCCCCGGGTACGATTTTACCCTTTAACGAACTTGTCCGAGATTTTGAATGGTTATGTCTTATGTATAAATTCAAACGTGAGTGGAGCAAAATGACGGTAGTTACCGTGACCACAAGAAAGTGATATATAAGGTGAGTTAAAAAAGTAACGAGCCGGAGGCTGTAATGCGCAAATCAGTGACGACATCGGCTAATCGTGGCGTGTGTAACGAGGTGTGGTTCCGACCAGAGCGTGGAAGGTCACAGCCCGTCGCTAGAGGGCACGCGTGCACGTCACGTGACGATACAAAGCGAGCAGCAGCAGGCATCAATCGTCCAACGCTGCCAGTCGCATTGCAAACAGTGACATGGAGGCGTCAAACGAAGAGCAAAGGGATGTTGTTCGGTTTCTGACAGCGAAAGGAGTAGGGAGAACGGACATTCATCGCCGAATGTCACAAGTGTACGGCGAACACTGCATGTCCCTTGCAAGGGTCAAGGCGTGGCACAAGCGCTTCAGGGAAGGACGGGTGTCGTTAGCCGATGATGCCCGGTCTGGAGCACACCCCTGCATTACCGATGACAACGACCAATTGGTTGATGCACTCATTACCCAGGACCGCCGAGTGACAGTGAACACCATAGCCGCCGTGGTCGGATTAAGCGTCGGAAGTGTGCACACCATCATGAAGGAACGACTGCACTTGCGGAAAGTGTGTGCCCAATGGGTGCCCACAGTCTTTAACCACACCAGGAAGCGTGTCGAATGGCCCACTGTCTTGGTCTTGGTTGGACGATCGATGCATGCTGCTGCTCGCTTTGTATCGTCACGTGACGTGCACGCGTGCCCTCTAGCGACGGGCAGTGACCTTCCATGCTGTGGTGGAACCACACCCCGTTACACACGCCACGATTAGCCGATGTCTTCACCGGTTTGCGCATTCCAGCCTCCGGCTCGTTACCTTTTGAACGCACCTTATATAAATGATATACCGTATAAACTTTTAAACTGACGGTGGTTTTGGTGTTTGGAAGTTGTGAGACGCGAAAATGTGTCAACCTTTTCCGGAAGTCACAACATGGCACCCATTGCAACAAGTGACAGCTTTCCAATGAAATCTACCGAATAAAAATGTACTTTGGTGAGTTTACTAACAGGACGCTCGGTTGTGGGAGAGTTAAAGGAAAGTAGCCTAAGAAAAAAAGATACGAGCCTTACAGTAGTCGCATATGATGTGTAACATCTGACATGTTATCCTACTGGTATACTACACAGCTTGGACATTCTTAAAATGATAATTTACACTCTATTTTCATACTGGTACTATGATAAATGTATAGATTGAATTGGAGATATGCTACTGTCACATTTGTGGCGCAGCGGTCAAGCTGTTAGTCTCTCACCAAGGTAGACCGGGTTTCATTCCCGGCCAATACATGTGAGATTTTCGAATTGAAATGCCATGTCCTGTGATTCGCATTCTATGTAAAAGGGACGTACCGTGGATCATGATCTTGAGATTAACCGACACGCAAAACTGCAAGCTTCCTTCCTTCCTTTTACATTAATAATTCATAATAACAAAGTGACACACAACGTCGACAGTACTCTCAAATACTGTGAGCACATTCCTCAGTAACTATAACATTCATTATTCTCAAGGCTCTCATACAGTTCGTCGTAAACAATCAAAACATGGCTTCCTACAATCATGAAATGATCTAGTCTCACATATGATGAAAATACAGCTTTTATTCCACTCATATAACAACATTCTGTTATGCATTTAATATTTGACTACTCACCCACAGCTTGACAATAATGCCGCTTACTTAAATGCCATTTGTCGTCTTTGTCCTACCCCATGTGATATTCAACCTTGAACGTGAAGCTTCATAAACTGCTCAATGACAAATGAAAGTCGGTGAAACATTTGCCACTGTGCTCGTCAAACCAGTCCCTGCTAAATGCACTGTCTACTGTATTGCCATAACATTCTCGCGCTACAGAGCACACACTGCCTTGTTTCCAATACACACATTTTCAATTGTACATCCAGCTGGCAGTGCGTCTTCACTTCCGTCCGATCCACTTCCGTTTGATCCACTTCCGTCCGATTCACTTCCGTTTGATCCACTTCCGTCTGATTCACTTCCGTTTGATCCACTTCCGTCCGATTCACTTCCGTCCCCAATTTTCAAAATCACTCCCACTAAACTATCCAGCAACCGAACGGAAAGATGTTACACATCAAAAAGATATGACAAAAAGAAATAGTAGTCTACTATTAGAAAGATTAAAGTCCATGGATTAACATTGTGGGGTTTGAAGCCATTTTTTCAGTGTTGCCTCAGTAAACAAGAGTTTAGTGCTTTTCAGTCGGTCAACACGAATGTACCCAAAAGAGCTGTGTTATCCCCTAATCCTGAAATAAATTTTTATTTATTTATTTATTTATATTTATTAATCTCATGTAATTTATTTCAGGATTAAGGCATAACCCAGCTCTTTTGGGTACATTCGTGTTGACCGACTGAAAAGCACTAAACTCTTGTCCATGGATTAATATGGCGCAAAGTCAAATTTTTGAAAACATTCAAGATTTTTGGCATTCCGGAGCCAACTTAATGATTTTCTTCTCCAATCGCAGAACACGACATGTAGCAGTGGTTTCTGGCTCAAAGGATGGCTGACTTAATTCTTTTTTTCTTTTGTTGCCGTTCGAAAGCCCTTGGGCCAATACTTCAGAATACGGTACTAAACGTTTGAATATTTTAATTTTACACTTTTCAGCCCTGGCCGATTCAATTAAGGAAGGGTCTCGGAAGGGATTTTGTAAGGAAGTCGACCGTGGACTTGTTGAAAGGAACCGTTCCGGCATTTGCTTGGTGGTGAAACTGGGAAACCACAAAGACCATTTTCAGAACGGCCGAGGTGGGATTCGAACCCACGCAGATTTGGTGCAAGTTAAGCACGTTAAGGTTCTCGGCCACCATGGCCACTGAGTTTAAGATGTACGATTGTTAATGTTGAACAAAATATGCAATTCGTGTTGATACAATTCATAATTGCAGACAACAGGAAGTAGAAATACATTACAGTTTCCCTTGGACTCTGAAAGTCTCTCACGTTTTGAGCAACACGTTCTTATGAACTTGCAGCTCCTGCCTTATTCATTAGCACCTGTTAGAACTGTAATTGCCCTCCTGTTTAGCATCCCATTGTTACGTCACAGTCGTTACCAGGAAATGGACCGTATATCTGAGACTGCCAGGGAGGATTATAATAATGCACATCATTTATCCTTTCACCGTATGATGACTTCCGGTGGTTTACGAGTGTGTCTTAGAAGTATACCGGCGTTATTCTAGTGGGTAGAAAGTAGACTGGGGTTGGGGAAGGGTTGGGTAAGCACTGGAAAGTGAAAGTATGAGTTTCCCTATAAAAGTAAAGTTCTTAGTAGTGATGTTGGTTGCTGTTTTTAAAGGCACTCGAACAGAGCTTTCGTCAGAAAATGGCAACTTTTTCGGAAGAGTTTTTTTTTAAACATGAACATGTGTTTGGGCTGGGGTCCATTAGAATTAGCGGCCTTAATTTCATGACACCATGGTAAACATGGTAACCAGTGTTCGTTATCAACGCATACTAGATCAGTAGCGTCTTCTATACGTTGCTATGAGTACGCAAGCTCTCAGTTACGTATTGTTTGTTCATCTATGCATACTACTGTCGACCAAAGTATTATGTGTACTCGAGTTTGAAGGTTGTTTGTGCAGTAACCAATAGACCTACGTAAAATCCAATAACATCATCATTTTTGTCGTTCTATGTTACGTTAGTTCATGTAGGTTTGAAATTTTTATTTATATTTTAATATTCTTTATCGCAGTTGGAACACAAAAAGTGCACCTTTTTAAGCGTATTTCAACCATGCGTCACATTTAAGAATTATTATCCCACAAACCCGTCATCTGATCGAATCCAAATTTTAACACAATATACATTGGAATGTTGTATAACTGGTGTATTAATTTCAAAATTGTGTGTGTCCAATAAACAAAGTTGTTATCATTTTTGTAAGGTAACTTTTTATCGGCTTGGGGTGGTTGGAAAATGTAGTTCTTGGTTGCGTTGTAATCCTTATACATCAAAAATTTATTCTGTATGATTGTGAAATACGTAAATTAATTCACTTATTTTATATCGGTTTGTATTTGTAAGGGGAATTAAGACATGGTTCACCAGTTAGCCGCTCCGGTGAAAGCTGTACAGCGTTGCCAAGATGGGCTCCATCACGCGTTATGGCGCGCCTCGCTGGGAAGTGATGGGCTCCATATCAGCAACGCTGTACAGCATTTCCTGGAGCGGCTAGCTGGTGAACCATGTCTTAATTCCCCGTACAAATACAAACCGATATAAAATAAGTGAATTAATTTACGTATTTTACAGTCATACAGCATAACCTTTTGATGTATAAGCATTACAACGCAACCAAGAACTACATTTTCCAACGACCCCGAGCCGAGAAAAAGTTACCTTACAAAAATGATAACAACTTTCGTTATTGAACACACAAAATTACGAAATTAATAAACCAGTTATACAACATTCCAGTGTATATTGTGTTAAAATTTGGATTCGATCTGATGACGGGTGTGTGAGATAATAATTCTTAAATGTGACGCATGGTTGAAACACGCTTAAAAACGGGCACTTTATGTGTTCCAACTGCGATAAAAAATATGAAAATATAAATTAAAGATTCCAAACCTACATGAACTAACGTAGAATGGAACGATGAAAATGATGATGATATTGGATTTTATGTAGGTCTATTGGTTACTTCACAAACAACCTTCAAACTCGAGTGCACATAATATTTTGGTCGACAGTAGGTCAGTAGCGTTATCTATACGTTGCTATGAGTACGCAAGCTCTTAGTTACGTGTTGTTTGTTCATCTATCCAAACTAGGGCAATAGCGTCATCTAAACGTTGCTATAAGAACGCGAACTCTTAGTTACATGTTGTTTGTTCTTCTATCCATACTAGGACAGTAGCGTCATCTAAACGTAGCGCTAGGTACGCAAGCTCTTAGTTACGTGTAGTTTGTTCATCCACGCATATTAGGTGAGTAGCAGCAGCTAGCTGTTGATATAAGAAGCGCTCTTAGATACGGATTGTTTATTTCGTTACGAATGTATTTCTTTCTTAAGTCATAATGTTGAACGCTGGAAAGTGTAAAAGTTAACGTGAATGGGAACGTGAGGAGAAGCACGGAAGGAAGAGAATGAGTTACAAAAATTTCTCCTATACACATGCTGATGAATAAAATTACATTGAGTTAAAAGGATTTACAAAAATCAGAAAGTCATAAACATATCCAAGATGTTATAATTATCCCTTTAGCCGATAAACTGTACGTTTTAAATCACCCTTTGTATTAATGGCACGATATTCCTTTTCACTCCATTACAGTATGTTCCAAAAATATGATAGGCAATATTGTATCAAGCCGGAAACCTTCAAATGAATAATTTGCTGAGGGACTTCGTCTTCGTGGCGGTATTCTTATTGGTACCCTCATTTCTGAAGTGAAATAATATTTTAAGTCTCATAACTCCGTAATAATGCGCCCGTAGAACTTGTGATTTCAAATCTAGACGGCACTTCACAGACAAGACCCGGTATGTGTAAATAGGTAGGCCTACTCCCAGGCGTACCATTTGAATAGAATCACGGTGATGTGGAGGACTCACCTGCATTCTTGACGATGGTGACGGCGTGGTCAGCGTCCAGACTTGGTCGCACCTGGTAGTATCGCATACCGGCGCTGTATAGCGTCCCCGGGACTATGTGACGCTGCACGAAGTGTCGTGCTGCCTCTCTCTCCGCTTGCACCTTCAGCTGTTCCGCCGTGCCCATGGCAATGAAGGCGCGATCTGTTGGGGCGAACACTGTGAACGTCCGAGTACCTGTCAAACATACAAACACTCCATGATACTCAATTCACTACAGCCATACATTTTTCAAGAATTGTTGTACGGTGAGGTAAAAATAATAATTTTGAGTAGGGGGCGGATAGTGTAGTAAAATAAAGGTATAATTTTAACTCATATAAACTCTAAGATGTGAGGGGACAGGGGGGAAACGAGATTCCACATTGAATGAGGATGTTTAGGATGAGGAGGGGGGAGGGAGAATATAAAAAACAAAGAGCTATTAAGCATTATTAAAATGCGCAGTGATATGGACTTAATCATGTCGAATAGCTTTACTTATCGCCGATTTAATATAGATAGTAAATTTGTTACACCTTAGTCAATAATAATTAATTAATGTACATTAATTATTAATTAATGAAATGTACCATTTTCGGCCATGTTTTTGCCTTCTTCAGCGATGTTGTCCAAAAGAAAAGAAACTAATGTAATTACGAGCAAAACATTGCTAGTGGGTTGGCGACCACGGGGCCCCAGCTGAGTCCGGCATTGCTTCCACTTACTTGTGCCGGGCTCCTCTCTGTCTTCTTTCCTGTCGACCTCACTTGGTCAACTCTTGTTCTCTTCTGACCCCGACGGTATTAGGGTATCCGAGGCCTAGGGAGTCTCTTCCTTTCCCGCCTTAATTGGCCCTTGTCTCATCTTTTCTGATACCCTCCTTCTGCGAGGGGTCAGCCTTCTTTTTCTCTTCCTCTTACCTCCTGCTTTGTGCTCAAGGCCCTTAAGGAGGCAGGGTGTATGTAGCCCCACCACTTCTGGTGCACACTAGATAATGCTACACCCTAAGGGGCTCACGGCTGGTGAGTTCGGGAGTTGGCGACCCAGAGGGATTCCTGAGCTGGGTCCGTTTTCCCCTTTTGTCCCTTACCTTTGGGGCGGACCCTCTCCTCTTTCACTTTCCTATATGCCTTTCATGGCCCTCCTTCCTTCCAAGTCCCTCAATCCGCCTTCTTCGAGGGTTGAGGGCATTTCTTTTCCTCCTGTCCTTTATTTGCGTTATTCTCCTTTAGTTTTCCATTTCTTCTTCCAGTATGTAGGTTAGTAGTTAGTTTTAGTTTTAAGTTCGCTTTTCATTTTCATCTTCACGATCACCCAAACCATCAGGGGCCGATAACCTAGATGTTAGGCCCCTTAAAACAACAATTATCATCATCAATCATCAAAACATTGCTAGTAATATTTTACTTGGAGTTTCTATGGGAAAGTTTGTAAAAATGGCTAAAAGCATGTCTGTAACAAATGTGGGCTTTAATTTGATTTTAATAACAATAATTTTGCGGAAATTGCATGTATCAAGATTATTTTGCAAAAATGGTATATAGTTTATCTAAAAGTATTTTTGAAAAATTATTTTTATCCGCATCAAATAAGAGCCTCCCCCCTCCTCCCCCTTCTCCGACGCTACGCCATTGATACTACTGGATTTTACTACATCTTTCTGATGATTTGACACTGACGTACGTCTTCCTGAAGTCATTAATCACTTTATATTGTAAGGTTTGTGACCCTCGCGGCTCTGGTTACGCAGCTAATTGCACATCTGTATAACTGTTACGTCATGACCCGCATATAAACTGACACACATTAATGCTTTAAGATTACTGCTACTTTCAGAGATGCGAGCTGAATATAGAGTTCACAGCTCTCCTTTCACTTCTGAACACAAGACGAGATCCCTCTTATGTCATCTGATTGGAGGCAATGGGATTAATTACTTATGTTTCCTTTCTCCACTGTTACTACGCCCGTTCTATACAACATAATACTCTTCCGTTTCACTCTTATCAAGAAAATGACATTTAGTATTGTTGCTAGTTGATCCGCGGATGTACATTAGGGGGACCAGCCGTTCCACTTTTCAATGGATCGTGGCTTGCGCCAGTAGCTGGTGACGTCACACGAATCTCTAAATGGTACGTTTGTAAGCAACTTTAGGGTAAGCCTACAGTTTATTTCATAACAAGTTTTCATGTATGTATGTACACGCATGTCATACGATGTTGGCATGTTAAAGAACCCATTTGAATTCAGTAGGCCGTGTTCATAATAGCAAAATGAATCTCGGAAGTTTCCGCCAACACAAAGTTCCTCACTTCTCTACTAGGAAGCGCTATAGTAGCCTAAACAAGGAGCTTAGATATCTAACCTCCTTGACTTTCATAGTGCTTGAAGGAACAACGAAATTCAACATGCAAGCTGCCCTCCGGGTGTCAAATAACAAAGCTTGCACCCGTCATCGGAGGCCATACGATATTATTATTATTATTATTATTATTATTATTATTATTATTATTATTATTATTATTATTATATATGTGTGTCTACTCCTTTTTAATCCCGTTTCCAGTGAGGTCGGGGATGAGATGCGATGAAATTCTATATGGTGGATGTTTTTACGGCCGGATGCCCTTCCCTCATGAGAGGGAAGTTAATGAGAGATGGTATGAATGAAGTTGAAATTGAAGTAGTTCCAACTTTGGCTACCGGACGCCACTGTCACTGTCACCCATGCGTGAACTTGGTAACTTGATAGAGTGTTTCTAACCAAATAACCTACAGATGTATCTACACACTACCAATTGTAGTGGTAGGTTCTTCTTCATGCCATAAATCTATGACTTTACTTCCCCTCCTAAGGAAGGCATACTGAAGGATTCTTACGTACTTAAATATCCGACAACAGGGCCGGGTCTGAACCCGCGAACTTGGGAACAGCAGTTCAGCATGCTGCCGACTACGCCACCGAAGCCGCTTATAAGACGTTTCCATGTAAAAGAACACAAATCCACTTGGTCCTTTTGTGTTCCACAAAATTGTCTGTAACTTACTAAAATCAAAATATGGAAGTCCGTCTCATTGCGTAGCGGCTAGCACTCTTGGTTGTCACCGAGGAGGCCCGGGTTCGATTTCCGGCTCTGCTAAGAAATTTAATCCTAGTCTGAGGGCTGGAACGGGGTACACTCAGCCTCGTGAGGCAAAACTGAGAAGAGGCGGGTTCTATTCTTACCTCAACCATCCGTGAAGTGGTTTTCCTTGGTTTCCCACTTCTACTCCAGGCAAATTCCGGGATGGTACCTAACTTAAGGCCATGGCCGCTTCCTTCCCAAATTCTATCCCAATTACAAGTACACACATTAGTACAGCCATCACAGTGACGCAGGTTATATCAGACAATGTCTACACACGGGGATACATTACCACGATGTCGCAAATGCCCTAAAGAATCAACATCAGCAAAATGTGAAATATTTGATTTCACGGCCAAGTAATGAAACTCTTGCAAATTTTCTAGGTTGGGTTCATCAGGTTGATTTTGGTACACCCTGCCCGGACCACCGCTGGGATAGTGAAAATTGCACTAAGCCTCACACTTAAGCACATCACTGTACTATTTTGCTGCAAAAGCTCCTCCAGCTAATGTCTTCCATATAGAGGTAGACCAACGATGTGCTACAAGTATGGGACGTAGGGCTATAGGCCTATACGCTGCCGCAGTCGGACTCGTAGTTCCGCCCCTTAAAACAACAATAACTAACTAGCTAACTAAAGTGCACTCTTCTTCTTATTATTCTTCGCGTGTTCCCGTTGGAACGGGGTCCGCTTTTCGGGTCAATGCACGTCATTTATTTCGTTGAAGCGCTTCCTGTGGGTTTAGGCTTCTTGATCTTTGATCTGACCTTATAGTGTCTAGCCATCTTAGCTTAGGTCTCCCACGATGTCTCTGACCTTCAACAGCGAGGTGATAGGCTGAGCTGATGACTGAAGCATGCGGTGCTCGTACAAAATGGCCATACCAACGAAGTCTCCATTCCTGCATCTTCTCATCGATTGGAGCATCACCAGCCAGTTGTCGGATCGTTGTTTTGTTGATGTGATCGAGCAGAGAAATGTATAACGATCTTCTCAGCATCCGCATTTCCATCGCATGTAGCGAGTGCTCAGCACTCCGTACCACTCAATGCAACTGACCTCACCATTGAGCGGTATATCTGTGATTTTAGGTCGATGGGCATCTTCTTCTTATCACAAAGAACACCAGTTACATCTCTGAGTCGCATCCACGTTGCGTTGATTCTTGCTCGCACATCTGCATTTATACTCAAAGCTTACTAAATAGCTCAACTTGGTACAACGGGGCGAAAATACGAGACTGACACTGTAAGAACTTAGAAGATTTGTTGTGGTTTAAGATATTCTTATACGTTTGAAATGGCGTATTTGGATGGGAGTTTTACCTTATTATGATTCATGCATAGATATGTTAAAAAAATTGATTTAATTGGACCTGTCTAATCATAATGTAGAACTTTACTTAATAACTAAGAATTTTGAATTCAAACATCAATAAGTTTTAATACACCTATCAACCTCCACAAGGTGTCAGATTAAGAACATTACATTAGGAATGCCCTGTACGGTACTAACAATAAGAAAAAATGATACCCCATTAAAAACTGAATAATTTATTTATGAACAAATGAAAAAAAATATTTAGAAATTTTGCATTTTTGAAAGAAAATATCATGTTTCTTGGTATAATAGATATAAACTAATACATTTAGTAGGGGAGATAAATACACTATTAGGAATAGTTATGAGAAACAAAAATTGAAATAAATTATGTGTGGTAGTTCCTAGGTGACCTCAACAATTGCCAATTTCCTTTTTAAAATACAAATTATTGGACACCCCTTAAATTATAAATTAACAATTCTGATGACATAACTACCTTTATTTACATATAATTAACCACTAAAAGAATGTCAAAAAGTTTTCTTAAAATTCTGGAATTTTCTAGAAACAGACTGTACTGTCCATTTTTAAATATTTTTCATTTATGGTCGATGATACTTCAAATCAATATAATTGTCATTAGTTCCAATTCCTAAAAAGAATGCGTGTTTCTTTTACATGATATAGTCAAGTTGAGAACAGAAACCTCAACTGTCCTGAGGAACTCTGTGAAGCGTCTGTAAGGTCTGCAGCACACATTAGCTGATAGTGTCTCGGTGAGTCTAGACCAAGGTTTGAGTCTAGACACCTCCACTATCCTGAGGAAATTGGTGAAGCACCTGTAAGGTCTGCAACACACATTACCTGATACTTGGGGAAGCGCTTGTAAGGTCTGCAACACACATTACCCGATACTTGGCGAAGCGCCTATGACGTCTGCAACACACATTACCTGATACTTGGCGAAGCGCCTATAAGGTCTGCAACACACATTACCTGATAGGGTTTCGGTGAGTCCAGACACCTCCACTGTCTTAATGAACTTAGTGAAGCGCCGCTCCCTGTCCGCCTGTAAGGTTTGCAACACACATTACCTGATACCTGGTGAAGCGCCTATAAGGTCTGCAACACACATTACCTGTTAGTGTCTCCGTGAGTCCAGACACCTCCACTGTCCTAATGAACTTAGTGAAGCGCCGCTCCCTGTCCGCCTGCAAGGTCTGCATCACATCACCCACAGGCAGGGGGAACATAACACGGTCCACTGCATGCGCTAGGCCTTGCGGGATCTCGATGTCGTGCTGGTCGCGTTGAATTCGGGCCCCATTGATAGTGGTCACCTGGAATATGTATTGGCCAGTAAGTACAAAGAGATTCTTGAAGCCATCTTTTCATCAGGTTTCCTTATTTAAAACAAGTAGTTCCGTGAAGAACTATACAGCCTATTTTCATATATCCTACTTATGTTAACTGACACAATCAACATACAAAATTTCAGATTAATTGCTGCAACAGATTCGTAGATATTGAGAACCGTCTAAATATTTCAGATGGTCGCCAGGTTGGATTTTTATTTTTGTACTATTACATTAAGATTATTGTGTACGTGTGGTATTCAAACTTCAATCGCATGATTAGACAAAAAGAAGTAAAAACGAGATTTTAAAATTACGCACAGCAGCCATCTTGTGATAATGCAAACCATTGAAATAAATTAGATGCCAGTGGATCAACATTTGTATAAGCAATTAACGTGCAACGTTTCACGGCACTCGGATAGTTAATTCGCGAGAAACGTCCATTTAAATATTTATACTTCGCGTCGCCGCCATGTTGGATTTGTGCTCACCAGGTTACTGAAAGTCCTATAGGTGAACATATGTTCATAGTCTCTATGAACATAAAAAAAATCAGTTTGGTTGCTGTAAAAGATTCATAGATATTGAGAACCGTCTAAATATTTCGGGAGCTCACCATTTAGGAGTGTTATGTGTATAGGCCATAGAGTTATGTACCATTCAAGGACAATTATTGCCTAGGTTCATTATTCAAACTTTCACTTCGATCGCATGATTACGACACAAGAAATTAAAACTTAATTTTAAAATTTCGCACAGCCGCCATCTTGAGGTTATGTAAGCAATTGAATTAAATTAGATGGCAGTGCATTACAATCTGCAAAATCAATTACTGTACCACATTTCACTGCGCTCAGAGAGTTAAATCACGAGAAAAGTCTATTAAAATATTTTAAATTCGCTTGGTCGCCATGTTCGTGTCGTACTTTACAGGTTTATGAAATATACATAGGTATACCTGTATCAGTACCCTTTATCACCGTACAAAATTGCAGGGTGATATCTGTAATAGTTTCGGAGATATAGAATGTCAGTGAAATATTTCGCACAGCCGCCATTTTGAGGTTATGTAAACAATTGAACTAAATTAGACTCCAGTGCATTACAATGTGTATAAACATTTGCTGTACCAAGTTTCATTACATTTAGATAGTTAAATCGCGAGAAAAGTCTATTTAAATATCTCAACTTCGCTTGGCCGCCATGTTGGTTTTGTAGTCACCAGATTTTGAAAGTCTCATAGGTGAACTTCTAGTAGTACCCTTTATCACCCTACACAATTTCAGGGCGATATCGGTAATAGTTTCGGAGATATTGAATGCTAGTGAAATATTTCGCACAGCCGCCATGTTGGATTGGAGAGACGTAACAAAATTTGAAGGGCACGGTCGAGGTCACCGGGAATAGTGCTATGAACTTCCCGAGTTTCATTGAAATCGCTCCAGCCGTTTCGATTTTATTAGGGGGGGACACACACACGAATCACACACACACACACACACACACACACACACACACACACGCACACACACACGGAAAAAAGGTGATCTCATAAGCCCATTTTTTTAAAATTGAAAATAGGCTAAAAATACGAGCCTTGCAGTAGTCGCATATGATGTGTAACATCTGACATAGAAGAAACCTCACGTGAAATTGTTGATACACCGGTATTTTATAGTATTATTGGCACAAATATTAATCTATTGTAAAAGGGAGTGTTTTACAGATACCTATTGTAGTTTATAATACGGAACTCATTTTATTAGATGAATTGTAGCTTCCACCAGCACTAGCCTAAATAAAGAATACGATATGGATCAACTAGATTAATAGACGCGACACCGCTCATAACCTTAAATTCCTTATAAACAGGTCCTCTTGATTCACAGACCAACACGTAATTTCATATGGATTCTGTTAAAATGAGTCATATTGATATGATAAATATTGTTTAAAATGATAATCTGGTAGCAAAAGTATCCACCCCGCCCAGGATTCGAACCCAAGATCTCTAGATTCACAGTCATACGCAATAACCCCACGGCTATTTCGACTACGCAAAAAATGTGCACAAGAGTGTGACTTATTACCAAGTTCCAATAATACTGCATTACGGAATTAAGTTTCATTTATAATTTGCTTGTTTCGATAATGTTCCTGAGTGACATTGAGTTTAAAATGCCTTATGCCAATGCAATGCCGACTACTTACAATGTTTGATATTAAGGCATTTTACCATTTAAATACTGATACGCAGACTTCGAACATGTACCATGTCATTTGTTTAAATCACTTGATACCTGAGTTCGCATGAGCGTTTTCCGTTCAGTATGTCATTTACATTCCACATGGCCGAGAGTGCGTCATGGTATCAATTTTCACACCGCGCGCTGATGGTTTCTCTTACCAGTGCCAGCTGGATCGATCGATCGAGTTGGCAGTGCGTCTTATACTTCCGTTCGATCCACCACTGCCAGCTAGAGCACACTTCCATTCGATCGATCGAGCGGGCAGTGCATACTTCCGTTGTCCACCACTGCCAGCTAGTACACTTCCCTTTGATCGATTGAGCGGGCAGTGCATACCTTCGTTGTCCACCACTGCCAGCTCGATCGTTTCGATCCACTTCCGTCCCCAATTTTCAAAATCACTTCCACAATACTATCCAGCGACCGAGCGGAAGGATGTTACACCTCAAAAATAATATTGTAGCTTACAGTCGGCCAACACAAAATAATTTCAACTACCGGAATATGTGAAAAATAGCCTGAAATAAATTACATATGATTAATATATATAGCCTACCGGGTGATTCAGCAGCCCCTTCCAATATCGTTTCCTGCACCCCATCTAACGCGTGTTGGCAGAAAGGTCGCTATTTCTCTGCTTGCATCCCGAATGGTACTAATACACTGCAAGTATATCCTGCAAACGATACTGAACACTATTATTTTTCCCTCGTATTAGTCTGTAGTTACAGTGCTGAAGAATATGCATGCCCAGTGTGGTACAAATCTACCCATGCAAATCAAGTTGACGAGGCGCTTAATGAAGCATGTTGGCTTCTTACAGGTTGTTTGAGACCTACACCCCTTATAAAACTTGACCAGCTTGCAGGGATAGCACCAGCAGATACTCGTCGTGAGGTAGCTGCCAATGCAAAGAGAGTTAAACAGGTTCATCAGGATTTCCACCCGCTATATGGTTCTGTACCAGCCACCCCTGGTTGAAGTCCAAAATTTTCCTTAAAATCACTGCTGTCTCGCAATCTACACCAGCTACAGCAAGAAAAGAATTGTGGATTTCTCAGCTTATGAATAACTCTCTATAGTGTCATCCTTCGGTAAGCCTTCCACCTGGCCATGAACAGAGATAGGTCGTGTGGTGGGCACTTAATCGTCTGCGTTCTGGAGTTGGAAGATCAAATAACAATTTTCAGAAATAGCACTTCTCCGTCGACTACCCAACTGCGACTGCATTATGCTCCGGACCATGGAACATCTACAGAATTGCCTGCTGTGTCCTGCCACTTGTACAACTGAAAATCTCCTTCTCGCAACACCAAATTCCAAACAGGTTGCATGTTTTTGGTCACAACGAGGTAAAAGTAATAGGGTTCAAGATCGTTTGCAGGATATATTTACAGTGCATTAGTACCATACAGGATGCAAGCAGAGAATTATCGACCTTCCTGCCAACACACGTTATTTGGGTTGCAGCAACGATATTGGAAGGGACTGCTGAATCACGCTGTATATGGTTACGGACTACTGAAGAAGAAGAAGAAGAAGAAGAAACGGGATGACATGTTTCGCTCGTCAACCGAGCATCATCAGTTCCAAATCCCTTAATTTTCTTCTTCTTCTTCTCCTTCCTCTTCGATAATCTGTAACAATATCTTAAAAACATGTAATTTATTTCAGGTTATTTTTCACATATTTCAGTAGTTGGAATAATAATAATAATATTAATTAATTGCCGGGTGCAAGCTTTGTAATTTGACACCCAGAGGGTAGCTTGCATGTCGAATTTCGTTGTTCCTTGAAGCACTATGAAAGTCAAGGAGGTTAGATATCTAAGCTCCTTGAACACTATAACGCTTTCTAGTAGAGAAATGAGGAACTTTGTGTTGGCGGAAACTCCCGAGATTAATTTTGCTATTATGAAAACGGCCTACTGAATTCAAACGGGTTCTTTGGCATGCCAACATCGTATGACATGCGTGTCGTATTTTTGCCGCCTTTCAGAAATCACTTACCACGGCCAGGAGCGAACCTGCAATCTTGGGGTTAGTAGACCGACACGTTGACTACTCACCCACCGTGGCAAGCTAGTAGTTGGAATTATTTTGATTGATCGACTGAAAGTTACAATATTAACAGTTAAGTACAGTAAGGGCACGTAGTACAAAAATGACACTTGTTCAATTAAGAGCAATGGCGACATCACTATATTATTATTTATTATTATTATTATTATTATTATTATTATTATTTATCGTATGGCTTTTAGTGCCGGGAGTGTCCGAGGACATATTCGGCTCGCCAGAGGCTGTAGCTGCTTCAAGCGGGCACTCATAGGGTGAGCTACAAGTTCCGTTCAATTTCAAGTAGTTCCAACTTTCGCTATCAAACGTCACTAATACCTAGTGGTGAACTTTGGAACTTTGATAGAGCGTTCCAACGAAATCTAACCTAGAAATTTAGCTTCACTCAAGTTTAGTCTGTGGAAGAATCTTTTGAATGGCATAAATCTATGACATGGGACCGCCGGCTTTACTTCCCCTCCAAACGAAGGCCTACTGAAGGATTTTAACGCCCTAAAAAAACGACGACTTCGGCCGGGTTTGAACCCGCTATCTTGGGCAGGGCAGTTCAGCATGCTACCTACTACGCCACATCACTATAATTTCCATGGCTTATTGGATACATGTTGGAAGTACAATTTTTGAGTAACGTGTGTTAGAATATACGATCAGAATTTTGGGAATCTCATATTTCAATTTGCAAAAGTTCTGTATTTGAAAACCTGGAGTGAAATCTTCTAGCAAATGTTTAATTGACCACCTCGTGGTATAGCAGATAGCATTTTTGGCTTTCGCCCCGGAGGACCGGGTTCCATTCCCGGCTCTACCAAGAAATTTAATTCTGGTCTGAGGGCTGCAAAAGGGTACACTTACCCTCATGAGGCAAAACTGATAAAAGGTGGGTTCGATTCCCACCTCAGTCATCCTGAAAGTGGTTTTCCGTGGTTTCCCACTTCTACTTCAGGTGAATACCGGAAAGGTTTCTAACTTAAGGCCACGGCGCCTCCTTCCCAATCAGCACCTGAATTACAAATACACACACTAATACAGTCATCACAATAACACAGATTATCAAAAATAACAATTGACTCTCCTGTATACATTAACATGCAGAATATGTTGTTTAAGTAACCCCTTGTCCCTCTTTCATATTGTGCAGATGGTGAGTAAACTGTTAGGCACACGAGTTGCGATACAGGTTGTAGCTGGTTAGGACGTTACGCACATTAGGTAGGGCTCGAAGCTCTCTTGTTACGTAATCAGTGAAGACAGGTCAATCAATTACTGAGCTGATCAGTTTGTTCACTGGCTAGCCGCAGGGCATCACCCACCAAAGCTCACATTACTGCAGGGTTATCACAGAACATATCAGCCTATGCTTGGGATAGTAAACTAAAAACTAGTCCAAAAAATTGCGTAGGACTACAAAAAATTCCTTGAGTAGGAAGAGATGATTATTGGCTTAAAAATAATATTCTTCCGTAGCATTATCTAAAATTTGTGGATAAAATAGAATATAATTATTGTAAAGAGAGAAAAACGAGGGTGGATCAAAAGGTCTTTGCCCCTATTTTTTAGCACAAAAAAATTACATACGGTAAATTAAAAATATAGCCTACGTACTGTTGTACGTACTTTACACTATTTCTCCACATAGTCTCCACATTTGTTCAGACATTTGTCCCATCGTAGCGCTAAATTTTGTAAAATTCAGCCGGCTGACCATGGAACAATCGTCTTGGCGTCATCGTTGCACTTGAACCGCCGTCCTTCCAGGAACGTTTTTAGTGGGCCATGGCAATGCGAGACAACATGTGGCAACCAGAATCGCCAACAATCTCCGATCATTTCACTGGGAGAGTTTGGACCACCCTCCAACAGTCCGGACCTCTTCCATACGGATATCTACGTTTTTGGTCCGCTGAAGAAGTTCCTAGCAGGACAGCGATTCATGTGCAACGATGATGCCAAGACAGCAGTCCGACGATTGTTCCACAGTCAGTCAAAGTTCAATAAAATAAATTGCTAGAACATGTATATTGAACTGGTTTCGACCACATTGTGGTGATTTCAATTTATTACGTTCGAAGTTTCAGGGTATGAGAATAGAATATACAAGAGCCAATTAAAGTGGGAAAAGTCCCGTGGCGTAGCCGTGCTAGTTTTGCCGTGCACCATGGCCATGCGGGCAGCTGCAGCAAGTCCGGAGATCAGAGGTTCATATCCCGGTGCTGACAACGGCTATACTGAGTGTGATTTTATCCCGCGGTTCCGGGGAACCTACCCCATCCTTGTCCTTAATAGTTACATAAATAGCCTACAGGTTATCACACAATGATGAACAAGATGATCCGAGACCCTAAATTGATTATTATTAAAAACAACATAAGGTGAGACTTCCTAGGTCTCAGATACCTTAATACCGTTAGATTTGGAAGAGAGCAAGGGTTGATAAAGAGAGGTCAACAGAAAATATTACAGCGATGAGCGCGTAAAGAGTAAGTGGAAGCATTTTTATGCTCACCTGGGGTCCCGTGATCACCAACTCACATCCTGCTAGTCGTCAGCCACTGGCTTCTTGTTTTAAGAATTTGATTGCGTTTTAAAATGGACTACATCTTGAGGAAGGAATTCATGATGAAAATTAATAAATGTATAACAAAAATTATGGAATGCAGGTGAAATAAATCAGAAACCCCTATGGACGTCAAATTGGCAGGTGAAAAGCTGAAGAAAGTGGGATACTTCTGCTACTATGAAGCAAAATAACCAGTGTTGTACGAAACAAAGAGGATATAAATAGTACGTTGGCTCGGGCATGGACACCATTTCTATAGAAAATAAATATGTTGACATCAAATATACATTTAGTTATTAGGAAGTCATTTTTGGAAGCGTTTGTCTGGAGCATGGCACTCTATGGAAGTGAAACATGGACTGTTGGCGCAGCAGAAAAGAGGAGAATAGAAGCGTTTGGAATGTGGTGTTACAGGAGAATGATGAAGATCAGATGGGTAGATAGGGTTATAAATGAAGAGGTATCAAGACGATTGGGAGAGGAGAGACGTTTCTGGCGACTGCTAATGAACAGAAGAGATAGGTTGGTAGGGCACACACAAAGACACCCAGGAATAGCAAACTTAGTTATGGAAGGAAGAGTCGAGGATAAGAACTGTAGTGGTAGAGCACCGTTAGAATATGTTAAACAGCTTGCCTCGGCTGAATTGTGTTGTAGCTATGAAGAGATGAAATGTTTAGCTGAAGATCAGATGGGTAGATAGGGTTGCAAATGAAGAGGTATCAAGACGATTGGGAGTGGAGAGACGTTTCTGGCGACTGCTAATGAACAGAAGAGATAGGTTGGTAGGGCACATACAAAGACACCCAGGAATAGCAAACTTAGTTATGGAAGGAAGAGTCGAGGATAAGAACTGTAGTGGTAGAGCACCGTTAGAATATGTTAAACAGCTTGCCTCGGCTGTAAGGTGTGGTAGCTATGAAGAGATGAAATGTTTAGCTGAGGACAGGGAGGAAAGGAGGGCTGCACCAAACCAGTCAATAGACTGAAGACTCAAACAACAATGACGACGACAACAATGTTAGAATTGTTTTCTGGTTAAATTATTTAACAAGCATCTTATTCAAATAAAGATTTCAGCAATTTGGTCGCGGGTTCTAGTCCCGCCTAGGTCTATTTTATCAACAAGGCTACTATTCGAGCATTACATGACCTATTTGTATTATCGTGGTCGGAAAAATCCAATTCTAGGTAATATTATTGTTTGATAAAATGGACTTGTACCTTGACATCATTCCATTCGACATCCTGAGTGTTGTAGGTGTTCACTCGGAGCTGAGTCCCCGCCAGACTTACTCCTGTCATCTCGTCCTGAAGTGCGTCCAGCCTGAAGGCTCCCGGGATAACGTGGTGCAGCAGCAACTGCAATCAACAATATACACATCTACACAACTAATAATAATAATAATAATAATAATAATCACCTGTGAGGCCGAGTGCAGGTATTTCTACTTCACGCCCGTGGGCGACCTGCGCGCCGTGATGAGGATAAAATGATGCTGAAGACGTCATACACCAGTCCCCGAGCCACGGGAATTAACCCCAGGAAATTAAAATTGCTGATGGCTCGGCCCAGCGTAACCTTAAAAGGCGCACGAACGCAATTCAGAAAACTCAAGCTGAACAGCGAAACAGCAAACACATATACTCTTCTCTTAAGTCATAACTCAACACGATTCGACAGTTTGATGCTGGCGAAGCTAGGGTGATAGGCTCGCTCGCTAACTCGTAAACTCGCTCCGAAGCTAGTAATTTAAATTTCCACTGAATGGAGATTGTTGGAAGAAATGAAAACGGAAAAACACTTACAGTTAGAGATGTTAGAAAGTGTTTTTATTTTTTTGAAGATTTGTTGATTTAAAATTCAAAAGGTGGTATTTTGTGTTTTTATTATTTTTTCGGGGATGACGTGTTAAAATTTGAAAAGCGATAGGGTTTGTACAATAAGTGCATTTAAAAATGTAAACAATTAATAAAACAGAGTAAAAAGCAAAACAGCAGGATAAACCGTTAAACATGACTATGGAAGAATGAGATAATACTTATATGGAAGTCACATTTTTATTTTACATTCACCATCTCAAAACACATTTCAGTGAATACCTTTTTCATTTCTATCCAAATACTGCAGTGAAATCATTGGAAGTAGATCATAGTTAAAGTCTCAGCATTTGCAGCTGTCAATTGTCGCCTCCTATCACTTACTATGAGACTGTATTTCGAAAATGACCTTCCAGAATCCACATTTGAACAAGGATACCACACACACTTTAATGCAGCTGTTGCATAGTCTCGGTGAGCAGGCCTTAATCCGATGAGGATCTCTGGAACATTCACATAATCTTCATGACGCAGTTGGTTCTTGATTGCAGTCGGGTAAATGCTGTGAGCCTCTAAAAACTGTTGAGACTCCATCTTCTTAAGAAATGGGGCATTCTTCTTAATTTGGAACAGTTCTGTGGGAGATACGTTCTTAGGTGCATGCCGAGGATCAAACAATGACCCGATGGATTATACAGTCTTCCTGGCTGGATCCGTGGTCCAAAGTCCTGACTTTCACTAGAGCTGACTGGACTTAACCATTATCTGCATCTTTTGAGGAAGCTGTTCCAAGTTCTGGAGGATCGTATGATTGAACACTCCATCGCCTAATAGCTTGAGCTTTACCTCAAGGTCATCTAGCTTCCCAGCCAGTAAGTGAATTGTTGGGTAAATAGATCCCTCCAAGAAATTAAGCAAGTCCATAAGAGGGGCACCAACAACAGAAACATACAATGCTTGTAATTTTATAATTTGTATTGTTGAAGTCGATGCTTGTTGGAAAAATTTGACCCCACGATTTGAATCTTCCACTGATTTGAAAAATACTACCAGATCTTCCACATGCGTGGCCATATATATTGCAGCCTTAAACCATGAATTTCATCTTGTACATACAGGCATTGGGAAAGCTAGAATTTCATTCTCTTTTTCTGTGTTTTCATATTTCTCCCTTAGAAATGCAACGTAATTGCTTTTTCTTTTTCGCGTATTTAAAAAGGCATTCTTTGTCTTTACTATAGACATGTTAAATTCGTCCAGCTCGTTTTCAAATACGCAGCCGATAAGATTGACTTTATGAGCCCAGCACTGGACATGACTTAATTCTTCAATCAATCCTTGAAGAGTAGTTACACATTTTGTCATGTAGCGTGCTGAGTCCGTAACTACTGCCACTACACGCTCCCGTTCAATTTCATAGGAATTCAAGGTGTCTAATATAGCATTGGAGCAATTTACGCTATTGACACACCTACCATTCTTGTCAGTTGTTTTGTCACATAGCAGAAACACGTCCTTGTTTTTTATATCTTCCCCAATTTCTTCCCTCCTTCTTTCGCCAATCATGGGGATGTATTTCTGACGAATCTGATTTGCTGATGGTAAATCTCCACTTCCGCGAACGTACTTATTCAACCAAGTACGGATAGCAGGATTGTCTAGTTTCTCTACTGGTATATTAGCTTTCACAAAAGCAGTAGTGTCCAAAATAAACCCTTCTTTCATATCCTTCACACGACTAGCATTTTATAATGTTTCTTTCAAGGTGGCCACTCTAGGAACACTAACTTCAAGACGCGAATTTTCTCGGCGTTTTGAATGCTTCTCCGATTTGCAATGTTTGTCTAATGCATCTTTCCTGCGATAATCTAACCGACAATCACAATATTTGCACATAAGAATGCCACCAGCAATTATAAATCCTTCATTCTTATCAAATGAAAATAAACACAAGAAAATGTAGTCTCATAAAAATAGGGAAAGGGCGAAGGCAAGATTTCCAATATAATATTGGCTCGGAAATACATGTAGAAGAAGGTTCGTGCAAATATTTGGGCGTTCACGTAAGGAATGATATGAAATGGAGTAGTCATGTAGGATGTGTAGTTTCTAAAGCTTACAAATCCCTGCACTTTGTAATGAGGGTATTAAAAGGAAGTAGTACCTCTGCTAAAGAATTAGGATATTTGCCACTTGTAAGGCCTATTCTGGTATACGCCTCGGCGGTTTGGGATCCATATCAAGTAGGGCTCATCAATGAGTTGGAAATGGTACAAAGAAAGGCCGCTAGATTTGTGCTCAGTGACTTTAATCCCAGGAGCAGTGTGAGCCGTATGTTAAAGAAAGTTGGGTGGGAATCACCGGAGGCTAGGAGGATGAAATCCAGACTGCGCTATGTACAACACGTATACAAATCAACCAGCATAGGGTGAGCTTAGCAAACGTATGGGGAAGCCCACTTACATGAGTAGGAGTGATCATCCTTTCAAAGTTAAGGGCCGACCACAGCGTACAAATTATGGTAAATATTCTTTCGTTAACCGGGCCATTGATAACTGGAACTCTCTACCTGCCGCAGTCTTAGAGCCTTTTCCCAAACATATAGCTGTATTTAAGAAAAGACTGACTATTTGTGTAAATACTCCAGTTTAATTGTTAATTGTTATTGAAGTGTTATGTATAATTATGTATTTGTTATGTATACCCAATTTGCCACTGGGGGACACACCCCCCATTGCAAATAAATGAATGAATGAATGTCTGTGGCAGAAACTGCTACCTTCGGCATTTTCCAACTCAACTGAGCGATGCCCAGTAACAAACACTGTTATCACAAGGTTGACTGTAGTCACACGCCAGTATAAAGTCGTAAGCACACGCATTTTTTCTGAATTCGTGTCATAATATTTAAATTACGTCGCGTCTCATCTTCCCGTACTGCTAAGTTCGGAACTACGACGAACACATGGTCGCCAATTGATTCACGCAAATAACACACTAGCTTCGATGATAACTCGCAATATGCGCACTTTTTATAAAATTATATAGAATTCTCTACTATGAATTACACTCGCTACCGATGTAACAGGAGGCAAAATAAGTTTACAATATGAACAACTATCATAAAACCTTTTGGAGGTAGTCGGCCAAACTATTCACGCCGCGAGATAACAGCTGTTTACCACAGCGCTAAAATCCAACGAGTAACGAGAATATCGACAATATATCGTAATATGACGTATATCGTAGTATTACCCCTCGCGAAACTATACAATCGATCATTCTCGAATTGAACACCAACCAAATTCGATTATCGGCTTGTGGACAAGAATGTTCGGATTGGCGTGGGAAAAAAATATGAAAAATATTTTTTATTTCGCAGAATGCGGTATTTGTGGTGTTATTCACAAAATTCGCTGTTATTTTGCGATTTGATTTCACTCCTGGGCAGCACGAAACATGCAAATACGTGAAAATAAAACATCCTAACCTTTAAATATTACTTTTCGTTTTATCGCTAATTAACAAAACTAACACCTCTACTTATAGTGTCACCCTGTCCTGAGCAAATCCATTCAGTGGTTCTCGACATTACCCGTTACATCCAAGAATGGGGGCTTTGTTTTGTACTAACCAGAGATACAATAATGGATTTCATAAAGAAGTGTGCGATGTATTGAAGATACAGTATGTGCTTTCGCGTATTTTTAGCCTACTTTCGATTTTTGCAAAAAATGAAAGTAGACTTATGAGATCAACACAGGGCGAAAAAAGTGTGTGTGTGTGTGTGTGTGTATGTGTGTGTGTGAGTCTGTGTGTGTGTATGTGTGTGTGTGAGTCTGTGTGTGTGTGTGTATGTGTGTGTGTGAGTCTGTCTGTGTGTGTGTGTGTGTGTGTGTGAGTGTGTGTACTCTGAATGTCTGTCCCCCCCCCCTATCAATTCGAACACGGCGAATGCGAATTGAACGAAATTTGGTACAAAGGTAGCACTAGCAAAGGACACCTCAGTGTCGTGTTTTATATCGCCGCCATCTTGACGGAAACGTAATGGCGGCCACACAAATGTTCAAAGCTTAAATCAAATTACGACTAACCTAATCATCCGATCTCTACCAAATTTTTCAACAACATACCTTTACGGGGGGAGCATCCTTTGACCATACCAATAGGCCATCAGCGTAATAGTTTGCGGATGGCGGCCATCTTTGTGTGAAAATCGATTCCCCCTATTAATTCGAACACGGTGCAACCGAATGGAACGAAATTTGGTACAAAGGTAGTACTAACAAAAGGCACCTCAGTGTCATGTTTTATATCGCCGCCATCTTGACGGAAACGTAATGGCGGCCACACAAATGTTCAAAGCTTAAATCAAATTACGACTAACCGAATCATCCGATCTCTACCAAATTTTGCAACAACATACCTTTATGGGGGGGGGGGGAGCATCCTTTGACCAAACTAATAGGTCATCAGCGTAATAGTTTGCGGATGGCGGCCATCTTTGTGTGAAAATCGATTCCCCCTATTAATTCGAACACGGTGCAACCGAATGGAACGAAATTTGGTACAGAGGTAGTACTAACAAAAGGCACCTCAGTGTCATGTTTTATATCGCCGCCATCTTGACGGAAACGTAATGGCGGCCACACAAATGTTCAAAGCTTAAATCAAATTACGATTAACCTAATCATCCGATCTCTACCACATTTTGCAACAACATACCTTTATAGAGAAAGCATCCTTTGACCAAACGACTAGGTCATTAGCCTAATAGTTTGCGGATGGCGGCCATCTTTGTGTGAAAATCGATTCCCCCTTTTAATTCGAACACGGTGCAACCGAATGGAACGAAATTTGGTACAGAGGTAGCACTAGCAAAGGGCACCTCAGTGTCATGTTTTATATCGCCGCCATCTTGACGGAAACGTAATGGCGGCCACACAAATGTTCAAAGCTTAAGTTAAATTACGACTAACATAACCATCCGATCTCTACCAAACTTTGCAACAACATTCCTTTATGGAGGGAGCATCCTTTGACCAATCTAATAGGTTATTAGCCTAATAGTTTGCGGGTGGCGGCCATCTTTATGTCAAAATTGATTCCCCCTATTAATTTGAACACGGTGGAACCGAATGGAACGAAATTTGGTACAGAGGTAGCACTAGCAAAGGGCACCTCAGTGTCATGTTTTATATCGCCGCCATCTTGACTGAAACGTAATGGCGGCCACACGAATGTTCAAAGCTTAAATCAAATTACGATTAACCTAATCATCCGATCTCTACCAAATTTTGCAACTACATACCTTTATGGAGGGAGCATCCTTTGACCAATCTAATAGGCCATTAGCCTAATAGTTTGTGGATGGCGGCCATCTTTATGTTAAAATTGATTCCCCCTATTAATTCGAACACGGTGGACCCGAATGAACGAAATTTGGTACAGAGGTAGCACTAGCAAAGGGCACCTCAGTGTCATGTTTTATATCGCCGCCATCTTGACGGAAACGTAATGGCGGCCACACAAATGTTCAAAGCTTAAATCAAATTACGATTAGCCTAATCATCCGATCTCTAGCAAATTTAGCAACACCATACCTTTATGGAGGGAGCATCCTTTGACCAAACTAATAGGTCATCAGCCTAATATTTTGCGGATGGCGGCCATCTTTGTGTGAAAATGGATTTCCCTTATCAATTCGAACACGGTGAAACCGAATGGAACGAAATTTGGTACAGAGGTAGCACTAGCAAAGGGCACCTCAGTGTCATGTTTTATATCACCGCTATCTTGACGGAAACGAAATCGCGGCCACCCAAATGTTAAAAGCTAAAATGTAATTACGACCAACATAATAATCTAGTCTCCACCAAATTTTGCAACACCATATCTTTATGTGGGAAACATATTCAGACCAAACTGCAAGAACATCAGCCCAATAGTTTGCAGATGGTGGCCAAGTATGTGTGCAAATCGATTCCCCCTATCAATTCAAACACGGTGAAACCGAATTGAACGAAATTTGGTACAGAGTTAGCACTAGCAAAGGGCACCTCATATTCATGTTTAATATCCCTATAGCACGTTGTATTTCAACAAGCTACTACAACCAACATTCAATCATACTACTTGAAAAGGACAAAGAGTTATAACAATACCCGTGCATTTAGGAGAAAGTAGGCTATATGTTCTTTACCGAACATCTTGTTTTGTTAAACTTTTCATGCTGAATAATTCTTGCACTCATAGTACAGTATATAGATATTTTTAACGGTTTACCCAGCGTAAGCTTAAAAGGCTCACGGATTGCAGGTTCCTTTTTCGACTCGATTCACTGAAATAATTACTACTTGGCTTTATTTGATCATAAATGATGTTTTTCTACAGAAACCTACCACAAGAAATCCATTACAGAATGGTGAAAACCGCATCCAAATCCATCCAGTGGTTCTCGAGATTACCCGTTACATCCAAGAATGGGGACTTAGTTTAGTACTAAGTAGAGATACAATAATGGAGTTCTTAAAGAGGTTAGTATAGTAGCTGTTGCCTTACAAAGCAACCTCCAATATACTCAGAAAATATTGCTTAATATATGTTTCACTTATCAGGGAAACGGTGAAACCCGACAACTTAACAAACGCCATTTTTAATTTGCTTTTAACGTTTAAATACGCTGAAGACAGTTTTATAAATGTATTATTCTATTAAAGAAAGCTTTCCAGTCGGTCAATGCTCGCCACGGTGGTTGAGTGGTTAACGTGTCGGTCTACTAACCCCAAGATTGCAGGTTCGCTCCTGGCCGTAGTAAGTGATTTTTGAAAGGCGGCAAAAATACGACACGCATGTCATACGATGTTGGCATGTCAAAGAACCCATTTGAATTCAGTAGGCCGTGTTCATAATGGCAAAATTAATCTCGGGAGTTTCCGCCAACACAAAGTTCCCCATTTCTCTACTAGAAAGCGCTATAGTGTTCAAGGAGCTTAGATATCTAACCTCGTTGACTTTCATAGTGCTTCAAGGAACAACGAAATTCGACATGCAAGCTACCCTCTGGCTGTCAAATTACGAAGCTTGCACCCGAGGACATACGATATTATTATTATTTTTAGTCGGTCAACACATTTATATCGACCGACTGGAAAGCTTTCTTTAATAGAATTAGGCAACACTGCGATATGGCTTCAATCAATTCAAGTTTTATAAATTGCTCAAGTACTCTACTCATGAGGTACAGTACTTTCCATGTAAAAAGTTTCTTTGGTTTATTCTTTTTTTTTATTTTTTACTCGTTTACCCTCCAGGTTGGTGGAACCCACGGACTCAGCGAGGGAACTCACCACTACCGCCTCTACGGGCAGTGTCCTAGAGCTGGGAACATCTAATCGGAGGGGATACAATTGGTGAGGTGTGATTGGCCTCACCTGCAAAGCGAACAGGGGCCTCATGAGGGAAGGTAATGGAAGGTCAGGATGGATAGGCAAGGAAGAGGGAAGGAGGCGGCCGTGGCCTTGAAGAAGGTACCATCCCGGAATTTGCCCGAAGACGCAGTGGGAAACCACTTCGAGGATGGCTGAGGTGGGAATCGAACCCCCTCTACTCATTTGGAACACCCGAGGCTGAGTAGACCCCGTTCCAGTCCTCATACCACTTTTCAAATTGCGTGGCAGAGCCGGGAATCGAACCCAGGACCTCCAGGGCGGCAACTAACCATGCTGACCGCTACGCTACGGAGGCGACTTATACTTGGTAGAATCGGAGATAATAATTGTTTCAAATTCTTAACCTTTGAAGGTGGTACGCTGCACCAACTTCCTTAATCATGACCTTTGGTGTAGACAGGTGCAAAAGCATACATTTACACCGAGGAAAGGTATGAAGCAGCACTGGAATCGAAGTAGATGATGATGGCGATTTGAATGCGTAACGGAAGAATACAATCATAAGTATCTACAGTCTGTTCGCTGAGTAGAGATAGTGGAAGTAAACACAGTTGTACACGTGATTGCAGGACTGCCCGTAAGGGGTGCATAGAGCTGTGCCCGTTGAACGTACGCCCACTTCAGTGCTGTGTGAAGCGGGCTGACTTATCGGTTACATGCTACAGCGCGGTTTATTAATTGCTCGTTTGTGTATTTATTTCATTAATTAATTTAGTTCTTAACTGCTTATGGCAGGCAACAGTATACAGTGCAGCACAGCAGTAAGTGCAGCAAGTCTTGTCTTTTCTAGGGCTACGGCATGACTAATGATCTCGGAACGTCTTGGCTACCCCTGTCCGGCAGAGCCGATGACGTGAACTGGGCGTGTTTCTCTGTCCAGGCAGTCAAGTGACCACGTGCAAGTATTTACTATCTCGACTTGGTGAACAGACTTTAGGCATCCTTTAATTTGAATCAATACATCATAATGATTACTGATATTAAGCAGTGGTTGAATTAAACCTCCAGTATAGGATGAACATTATTCTTAAGATCTTGTCTAATACAAAGAAGAAAATAAAAGCCAGCAGCAACACATATGCCATCCCTATTTATTTTTACGTATCCATTGTTGTGAAATGGTTTACTACATACCTGGAAGAGCTTTATCGCACAGTAAGACTGCAAGTGACAAAAACACTAACTTCACCATCCCAAGTCTGCTGTTGAATACGTTACACTACCACCAAACGAAGGAGGGCAACGAACTAGCAGTATGACTCGTATATGTCATAAGCAAATATTTAGTATAAGAAACTAGTCCCTTCAAAGATTGAAGCGAAATTCAACAATAAATGCAAGTTGAAATTCATCAAGGTATTTATTTGGAGAGACCACTGGACTTCTGATAAAAATACAGGACAAGGCGATTCCAACAAGAAACTACCGGAGGTGACTCCTGCAATTGATCAAAGTTCTTGTCAGATCTGGTATAAATTGTTCATGGTTTACCACAAGTTCAGGAACTTTAAGATCCTACTTCGTTGATCACTTTCTTACGATAGACTGTAGTGTTCTACTTACCCCACTGAGTAGACGAGGGTTTTCCCTAAACTTCTCTTCAGCCTTGTCTGGTCCACCCAACTGGATGAGCAGGGCGCGGAACGCCTTGTCCGTGGGCACGAACACGGTGTAGGGACCTGGCAAACAGAACAAACAAACACCATTATGATCGTTATTTTGGAGAAGTGTCCTCTTAAACCATGCACAGAGCACTCGCTTTATTTTGTTGTTTCATTTAATGGCCTTGGACTTCGTGTACATTTATCCCCGTGTACTTGAGTGTGTGCGGCATTTTGTCTGATAACCAGTGTTGTGTGATGGTTGAGATGGGAATCGAACATACCTCTTCTCAGTTTCCCTTCACGTGAATGGATGGATCTCGTTCCAGCCCTCAGACCATATTTAATTTCTTGGCAGAGCCAGGAATCGAACCTGTACCTCCAGGGTGACAGCCAGAAAGGTTCCAATGGAAATTTTGAGGTCATGCGAAATTAAGAAAACTCCATGACAAAAAACTGTCGTGTTTCTTATCGAAATATCGTTAAGTTATACGTTATGTATTAGTTTACCGACCGCAGCGGCTACGCTCGCTAGCGCGCAGCGCTAGACCATGGGGCCAAGCTCTCTGCAGATTGGGTTCGAGGGTTAGAGCCCCACCGTTGGCTGTTCTTGAAATGGCTTTCCGTGGTTTCCCCATTTTCAACTCCAAGCAAATGCTGCGACGGTAGTCTAACTTCTGACAGGCCACGGCCACTTCCTGCCACATCCTTGTCTAGTTTCATTCATCTTCATTCATTTCATCTCTCGCTAACTCCTCTCATGAGGTTGGCGTCAGGAAGGGCATCCAGCCGTAAAAACCATTTGCCACAAAGCCTTTCATCTCATCTCATCCCCGATCCCGCTGGACACGAGAATAATAAGGGGTAAACATACAGTTATGTATTAGTTTTCAATTGTAGTCCTCGCGGATTTTCATTGGAACAAGAACCTATCCTCCACTCCAAAACTCCACGTAGAAAACACACTTCACACCCTGTTGGCCATCACAAGATAGTATTGCATTTGGACATAAAAACAAGTAGTTCCGTGAAGAACTCTACAGCCTATTTTCATATATCCTAATTATGTTAACTGCCACTATCAACATACAAAATTTCAGTTTGATTGCTGTAATAGATTCGCAGATATTGAGAACCAGCTAAATATTTCGGATGGTCGCCATGTTGGATTTTATATATGTAGGTCCTAGAGTTATGTACTGTTACATGAAGATTATTGAGTACGTGTAGCATTCAAACTTCAATCGCATGATTAGGACACAAGAAGTAACAAGGAGATTTTAAAATTTCGCACAGCTGCCATCTTGTGGTTATGGAAACAATTGAAATAAATTTGATGCCAGTGGATTAATATTCGTATAAGGATTTACTGTACCAAGTTTCACTGCACTCGGATGGTTAAATTGCGAGAAACGTCCATGTGAATATTTATACTTCGCGTCGCCGCCATGTTGGATTTGTGATCACCAGGTTATTGAAAGTCCTATAGTTGAACTTAAGTTCATAGCCCCTATGAACATTTAAAAAAATCAGTTTGATTGCTATAATAGATTCGTAGATATTCAGAGCCGTCTAAATATTTCGGATGGTCGCCATGTTGGATTGTTAAATGTATAGGCCATAGAGTCATGTACCAATAAAGGAAAATTATTGCGTAGGTTCATTATCCAAACTTTCACTTTGAACGCATGATTACGACACACTAAATAAAAACTTAATTTTAAAATTCGCACAGCCGCCATCTTGAGGTTATGTAAACAATTGAATTAACTTAGATACCAGTGCATTACAATGTGTATAAACATTTCCTGTACCAGACTTCAATGCGTTTGGAACATTAAAACGCGAGAAAGGTCTATTTAACATTTTCAAATTCGCTTGGCCGCCATGCTCGTTTTATAGTTAACCGGTTTTTGAAAGTCTTATAGATGAACTTCCAGTAGTGCCCTTTATCTCCGTACAAAATTTCAGGGTGATACCGCTAATAGTTTCAGAGATATAGAATGCCGGTGAAATATTTCGCACATTCGACATCTTGTGGTTATGTAAACAATTGAACGAAGTTAGATGTCGGTGCATTACAATATGTATAAACATATACTGTACCAACTTTTATTGCGTTTGGTTGGTTAAATCGCGAGAAACATCTATTTATAAGTCGCAAATTCGCGTGGCCGCCATGTTGGTTTTGTAGTTACCAGTGTTTCAAAAGTCACATAGGTGAACTTCTAGTAGTTCCCTTTATCACCGTAAAATATTCCAGGGTGATATCGGGAATAATTTCGGAGATATTGAATGCTGGTGAAATATTTCGCACAGCCACCATGTTGGATTGGTGAGACGTAACAAAATTTGAAGGGCACGGTCAGGGTTTTCCGGAATAGTGCTATGAACTTACCGAGTTTCATTGAAATCACTCCAGCCGTTTAGAAATTATTAGGGGGACACACACACCTCTCTCTCTCTCTCACACACACACACACACACGCACACACTTTTCAAAATTGAAAATAGGCTAACAACATTTTTGACATAGTGAATTCCAAAGTATTTATAAAGATGAAGTTGGAAGTTTTTCAGTCAGTCAACACGATTATACCCAATTGTAATGTGTTATTCCCTAATCCTGAAAAAAAAAAAAAAACTGAGATTAATAAATACACTTGGATGATCAGTTTCGATCGTCAAGCGATCATCATCAGATCCATTACACTTAGGCTATAACATCTATGTCTGAAAGTATTTGCAATATGTAGTCTACACTTATTTAGTTGCAGTATTAGATAAGATAATTCAACTCGTCAATATTTGTTAGTTATTGTGTATGTGATGTTTTGTTAAACTACTGGAAGTGGTAATTGACTTGTAAAATTTGCTAGTTTAGAGTGAAAATGTGACTGTAGTTATATGGCCAATTCAGATTGGGAGCAGATAGTGACTGCTCTCACCAGGACTGCACAAGACTTTTAGCCTGTACAATACAACCTGAATTGACCATTTAACTACTGTCATATTTTCACTCTAAACTCCCCCCAGGGGCACATATCTAGTGGGACGTGGGGTGGCGACCACGGGGCACCAGCTGAGTCCGGCATTGCTTCCATTTACTTGTGCCGGGCTCCTCTCTGTCTTCTTTCCTGTCGACCTCACTTGGTCAACTCTTGTTCTCATCCGACCCCGACGGTATTAGGGTATCTGAGGCCTAGGGAGTCTCTTCCTTTCCCGACTTAATTGGCCTTGTCTCCTCTTTTCTGATACCCTCCTTCGACGAGGGGTCAGCCTTCTTTTTCTTTTCATGTTCTCTCCTGCCTTCTGCTCAAGGCCCTCAAGGAGGCTGGGTGTATGTAGCCCCACCACTTCTGGTGCACCCTGGATATTGCTACACCCTCAGGGGCTCACGGCTGGTGAGTTCGGGAGTTGGCGACCCCGAGGGATTCCTGAGCTGGGTCCGGTTTCCCCCTTTTGTCCCTTATCTGTGGTGTGGACCCTCTCCTCTTTCACTTTCCTATCTGCCTTTCATGGCTCTCCTTCCTTCCAAGTCCCTCAATCCGCATTCTTCGAGGGTTGAGGGCATTTCTTTTCCTCCTGTCCTTTATTTGCCTTATTCTCCTTTTGTTTTCCATTTCTTCTTCTAGTATATAAGCTAGTAGTTAGTTTTTAGTTATAGTTTGCATTTCATTCTCATCTTCACGATCATCCAAACCATCAGGGGCTGATAACCTAGATGTTAGGCCCCTTAAAACTACACTTATCATCATCATCATCATCATCATCATCACTCTAAACTAGCAAGTTTTACAAGTCAATTACCACTTCCAGTATTTTAACAAACAACACATACACAATAACTAACAAATATTGACGAGTAGAATTATCTTGACTACTACTGCAACTAAATAAGTGTAGACTACATATTGTAAATACTATCACCCATACTTCCAGACATAGATGTTATAGCCTAAGTGTAATGGATCTGATGATTGAAACTGTTCATCCAAGTGTGTTATTTAATCTCATGTTGTTTTTTTTTTTTCAGGATTAGGGAATAACACACCTCATTTGGGTACAACCGTGTTGACCGACTGAAAAACTTCAAACTTCGTTTACTAAAGCAACGCTGTAAATAGCTTCCAACACCACAATATTTATAATAGTACATTATGCAACGAGCCTATAATGGCAATAATTAAGACACGAGTATGTTTATAAAACGAGCGTCTTAATTACCATTATAGGCGAGTTGCATACGACTGTTTATGTTCGACGATAATTATAACTTTATTATATATTTTAACATAAATATTCATAAATATCTGTTGAGATTCAGTGAATTGAATTTTGTGATTGGAGTGCAAGCGCTGGGTATGATATCTCCGTTTTCCATGTTCTCTGACAGCCCGACGCATGCGCTCTGTGTGCATGGCAAATGCCATACATATTCCTTGATGCCATATGTTTACAGCCTGGCCGATGTGCACCAGCATTCAGTCAAACTGTCACCGAAGTCGTTTGAAAGCAATGTGCTGTGTAGAAATTGGCGTTGGGGATATTAAGGTACAGTGCTATTTCTTGTCTCATATTCGCCAGTTTATTTACGCGAACATATGAAAGGTGCACTTTCCATGTCGGTAATTTATATAAACATGTTGGATTTTGAGCGCATGCGCGAAGGTATCCTTACCTAATTGGTCAATGAATGAGCTATGATTGGCTGGAGAAACTGTATCATAATGAAAAATAGTGTTATAATGACCATCATTATGGTACAGTTTTCTGATACATAATGTTTACATTTCGACATCGTCGAACATAATAGTACATTATGCAACGAGCCTATAATGGCAATAATTAAGACACGAGTATGTTTATAAAACGAGCGTAAGCGAGTTTTATAATTTGCATACGAGTGTCTTAATTACCATTATAGGCGAGTTGCATACGACTCTTTGTGTTCGACGATAATTATTATAACTATTTTATGTTCGAAGAAAAATATTCATAAATATCTGTCGAGATTTCGCCAGTTTTATGTACTAAACAGAGTGCATGGGACAAAGAGAATACCTTGCATTTGACCAAGGCCTCCTCGATCACCCCACTATGACACTAGGCAACGCAGTGAAATTTAAATGAGAAGGCCTTGGAACTCAGCGCGGGTGCGATGCTAACCTTTTCTAATTGGTCCAACAACTGTTTCTTTAGCTCTGATTGATGGGAGACGTTGTTTCATAATAATAATAATAATAATAATAATATCGTATGGCCTCAGTGCAGGGTGCAAGCTTTGTAATTTGCACCCAGAAGGTAGCTTGCATGTCGAATTTCGATGTTCCTTGAATCACTATGAAAGTCAAGGAGGTTAGATAGTCGATATCTAAGCTCCTTGAACACTATAGCGCTTTCTAGTAGAGAAATGAGGAACTTTGTGTTGGCGGAAACTCACGAGATTAATTTTGCCATTATGAACTCGGCCTACTGAATTCAAATGGGTTATTTGACATGCCAACATCGTATGACATACGTATCGTATTTTTGCCACCTTTCAAAAATCACTTACCACGGCCAGGGGCGAATCTGCAATTTTGGGGTTAGTAGACCGACACGATATCCACTCACCCACCGTGGCAAGCTGTTTCATAATGAAAAATAGTGTTATAATGACCATCATTATGATACAGTTTTCTGACATATAATAGTCAGGGTCGAACATAAAGATATATTTAGAATTATTTACAGGAATATACGACACCAAATACCGTATGTACAGTACTGTATATACCAGGTGAATCAGCTACCCCTAATAATATTGTTTTACGTATGCAGCCCAACTAGCGTTGTTATCAGGAAGGTCATTGCATCCCGCATTGTACTAATGCACTGCAAACGATACTGAACACAATTTTTTCCCCCACAATGTGACTACAGAGTAATACGAGGGTGAAATAATAGTGTTCAGTATCGATTGCTGTGCATTAGTACAATGCAGGATGCAAGCAGAGAAATATCGACCTTCCTGACAACACGCGATAGTTGAGCTGCATAAAACAATATGATTAGGGGCAGTTTATTCACCCGGTATATATGTCATTTTTGCAACAAAAAAAAACCATTAACATCAAATTAGCCCACATTTGTTACAGATCTAATGTTAACTATTTTTATAAGATTTTTCTTGTGAAATACTAACAACAAAGCTTTGCTCGCAATTAGTTTAGTTTTTTACAACAACATCGTGGAAGAAGGCCATACTACGGCCGAAACTGGTACATTTTATTAATTAATTATATAATTCATGTTAATTCAATTATTATTATTGACTAAAATGTAATAAATGTATTAAATACCAATTAATAGTCATTTAGATTAAAGTATCATCCATGTTATTAGGGTCAGATGGCCTAGATGTTTCTTCCTATTAAGCAACAACCCTGAGAATGTTCGTCCTGTGATGTGGCTCCTCATAATATGCACAGTTGTTGTAATATCTGGAAGCCACAAGCAGGCGGATCGATAAGGAACAGCAGGGAATGTTGACTTGGTGGTCCTCTCTTCCAGTGTTACAACTGCAGCTAATCGTACCAAAGTTTCACCGGAATCCATATTGGGAAAACAGTTCCAGTCCCCATAGATTACGGGTTAATATTCACATACAGTCCCTAACAAAAGTTTAAGACCATTAGCGTATTTCACATTAAACATTACCGACAGTAGTGGCTACGCGGGCTAAAGCGCTGCGTTAGGCCATGGGGCCAAGCTCTCTGCTGACTCGGTAGACGCGTGGGTTCGAGCCCCACCGTCGGCTGTCCTTGAAATGGTTTTCCGTGGTTTCCCATTTTCAACACCAGGCAAATGCTGGGACAGTACCTTCTGACAGGCCACGGTCGCTTCCTTCCACATCCTTGCCCAGTTTCATTTATCTTCATCCATTCCATCTCTCATCCCGACGCGCAGGTCGCCCACGGGCGTCGAATAGAAAGACCTGCACTCGGACTCTCAGGAGGCCACACGACAACAACAAAAAAACATTAAACATTGTCACATATGTTTCCGTGATTATTTTAAAAACATATTTATAAACCATTCTTTTGTCATTTACTTTTTTTATTACAAGTTGTTGTTTAAAATTGTATTTTTATTTTTGTATTTTTAAAGGACGACGACTTCAATGAGTAGGTGTTGTTATTAGAGCAGGAGCATCTATTCCTAACAGAGTTTTTAACTTCCGGCTGATTGGAAAACTCCCAATCAAGGACTAGGTAGAGAGATAATATTGATGGTGACATTGGAAGAAATAAAACCTAGAGCTTCCCTTGGTGATGCCACAGATAGAAGGTGGAATAGTGAAATTGTGACCAGAAACATGCCTCTCATATATGACTGAACCTCTGATTTTTTCTTCATTGTTGTGTCTTGGAATATATTTTTTAATGTAATGTATATGTTCTGTTTCCTGCCATGGGTCTGCATGGCCTGTTGAGCACAATAAATGATGATGATGATGATGAATGACGAGGTTTTTATTTAAGAAACTTCCATGGTTATTTTTTTAACTTTTCTGAAAGTACGAAAGAAATTTAAAAATGATTAGGACTGTTTTGGAATATTATTTCCTGATGCCAAAACGTTCATCGACATCACATTATAGTTCCGTAAAAAAATAACACTAAGATAAGCATGTTATTTAGTTATACTGTTGATTTAGAGTCTGCAAATTAATCCATCGGAAGAGAAGCTTGATTTTTTAATACAAAAATTCAATTAAAAATCCTACTTCAAAAAGTAAACATCTGAACGCAATGGTTTCTTCATAAGCAGATGCATAAGAGGCCAAGTTATCTTTATAATAATCAAGGGTACATTCTTTTACAAAAGTGTGTGACCAGGATTTTTAATGTGAAATAAGCTAATGGTCTTAAGCTTTTTTATTGCCTATATTACGCGGAACCTGTCCAACGTAATAAGGAAGGAAATTCACTTAATACTATTTAATTTAAAGCAGGAGTAATGATTCAAAGAGAAATAATCTCAACTCTGAGATTTTCTTATCACATCGTCGTCTTAGGCAAATCACCAAAGGATTTTAATGAATTTTAAATGGTATGGACTCCGTCTTGAGCAAATAATTCATGATGAAAATCAATAAATGTAAAACAAACACAATGGAATGCAGAAGAAAGAAACCAGAAGCCCCAATTTCTATCGCTTGTTTAGGGCACAAGAAATGAAAACGTGATATATAATGTGTTCCACAGCCGGCAATTTTTTAAGTTCTCATAAAAAAACAAGAAGTTCCGTGACGAACTAAAGAGCCTACTTTTCATGCCAATGATTATTCTACAATATATGAACTTATCTAGAATCATGACGAAATTAAGTTGGTAATATCGAAATGTCTAATTAGTTCGAAATATTCCTGGTATAATGTAACCTAATAGAGCACTACAGTTGGCAGCCCTGGTGACTGAATATATTCTTAGTTCCATCTCTTAAGGTACAGAATACAAAATTTGGTTGAAGTCCAATGGACGTTACAAGCAGTTAGATATTGGATCTATCAGCACGCGTAAAAGCATGTTGGCAACAATGTCATGCGTGTTCTCGTTAGAAATAATCGGAAATATTATGATATCTTGTTGTGCCAATTTTGGATGAAATCCATTTGTTAGTATAGAAGTTACATGCATTTTAAAATTGGACCTATCAGAAGGCTTAAAATTATTTTGACAACACTGTCATGTTTGGCCTCCTGGAAATTAAACTGAAATAATATTATCTACATGATTGCCAATTATGGAATAGCTCCCATGCATACCTTCCATGATATCCAACATGGAGTTCAAATTTTTAGTGCGTTTTTTCAGCAGTTGGTAGCACTGACATCATTTTCAAATATGGACTTGAGATATTCCGGTATACATCTTTACTCATACTAAATTTGGTTTCGATTGCTGCAGCCGTTTAGGGATTGATAGGGGGGGGGGGGGGGGGGACACACTCACAGCCAGCCAGACAGACAGACAGACACACATTTTCCCGGATCGATCTCATAAGTCTACTTTCCCTCATTTTTGCAAAATGTGAAAAGTAGGCTAAAAATTAAATTAGAGCCAATATATTAAGCTTTGTGTGAAGATTTAACGTGGTAAGTTCAACTGCGCTCGGATAATTAAATAGCGAGAAAAATACATATAAATATTTGAATTTCACGTCACCGCCATGTTGATTTTCTTATCATCAGGAAATTGAAAGTCCCATAGGTGAAGGTATGTTATTAGTCTCTATCAACATACAAATTTTCTTTATTGCAGTAGTAGATTCGTAGATATTGAGAACCGTCTAAGCATATCCGGATGATCGCCATGTTGTATTTTTATGTGTAGACGTATGAGTTATGCACCATACGATGGAAATTATTGCGTAGGTTTATTGTACAAACGTTCACTTTGATCGCATGGTAAGGACACAAAGAAAAGTTAATTTTAAAATTACCCACAGCCACCATCTTGAGAAGAATTTAATATAAATTGGGTACCAGTAGATTAAATCTTTTATAGACATGTAGGATGTTACGTCGCACTGCATTCGGTTGATTAAATCTTAAGAAAATTCCATTTAAATATTTTAACTTCGCCTACTGTAGTCGCAATGTTGTTTTTGTACTTAACAGGTTTTTAAATGTCACATATGTGCACTTATTTTAATATTTTCCAGCACCATACAAAATTTCAGGGTGATATCGTTAATAGGTTCGGAGATATAGAATACCGGTGAAATACTTCACGTGGCCACCATGTTGGATTAGTTAAAGGTATTAAAATGTGAAGGACACCATCGGGGTCGGACAGAATAGTACACTATCCTTACCGAGTTTCATTAAAATCGCTTTAGTTGTTTAGATTTTATTAGGGAGACACACACATACACGGATAACAGGTGACGTGGCCCGCTCCCCAATCATGCCTTTAATAAACAGCGTCCGAAAAGTCTCTCCGCAGCGGTGAGTTTAGCAGGTCTCGCCTTGCGGGACGTGATAGATTGGTAGCACGTTCGTGTCGCTGTGTACGCTAAGTCTCACCACAGCCGTTGGCATAAGTAAACACTTGTTCTTTGCTGACCTTCAACTGGAGTGATAGGGTGGGGAATACCGGTTCATTATTGCCGACAGTGAGTGTCTGTGCGTGACAGTGTTGACGCTGTCGGCTCTGTGTACTTGGGTGATAAGTACATTGAGAACAAGCCACAAACATGTAAGGTCTGATACCGCAAGTTACTGTGTGGCCTATGCTCTTGTCGAGTCCTTGGGTAAGCTGAGTCTATTGGGTATGCTTACTACTGAAGAGCGAGTGTTTTTAGTGGAAGAGGTTGTCCATGCTGGTGGAAACTGTACGGGACACAATGTGATAGTGGTGAGTACCGTATATATAATTGCATTACTTAATTTAATAAAATAGTTTTCCTTGTATCAACATAACATGAATTTACTGCCAACCCAACACGTCTCGCAAGGAGAGACACACGCTGCGGAGAGACTTTGCGGACACACTGCGTTATAAATACACGCACTATTACAGGCTACACAATAACTTGGGGTATCAGACCTTTCATCTATATGGCTTGTACTCAATCTACTTAACACCCAAGTATACAGAGCCGATAACCACGATGGACAAGCCTCTAAATGAAACAAGAACAAGGTGTAAGTAAGCAAAGATAACACCTATTACCTTATTTATTAAATCGCCTTCGCTGTCTACTAGCTACAGTTTTACGGACACTTGAGCAACTAAGGACGCAACACCACTGCTTCATCATTTATACAGAGAGCTGCAAGCACCCCCTTCTCGAGTTACGGCTCCCTAGGGCCACGTCTACCAGCGCAGGTTTGCCAACTGCTCCTTGAATTAGAGATTTTAACGAGCAGGGACTAAACATGGCCTTAGAACATCTTGATCATCAGCCCATGTATTTTAAGTGCCTGTATTGTTGCGACTATTCGACTCATACGTCACTTTGTACTTTTAGACCAATAACGTGTAAGAATTTGATTTTACGCAGCCAATTATAACGCTCTGTTTCAATAACAAAGCACCTTGTCTGTTCTGACCAAGCTCTTATTGCACCTTGACTTCGTTCTTTTGTCCATAAATATAATAATTTGCAAATAATCGTAAACCATTAATCGATTTCATTGACTCACCGTTCAATCAATTAATCGACTAACAGAATAATAGTTTAATCGGCTAACCGAAGCATCTATTAACCGCCTAACGATTAAGTTGAGTAACGCTTATTTTCGGAATGATGTATAGAAGTCTATAAAAGTTAATTTTTGCCTAAATATACAAATTGCCCGTCCTGGTTTATGTTAACAATAACCAAACAAGAGTCAGTGACAGTGGAAGGAGAAACATCAATCAAATTGGGAAGGGTACCGAAAAATGAAAACGAAGAGTTTTCAGCAAAGATTTTGAATTCCTGTTCAATGTTTACAATTTAGGATAGGGACATTTTTGTTTTAGCCTAATTTTATAATGAATTCACATTATTTGAAAATATATCAATATATTTTAATTAATTATATGTTGTTTCTAGAAGAGCGTAGTGAAAGGAGCGAAGTACGACAAAACATTTTATCCATTATTCGATCAACTTATTAATCAATTAAATGGCCTATCGATTAATCGTTATTTATAGTAAGCCTAATGAATCAATTTTTCTTCTTCGATTAATCATCATACTAATATATAACAAGTAGTTCCGTGAAGAACTATACAGCCTATTTTCATATATCCTACTTATATTAACTGCCACTATCAACATAAAAAATTCAGTTTGATTGCTCTAATAGATTCGTAGATATTGAGAACCGACTAAATATTTCGGATGGTCGCTATGTTGGATTTTATATATGTAGGTCCTAGAGTTATGTAATGTTACATGAAGATTATTGTGTACGTGTTGCATTCAAACTTCAATCGCATGATTAGGACATAAGAAGTAATAAGGAGATTTTAAAATTTCGCACAGCTGCCATCTTGTGGTTATGGAAACAATTGAAATAAATTAGATGCCAGTGGATTAACATTCGTATAAGGATTTACTGTACCAAGTTTCACTGCACTCGGATGGTTAAATTGCGAGAAACGTCCATGTGAATATTTATAATTCGCGTCGCCGCCATGTTGGATTTGTGATCACCAGGTTATTTAAAGTCCTATAGGTGAACTTAAGTTCATAGCCCCTATGAACATTTAAAAAATCAGATTGATTGCTATAATAGATTCGTAGATATTCAGAGTCGTCTGAATATTTCGGATGGTCGCCATGTTGGATTGTTAAATATATAGGCCATAGAGTCATGTACCATTGAAGGAAAATTACTGCGTAGGTGCATTATTCAAACTTTCACTTCGATCGCTTGATTACGACACAAGAAATAAAAACTTAATTTTAAAATTCGCACAGCCGCCATCTTGAGGTTATGCAAACAATTAAACTAAATTAGATACCAGTGCATTACGATGTGTATAAACATTTCCTGTACCAGATTTGATTGCGTTTGGAACCTTAAATCGCGAGAAAGTTCTATTTAAAATTTTCAAATTCGCTTGGCCGCCATGTTCGTTTTGTAGTTAACCGCGTTTTGAAAGTCTTATAGATGAACTTCCAGTATTGCCATTTATCTCCGTATAAAATTTCAGGATGATACAGCTAACAGTTTCAGAGATATAGAATGCCGGTGAAATATTTCGCTCATCCGCCATCTTGTGGTTATATAAACAATTCAACCAAGTTAGATGTCGGTGCATTACAATATGTATAAACATATACTGTACCAAGTTTTATTGCGTTTGGTTGGTTAAATCGCGAGAAACGTCTATTTAAAAGTCGCAAATTCGCGTGGCCGCCATGTTGGTTTTGTAGTTACCAGTGTTTCAAGAGCTACATATGTGAACTTCTAATAGATCCCTTTATCATCGTACTAAATTCCAGGGTGATATCGGTAATAGTTTCGGAGATATTGATTGTTGGTGAAATATTTCGCACAGCCGCCATGTTGGATTGGTGAGACGTAACAAAATTTGAAGGGCACGGTCGAGGTCGCCCGGAATAGTACTATGAACTTACCAAGTTTCATTGAAATCGCTCCAGCCGTTTAAAAGTTATTAGTGGGGACACACACACACCTCTCACACATACACACACACACACACGGACAAAAGGTGATCTCATAAGCCTATTTTTTTTTTTTTTTTTCAAAATTGAAAATAGGCTAAAAATGAGATGGTGTGTGTCTGTCTGTGTTTCTGTTACTCAATCACGCAGGAACCACTGGTCCGATTTAAATGAAATTTTGCATGGATGTAGCTGATTTAACAGGTTTATATATAGGATACATTTTATTTCGATATTTTGCACTATTTAAAAATGGCGACTATTTTCATATTTCCATTTCAAATAAAAAGAGAACGCTAAGAAATAGCAAACTGTTGATGGCACTACGAGCTTTAAAATTTAATTTTCTATCCGAAAGGTCTTTATCACTTTTCGTGTAACTCCAACGGTTAGCGAGTAAAACCTAAATATGTCTTATAAAACACGATCAACACCGAGCGATGTTAGTCTATGTTAGTCTCTACATGAACTCTTTTATTTATAGAGGTAGTTTTTGGAGTCCGAAAAGAGACGTGATTTTGAGTCTAATTTTATACTCTTTGTGCCTGTTATTGTATGTGAGTATTTGGATCTTTACGCTGTTTCACAATGTTATAGTGCTTTCTACTTTGCATGGTATGCTTTCATCCTTTTTATCGATTTGTTTTTCGTCAAATGAATATTTCAATTTGCCAATATTTATCTGCTTTTTGTCGTTTTTTACAATGATCAGAAACCCTAATTCACAGACGAATGTGTCGAAGACTAGCGACTGTCACAATAGTTTATTTAGGGTTCATATTAATCTTACTGCAGAACTGGGCAAATTTATTTAAATATATTTGGTATTTTGCCTTTCACCGCCAATAGAAAAACGCAAAATCACGGCGTAAAACTAGAAAAGATGCTGAGTTTTAATTGCTTGGCCCTGAAATTCAATATACAATCATTTTGGAAGCCTTTATAGGGAGGTGAAAGACTGTTTTAGCGTTTAGCTCTCTCAGTAAAGTAGCAGAGGTGTTCTAAATGAGAATTGAGGTATCGCACAGTTTGCTACGCCTTTGGTAGTCCGCAAATTGAACACAACAGCCCGCTGATGAACCATCTCGGAGTTACTAGGCGTAATCTCGCACAAGCCACGGCATAAACTTAGAAAAATTTTCGGTGATTTATTGCTTTTGTTATTATTACTTGGGATGATTGAAGTTTGTTCCGTTACTGTTACTCTTTATCATTACATGGTAAGTAGTCTTACTTATTGCGGATATGATAATTTCTATCAAGTTTGATGTATTTTTAGCATAATGTTTAGGCCTATATGTTTAAATATAGTATGAAGACGTTAAACGATAGGTGTTCAATATTTAAGACAGGTTATTTCTCACCTACAATGCCGAGGCAGACAGGCTTTTCTCCGGGTACTCCGGTTTTCCCTGTCACAATTTCATTCCAGCAACAATCTCCACTATCATTTCATTTCATCCGTCATTCATTTAATCATTGCCCCAGGGGAGTGCGACAGGCTTCGGCAGCCGGCACAGTGCATATCCTCGCTGCTAGATGGGGGTTTCATTCATTCCATTCCCTGACCCGGTCGGTCGACTGAAAGCAGGCTAAGGATTTTCACTTTCCTACCTCTGATTAATAATTTGGTGAGTGAAAATGCATGTAGTCTACACATGCAGTTGGTAAGATGGAAATATCATAACTACATTAGGAATGTATGATTATATATATTCATGATTTAGGCCAGCAAGTACTAAAAGCCGTTCGAAGAACGGGTACTTCAGCTAGTAATAGATAATATAAATTAATCGATTAAAACTACTAGCTCTAATTTCTGTTAAAAACATGTGAAGTTTCCGAAGTGAAATATCATGTCTGACGATTCGGATTCTGCGTAATGAAAAGGAGGTGCTGTAACTTATGATCGCGAGATTAACAATCAAGTAAAACTACAAGCTTCCTTCCTATCTCATTTCTGCATTTCCTCAGGGATTTACAACTAATGGGACATGGGTTGGAGACCACGGGACTCCAGCTAAGTTCAAAATTGCTTTCACTTACTTGTGCTGGACTCCTCTCTATCATCTTTCCTGTCGACCTTCCTTGGTCAACTCATGTTCTCTTCCGATTCCGACGGTAATATAGTATCTTTCAATTTCTCGCCTTAATTGGCCCTTGCCTCATCCTTCCTGATACCTCATTCTTCGAGGGGCCAGACCTCTTCTTTTCTTTTTCTGGTATCTCCTGCCTGCTGCTCAAGGCCATAAAGGAGACAGGGTGTGTGTAGCTTATGGTGCACCCTGGATAGTGCTACACCCTCAAGGGTTCACAGTTGGTGAGTTAGAGAGTTGGTGACTCCGAGGGATTCCTGAGCTTCGTTTTTCCTCTCTCATTTTTCCATTGATTTTTGGGGGACCCCTCTCCTCTTTCCCCTTTCCAATCTGCCTTTCATGGCCGTACTTCATTCCGAGTCTCTCAGCCCTCATTCTTCGAGGATTGAAGACATTTCGTCCCCTGTCGTTTATTTCTCTTGTTCGGCTTTTTGTCCTTTTATTCTTTTAGTCCGTAAGTTAGCAGACGTCAGTAGTTAGTTTTATAATTATCATTTATCAATAATAATAATAATAATAATAATAATAATAAAAATACTGATTTACATCCCTCTTAACTATTGCGGCTTTGGTTAGTTTTAGCTGTAGGTTTCATCAACACTATTTATGGGCCGATAACCTAAACAACAATTATCTTCATCCTTTTTAATACATCAATAACATGGTAATGTTGCTCATATTGAGAATTTACAGGACTGAATAAACATGTATTCCTGAGATAGTCATAGGTACTAGTGAAATCCTCTAGGTACCGTTAAATTTTACATGTACTCTCTACAAAGCCTATGAAAATATAACAATATTGCTAAAGAGATACCGGGATCAAAGTAATTGAAAAATCCTATGAGAGAAACAGAAAGCTTTGTAGATCTAGAAAAGGCTAATTATTGAGTACCAAGGGAAAACATGGTGAGCTACATTATGTGGCCAAAAGTCTCCGAATTCCTGATAGACTGCGTGACATCAGGCTATAGTGTGGCTGTGTCCCAAAACTCAAGTTGATAACTATTAACTAGCTGCTATGCACTACGGAGCTTTGGGACTTGTGTGTTTGAAGCATGGTCTCCTTCATTGACTTGTGTTCTGAAACGCACAAGGTTTACATTCCGGTGCCAAACATCTATAAATTCTTTGTACAACTCGACAATCACTTTCGTTCACTAGCTACTACAGATTTGATTGCTATGTGCTTAGCAGCTTGTGACGTCACATCCGGAATATTAGTCGACTATCTAGTTCACTACGACTGAAGATGTAGCTTTGGAACACAGCCTGTGTATCCGAGAGTATACAAGTCCAAGCGTAATGCGTCAACATTATACACGTACTCGGTCAGAATGTCTCAACGAAAGAATTGAGCGAGTTCAAACGGGCTGAATGGTTTTACGCCCAGTTGCCAAACTCATGAGAGGAGTTAGAGATGAAATGTTTGGGGACGAGTGGAACTGGACAAAGAGTTGGACCTATTAGATGAAACAAGGGTAAACCGTTTTAAGGACCGCCGGAGGTTAAGTTTGAACCCAATCGTCTCAGGATTAATTAGATTTACCCTATCCACGTTAAAGCACAGAGCTAGCTTAAATCTAATCTAGCAGAAATATAATAATACCTGTGTCGTTGAGGATGCTGTCGAGTCCTGACTCTCTCAGGAACTTGGCCATGGCGAATAGTCCCTCCTTCTTGAGCACTTGTGCTAGCGTCAGCTTGCTGTTGGATGAAGCGGACGACGCGGAGGCCTTGCCGCGGGAAGACTTGGTACTATTGGCGCTGAACCTGTACTCGGGAGCATTGGGGAACACTACATTCTGTCGCACCTCACTGTTCTTCGGCACACTGCGCGCTGTGGGGGTACCATGCGTCTCCTCGTCAGAGTCGGGCCTCTTGTAGACAGGGCGTACCACCTCCGATCCAGAGGCATCCGGTGTCGGAATGGTAGGCACGAACTTGCTACGTTGAGGCTTCGTCCTTGGTGTAGTGGTCTTGACTGGAGTAACGGAGGAAGGGGTTGAGAACGCCGTGGTTTTAGGACTCGGTGTAGGAGAGAAGTGATTGGAAGTCTTCTGTGTTGCTTGTTGTGTTATTGGCAAAACTGTTATAGGATTAACAGAAGGTTCTTCTAAATGAATTGAGCTTGATAACTTCTGACTGTTTTTTTGTGATATTGAAGCTTGATTTGGGACTGTGAACTGGTTCCTACTAGACAATGCTGACTGAGATGATGAAGCTGGTACGAATAAAGTTTCAACGTTCTGACTGTTCACATCAGCGCCGAAAGGATTATTATACACGGCAGGCGATGGATCGTTTGGTGAGGGAGTGAATTTCTTCTGACCGAACTGAGTATCGGATAGAGTAAAAGAAGACTCCGTATTTGTAGTGTCTGCTGGTGTTTGAATAGTTATGGAAGGAATGAATTCTGTATCTGGACCATTAAAGGAGTGTTCTAATGTGGAATACCGTGAATGTAGAGGCTTGACTGTTGACGAAATTGATAGCACGCTGTTTGGTCGCTGGGTAGTCGCAAAGCCCTGTAACGATGACCTTGAAATAAATGTTGGTGATAAAACTGATTCTTGTGGTGTCGTTTCTAAGACAGGTATTCCAGTCGGAATTTGGGGATTGTCCCCCAGATGAGCGGATGGTGGAAGTTTCAGATCTCCTTTCTGTAGTTTTTCGATGATAGAGTCGACGTCCACCACGGGATTAGCCTCTTCTTGAGTGCTCTGTCCCTCATTGTTTCCCCTGACCCCCTGTACCTTGACAGAGCCATCAGGCTGTTCCTCCAGGAACACGAAGGTGACTTTCTTATTGGGTAAGTTTGCTGGCAAATTTCCCACCTGCTCAAGACCTCCATCTTGCTTGTGACGAATAACTTCAAACTCAGCTCCTGGTGGTAAGACTCCCTTTGTCAGTTCCTGGAAAAGCACCTGTGGAGGTTTTTCTGTAGCAGTTACCTGAGGAATTGCCACAGCTGAACGGGCAGCAATGGATTGAGCAGGCTCTGCATTGTCCTGGTTAAGTAAAGACAGTGCAAGATCATCTCGTGGCGATGACAGGAGCTGCAGCTTTTGCCCATTGGCTAGGTATATTGGAGATGATGAGTTTGTCCCTGATACACTGGGGTTGTGTGGAACATCCTCACTGTTTAATGAAGAAGGTGCGTTCGAAAGTGCTAATTTCAGTTTTCTTATTAATTCCTGCCTCTGAATGAACTGTTGCTGAAACTGCTTCTGAAGTTGGGCTTGCAGTTGCTGTTGTTGCTGTTGTTTCCTAAGAGGATTCACTGATGGTAGTTTTGGGTCCTGTGCCTTCAATGGATTATCGTTGGAAAGTGATTGTATTTGGGGCACTGCACGGGATTCTTGCAATCCCTCCGATTTTTGGGACTGTTCAGCGAGAAGTTTCTCTCGCTGAGCGGACAATACCTTTTGTTGTTGATTGTAATCCTTCAATTGCTGGAATAATTGTTGTCTTTCGTCTTGTAAATAAACCTGATATGAAGAGGCAGCTTCCTTCTCCTGATCAACAAATCGCGCTCTAGATCGAGTGTGGGGTTTTTCTGCCTGGTCAGGTTCCGGTGTGGTTGTGGCGTCCAATGAAGGGCGTTTTCTCAAGGAGCGTAGTTTCTGCTGCGGGGACTGTCTTGTGGATTCTGTTGTGGTTTCTTCAGTGACTGTTGTGGATCTACCTCTGGTAAGCTCAACACGAGAAGATCTATGTCCTTGTCTCGCTGAGTGTCGGACAGACGGCTGAGGGGATGGAAGGGCTTCAGACTTGTGCAGCTTGGAAGCGAACTGTGTCTGCTGAGTATGCACGAACGGTTTCTGAGTACTAGTGGTGGCTGTGTGTGGTTCACCTCCAAACTCGATCTGGGTTGTGTACAGTGAGGACTCGGCCTGTTGTTGAGTATGATGCTGTTGAACGTCCGTTAATATCTGCGTCTGTTGCTGCAGAGAGAGGTGTCGTCGAGGGTCCGCTGCCACGATCGCAGATTGCGCGAACAGCTGCAACAAAACGATACAAATCTTCACTTTTTTTGATAATAGACAGTGCCACTGACCAAATAAATTAACACTAATATAGTAGATGGTGTATTAGCTTTCACGGCCCGTCAATTAAAACTCAGCAATTTTTCTAGGTTTATTCCGTGTCTTATCTGACCCCCACAGGAGTAGCGAACTGCGCACTACCTCCCTTCTTATGAAGCGCACGTGCACCTCTTAACTGTGAGAGCTAAACGCTCAAGCAGCTTTTCACCTCCCTATAAAGGCTTCCAAAAAGATCGTATATTAGCTTTCACGGCCAATGAATTAAAACTCAGCAATTTTTCTAGGTTTATGCCGTGTCTTATGTGAACACTAAGAGCCCGCTGACAAGCCAGCTTGGTGTTCCTATGCGAAGCCCCACATGAGACACGGCATAATCCTACAAAATTTCTGAGTTTTAGTAATATAGTAGTACAAGAAAATTATTAATTCTCAATTACTATGCGGAAAAGGAGGATAAATTTTTACGTTCAGCTTCTCAGAATTAACTCTTAGCCTATAGGTTAACCAAACAAATTTTTGAGTTCTTCCGTAACCACAAAACAAAACCCACATGGTTTAAAGAAACTGAAAGAGACCTAGTAGAATTAACAATTACAGAAAATTCACCACTCAATCGCAAAGCTAAAATAATTACTAAGGACGAAAATATAAGGTTCCAAGGCAAATCTACACTAAAATATAAACCCATCATCTCGGAAGAAGAGAGAGAAGAACATCAAAAAGAATGAAGAGATACTGGACACTAAGGAAACAACAAAGATAAATGATCGATTCAACGTACCCCAAAGAGGGTAAATCGAAAGAAGAAGTATTGGAAACGTAAAGCACCATCAAATGAGGATCGTCTTCGACCTATCCCAGCTATTTGGTATCACCAGAGAGCCTTTATACGTGGAATCCGAACCACAGAATTAGAGCTGGTAATAAGCTATGTTCAATTAATAGATTAATTGAAAAATGAAATTAATCGAAAACTATTAATCGACTGACCGTCCATTCGATTAATCAACTAACTGAATAAAAGATTAATTGACTGACCGAAGAATCGATTAGTTGATTACTAGACACGAGATAAGAAAATAAGTTTAAATGAGAGACAATCTCTTAAGTTGAGGGACGCTTATTTTCAGAATGATTTATAGAAATTTATAAAAGTTAAGTTTTGCCTAAATATGCGAAGTATCCTTCCCTGTTTATGTTAACAATAACCAAATTGTGTTTACACTTGTCAGCAAACATATGTAAATCAATAAATTAAAAAAGGTAGGCTACTATCAAAAACTATGATTTATAGAAATTTATAAAAGTTACTTTTCGCCTAAATATACAAAGTATCCTTCCCTGTTTATGTTAACAATAAACAAATTGTATTTACACTTGTCAGCAAACATATGTAAATCAATAAATTTAAAAAGGTACTATCATAACTATGATTTATAGAAATTTATAAATGTTACTTGTTGCCTAAAAATACAAAGTATCCTTCCCTGTTTATGTTAACAATAAACACATTTTGTTTACTCTTGTCAGGAAATATATGTAAATCAATAAATTAAGAAAGATACCGTACAATCAAATTGAAAAATATTTTACTAAACAACGTTGGACCAATAATTAGCAATGTCCCGGCCGTTGGGTGTATCCTTCACTAGGTCATCCATGCAGCTGTGGAGAAGGCAGACGCTGCAGTTGAGGACGTGGTGAAAAAGAAAACGAAGAGTTTTTAGCGAAGATTTTGAATTCTTGTTCAATGTTTAAAATTTAGGACAGGAAAAAACTTTTTTTTTTACTTTGTTTATCCTAGTATTCACAAAGAAGGTACAACAAATAGGCTACATAATATTTTTTAAATTAATTAATTAATTAATTAATTGTATGATTTTCTTCTATGAGAGCGAAGTGAAAGAAGCGAAGTACTCAACTATCCGACCAACTGATTCATCGTATAAGCGACCGATTTATTAATCGATTAATCGTTATATGTAAAAATTAATCAAATGTTTGCTTCGATTAATTGATTATTAGACAAGAAGTTCGGTGAAGAAATAAATAACCCTTTGACATATATCCTACTTATGTTAATTGCCTCTATTAACATACGAAATTTCAGTTTGATTGCTGTAATAGATTTGTAGATATTGAGAACCGTCTAAATATTTTGGATGGTCACCATGTAGGATTTTTTATGTAGGCTATAGAGTTATGTACTATTTGACGAAGATTATTGCGTAGATGTATTATTCAAACTTCAAACGCATGATTAGGACGCAAGAAATAATAAAAACAAGATTTTCAAATTTCTCACAGCTGCCATCTTGTTGTTATGAAAACAATTGAAATAAATTAGATGTCAGTGGATTAAAATTTGTATAAGCATTTACCGTACCTAGTTTCACTGCGCTCGGATGGTTAAATGGCGAGAAACGTCGATTTAAAAATTATAATTTCGCGTCGCCGCCATGTTGTATTTGTGCTCACCAGGTTATGGAAAGTCCCAGAGGTGAACTTATGTTTGTAGCCTCTATCAACATACAAAATTTCAGTAGGATTGCTGTCATAGATTAATATATATTGAGAACCGTCGAAATATTTCGGATGGTCGTCATGTTGGATTTTATTATATGTAGGCCATAGAGGTTTATATTATTGGATGACGATTATTGCATAGGTTCATTATTCAAACGTTGACTTCAATCACATGATTAGGACCCAAGAAATATAGACATAATATTAAAATTTCCCACAGCCGCCATCTAGAGGTTATGTAAACAATTGAACTAAATTCGATGTCAATGCATTACAATGTGTATGAACATTTTCTGTATCAAGTTTCAGTGCGTTCGAATGGTTAAATCGCGAGAAAAATCTATTTAAATGTTTCAACTTCGCTTGGCCGCCATGTTCGTTTTGTAGTTAACAGGTTTCTGAAAGCTACATAGGTGAACTTTTAGTAGTGCCTCTATCACCGTATTAAATGCAAGGGAGATATCATCAATAGTTTCGGAGATATAGAATGCTGGTGAAATATTTCGCACAGCCGCCATGTTGGATTTGTAAGATGTAATCAATTTTGAAGGGCACGGTCGGGGTTGGACGATATAGTACTATGATTTTACCGAGTTTTATTGAAATCGCTCCACCCGTTTAGATTTTATTAGCGGGGGATGGGGTGGGGAGAGGTGGAACACACACGGACAAAAGGTGATTTCATAAGCCTATTTTTTTGTTCATAAATAACAAGTATTTCCGTGAAGAACTATACAGCCTATTTTCATATATCCTACTCATGTTAATTGCCTCTATCAAGATTTAAAAAAAAACAGTTTGATGGTTGTGATAGATTCGTAGATACTGAGAACCGTCTAAATATTTTAGATGGTCGCCAGGTTGGATTTTTATTTATGTACTAATAAATGAAAATTATTGTGTACGTGTGGTATTCAAACAACAATCACATGATTAGGACACAAGAAGTAAATAAGAGATTTTAAAATTTCGCACAGCTGCCATCTTGTGGTTATGAAAACAATTGAAATAAATTAGATGCCAGTGGATTAACATTTGTATAAGCATTTAACGTGGAAAGTTTCACTGCACTCGGATGGTAAAATCTAGTGAAACGGTTATTTAAATATTTATAGATTTGCGTCACCGCCATGTTGGATTTGTGCTCACCGGGTTACTAAAAGTCCTATAGGTGAACTTATGTTCATACCCTCTATGAACATAAAAAATATCAGTTTGAATGCTGTAAAAGATTCGTAGATATTGAGAACCGTCAACATATTTCGGATGCTCGCCATTTTGGATTGTTATATGTATAGGCCATAGAGTTATGTACCATTAAAGAAAAAATATTGCGTAGCTTCATTATTCAAACTTTCACTTCGATCGCATGATTACGACACATGAAATAAAAACTTAATTTAAAAATTTCGCCCAGCCGCCATCTTGAGGTAATGTAAACATTTGCACTCAATCAGATGCCAGTGCATTACACTATGTATAATCATTTACTGCACCACATTTCACTGCGCTCAGATTGTTAAATCACGAGAAAAGATTATTAAAATGTTTCAACTTCGCTTGGCCGCCATGTTCGTTTTGTACATTACAGGATTTTGAATGTTACATAGATAAACTTGCAGCAGATCCCTTTATCACCGTACAAAATGTCAGGGTGATATCTGTAATAGTTTCGGAGATATAGAATACTAGTGAAATATTTCGCACAGCCGCCATTTTGAGGTTATGTACACAATTGAACTAAATTAGACGCCAGTGCATTACAATGTGTATAAGCATTTGCTGTACCAAGTTTCATTATGTTTAGATATTTAAATCGCGAGAAAAGTCTATTTAAAAGTCTCAACTTCGCTTGGCCGCCATGTTGGTTTTGTAGTTACCAGGTTTTTAGCCTATTTTCAATTTTGAAAAAATAGGCTTATGAGATCACCTTTTGTCCGTGTGTGTGTGTGTGTGTGTGTGTGTGTCCTAATAACTTCTAAATGGCTGGAGCGATTTCAATGAAACTCGGTGAGTTCATACCTCTATTCCGGAAAACCCCGACCGTGCCCTTTAAATTTTGTTACGTCTCATCAATCCAACATGGCTGCTGTGCGAAATATTTCACCAGCATTCAATATCTCCGAAACTATCCCGATATCACCCTGGATTTTTTTACGGTGATAAAGGGAATTACTAGAAGTTCACTAATGTGACTTTTGAAAAACTGGTAACTACAAAACCAACATGGCGGCCACGCGAATTTGCGACATTTAAATAGATGTTTCTCGCGATTTAACCAACCAATCGCAATAAAACTTGGTACAGTATATGTTTATACAAATTGTAATGCACCGACATTTAACTACGTTCAATTGTTTACATAACCACAAGATGGCGGATGTGCGAAATATTTCACCAGCATTCTATATCTCTGAACTATTAGCGGTATCACCCTGAAATTCTGTACGGAGATAAAGGGAACTACTGTAAGTTCATCAATAAGACTTTCAAAAACCGGTTAACTACAAAACGAAAATGGCGACCAAGCAAATTTGAAAATTTTAAAAAGACCTTTCTCGCGATTTAATGTTCCAAACGCAATGAAATCTGGTACAGGCAATGTTTATACACATTGTAATGCACCGGTATCTAATTAAGTTCAATTGCTTACATAACCTCAAGATGGCGGCTGTGCGAATTTTAAAATTAAGTTTTTATTTCTTGTGTCGTAGTCATGCGATCGATGTGAAAGTTTGAATAATGAACCTACGCAATAATTTTCCTTTAATGGTACATGATTCTATGGCCTATACATTTAACAATCCAACATGGCGACCATACGAAATATTTAGACGGTTCTGAATATCAACGAATCTATTATAGCAATCAAACTGATTTTTTTAAATGTTCATAGGGGCTATGAACTCAAGTTCACCTATAGGACTTTAAATAACCTGGTGATCACAAATCCAACATGGCGGCGACGCGAATTAAAATATTCACATGGACTTTTCTCGCAATTTAACCAGCCGAGTGCAGTGAAACTTGGTACAATAAATCCTTATACGAATGTTAATCCACTGGCATCTAATTTATTTCAATTGTTTCCATGACCACAAGATGGCAGCTGAGCGAAATTTTAAAATCTCCTTGTTACTTCTTGTGTCCTAATCATGCGATTGAAGTTTGATTGCTACACGTACACAATAATCTTCATGTAACAGTACATAACTGTAGGACCTACACATATAAAATCCAACATGGCGACCATCCGAAATATTTAGTCGGTTCTCAATATCTACGAATCTATTACAGCAATCAAACTGAAATTTTTTATGTTGATATTGGCAATTAACATAAGTAGGATATATGAAAATAGGGTGTATAGTTCTTCACGGAACTACTTGTTGAATGTCTCTTAGGTGAACTTCTAGTAGTGCCCTTTATCACCGTACAAATTTTCAGGGTGATATCGGTAATAGTTTCGGAGATACTGAATGCTGGAGAAATATTTCGCACAGCCGCCATGTTGGATTGGTGAGAGACTATCAAATTTGAAGGGCACGGTCGGCCTGACTTGTGCTATGATCTTGCCGAATTTCATTGAAATCGCTCCAGCCGTTCAAATGTTATTAGGGGGACACACACACACGGATCACACACCCACACACAGACAGACACACGGACAAAAGGTGATCTCATAAGCCTTTTTTTTTCATAAAATGAAAATAGGCTAAAAAATCGGCTAAAAAATGAAATTAATCGATTAGCAATACCATGCCTACACAGAACGTGGCATTTCACCATTGGGAATTTATGGGGATTAACCGGAGATGGGTTCTGGTCCACTCTGATAAGAGGCAAGCACCTTGATCGCAACTCCTTCACCCTCCCTCCTGAAAATAATGACTGCGTCAGGATTTGATCTCACTAACTTGGACACAGACGACGAGACCTGTACTAGTAACAATATTCTGAAGATTAGTTGATTTATGGTAGTTTATCCTCACAATTGACAACTAAGAGGTCGAGCGTGTTCGACACTTAAAGTACCTTGGGTGCAATCTGAATGAGCAAAGGTAACTCAGTCAAGAGATCAAAGCAAGATTCGAGCACGCGAGAACGCCTTTCATTAAAATAGAAAAGATCCTCAGTAACCGCAGTCAGGGGATATGCATTTCCCTTGCTATTGTATGGAATAGAAGGGTGGACTCTAACGCAGCCCTGTGCAAGAAGCCTTCGAAATGTGGGTATATCGGCGGATGTTACGTATCTCGTGGACCGGAAGAATAAGGTATACTGAGGTGATGGGAAGATTAAACAAGAAGACTGAAGTGCTCCTTTCCTTCAATAAGCGGAAACTCGTTATTTCGGACACGTGATGCGGAATACAGGATCCCACAGTTGTTGATTCAGGGGAAGATATCAGTGCGACGGATACCTGGCCGAAGGGGAATCTCGTGGCTGAAGAATCTGAGGGACTGGTTTGAAATGAACACCATGACCTTACTCCGTGTGGCAGGCTCGAAGAAAAGAATAGCCACGATGATCGCCAAACTTCGATAGAAGACGGCACAGCAAGAAGAAGAATCCTTGAAATCGATTTTTAATATTTAAGCTATTTTGAAACCAGAGAGATGTTAAGTGAGTATGGTATAGACAAGCCTCCGCTAATCCAGGTTCGAACCCATAGCCTGCTATGGTAGATGTGGAGAAAGTGGAAAGAAGACGATAGAGTGCAGAGTATTTGAAGATGAAAGGAGCGGATGTTGTGATGACCGCCACATGGCTACGCTCCTACCGTGAAATGACTTCCTTGTTCCATCAAGCGCACCAGTATAACGTTGCCTCAAGAGGGGCGAGTCCCTTATCGAACGTGTTACTTTTATTTGCATTCCGTGCAGCAGGCCAGGAGACCCTCACGGTGAAAACCTTCGTTATAATAATAATAATAATAATAATAATAATGTCTACCCCTTATTATTCCCGTTTTTCCTACGGGGTCGGGGATGAGATGCGATGGAAATCTTTGTGGCGGATGATTTTTACGGCTAGATGCCCTTCCTGACACCAACCTCATGAGAGGAGTTAATGAGAGATGAAATGAATGATGGTGAATGAAACTGGGCAAGGATGTGGAAGGAAGCGGCCGTGGCCTGTCAGAAGGTACCGTCCCAGCATTTGCCTGGAGTTGAAAATGGGGAAACCACGGAAAACCATTTCAAGGACGGACGACGGTGGGGCTCGAACCCACGCGTCTACCGAGTCAGCAGAGAGCTTGGCCCCATGACCTAACGCAGCGCTTTAGCGAGCGCAGCCACTACTGTCGGTAATAATAATAATAATAATAATAATAATAATAATAATAATAATCCAGGTTAAAAAGAACGGACTTGTCAGGAAGTAATGTTCACCCCCAGGCTGACCATGAACAAAATGATGAAAAATGAAAATCCACAGCCTGCTTCCAGTCGACCGACTGGGTCAGGGAATGGAATGAATGAAGGCCGCATCTAGCGGCGAGGATATGAACTCTGCCGGCTGCCGAAGACTGTCGCACTCCCCTGGGGCAATGATTAAATGAATGACAGATGAAATGAAATGATAGTGGAGAGTGTTGCTGGAATGAAATTGTGACAGGGAAAACCGGAGCATCCGGAGAAAAACCTGTCTGCCTCCACTTTGTCCAGCACAAATCTCACATGGAGTGACCGGGATTTGAACCACGGACCCAGCGGTGAGAGGCCAGCGTGCTGCCGCCTAAGCCACGGAATATTATTATTATTATTATTATTATTTTCTTCCAAGCCCTTGACGTGCTTATTTATGGTCTTCTTTGAATCCACACTTCATGTAACCATACCACGTCAATTGCTACCAACCATTCCAAGTTGACGAATATCTCATTATGATTAGCTTTTATCTGCGACGACACAACCACATCGCTCCATTTCCCTTTGACGCTACGCCACTGTAAAGATCTCTGTTCATGGTCAGCCTGCGGCGAACATTACTTCCTGACAAGTCCATGCTTTTTAACCTGGATTTACTTCTCTGGTCATTTCCTTCCCTCCAGCAGGCTCTCAGACGCACAAAGATAATGTTTGCGTGGAGCGACCCCCCAGTGTAAAAGTCGTTTGTGTTGATTGGTGGTTCACATAACGACACATTAAATCCCAAGAAGGCCATCAGAGGGCACTGCCGTCAGCAGCACTCCCAGATAAACGCAGATGGCAAATGGAACTCGCTGTCCAGAGGTTAGGTCCATTTTCTGATAGCGACACGTGCTAGCAAATATGAACCAAACTTGTCCCAGAGAGAAAAGAAAACCGCGAACGTTCACAGTATCGTACTAGTAGCAGTCAGTGGCGTAACTACGGGAGGTGATCCGGGGGACCAATCCCTTCCTCAGAGCCAAAATTATAAAAATACCTAACTTGATTAAATGCTTATTTTAAATAGCAATGGATTGGGTTATGTATGTTCTTACTTACTAATTCGAGAACAATTCGATTTACCCGTGTAAAACGAGAGTTTAGTGCTTTTCAGTCGGTCAACACGAATGTACCCGAAAGAGCTGGGTTATGCCCTAATCCTGAAATAAATTACATGCGATTAATACATACACTAGGATGACCAGTTTCGATCGTCAAGCGATCATCATCAGATCCATTATTTGTAAAACGTTTAGTGTTGCATAAACCTAACCCTTGCTTAAGTAAAGCTGTTCATTTTCGAGCTTTGTTACATTGATAGGTGCAAATAAAACGCATCATTGATTATGTCTCATTTTGCCCAAGCATTCTCCCCATCCCACATAAAGCAAAAACAGAAAATCCAAAACGAAATATAAAATAAACAGAAAGAAAAAAAAGGAAAATTAAAACAAAAGCAATAGCAAAAAAACAACAAACACGAAACCAAAAAACTCTAAACAAAAACAAAAGATCACAACGAAAGCAAAAACAATACAAAAACACGAAGCAAAATTCCAAAATCAAAGGTAAAAGCCAAAGCAGAAAAAAAACAGAAAATCGAAAACAAAAACAAAAAAATAAAAAGCAAAAGTAAAAGCAAAATAGAAACAAAGGCACTAAGCAAAAATCAAAAACAAAAGTACAAAGCAGATACAACACGAAACTAAAGCACAAGTCAAAAACAAAACAGAAGCACAAAGCAAAAACAAAACAAAGCACAAAGCAAAATCAAAGTAAAAGTACAAAACAAAAACAACACAAAACAAAAGCACAAAGCTAATACAAAGCAAAACAAATGCACAAAGCAAAAACAAAGCAAAAGTACAAAGCAAAAATCAAAAACAAAAATACAAAAGCACAAAGCAAACATCAAAACATAAGTACAAAGTAAAAACAAAACAAAAGCACAAAGCAAAAACCAAACAAAAGCACAAAGCAAAAATCAAATACAAAAGCACAAAGCAAAAACAAAACAAAAACACAAAGCATAAATCATTCACAAAAAAATCAAAAACAATAGCGAAAACAAACACAAAATCAGAACAAAAACACAACAAAAAATCGACACAAAACAAAACTTAACAGAAAACAAAACAGAATAAAACAATAGTTCGGTCCTATGAAGGCTCTTCATAGCTTACTAGTTCATCCCCTCCAGAAGCAAATCCTCCAGGGCGGTTAACTACTTGTTTTCTCGTCTAATGTAATTGGACATAATTTGTGTTGACCGACTGAAAAGTCTTCTTTAATAGAACGAGGTAACACTGAATAATGGCTTCTAATACTTCAACATCAGTACTAAGGACTTAAAATAAGGATCTATTCCGATATTTGCTTGGAGGAAGTGTGGGAAAACCTGGGTAAAAGCAAGTAATTCCGTGAAGAACTAAACAGCCTATTTTCATATATCCTACTTATCGTATGTTAATTGCTTCTATCAACATATAAAATTTGAGTTTGATTGCTGCAATAGATTCGTAGATATTGAGAACAGTCAATATTGGTCGCCATGTTGGACTTTTATATATGTAGACCATAGAGTTATGTACTATTACAGTACATGAAGATTATTTTGTAGGTGTATTATTCAAACTTCAATCGCATTATTAGGAGACAAGAAACTAAAACTAGATTTTAAAGTTTCGCACAGCCGCCATCTTGTGATTATGAAAACAATTGAAATAAATTAGATGTCGTGTGGATTATAATTTGTATCAGAACTTACAGTACCAAGTTACACTACGCTCGGGTGGTTAAATCGCGGGAAACGTCCATTTAAATACTTAAATTTCGTGTCACCGCCATGTTGGATTTGTGCTCACCAGGTTATTGAAAGTTCCATAGATGAACTTTTGTTCATAGCCTCTATCAACAAACAAAATTTCAGTTTGATTGTTGTCATAGATTAGTAGATACCTAGAACCGTCTAAATATCTCGGATGGTCGCCAAGTTGGATTTTTATATAACTTATGTAGGCCAGAAAGTTATGTACTATTAGATGACGATTATTGCGTAGATTTATCGTATGATTTTGGCACAAGAAATAAAAACTAATTTAAAAATTTTGTACAGCCGCCATCTTGAGGTAAAGTAAACAATTGAACTAAATTAGATGTCAGTGCATTACAACATGTATAAACATTTGCTTTACCATGTTTCAAAGCGCTCGGATGGTTAAATCGCGAGAAAAGTCTATTAAAATGTTTCAACTTCGTTAGGCCGTCATGTTCTTTTGGTACTTAACAGGTTTTTGTTAGTTACATATGTGAACGTCTAGTAGTGCCTGTTTAGGAACAAGTACTGATACTGCGACAGGCCTCGCCTTGCCGTTGTAGTGAGTCCCGTTATTTCCACTGGTCGTGAGGGGTGTGCTTGCTACCTGCCTCACCCCGCTCCCCAAGTACCGTACATTCTTTCGCCAGTGCCACAATTGTGCTCAAGCAAGTCACCACGGGGTGAAAGTGCTGCAGACCTGCTGCTATGCAATCTCGGAAAATTATATCGAACGAGTGGCAGTGTATTACTGGTATCAACATGTATAGTATATAACTGTGTAATATAGGCTAATATAATTACTTAAATGTTCCACAGAAGTCCAGTGATTTGAAATCCCAGCACTATAAATTACAGTCCACCAGAGTATATCCTTCACATTTATTATCAAACTCTCTTCAGTACCCTTTATGACCGTACAAAATTTCAGGGTGATATCAGTAATGCCGGTGAAATATTTCGCACAGTCGCCGTGTTGGATTGGTGAGACGCAATAAAATCTGATGAGCACAGTCGGGGTCGAACGAAATAGTACTATGTCCTTACCGATTTTCATTGAAATCGCTGTAGCCGTTTGGATTTTATTAGGTTACAGAAGAAGATTACCTGCCTGGAAATAACCGTATTGTTTGTGATACAAGATGGCATGGTTGTATAATACAGTGGTCCTCCTCGTTGGACCAGTTCCTAGGTCTTCCTCATGTCCTGCAGCCTTGGGCTCTACCGTCCCGTGAAGGTGAAAGTGTAATAACCCTATCTGCAGCTCCAATTAAGACTTTCTACTGTCAACAGAGTCTTCACATTGATACGTGAAAGTGCACAGGTCTCATCGCGTGCGCTGTCCTGGGGCAGTGTTCATCAATTCGCATCCCAACAGGTGTCTGTTGCGCGTTATGAAACAATACTTTCCCAAGGAGTAGATTTATAAAACTGGAATAGAGGCATTATATATCTTTTCTCCCTATTATTAGCCAAGAGATTGCTTTGATTCTCAAAAAGTACCGCAATAGGGGATTTGGATAGAGTTATTAGTTATTGTTGTTTAACAGGCAGCACTACGAGGTTATCTGCCCCTCTTAACACAGATTAAAGTATACAAGTTTGGAATGAAATTTAAAATTTAGAGGTGGACATCTAAATTTGAAAAGACCGAAAAGTAATAAACAAAAAATTAAATGAAACTAATAATTATAAAATAAACAAAAATTACGGGAAAACAAAAATTCAGCATTCAAAAAAGAACTTGTTTTTGAGTCAATGTACACTGGAAAATTAAAATTATTGGCCCTAACCCACTCTCACTTATAACGCGGATGATGAGATCAGCATCCACCACAGTTTGGATAGAAACCCAACGGCAAGATGAGGAGTAAGGTAGTTTGTGATGGCTTTATTCACTGAGCTAAAGCAAAGGATGTTTGTTATTGGTTCATTTTTCATGCTTTTTCATAATAGTAATAATAATGTTATTGATTTACGTTTCTTTCAATTACTGCAGCTTTTAGGGGCGCCAGGGTGCTGGAATTTTGCACCAAAGGGGATCTTTAACGTCCCTCAAATGTCAACTGACTGCGCCGGGATTCGATCAGACTATGTTGGGGTCAGCAGGTGAGAACGTTGCCGCTGAACCACGCAGCCAATCTGACTTGCGTTTTCATTTTTTAATCAAGTATGCAACATTTTAATGCAGGAAGCTCATATTCAGTGGTCCTCGATTTTACGTTTTCCCGCATTTCGTGAATATTTATTAAAATCCCAGCAGCACGAAGGGAATGTTATTGTTGTTGTTATTTAATTATTATTACTATCATGTGTGAAACATGTCTGATATATATCTTTTAAAATATAACGTATTTTATAAGTTATCAATTAATCAATACGACAATTATATCAAACATGTTCTTACATGATAAATGTTATTGCTATTTATATATGTCTGATAACCTGTGCCATTGTGATGGCTGTACTAGTACATGTATTTGTAATTTGGGATGGGATGTGGGTAAATGGCAGCCATGGCCTTAATTGACGTACCATCCCAACATTCGCCTCGAGTAGAAGCCACGCAAAGCCACGGGTTCCTGAGGTGGAAATCGAACCCATCTCTCCTCAGTCCTATCACTCAAGACCGAATATATCTCGCTCCAGATCTCAGACTAGAATTTAATTTCCTGGCAGAGCTGATAATCGAATCCGGACCTCCACGGTGACACTTAGAGTGCACTGCCAGCCTATCCCGCAAACGATGAAAATGAAAATCCACAGCCTGCTTCCAGTCAACTGACAGGGTCAGGGATGGAATGAATGAAGCCCCCATCTAGCGGCGAGGATATGAACTGTGCCGTGCTGTGCCTGTCGCACTCCCCAGATTAAATGAATGACATGAAATGAAGGTGTCCGGACATAACGTACCACGGACAAAACATACCACTTGATTTTCGAGGACATAACATACCACCTAGATCGTTATCTACCTAAGGACGGTTTTCCCGTAATCCCCAAATATTTACGCTAGGACATAACGTACCACTTGACGTCAGACAGGCATTCCAGTTACAGGTTCATTACCACATAAACATCAGTGATGATCACACTGTGTGGCTTTAAACATTTTGGTATTGTAACATGGAGTTGTGTACAACGAATAAGGGTGGTTTATGTGCGCACTTCGACGGATACGCATACAGGAAGGAACAGGTGAAGGACGATACTGGGTGTTCATAAAATCAAGAGGAGATAAAGTGATTAGTGGCCCATCAAACAGTCATGTGTGTGGAGTTCCGAACGATGCACAGCTAGAAGTAAAGAAAGGGACCAATTGGCGATTTACCAGTCCAAAGCCTGGATAAAGTGTGATGGGAATCCAAAAACTTATCATACTTTATGTTTTGTTATTGTCCACGTATTTATTACCAGGATTAATTGAGTAAAACCGAGCAAGTGGCCGTGCGGTTAGGGTTTCATGCACCCTAAATACTTCCACTCTTTCAAGTTGTACGTTATGTCCTGTCCTAAATATTTTAAAGTCATTAGCAGGTAATAAGCCGGCCAAGTGGTACGTTAAGTCCGGTGGTACGTTATGTCCTATAACCGAAATGAAATGATAGTGGAGAGTGTTGCTGGAATGAAAGTTTGAAAAGGAAAACCGGAGTATCCGGAGAAAAACCTGTCTGCCTCCGCTTTGTCCAGCACAAATCGCACATGGAGTGATCGGGATTTAAACCACGGACCCGAGTTGTGAGAGGCCGGCGTGCTCCCGCCTAAGCCACGGACGATCTTATCGCAAACGACACAGAAAACTACTATATTTCCCTCCTATTAGGCTGTAGTCACATTGAGGGGAAAATAATAGTGTTTAGTTTGCGGGATATGCTTGCAGTGAATTAGTACCATACGGGATGCAAGCAGAAAAATATCGACCTTCCTGATAGCACCACTAGTTGGGCTCCATAAAACACTACTAACTTATTAGGGGCAGCTGTTGCACCCGGTATACACCCAAGCATACGGGGCTAAATAACAGCGATGTCCAAGCCCTCAAATGAAGCAACAAAGTTGTTGGCAGTGATGCAACCAAATGACAAACAAGAAGTTCCGTTACGAACTAAAGAGCATACTTTTCTTAAAATTTAAGATTCATGCCAATGACTAATCTATATGGACCTATCTAGAATAATGACGAAATTAAGTTGGTAATATCAAAATTTCTAATTAGTTCGAAATATAGCTGGCATAATGTAGCCTAATAGAGCACTACAGTTGGCAGCCCTGGTGACTGAATATATTCTTAGTTCCATCCCTTAAGCTACAGTATACAAAATTTGGTTGAAGTCCAATGGATAGCATGGACGTTACATACAGTTAGACATTGGATCCATCAGTGCACGTAAAATCATGTTGGCAACAATGTCATGCATGTGTTGGTCAGAAATAATCTGAAATATTATGATCTCTTGTCGTGCCAATTTTGGATGAAATCCATTTGCTAGTATAGAAGTTACTGGTATTTTAAAATTGGACCTATCAGCAGGCTTAGAATCATGTTGCCAGCACTGACATATATTAGTTACTCCAAATTAATCTAGAATGTCAGATACTATACGTGCGCAAAGTTTAGGGCTGTTGGCTTGCATACTTTCTGATATATTGATATTAGGGTAAAAAATATCAACAGCATTTATTAACAGTTGGCAGCCCTGATTGCTCTTAAGAATACGCATAGTCATATCTGTTATGGTACACATAGCACATACGAAATTTGGTTGAAATCAAATTGGTAGTATAGAAGTTACATGTATTTAAAAATTGGTCCTATCAGCAGGCTTAGAATCATGTTGGTAGCACTGACATACATTAGTTGCTCCAAATTATTCTAGAATGTCAGGCACTATATGTGTGCTAAGTTTAAAGCTGTTGGTTCGCATACTTTCTGATACATTGGTATTTGGATGAAAAATAGAGAAAGCATTTATTGATAGTTGGCAGCCCTGGTGGCTCTTAAGAATACGTTCAGTCATATATGTTTATGTACATATAGTACATACGAAATTTGGTTGAAATCCAATTGATAGCGTAGGAGTTATATGCATTTAAAAATTGGACCTATCAGTAGGCTTAGAATCATTTTGGCAACACTGTCATCTATGGCCTCCTGAAAATTAAACTGAAGTATTATTATCTATATGTGTGCCAATTTTGGAATAGTTTCCATGTATACATTCCATGATATCCAACATGGAGCTCAAATTTCAATTGCAATTTATCAGCAGTTGGTAGCACTGACATCATTTTCAAATATGACATTTAGATGTTCCGGTATGGGTCTTTACTCATACCAAATTTGGTTTCGATTGCTGCAGCCTTTTAGGAGTTGATAGGGGGGACACAGACAGACAGACAGAAGGACAGACAGACAGACATACAGAAGGACAGACAGACAATCTCGGATCGATCTCATAAGGCTACTTTTTCCTCATTTTTGCAAAATGTAAAAAGTAGGCTAAAAATATTCATCGCTCAATTGCTGCTCGATTGAAACCCGGGACAATCACCCGTCGAGGATTACAGTGATATATCTGTGGAAACCGGGACTAGAGGCTCTAACGAATGCTCATCCTGTGCTGGCAACACAAACAAATTGCTCAGAGAATCTCTGGCCAGTCGCAAATCTCGGCTGAAGGCTGTGGTTTGTGGTGTGCGGCCAAAGGGGATGCTGCTGTGATCTAGCACTGCGGAATGGAGAGCTCGGAGCAACAGCCTTCCTATAGTCAACACAGGGTGTCACCGGCTGGCGGTATAGTCACTAGTCACCTTCGGTAGTCTCGGAGTACGTATTGTCACTCCAGATTACAGGTCCTGGGTTCGATTCCCGACTCTGACGAGAAATTTGGTTGGTTGGTTCCTTAGTTTAGGGGCTGCGACAACGCGGTCATGTAGCCTCGTGTACTTTGGGTGTGTGTAGAATCTGTCTGAAAACCGGTGTTAATTGTGATGACTGTATTAGTGTGTGATATCAGTTATTAATTCAAGCAAGAACTGCAGACGATTATTTCAAGTATTTCCTACTTTCGCCACCAAATGCTACCGTCCATGATACCTAGCTGTGAACTTGGCTACTACTAGATGCCATCGCAACCAGCGCCCAGGTACGAACGTTTGAACTTAAGAGCATTAATCAAACCCAACCTACAAATTTTGGCTTCGCACAAGTGTAGTTAATGGAAGGTTCTTTTACATGCCATACTATGACATGGGACCGCCGGGTTTACTTCTCTTACAAAGGAAGGCATACTGAGGGTTTTTTAACGCTCTTAAAAAATCCGACGACTTCGGCCGGGTTTGAACCCGCAATCTTGGGCATAGAAGCTCAGCATGCTCCAACTACGCCTAGAAATGTAATCTTGGTCTGAAGGTTGGGATATCGTATGGTAAAGTACGGACTGTAAGACTTCAAGATCAAGCTAACCACTCTGGGAAGACAGATTTCCAGACACGTTTTTGTGGTTGAGGAACAGCAACAGCAGTCACTCGTCGTCCGCCGTGTTGTCGACATCGTGTGTCAATGCTTAAAATATGTGCATGCAATCGTCTTGAGTTCGACGCAGTCACGTGAGGGGAGTCTCCTCTAGCCCACCGTCTCCCCACGTACCACGGCCTTGAAGCTTCACCACTACCATCCGTACTCTACACTCAGACTCAAGACGCAAAACTGAGAAGTGATGGGTTCGATTGCCACCTCAACCATCCTAAAAGTAGCTTTCCGTAGTTTTTCACTTCTTCTCCAGGCAAATGCCGGGATGGCTCCTAACTTATTGCCATGGCCGCCTTACAAAACCTAGCCTCGCTTACAAATACACCCACTACTGCGGCTATCAAAATGACATAGGTTACCAGATAGAGTCCACAGACCCCCAAATACACGGGTTTATATGGCCGCAATGCAGTAAGTGAAGCCTGCAAATGAATCGACAAATAACATTATTTGCTACCATCCCTGAGTTCTTGGATTCGATCCACGGCTCCGCTCATAATAAGATATCTATTTCTGGTTTGAGGGCGGGAACAAGGTAGACTGAGAATACCAGTCCTGCCGTAAGTTTTGACCCTCCCCCCCATAAGGACCATAAGAGCAAATAGGTTGTCAGCGGTACGTGAATGGCTGTCACCGGCAAATCCTTTTCACAGACGAAAACACTTTCACCGTGCAAGAAAAATATAACCGCCAAAATGATAAAGTTACGGCCGGAGCTCTCAAGAAGCGAGTGCAAAGGTTCCAAAGGTGAAAAGAGGGCACCACCCAGCTTCAGTGATGGTTTGGTGGGGAGTGACTTTTGCGGTCAATATCCAGCTGCATTTTTGTGAATAGAGGGTAAACACGCGAGCAGCAAACTAACAAATGGACATTTTGGCTAAGGTAGTAAAGCCCTTAAATGATGCCTTGTTTGCAGGAAAGCAGTTGATATTTCTGCAAGATTCGGCACCCGCATACAAAGCAAAGACTACACAGGCCTGGCTGAGAACGAACGTGCCTGACTAGATCGCCAGTGAAGGTTGGCCCTCTGGCAGTCCAGATCTCAATCCTATGGATTATTGTTTATAGAATGTTTTAGAGTAGAAATATTGATGCCCTGAAAGCCGATTTGGTGAAGGCAGCAGCTTCAATACCTCTGGAAGTCGTGCGTACAGCAATAGTTCAGTAGCCCGACAGATTGAAAAAGGGTGCAAAGGCAAAGGGTGGACATTTTGAGTAATTTGTGTAGTTCATGTATTCATTACTCTTTCATGATTATATAGCATAACTTTAATTGCATTTCTTTCTTTCACTCTTTCCCCTAGGAGCCTTTCTATTAGGGACAGAACTTATGACAAGTCTAGTTATATGGATTCGGTTCTCACCTCCATCTTAGAAGTGGTTGCCACTATGGCTGCACATATACTGTATATCAAATATTCGATTAATTCGACTATTCTTAACATTTGCCAATAAAAATGCGAATTAATTATTCGAGTAATTGAATGTTCGAAGAATTTTAATGTTCGAACAAATGCGGATGTTCAAATCATTTGAACATTCGAAGTAGTCGAGTATTTCGAATAGTCGATTATCAAAATAAATCGAACAGTACAAATATTTAAATATTCCAGGATGATAAGTATCCAAAAATGACAGCAATTTGTGTACAGAAACATGTCCAGTGGATTTAAGCAGGGGCTAATGGGAGTTAACCCCTTCCCCATTCTGTCTGTAGATCTTCATTAATAATCCAGCTACCCGCCCCGGCTTCGCCCAGTATCTTAAAGTGTTTACCCTGCGGAAGCTTAAAAGGCGCACGGACGGCAGGTTTCAGACGCAATTCAGAAAAGCCGAGGTGAACAGCGAAACTCCAAACACATAATTATACTCTTCTCTGAAGTCTTAACTCGACACGGCTTGATAGTTTGATGCTAGTCGAAGCTCGTGGCTCGCTCGCTTGCTCGTAAACTCACTCCCAAGCTAGTAATTTAAATTTCCACTGAATGAAGGTTGTTGGAAGAAATGAAAACGTAAAAGCGATGTATTTCTTCGACTCGATTCACTGGATCCATTACTGCTCGGCTTCCTTTGATCATAAATAAACACTTTTCTACAGAAACCTCCTTGAGAAATCGTTTACAGTATGGTGACAACCCCATCACTATCCATCCACTGTTTCGAGATTTCCCATTACATCCAAGAACCGGGGACTTTGTGTTATACTATGTAGAGATATCATTCAAAACAAGCATCACTTGCTGTATCTTTCTATCTTTCTTTCTTTACAATTATTGACGGAATAGTCGGGTTATTTCACTAATTTGAATAATCGAACTATTCTGTGTTCGAATCAAAAATATTCTTATTCGAAATTATTCTAACAATTCGAATGATTCGATGTTCGATTATGAGCAGCCGAATTTCCCACTTTTACTCCTGGAAAATACTCGGGATGGTTCAAAATTATGGCCACGACCGCCTCCTTACAAATACCACCTACAATCTCTATAGACTATAGTATCAAACAAAGTTCCCGATTCTCGGATGTAACGGGTAATCTTGAGAATCACTTGATGGATTTTGATGCGGTTTTCACCATTCTGTGAGGATTTCCCGAGGAAGTTTTTTATAGAAAAACATTAATTTATGACCAGAGAAGAGTATGTGTTTGGAGTTTCGCTATTCACCTCGGCTTTTCTGAATTGCGTCTGGGACCTGCCGTCCGTGCGTCTTTTAAGATTACGCTGGGTAAACCGTTAAAGATACTGGGCGAAGCCGTGGTGGGGGATGCTAGTTACAAATAAACACACACGTTCAGCACGTACATATAATTCAATGCTGCAAGTTATTAAACAAATCCAGCACACACTCATGTACTTGAGGCAAGATAATCCAAGCCCCTAAAATAAATGAAAAAACATCTATAATGAAAAGAAACTGTATCCATAGAGGAGACATATTTCAATGCCGAGAATTCACAAGTATCGAACTCGTTAAATTAATGTACGCAATCGATACATTTGATGTCCCGATCGCTCGAAGAGTTGGACACGCCTGCCGAAGCGAACGTGATTTCCTCCCATTTAAACGTTATCGAACAACATTGGTTAGGGAACGGCATGCATGGTCAGCCATGGATATGACGTCATCGTGATACTTTCTCCGGAAAAGTGCATTAGCTTCACTGAGGCAGCAACATGCAAAGTATGACCGCAGGTTGTCCCATTGAATAACACAGTGTCATTACAACTGACAGTTTTCGTTCACTGTCACTGGTGTAGAGAAATGAGGAAGTAGCTGGGCTTCTTCCCCGCTGCAATGTGTCACTCGATTCCGTCATTTAGACACAATACACCAACTGGCATGTGCAGTTATCGGCAGCTAACTCTGCACTTCCCCATCCTACTTCCCCGATATACTACTGCAGCGTAAAACATTTGCCACGCTGAGTCTGATTGCGAGAACCTACTGTCACGTGCGTCAATGTTCTCAGTAGGGAAGTATTCGGCACGCTCCCCGCACCACTCTACATCCCTCTCTACTACTAAGCTCTCAAGGTCAAGTGCACTGCAATGCGCCGGTATCTGTAAAACACCTCTTCAGTTGGTCGAAACGAGTCAACCCAAAGTGATTGGGTGCGAAGAAACAATTAAATTCCTAGTGGATGAAAAAAACATGAATTATTTATACAATTGATAAAGCATTTGTCATTTTCACCTGTCGAACGAAACTGGTCATCTAATTAACACCTCATTTGTATTAGAAGTGTTATACTGCATCGGTTCCCAAAGTGGGGTCCGTGGACCCCCAGGAGGTCCCCGATAAGGTTTCAGAAGGTAATTTTAATTAGGATGAGAATAATTTAATATTCTCCCATTTTTTACTGTATGTTGAGAAATGCTATTTTAAATACAGTGAACCATCAGGCTTCACTAATTCGGAATTCCGATAATTCGGACAGGTTTTCATCGCCGCAGTACTGCGCCAAACTTCATTCGCACCAAGGCCATCTATTGTAAAATGTCGATCGCATCCCCTTTCCTTCCCGTTCACTCCACTCGCGGCCAATAAGTACCGTATGTATATTTATTGGTCACAATCACGCATCAAAGACAGTGCCTGATCAGTTCGCTTTTTGAAGCCCACATAACGAGTTGCTGTTACATTGTGTTAAATTCTATCTCTATGATTGCTTATGTACTGCTTGGGTCCAAGCTTCGTGAATCTGAAAGGAATGTGGATCGGGAACTATGAGGAGTGAAGGTCCGTGCGTACTAACAGAACCAAATACATTGGTCGGTGACTCACTCACCCATTCACAACACAACAGTGGTTTGTGCAACGGCCCTATGTTAGCAGTATTGGAATAGACAGGAATTCCAGATAACTCAGCGGGCTGTTGACAGGCCATTCTCTTCCCGCCTGCCACTTCACCTCACCCCGCAAGTTCACAGAGCTTCGACCCGATCAGTACTCTATATAGAGATACCTACAGCCTTTGAATATGTACTGTAACTCTAATTTAATACAGTATGTAGACCTACATATTAGCCTACTTTCGATTTTTGCAAAAAAAATGAATGTAGGCTTATGAGGTCTACAAAGGGCAAAAAATGGTGTGTCTGTGTGTGTGAGTGTGTGTACTCTGCATGTCTGTCGTCCCCCCACCCCATATCAATTCAAACACGGTGAATCCAAATTGAACGAAATTTGGTATAGAGGTAGTACTAGCAAAGGGAACTCAGTGTCATGTTTTATATTGCCGCCATCTTTACCAAAACGTAATGGCGGCCACTCAAATGGTCAAAACTCAAAATTAAATTACGACCAAACTAATCATTGGATCTATACCAAATTTGGTAACAACATACCTTCATATTGGACGCGTCTTGTGCCCAAAGGACAAGGTCATCAGCCGTAATATTTCAGTATGGCGGCCGTGTGAAATATGCAAACTTTATAATCCATAAAATGGGACCCATCTGCTCCGATTATCGAACCTAGAATCGTTTAAACTGTTCTACAGGGCATGGCCCGTTCGAATTAAAAGTTTATATTGTAGACAAATATTATAGTGCAGAAGTGCCTTTAAAGAACTGAGCCATCTCGGTTACAGACAAGATGGCAGCTGATATCTCATTCTGACCTATATTTCACTAATTTGAGCATGTTGCATGCAATACAGCCTACATATAGAAATAATATGAATTTTGTATGAAATCAACTTTGTTTGAAATATACTCCAGTGAAGAAATATTTTAGTCAAAGTCATTATTTGCTAAGACGTTGTATCTAATTCGATTGATAACATTGAACTTGGGAGGACATAATTAGGTCTGAGGTTACAGCGTTGGTCTCTCACTCGGCCGACTGGGGTTCTAATCCTAACAGAGTTGTACTTTTTTTGCTTGATATTTTTATATTTATTGTTTTTTGAGTACTGAGACGAATGCAATTGAGTGTTATGTTGTGCATTTTGCAATGGAAAATATGTATTTAATTTAAAAAAGTTGTCCAATGAATCTGCAGGAGTGACATCTACCAGCAACTAGTTTAACTACAGTATGCGGGAGCTATCCACTGCCTAATAGATGCGAGCTGCGCTCAATACCGACCAGTTAGTGAACCCATGCCAGCGGTGTTGTTGAAAATGGCCTCTTGTTGTCGATAGACCGCACTGCCAAGTATAGGCGCGATTAAAAATTAGGTGTGCAGTAGGTATATTAAATGTGTTTCTCCCAGTGATACGTTTAGACCAACGAAGTTTAGTTAGTTAGTTAGTTAGTTAGTTAGTTATTGTTGTTTTAAGGGGCGGAACTACGAGGTCATCTGCCCCTTAACGAAGTTTCAATTATTGTTAGTAGTCCGTGTTAATATTCTGAATTCCTACGTTGTTTGGAGTGTTTGCTGATGAAATTGCAAAATACTGGGGTAAATTATAAACTATGGTTTGAATGCCGCTGCTCAAATCCAGCGTGCTAATTTGCATTTCGAATAGGAAGAAAATAGGAGGTGATAAGGACAAAGAGTTATAACTCCTACATGTAGGAGAAAGTAGGCTATATGTTCTTTCCTGAAAACTTGTTTTGATGTTCATCTAGGTTTTCTTTAACAATTACATACATTGTATATTATATTCCTAATTATAGCTTCAGATAACTATGCATGTACTGTACAGTGCAATATTTTAGAAATTATTTCTACAATTTGGACTTTCTATACTTTGGACCAGACCTCTCATTTCATTTCAACTGCCATTCATTTAATCATTGCCCCAGGGGAGTGCCACAGGCTTCGGCAGCCGGCACAGTTCATATCCTCGCCGCTAGATGGGGGCTTCATCCATTCCCTGATCCGGTCGGTCGACTGGAAGCAGGCTGTGGATTTTCATTTCATTGAGAGTTTACTGTACTGTATATTCACTACTAATATTAAATTTTGTCATGTTTTTAATTCTAAAATTTTGTTTCAGAATACAAAATATTTAATAGGACGTTCCAGTACTTTATTGACTAACCGGTCCGTATTGTCAGCTGAACTGAGAAACTGCATTCTCCCACCTCACTCATAAGAAAGGTAACAAACTTGAAGATGAGAATGACTGAATACTAAAATTATCAGACATTAAACCAAACATCGCTGAGCGCAGCTTCACTGTTCACATTTAAGTATAAGTATGTTTGATGTAATTGTTCATGTTTGATCATTTTGATTATAAATATAACACATTTTTATTATTTAATAAATAATTAAATGAAATATAAATATTACTGGCCTGCTAGATCCCCCGACCTAAACCCGATAGAGAACTGGTGGAACACCGTGGCGGCCTAAAACAAGGAGGGCATGAAGCATCAACTTGTCAAGCTCTGGCGTACCATTGCCATTTATTTATTTATTTATTTATTTATTTATTTATTTATTTATTTATTTATTTATTTATTTATTTACGTAGCAAAGGGGCCAAGTTCTCTGTGGACTCGGTAGACATGGGTTCGAGCCCCACCGTCGACTGCCCTTGAAATAGTTTTCCGTGGTCTCCCCATTTCAACTCCAGGCAAATGCTGGGACGGTACCTTCTGACAGGTCACGGCCGCTTCCATCCACATCCTTGCCCAGTTTCATGCATCTTCATTCGTTTCATCTCTCATTAACTTCTCTCATGAGGTTGGCGTCAGGAAGGGCATCCGGCCGTAAAAATGTCCGCCACTTAGAATTTCATTGCAGCTTATCCCCGACTCCGTTGGAAACGGAAATAATAAGGGGTAGACATACAATTTATTTATTTATGTATGTATTTAATTATTTATTTACTTATGTATTTATTTATTTACTTATGTATTTTATTTATTTATTTATGTATGTATTTATTTATTTTATTTATTTATTTACTTATGCATTTATTTATTTATTTTATTTATTTATTTATTTATTTCCTTATGTATTTATTTATTTTATTTATTTACTTATGTATTTATTTATTTATTTATTTTAATTATTTATTTATTTACTTATGAATTTATTTATTGATTTATTTCCTTATGTATTTATTTATTTATGTTATGTATTTATTTACTTATGTTATTTATTTATTTACTTATGTATTTATTTATTTGTTTATGTTTTTTAATTTTTTTATTCTTTACATTCCGAAGGGAATCGGCGTTCACCAACCCCACGCTTCATGACTCTGGTCATGGATTTAACGGGTGGCGCCAGAAAGTTGTGTTTCGAGAGCCATCCCGTGACCTTAGGTGCGACAACGATCTGAAAGGTTGATTGTAGGTGCAGGACTGAAAGTGACAACCATTGTGTGTTTATGATCTGCATAATCAGCTTCCTCGCTAGTGACTGGACCATTCCCACACTTTCCAACCTTTCTCCATGGTGAGTGCATACTTGGAGGGTCTATCGATCAAGCCGCAGACCACAGCACATAAATACCTCAGAGTTAGGTTCACTGGAATGTGTATCACGCGGAAACTTGTGAACTATGAGCATGGATCGTTTCTTGTTCGCAATGGTTTCTCACATTGGTTACAGACAAGCTACATCGGATTGCGTTCTCCGTTTCCTGTTAGTAGTCTGATAGAAATACGAAAGGAAGAATGATGCACCCAGAACCAATTAAAAGAAACCTAATTCTTACAAACAAATATAGCCTACTTCCTGTTAAGGCAGACGGAGTTCGATTTTCAGTCAATGCATGTGAGATTTTCGAAGTGAAATGTCACGTCCTGTGGTTCGGATTCTACGTAAAGAAATACAAGGTTCCATGCCTCATGATCGCGAGATTAGCGGTCACGTAAAACTACAAGCTATAGTTAACTTCCTGTAATAAAATACTTAAAACTCTAAATAAATGTGCGTTTTCAAAATGCTAAATAGCTCTATATTATTTTCAGTAGCCTATCATTGTACTCTGCCTGGCTGCGTGGCTCAGCGGTAACGTTCTCGCTTGCTGAGCACAAGGTTGCAGGTTCGAATACATGCAGAGTCCGCTGGCATTTGAGAGTGCGCAAATGCGATGGATTTACTAACACGTTAAAGATCCCTTTCGGGGCAAAATTCCCGCACCCCGGCATCTCTGACAGACAGAGTAGTTAAAAGGGACATAAACTCAATTACATTATTATTATTATCATCATCATTGTACACATTGGGTATTTCGCTGTTTGCTTTAGCTGAGTTCTTTATTATTGTTCAACGTAGGTAGTAGTGGGTTGTTGTTGTTGTTGTTGGTGGTGGTGGTGGTGGTGGTGGTGGTGGTGGTGGTGGTGGTGGTGGTGATGGTGGTTGTGGTGGTGCTGTTGTATTTCGTAGGGACTCGGGACATCTTTGATCCTCAGCCACGTAGAATTTGTCTGTTAATATGTCTTATGGCGGTGTCAGTAGTTGTGTTAGTATTTTATAATTCAGATGAGGATTGGGAAGGACGCGGCCGTAGCCCTAAATTAGGAACCATCCCAGGATTTACCTAGAATAGAAGCGGCGAAACCATGGCAAACCACCCCCAGGATGGCAGAGGTAGGAATCGAAGCCACCTCCTCTCAGTTTTGCCTCAAGAGGCTGAGTGTATCCCGTTCCCGCACTCAGACCAGAATTACATTTCTTGGCAGAGGCAGGAATCGAACCCGGACGTCCGGGGCGACAGCTACAAAAGCTAACCGCTACACTCTTAGGTGGTCTAAAACGAAGAACCAAAGGGTGAGGAAATGGTCCGGCAGTTGGTTTGGTTGTTAGAGGATTGTAGATCTACCTCAAACGAACCATATAAAGTATCATATGGGTCTATAAGACAATTGAAGTGTGGACCTTCCACAACTTCGAATTGCACCGTGGATATTGAACAAGTAGTTTACACTTCCATTTATGGCCGTCAAACGCCAAAGACCGTTCGAAGAACTGGTATTTCTGCTAGATGCACAACGTGTAATGGTTTGGTCGTTAAATGAGTGTCAACTTCCTTCTTCAATGTTACGTCACTCACAGTCAGTCAGAGAGGTGAGACTATTTCTGCCGCTAGGTGATACACACGCACACACTAACAGAGTGTATAATTATCGGCATTCCTTGAAGTGAGGTCTCTTTAATTATTGGTTTGCAACTGCTGGATGCAAGAAATGAGCTGCATTTCTGCCAAGCGTGACTGGACTACACAGAATAGCAAGAAGATGCCGTACGTAATTGTGCAAAGATAGTCTGGTGTTTCCACACATATCCAAACATAACTACAGTACATTCTGGGGCACCTCGCGGCATAGCCGTACGTGGTAATTCTCGCACCACGACTGCGATGGTCAACTGCAGCAATTTCAGAGATTAAGGTTCAAATTCCGGAGGTGATAGGACCATTCTGAGTGTGGTTTAACCCCAGGTGCTCATAACTAGTGGGACGTGGGTCGGTGACCACAGGAGCCCAGTTGAGTCTCACATTGCATTCACGTCCTTGTTATAGGGTCCTCTCATTGATTTTTCCTATCGACCTCTCTTGGTCAACTCTTGTTCTCTTCCGACCCCGACGGTATTAGGGTATCCGAGGCCCAGGGTGTTTTTTTCATTTTCCAGCCAAAATTGGCCTTTATCTCATCTTTACTAATACCCTTATTCGTGGAGTCAGACCTTTTCTTTCTTCTTCCGGGAAGATCGAACTGCGCTAATTGGGTTAAACACAGAGATTCCAGTCAGCTTACGCAAATGGGTTTGAGAAGAGAGTGGGGGTAAGCAACCTCTCCTGAAATATTTGTTACGCCATGAATTGATTGACTGATACGTACACCACCCCAGGAACCGTCATTAAAAGAATCACTACAGCTAAAATGTTATCCATGTACAGTCAAAGAGGTGGAGAATTTCAAGTTATAGGAAGTTGTACATTTTGTAAGTGTGAGTTATCACATCGAGGCCAAAATATTGGAAGTGTTCGAACAAGTAATGTTCTGCCCACTTATTTACGAATGTAGGCTACCTCGTTTTGTAGCAGAATACATACTGTATTGTGCCCGTTTAGACCGGAGTCCGCACGACCACATATGCATTTTACCAATAATCAGTCAGCACGAGAATCAAAATATCCCGGAGCGCCAGATGGGTTAAAGCAAATCGCAAAAACGACATCAAATTTAAAAAATGCTTTACTGATTTTTGGCTCAATGCAACAATAAGGATAGAAGGAGATTTAATTGGGAGTAACACATCTGGTAAAATTATCTCAGTTTATTTTGAAGTTAAAATCTGACTGCAAGAATGCTCAAAGCAGCATCATCCACGTGTGGCGATCCACACACTTATTTACACACAATATACAGAAATCTTCCAAACACATTTGACAATCTTTTTGGAAACACAAGTCCGATTAATAATCCTGTGGACTGTGTTCCAAAATTATTAATATTTAACTCCAGTTCAAAATTAATTGTCTATACTGGAAATAACGTAGATCACTGTTTGACTATTTACATGATTTTAACACTCGTAGAATAAATGTTTATAGAATTCTTAAACTTTCACTTGTTTTTCCAGTTTCAAAAATATATCGTCGAAAATATTATTATCATCGTAGCAACACAAATTATTAACACATATTAATAACATCTGAAAAGTATTTGACCTTGAGCATAGCATCGAAGAACTGTGCGAAGCACAACAACAATTAATTGTTCTTCTGACATTAAACATTCGAGAAGTGACTCGATTATGAACTTCAAGTTCCAAACAAAATACATGATTTCTGAATCATCAACTTGATCAATAAATGGTTGAACCATTCAACTATTAGATTTTCCACTTGGAATCATTATTATAAAAATATTTATATTCATGGCCATTTTTAGCAACTTTTACAACTTGCAATTCTTCGACAGAATGCGGAAATTAGAATTGTAGTTTCTTAATAAATTCATTTATTTCATGGCACTAGGATTGAAAATATCCTTCAAATTATTCGTGGTTAAAGAATTATTTTAAATTGGCAGTGGCCCATTCTATTATTTGTGTAAGAACACAATATTACAACAACAACGGCAAAGGTCTTCCTCTGAAGAAGAATAAACTACTATCATGACAAATCCGGGTTCTAGCAAAATCAAAGTCTAAAATGGAATTCGAAAACAAGGTTGAAATAAGAACTGATGGTTTTCAAGAAATAACCTTCGGGTTATTCATACGAAGAAATGTGTAGTTCCAATACTCCTACTATAAACCTGAGCCATCGAACCTGCTATTTGATTGATGCTCGAAAAAACCTCCTCATTCCTGCGACTTAACATGCGCACCTGGGAATGGCATTTCAACTACTCCACACACATAAATTATCTTCCCAAAATTTATACAATAAATCAAGCCTCTGCTTGTTATCAACACTGGAAGATTAATAAACTTACAAGTTTATTTTATTTTACCAATCAGTTCAACCCGTGAATTTACCATACTTATGAAAATCTTTATTTCACTTTCGAGTGTATTTACGTCATGATTTTATATAAATACAAAAATATCCTATTTGATACAAATATCAATTGCTTCCCGTTTCATGCCTCTCCGTGTTATCTGAAAAATGTACTTTGCTCTATGCAAATATCAACTGTTCAACCAGAACTGAAATGTTGGTTGAATGCGGGCTTGCGCTAACCACTCTCCTTCGGAAAATCTCCTGTTCCAGACTAGAAATGTTTAAACTACTTCATAGGCTCTTTCTCAATACATATGATTATTATAAAATATAATATCCAAGAATTATTTAGAAAAATTATGAAAATTATTATTATTATTATTAGTGGATTATTATTATTATTATTATTTGTATTATTTCAAATATGTTTAATTATCATCTCATTATGTGAGAATACACATGTTCGAACCTTCAAATATGGAAAAAATATCCATTCCTCAACAAAAATAAATTTAACTTTTACAGTTACATCGGGGTTTTTCCGTGGTTTCCTTGAAATATGAAAAATTCAAATAAATGCTCGAAATGCTCGGTCATCGATCCTAAACTGTTCTGAGTGCTGAAAATGCTCAGAATAACTCTAACAAGTCTTGCGTAAATCATTGCAAGCTTTAAATACGACGAAAAAAATGTGTTGGTCATCTGTAGAAAAAAAATTTGTTCCAATTAGCTAGGCATAATATAATTCAAATGTGGCTTACATTTCTTGATGGTCTTGAAGTGTAGTAAACCTGGTCTGTACCAGATTTATCCATAGACATGCCCTATCGGACAAGCACGTATAATCCTTGTATCGGCCGCCATTGTAGACCCACAAATCGTCTAGTCAGACATAGTGGTAGTATCTTTCGACGTTTGAATAAACTGTTGTTCCATTTTAATATGGGCTTCTATCAAAGCCATAACAGTTTGTTGAAATAGGGTCAGATCTAAGTGATCTCTTCTTAGATATGTCAGTTGTAACATAACTCACTGTAATCTCATCAGTACAAGAAAAACACTGACAGTCTAAGCAATTAACGGCTGTTCTGAAGATCGTTCCCTGGGCATGGTTTGTATATCACCATCTGCCATGCGCTAGACAACCTGCAGTTTCCCTTGCGTAGACTAATGAACGCCACCGTTATAGACTAGTCTTCAGTGTACTGACAGATCGAAGTGGTTAACTAGTTACAAAAATGAAAACTGACTTGAAATGGATTTAAACATCCAAGTATTAAGTTATTACTGGACTGTGACAAAATACTATTTTCTAGACAAAGTCTAGCATATGTCCTTGAAGAAATATAAATATTTCCACCAATGTCTGTAGAAAAACAATCACCTCAGTGATTCTCCTCACCAGAAACTTACTAAGTTCCAACTCGTTTGCGCAGCACTTCTCGTGACTATCACGATTTGAAAAGAACTTCTGCGTAGATTCGGCAACCATGTGCCTTGGCTCAGCGTAGATGCAACTTGCTTGCCAAGTGCTTCTGTTAGAATGAGCTAACCATGCCTCGCCCAGCTGGCTTTTATTCAAAACGGTCAGGGTCACGCGTCATCGCCTGATATCTGGAAATCCTCATATCTCTTGAATCCCTGGTCCGATTTACTTGATACTAATTGCATTCTCTTTCATTTGGCCGTGCCAGTAATCTGATCCCAGTCTCAAGTCTCTACTCCATAGTTAACTATTTAATCAATAAATAGCCTCCACCTCTGCTATTACTCGCTACGTCACATGACATCCAACTATCGGTAAAATTCTTCTAAATGCTTCTCGAAGCAATGTAGCGCGATATTCAAATATCTGAACTTTCAAAAGCGGCTACAGCCTTTCCCTTGATATCTAGGTGTCTGAAACTTGGAATACTCATTCCTAGAGTTGGGCACATCCACCCCACACCTAGCAAAAAATAAAAATTGAAAAATTTTTATTTTTTCCTATCTACACATTAAATCATCTGGTTCTTGAATAATAAATCTTCAAATTCGATGCATTATAAGTTCCCACGATGTTACCAGTTCGTGTATTAGCTACTTCATAGCTTCCATTATTGTTTACTTCCACAATACGATAGGGTCCAGCGTAAAGGCTTGCAAATTTCGAGTACACTCGATTTTGCACGTCAGAGGGTGTAGGTCTTTTCACTAAAACAAGAGTTCCTACGCGCAAGGGTCTGCGAAAACGCTTTCCTCTCACTCTGCGCTCTCTCTTCTCAGCTTGGCTCCTTAACTTGTCTAAAGCTAGAGTTTCCCTCATCTGACGACTTGGTTCAATCTCAGGTGGAATAGAGATGATTCGATCCCATAATCGTGTTGGTTTAATTCCATGATGAAGCAACATAGGAATCTGTCCAGTGCTCTCATGAATAGTAGAGTTGATGGATTCGGATGCTAAAGAAAGAACATCCATCTATTTCCAATGCTCATTTGGACAATAGAGGCGGCAAAATTTTGCTATCTCAGCCATCACGCGTTCCGCTGGATTGCTCTCTGGATGTCTAATAGAACAAAACAATTGTCTAATCCCAAGATTATTCATGATGGTTCGAAACTCCAAAGATGTAAATTGAGGTCCACGATCTGATAAAAGGAATTCCGGTTTGCCTGCTTCCGGAATTACGCTATCTCTAATTCTCTTCGCACAATACTTTGCGTTTGCCTTCTGAATTGGATGTAACATGGTGTATTTGCTAAAAACATCCATAGTCACCAAAATATATCGGTTACCTCTTTTAGACTTTGGGAGAGGACCATATAAATCAGTCGCGAAGATTTCGCAAGGCTTAGAAGGAATAATAGGCCTTGGTAATTCTCTCAATAATCTAGAATTATGCTTACTCCTTTGGCATAAGTCGCATTCTCGAATAGTGTTTCTGACAGTTTGTCGCATTCGCTCCCACGAAAATTTCTCTTGAATCATGTTGACTGTCTTATCTACTCCAGCATGACCTGCGATTCGATGTGCCATCCAAATAATGGGTTTTTGCAATCGTGGAGGTATCACTACTCTCAGCTTCGTATGGTCGGGATCTGCAAACTTGTAGATTAAACCATCTAACATCATAAAATCTTTCAGTTTCCACAAAATCATCATCATCATTGGGATCCATGTTTCCCTGTAGAAAACGAAAAATGTTTCTGAGACGTCGGTCTCTCCTCTGGGATAAATGCAATAACCTTAACCTTCTCAAGGTATCTTCATCTTCCTGCGTCAGGTTAACTTGAAAAACCTTAGATGTAGACTCCACTGCTCTACTCAATAAATCAGCTCCCACATTCAACTTTCCAGGAGTGTGTTCAATAACTAGATTGAATTGCTGAATAAAAGTGTCCATCTAGTTATTCTATCACTGGCAAAGTTTGTTCTCAAAATGAACTCCAATGCGTGGTGATCAGTCCTCACAATGACTGAATGTCCAATTAACATTTTCTTCCACGACTCCAATGCAAATATTACAGCAAGTGCCTTTAACTCTGTGGTGTAATAATTTCTCTCTGATGGACGAAGTTTCCTGCTAATGAACGCCAGGTAATGTCTCTTGTGGTCTTCATCTTCTTGAAGTAGAATAGCTCCAATCCCTACGGTGGATGCATCAGATTCTATGATGAAATTCTTGGTAAAGTCAGGATACTCCAATTTCACACTGTTTACCAATAACCTCTTGGCATCTTGAAATGACTGTTCACAATCTTTATCCCATTTCCATTTATTTCCTTTCTTTAACAATTCCTGCAATGGCGCAACTGTCTTGGTGAAGTTTGGACAATGCCCTGCAAAGAATTGGCATGTCCCGAGAAAACTGCGGACATTCTTCACTCTAGTAGGTCTAGGGAAATTTGCAATTGCTTGTATCTTCGTCTCGTTGGGACGGTATCCTTCTCCATCCAAAATGTGACCCAAAATTTTTATTTCCTTTCGAAATTGACATTGAATTGACATTTCCGAAGGTTTACTTTGAAGTTCGCTTTTCTCAAATCTGCGAATAACATTTGAAGATGTAACAAATGTTCCTCCTTAGTCTCAGATGCAATTAAGATATCATCAATATAACGAATTGCTATCTCTTTTACTTCAGGACTCAAATTTTGTTCCAGGGCTCTGATCAAAACGGATCCAGATGTTTTGACTCCAAATGGTAAACGGCGGAATACATATGTCTGCTGGTCAAACATAAATCCTGTAAACTTCTTAGAATCTTCACTAAGCCTAATATGATGGTAGGACGAAGTGAGATCAATATTAGAGAACCAGACCTTGCCTTGGAATTTCCTCAACAGTTCCCTAATGATTGGTGGTCTGTCATACTCTGGCAGTAATCTTGAATTCAAATTTCGCGCGTCTAAACATAGTCTCAGACTTCCATCTTGCTTAGATACTACTGCTAATGGATTGACATAAGATGTAGTGTACTTTTCAATCACATTGTTGCTTTCCATCTCCTTGATAAGCACTTTTACTCTTTCTCGATGCTTTTCTGCTACTGGATACAATTTAGCATGAAAAGGTGCATCATCATTTACACGAATATGATATTCAAAATCTTTAATTTCACCAGGTTTAATGTCAAAAATATCGTGATACTCTTCCAAAATTTTCCCTAGCTCTGGGGACTCCTTCTCAGTGTAGACTTCTCTTCCTTCAGCTTCATGAAAAATCAGAGACCATTGAGCATCTCCCTCGATGTCTTCCTCTTATTTTCCCTCGAAGTTAATCTCTTCGGTATTCTTGAATCTAATCGTCTCTGTCTTCATATCTATCACTGCTTGATATTTCTGAATGAAATCTGCTCCCAATATCATGTCAAAAGCCATGTCCTTCATTACAACAAATACATGTCGGAAATCATGTCCTCCAATCGTAATACATAAGTATAATTGCGTTTTACACAGAGATATTTTATTGGGTATTATTCCTTGGATCTTAATTCCTGATACTGGAATCTCCTCTAAATTCTCTTTGAGCTTCCACAGAATATAAAGCTTCTCACTCACCAGACAAAGCATAGCCCCAGTATCGATCAAAGTATCGACAGGCATACCGAAAACTTTGCATGATATAATTGGCATTCTAATTCTTGTACCCATTTCTTTTCGTTCGTCATTCTGTTGAATCAAATCATCATCCTCTGCTTGCCATTTAATAATTCTGGAAGTGAAAGTATTCAAAATTCTATCTTCTACTGTGAATTCGAAGTTTTTTTTTTCTCATTACCATTCCCCCGGGATTGTTGTGTTCCCGATGGACCTGGTTCATTGGGCCTCTGCTCCAAAAATTGCAAGTTATCTTGGTGTCTTGCTTCCAAATTTTTCCTTGTGTCCTTGTTAAACTCTTCAGTGGACTGACGAGTATCTACATTCCCTCTGTTATTGTAGTTGTTTCTATCATAATATCTTCTTTCCTGGTACCTTCCTTGACTATCTCGTGGTCTTCTCCATCGAGTATTGTATCGATTACCACCATCTGGTCTCGCATATGGTTTGTAACTGTATCTGTTACTGTACTGGTTCCATCCTCTCTTATTGGAATCTTCCCTCGACGATTTCTCTTCTCGCTCCTCTCGAATCTCTCGAGGTGTCTGAGAATAACTGTCAGCCATAACAGCATACACAGCGTTGTTATTCTTTACTCCCTTCTGATGGAAGAATTGAGCGTTTGTATGATCCAGCTTCTGTAATACTTCATCAAATTGTTCCATATTGTAGATATCAGCAGCGATCAAAGTCCTCTGGACGTCTGCTGGAAACTGACGTATCAATGCAGTAATCAACTCGTTATCTGGCATCGGCGGATCTAAATGTTGAAGTTTAGACAGCTGTCCAGAAAAGTACGTAGAGTATCGAGTAGGTTGTGACGTCGAGAATCTCTTCGAATATAACTCTGCTCTGACTTGCTGTTGGGTTTCCGGGGACCAAAACTTCTTCAATAGCCCACGAGAAAACTCCTCAAAAGTGGTTAGAGTGGATCTAAATGCTCTAAACCAAAGAAGTGCAGGACCTTCCAAGAACTTCCCTATCACTCGGATCTGTCTTTCTTTAGGGATCTTAGAATCTTTCAGGTAATCACCTGCTTCTCTCAAAAATTCCACGGGTGTTACAGAATCTCGCCCTGAAAATTTAGAAGGCTTATCTTCTATATTCTTAAATACAGTTATGGGGTTGGATTGAAATACTGTCCTGACCTCATCCTGTCTATCAGTCTCTCTAGCTGCTCCTAGATTTATCTGGATCTGTTCCTTTCCCCGTACATTTGGCATTTTCAACAGATGATCAGACTGTTTCTCATCCTTTATTTGAGTTTTCATAGCCTCAAGTTCCTTCTGGTTTTCTTCTGCCATCTTCTTAATTGCTTCAGTTTCTTTACAATTGTCCTTAACATCAGTGGATATCTGGTTCATAACAGCCTCATGACTTTTCAATGACCCTGTCATATCTGATATGTCCTTCTGAGTTGCTTGGATATCTTTGGCAATTACTTCAATGTGGGATGACAAAGATTCCCTAATCTCCTTGATTCCCTCTTGATTCTCCAGCTTGAGTGTGTCTTTAATTTCATTGACAACTGTGGTTTTGATTTCAGTTTGCAACTCACTAATTACACCTTCTCTTATTTCTCCCATGACAAGTTCTTTGAATTGTTCCGTTAAACGTTGAACAACTAGAATTCCCATCTCGTTACTCTCCTTCTTCACTCGGACTTCCAGGTTGACCATGTCTTCACCAACTTTCCTAAGACCATGTTCTATCCTATCAGCTAAGCTTTGGGATCGAAGATCGGCATCGCGAAATTTATCGTCCATTAAACTTGCGTTAGTAGCTAATGAAGTTTCGAGCTCATGTGTTTTATCGCATAATTTATTCATTTTACTCTCAAGTGTCATTTTCAAAATTTCAGAATTCTCTTTAAATTTACTTTCCATTGAATTAAATTTACTATTTAAATTTTCTTTCAAATTACCCTTTAAAGAATCAGAACTTTCTTTAACTTTATCATTCAAATTTTCTCTAAGTTTATTTTCTAAAGAATCAGAATTTTCTTTAAGTTTATTTTCTAAAGAATCAGAATTTTCTTTAAGTTTTTCATCTAAACTTTCTTTCAAGTTATCAGAATTTTCTTTAAGTTTATCGTTTAAACTTTCTTTAAGTTTATCAGAATTTTCTTTAAGTTTCTTTTCCAAAGCCTCAGTATTTTCTTTCATAATGGCTGCTACACGCAGTCCAGCCTCTTTTGAACTCTCCTCCAAACTCCTCATCATCCTCATCATTTCTTCCATACTTTCAATTAATATTCAAAACTTAGGGGTATACAACAGTGGCAAACACAAGCTTATAACTAGAACAAGAAATATGAATAGCTAATTGGAACACTCTAATAAAATGAGATTTGTCCTAATGTCGACGTGATGGAAAAAGAAAATTCTCTACTTTTACGAATTACAGTTACCACAATATCACAAGAAAAATATGCAAGTTCTCAAATATCCTCCACCTGGATTCTAATAATGTGTATATCCAGTCATCGAACGTTTACTACTGAATTTACTTGACGCCCTAATGGTTAAGCCATTATCAAAAATAATCAAACACATTCTAATTATTAACCAAGTTAAATTTTTAATTTTCCCCACTAATTGGGTTTCCTACTAATTTATTCATCCAAACCAGACATCTCTCAACTCCCAAAATATTTCTATAAAAATTATCACAATTTCAAATCGGCATGCGATTGACCATGTCTAAATCGGGCCCCACGTTCGAAGCCATTTCTCTCTCTATCTTATTTTATGTGCCCGTTTAGACCGGAGTCCGCACGACCAAATATGCATTTTACCAATAATCAGTCAGCACGAGAATCAAAATATCCCGGAGCGCCAGATGGGTTAAAGCAAATCGCAAAAACGACATCAAATTTAAAAAATGCTTTACTGATTTTTGGCTCAATGCAACAATAAGGATAGAAGGAGATTTAATTGGGAGTAACACATCTGGTAAAATTATCTCAGTTTATTTTGAAGTTAAAATCTGACTGCAAGAATGCTCAAAGCAGCATCATCCACGTGTGGCGATCCACACACTTATTTACACACAATATACAGAAATCTTCCAAACACATTTGACAATCTTTTTTGGAAACACAAGTCCGATTAATAGTCCTGTGGACTGTGTTCCAAAATTATTAATATTTAACTCCAGTTCAAAATTAATTGTCTATACTGGAAATAACGTAGATCACTGTTTGACTATTTACATGATATTAACACTCGTAGAATAAATGTTTATAGAATTCTTAAACTTTCACTTGTTTTTCCAGTTTCAAAAATATATCGTCGAAAATATTATTATCATCGTAGCAACACAAATTATTAACACATATTAATAACATCTGAAAAGTATTTGACCTTGAGCATAGCATCGAAGAACTGTGCGATGCACAACAACAATTAATTGTTCTTCTGACATTAAACATTCGAGAAGTGACTCGATTATGAACTTCAAGTTCCAAACAAAATACATGATTTCTGAATCATCAACTTGATCAATAAATGGTTGAACCATTCAACTATTAGATTTTCCACTTGGAATCATTATTATAAAAATATTTATATTCATGGCCATTTTTAGCAACTTTTACAACTTGCAATTCTTCGACAGAATGCGGAAATTAGAATTGTAGTTTCTTAATAAATTCATTTATTTCATGGCACTAGGATTGAAAATATCCTTCAAATTATTCGTGGTTAAAGAATTATTTTAAATTGGCAGTGGCCCATTCTATTATTTGTGTAAGAACACAATATTACAACAACAACGGCAAAGGTCTTCCTCTGAAGAAGAATAAACTACTATCATGACAAATCCGGGTTCTAGCAAAATCAAAGTCTAAAATGGAATTCGAAAACAAGGTTGAAATAAGAACTGATGGTTTTCAAGAAATAACCTTCGGGTTATTCATACGACGAAATGTGTAGTTCCAATACTCCTACTATAAACCTGAGCCATCGAACCTGCTATTTGATTGATGCTCGAAAAAACCTCCTCATTCCTGCGACTTAACATGCGCACCTGGGAATGGCATTTCAACTACTCCACACACATAAATTATCTTCCCAAAATTTATACAATAAATCAAGCCTCTGCTTGTTATCAACACTGGAAGATTAATAAACTTACAAGTTTATTTTATTTTACCATTCAGTTCAACCCGTGAATTTACCATACTTATGAAAATCTTTATTTCACTTTCGAGTGTATTTACGTCATGATTTTATATAAATACAAAAATATCCTATTTGATACAAATATCAATTGCTTCCCGTTTCATGCCTCTCCGTGTTATCTGAAAAATGTACTTTGCTTTATGCAAATATCAACTGTTCAACCAGAACTGAAATGTTGGTTGAATGCGGGCTTGCGCTAACCACTCTCCTTCGGAAAATCTCCTGTTCCAGACTAGAAATGTTTAAACTACTTCATAGGCTCTTTCTCAATACATATGATTATTATAAAATATAATATCCAAGAATTATTTAGAAAAATTATGAAAATTATTATTATTATTATTAGTGGATTATTATTATTATTATTTGTATTATTTCAAATATGTTTAATTATCATCTCATTATGTGAGAATCCACATGTTCGAACCTTCGAATATGGAAAAAATATCCATTCCTCAACAAAAATAAATTTAACTTTTACAGTTACATCGGGGGTTTTCCGTGGTTTCCTTGAAATATGAAAAATTCAAATAAATGCTCGAAATGCTCGGTCATCGATCCTAAACTGTTCTGAGTGCTGAAAATGCTCAGAATAACTCTAACAAGTCTTGCGTAAATCATTGCAAGCTTTAAATACGACGAAAAAAATGTGTTGGTCATCTGTAGAAAAAAAATTTGTTCCAATTAGCTAGGCATAATATAATTCAAATGTGGCTTACATTTCTTGATGGTCTTGAAGTGTAGTAAACCTGGTCTGTACCAGATTTATCCATAGACATGCCCTATCGGACAAGCACGTATAATCCTTGTATCGGCCGCCATTGTAGACCCACAAATCGTCTAGTCAGACATAGTGGTAGTATCTTTCGACGTTTGAATAAACTGTTGTTCCATTTTAATATGGGCTTCTATCAAAGCCATAACAGTTTGTTGAAATAGGGTCAGATCTAAGTGATCTCTTCTTAGATATGTCAGTTGTAACATAACTCACTGTAATCTCATCAGTACAAGAAAAACACTGACAGTCTAAGCAATTAACGGCTGTTCTGAAGATCGTTCCCTGGGCATGGTTTGTATATCACCATCTGCCATGCGCTAGACAACCTGCAGTTTCCCTTGCGTAGACTAATGAACGCCACCGTTATAGACTAGTCTTCAGTGTACTGACAGATCGAAGTGGTTAACTAGTTACAAAAATGAAAACTGACTTGAAATGGATTTAAACATCCAAGTATTAAGTTATTACTGGACTGTGACAAAATACTATTTTCTAGACAAAGTCTAGCATATGTCCTTGAAGAAATATAAATATTTCCACCAATGTCTGTAGAAAAACAATCACCTCAGTGATTCTCCTCACCAGAAACTTACTAAGTTCCAACTCGTTTGCGCAGCACTTCTCGTGACTATCATGATTTGAAAAGAACTTCTGCGTAGATTCGGCAACCATGTGCCTTGGCTCAGCGTAGATGCAACTTGCTTGCCAAGTGCTTGTGTTAGAATGAGCTAACCATGCCTCGCCCAGCTGGCTTTTATTCAAAACGGTCAGGGTCACGCGTCAACGCCTGATATCTGGAAATCCTCATATCTCTTGAATCCCTGGTCCGATTTACTTGATACTAATTGCATTCTCTTTCATTTGGCCGTGCCAGTAATCTGATCCTAGTCTCAAGTCTCTACTCCATAGTTAACTATTTAATCAATAAATAGCCTCCACCTCTGCTATTACTCGCTACGTCACTTGACATCCAACTATCGGTAAAATTCTTCTAAATGCTTCTCGAAGCAATGTAGCGCGATATTCAAATATCTGAACTTTCAAAAGCGGCTACAGCCTTTCCCTTGATATCTAGGTGTCTGAAACTTGGAATACCCATTCCTAGAGTTGGGCACAGTATACGCATTTTGGTTCCCACGATATACAGGGTCATCGAAAAATAATGCCAACATTTCAAAAAATTATAGCACCGAAACCCTTTATGTTAAACGTGTAATCCTTTCACTGAACGCCAGCTGGTTAAAGTAAGTTTTGTTTTGGAGTGGACGTGACCTGTTTTTCCATTATGGCTGTCAGTCAGACATACAAAAACAAGTTCTGTTGTTAACAACTATAAAAAGCCTTGCTTTTTATTCGTCTCATAGCATTATGAACTTTGTCTGGTTACTGGTCGACGTTTACTAACATGTTTTAAAGATCGCCATAAGGGATTTTCGAAAATATTCGCCTTCATTCGTTCGTCATATAGGAAAATATCCAAAAGCGACCCCTCGTTTTGCCATACATCGCCCCGTCGAAATAGCCATTTCCAGTATTCACCATGCTCAGTCATAGCCTCGTTGGAACACACGCCCCAGCGCTACCGGCTCTCTGTCTACAAACGCTCTTTTATTAAAAAAAAAGTTTAACATGCATAGTTTTTATTGTCCTAAAAACTCGACATTTATTTTCATGGTAGAGGGGGTAGGGACCTTTCATTTATGTCAAACAAACTTATTTGTAAACTTGTTAGTTTCCAAAATAGTAAAAATTCAAAATTTAAGTGTTTTCAAAAAATGTCAAAAAATAAAAAGTTTTATTATAAAAAAATAAAAGTCATCGAGACCATTCCTTTCAACTATGGCACAACGTTCTATCATGTTTGGTTTTCAAACTATCGCCTACTTTAGAAAACAAAATTTTTCACTTTTTTAATATAACGAGTGGTCTATGCGAAAGAGGACGTCAGCTCGAGTCCAACGACACCTCATTTGTTAAAATCCGACCATCCGTTCGCCAATATCGCCAATGTTCGCGAGAAAGTAGGCTATAATTTTTTTCTTCCGACACCCTTCAAACTTGCTGCTCACCTAGAGGGCAAACCCACCTTTCATTAACGTGAAACAAATGTTTTTCCAAAATTCACCGTTTCCAAAATAGCGCCAATCCAAAAAAGAAAAATTTCTTTTTTTTAATACCAACACACATTCATAGCCAAGAGAACGTCATCCCAACGCCAACAATACCTCGTTCGTTAAAATCCGACCACGCGTTCGAGAGATATCGCCAAAGTTTATATGAAAGTAGGGGACAGAGCAGAACCTGTCTTACCACACTACTACTGTCAAGTTTTTATCTTAGAGACTTGAAATTTATTTTGGGGATAGAGGGGGTAGGGACCATTCATTTACGTCAAACAAACTTTTTTGTAAAATTCCTAGTTTCCAAAATATAAAAATTTCAAAATTGAACTTTTTTCAAAAATGTAAAACATTAAAAAAAGTTTTATTATAAAAAATAAAAGACATAGAGACCATTCTTTTAAGCCCATAGAACACTTTTTAGAATGTTTGGTTTTAAAAAAATGGCCTACTTTCAAAAACAAAAATTTTGAAAATTTTAAAAAAAAAAATATACAACAGGGTCCATATGAAAGAGGACGTCAGCTCGAGTCCAACGACACCTCATTTGTAAAAATCCACCAGGCGTTCGAGAGATATCGGCAATGTTCGCAGGAAAGTAGGCTGTGCGTTTAAACCCGTCGTACCCCCCTACTGACCAGGAAGAAGACGCATTTCTTGGATCGATAATCTGAAACCTTGGTTCCATTGATCCACTATTGAGCCGTTTCGTGCTGCATCATCTAAAGCAAGAGTATCTATGATGGTTGCCAACCTCCTGAGAGGAGATGGCACATACAGAAGAAGTATTTCTTACAGAATATGAAACTTGAATATTCAATCAGAGCTGGTGCCCTCCATTATCACTCTCAGCACCGCCCTCAGGGGGGGGGGGGGCGCCCCCCACTTTGAGGATCTCTACTCTAGTATTATTTAATTTAATCTAATTATGAAAAGCCAAGAATATAACCATGGCTACCCTCGTCCTTATTGACGAAGTTTAAATATTCAGTAAGTGGAAACCTCAAGTCAATAAATAGTTGTACTTTAATCTCAGTACCGGTTTCGGCCACTTTGTGACCGTCTTCAGCGTTATCTAAAATACGTAAAGATGCAAGACTTACATACAAACTTTCCTTATCAAAAGTTGTTATCAAAATAATTACTTAAAATACTAATAGTCTAAAGGCTAAAAAACACTTAAAATTTTTCAAAATCAGACTGCTATAACGTGTTATAAAATGAAAGATATAAATCTTGATAAAATAAATCCTCTCGGCACGCCGGAAGGCGGAGGTAGATTTCACCGGACAAACTAGGGGATAGGCTATAATAGGCAAAATATGCAGGTTTTCGTAGGAGGATCAGACCTCATTGATTGCAAGAAAGTATTTTACATTTGGAGGTTAATTAACTTTTTTTTTTCATTTTTGTATCCATATTTTTATCATTTTATTGTCTTATGGGGACGGTAACCTTCTTGTCATTTGGAGTCCATTTTTAGCCTATTTTCAATTTTGAAAAAAATAGGCTTATGAGATCACCTTTTGTCCGTGTGTGTGTGCGCGCGTGTGTGTGTGTGTTAGGTGTGTGTGTGTGTGTCCCCTAATAAAATCTAAACGGCTGGAGCGATTTCAATGAAACTCGGTAAGTTCATAGCACTATTCCCGGCGACCTCGACCGTTCCCTTCAAATTTTGTTACGTCTCACCAATCGAACATGGCGGATGTGCGAAATATTTCACTAGCAATCAATATCTCCGAAACTATTACCGATATCGCCCTGAAATTGTGTAAGATGATAAAGGGCACTACTGAAAGTTCACCTATGAGATTTTCAAAAATCTGGTGACTAAAAATCCAACATGGCGGTCAAGCGAAGTTGAGACTTTTAAATAGACTTTTCTCGCGATTTAACTATCCAAATGTAATGATACTTGGTACAGAAAATGTTTATACACATTGTAATGCACTGTATTATAATTTAGTTCAATTGTTTACATAACCTCAAAATGGCGGCTGTGCGAAATATTTCACTGACATTCTATATCTCCGAAACTATTACAGATATCACCCTGCAATTTTGTACGGTGACAAAGGGTACTGATTCAAGGTTACCTATGTATATTTCATAAACCTGTAAAGTAAAAAACGAACATGGCGGCCAAGCGAATTTGAAATATTTTAATAGACTTTTCTCGTGATTTAACTCTCTGAGCGCAGTGAAATGTGGTACAGTAAATGATTTTGCAGATTGTAATGAACTGCCACCTAATTTAATTCAATTGTTTACATAACCTCAAGATGGCGGCTGTGCGAAATTTTAAAATTAAGTTTTCATTTCTTGTGTCGTAATCATGCGATCGAGGTGAAAGTTTGAATAATGAACCTAGGCAATAATTGTCCTTGAATGGTACATAACTCTATGGCCTATACATATAACAATCCTAAATGGCGAGCTTCCAAAATATTTAGACGGTTCTCAATATCTATGAATCTTTTACAGCAAACAGATTTTTTTATGTTCATAGAGACTATGAACATATGTTCACCTATAGGACTTTCAGTAACCTTGGGAGCACAAATCCAACATGGTGGCGACGCGAAATATATATATTTAAATGGACGTTTCTCGCGAATTAACTATCCGAGTGCCGTGAAACGTTGCACGTTAAATGCTTATACAAATGTTGATCCACTGGCATGTAATTTATTTCAATTGTTAGCATAATCACAAGATGGCTGATGTGCGTAATTTTAAAATCTCGTTTTTTTAATTCTTGTGTTCTAATCATGCGATTGAAGTTTGAATACCACACGTACACAATAATCTTAATGTAATAGTACAAAAATAAAAATCCACCTGGCGACCATCTGAAATATTTAGACGGTTCTCAATATCTACGAATCTGTTACAGCAATTGAACTGAAATTTTGTATGTTGATAGTGGCAATTAACATGAGCAGGATATATGAAAATAGGCTGTATAGTTCTTCACGGAACTACTTGTTATACTTGTGATCACACTGTCGTTATGCAAGGTTTGGAACTGATGTGTAACTATCTGACAGTCGGTTACTTCTTCACGCAAAATTTTATCTCCCGCAGAGATTTTTGTTGGTTCCTCAGTTTAGGGGCTGCGACAACGTGGTCATGTAACCCCGTGTACATTGGGTGTGTGTAGAATCTGATAAACGGTGTTAATTGTGATGACTGTATTAGTCTGTAATTCAGGTAAGGTCTGCAGACGGTCAATTTTAAGTAGTAGTACCTAATTTTGTACCAAATACCACCGTCAACGACACCTAGCTGTGAACTTGGCTGCTAGATGCCACTCCAACCAGCAACTTGCAACGAACGTTGTAACTTCCCCTCCAAAGGAAAGCATGCGGAGGGATTTTTAGCGCACTTAGGAAATCCGGCAACTTTGGCCGGCTTTGAACCAGCGACCTTGGGCATAGAAGTTCAGCATGCTACCAGTTAGCCGCTTCCCACAGAGTCAGATGGAAAAATGAATGTGATCTCGTGCAATAGCGTTGTCTTGGCAACCTCTGATAGCCCATCCCTCATCAATTTAGAAGCGTTGTCATGGTAACCTCTGTTGGCACTTGGCATTTTCTTTAATTCCGAAATCATTTTGCTCATCCCTTGGAGTAATGGTGGGTCAGATAAAAAAAACACACACAGTTTTAGGTAATTATTAGGGGAATATTTTCCATTTTGTACGGTTTTGATATTGTGCCTATTAAGAGAGATATGATTAATGTTTCCCGAAAAACCCACTTTTCTCCACCCCTTTGGTCAATGGTTGGTGCTTTCAAAAACTTTTCAAACATAAATTTTTGGCACTTATCCGACACATATTATGAACTTTGAATGGATTCGATATTTCACGTATTAAGCGAGTTATAGCGATATTTCACTTATAAAAAAAGCCCCCCATCTTCACCCCCTTCGACCGACTTTGCCCATTAACGAACTCGACCGAGATTTTAAGGGGATACATATTATGTAAAACATTCAAAGTGATTGGTGCAAAATTACGGCAGTTATCGTGTCCACAAGAAACTGATATATATGCATATATACACACACATATATACAAACTTTTGAACTGACGGTGGTTTGGGGGTGTGGGGGATGTGAAACGCGAAGATATGTCGAAATTTTCCGGAAGTCGAAACATGACACCCATTGCAATAGTTAGCTTGCTGATGAAATCTACTTAAAATAGGCTACATAATTAAAAATACTACCATCAACGACACCTAGCTGTGAACTTGGCTACTAGATGCCACCGGAACCATCAATTCACAACGAACGTTGGAACTTCCCCTCCGAAGGAAAGCATACTCAGGGTTTTTTAGCGCTCTTAGTAAATCCGACGACTTCAGCCGGGTTTGAACCCGCGACCTTGGGTATAGAAGTTCAGCATGCTACCAGTTCCGATACTGAAGTCGCTTCCCACAGACAGATGGAAAACTGAATGTGATCTCGTGCAGTGGCGTTGTCATAGCAACTGCTGATGGCTCATCCCTTATCAATTAAAAGTAAAGTTGTCATGGCAACCTCTCTTGGCACTTGGCATTTTCTTATAATTTAAATCATTTTGCTCACCCCGTGGCGTAATGGTGGGTCATATCAAAAATTCTTTCAGACAAAAGTTGTAGGTAATTATTGGAGGAATATTGTCCATTTTGTACGGTTTTGATATTGTGCCTATTAACAGAGATATGATTAATGTTTCCCGAAAAACTCACTTTTTCCCACCCCTTTGGTCAATGGTTGGTGCTATCAAAAAACCTTTCAAACATAAATTTTAGGGCCTTATCCGACACATAGTTATGAACTTTGAATGGATTCAATATTTCCGATATTAAGAGAGTTATAGCGATATTTCAATTTTTCGAAAAAAAGCCTCCTATTTTCACCCCCCTTTGACCGATTTTACCCATTAAAGAACTCGACTGAGATTTTAAGGGGATACATATTATGTAAACAATTCAAAGTGATTGGTGCAAAATTACGGTAGTTATCGTGTCCACAAGAAACTGATATCAATATATATATATAAATTATATATAAACTTTTGAACTGACGGTGGTTTTGGGGTCTGGGGGATGTGAAACGCGAAGATATGTCGAAAATTTCCGGGAGTCGAAACATGGGACCCATTGCAATGGTTAGCTTTCTAATGAAATCTACCTAAAAAGTAGCTTGACGTTAAAACAGTGATGTGGTTATTATATGTGCATGGAAAATTTGTAGGCTATACGACTGACGTGACATGTATGTGAGCGAATGTATATACAGTAAATATAATGTGACTTGGCCTGTTCGCGATCTCTTGATGAATACACTACATTTGCATTTGTCAGTTGGCACAGGCTAGAGTAAAAGGTGGCTTTTCACCGATGTCTCAGTCTCACTCATGGCTGTGATTATATGGAAGCTACTGAGGTATGGGTGGTGCTTAGTAATGGCATTCGGGGCACAGTCAGTACTTGTGAATGCTGTGAAAGGTTCAACTCATAGGGTTAAGACTACTGTTCTGACTGAGTGAGGAAAGCAATGGCAAACTACCTCACTCTTCTTCTTGCCTACAACGCCTCAAAATAGCGCTGCCTTGGGTTTTTGTGGGCATCTACTCACATAACGTAACAGCGGTACTTTTTGAGGATCCAACCAGCCTTCGGGCTGACTACCTAACAGGCAGACATAATGTGACTGTGACTTGTTTTTGAGCGGAAAGTTTTGAGGAAGATCTTTGGTCCCGTTCAAGAAGAGGGCACTGGTGAATGGCGTATACGGTAGAATTGAGAGCTGGATGCCATGTATAAGACCCCAAACATCGTAAGACTAATGAGAAGCAGGCAGGCCATGTCACTAGGATGAACACATGCCGATGGCCTCTGAAACTGCTCTGTTTTGTTCCTCATGGAAGAAGACCACTGGGTAGGCCGAGAAAAAGATGGAAGGACGGAATCCGTGAAAACCTGCGACAGATTGGAATAGAGGATGACTGGCAACAGAGAGCAGTGGAGGAGACCCTTCTAGCAGCGCGGGATCGCCTGGGCCTGGTCGCGTAAAGTAAGTAAGTAAGTAAGTAAGTGAAATTATGAAAGAAGAGATTGAGTTATCCAATTTATATTTGCGGCAAGGAGTAGATTGTTTGAAGTTACAACCGGTACTGTGATTAAAGTACATCTTTTTATTGTCTTAAGGTTTCAACTTACTGAATATTTAATCTAATTAATTAGTTAATAACTTAATAATCATTGATTATTCAGTGTACTGAGGTCTGTGTTGTAGGCTGTGTCGTCCATTAGCGCAGTAAGTGGTGGGAATAGCCCGCCCTGCGTGCTTTTACTGTTGGCGCTAATCTAATGACTCAGAGTAAAATGTGATGTACCGTAATTGCTGCCAATTCCGTTCAGTCGCGTGATTTATCCTTTAAGAACGGGAACTCGGTCGCTGTAATCGCCTTTCCCGTTCCCTTTGCCTCATTTCTCTCGAGAGCAAACACAACGTATACTCGTATTTCCAATAGATACGATTATACAGCCCGGGCAATTATCATGGGTGCAGTCAATAACTCGTCCTGACTGGCTGCGTGACTCAGCGGTAACGTTCTCGCTTCCTGTGCCCAAGGTTGCAGGATCCTGGCGCAAATGTGATGGAGCCGTGTCAGTAGATTTACTCGCACGTTAAAGATCCCCTTCGGGGCAACATTCCGCCATCTTGGCGTCTGTAAAAGCCGCTCGTCCACCTCGTAACCTAGGGAATAGCATTATTGGCTGCTACCACGGACTTGCGGGTTCGATTCCCGGCTCTAGCAAGAAAATTAATTATTATTTTTGTTGTTGTCTTTAATTCATTTGAGGTGCTTCGCATATCTTTTGGTCATTGGCCCCGAACATTACTCCTCATCTGAGGGCTGGAACGGGGTACATTCAGTCTTGTGAGGCAGAACAGAGAAGAGGTAGGCTCATTTGCCACCTGAGCCAACCTAGAATTCATTTTCCGTTGTTTTCCACTTCTACTCCAGGCAAAAGCTGTTAAGGTTCCTAACTTAAGGCCCCGGCTACTTCCTTCCAAATCCTCACTTGAATTACAAATGCATACACGAGTACAGCCATCACAATTACACAGACAAATTCCACACACACCCAAGTACACGGGGATACACGTCTACAATGTCGCAAAGCCCTCAATTAATCATCATCAACAACAACAACAACAACAACAAAAACGTTATACGCCACTTTCTCTGGTCTCGGGGTACGTAGCCTATTAAGATTTCGGTCCCAAACGTCCCGAGTTCGATTCTCTTCTCTACTATGAAATTTAATTATTGTTGGAGGTTGGAACAGAGTACACTTAGTCTCGTGAGGTTATACTAAGACGAGTTGGGTTCGATTTCTACCTCGGGCATCCTAGAAGAGGTTTTGATTTTCCATGGTTTCCGACTTCTACTCCAGGCAAATGCCGGCATGGTTCCAAAATAAAGGTCACAGCCATCCCTTCAAATCCTCGCATCAATTAAAAATACACACACCACTACAGACACTGCACTAACACAGGCTACCAGTCAAACTCCAGGTACACGAGGCTGAAATGATCATGATGTCCAAATCCCTTAAAAGAAACTCAAGTATGATGCGTTAGAAGTCTCCGTTAATTGCATGTTGTTGTGCTTGTTTTAGGGGTGTGTGTGCAATTTGTGTGATAACCTGTGTTATTGTGATAGGTGTACTAGTGTTTGTATTAGTCAATTGGGGATGAGATTGGGAAGGAAGCGGCCGTGGCCTCCAGTTAGGAACCATCCCAGCATTTGCCTGGATTACAAGTAGGGGGAAACTACTTCCAAGTTATCAGAGGTGGGAATCGAACCTTCTTCCTCTTCTCAGTTTTCCCTCACGAGGCCCCCCAGGGGCTCACATCTAGTGGGAAGTGGGTTGGCTGAGTTCGGCATTACTTCCACTTACTTGTGCCTGGCTCCTCTCTATTATCTTTGTTATCGACCTCTCTTTGTCAACTCTTGTTCCTTTCCAACCCTGATGGTATTAGGGTACCCAAGGCCTAGGGAGTCTTTCACCTTCCCGCCTCAATAGGCCCGTGTCTCATCATTCCTGATCTTTCCTCATTCTTCGAGAGGTCAGACCTCCTCTGTTCTCCTGCCTTCTGCTCAAGGCCCTCAAGGAGGCAGAGTGTGTGTAGCCCCACCACTTCTGGTGCACCCTGGATAGTGCTACACCCTCAAGAGTTCACGGCTGGTGAGTTCGGGAGTTGGCGACCCCGAGGGATTCCTGAGCTGGGTCCGGTTTTTCCCCCTTTCTCCATTGCCTCTGGGACGGACCCTCTGTTCTTTCCCTTTCTTAGACTATCTGCCCTTCATGGCTCTCCTTCTTTCCAAGTCCCTCAATCCTCATTCTTCGAGGGTTGAGGGCATTTCTTTTCCTCCTGTCCTCTATTTGCCTTATTCTCCTTTTATTTCCCATTTCTTCTTCTAGCATTTTAGTGTGTAGTTACAGTAGTTTCATTTGTAAGTGTGGTTTTAGTTTTCATTACATTCTCGTCTTTCACAATCACCCAAACCATTCGTGGCCGATAACCTAGATGTTAGGCTCCTTAAAACAGCAAATACAATCATCCCTCACGAGGCTGAGTGTACCCCGTTCCAATTCTCGCACTAGAATTAACTTTTTTGGTAGAGCCGAAAATCGAACTCCGACCTCCGGGGCGACAGCCAAGAACGCTAGCTGCTACAGTACGAGATGGTCTCCGTTAACTGCAGTGTCAAATAAAATCTTAATTTTTAAATAATGCATAAAACAGAGGGTAAAACATTCAGAGTGTAGCAATTATAAAGTGTCTCTCATTATCTCCCTAACAAATAGCCATCAATATAAAATGAGGCATTAACAGAGCAAGTGATGTATTCTCAAGTAAGCAGTGCATAACTGAATATAAAACATCAGCTCTTAGATACTCAACTTCCTGAGGTGCGTCACGGAACTCTGCAGATCGTTCCGGCCCACTTGGATCAACATTCTGTACGCTATTATGTAAATATTTGCGCTGTTAACAACTCATAGTTAGTGGCCGGACCGGCCTTAATGAGACGAGGCACTGCAGACATAACGTAATGTCGTTATTTGGGAACGGAATTCGACTGTTTGTAACAAGGTAGTGACATCGGCAGTATGAGACAGTGAAATCTCACAGTAACCGCTCCATGCCTCGGGTGATGACTTCTAATATGTCGTGATGATGATACTACTGCCCGCGAGGTAGAAAATGAGGAACGATCAGAGGAAGAGGAAGAATAGGAAGAAGGGGAACAAAAAGGAACGCGATAAAAGAGAAGAGAAAGAAACTGAGGATCAATCTGAAGAAGAGGATTAAGAGGAAGAAGAATAAGAACTATGCGAAGAAAGGTGAAAAGAGGAAGAAGAAGGTGAAGAAGAGGAAGACGAATAACAATGAGAAGAAAGGGAAGGGGAAGAAGGAGATGAATCGCATGAAAGAGAAGAGTAAGAAGAGGAAGAATGAAGAGGGAATACATGAACAATGAAAAGATTACGATGATGAGCAAGAAGGAGAAAAGGTGGAAGCAGAATGAGAGGAATACGAAGAAGAAGAAGAAGAAGAAGAAGAAGAAGAAGCTAATAATGGTCTTATGGGTTTCCCGTCCGTTTAACTATTGCGAATGGCAGATAACCTCGTAGTTCCGCCCTTTAAAACAACCATAACTAACAAACTAACTATTGCGGCTTAATAGACGCCGGGATGACGGAATGTTGCCCTGAAGGGGATCTTTAACATGCCAGTAAATCTACCGTCACAGTTGTTGCGTTGGTATTTTCTAGCTTAAATGTCACGCCTGGTGGTATGGATTCGACGTAAAAAGGAGATTAGCGATTACGTAGAACTATAGCTTTATTCTTCTCTATTTATTTTCTTCACTGCTGGTCATGGTCATAGTGTACGTTTACCAAGTCAACTGACATGAGTTTGTCCTAGCCTATTGGGGGCAATTTTGAAGTTGCTGACATAAGATGTGATATTTCCTGGTCTAGAAACCAAGGTAAACAACTGCCTGTAAGAGAAACACTGCTATGAACCGTGATATTGGCCAAAGTTGTTGAACTTTATGAGGGGAATGGTGTCACAGCTTCATGTTTACTGAGAATTTCTCCTCTAATTTATTTAGGTGAGCGATCTCTTCATCAGCCATCAGGTTCCAGAAGTGAAGGGCAGATGAAGCCCACGTCTTATGCTCAGCATGTGAAAGGTCAGACTGACGCTCTCTCTCTTTCTCCCAGTAGCTTCACCGAAATCTTCGAGTAGCAAACGTATCTTACAAGGAAGAGGCGTCTTAATCGGGAGATCTGTATTTGGCTCAAAATGTGAAACTCGGTAGACGTGGGTTCGAACCCCATCGTCGGCCGACCTTGTAGTGGTTTTCCGTGGTTTCCCATTTTCAACTCCAGGCAAATACCTTCTGAAAGGCCACGGTCGTTCCTTCCACATCCTTGCACAGTTTGAATAAACTTTATTCATTTCATCTATTATGAGGTTGGAGTCAGGAAGAACATCCTGCCGTAACAACCACCCGCCACACAGAAATTCATTACATTTCATCCCCGATCCCGATGAAATGAGAATAATACGGGGTAGACATACATTTTATTGCTAGTATTCATAATAATAATAATAATAATAATAATTTTATTAATTCAGCCAATGGCCATTTATTCTATCTTCAGGATGGCCATTGTGGGATTCCAACCCATGCTCTCCCGATGCCAGTGAGGCACGAGGTAGCGCGTTAGCGCTCTCGGCCACCATGGCCGGTATAATAATAATAATAATAAAACTTTCTTTGGCATCTTACAATTAATTGGCGTCGCCGGAGAAAACCAGGCTCATTTTGGTTTTGGCTGGGGATTTGGGGCCGGTTGCTCTTCCTGACGCCAAGTGATTTTTCAAGTGAAAATTCCACCCCGCTGTCACCGGGATTCGAAAGACGGGTGAAAGACGAGAAGCTAAGCCACTGTGCCATCACGCTCCCCAATAACAATAACAATAATAATAATTCTACGGACACCTTGAGAGAATGAACGAATCAAGATTGACCAGTGAAATCCACAGAGAAGAAAACAATATCACTGTGGTACCAGCAAGTTAAACAAGTTTTGCAAATCTTTAACATCTCTGAATCCGTTATACAAGACAGACAAGCTTTCCGGAAGTTTTTAAAAGAAGACCCACAGATTAAACTTAAGAAAGGGCAGAGACCAAAGAGGTCAGAAGCAGCTAAACAACTACAAAGTCAGAAAATGAAGGAGATATGGGCTAGGAAGAAGACTCTTAAGAACTTAAAGCCAATCCCAACTCATCAAGCTGAAAACCATTTTGGTTAACTTACTTAGTCCATAGTTGGCTCATTCAAAGAAAGAAGAAGAATAACAATAATAACAACAATAAGATAAATTAGGCCTATTATTATTATTATTATTATTATTATTATCATTATTATTATTATTATTATTATTATAAGACGGACTTCAGATAAGGTGGCAAGAGAAGTAACGTCTCTCAGTCGGCTAATGGCCAATGTTGGTGGGCCAAAATATAGTAAGAGGAGATTACTGATGACAGCCATCCATTCAGTTCTGCTGTATGGAGCGGAAATATGGGCGGATGCCCTGGATAAGGAAATTTATAGGAAGTCACTAGCACAAGTGCAGAGGCGGGGTGCTTTACGCGTGGCATCTGCTTATCGCACGGTCTCTGAAGAAGCAGTTCTTGTTATTGCTGGGATAATTCCAATTTTTTTCTAGCGAAAGAACGCAAGTACATTTACTGAAGGAAATCGGAAGTAGGTTTACAAAATGCAAGACGAACAGCAAGAGCACAAACCTTTCACAATTGGCAGATCAAATGGGAGCAAGGACACCGAAGCCAGTGGACTAGGAGAATGATACCCCAGGTGCAGGTTTGGACAGAGAGGAAACATGGTGAGGTTGGTTATTATCTCACTCAGTTCTTGATTGGCCATGGGTACTTCTGTTCATATCTTAAGAAGATGGGGAAAGTGGATTCACCAGATTGTATCTACTGTGTTAATGAGGTAGATAATGTTAATCACACCTTCTTCTCTTGTGGACGGTGGGTCCAAAGTAGGCAGTCTCTTCAAGATCAAATTGACGTAGAGATATCTCCCGACAATATTGTTGCGGTAATGCTACAAAATGAACAACATTGGAAACTTGTAGCAAGTTTTGTTGAAGATATCCTCCGAACAAAGAAGACGGATCTGGATCGCCACTGAAGATGATTCATTACGGAAGAGTGCCCTACGGGCAAATATAAATTGACTCTAGCCTGAAGTAAAGTAATGTGATAAACGGTTCCAGGCTTGTGTTCAGAAGTAACGGGGGAGTTTTAGTCGGTAGTCTGCTACTCAGGAGCAGGAGCCCGACACTCTGTGCGTAAATGCATTTCTTCCCCCCCCCCCCCCCCCCCACACACACAAAATATATATATATATATTATTATGGGACAATTTAACTAATTGGTGCTAAATAATAGCCTATATCCACTCTACATTAAATCGTGTATATCATGGTCCCCATCCATTGGCTCGTAAATCTACGAGACATTGTTGTTGTTGCTGTTGTTACATTAAGGACTTACTCTATACACAGTGCGTGTACCCCACGCCCATCATTTAAGGTAGTTATTATCGTCACATTGTGTATGGAAACCTCGGCGATGGCACAATGCCACAGCCAATAGAGGCTGACCGTATTGTTTATATCAGAAGGTCGGCTCTCGCGGAATGCGGGGATACATTGTTGACCTTGAACGATCTCTCTGTTCTGTTTGATCACGGAATATGTATATTAGCCTAGTATTGTATTGGCAAAGTGCCTAAGACACAGGAATTATCAGTACCTCGAACCACTATGGTCACATCTCACTGTTGTTGTAGATTCATTTCGGGACTTTGCGACAACGTGATCATGTAGCCGTGTACTCGGGTGTCTGTGAATCGGTCTAATAACCTGTGTCATTGTGCTGATTGTAGTAATGTGTGTAATTGAGGGCTAGAATTGGGAAGGAGGTGGCCATGGCCTTAAATTAGAAACCATCCCGGAAAACCACTTCTCAGTTCTCTCCCACAGGTGTCCTGGAAACATACTCACACAGATAGATTTGGCTGTGTTCACTTAACGAGTGTTAGTAGCTGTTCTAATCACCTTCCCCCAGGGGTTCACAACCTTGTGGAACGTGGGTTGGCGACCACGGAGCCCCAGCTGCGACCGGCATTGCATCCACTTACTTATGCCAGGCTCATCTCCGTCATCTTTCCTGCCGACCTCACTTGGTCAACTCTTGTTCTCTTCCGACCCCGATGGTATTAGGCTATCCAAGGGCTAGCGTGCCTTTCTCTTTCCCACCTTAATTGGCCCTTGTCTCATCTTTCCTGATCCCTCATTCTTCGAAGGGTCAGATCTCTTGTTTTTCTTTTTCTTTGCATCTCCTACCCTCTGCTCAAGGACCAAAAGGAGGCAGCGAGTGTGTAACACCACCACGTATGGTGCATCCTGGATAGTGCTACACTATTAAGGGATCACGGCTGGTGAGTTCGGGAGTTGGTGACCCCTAGGGATTCTAGAGCTGGGTCCGTTTTCCCCTTTTTCCATTGCTTTTGTGGTGGACACTCTCCTCTTTCCTCTTTACTATCTGCCTTTCATGGCTCTCGCTCCTTCCAAGTACCATAATCCTCATTCTTCGAGAGTTGAAGGCATTTCTTTTCTCTGCCTTTTATTTCCCTTATTGCTTTTTTGACCTTTTCTTATTATTCTTGTACATAAATTAGTTTGAACTCTGTTGTTAGTTTTAGTTCTAGATTTTCATTTCATTATCCTCTATTCTGTCGCCTCCGTAGCGTAGCGGTCAGCACGGTTAGCTGCCGCCCCTGAGGTCCTGGGTTCGATTTGAAAAGTGGTATGAAGACTGGAACGGGGTCTACTCAGCCTCGGGTGGTCCAAATGAGTAGAGGGGGTTCTATTCCCACCTCAGCCATCCTCGAAGTGGTTTTCCGTGGTTTCCCACTTCGTCTTCGGGCAAATGCCGGGATGGTACCTACTGTAAGGCCACGGCCGCCTCATTCCCTCTTCCTAGCCTATCCATCCCAATCTTCCATCCCTTCCCATCCCTCATGAGGCCCCTGTTCGCTTTGCAGGTGAGGCCGCCTGGGCGAAGTGCTGATCACACCTCCCCAGTTGTATCCATCCCGACCAGATGTTCCAAGCTCCAGGACACTGCCCGTAGAGGCGGTAGTGGTGAGTTCCCTCGCTGAGTCCGTGGGAACCACCAACCTAGAGGGTAAAATTGACTAAATAAAAAATATCCTCTATTCTCACGCAAACCATTAGGGATTTATAACGTAGAGTTGGGCGGCTTCGGTGGCGTAGTCGGTAGCATGCTGAGCTTCTATGCCCAAGATCGCGGGTTCCAATCCGGCCGAAGTGGTCGGATTTTGAAGAGCGTTAAAAATCCCTCAGTATGCCTTCCTTCGGAGGGGAAGTAAAGCCGGCGGTCCCATGTCATAGATTTATGGCATGTTAAATAACCTTCCACTAATTACACCTGTGTGAAGCTAAATTGTATAGGTTAAGAATGTAAACAACGTTCTTAGATTCCTACGTTCATTGCCAAGAGCCGACTGCGGTGACGTCTGGTAGCTAAGTTCTGAACTAGTAGTCGTTGACGGTGGCGTTTGGCCGCAAAAGTAGGAACTACTTGAAAATTGATCGTCTGCAGTCCTTACTTGAATTAAAACAGATAACACACACTAATACAGTCATCACAATTAACACCGGCTATCAGACAGATTCTACACACACCCAAAGTACACGGGGCTACATGACTGCGTTGTCGCAGCCCATAAACTTGAGAACCAACCAACATAGAGTTGTTGATGATTCTTTGGGGGTTTTGCGACATCGTGGTCATGTATCCCCGTGTACTTGGGTGTGAGTACGATTTATCTGATAACCTGTGTCACTCTGATGTCTGTACTAGTGTGTATATTTGTAATTGAAGTAGAATTTAGGCAGGAAGCGGCCGTGGACTTAAGTTAGGTACCATCCCTGCAGCACTGGCCCTAAGAACGAATCTTCCACAGCATTCACAGACTCTGTGTCCTGAATACCATTCATTACTGAGTACATGGCTACCTCGTGGTGTAGCAGCTAGCGTTCCTGACTGTCACCCAAGACGTCCAGGTTCGATTCCTGACTCTGCCAGGAAATTTTAATTCTGGTCTGAGGGTTGGAACGGATTCAACACAGACTTGTGAGGCAAAACTGAGAAGAGGAGAGAGTTCGATTTCCATTTTAGCCATTTTAGAAGTGATTTTCCGTAGTTTCCAACTTCTACTCCAGGCAAATGCTGGGATGATTTTTAACTTAATGCCTCGGCCGCCTCGTTCCCAATCCTCACTTGAATTGCAAATACACTAATACAGTCTATCAGACAAATTCCATCTCACACACCCAATCCACACCTCATTAGCTTCCATATAATTACAGCCTTTCAGCGCCTTCGCTGGAGTAGTTGTTAGAATGCTGAGCTTCTATGCGCAAGATCGCGGGTTCAAACCCAGACGAAGTCGTCGGATTTTTTAAGAGCATTAAAACCCCTCAGTATGCCTTCCTTCGGAGGGGAACTAAAGCCAGCGGTCCCATGTCATAGATTAATGGCATGAAAAAGAACCTTCCACTAACTACACTTGTGGAAGCTAAAATGTGTAGGTTAGTTTGATAACTCTATATTAGTTCCAACGTTCGCCACCAGGTGCTAACTGCGATGGCATTTAGTAGCCACGTCCTCAGCTCAGTGTCGTGGACGGTAGCATTTGGTAGCAAAGGTAGGAACTACTTGAAAACATTAATCGCCTGCAGTTCTTCTACCTGAATCACAGATACACACACTAATATAGTCATCACAATTAACACCGGTTATCAGACAGATTCTACACACACCCAAAATACACGGGGATACATGACCGCGTTGTCGCAGCCCCTAAACTGAGGAACCAACCAACATAATTGCAGCCTTTAAATATCTATTTCCATATAGACACCCAGTTTCTGCACGATATGTATATGAAAATTGTAAGGATCTCCATTCCTTTAATGAATAATTATTGCACTAGTTTTAAGAATTAGATATAACCTAAGCAATATGGCTGATGAAGACCTCAACGGAAGGTTTGAACATGTACCAACGACTGAATAGATATTCAAATATTTGAATAGATGTTCTTAATTTGTTATCGATAGGTTATTATTATTATTATTATTATTATTATTATTTATTTATCGTATGGCTTTTAGTGCCGGGAGTGTCCGAGGACATGTTTGACTCTCCAGAGGCTGTAGCTGCTTCAAACGGACACCAATGTGGTGAGATTCAAGTTACGATCAATTTCAAGTAGTTCCAACTTTCGCTATCAGATGACACTGCTACCTGGTGGTGAACGTTGGGACTTTGATAGAGCGTTTCAACGAAATCTAACCTGAAAATTTAGCTTCACACAAATTTAATTAGTGGAAAGTTCTTTTATATGCCATAAATCTATGACATGAGACCGACGGCTTTACTTCCCCTCCGAAAGAAGGCATACTGAAGGATTTTAAAGCTCTTAAAAATTCCTACGACTTAGGCCGGGTTTGAACCCACGATCTTGGGCGTAGAAGCTCAGCATGCTACCGACTACGCCACCAAAGCCGCTATTGATAGGTGTTATAGATATTTTAAAAGTTATCCAAAATATACGTTGTTTATGATTTTAATTAATTTTAGGGACTTGGGATATCTTGTTCATCAGCACCGTGTTGTGTTTCCCTGATGACTGCAGTGGTGTGTAACTGTATTAGGGCAGTCCGATACTTGAAACAAGGTACTAACCCGGCATTTGTGTACACTCTTATGACAACCGCTGTCTGCACCGGGATTCGAACCTGAAATCTCCCGACTTGCTGCAGCTTCCCGTCGTGATATAAAGCGCGGTACTGAAATAGATTTAGCAGTTCGTACGTGATGATGGAATAAACATACTCAACATACATCTTAGCGGCTTCAGGTGACGTAGGTGCTGAGTTTCTATGCCCATGGTCGCGGGTTCAAACCCGGCCGAAGTCGTCGGATTTTTAAGAGCGTTAAAATCCCTCAGTATGCCCTCCCTCGGAGGGGAAAGTAAAGCCGGCGGTCCCATGTCATATATATTTATGGCAAGTAAATGAACCTTCCACTAATTGCATTTGTGTGAAGCTAAATTATTGGTTAGATTTTACTAACGGTCTTAGGTTCCAAAGTTGTCACTAGGACCCAACTCTGGTGGCATCTAGTAACCAAGTTCAGAACTAGTTGTCGTGGACGGTGGCGTTTGGTGGCAAAAGTAGGAACTACTTGAAAATGACCCCTTACTTGAATTTAAAAAACAGATAACATATACTAATACAACCATCACAATTCCCACCGGTTATCAGACGGATTCTACACACACCCAAAGAACACGGGGCTACATGACGGTGTAGTCGCAGCCCCTAAACTGAGGATCCAACCAACCATCTTAGCAACACCAAGTACAAGTAACATCTCTACATACAGTATCTATGATCATGTAAGTATGTTTGTATGTATGTCTACCCCCTTATTAGCCTACAGTACTCCCGTTTGCAACGGGGTCGGAGATGAGATGCGATGATAGACTATGTGGCGGATGTTTTTTTACGGCCGGATGCCATTCCTGACGCCAACCTCATGAGAAGAGTTAATGAGGGATGAAATGAACATTATATTTCCGTGTCCTGGAGAGACACTAATTTCTTAATTTCCAGAACTCCGCAGCTCTTATCCCTCGGTCTGTGGCCAACACAAAGTCTTTCTGGCTGCAGGGGTCATTCAGATCTTGACACGTGAGCAGGTGTTGTGGAGTCTGGATTTCTCCTCAGTCACATCTTGGATCTTCTACATAACCCCACTTCACAAGGTTGCTACGACACTTATGCACTCCCGTTCTCATCCGGTTTAAGGACCTCCAGGAGGTATACGAATAAGGCAAATAAGTAGCACTGCTCAGTTCTTCTTTAGGGGTAAATGAATGAAGATTAATGAAACTGGGCAAGGATATGGAAGAAAGCGGCCGTGGCCTGATCCGAAGCTACCGTCCCAGCATTTGCCTGGAGTTGAAAATGGGAAATCACGGAAAACCATTTCAAGGACGGCCGACATTGGGGCTCGAACCCACGTCTACCCAGTTCGCAGAGAACTTGGCCCCATGGCCTAGCACTGAGCGTTAGCGAGCGTATCTACCGCTGTCGGTGGTATTAATCATTAATACCATAATGTTTTGCCTACATTTCACATTTGGAAAAAATGAGGAAAAAATAGACTTATGAGATCAATCCGGGCAAATGTGTGTCTGCCTGACTGTCTGTCTGTCCGTGTGTGCCCCCTCCCCCCTATCATCTCCTAAACGGCTGCACTGATCGAAACCAAATTTGGTATGAGTAAAGATCTGTACCTGAATATCTCAACGCCATATTGGATAATGATGTCAGTGCTACCAACTGCTGAAAAACCGCAGTTGAAATTTGAGCTCCATGTTGGATATCTTGGAAGGTATGCATGGGAGCTATTCCAAGATTGGCACACATATAGATAATAATATTTCAGATAAATTTCCATACATGACAGCGTTGCCAAAACGGTTCTAAGCCTGCTGATAGGTCCAATTTTCAAACGCACATAACTTCTACACCATCAATTGGATTTCAACCAAATTTCGTACGTACTATGTCTACATAAACACATATCACTGAGCGTATTATTATGAGCCACCAGGGCTGCCAACTGTTAATTAATGCTATCTCTATTTGTTTTTCGTAATATTAATATATCAGTAAGTATACAAGCCAACAGCTCTAAACTTTGCACACGTATAGTACCTTCGATTCTAGATTAATTTGCAGTAACTAATATACGTCAGTGCTGCCAACATGATTCTAAGCCTGCTGATAGGTCCAATTTTACAATACATGTAACTTCTATACTAACAAATCGATTTCCTCCAAGCATGGCACAACAATAGATCATAATATTTCAGATTATTTCTGACCAACACATGCATGACATTATTGCCAACATGATTTTACGCTCTGATAGATCCAATGTCTTACTGCATGTAAAGTCCATGCTATCCATTGGACTTCGACAAAATTTTGTATTCTGAACCTTAAGAGATGGAACAAAGAATATATGCAGTCACTAGGGCTGCCTGACTGAAAGTAAGTAATGGTATCTTAAAACATTTTATAGTAATTAACGTTTACTTTAACTGTAGTGCTCTATTAGGCTACATTATGGCAGGTATATTTCAAACTAGAAATTTCCATATTACCAATTTAATTTCGTCATTATTCTAGATAGGTCCATATAGATTAACCATGAATCTTAAATTTTAAGAAAAGTAGGCTCTTTATTTCGTCACGGAACTTCTTGTTAAATAAGCAATTTCTCAGCAACGTGAATATACAAAGTGATATTCCACGCCAAAAGGTTATACACGTTCTTCCAACCTTCAAATGATAACTAACACAGTACAAGTACAGTACATCGGTTCCACAACGTTGGCAATCCTACTTCACATAGAGCTGCTTTGAGAGTAACATTTTTTCACATTAATTAATCAAAATTTGTAACACATCTGATTTTATTATTTTAAATATTTTAGATAGAAACCATTTTAAAAAATATTGAATTTCACCTCCTTTATTGTAGCCTAAGTTTATTTTTTACCCGTTGAACTATTTCTCTCAACAACGCTATGAAAATAATAGTTTTATCTTTAACTATCAACCCTCCCCAGCTTCACCCAGTATCTTTAACGGTTTATCCAGCGTAAGGTTAAAGGGCGCACGGACGGCAGGTCCCAGACACAATTCAAAAAAGCCGAGGTGAACAGCGAAACTGCAAACACATATACTCTTCTCTGAAGACTTAACTCGACATAACTCGACAGTTTGATGCTGGACAAAGCTGGGGTGATAGGCTCGCTCGCTAGTTCGTAAACTCGCTCCGAAGCTAGTAATTTAAATTTCCACTGAATAGAGATTGAAAACGTAAAAGCACTTATAGTGGGCGATGTATTAAAGATAGAGATATGCTGTTCCGGATTTTTGTAGAACTTTATATGCTGACCAATTCTTACACCCATAGTAGCCTATATACCGTAGATACAGTATGTTTAACGGTTTACCCACAGACGACAGGCTTTCCTTCGACTCGATTCACTGAAATTGTTGCTACTTGGCTTGCTTTGGGCATGAGTGATTGCTTTTCTACAGAAACTATCCTCAAGAAACCCTTTACAGAATGGTGAAAACCGCATCAAAACCCATCCAATGGTTCTTGAGATTACCCGTTACATCCAAGAATCGGGAACTTTGTTCTATGGTATGTAGAGATTCTATCATGTAATTTCATTGACTTGCAACTCCATACTTCTTTAGGGGGCGAGGGGACTCAGCGGCCAAGCTTTCTGCCTCTCACCAAGGTGGATTCGATTCCCGGTCAATGCTTGTGAGATTTTCGAAGTTAAATGACATGTCCTGTGGTTCAGATTCCACGTAAAGAGGAGCTTCCTCCGTACTTGTTTGCTTTTTAAAATATGTGTTTAACATTTCCGATGAAGGTCATAATGCGACCCAAACTGGATCTTTACAACAATAATAATATTTGTTAATTAAGGTATCTCTCACACTTTGTCAATAAGGGTCATTTTCAGAACATGGCTATTTTCTTGTCTCTACGTAAACGTACTCAAAGAGATTGTCTGTCGCCATTCCCAATATACAAGCTAGGTCTGAGGCCACACATCAACCAATCACACGTTGCTGTTTTATTTTGACTACTGTATGTCTGATATGTGATCGAGAGAAAGTGGGGCCTATGTATTTCTCCAGGAGTGATAATCCATTAGGGACACCTATGTGTGTTTGTAGGCTAATTCTTTATCCACAAGGTTACGAGCGGGCACTATCTTTACATTGACTCGAGTATGTGAGAGTTTAGTTAAACTGACCTCTCTAGCAATTGACTTTCCCCGCACACACGCAGCTACCGGGGGGTGAACACACTGTCCTTTTCGTAGCTGCATTTCTGTAGATAGGATCCTCGACTACTGAATTACTTGGCCGATAACCTACAAGAATCCCGAATTCTTTAAGAATAGTCAATAGAAATTATAGATAGCTATGAAGCCATTTTGTTTGTTACTGACAACTTTTCAGTCGGTGAAAACGAATTTGCCCAATGACCGGACGGGGTATAATGTATATAATGTGTAAATAACACTTCTGGAAAATATTACATACATAAGTTATGATCACAATTATAATGGGGCAATTTTTAGGATTACGCGTTTCGACCTTCAAGTGGTCATCATCAGATGCTAATCACTAAGGCCCGAAAGTTCATGCAAAATCATATTTCTGCATATTTATGCATATTTTGGTTATTTCGGCACAATGCATCATATTTTTAGCCTACTTTTCACATTTTGCAAAAATGAGGAAAAAGTAGTCTTATGAGATCGGGCAAATGTGTGTCTGTCTGTCTGTCTCTCTGTCCTTCTGTCTGTCTGTCCGTCTGTCTGGCTGTGTGCGTGTCCCCCCCCCCTATCAACTCCTAAACGGCTGGAGCAATCAAAACAAAATTTGGTAGGAATAAAGGTCTATACCCGAATATCTCACGGCCATATTTGAAAATGATGTCAGTGCTACCAACTGCAAAAAAATTGCAATTGAAATTTGAGCTCCATGTTGGATATCTTGGAAGATATGAATGGGAGCTATTTAAAAATTGGCATACGTATAGATAATAATATTGCAGTTTAATTTCCAGGAGGCCATACATCGCTGTGTTGCCAAAATGATTATAAGCCTGCTGATTGGTCCAATTTTTAAATGCACATAACTTCTACACTATCAATTGGAATTCAACCAAATTTCGTATGTTGTATGCATACATAACCCGAAATGACTGAGCGTATTCTTAAGACCCACCAGGGCTGCCAACTGTTAATAAATGCTCCTAATTTATTTTATCCAAATACCAATATATCAGAAAGTATGCAAGCCAATAGCTCTAAACTTTGCACACGTATAGTACCTGGCATTCTAGATGCATTTGGACTAACTAATATACGTCAGTGCTGCCAACATGATTCTAAGCCTGCTGATAGGTCAAATTTTAAAATGCATGTAACTTCTATAATAACTAATGGATTTCATTCAAAATTGGCACAACAATAGATCATATTATTTCAGATTATTTCTGACTAATACATGCATGACATTGTTGCCAACATGATTTTACGCACGCTGTTAGATCCAATGTTTAACTGCATGTAACGTCCATGCTATTCATTGGACTTCAACCAAATTTTGTATTCTGTACCTTAAGAGATGGAACTAAGAATATATTCAGTCATCAGAGCTGCCAACTGTAGTGCTCTATTAGGCTACATTATGCAAGGTATACAGTATTTCGAAATAATTAGAAATTTCGATATTAGCAACTTAATTTCTTCATTATTCTAGATAGGTTCATATACTGTAGAATAATCATTGGCATGAAAAGTAGGCTCTTTAGTTCGTCACGGAACTACTTGTTCTCCTTTGCCATATCTCTGCTCGTAATTTATTATAGTTTTGAAGCGCCTTTTGTTACTTCATGTTCTTAAAGGCATATATTTCGATTTGGACTCCGAGAGTCTATCACTGAAATTATGTTAATACTTTGTACGTTTCAGTCCTTTTTGCAAGTGAATAATATATATTTTTATTCAGCATTCACCATGTAAATATTGTAAAATTATTTTCATTTTTAAAAATTCAATGTCTATTAAAATTTCGTATCACTTACACTTAAAAGTTAACATAATAAAATACTTATTGATGGTCAACGCCACTTGAAGTTCCGTAAAATAACATTTCCTACTATTTAGAACTGTTTTTTATTTGAGGGAGTTTAAAAGAAGGTGTAGTTATACAGTATGTCCGTCTGTTCATATTTTCTTTATATTCAAAATGGAAACGTTAAAGAATACGGAGTGATCGTTAATTGACTGGGACAAGGTACAAAAAACTGAAAAATTTGCATATGATTCAAATATATAGGCTATATATATTTGTTATGGACTACAGAAGAGGGAGAAAACTATAGGATAACATGTTTCGCTCATCAAGCGAGCATTATCAGATCCAAATATACAAGACAAAATAGCTCTACAAAACCAACCATGACACCCACAAACAGACTCTGCCCACCAAAAGCTTAATGTTTTAGTATTTTTTAGTAATAGTTACCGCTCTTTTAGGTATATTTCATAAGAAAGCTACATATTACTTCCGGAAGATTTCGACATACTGTATCTTTGCGTTTCACATCCCCCAGACCCCAAAATTACCGTTAGTTCAAAAGTTTAATAGTAATATATATACCGGTATCAGTTTATTGTGGACACGATAACTACCATCATTTTGTACCAATCACGTTAAACTTTATACATAAAAATATAACCATTCAAAATGCAGGTCGAGGTCTTTAACAGGGGAAAATCGCACCCACGGGGTTGAAATCTGGACCTTTCTCGCAAAAGTGAAATACCACTATAACTTTCTTAGGATGTGAAAAATCGAATCCATTCAAAGTTTTTGCTATTCATTGGGTAAGAGCCAAAAACTTATCTCACTAACGTCTTTTGGTAGCACCAACCATTGGCCAAAAAGTTGTGAATATGGTGGTTTGAGAGGAAATAAGTTTTCTTGTTTTTTGTCCCTTTTGTTTTAGTCGGTTTACCCTCCAGGGCTGGCTTTTCCCACGGACTCTGCGAGGGATCCTACCTTTACCGCCGCCAGGGCAGTGTCCTGGAGCTTGAAACACCTAGTTTGGGGATACAACTGGGGAGTTGGGACCAGCACCTCACCCAAGTGGCCTCACCTGCAAAGCGAATAGAGGCCTCATGAGGGTTGGGTTGGGAGGGGGAGATTGGGAGGGATAGGCAAGGAAGAGTGAAGGAGGTGGCCGTGGCCTTACGGTACGTATCATCCCGGAATTTTCTCGGAACGAAGTGGGAAACCACGGAAAACCACTTCGAGGATGGCTGAAGTGGGAATCGAACCCCCTCTACTCATTTGGACCACCCGAGGCTGAGTAGACCCCATTCCAGTCCTCATACCACTTTTCAAATTTTGTGGCAGAGCCGGGAATCGAACCTCAGACCTCCGGGGAGGCAGCTAAGCATGCTGACCACTACACCACGGAGGAGACGGAGGAAATAGATACATTATGAAAACCGTTTAAAATTGTCAATAGTCCTCTAAAAGTTACCTAAAACTTGTGTCTGAAATAATTTTTGATATGAACCACCGTTACGCCAATAGGAAAATGTTTTCGAGATTATAAGATGTGGCTTCTCGTATGCTTAACACGTGGAACGTTTGTACTGTTGGTATACAACAGTTGACAAGTGTAGTGAATTCGAAATATTTTCCTTTGCCCGGTGAAATCTACCTCCTCCTTCCGGCGTGCCGAGATCGATATTAAAGCTCTTGTCATGCATTTTGGAGGACAGAGACCTCATTTTATACACACAACCACACGGGACTGATGACCACTATATCGAAGCCCATAAATGAAAGAACAATAACCAAGGAAGAACATTCATGAGTTTGCGGTTAGTCCAACGAGGCTGCCGTAGCAAAAGCTTCAATGGGGAGTATTACGCAGCGTCACGCCCAATTTAACACAGAAAAAAAAAAAAAAAATAAGACACCCGACCACAACGAATGTCTTAAACAATTTAGCCCGAAGAGAGAGTGTTTGACGCTAGATGCAGCAGCAGAAGGCGTCCTCCGAGCGGAACCCGATGGCACACTTGCTATGGAGGTTACTGAATTCTCCAATTACTGTACAGTACAGTACTTTCTTCTGATATCGCGCAAGCACGCTCTCCACTTGCCTGCTAACGACCAGGAATTCAAGGAATTCATGTCTTCACTCGCCCACTCTGGGGAGTAATGTGGTTTGCATACGTGCAAGGGGCTGCTCGAAAGTAAGTGTCTGTCTGTTAGGTAGTCGGCCCGAAGGCTGGTTGGATCCTAAAAAAAAGTACCGCCGTTAGATACCCACAAAAACTCAAGGCAGCGCTATATTGAGGCGTACTGGGCAAGTTGAGGAGTGAGGTAGTTTGTCATTGCTTTTCTCACTGAGTCTCAACAGCAGTACTAACCCTATGAGTAGAACTTTTCACAGCATCCACAGGCACTGACTGTGCCCTGAATGTCATTACTAAACACCACCCATACCTCAGTAGCTTCCATATATTCACAGCCATGAGTGAGACTGAGACATCGATGAAAAGCCACATTTGACTGTAGCCTGTGCCAACAGACGAATGCAAATATACTGCATTCATCAAGAGATGGCAAACAGACCAAAAGGTAAGTGTAAAGCGTGTACAGATGCTGGCTACTAGTGACTGGATGCCCTCGTGCTTTTCACCGAAGTCTCACAACTAGAGGGACCCTAGCTTAATGCGGCATTGCTTCCAGTTACTTGTTCAAGGATCTTCTCTTTCATGGCAACTTCCATTGGTCCGCACCTGCTTTTTTCCGACCCCGAGGTTACCCGAAACCTGGTCCATGTATTTTCTTTTATGACTGGCTACGTTGTATGTTATTGTTTTATTTGAGGGACTTGGACAATGGAGTCATTCAACCCCGTGGTGTAATAACCTGTGTTATTGTGATGGCTGTAGCAGTGTGTGTATTTGTTATTCAGGTGAAAATTCGGAAAGAGACGGCCGTGGTCTTAAGTCAAGAATCATACATGAGTATAAGTGGGTAACTACGGAAAACTACTTCCAAGATTGCTGAGATAGGAATTGAACCCTCCTCTTTTCATGTTTGCCTTTACGAGGCTGAATGTACACCGGTCCAGCGCTCAGACCAGAAGTAAATTTCTTGGAAGAGCCGGGAATCAAATCCGGACCTCTGCAGCAACTACCAAGAATGTCAGCCACTACACCACGAAGTGGTTGGACATCGTGCTACTCAGTCCCTCGTGCTTGGGAGTGACTAGAAGCTGTCTGATAATTTATGTTATTGTCGTGTCAGTAGCAGTTTGTGTATTTGTTTTGGATTGGGAAGGAGGTGACCATGACCTTAAGTTAGAAACCAACCCAGCATTTGCCGGGAATAGAAGTGAGAAACGACAGAAAATCACTTCGACCCTGGGCAAGGAGGGAATCAGAGCTATCTCTTCTCAATTAGCCTCACGAGGCCGAGTGTACCCTGTTCCCTCAGATCAGAATTGTATTTCTCAGCAGAGTGTTAAATCGAACCTATAAGTCCACTTCGTGGCATAGTGGATAGTATTCTCCCCCTTTTCCCCCTGAGGTCCGGGATCGAATTCCGGCTCTAACAAGAAATCTACTTCTGGTCTGAGGGCTGGAACGGGGTACACTTAGCCTCGTGAGGCTAATTGAGAAGGGGTGAGTTCCATTCCCACCTCACCCATCTTGGAAATGGTTTCCCGTAGTTTCCCCAATTCTACTCCAGACAAATACCGGGATAGTACCTAACTTAAGACCACAGCTGCCTTCATCCAAATCCTCACCTGAATTACAAATATACACACTACTACAGATACAACAATTACGCAGGATATCAGACAAAATGTCTATTCATACACCCAACTACACGGGGCTAAATGATAACGATGTATAAGCCTCACAAATGAAACAAAAACAACAACGAAATTAGGATTTTTGAGACCAGAATCACAAGAGAATAGGTGGACTTCAATATCGGAGGAGTGCGAGGTTGGCCGTCATCACGGTTTCGCCGAGAAATTTATTCTGGTCTGAGGGCTGAAAATGTACACTTAGCCTCGTGAGGCAAAACTGAGAAGAGGCGGGTATGATTCCTACCCCAGACATCCTGGAAGGGGTTTTCCGTGGTTTCCCCAATTCTACTCCAGGAGAATAACAGGATGGTTCATAATCCTACCTCAATTACAAATACACATACTAGTACAGACATTACAGTGACACAGGTTATCATACAAGTTCTATACACACCAAAATACACTGGGCTACATGACCATGATGTCGCAAAGCCCCCTAACAACGAATATTGGAGCAAGGTTGAACAGCTCTAGTGAGTGGCTCTAATGTGTGGAGCGTGTCTGGGCAGATTGCGTGATGCGCCATACTCAGGGCAAACCAAGTCGCTTACCCGGTTATTGGCAAATCACACATCGCTCGTCTGCCTAACATGTGATACTGTGTAATTATTCACCAAGACCTAGTGGCACAGTCGGTCAAGCGGTGGCCTTCAAACCCATAAATTGGGGTATCGATCCTGGCTCAGTCCAATGGCTTGTTGTTGTTGTTGTTATCATGGATGTGTGTTTGGGCTGAGGATCTATCTGGAATTAGCGTGAACAGTTTTGCATCGACAAATATACCAACATCTACAGAGAGTCCGGGAATGTTCTCCGCCGCGCCTTCAAGCATCTGCGAGAGCTAGCTACAGCAGTTACGTTGGTAGCACGGCTGCCGCTTGCATCATAACAAATAAACAGTAAACGCTGTACTCACCACAGCCATTCATGACAGATGCTGGAACCATTCACAGTACATCACTCTTTTTCCGTAATCAGTTTGTTTTATTTCGTGAACCACGGTAAATTTATAAGGGAACAACTGAAGCTTGTCTCTTACAGCTTTATGTGCTGTCGACTTAGAGATTTCTGTTTTTTGAGCTAATTTTCGTGTTGATTTATTTGGACTACGCAGCATTATATCGGAGATTTCATCAAGTTTTTCGTCTGTTAAAAGCGTAGGCCTGCCTGTTCCCGGTACATCGTGAACTGAACCAGTCACACGAAATTTACTTACCAAATCCCGAACGATATCACGGTTTGGACACTTTGAATTAGGAAACCGCGCCTGAAATCTTAATTTTGTATTTTCTGTAAACCGATCGCCTTCGCAAAAAAAGTATTCCACAAAAAAAAAAAAAAAAAAACGCTCTCTTCAGTAGAAGGCAATACCGCCTGTATACTGTTGCACTCTTCCAATAATCTATCTGAACGGTCGCTTACTGTTTACTGCAATACACACTGAAGACATACAGGCTCGCTCGCTTATCGCAACACACACTGACAGCCCACACGCGGGAGTCCCCCTTTCAAGGCCACAGTGCAGTGCAGCCAACTAAACTTATGACTCAACCACTCGCAGCTGCACGTACCCACTGCGGAGAACATTCTCGGGCGCCCTGTAGTTGCCATGGCAACAAGTGCACGCACACTCAGTTCCCACTACTTGAAGAGTGTACGATCACCAAACACATGCCAAGGGCGGTACTTATAACAGACGATTTACATCATATCCTTGATTCTATCATTTAATGATTGTTGTTGTTGGTTCATTTAGGTTTGGTGTTGTTTCATTTGGAGGCTTGGACATCGTGGCCGGCGGCTTCGGTGGCGTGGTTGGTAGCATGCTGAGCTTCAATGCCCAAGATCGCGGGTTCAAACCCGGCCGAAGTCGTCGGATTTTTAAGAGCGTTAAAAATTCCTCAGTATGCCTTCCTTTGGAAAAGAAGTAAGGCCGGCGGGCCCATGTCACAGATTTAAGGCATGTAAAAGGACCTTCCACTAACTTCAATTGTGTGAAGGAAAATGTGTAGGTTAGATTTGATTAATGCTCTATTAAGTTCCAACGTTCACCACCAGGTGCAGGACGTGGTGGCACCTAGTAGCCAAGTTCACAGCTAGGTGTCGTTGACGGTAGCATTTGTTAGCAATAGTAAGAACTACTTGAAATTGATCGTCTGCAGTCCTTACCTGAATTACAGATAACACACACTAATACAGCCATCACAAATATTCACACCGGTTATCAGACAGATTCTACACACACCCAAAGTACACGGGGCTACATGACCACGTTGGCGCAGTCCCTGAACTAAGGAACCAACCAACCGACCGACATCGTGGCCATTTAGCCCCGTGTGTAGAATTTGTTTGATAACCTGTAGTAGTGGTGGTAGTAGTAGTGTGTAGACCTATTTGTAATTCAGGCAAGGATTGGGAAGGAGGCAGCCGTGGCCATAAATTAGGAATCATCCCGGCATTTGCCTGAAGTGGGAGTGGGAAACCACTGAAAATCATTCTCAGGATGACTGAGATGGGAATCGAACCCACCTTCTCAGTTTTTGCTTCATGAGGTTGAGTATACCCCGTTCCAGCCCTTAGAACAGAATTAAATTTCTTGGCTGAGCCGGAGATCGAACCCGGATCTCCGAGGTGACAGCTGAAAACGGGTTCATTTGGGAGTTTTGAGACATCTTGGCCATATAGGCCCGTGTACTTTGGTGCTGTGTAATATGTCTGATAACTTGTGTCATTATGATGGCTGTATTTGTATTTGGTGCTAGCAATTGCAGCTAGGAAGCCTCCGTGGCTTAGGCGTCAGCACACCGGCTTCTCACCGCTGGGTCCGTGGTTCAAATCCCGGTCACTCCATGTGAGATCTGTGCTGGACAAAACGGAGGCAGACAGGTTTTTCTCCGGGTACTCCAGTTTTCCCTGTCAAAATTTCATTCCAGCAACACTCTCCACTATCATTTCATTTCATCTGTCATTCATTTAATCATTGCCCCAGAGGAGTGCGTGAGGCTTCGGCAGCCGGCACATTTCATATCCTCGCCGCTAGATGGGGGCCTCATTCGCTCCATTCCTGACCCGGTCGGAGACTGGAAGCAGGCTGTGGATTTTCATTTTTCAATTGCAGCTAGGAGGAGGCCGAGGCCTTATTTTTAGTTACCATCCATTCATTCACTTGGAGTTGAAGTGGGAAACAACGAAACCCATCTATTCTCAGTTCTGCCACACAGAGCTGAGTGAACCCTGATCCAGCTCTCAAACTATATTGAAATCTTTCATCAGAGCCCTGAACCAATTGAACCAGTACCTCCAGAGTAGACTAATAGCCAAGAATACTAACAATTACGCAACGAGGTGGACAAGAATATTTAACTCGTGTCAGTATTATATATTGGCACGTTAAAACCTGCCTTCCAGAGTAAATTTCCTACTCACCTACTCTAAAGCCATATCAGGTGAGGAAGACGTACAACACATAAGACGTGTTTGGCCAAAGAGACATCCTTCTATCAAATCGTGCTGTGTACTGTACATTAAGACCAAGTAATAAAGTGCATATGTAGAGAGTTAATGTGACTGGTACCATCAGGAATAGAACCTAGAACCTTTCCCTTTAGCCAACAATGCTATACATAATTGTACACCCGCTAGGGGCTCACAACTTGTGAGCCACCACGGGACCCCAGCTGAGTCCACTTAGTTGTGCCGGACTGCTTTCAGTTATCTTTACTGCCGACCTCCCTTGGTCAACTGTTATTCTCTTCCGGCCCCGACGGTATTAGGGTATCCGAGGCCTAGGGACTGTTTCACTTTCCCGCGTTAGTTGGCCCTTGTCTCATCTTTCCTGATACCCTCATTCTTGGAGGGGATCGTGCTACACCCTCGAGGCCTCACAGCTGGTGAGTTGGGAGTTAGCGACTCCAAGGGATTCCTCAGATGGGTCCTTTTTTCTCCTTTTTCCACTGACTCTGGGGCAGGCCCTCTCCTCTTTCCCTTTCCCATCTGTAGGGGCATGGTGGCGCAGCGGTCAAGCTGTTGGTCTCTCACCACGGCGGACCGGGCTCGATTCCCTGACAATGCATGTGAGATTTTCAAAATGAAATGCCATGTCCTGTGGTTCGGATTCCACGTAAAAAGGAGGTCCCATGGCTTATGATATCGAGATTGACGGTCACGTAAAACTACAATCTTCCTTTTTTTCCTATCTGTCATTCATGGCTTTCCTTCCTTCCAATTCCCTCAGTCCTCATTCTTCGTGGATTGAGGGCATTTATTTTCCTCCTTTCTATTATTTCTCTTTTTCAACTTCTTTTGCTTCTAGTACGTGAATTAGTTGTTAAGTCAGTAGTTAGTAGGTCTAATCATCTTAACTATCACCCACGCCATTAGGGACCGATTACCGATAACCGATAACCTAGATGTTAGGCCCCTTAAAAAGACAATTATCATCATCATCATTCATCATCGGAACCTCGCCAGGGCCGCGTAGTGGGTAGAACACGATGAGTCACGACCAGATAACTACCATGAATCGATTACAAAACTGCAGGTCGGGAAGCGTCGGATGCTGTTATAGTATTGATAACATACGCAGCTGGAAAGATACCTTATTTGAAATAATTACGACTTGTGGTGAAGTAATGTAGCCTATCTCGTATCTCCCCCAGGAGCTCACATCTAGTGGGACGGGGCCCCAGCTAAGTGCGGCATTGCTTCCACTTACTTGTGCCGGGCTCCCCTCTGTCTTCTTTCCTGTCGACATCACTTGGTCAACTCTTGTTCTCTTCCGACCCCGACGGTATTAGGGTATCTGAGGCCTAGGGAGTCTCTTCCTTTCCCGCCTCAATTGGCCCTTGTCTCATATTTTCTGATTCCCTCCTTCTGCGAGGGGTCAGCCTTCTTTCTCTTTTTATGTTATCTCCTGCCTTCTGCTTAAGGCCCCCAAGGAGGAAGGGTGTATGTAGCCCCACCACTTCTGGTGCACCCGTGAAATTGCTACACCCTCGGGGGCTCACGGCTGGTGATTTCAGGGGTTGGCGACCCCGAGGGATTCCTGAGCTGGGTCCGATTTTCCCTTTTATCCCTTACCTCTGGGGCGGACCCTCTCCTCTTTCACTTTCCTATCTGCCTTTCATGGCTCTCCTTCCTTCCAAGTCCCTCAATCCTCTTTCTTCGAGGGTTGAGGGCATTTCTTTTCCTCCTGTCCTTTATTTGCCTTATTCTCCTTTTGTTTTCCATTTCTTCTTCTAGTGTATGAATTGGTGGTTGGTTTTGGTTGTAGTTCGCATTTCATTATTATCTTCACGATCACCCAAACCATTAGGGGCCGATAACCTAGATGTCAGGCCCCTTACAACAACAACAATCATCATCATCATCATCTATCTCGTAACCCTTGAACATGGTTAGGTACAGAACAATGAATTTTTGTAGTGGAAACTTATTTTCTCAAGAGGAAGTCCTACAGTAAATGTGTCCGTACGTTTCAGCGCCGTGCGATGTTTACTTGTGGGGAAACCTCAAGCAAAAGGTACCTATACAGAAACAATCCCCGTCTCTGGAGGCTCTCGAGAACGAAAGAACTGCACCGATACGAAATATCAGTGAGGATGAATTACAGCGAGTGTAGCAAAACTGCCAACATCAATACAGCGTGTGTTTAGAAAATGAAGGACAGCATTTCCACCAACTACTCTGGAATTCATGTAAATAATGATGATTATTAAGTACCGTACATTAAAAATCGTAAATGTATTTAACTAGTTGGGCACTACGCTGCTGTTAGTGGCAGTGCCTTGCTCGACAAGATGCAACACACAGTGGCCCGCCAGCCACGCGGCCCCTGCAAGGTTCCGTTCTATAGAGAAGGACCTCACTGCATTTATGTTCGACGATGTAGAAATGTAAATATTATACGTCAGAAATCTAACAGTCGACGGCCAGACAGCATGGCAGAACAATATTGCGGTGGCTGGACACTATTAACGCAGATTTACGATTAAGAAACTTGAAATCGCGGTAAGCTTTAGATCGCAAGAAATGGCGAGCATTGATCCAAAAAGTGGACGCTGTTCCTACGGGATGAAGCTAAGAAGAAGAAGAAGATATGTCAGAAAACTGCATCATAATGATGGGCATTATAGTACTGTTTTTCATTATGAGACAGTTTCTCCAGCCAATCAGAGCTCATTTATTGACCAATTAGGTAAGGATACCTTTGCGCATGCGCTCAAAATCTAACATGTCGGACATGAATTACATGATTTGAAAGTTCAAATTGGATATCGGATCAACCATTGAAGTGTTTTTTTTTTTTTTTTTTTTTTTTTTTTTTTTTTAGCGTATGCCTTTTAGTGTCCGAGGACATGTTCGGCTCGCCAGTTTTGTAGCTGCTTCGAGACGGACACCCAATGGGTGAGCTACAAGTACCGTTGGGGAGGAAAGTTGGAATGTAAGGACGAGGAGTTGGAAGGTAGCGGCTGTGGCCTATAGTTAGGGACCAACCCCGGCATTTGCCTGGAAGGAAGATGGGAAACCACAGAAGACCATCTTCAAGATTGCCGGCGGGGGGATTCGAACCTCCTCGCCTCCCGGATGTGAGCGACTACCAGCAGTCATGCCGTAACGACCATGGCTAACTCACCCGGTACCATTGTAGTTACAATCCCAACACACAAAGAAAAAATCAGCACGAACCTTTACGGTAACTAGAAAATACTATGACAAATGCAAGAAATTTATGAATCTACGTCCAGAAGATAGCAACACAGCATCCTTCTATATAAATAATCGACATGGAAAGTGCACCGTACCATAATTATGTTCGCGTAAATAAACTGACGAATATGAGACAAGAAATAGCACTGTACCTTAATATCCCCAACGCCAATTTATACACAGTGCATTGCTTTCAAATGACTTCGGTGACAATATTAGTGAATGTTAGTCTTGATCGGCACTAGGCATCATGCAGGCTGTAAACAATAGCATTGCCAAGCAAAGTAAATGGTCTCTGCTTCCGAAGGTCTTTGACCCACGCATGCGCTCTGTTCAGTAAGCAAAACCAGCGCGCTCTGTTCACTAACTGAAGTGAATGAATCCCACAGATATTTATGAATATGTATGTTAAAAGATATAATAAAGTTATAATTATCGTCGAACATTAACAGTCGTATGCAACTCGCCTATAATGGTAACTAAGATACTCGTATGAAAATTATAAAACTCGCTACGATCGTTTTATAAACATACTCGTGTCTTAATTATTGCCATTATAAGCTCGTTGCATAATGTACTATTATGGGCATGGCTAACTGGATCACGGTCTTGTATTTGGTCCGGATTGTCCCCAGTTTGATACCCGGCGAAGTCGTGAGTCATTTAACCTCCCTTTGTTTATTCTCTTGATTGGGAGACAGGATGCTTGTGCTCATGGGCGCACATACGGGGGGGCAGGGGGGGCCATGCCCCCCCCCCCCTGGATCCTTGAAAAATAAAACGATATGAAAATCAGACTGAGAACAAACTTTTTTTTGCAAAAGTTCTTACAGTATTCTAATTAATTTGTACTAAATATAAATACTTCAGATATTTAACATTCCGCCAGGCCAAACATTAAATACTGTATAGTGGCAGTGGGCGCATTAAGCCTGTCTGGCACACCTCAGAAATCTGAATTTTTTAAAATTACAATATTTGCTAAATAATAGTTTTGCTTCAATTAGTGAATACACTAATTCGTTCTCTATATAGTCTATTACGTAATGGTGCTCGATCAGGCGCAATCTGCCTCGCATATCACTTTTGCAAAAACAGCAAATGTGTAGAAGAGTCATTGACAAACTGGCCGATATGGACTTAGTTTGTGGGTGCTCACTAAAAATTGTTCTTAGAATATTCAAGCTTTAAGTGGGCCTGTTCGGCCATTTGGTACTCGTGGGCGCCCTTAGGGGGGGGGGGGGAGGGGGCTGGATTTCCGAGAATGTTGAAATAAGATTGTTCATTGTCACACCAGTTTATTTCATAAATGGAAGTTACAGATAGTCAACTGACAACTGTTACAACAACAAAAATCTGTAATGTTGCTGACGTAATATGTATTTACAATTTTTAAATACAAATATGGTTCTAATGATGCCATGCACTCTGCCACCAATGGATGATCATGATGATAATTGCTGTTTAAAGGGGCCTAATATCTAGGTAAGCTCCAAATTTCAATACGGTTATGCCTAGTGTTTCCCCATCCCTATCTTGAGTGGCTGCTATTTTTGCCACCTCACTTCGGCAGTGTCGATATGAAAAGCACGTTCTGGAGATATGTTTAGACATTGCGACATCGCTAGCGTATCTTAACCCTTAAAATAAGCTTTTCTATGCTTACTAGTAAAACTCTGGTCCTGTAAGGTCGTGCTTACAATATTGGATAATTTACTGTATTCAGACCCGACGGGGGGACAAACTTGCAACTGCCAAGGCGGCAGGTTTTAGGGACGGAACATTTTCTGGGAAACTTTACAAAACTTCTTGGTCATTAAACGTCAAGTTGATTAAGTTTAAGCCCTCCACAAGAGAATATAATTTGGCATTGTTGATTATTTAAGGACATAAATAAAAGGATCGTCTTAGTCACCTTGGTGTTCTTGCTGTTGATCTGACATGAATGTTAAATTGTACCAATGAGGAAATTCCAAACCGGTATTTAAATAATTGTTTTTGCACATTGGTTGTGTATGATATCTGTTAAAATTTAATGTACATTATTTGTATTTTTTTTTTAATTTGTAATTTTGGCAAACGCATATTTATAGTGTATGCCACTCCTAGTTAAGTACACTCTCAGAAGAAACAGCCTCATATGTTATGGAAACTTTGTAACTGCTCGGCTTCACGTGTTGCATGAGGGTTAAACACCTGTACGGTATGAACAACAGCAATAAACATTCACTCCCTCCTAACTACACTGGTTATCTCATAAATACAAGCACTATAGATCTGGTAAAATGTACAATGTATTCTGATACCAGACATGAAATACACTTCGCAGGATCCTCGTCATACAGACTATCTAAAACTCCCTATCATATTCACACAGGCACACTTATGACATATTGATGACCCTCGGAAATAATGATGACTGGTACTTAACAGGCGTTGACTTCAGCTGTGACGACTTAATTCTACTGATTCGGGGGTTAGTTGCTCCCAGAGAATCACTCCTACTTACCCGCAGCACAATTACTATATATTTCACACGCCAGCCTCTCAAATATGAACATTATGTACATTATTACTTTGATGGTCAGCATCCAACGATTTATCTAGTTTCGTGGATCTGATTATACAAAGATGCTTTAAATCAGTGTGATGGATTATCGCTTCTAGTTAGCTCCTGAGTTTACTAATACATAGCATATTTTACTAGTATTTGTCGTATAACAATTTACCGCTATAGTCTCAGAATTTCGGTATACAGACGTTAGTTTACAATACTTCATGCGATTCGAGACAAACAATCTAGACTATTTGTTTGAAACTTGGCTCATAATTCCCTTGAGAATGTATAGCCAGCAACTCAGTAATTGTACATCTAACACCAACTTGTGATCATCTGAAATACCTTCCTTCTCCACCAAAAACACACAAGTCCAAAATACAAGTTCCACTCCCTCACGGAGTCCTACCAAGAATACGAACCACTCCACACGGAGTCCAAAGGATGAGTACACCGCCCTACACGCGGTCCAAAGAATGAGTACTACTCCCCACGGAGTCCTAAGAATGAGTTGCCCTCACAGCTTCGTCAAGTCCTAATAACGTTCATCTCCCCTCCACAAATCACTGGCCTACCTGGCTTCCCCCACGGGTCCAGCCAATCAAAACAAAACATTACCATATAAGGAGTGCCTTCTTGGTCTTCAAAATACCCTAGTCACACCCCTAGCATAGGGTTGCCAAGCCTCCTACCTGCATGAGTCATCATGCACTTGAGCTTGCGAGAGAAAACCCCAGGCGACAACAAACCTATTTCCTGGTTCTTGCACACAATTCCAGACTCTCTGACTGAAGATTATTCCAATGTTAAAATATTCACATATAACTAAACTCAGATCCTGCCAATTACAATCCCTTAAAACCTAAACAAATTAATCGGAAATAAATCACATGATATTATACACTTCATTACATAATTATAAAACATAAAAAGGCATCAAATAAAAATATATGGACGATTATGAAAATCGTGCGTCCCGTCGATCCCTTGTGACCTGGGAAGGTTACAACTTTAATAAATCTGCATCTTCCAAGTTAGGGGCAGCAACGTAAATCCATACGTGGAATGCATTGTAAGAAAGGACAGAATGTAGTAATTTGATTTTTAAGCCCATCTGTGTAGTTGAGTACCTCAATTTAAGCTCCACGATGACGACTGGTTATCTAAATATTCTAAATTTGATTGCCGACGCTGACAGCAGCCATCCCTAGTAGGCCTACGATATTTTCAACACTACCTTCAGGAAAATACCACGTACGTATCATGTTTCATGTTCCGGGGCACTCATCTCAAAACTACGGTATCGGTACTCTGAAATAACATTACTTATACACACTCGCCTAATGACACGTTATTACATAAACCGGAATTTCACTCATATAAGTACAAGGGGTGAGGTTTAACCCTGTTTACAAATAAAGCAACAATATTTAAAACAATGCCAGTTATTGAATATAAAAAGGTTAATTTTCCCCTCTTTAAGGGTAACCTTAACGCACATAAATTTAAAAAACTCAAAAAGTATTTGTATTAGATTGGTTAGACAGTATATTATTTACGTCACAGGTACAATAATACGGCGAAATATATCACTTGTTAATTTTATAAAACTCTACGGAATTGTACAATATCTGTTAGTTTCATGTTATCGTCTATTATTTTCAAAAACAGAGAAAAGCTTGAGCATAAGGCTCAATTACACATTGAAAGAAGTGGTTTGTTTATGTTCATATCATCATTCCTTTATCACCATTTCAGTCGAGAATTCGAATAATGGTAGTAAGAAGTACGTGATATAGTGGTTTTTATCCATTTTACTTAGTGGTTAGTAATAATTAGGCGAAATATTTTTATTGACAAAACTAAATTTTACTAAAACCATTGGCTCGAGTTTATCAGTTCGTTGGTTACAAGTGTTTCATGATTCTAATAAGAGCAATGCGAAGTATTTCCGATTGGTTGTTTAGAAGAGGAAAGACGTGACGATCTGCTGTAATGGCCAGTACAAACTAGATACCGTAGCCTACCGTATTTGGAAACAGTGCTATTTAAATAATTGGGCTGATTCAGATGTTGGGATATTTCCACAGTTTAACTCAGTGATTTGGGATCATGTGAAAATATGTCCAGTTATTTAGAAAGTTCGCGAACTGGATTAACGATACCATTTTAATGAACTACGGTACTTGATTTTTATTTTTGTCGATACCACTAGATTTTTCCTGTTTTTAAGAATTGAACATTACGACGTTGAATCACGAAGATAAGCGAACGTTAACGGACAAAAACTCAAAAAAAAACATTCCTCCCATACTTGCCACAAGTAGCCAATGGTTTCAGAGCAGTCAAATAATGAATTTCACGAAGTAAGTAAGATATGAAACCTTCTTTTTGTGTGTGTGTGTGTGTGTGTGTGTGGTAGGGGGGTGACAGGTCGGTAATGAAACGAAAATATTTACTTGCCCCCCCCCCCCCCCCCCTGGAAACAATCCTATGGGCGCCCATGCTTGTGCTACCTTGATAACCATTATTAAGGCCCCACCTCCATCTTCACGTCTGTGTTTCTCCCATCGAGCTCCTTGCTCTTCGGAGACCACATGCCACCGTCATCATTCCTTTGCACCTTTCAAGTTCTCAGCTTAATTGGTAAGGCTCCGTTGACACAATAAATGCATTCTATAACTGGGATGAAACCAGGAGTTAATTCCATTGCAGACATTATTCCTATTAATATAGGTGATTATGAGTAAAATTAATGCTGTACTAACCATCGCTCCAGTAGATATTTTAGCATTTAGATATATATTTATTTTACTGCAATGAAGGAATGTAGGTCACACGTTCATCAACTCTTGCACACAAATAAGTTCATTCTTAAAACTTCACTAAATTTCGTGTATGTCTGTATAGACATTCTTCAACTTTGTGATGATCTGTTTAAATGATAATTTGTCTTTCCTAGGAACATCTAATCTTCATATGTGTGTTCACTCTACAACTCATCGTATTTTCCTATTTTCGTCATCTTGCTAACAAGGGAACGGATTGCGGTGTAAAATTCTAATCTGGTTGAAATTTAGTTCACAATATTCCTACAAAGTTGTACAATGACGTAGTGAAAACCGCACGGACCACTTTCAATTTTGAATGCCAATATTGAACGCCGAAAACATGCCAGGTGACTGTATGAACGAGGTAAAGAGGTAAAGCTGACCTTGAATCCTGGCAGCCACAATGGCTCCCGGTCACCAGGCAACGACCTGCCGTGCTTCGCTGCATTCCCCACGTTAATGTTCCCCTCAATCTTCTACGCTCTCGATTATGAAATGCAACATAATGTGATGTGTTTGCGTTTGGGCATACTGGAAACTGATAAAGGAGTGACGGGATGAGGGGAATGTGGAAGGTGGGGAATGCAACCCAGGAAGGCAGGTCGCTGCCTGGTAGCCGGGAGCCATCGCGTGCTTCTAGGATTCAAGGTTAGCTTTACCTTTTCCCACCTCGCAGGTTTTCGGCGTTCAATATTGAAAGTGGCCCGTGCGGTTTTCACTACGTCATTGAACAACTTAGTAGGAATATTGTGTGCTAAATTTCAACCAGATTAGAATTTTACACAGCAATCCGTTCCCTTGTAAGTATGCCTCATCATACCCAGTCTTGGTTTCTGGAGTTTCAAACTATATAACCTAGATATCAAGAAATTGTCTGTTCGAATATGCAAGGCGTTTGTAAAAAAGTACATTGTGTAAATAAACGTATTACTCTTATTGATAAAGTGCAGAAGAAAACTCTTCTAATAGACATCGCAGTCCCTAACTCGCATAATATCCAGCACAGTTATGCTGAGAAAGTGACGAAATACATGCCTCTGGCCGAAGAGATGCGACAGATGTGGCGACAGGAATTTGGCATTGTATTGCCTATCATAATCTCTTCCACAGGGATCATACCGAAGTCGCTGAAGGCCAGCCTCGATAAATTGGGGCTCCACCATCATCTGCATACCAGTAGGCAGAAAGTAGTTATTGTAGAGACCTGCTCCATAGTTCGTTCGTTCGTTCCTCAACCTACCAATATAGAGAACTCCACTCCATCTTGCAACAAATGCCGATGAAATGGTGAATTGTACCCATTGACATGATGAACATATGAATGGCAATAATTATAATAATAATAATAATAATAATAACAGTGTTATTGGTTTTACGTCCCTTTTAACTACTCTGGCTTTTAGAGAGGCCGGCTGGCTGCGTGGCTCAATGTTAACGTTCCCGCCTGCTGATCCCAAGGTTGCAGGATCTAATCCTGGAGCAGCCAGTTGACATTTGAAGGTGCACAAATGTGAGGGAGCCGTGTCAGTAGATTCACCGGTTAAAGATCCCCTTTGGGGAAATAAACTTCTGTATGAACGACTGAGTAAATACCGAATAACATCGTATAGCCTCGGGTGCCGGGTGCAAGCTTTGTTAATTGACACCCAGAGGGCAGCTTGCATGTCGAATTTTTTGTTATTCCTTGAAGCACTATGAAAGTCAAGGAGGTTAGATATCTAAGCTCCTTGACACTATAGCGCTTTCTGGTAGAGAAATGAGGAATTTTGTGTTGGCGGAAAATCCCGAGATTATTTTTGCCATTATGAACACGGCCTAGTGAATTCAAATGGGTTCTTTAACATGCCAACATCGTATGACATGCGTGTCGTAATTTTTTTCACCTTTCAAAAATCACTTACCACGGCCGGGAGTGAACCTGCAAGCTTGGGGTTGGTAGACGGACATGATAACCACTCACCCACCGTGGCAAGCTACTGAGTAAATGAGTGATTGATTGATAGAATTAGTGTGTCTGGCTGAAAGAATGAGTATCCGAATGAAAAGAAAAACAAGTAGTTCCGTGAATAACGATACAGCCTATTTTCATATATCTTACTTATGTTAATTGCCACTACCAACATACAAAATTTCAGTTTGATTGCTGTAATAGATTCGTAGATATTGAGAACCGACTAAATATTTCGGATGGTCGCCATGTTGGATTTTTATATATGTAGGTCCTAGAGTTATGTACTGTTACTTGAAGAATATTGTGCACGCGTAGCATTCAAACTTCAATCGCATGATTAGGACACAAGAAGTAAAAACGAGATTTTAAAATTTCGCACAGCTGCCATCTTGTGGTGTTGGAAACAATTGATATAAATTAGATGCCAGTGGATTAACAATCGTATAAGGATTTACTGTACCAAGTATCACTGCACTCGGATGGTTAAATTGCGAGAAACGTCCAAGTGAATATTTATACTTCGCGTCACCGCCATGTTGGAATTGTGATCGCAAGGTTATTGAAAGTCATATAGGTGAACTTATGTTCATAGCCCCTATGAACATAAAAAAAATCAATTTGATTGCTGTAATAGATTCGTAGATATTCAGAGCCGTCTAAATATTTCGGATGGTCGCCATGTTGGATTGTTAAATGTATAGGCGATAGAGTCATGCATCATTAAAGGAAAATTATTGCGTAGGTTCATTATCCAAACTTTCACTTCCATCGCACGATTACGACAAAAGAAATAAAAACTTAATTTTAAAATTCGCACGGCCGCCATCTTGAGGCTATGCAAACAATTGAGCTAAATTAGATACCAACGCATTACAATGTGTATAAACATTTTCTGTACCAAGTTTCATTGCGTTTGGTATATTAAATCGCGAGAAAGGTCTATTTAAAATTTTCAAATTCGCTTGGTCGCCATGTTCGTTTTGTAGCTAACTGGTTTTAAAAGTCTTTTAGACGAACTTCCAGTAGTGCCCTTTATCTCCATACAAAATATCATGGTGATACCGGTAATAGTTTCAGAGATATAGAATGCCAGTGAAATATTTCGCACAGCCGCCATCTTGTGGTTATGTAAACAATTCAACGAAGTTAGTTGTCGGTGCATTACAATGTGTATAAACATATACTGTACCAAGCTTTATTGCGTTTGGTTTGTTAAATCGCGAGAAACGTCTATTTAAAAGTCGCAACTTCGCTTGGCCGCTATGTAGGTTTTGTAGTTACCAGTTTTTCAAAAGTCACATAGGTGAACTTCTAGTAGTTCCCTTTATCATCGTAAAAAAAAAACAGGGTGATATCGGTAATAGTTTCGGAGATATTGTATGCTGGAGAAATATTTCGCACAGCCGCCATGTTGGATTGGTGAGACGTAACAAAATTTGAAGGGCACGGTCGGGGTCGTCTGGAATCGTGCTATGAACTTACTGAGTTTCATCGAAATCGCTCCAGCCGTTTAGAATGTATTAGGGACACACACACACGCACGCACGCACGCACGCACACACAGACAGATACACGGACAAAAGGTGATCTCATAAGCCTTTTTTTTTTTTTTCATAAAATGAAAATAGGCTAATAGCAAACGAATGGAGTGAGTGAGCAGGATGTTAACGTTTATTGTATTCTTTATTTTCTGGAGGTTCCCTTGTTAGCCTGTCTTTTGAGACAGTAGGAGTGGTAGCTCAGACACCAGAATGTATGATACGGCTGTAGAGCTCAGTAATTGTCGAATCATCTTCTGTCGTCCATCTCGAACACAACAGTTGGGATTGTAAATTGCACTTTCTCTTGGCTTTCAAGTGTGACTTTATGCATTTGTTCTTGAACAATTGAACCAGTTTATTATGCGATCAAAATAACTTCAGTTGCCTTGTTCAGAGAGAAGCATGGTCATGGTTCGAACATCTTCATACAAGACAGACCGTTCCAGATGACGCTACCAGGTGTACCGCCTCGTGGAGAAGGTACAGTAACGCCTGATAACTTTATTAACAAGTGCCACGGTGGGTAAGTGGTTATCGTGTCGGGTTACTAACCCCAAGTTTGCAGGTTCGCTCCTGGCCATGGTAAATGATTTTTTTTTTGAAATGCGGCAAAAATTACGAAACGCGCGTCGTACGATGTTGGCATGTCAAAGAACCCATTTGAATTCATTAGGCCCGTGTTCATAGTGGCAAAATTAATCTCGGGATTTTCCGTCAACACAAAGTTCCTCATTTCTCTACTAGAAAGCGCTATAGTGTCAAGGAGCTTGGATATCTAATCTCCTTGACTTTCATAATGATTCAAGGAAAAACAAAATTCGACATGCAAGCTTCTCTTTGGATGTCAAATAACAAAGCTTGCACCCGGCACCCGAGGTCATACGATATTATTATTATTATTATTTACTTTATTAACCACAATAATAACCATATTGGAAACTTTGCCGGCCCCCTCAATGTATTTCTTATTATGTACGACCTCGGGGGAATGGCTTTATGAAAAACGATAGATTTGAAGCCATTTTCAGTGTTGCCACATTAACAATTAATATTGTAGCTTTCAGTCGGTCCATACAAAAATCATTCCAATTACTGTAGTGGAATATGTGAAAAATAACCTGAAATAAATAAATAAATTACATGTGATTAATATTTATGTACGTATATTGTTACCAAGTATTGAAATAGAAGAAATCTAACGGATGACATGTTTCGCTCATCCAGCGAGCTTCATCAGATCCAAATAAGCATGACAAATAACTTTACAAAACACTACAAAACCTATAGTGACACCCACATACAGTCTCTGCCCTTCAAAAACAAAATACAAGAAAACCTGTCAGAAATCTTAGTAAGTATGGTAATTATTACTGATAAATATTCTAACATTAAACGCCGAAAAGAGAACCATTTAATATGTTGCAAAACTTAGAAATGACAATACCATCAACAAAAACAGTCTTCCTCCCTAAACTAATCTATGAAGGTGTGACTGATATTGCTGCGATACACTTAACCTGTAAGCCCTAAACTACAGTAGAAATGTAAACTAATATGCGAATATGAACTGCAAGTACTCTGCTGTGATGATTAAAAGCTATAACTACTACATCATAGTACATTGTGCAACGAGCCTATAATGGCAATAATTAAGACACGAGTATGTTTATAAAACGAGCAAATTGAGTCTTAATTACCATTATTGGCGAGTTCCATACGACTGTTTATGTTCGACGATAATTATAACTATTTTATGTTCGAACATAAATATTCATAAATGTCTATCGAGATTTCACCAGTTTTATATACTGAACAGAGCGCATGGGACGCAGAGAATGCCTTGTATTTGACCATGGTCTCCTCAAATACCCCCACTATGACACTCGCCACGCAGTGAAATTTAAGATAGGGGGCCATGGAAGTGAGCGCAGGTGCGATGCTATCCTCACCTAATTGGTCACACAGCTGTTTCTTGAGCTCTGATTGGTGGGAGAAACTGTTTCATAAAGAAAAATAGTGTTATAATGACCATCATTATGATACAGTTTTCAGACATATAATATTTATATTTCGACATCGTCGGACATAAAATATTGTTTGTCTATTACTAATTTGTTGAAAAATCCACTGATGATGTTTTTGTATATTGTTTAAATAATCTGAGTTCTTCGAATTTAAATAGTTTTCATAAAATCATGTATCTCACGAAAAGTCTTCACATGTAATTTATTTCAGGTTATTTATCGCATATTCCAGCAATGGGAATGATTACTGTGTTGACCAACTGAAAGATACAATATTAATGACTTCATGACCAGTTGTTGATTTATTTTAGGAGCGTTGCGACATCGTAGTCATTTAGCCCCATGTAATTGGGGGTGTGTAAATATTTTCTGATAATCTGTCTTATTGTGATGGCTGTATTAGTGTGTGTATTTGTAATTCATGTGAGGATTGCGATGGAAACTGCGCAGGAACCGTCCCGGCATTTGTCTGGAGTAGGAGTGGGAAACCACGGAAACCCACTTCCAAGATGGCTGAGGTGAGAATCAAATTCACGTCTTCTCAGTTTTGCCTCACGAGGGTGAGTGTACCCTGTTCCACCCCTCAGATCAGAATTAAATTTATTTGCAGGGCTGGGAATCGAACCTGGACCTCCAGGGCAACAGCCAAGAATGCTAGCCACTATACCAGGATGTGGTCGGTTTTATGACCTGTTGCTTTCCTGATGTCAGACTGGCTACGTGGTGCAGCGGTAACGTTTTCCCCTGCTGTCCCCAAGGTTTCAGGAATCAAAACCTGGCATATGAGGGTGCGATGGAGCCGTGTTAGTAGATTTACTTGCACGTTAAAGATCGCTTTCGGGGCAACATTTCAGCACCCCTGCGCCACTTAAAGCCGCAGTAGTTACAAGGTACGAAAAACCAATAACATTTCGTGGTGACATTGTGATCACGTAGCCCCGTATATTTGCTTGTGTGTGTTGCCACGATAACAACAGTAAAAGGAACACGTGTATGAGTAAGAACTTCCTTTAAGGGTAGCATGAAGATATCGCCCAGAATTTACTACCTAGTCCTAACACTCTTGTAGCCCCCACCCCATCCCTTGTTCCTTTCCCCTTTAACTCGAACCTTAGCACTTTACAAAGGTTATTCACCCACTGTACCTACTAAAATGGTCCATTATTTTACTACACATGCTAATTAACGGCGCGGCACATGTTTATTTATGTATTTATTTATTTATTTATTTATATTTTATTTATTTATTTATTTATTTATTTATTTATTTATTTATTTTGCACCCTTTGCACCGCATTGTCCGGTGTCAAAGTAGCCTATTGAATTGACACACACAGAAATTCACTCCGGAGTTCAAGACCCGCAAGAGGTATGGAGTGTTAAAGAAGGCTGGATTGATATAACGAAACAGCAGCTCAGGAGCCTACTGAGAACGCCAACTCCCGAGCTCACTATAACCGTGAAGCTTAGGGGATGCAGACAGATTTATGTTACCCGGAGTGCACTATGCATGGCGGGCTGCATACACCCTACCCCTATATAATCACCCCGTGGCACCACACCACAGCCCATGTGGAACCTACTGTAGACCTACCATCGATCGCTGCTTAGGCATTTATTCTGCAGATTGTGGGGTGGCGTTTGGTCAGCGCCTAGGTTCCCCACGGCCGATTATCTTGGTTTCCATGACCGGGGCACTGCCTCAACGTCAGCTACTCAATTGTCCTCACGAGGCTGAGTGCACGCCGTTCCACCCCCACATCAGTTTCTAAAATCCCTGACGGAGCCGGGAATCGAACCCGAGGAACGCCACCCCAACACCACGGGGCCGGCCTTCATTTATTTACAATACAATCTAATCTGAAAAGATAGCAATATTAACTGATTGTATAAAAACTCGTCAAATTACAAGTATTAGGCTAGTGACTCTACAGAGCCTACAGTGTTTTAAGATATTTACATGAGATTAGGTATACAAGTGTACATATCAATTCCATGCAAAAAATACGATTAGGGATCCACGCATTACGATTACTTTTGCATCTGCGGATCATCTCAAAGCATAGGTCACCTCATGACAGTCCTGCCTTCGAAAGAGAAAGATATAATCTGAATCACCATTTGAATTGCTGGAATAATGAACTAACAAAACCACTTTATCACATTTTATTCAAAAATCTTGTTGTTACAATCAGTTCTTAACATTCACACATCGCATTTACTCTAAAATATATTTGTAAATTGTCTTCTATAATATGAAACCTGTAATCTCTTAAACTACAACCTTAATATACTTGGGTGAAATAGGGCTCCCCTTGTAATAGATATTCAATAAATAAATAAATACAATTCGGTTCAATCGTGTTGGCCGAGTGAAAAGTTTCAAATTTCGATTACTAAGGCAACACTGAACAAGTAGTTCCGTGAAGAACTAAACAGCCTATTCTCATATATCCTACTTATTGTAATTGCCTCTATCAACATACAAAATTTCAGTCTGATTGCTGCCATAGATTAGGAGATATTGAGAACCTTCTAAATATTTCGGATGGTTGCCATGTTGGATTGTTATATATGTAGGCCATAGAGTTATATAATATTAGATGACGATTAAGGCGTAGGTTGATAATTCAAACGTTGACTTCGACCGCATGCTTAGGACATAAGAAATAAAAACTTAATTTGAAAATTTTGCACAGCCACCATTTTGAGGTTATGTAAACAATTGAACTAAATTAGATTTCAGTGAACCACAATGTGTATAAACATTTGCTGTACTATGTTTCACTGCGCGCGGATGGTTAAACCACGAAATCGCCTATTTAAATGTTTCAACTTCGCTTGACCGCCATGTTCGTTTTGTACTTGACAAGTTTGTCGCATAGGTGAACTTCCAGTAGTACCCTTTATTACCGTACAAAGTTTCAGGGTGATAACATCAGTAGTTTCAGAGATAGAATGCCAGTGAAATCTTTCGCACAGCTGCCATGTTGGATTGGTGAGACATATTAAAATTTGAAGGACACGGTCGGGGTGGGACAAAATAGTACTATGTCCTTACCGAGTTTCATTGAAATCGCTCCAGCCGTTTAGATTTTATTAGAGGGGAAAATACACATAGACAAAAGGTGATCTCATTAGCCTCTTTCTCTCTTTCTTTCTTTCTTTCTTTTTTTCATTTTTAGCCTACTTTCGATTTTTGCAAAAAATGAAAGTAGACTTATGAGATCAACACAGGGCGAAAAAAGTGTGTCTGTCTGTGTGTGTGTATGTGTGTGTGTGAGTCTGTGTGTGTGTGTATGTGTGTGTGTGAGTCTGTGTGTGTGTGAGTCTGTGTGTGTGTGTGTGTGTGTGTGTGTGTGTGTGTGTGTGTATGTGTGTGTGTGAGTCTGTGTGTGTGTGTGTGTCTGTGTGTGTGTGAGTGTGTGTACTCTGAATGGCTGTCCCCCCTATCAATTCGAACACGGTGAATGCGAATTGAACGAAATTTGGTACAAAGGTAGCACTAGCAAAGGACACCTCAGTGTCATATTTTATATCGCCGCCATCTTGACGGAAACGTAATGGCGGCCACACAAATGTTCAAAGCTTAAATCAAATTACGACTAACCTAATCATCCGATCTCTACCAAATTTTGCAACAACATACCTTTATGGGGGGAGCATCCTTTGACCAAACCAATAGGCCATAAGCTTAATAGTTTGCGGATGGCGGCCATCTTTGTGTGAAAATCGGTTCCCCCTATTAATTCGAACACGGTGCAACCGAATGGAACGAAATTTGGTACAGAGGTAGTACTAACAAAAGGCACCTCAGTACATGTTTTATATCGCCGCCATCTTGACGGAAACGTAATGGCGGCCACACGAATGTTCAAAGCTTAAATCAAATTACGACTAACCTAATCATCCGATCTCTACCAAATTTTGCAACAACATACCTTTATAGGGGGAGCATCCTTTGACCAAACTAATAGGTCATCAGCGTAATAGTTTGCGGATGGCGGCCATCTTTGTGTGAAAATCGGTTCCCCCTATTAATTCGAACACGGTGCAACCGAATGGAACGAAATTTGGTACAGAGGTAGTACTAGCAAAAGGCACCTCAGTGTCATGATTTATATCGCCACCATCTTGACGGAAACGTAATGGCGGCCACATAAATGTTCGAAGCTTAAATCAAATTACGATTAACCTAATCATCCGATCTCTACCAAATTTTGCAACAACATACCCTTATAGAGGAAGCATCCTTTGACCAAATGACTAGGTCATTAGCCTAATAGTTTGCGGATGGCGGCCATCTTTGTGTGAAAATCAATTCCCCCTATTAATTCATACACGGTGAAACCGAATGGAACGAAATTTAGTACAGAGGTAGCACTAGCAAAGGGCATCTCAGTGTCATGTTTCATATCACCGCCATATTGACAGAAACGTAATGGCGGCCACACAAATGTTCAAAGTTTAAGTTAAATTACGACTAACATAACCATCCGATCCCTACCAAACTTTGCAACAACATTCCTTTATGGAGGGAGCATGCTTTGACCAATCTAATAGGTTATTAGCCTAATAGTTTGCGGCTGGCGGCCATCTTTATGTCAAAATTGATTCCCCCTATTAATTCGAACACGGTGGAACCGAATGGAACGAAATTTGGTACAGAGGTAGCACTAGCAAAGGGCACCTCAGTGTCATGTTTTATATCGCCGCCATCTTGACTGAAACGTAATTGCGGCCACACGAATGTTCAATGCTTAAATCAAATTACGATTAACCTAATCATCCGATCTCTAGCAAATTTAGCAACAACATACCTTTATGGAGGGAGCATCCTTTGACCAAACTAATAGGTCATCAGCCTGATATTTTGCGGATGGCGGCCATCATTGTGTGAAAATCGATTCCCCTTATCAATTCGAACACGGTGAAACCGAGTGGAACGAAATTTGGTACAGAGGTAGCACTAGCAAAGGGCACCTCAGTGTCATGTTTTATATCGCCGCCATCTTGACTGAAACGTAATGGCGGCCACACGAATGTTCAAAGCTTAAATCAAATTACGATTCACCTAATCATCCTATCTCTACCAAATTTTGCAACAACATACCCTTATAGAGGAAGCATCCTTTGACCAAATGACTAGGTCATTAGCCTAATAGTTTGCGGATGGCGGCCATCTTTGTGTGAAAATCAATTCCCCCTATTAATTCATACACGGTGAAACCGAATGGAACGAAATTTAGTACAGAGGTAGCACTAGCAAAGGGCATCTCAGTGTCATGTTTCATATCACCGCCATATTGACAGAAACGTAATGGCGGCCACACAAATGTTCAAAGTTTAAGTTAAATTACGACTAACATAACCATCCGATCTCTACCAAACTTTGCAACAACATTCCTTTATGGAGGGAGCATGCTTTGACCAATCTAATAGGTTATTAGCCTAATAGTTTGCGGCTGGCGGCCATCTTTATGTCAAAATTGATTCCCCCTATTAATTCAAACACGGTGGAACCGAATGGAACGAAATTTGGTACAGAGGTAGCACTAGCAAAGGGCACCTCAGTGTCATGTTTTATATCGCCGCCATCTTGACTGAAACGTAATGGCGGCCACACGAATGTTCAATGCTTAAATCAAATTACGATTAACCTAATCATCCGATCTCTAGCAAATTTAGCAACAACATACCTTTATGGAGGGAGCATCCTTTGACCAAACTAATAGGTCATCAGCCTGATATTTTGCGGATGGCGGCCATCATTGTGTGAAAATCGATTCCCCTTATCAATTCGAACACGGTGAAACCGAATGGAACGACATTTGGTACAGAGGTAGCACTAGCAAAGGGCACCTCAGTGTCATGTTTTATATCACCGCTATCTTGACGGAAACGTAATCGTGGCCACCCAAATGTTAAAAGCTAAAATGTAATTACGACCAACCTAATAATCTAGTCTCTACCAAATTTTGCAACACCATATCTTTATGTGGGAAACATATTCAGACCATACTGCAAGAACATCAGCCCAATAGTTTGCAGATGGTGGCCAAGTATGTGTGCAAATCGATTCCCCCTATCAATTCAAACACGGTGAAACCGAATTGAACGAAATTTGGTACAGAGGTAGCACTAGCAAAGGGCACCTCATACTCATGTTTAATATCCCTATAGCACGTTGTATTTCAACAAGCTACTACAACCAACATTCGATCATACTCCTTGAAAAGGACAAAGAGTTATAACAATACCCATGCATTTAGGAGAAAGTAGGCTATATGTTCTTTACTGAACATCTTGTTTTTTCATAGAAGAATATAGGCAAAAAATGGTTTCCAAAACGATTATGTTTTCAGATTATCGATATACAGTTTAATCAAACGTAATTTTTGTTTTGCATGTCCCACATGTCAACATTGTGTTGACCAATATCAATGCTCAGTTAGGGCCCCATGGTCGCCAACCCACGTCCTATTAGTTGTTAACACTAGGGGATATTGTATATCTCGTTAAAAATAAAAGTGACGGTGCAATGAACTCCTGTTCATATAATCCAGGATAACGAGCTGCGAACTGTCGTGACTTAACCTGTGTGTGCATTGTCACTTTCTCTGAGTATCGTGAGAAAGAAAGCATTCCTCCGAAGAGTTAGATTACAAATTCGTTAAGTAAATCAAGTTTTACGCTTTCCTTTCAGAATGGTTTTCTTCCTGATAAATAATTATAAATTTAATTCCATGCTAGTTAGTTAGTTAGTTATTGTTGTTTTAAGGGGCGGAACTACGAGGTCATCTGCCCCATGCTAATGCACGCACTTTTAAACCGTTGGTTACCCTTTCATGCAAACAACTTTAATTCCGGCCCATGACGTGGATTAGCGGTAATAGAAATTGCTACCTTCCGTGGTCTAAGGGTACGTATTTAACATCTTGTAGCCGTGTTCGTTAAGGCATGCACCACGACTGCAATGGGGAGCGCAGCAAGTCCGTAGATCGGTTGTTCTAATACCAGTGATAACAGTGGCCATACTCAATGTGGTTTTAATACCCTCCCTTCATGCAAATGCTGGGATGTTGCACTAATTCAAGCACCGAACAACCTAACCCAATCCTCTACCGTTTAAATCATTTTCAGTCGGTCAACACGATTGTACCCAAATTGTGATGGGTGTTTTTCCCTGAACCTGAAAAGAAATACATGGGATTTATTACACTTGGATGACTAGTTTCGATCGTCAAGTGATCATCATCAGGTCCTTGACACTCAGGCTATTAATCTATGTATTTTCCCGTATTTTTTGTTTATTATTATACGAATACTTATTAGTTTTATTTAGCGGTAATTATTTGTATGATTAACTTACGATATTTTTCATAATAGGCATTCACTCTAAATTTTGCTTGCCACGGTAGGTGAGTGGTCAACTTGTCGGTCTACTAACCCCAAGCTGGCAGGTTCTCTCCTGGCCGTAGTAAGTGATTTTTGAAAGGCGGCAAAAATTACGACACCATGTCATACGATGTTGGCATGTCAAAGAACCCATTTGAATTCAGTAGGCCGTGTTCATAATGGTAAAATTAATCTCGGGAGTTTCCTCCAACACTAAGTTCCTCATTTCTCTACTAGAAAGCGCTATAGTGTTCAAGGAGCTTAGATATGTAACCTTCTTGACTCACATAGTGTCTCAAGGAACAGCGAACATCGACATGCAAGCTACCCTATGGGTGCCAAATAACAAAGTTTGCACTCGGCATCCGAGGCCATACGATATTATTATTATTATTATTATTTATTACTACTCTAAATTTTTACTTAATTCTAAATTTGTATAATCTGTGTTAAGATGGGCAGATGACCTTGCTTTTCCGCCTCTTAAAACTACAATGACTAACTAATCTATGCCTACGAATACATGGGTTAAAATATATACACTATATACACTATTTTAGTTTCAGAAGTTCATTGTGACAGAAGCTGAACGAGAACAAACACCACCTCGCTCAAACAATCAGCTAGGTGCTTTCATCCATATTCAAGTTAGAGCACCTATCTGACCATTATGGATTATCACACTAAGGGCGTAAATACCACGTAAATACTTAGAACAAGACGGCAACTTATTTTCACGTAATATTATGGAAATAATATTTTAAACTCCATTAATTTTTTTTTCTCTTTTCGATAATGTTCCAGCGTGGAACCAAGTTTTAAATTCCTTATGAATACTTGAAGGTAAAAGGAATGTGTTCAGTAGTTCATGATGGGCTAGTCCAGTTCCCGTATCACCACATTGATATATCTTATGTTCATTACCGCAATGTGGGTTAATATGTGAATAGCTATTGTGCAGAAACATACTGTAAATACCGGTATTGCCGACTAGTTACAATGTTTCATATTAAAGTATAATATCATTTAAATACTGATGCGAAGGCTGAACCCAAGTGGTTTGTGTTTCAATCAGTTGACACCAGAATTCGCAGTCAGCGTTCACCGCTCAGGTCACCTAACGTTGTTGTTGTTGTTGTTGATTTAATTAGGGGCTTTGCGACATTGTAGCCCCTTGTACTTGGGTGAGTGTGTGGAATGTGTCTGATAACCTCTGTCATTGATGACTGTATTAGTAACACAAGCGAGGATTGGGAAGGAGGCGGCCGTGGCATTAAGTTAGGAACCATCCCGACATTTACCCGGAATAGAAGTGAGGAAACCACGGAAAACTTCTTCCAAGATGGCTGAGGTGGGAATCGAACCCTCTTCTTCTCAGTTTTGCCTCACGAGGCTGATTGTAACCCGTTCTAGACCTCAGACCAGAATTAAAAATCTTGGCAGAGCCAGGATTAGAAACCAGACCTCCGGGGTGACAGCCAAGCATGCTAGTCACTACACTACGAGGGGGTCAAGGGAAACTAAAAGTGGTACAATAAATATAGTTTACAGCTCTTCTTCTTACATCAATATCTGTCTGAATCTTCACAAATGTTCCTTGTCAGACCAGTATAACATTCCTTGAGAGATCCTGGAATCGAACCTAGGAACTTTGGAACAGGAGACTCTAAACCACGAAAGGTGATGCGAGGACTACTGTTCATGTCTCGCGTTCTCATACAAGTGAAGGGAAACCATTTAAAATATGGGTGATGTCAACCGCGAAGTCATCTTTAAAAGAAACTGTGGCCAGGAATTAACTCACTTAAACCCGTGCAAATGAATTAAGTAGCTTAATTCAAGCATGACTCAACCAACGTTACCATATCAGCTAAGCTTAATTTATACATTTAATGGACTACAGGAGGCCTATGCCTTCTTGTAACACCCGCATAGAATCTTATTAATTTCCATGCATTTAGGAATGTATAGTTTCAAATTTCTAAACAGGAAATGAGCTTTTCCACAGTCTCATAGCTTGTGGTATCTATACTCTGATTTACAAAAGATGAACGGTGAAAGCTGTCATCCGCTTGAAGGGTGAGGTGAGGAGTGGAAACGAGAGGGGTAACGGTCTCCAGGGCAACAGCGAGCAGAGTTGCAATGTATACAGACACAGCAGTGAGCACATGGTTTGACTCAGTGTTGTACTGTGCCTTCACTCGTCATGGTCATTAGACCGCCAGGCAGGGGGGCTAACATCCCCAGTATTTGTGTCTTCCTGCAAGCCTCTTGGAATGTTATGAGGCATGCATCATCTGCCTCAGTGGCAACGGAGCATTCCCCCAGCTTTGACAGCTGTCACCGTTCATTATTGGTAAATCAGAGTATAGTGTGACAATAACAAAGTACCGAGCAGAGTTTAGCAGTGTTTGCCCTTAAATGTTTGTTCTGTCATCCCGTAAGCCCGGGTTAGATCCCGGCGCTGCCAAAAACTCTGATCCTAGGGCTGGAACGGGGAACACTCATCCTCGTAAGGTAAATCTGAGAAGATGTGGGTTCGATTCCCTCCTCGTCCATCCTGGAAGTGGTTCTCCCCACTTCTACTCCAGGTAAATGCCGGGATGGATCCTACCTTCAGCCCAATGCTACCTATCCCCCCAATATTATGGAAGTAATATTTTATGACCCATTAATATTTTACTCTTTTTGATAATGTTCCAGCCTGGAATCAAGTATTACATTCCTTATGAATACTTGAAGGTCTTCTTTCTTGTCGACCTATCTTGGTCAACTCTTGTTCTCTTCCGACCCCGACAGTATTAGGGTATCCGAGGCCTGGGGAGTCTTTCACTTTCCCGCCTTAATTGGCCTTTGTCTCATCTTTCCTGATACCCTCATTCTTCGAGGGGTCAGCCTTCTTTTTCTTTTCATGTTATATCCTGCCTTCTGCACCAAGCCCTCAAGGAGGCAGGATGTGTGTAGCCCCACCACTTATGGTGCACCCTGGACAGTTATACACTCTCTAGGATTCTCGGCTGGTAAGTTTGGGAGTTGGCGATCCCGAGGGGGTCCTTTGTTTCCCCTTTTTACTCTGACCTTTGGGCGGACCCTCTCCTCTTTCTCCCTTCCCTATCTGCCTTTCATGGCTCTCCTTCCTTCAAAGTCCCTCAATCCTCATTCATCGAGGGTTGAGGGCATTTATTTTCTTGCTGTCCTTAATTTGCCTTATCCTTTATTTGTTTACCATTTTTTCTTCTAGTATGTAAGTTTGTAGTTAGTATTGGTTATAGTTTCATTCTCATCTCATCTTTCACTGTCACCCAGCGGCTTCGGTGGCATAGTTGGTAGCTTGCTGAACTGCTGTGCCCAAGATAGCGGGTTCAAACCCGGCCGAAGTCGTCGGATTTTTCAAGAGCGTTAAAATTCCTTCAAATGCCTTCCTTCGGAGGGAAGTAAAGCCGGCGGTCCCATATCATAGATTTATGGCATGTAAAAGGTCCTTCCACAGACTAAACTTGTGTGAAGCTAAATTGTTAGGTTAGATTTCGTCGGAACGCTCTATCAAAGTTCCAACGTTCACCACTAGGTATCATTGATATCTGGTGGCGAAAGTTGGAACTACATGAAATTGAACGGAACTTGTAGCTTACCCTAAGGGTGTCCGCTGGAAGCAGCTACAGACTCAGGCGAGCTGAACATGTTCTCGGACACTCCTGGCACTAAAAGCCATACGATAAATAATAAATAAATAACTATCCCCCAAACCATTAGGGGCCGATAACCTAGATGTTAGACCCCTTAAAACATCAATTATCACCATCATCACCTGATTCTTTTGTGGTGGAACTACTGCCTTTTAATACCCTTAGTACAAAATGAAGTGATTTGTACGGTTTGGAGACGACACAACCCACATGGGAACTGCCAATGCTGGGATTCGAACCACCGATCTCTGGACTTGTTGCAGTCCCAGTCGTAGTGATGCATGTTAGTACAGTACTGTGTGCAATAGACGATGAACTACTTCAGGTGTTATTCTCGCCACAGGGAAGATGAAATATGAAATGAGTAATAAAGCAAGCAGCCAACGACTTGAAAGCTCGAGTGTAGCGGTCCAGAACTAACGATGGAACGTTCACCAAGGAACTGAGAGGCTCGAGGACATGAGGAAGTATTGAAAATCATTCATAATGTTGAATTTTGGGCTTATGCCGTGTTTTATTATATTGAAATTCGACGCGTTTCGAAAGAAACCATGTCTTTCATCGTCAGGAATAATCTGGAATACGACAATGTTGCAGTGAATTACTGCTGCTTTCCGTTGTCCCTAACATGGGGCTATAATGGCGTCCATCTTTGGGCACCTTCTATATGTTCTTCGTTGCTTTCTCTTAGCAACATTGTCGTATTCCAGATTATTCCTGACGATGAAAGACATGGTTTCTTTCGAAACGCGTCGAATTTCAATATAATAAAACACGGCATAAGCCCAAAATTCAACATTATGAATAATAACACGGGCCGTGAAAGTCTAAATGACAATATTGAAAATAAATCTCTCAAATTGCATGTCTTGTTACAGAATACAATATCCTGTGGCAAAATGCTATCCCACACATCTCTTCACTTATGAAAGCAACAACAGGACATAATTCACTGCGTAACTTTCTTGTTACATAAGTAAGTATCTGTCCGTCTTCTTGTCTGTCCATCTTCTTGTCCTCCTGTCTGACTTTCTGTCATCTGCCTGTATGTCTGTTTGTTTGTTTGTCTGTCTGTCTGTCTGTCTGTCTGACTTTCTGTCATCTGCCTGTATGTCTGTTAGTTTGTCTGTCTGGCATCAGTTTTATCGTCTAATTCCACGGCTCAACTTTATTGTTACATAGAGTATGTATTTGTCCGTCTTCCTGTCTGTTTAACTTCTTGTCCTTCCATCTCTGACTTTCTGTCATCTGCCTGTATGTCTGTTAGTTTGTCTGTCTGTCTGTCTATCTGTCTGACTTTCTGTCATCTGCCTATATGCCTGTTAGTTTATCTGTCTGTCTATCTGTATGACTTTCTGTCATCTGCCTGTATGTCTGTTAGTTTGTCTGTCTGTCTATCTGTCTGACTTTCTGTCATCTGCCTGTATGTCTGTTAGTTTGTCTGTCTGTCTGTCTATGTGTCTGACTTTCTGTCATCTGCCTATATGCCTGTTAGTTTATCTGTCTGTCTATCTGTATGACTTTCTGTCATCTGCCTGTATGTCTGTTAGTTTGTCTGTCTGTCTATCTGTCTGACTTTCTGTCATCTGCCTATATGCCTGTAAGTTTATATGTCTGTCTATCTGTCTGACTTTCTGTCATCTGCCTGTATGTCTGTCTGTCGGTCTGTCTATCTGTCTGACTTTCTGTCATCTGCCTATATGCCTGTTAGTTTATCTGTCTGCCTATCTGTCTGACTTTCTGTCATCTGCCTGTATGTCTGTTAGTTTGTCTGTCTGTCTATCTGTCTGACTTTCTGGCATCTGCCTATTTGCCTGTTAGTTTATATGTCTGTCTATCTGTCTGACTTTCTGTCATCTGCCTGTATGTCTGTTAGTTTGTCTGTCTGTCGGTCTGTCTATCTGTCTGACTTTCTGTCATCTGCCTATATGCCTGTTAGTTTATCTGTCTGCCTATCTGTCTGACTTTCTGTCATCTGCCTGTATGTCTGTTAGTTTGTCTGTCTGTCTGTCTGTCTGTCTGCCATCTGCCTGTATGTCTGTTAAATTGTCTGTCTGTCTGTCTGTCTATCTGTCTGACTTTCTGTCATCTGCCTATATGCCTGTTAGTTTATCTGTCTATCTGTCTTACTTTCTGTCATCTGCCTGTATGTCTGTTAGTTTGTCTGTCTGTCTGTCTGTCTGTCTGTCTGTCTATCTATCTGTCTGACTTTCTGTCATCTGCCTATATGCCTGTTAGTTTATCTGTCTATCTGTCTGACATTTTGCCATCTGCCTGTATGTCTGTTAGTTTGTCTGTCTGACGTCTGGTCAGAGTTATAAAGCAAGTCTAGATCCACTGCTTAACTTTCTTGTTACATAGAGTAGGCCTATGTATTTGTCCGTCTTCCTGTCTGTCTATCTTCTTGTCCTTTCAAAACAACCAAGTAGTTCCGTGAAGACCTATACAGCCTATTTTCATATATCCTACTCATATTAATTGCCTCTATCAACATACTAAATTTCAGTTTGATTGCTAAGTTAGATTCTTAGATACTGAGAACCGACTAAATATTGCAGATGGTAGCCAGGTTGGATTTTTATTTATGTACTATTACATGAAGATTATTGTGTACGTGTGGTTTTCAGCCTTGAATCGCATGATTAAGACACAAGAAGTAAAAACGAGATTTTAAAATTTCGCACAGCTGCTATCTTGTGGTTATGAAAACAATTGAAATAAATTAGATAAGCTGGGGAGGTTGCAGAGAGAAGCAGAACGTGCAGGACTGATGATCAACACCAACAAGACCAAAGAGATGAGGATAAATTCTGACATCACGACTAGTTTGACAGTCAACGGAAAGGACATTGAGCGAGTTGAGTCCTTCCTCTACCTTGGAAGTATAGTCACAAATGATGGGGGAGCAGAGGAAGATGTTCGAAGCCGTATCAGGAAGGCAAATGGTGCCTTTGTCCAGCTCTACCCCATCTGGAGAAATAGAAACATTTCCAGGAAGACCAAGCTCCGCCTTTTCAATAGCAACGTAAAGTCGATTCTTCTCTACGGCTGTGAAACATGGAAAGTCACAAAACCGATCAACAACCAGCTGCAGGTGTTCATTAACAGATGTCTGCGTCGCATCATGAATGTGAGGTGGCCGGACATAATCTCAAATGAAGATCTTTGGACCATCACCAATCAACAACCGATTAGCATCCAGATCAAGGAGAGGAAATGGCGCTGGATTGGTCACACACTAAGGAAGCCGGACGGAGCTATTGAGAGGGCGGCGCTAGACTGGAATCCTCAAGGCGCCAGGAAGCAAGGTCGACCTAAGAAGACCTGGAAGAGGACGATCGAAAATGAAATTGCAGAGGTGGACAAGAACTGGAGTCAAGTGAAGAGAATGGCCAGGAACCGTACTGCGTGGAGAAATTTCGCCAAGGCCCTATGCTCCGGAAGGAGCGGCAGGAATTAAGTAAGTAAGTAAGATACCAGTGGATTAACATTTGTATAAGCATTAACGTGCAAAGTTTCACTGCACTCAGATGGTTAAATCGCGTGAAACGTCCATTTAAATATGTATACTTCGCGTCGCCGCCATGTTGGATTTGTGCTCACCAGGTTACTGAAAGTCATATAGGTGAACTTATATTCATAGCCTCTATGAACATTAAAAAAAACGTTTGATTGCTGGAAAATATTCTTAGATATTGAGAACCATCAAAGTATTTGGGATGCTCGCCATTTTGGATTGTTATATGTATAGGCCATGGAGTTATGTACCATTAAAGGAAAATTATTGCGTTGCTTCATCATTCAAACTTTCACTTCGATCGCATGATTACGACACAAGAATAAAAACTGAATTTTAAAATTTCGCACAACCGCCATCTTCAGTTTATGTAAACAATTGAACTAAATTAGATGCCAGTGAATGACAATATGTATAATCATTTACTGTACCACATTTCAAAGCGCTCATATGAATAAATCACGAGAAAAATGTATTAGAATGTGTCAACTTCGCTTGGCCGCCATGTTCGTTTCGTAGTTTACAGGTTTTTTAAAGTTACATAGATAAACTTGTAACAGTGCTCTTTATCACTGTACAAAATTTCAGGTTGATATCATAAATAGTTTCGGTGATATTGAATGCCTGTGAAATATTTCGCACAGCTGCCATTTTGAGGTTACGTAAACAATTGAACGAAGTTAGATGTCGGTGCATTACAATGTATATAAGCATATACTGTGCCAAGTTTCATTGCGTTTGGTTGGTCATGCCGCGAAAAACGTCCATTTATAAATCGCAACTTCGCTTGGCCGCCATGTTGGTTTTGTAGTTACCAGGTTTTCAAAGGGCACATAAGTGAATTTCTAGTAGTTCCCTTTATCACCATTCAAAATTCCAGGGTGTTATCCGAAATAGTTTCGGAGATATTGAAGGCTGGTGAAATAATTCGCACAGCCGCCATGTTGGATTAGTGAGACGTAACAAAATTTGAAGGGCACGGTCGGGGTCGCCCGGAATAGGGCTATGAACTTACCGAGTTTCATTGAAATCTCTCCAGCCGTTTAGATTTATTAGGGGAGGGGGGGCACACACACAAATCACACATACACACATACGCACTCACACACGGACAAAAGGTGATCTCATAAGCCTATTTTTTCAAAATTGAAAATAGGCTAAAAATGCTACCACCTGATGGTGTAATCGTGAAAACTTGTGTTGTACCGCATTTTGTTTGTGAAATATTTATAAAATCTCACGTGTTTTGGTGATGCAGTAGTGGTAGTAATGAAGCATATTATTAGACTATCATATTGTGGATCTAGACAAGGTACCGCGTATTTATCCCTAGTACCCCTAGTATCAATCTAAAATCCCTAACGAACTACTAAATTCAAATTTATTCGAAAGTGTATTTTTAAGTGTTACACAATTTAGACAACCAGATGAAATTTTAATAACTGAATTTACGTCACAAATATGTGGTAATTCAATTTTTATGTTCATTATTTTGAAAGCATTTCCCTTAATTTATCATGTTTACCATCAACCCCTTAATATTGAGGATTTAGCTGAGTCTCCCCTTTACATTTAAGGGGCGTTGTGGTGCAGCGGTCAAGCTGTTTGCCTCTCACCAAGGTAGACCGGATTCGATTCCCGGTCAATACATGTGCGATTTTTGAGGTGAAATGTTATGTCCTGTGGTTCGGATTCGACGTAAAAAGGAGGTCCCGTGGCTCATGATCTCGAGATTGACGGTCACGTAGAACTACAATCTTCCTTCCTTTCGTTCCTTCCTATCCATTCATCCATCTACTGTAACTATGTGTGCTTGTGTGTGTATCTCTGTCACATGCCTTCATTTCTTAAACTGTCCTTCATAGGTAGTTTGACACAAATTTAGACATGGTATTTCTAATGGTCCGCCTTGTTGCGTAGTGGTTAGTATTCTTGGCTCTCACCGTGGAGACCCGGGTTTGATTCCTGGATCTGCTATGAGATTTAATTCTGGTCCTAGGGCTGGAACGGGTTACACTCAGCCATGTGAGGCAATACGGAGAAGAGGTGGGTTCGATTCCCACCTCAGATATCTTGGAAGTGGTTTTGCGTGTAGTTACCCACTGCTACTCCAGGCAAATACCAAGATAGTTCCTAACTCAAGGCCACGGGCGTTTCCTTCCAAATCCTCGCTTGACCTACACACACTAATACAGCCATCACAATAAGACACGTTATCAGAGAAATTACACACACACCAAAGTACACGGGACTGCATAACCACGATGTCGCAAACCCCTAAATAATTGAACAACATATAATTCCTCCTTGAGGTCATACTTATTAGAAGAACCTACACGCATATTGTTTGGTAGATTAATTGAATGCTGCGAAGGAGGTGAAATTAAAAACAATATGTCCACACATTCGAGGAGTAAGATGTCGATGACTTAGATAAACAATACCAGCGTTTAGCTGTGCACTTGTCCTTGAGAGCTCAGTGGTAGGAGCGGGGTGTAGAGTGGTGCGGAGAGTGCGTCGAATACTTCCCTATCTGAGAACATTGACGCGTGACAGTAGGTTCTCACTATCAGACACAGACACGCTCAGCGTGGCAAATGTTTTACACTGCAGTAGTATACCGGGGGTGTGGGATGGGGAAGTGCAGAGCTAACTGCCGGTAACTGATAATTCTCTTTAAATAAGATAGAAAAGTAATCTTTCCACATCAGAATCCTGTGAAGTTGGATGTGAAATTTGATGGACTTTATTAGTCACTCCCTAATCTACAGGGACAAATGAGGGGTATATTCCCTGCTATGCTGTTCCCATAAATATGAATCGTTTCATAGTTCAGCACCATGACCACCAGGAAGCATAATAGGGACTTTGACGATATTGCGTAGAGGATATCGGGTCATCCCAATCTGAAATGCTCTACTCCATCCCCGTTCGCTCCCACGTTCCATTTCCAAAGTACTTCGAGAAAATTATTTTACAATGCGTTGTCATTCAAGATGAGTTCTTTGTTCACGCTCGCTTGTGACTTTATAGGGGGCCATATCGCGGTGTAACGTGCTCCACTTCAGTGGGGGGGTCATGACTACACTAGAATGTTTGGGTCAGTAGGGTGTGATATATCGAATAATGGGCACAGGAGAAACTGGCTTCTGAGAACTCACTAGATAAATAGAGAGATTTTATTATCAGGTCTACATATCGAGAGCTTCATAATATCTTAAGACCACAAATATATCGCTGGTTATCGTCCCCATCATTATTCCAGACCAGCCGCGCTACTTCGTCGCTCACTTATCGGGAGAGCGTGGATTAAAATTCCACCTCGGCCATCCTGAAAATGATTTCCCGTAGTTTCCTATTGGTTGCATGCTGAACTGTTGTGCCCAAGATTGCGGGTTCAACCCCGTTCGAAGTTGTCGGATTTGTTTAAGAGCGTTAAAATCCTTCAGTATGTCTTCCTTCGGAGGGGAAGTAAAGCTGGCAATCCCATGACATAGATTTATGGCATGTAAAAGATCCTTCCATTAACTAAACTTGTGTGAAGCTAAATTTCTAGATTGGGTTTCGTTAAAACGCTCTATCAAAGTTCAAACGTTCAACACTAGGTGTCTGTGACATCTGGTAAGGAAAGTTGGAAGTACTTAAAATTGTACGGAACTTGCAGCTCACTTTATGGGTGTCCGCTTAAGCAACTACAGCCTCTGGTGATCCGAAAATGTCCTCGGGCACTCCCAGCACTAAAAGGCATACGCTAAATAAATAAATAAATAAATAAATAAATGAATTAGTTTATAAAAAACAAGCAAATGCCGGGACGGTTCCTTTCAACAGGTCCACGGTCGACTTCCTTCCCTCTCTCTTCCCTGGCCTTCCCTTCATTAGACCCAAGTTAGCGGTCGTCTGGCCTGTCACCATCCCCAGTTGTATCTACTGACGAGGTGTGTCCAGCTCCCAAACACTGCCCTTGTGACGGTAGAGGGATGATCCCTCGCAGAGTCCGTGGGTGAAGCCGAGCTTGGAGGAGAAGAGGTTTTTTGTAAAAATCATTACAGTATTTCAGTTGATTTTGCTGTGAGCTTACGACGCGAATTCAAATTTAAGTCAACATTACGTTTATAGTTGGTGACAGCGGGGTGGAATTTTCACCTGAAAAATCACGTGGCGTCAGGAAGGGCATCCGGCCTTAAAATCCCCGGCCAAAACCAAAATTAGCCTGGTTGGCTCCGGCGACCCCAATTAATTGGGGAAAGCCGAAGGAGGAAGAAGAAGAAGAAGAAGAAGAATTACGTTTATGGTTGGTGGTTCCTCAGTTTCTTCAGGAGCTGCGACAACGCGGTCATATAGCCCCGTGTACTTTGGGTGTGTGTAGAATCTGTCTGATAACCGGTGTTAATTGTGATGGTTGTATTAGTGTGTGTATCTGTTTTAATTCAAGTAAGGACTGCAGATATTCAATTTTCAAGTAGTTCCTACTTTTGCTACCAAACGCCACCGTCTACGACAACTAGTTCTGAACTTGGTTACCAGATGCCACCGCAGATTGCTCCTGGAGACGAACGTTGGAACCTAAGAGCGTTAGTCAAATCTAACCTATAATTTAGCTTCACACAAGTGTAATTAGTGGAAGGTTCTTTTACATGCCATAAATCTATGACATGGGACCGCTGGCTTTACTTCCCCTTCGAAAGAAGGCATACTGAGGGATTTTTAACGCTCTTAAAAAATCCGATGACTTCGGCCGGATTTGAACCCGCGACCTTGGGCATAGAAGCTCAGCATGCTACCAACTACGCCACCGAAGCCGCTTACATTTCGTTTATGCCAGATGAAAACGTGATCTATGAAGTTGCTCCGTTCCTCCTTAGAGCAGGTCATCAGCCACTTTTCGCATGTGAGAATACTGTATTTCTGCGTAATGGCTGTCACCAAGGAGGGCCGGGTTCGATTCCCAGCTCAACCAAGAAATTTAGTTCTGGTCTGAGGGCTAAAAGTGGGTACACTCAGCCTCGTGAGGCAAAACTGAGAAGAGGTGGCTTCAATCTTATATCAGCCATCCTGAAAGTGGTTTTCCGTGATTTCTTATTTCTACTCCAGACAAATGCTGGGATGGTGCCTAACGTAAGGCAATGACCGCTTCCTACCCAAATCCTACCTCAATTACAGGAAGGAAGGAAGATTGTTGTTTTACGTGACCGTGAATCTTGTGATTACGAGACACTCCCTTTTCGTGGAATCCGAACTACAGTACATGGCATTTCACTTCGAAAATCTCACATGCATTGACTGGGAATCGAACCCAGTCCACCTTGGTGAAAGGCCAGCAGCTTGACCGCTGCGCCACGATGCCACTCAATTACAATTACACACACTGGTACAGACATCATTTTGACACAGGTTATAAGATAAATTCTACATACATCCAAGTACACGGCGCTACATGGCCAAGATGTCGCAAAGCTCCGAAGAAATCAACAACAACAACATGATTACAAAGTGTATGACAGCATTGTTCCCAAGTTAACCGTGTAATAGGCTAGGTGCCATCCGTCTGTGAAGAAGAAACCGGCTGCTAGTCTATAAGCACGTATCGCAATTAAAAGTGAAGTGAACATCTGGTCTGAGGAGAAAGGAGGCCTCAAGTGGCTTGTGTAATAGTTATGCAGATTGCCCACACCGCATTTAGTTTATGAGGCTACTTGTAATAGATGTTCTTTATATCAGTCCGCATTAATTGTCTAATTACCGTCTTCACTAAATAATCGTAAAATACATAATATCAAGTTCTGAAATGGCAGATCATTTATAAGGGCAATCATTCTTTATGGCTGCTTTATAAGAAAATAAAATTTCACAACCACATAAATGACCAAGAATCTCTCAGCTATTAGGTCATTTGATGAATGTTAATCCAAACCGTTTAGATACTTGATCGAAGTGAAAGTTTGAATAATGAACCTACGCAATAATTTTCCTTTAATGGTACATGACTCTATGGCCTATACATTTAACAATCCAACATGGCGACCATCCGAAATATTTAGACGATACTGAATATCTACGAATCTATTTTATCAATCAAACTGCATTTTTTAATGTTCATAGGGGCTATGAACTTAAGTTCACCTATAGGACTTTAAATAACCTGGTGATCACAAATCCAACATGGCGGTGACGCGAATTATAAATATTCACATGGACGTTTCTCGCAATTTAACCATCCGAGTGCAGTGAAACTTGGTATAGTAAATCCTTATACGAATGTTAATCCACTGGCATCTAATTTATTTCAATTGTTTCCATAACCTCAATATGGCAGCTGTGAAAATTTTTTAAATCTCCTTGTTTTTTCTTGTGTCCTAATTATGCGATTGAAGTTTGAATACTACACGTTCACAATAATCTGCATGTAACAGTACATAACTCTAGGACCTACATATATAAAATCCAACATGGCGACCATCCGAAATATTTAGTCGGTTCTTAATATCTACGAATCTATTACAGCAATCAAACAGAAATTGTGTATGTTGATAGTGGCAATTAACATAAGTAGGATATATGAAAATAGGCTGTATAGTTCTTCACGGAACTACTTGTTCATTATGAGACAGTTTCTCCCACCAATCAGAGTTCAAGAAACAGTTGTTTGACCAATTAGATAATTAGATGCGCTGAGTTCCACGATCTTCTATTTTTAAATGTCACTGCCTGGCCTAATGTCATAGTAGGGTAATCAAGGAGGCCATGGTCATTCTCTGCGTCTCATGCGCTCTGTTCAGTACATAAAACTGGCGAAATCTCGACAAATATTTATGAATGTTTATGTTCGAACATAAAATAGTTATCGTCGAACATAAACAGTCGTGTGCAACTCGCCTATAATGGTAATTGAGACACTCGTATGGAAATTATAAAACTCGCATACGTTCGTTTTATGAACATACTCGTGTCTTAATTATTGCCATTATAGGCTAGTTGCATAATGTACTATTAAAAGCATCGAGACAGTCTGCCTCACTGAGCTAGTCCCACAGGGGTTCACAACTTGTGGGACGTGGGTCGCTGAACATGGGACCCCAGTTGAGGCTGCCATAGCTTCCACTTAATTCTGCCTGGCTCCTCTCTATCATGTTTCCTGTCGACCATCCTTGGTCAACTCTTGTTCTCTTCCAACCTCGGCGGTATTAGGGTATCCGAGGCCTAGGGAGTCTTTCGCGTTCACGCCATAATTTACCCTTGTCTCATATTTCCTGATTCCTGATTCTTCGAGGGGTTAGACCTCTTAATTTTCTTTTCATGATATCTCCTGCCTTCTGCTCAAGGCCCTAAAGGAGACTGGGTGTGTGTAGCCCCACGTCTTATTGTGCACCCTGGATAGTGCTACACCTTCTAGGACTCACGGCTGATGAGCTGGGAGTTTTGAACCCGTTGGATTATTATTATTATTATTATTACTATTATTATTATCATTATTATTATTATTATTATTATCAACTTCATCATCATATATAGTAGAAATTACAATGTGGCTGCCGGTGCTAATAATGTTTGATTAAATGATTCGAAAATGATTTAAACTCGGGTAGCTACTGTGTCTTTAGAAATGGGAAAATTTTACATTTGTTTGGAAGTGTTTTGTGCAGCGCCTCAGTGTATTTGATCGTATCACTGCAAGTGTAATAACAACAATGTTGTGCACCCTTACACTGCCGCCGATCACTTCTCCTTTGTACACCTTCATTCTTATCACCCCATTCAATATACTACACGGATGTATTGTAACTAGGAGACGAATGCTGATGTAATCTTATGTTTTACTTTACACAGTAAACGATCTCCGATTGTATAAGAAATCCATTGTATGTTGAGGCGAAATGAAATCATACATTTATTTAGTATTAATTTGTATTTATTTTACCAATTTGGTCTGATAGGTCATTTATTAATCTGTTTTTGACAATTTTAGGGCATTTTGATTTGATGAATTTTAGATTATTTAAAATATTTGTATTTTCAGTTTAAAGATGTTAAATATCCTCCGTGGCCAAGTAAATCCACCAGTGTTAATTAGTGAATAGAGTTCAGGCTTGGCCATTTGGAAACATATTCGGCAGAGGCTTCCGACAAATAACATTTAATAAACAAAAAATAATTTTGAAGCCAAATAAAGAATGTAGGCTAATTCCTATTTTAATATGAGCTGACTTAATTACAATATATTACGGCATTAAATTCCTTTTATGTTTTAGTTTTATGTCTGCTATCAGCAAAGTTAGTTTCATATTTCATATTTCTTAAGATTTGAATGATATTTTAACTATCATTTCTATTTAATATTTTTATTTAAGTTCATTAAGAAAGTAGTTTTCTTTAAACTATAACTATTTGCGAAGTGAATAGAGCAGGGTATATTTCCAAATTAATCATCTTAGTGCCACACGCCGATTTGGTCGACTTTTCATCCTCACACGCAAAGAACGCGATGGTTTTGTTATCGTTCACTTCAGTGTTTATTGTTGGCTTGCCTCAAGAGGAAGCGCTATTTTTAACTGAGCACACCGGATGTGATGTCACAGCACTTTTATCGATGGAGGTGATAAATACAAAATATTATTATTTATTTTGGAATGATTGTATTTAAGTTTATCAAAATTATATTATTTAAGTTAAACTCTGAATTAAAATTTTACATGGCATTTAAGTAATATGGTACATAGGCAAACATATTTCTCAGAATCTTGGTCTGAACGTTATAAAATATACTTTCTTGGAAAAAAAAATGTCAAATTAAAGTAATTTTGCCACACTAAAAAAAAGACATGCACATTTTCATTTAGGAGGGCTTATTTACATTACAGCAAATTTATTGCATCAAACCTTTTAAGAAGATTGTGTTTTGAAGAATTCAATGCATAATGATAAGTATTTCAGGAAACGGCTTGGCACTAAGAGGGTTAAAGCATTCACCCAAGTTGATTTTGAAATTTTAATCGTCTTAGAGCATTAATTTAATGGCTGGCAGCCGTGGAACTAAGACATTTTTAAATGTATTTCTTGCTCTTTTAGTGTCGGAACAGATAATCGGTAAATTATTGCTGAAGGGCTCCGTACAAATCTTCTGAATCCACTTATACGGATGCAACATTTCTTTATGACGCTGTCTTTAAATTATTGGTCAATTTTTCACTTTCTTAACCACGTTTTGTTATATTTCTTGATAATGGCATTATTTGTCATATGTCAATCTGCCCTGTCAGAAAGAAAAATAATAAACATACTTTAAAGGGCATTTAATTAAAAATTTAATACGAATATTTACGTATTCGACATACACCCCGTAACATAAGAGTGTAACTCACAGACTGTAATCAGACCATCAATCCAGCAGAGGAACTCACCTGGAACAAAAAGAGGAATACATCATTAATATTCTTAAATGGATTTGACAACAAATTACAATATCATACTAATATATAAATAACAAGTAGTTCCGTGAAGAACTATACAGCCTATTTTCATATATCCTACTTACGTTAATTGCCACTATCAACATACACAATTTCAGTTTGATTGCTGTAATAGATTCGTAGATATTGAGAACCGACTAAATATTTCGGATGGTCGCCATGTTGGATTTTATATATGTAGGTCCTAGAGTTATGTACTGTTACATGCAGATTATTGTGAACGTGTAGTATTCAAACTTCAATCGCATAATTAGGACACAAGAAAAAACAAGGAGATTTAAAAAAAATTCACAGCTGCCATCTTGTGGTTATGGAAACAATTGAAATAAATTAGATGCCAGTGGATTAACATTCGGATAAAGATTTACTGTACCAAGTTTCACTGCACGCGGATGGTTAAATTGCGAGAAACGTCCATGTGAATATTTATAATTCGCGTCACCGCCATGTTGGATTTGTGATCACCAGGTTATTTAAAGTCCTATAGGTGAACTTAAGTTCATAGCCCCTATGAACATTAAAAAAATGCAGTTTGATTGCTAAAATAGATTCGTAGATATTCAGTATCGTCTAAATATTTCGGATGGTCGCCATGTTGGATTGTCAAATGTATAGGCCATAGAGTCATGTACCATTAAAGGAAAATTATTGCGTAGGTTCATTATTCAAACTTTCACTTCGATCGCATGACTACATCACAAGAAATAAAAACTTAATTTTAAAATTCGCACTGCCGCCATCTTGAGGTTATGTAAACAATTGAACTAAATTAGATACCAGTGGATTACAATGTGTATAAATATTTCCTGTACCAGGTTTCAGTGCGCTTGGAACATTAATTCGCGAGAAAGGTCTATTTAAGATGTTCAAATTCGCATGGCCGCCATGTTCGTTTTGTAGTTAAGTGGTTTTTGAAAATCTTATAGATGAACTTCCAGTAGTGCCCTTTATCTCCGTACAAAATTTTAGGGAGATACCGCTAATAGTTTCAGAGATATAGAATGCCGGTGAAATATTTCGCACATCCGCCATCTTGTGATTATGTAAACAATTGAACGAAGTTAGATGTCGGTGCATTACAATGTATATAAACATATACTGTACCAAGTTTCATTGCGTTTGGTTGGTCAAATCGCGAGAAACGTCTATTTAAAAGTCGCAAATTCGCTTGGCCGCCATGTTGGTTTTGTAGTTACCAGGTTTTCAAAAGTCACATAAGTGAACTTATAGTAGTTCCCTATATCACCATAGAAAATGTCAGGGTAATATCGGTAATAGTTTCGGAGATATTGGATGCTGGTGAAATATTTCGCACAGCCGCCATGTTGGATTGGTGAGTCGTAACAAAATTTGAAGGGCACGGTCGAGGTCGCCGGGAATAGTGCTATGAACTTTCCGAGTTTCATTGAAATCGCTCCTGCCGTTTAGATTTTATTAGGGGGGGGGGGACACACACACGAATCACACACACACACACACACACGCACACACACGGACAAAAGGTGATCTCATAAGCCTATTTTTTCAAAATTGAAAATAGGCTAAAAATGAGATGGTGTGTGTCTGTCTTTCTGTCTGTCTGTCTGTCTGTCTGTCTGTGTGTTACTCAATAACGCAAGAACCACTGGTCCGATTTAAATGAAATTTTGCATGGATGTAGCTGATTTACCAGGTTTACATATAGGATACTTTTGATTTCGAAATTTTGCACTATTAAGAAATGGCGACCATTTTAGTGACGTCACTACACCCTTTGGTTTCAAAATTGCATATTTCCATGTCAAATAAAAAGAGAACGGTAGGAAATAGCAAACTTTTGATGGCACATATGAGCTTTGAAATTTAATTTCCTATCCAAAGGGCCCTTATCACTTTTCGTGTATCTCCAACGGTTAGCGAGTAAAACCGACATTTGTGACGTCACTACACCCTTTGGTTTCAAAATTCCATAATTCCATTTCAAATAAAAAGAGAACGCTAAGAAATAGCAAACATTTGATGGCATACATGAGCTTTAACATTTAATTTTCTATCCGAAAGGTCCTTATCACTTTTCGTATATCTCCAACGGTTAGCGAGTGAAACCTAAATTTGTGCAATAAAACACGGTCAACACCGACCGGTGCAGTATATCTCTCTCTATATAAAAATGAAAGTTTGTCTGTTTTTCTCTGAATTTCTACGGAAAATTGAGTTGTTAACGCGTTTCAGACTGTTTTTGATGGATGCGCGCGATTTTTTTTCGTCTGTCGGTCTGTTGGTTTGTTCGTCTGTGGACAACTTTGTTCCCTTATAACTCGAGAACGGCTGGGTGAATCAACGTAAAATTTGGTACAGATATCCATCCGAGGCATGACACTTATCATTGATATAACTCTTCTCCGTGCCCCTCATAAAAGGGGGCCTACCCCCTTAAAATACATGCTGAAATAGGCGTAGAAGGACGAGACAAAGCTCATTTTCAGCCCCTCAAGGTGAGAGACAAAACTCGGGTACCCGAAAACCACATTTTAAGGCCCTAAGACCAACCGTTTTTGAGATATTCCCAGAAAACTAATTTCATTTAATAAACTAATGAACAAATGCAAGCCAGTAACCATGGCAACAGATTCTCAGAGGTCCATCTATTGCTGTAAGACGCAATGCAATTCCATTAATTACATTAGTGTGAAAGTTTGCAAACGGCTAGATGGTTATCACGGAACCAAATTAAGCCGTAAAATTCATCAATACGTTTAACGCGCTTAAGGGTATCAAGGGGTACTCTAGAATTTTTTCACGCGATTTACACCTGCGGGTGGGGTACGGCAGGTCTATTATATTCCTATCCCCATATTATTCATTCATTCATTTCGTATAGGCCATCTATGGACCGCGTCATTCCCACTGTCTCCTACTGGCTTTGATGTTTGCCCAGTACGCCCGCATTCGTTCTCGGTGGACTTCCTTCCGTTCCTGGGTCCAAATCTTTCCCGTTTTCAGCTTTGTTTTTTCTTGGAAACCTTTGCAAGCTTGAAGTTTCCTTTTGAGTGGGGCGCGCTCCTGAATATCTATTGGTGTAATCCCCACTTCTTTCAGATCTTGATCCAGTTCTATGAACCGGGCCCATTTTGTTTTCCTCTCCTGAAAGTAAGTTATGTTGCGGTTGGTCAGTCTCGCTGGGCTCATTCGTTTCACATGCCCAAAAAATGGTATCCTTCTCTTCCGGATGACGTTACTTATCTTCTCCACATGAGTAAATAGTTCATGGTTATGCCGTCTTCTGTATTCCCCATTGTCTTTGATGGAACCCAATATCTTTCTCAAAATTTTTCTTTCTTTGGCCTCCAGTTTCTCGACCAAGCCTTTTTTGTTCATCGTGAGGCATTCAGAAGCATGCAAGACCTCCGGACGGATGACACTGCAGTAATGTTTTAGTTTTGCGTTGAAGGATATTGACCTTTTCTTATAGATGTCCTTAGTTAAATGGTTGGCCATTTCCATTTTGCTCATGCGTGATTGAATGCTTCTTTCTCGGATAATATCCCTTCCCTGACCCGTCCTGAAAAGAAAAGTACATGGCCATTGGCTGCATTAATAATTTTAAAAAATAGGTGTTATAATTTCTCCCTATATTACATTATTATTAGTATTATATTATGGCGTACAACGACGAGACAAATCCTTTCGTTGCCAGAAACAAAACTCGGAGGCCCTAAAGGGTCCTCGTAAACTACATTATAAGGCTCTAAATCCAACAGTTTCTGAAATATTCCCAGAAAACTAATTTAATTTAATTTAACAAACTAATGAAGGAATGCAAATTGGTAATCAAGAGAACATTATATCAAGGGATGGCTTACTACTTTCCTTCTGTTTCTGTAAGAAGCAATGTCACTCCATTTATTACATTTCTGTGAAAGTTTGCAAATGGCTATTAGGTTATCACGGAACTAACGTAGACTGTACAATTCATCAATGCAATTAAGGGGGTCAAGAGGTAACCTAGATTTTTTTCATGCAATTTTCACGTTCGACATATAGTACAGAAGGTCTATTATATCTCCAAACAGCAACATTATTTTCAAAAATTCTTGAATTGAACCAGCATTTTTTTCGGCTTTTAGGAATTTGGGCAATTTGAGGCTAAAGAACCTGAATTTTCATGCACCGCAAGCCTTTATAATTTATGAAAGGGGTCTTCCTGTGTATGGGCACCTTGCACAACGTAGAGGGTCAGTTTTTATGTGACGTGTATTGCGTTTCGTCTACAAGGCTTTCAATTGTATTTCACGTCAGGAAGTACACGTTAGGTGAATTTAGTCTGAGAGCACATTTTAACTAATTTTGTTGTCGACAAACGGGTTCATTGCAAGGATGATTTTGTTTGATACGTATGGTAGATATACCCATATTTGGATATATCGGTAATATGTTGTAGACAATAGAATTGTCTGTCTGTCTTTCTTTGTATCTTTATGTAGCCTACGCCTATAACTCGTGTTCGGATACTTGGAGCATCGTAAAATTAGGTATGGTAACCATTAGAGTCAATACACCAATCGTTTATAAAACTCTTCACCGCACTTTTCACACAGTAGAAGGGTGGATATAGAGAAAAACTTCTCAATACATGCTAAAATAGGCGAAATATAAAAATTAGCCTAGAAGGACGACCGAAGCATATGTTGCGCTTCTCAATGTGAAACACAAAATTCGGGAATCTATAAAGGGTCTCCGAAAACTACATTTTAAGGGCCTTAAATTAACCGTGTGTGTGATATTCCCAGAAAACTAACTTCGTTCTCATAAACTTGAAAGAATGTCAAACCGCTAACCATTGCAACAGTAGCTCAATTGATAATGTCTGGTGTTAACAACGAACACCGTTCGAAGAACGGGTACTTCTGCTAGTATTTTATAAACCCGATGAGAGTAGTAACATTAAGAATCTCCAGAGGCCAGCTATCCCCATAGTCGGGCCATCAGCAAATATTGTTGTTGTTGTTAATTCATTTAGGAGATTCAAAACTTATTTACTATCGTGATAATTTAGCGCCGTGTTCTTGAGTGTGGGTTTTTGTGATAACCAGTGTCATTGTGATGGCTGTATTAGACTGTGTGTGTGTGTGTGTGTGTGTGTAATTGAGGCTAGTCTGGAAAGGAGGTGGCCGTATGTACTATTCTAATTATTATTTATTTATTATTTATTTAGTGCCGGGAGTGTCCTAGGACATGTTCGGCTTGCCAGAGGCTGTAGCTGCTTCAAGCGGACACCCATGGGGTGAGCTACAAGTTCCGTTCAATTGCAAGTAGTTCCAACTTTCACTACCAGATGTCACTGACACCTAGTGACAGTGAACATCGGTGAGCGTTGGAACTTTGATAGAGCGTTAGAACGAAATCTAACCAAGCAATTTAGCTTCACACAAGTTAAGTTAGTGGAAGGATCTTTTATATGCCATAAATCTATGACACGGGACCGCCGCGCCGGTTTTACTTTCCCTCCGAAGGAAGGCATACTGAAGGATTTTAACCCTCATAATGAATCCGACGACTTCGGCCAGGTTTGAACCCACGATCTTGGACATAGAAGATCAGCATGCTATCGACTACGCCACCGATGCCGCTACTATTCTAACATTTGCCTGCAATAGAATTGAGAAACCACGGAAAACTAGTCAGCGGATGGCTGCGGTGGGTGATAGCCATGAATGGTGGCCACTATATCACGAGATAAATTGAATCGTTCATTTGAGAAATCTCATATCTTTGTTGTTGTTGTTGTTGTTGTTGTTGTTATTATTATTATTAATTCATTTTACGACCTTGAGGCAACTTGGTCATCAGTCCCATGTACCTGCGGGTGTGTTGAATCTATCGTGTTTCTGTGGTGATAGTAAAAAATATTGTGTGTAATTATTAGGTTACGGAATGAGCTAGGTGCCCCAGCCTTTGCCTGGGGGGACTGTTGAAAAAGTCGTAGAAAACATCACTCCATGGTTTTCCATTTCTACTCCAGGCAAATGCTGGAATGATTCCTAAATTAAGGCCACGTCTGCCTCCTTCCAAATCCTAGCCTCAATATTACAAATGCACACACTACTACACTTATAACATTGGTACAGGTTATGAGACAAATTCCACACACAACCAAGTACACAGGTGCACGATATTGCAAAGCACTTAAATGAATAAACACCAACTAAATTAAATTTCTTGGCATCAACGATAACTGGCATTGTGCTTTGTTATAGAAATAGAGCAGTATAATTGTACGATATAATAAAATTCTTACACATTATTAGAAAAAATAGAAAGAGTACCTCAGCCCTCTTGAAAGGGATTTTACGTGGTTTCCTACTACTACTACTCTAGGCGAATGCTGGGAAAGTACCATGGCCCATTCCTAATCTTACCTCAATTATAATTACATACACTAGTACAGACACTGACACAGGTTAGCAGACAACTTCTACACTCATCCAAGTACATGGGGCTACATGACCAAGATGTCACAAAGTCTCTAAAAGGATGAACAACAACAATAATGAATTAATTGCCAACAAGAACAGCTACTGGAACAGGTTGTATGTGGTGTAGACAGTAAGATTTAATATAATCGCAAAGAACTCGACTCGCCTCAAGATAACTGTCCTAGAAACCGGAGTGCATGAGTGCAATATGAAAGTACGTCTGTGTGCTTTCTCTTACGTCTGAGAGCATGACTGATACACCACCATAGCTCCCCTCACAGAGGCTTGCCTCCTATGGCTAACTAGTGAGCCCAAAATACAACTGGAATAGCAAACGGGCGACAAAAACGTTATTGTTGTACGTCCAGGAAGTAAGTTCCGTTTGGTAATAAAACAAACCGAGTACAGATACAGACAAACGATGTATTGCAAAATAAACTACACATCATAAACTATATTCAAATATAGCTCCCACCATTTTGGAGGCACTTGTCATAGCATGGTACAAGTTGTATACTTATTCTTTTCTTCTTCTTCTTTTCTTCTTCTTCAAGTGCCGTGTCCTCTCAGGACGTTGGTGATCAGTAGCATGATCTGTTTTTTGTCCATAGCTCTTCTGAACAGTTCGAGTCTTGTCACCCCAAATAGCTGGCTTAAGTTGTCGAGCCACGATATCTTTCTTCGCCCTGGACCACGTCTTCCATTAACTATCCCTTGGAGTATTAATTGAAGGAGTTGGTATTTACTGTTTCGCATCATATGGCCAAAGTATTCTAGCTTTCTTCTCTTGATGGTATTGAGAATTTCGTTGTTTTTTTTTCATACGCTGGAAAACTTCTACATTGGTAATTTTGGCTGTCCAAGGTATCTCCGGCATCCTTCGGTACGTCCACATTTCAAATGCTTGTAGCTTCTTGTAGATGTATACCTTCTTCGTAAAATGTTGCCAGCTTTGATGTCGACCAAGTGGTACAGTGTCCTTGAGCTCGTCATCGTTGTTGAATTTTCGTCCACTAGGGAACGTTTTCAGATGCAAAAATAAACAAGTCTTCATCAACCAACGATGCATGCCCATTTCGTTCGTCATCGTGAACTTGATCACGACCTTCATTGAGCTGTCGGATTCATCTCCTTACCATTGAATCATCCTCGCATTTTCTCCGTACACCTCGCAAATTTGTTCATGAATGTCGACTGGTTTACTGTTCTTCGCAAACACCAAACGAATGAGAGATCTATTCTCATAAACAGTGGCATGTTCAATCAACTTCGTCATTCTAACTATTGTAGTACTATAGTCTAAGGCGTATCACCCTTTCACGAATTGATTGCCGGCGGTCGAGATGGGAACTATTCTTTGTTTACTTGTGTCACACGTCAGGCTGCTTCGTTGACAGGTACAGTTGAGCGAGTAGGATACGACTCAGCTCCAGTAGCCTCAGTCATCGTTTAACTGTCCGTGGTGACATGTGTTCCTGTGACGCTTATCTGACGCAATGCTGCTTGACTTATGTGCAGACTACACTCGGACATCGCTGTGTCCTCCGCTTCGCCCCGCGGGGCTCATGCTGCAATAAACAACAAACTCTGGCGCAGGCACGCTCAGCGGCAATCAAATGTTCAGTGGGTAATAAACAACACTGTGCGATCTCAAAATGGTGTAATCTCCTTCTCCTTGACTCAGAGCAACTGCGGCGCATGCGCCGAATTGCGATTGCAGCCATGTAGGGGGAAACTCATGAAACCGGAACTTACTTTCTGCGTTTGCCTAATATACACCTGATACCTCTGAAGGATCAAAAAACAGGAACAACTAACTAAATTACCATCAGCAGACTCAGGCCAACTGAAGGAACAAACAGGCATTCCACCAACAACAACAAAAAACAGTATGAAAAATATGAAAGTTGGCAGTCTTAACACGTCTGGCTCCATGGCTAATTGGTTAGCATGCTAGGACTTGGCCCGAAGGGTCCCGGGTCGATTCCCAGCCGGGCCATGAGGAATTTAATCTCATTTGCTTGATAACTCTGGCTCGGGGACTGGATGTTTGTGACGTCTTCGTGTACAAAGAAACCAAACATTGGAAACAAATAGAAATGACAGAAAAACAAGTATTAAAAAAACACCAACCATAATACAGTATCTTCAAATTTTAAACTAACCAACAATAATTCATAAACCCCATCCCAATCACACTAACAAGACAATAACAATAATAATCCCAAATGGCTGGACAGAAGCCCTGAATCATCCCCTTCAAAAGAAAGGTGACAAAGCAGATGTAAACAACTACCGTGGCATCTCCCTTGTCCCGATAACGTGCAATATTCTCTCGAAAGCCCTTCAGACTCGGGCAGAGGAGCAACTTGATTCACAATTAGGTGAATATCAAGGAGGTTTAGAAAAGGACGATCTTGTGCAGAGCAGATCATAAATCACAAGTCTGTTTTTTTTTCGTATCTAAAACACAGGAATAAGAAGTATGTGTTCACCTTCGTCAACTTTAAAAAAGCCTACGATGTTAATGATCGACAAACACTATTTTCACTAGTACGAATTTTTTAAATACTGTACTGTAATCTAGTTGTCTCAATGATGAATGCTTTTTGCATTGAACTGTATAAATTTTATGATGATGATAATTGTTGTTTTAAGAGGCCTAACATCTAGGTTATCGGCCCCTGATGGTTTGGGTGATCGTGAAGATGATAATGAAATGCAAACTTAAAACTAAAACTAACTACTAACCTACATACTAGAAGAAGAAATGGAAAACTAAAGGAGAATAAGGCAAATCAATGACAGGAGGAAAAGAAATGCCCTCAACCCTCGAAGAATGCGGATTGAGGAACTTGGAAGGAAGGAGAGCCATGAAAGTGAAAGAGGAGAGGGTCCTCCCCACAGGTAAGGGACAAAAGGGGGAAACCGGACCCAGCTCAGGAATCCCTCGGGGTCGCCAACTCCCGAACTCACCAGCCGTGAGCCCCTGAGGGTGTAGCATTATTTAGGGGGCCCAAAAGTGGTTGGGCTACATACACCCGGCCTCCTTGAGGGCCTTGAGCAGAAGGCAGGAGATAACATGAAAAGAAAAAGAAGGCTGACCCCTCGCAGAAGGAGGGAATCAGAAAAGATGAGACAAGGGCCAATTAAGGCGGGAAATGAAGAGACTCCTTAGGCCTTGGATACCCTAATACCGTCGGGGTCGGAAGAGAACAAGAGTTAACCAAGTGAGGTCGACAGGAAAGAAGACAGAGAGGAGGCCGGCACAAGTAAGTGGAAGCAATGCCGCACTCCTGTATAAATTTGTGTCTACATCAAGTTCTTTCAACCCCTGCAGTAGACTCCTTGGTGCAACGCCTGTGCTTGGTATGATCATAACCTTAGTAAGTGAAATGTAAATTAGTTTCAGTCGGTCGACACGGTTGTACCCAAATTGAAAAGAGTGTTACTCCCTAAACCTGAAAAACAAATACGTGAGTATAAGTAATATATGCTATTAATGATGGGCTCAAGAGTAACCGATCATAACAAATGAGGATTCAAAACAAAGAGAATTACCCGGAGCAGTGAAGAATTGCACAGTGTTACATAAATGTCGACAATGTATTTACAAACACATATTTAAACAAATAAGCGAGAAGAAAGCCTCCTGGCAGAGCCGGGAATCAAACCCATTTACTGTATTTGGGTGACCTTTCCTTAATAAAAGACACATAACGTCGGCAAAATATAAATAAATTGGAGCTGGCTGCGTGACTGAAAAAGCTCAAAAACAATAAGACGGTATATTGGCTTTCACGGCCAGTCAATTAAAACTCGGCAATTTTTCTAGGGTTGTGCCGTATATTGTGTGGGGTTTCGCCTAGGACACCAAATTGGCTCATCGGCGGGCTCTTGGTGGCCCCGCCCGGACCCCTACAGGAGTAGCGAACTGAGTTTTAATTCACTGGCCATGAAAGCCAATCAACCACATTTTTTGAAGCCTTCATAGGTAGGTTATTGCTGCTTGAGCTTTTGGTTCTCGTAGTAAAGAAGCGCAGGTGCGCTTCATAAAAAGGAAGGTGACGTGCAGTTCGCTACTCCTGTGGGAGTTCGGGCGGGGACACCAAGAGCCCGCTGATGAGCTAGCTTGGCGTCCTAGGCGAAACCCCACACAAGACACGGCACATACCTAAAAAAAATTGTTGAGTCCCAAAAACAATATTTATTTATTAATTAATTAATTAAATAAATAAATAATAAATAATTTTATTTATTTATTTATTTATAATTTGCGTGTTGGCTGATGGTTTACTTCTCTCAGCAAATGCTTAATATGTATTGTTGCCACCTTACCTATTCAGTACCTAATTCTAAGCAGAACAATGTTCGGGGTGCAAATTATGAAATCACACGAGTGCTGGCCAAACAATGTCCGACAATCGAACCATTTTCACCAGTCTCCTTAGCGCTACTTTTGTTACCCCTACAAATCAAACCCTTCAACAAAAGGTTTAAAAAATAGTTGTAATCTAATAATATCATAGTCGAATGTTTCTGCTGAGGCTTTCTGGGTTACTAGAAGGTTACCCTAGAAGAGCATTTTTTGCCAATCTGACACAGGTTCTAGCACTGTAACAACCGTAAATGCCAACTGACTCGGCACAAGAAGCATATGCCTCTTCGTCCGTAGCTGGACAGTCACGAATTGTTAATTTTCCGAATTATTATTATCTGTACAGACCTGCCTCTACGGCAGACCTCGAGCTACTTCCCCAGCCCCTTTCACTAATGAACTCTCGGGGTGGAATGCCGGAGATGTGGCCACTAGGGAAAAGAGAGGGAGCCGATATTGGATTAGACTCCAGCTCATTGATCGAGTCGCCTCGCCACTTTCCATACAACTCATTAGCTCCCTTCTTTCACTCAGTGACGTTTGGCGTCAACACGTGACCACTGCCTCGTGTCCACTTCAAAGATAACAGAGTCATTTCAATGTTTAATAATACCGTAACTTCAATTCTTTGAAACCAGGCTATAACTGTAGACTAGCACAGCTTAGAGCAGATGTGAGGACGACCCTCATGCCATAGCAAGCACCCGAGCACCATAAAATCGAATATAATAATATTATTAATAATATTAATAATATTACGGTCACCTGAAAAGTTAACTAAAGAGATCTTTCACTTTTTTTATCCAAACCCCAAAACCACAATTCCTTGGTTTAGAAATACCAAGAAAGACTTGCAAATGCTACATATCTCAGCTGAAGACGCCCTTAACAGAGATCTCTTCCGCAAGAAAATATTGACCAACGGGCTAAACCGAGACGAGCAACCGAGGGGAAGTAAAGCCGGCGGTCCCATGCCATCGATTTATGGTATGTAAAAGAACCTTCCACTATTTACACTTGTGTGAAGCTAAATTACATATTAAATTTGACTAACGCTCTTAGGTTCTGACGTTCATCGCCAGGAGCCGATTGCGGTGGCATCTAGTAACCAAGTTTGCAGCTAGGTGTCGTTGACGGTATCATTTGGTAGCTAAAGTAAGAACTACTTGAAATTGACCATCTGCAGTCCTTACCTGAATCACAGACTAATACAGTCATCACAATTAACACCGGTTATCGAACTGATTCTACACACACGGGGCTACATGACCGCGTTATCGCAGCCCCTAAACTGAGGAACCAATCAACTCATTTCTACTGTTCAGTGAACTATCAATTATCATGTAAGAAGCCATTTTTCAATGTTACCTTACTAATCGAACTTTAATGTTTTTCAGTCGGTCGACACGATTGTAACCAATGGTAATGGATGGTTCCCTAATCCTGAAACAAATTACATTAGATTAATAAATAAATCACATAGTTGTGCTAGTTTAAACCCAACTGCAACTAAGTAAGTGTATACGGTATATTGCAAATTCCATCACCCATACTTGTAGACATACATGGGTTGCTTTTTTTAGTTTTGGCACCTTAGTTATAACTGGATTAATAACTCACTTAGATGGTTCCAAGTTTCAAAGGCCCTCGATGAAGTCCCCACCGTAGCGTACAACGTGTTCCCAGCAATGTGGAAGTCGTTGGATCCCGTTGGCACTGCCCAATCTATTGATGGTACGAAGAGAGCGCTCGACAGCTTGCTTAACGTCTTCAATGGCACGGAAGCGCTGCCATACTGTTCCCCGAGGGCAAGCCGTTAATGCGGCGTACTATTGTTCGTTTCTGCAAGACCATCTCCGAGGAGCTCTGAGATGGAAACGGCGCCACCACATGGTTACACCGCCCATCGTTCTGCATGACAATGCTAGGGCACACACAGCAGGCGTTGTGTCGGCATTGTTGGATCGCTGGGGCTGGGAGGTCCTCTATCATCCCCCATATTCTCTCGACATCAGTCCCTGCGACTATGATCTCATCCCGAAGATGTAGATGACAATGCACGGGGAGCGCTTCCGTACCATTGAAGACGTTAAGCAGGCTGCCCAGCGCTCTCTTCGTACCATCAATAGATTGGGCAGTGCCAACGGGATCCAACGACTTCCGCATCGCTGGGAACACGTTGTACGCAACGGTGGGGACTTCATCGAGGGCCTGTGAAACTTGGAACCATCTAAGTGAATTATTAAAACAGTTATAACTAAGGTGCGAAAACTAAAAAACCAACCCATGTATATTTAATAGCCTAAGCGTAAAGATCTGATAATGTTTGCTTGACAATCGAAACTGTTCATCTCATTTTTATTTATTTTTTTAGGATTAGTGAATCACAATCGTGTTGACCGACTGCAAATTACTATTTTTTTTTTGGAATTATGAAAATGAAAATACACAGCCTGCTTCCAATCTACGACCGGGTCAGGAATGGAATGAATGAAGCCCCCAACTAGCGGCGAGGATATGAACTGTGCCGGCTGCCGAGGCCTGACGCACTCCTCTGGGGCAATGATTAAATGAATGACAGATGAAATGAAATGATAGTGGAGAGTGTTGCTGGAATGAAATTTTGACAGGGAAAACCGGAGTACCCGGAGAAAAACCTGTCTGCCTCCGTTTTGTCCAGCACAGATCTCACATGGAGTGACCGGGATTTGAACCACGGACCCAGCGGTGAGAGGCCGGCGTGCTGCCGCCTAAGCCACGGAGTGAATTATGAATGATACTAATTGAACCAGTCGCAAATTACGACAGTAAATGTATGATGGAGCAACACACACCCTGCTTCCTTAAACGCCTATTACAGAAGGCAGAAGATATGATGAGAAATAAGAAGAGTTTTGACCCCTCGAAAGATGTGGGTATAAAGAAAGAAAAAGACAAGGGCATATCATAGAGGGAAAGTGAAAGATACCCTATTACCATCGGAGTCGGTAGAGACCATCAGTTGACCAAGGGAGGTTAAAGTGGAAACTAATTATGACGTGTGATTTTGTACAGGAATCGCTCGTTGACATCCATGTTATTTTGAAGACATCACGAATACTCAGGAGAATTGTATTATTACCGTTTGATCAGGGTGAAATACGATGAATGTGTGGCAGATGGTTATTACACACGAATGCCCTTCCTGATGCAAAACTCGTGAAGAAGAGTTAGTGAAAGATGAAATTAATGAAGATGAATAGAACTGGCTAAGAAGTTGGACTGTTGGTGCAGCAGAGAAGAGGAGAATAGAAGCATTTGAAATGTGGTGTTACAGGAGAATGATGAAGATCAGATAGGTAGATAGAGCAACAAATGATGAGGTATTGAGACGAGTGGGAGAGGAGAGATTGATGGTTTGTAGGACACATACTAAGACACCCAGGAATAGCAAACTTAGTTATGGAAGGAAGGGTCGATGATAAGAACTGTAGGGGTAGACCAAGGTTAGAATATGTTAAACAGATTGCCTCAGATGTAGGGTGTGGTAGCTATGAAGAGATGAAACGATTAGCTCAGGACAGGGAAGCATGGAGGGCTGAATTAAATCAGTCAAAAGACTGAAGACGACAACAACAACGACAACAACAACAAGGAGTTGGAAGGAAGTGACCGTGGCCTAGAGTTGAAAATGGGAAACCACGGAAAACAATTTCAATAACGACCGACGCTGAATGAAAATAAAATCCCCATGGGCCAGCTTGGAATTGAACCCGGGGCCAAAGCACATCATGCTATGTATTTAACCCCTGGCCGGATACAGGAAATGTGAATTTTTGAGCAGAAATTCAGGTTGGCATGCCTAAGCCAGCTCGTCGTGTGAAATGAGGCCAGCAGCCACCCTCGTGTGACACAGATGCAGCTGACACGCATTTGATGTACGAGGGTCACTCGAGAGGAGGGGATTAATTACACCCAGTAATTACTGGCCAGATGATGAAACTCTGATCCCTAGGACACGTTGACTATAAAGTACCCTTTAAGTAGAGTAAATACTAATTATCCTGGGAATGGTAATCACTTCGAATTCTCGACTAGGGGCTCACAAGTTCCGGAGGTGAAACCTGGTCCCAGAGCTGTTCGAGCGTTGCCGTGTTGCTGCCGACATCACTTACTGCACTGAGCTGGAAGGTATTTCCTGTCTATGTTATCTCTTAACCTCCTTGGCCTTCCACCCCCACCCCCTCCGCCTGTGCTTGTCGAGCAATTTAACATAATGTGTGTTGTCAAGTTTAGAGCATCGTAAACGAAAGTTTGATGCTTTTCAGTCGGTCAACACGAGTTTTTCCCAAAAGAGATCGGTTATTCCCTAATCCGGAAAAAAATTACATGAGATTAAAAATTAACTAACAGAGCCCGCGTAGAGTATCTACGCAATAACAGTGCATTGTAAGGAACGGCCTGAGCTATTAGTAACATTACATTTATTTACGAAAAAAAACTTCACAAACTTAATATGTTGATACCAGTGCAGGAAGGAAAGATTCAACTGGGCCGTGAAATGATAACTTCACAGACGATATTTGGGATACAACCACATGCAGTAGTTCTCGAGTGAGATGTACAGAGTTGTATTTAAGAAGCCAAATCACATTTCTTCCATGATCATGCATTTTGTTAAGATACTTTTTGAATTTATCTATTAAAAATTTCTCTAAACACACAGTTGGTTATTTTGTTACTTGTTGACACAACCGATAGCGAGCTAAACGATCTCACCCGTGAAAGGGCCACGTAAAGCTGTCCATGAGTAAAGACGGGTTTTGTCAAGTAAAGGCAGATTTTATCGAAAGCCTGACCCTGAGATTTATTTATTGTCATTGAGAAAGCCAAACGTACTGGGAGTTGCCTTCTTTTAAATTTAAAAGGCATGTTCGTATCAAAGGGGTTGACCCCTTCCCAATTTATACACCAGGCTAAGGAGCGCTTAGCCGTACCGTGTACCTGGCACACACGCCGCTGGCTCGCTCGCGCAGCCAGCGGCTACTTAAATAATTAGAAGAGGGTTATCCTGGGTATGAAAACGATTTCTCTCTTATCAGAATATATAATAGTTGGCTCTATGATATTACGTTGCAACCCGTTTACTATTAGCCTTGTCCCATTGCAGACCCCTTTTGAGGGTAGAATATTTCTCAATGACATAATGATAGCACCTTTCTTAAATCTAAATTTGTGTGGGGGCATGCCAGTTGGTGTCAGACTTTTCAAAACATTTTCAGGGTAAGCCAAGTGATCTTGCGCATGCTCACTCACAATACAGTCTACACTTTCGTAGACTACCTCATCTCCAGGTAAACGCTGAAGTACTCGATTGTTCAGTTCAAGCGATGCTTCATTGGCGACCGTAAGAATAGTTCTTCCTTTAAGCTCCTGTGGGGAGACAGCAGTAAAATCAAAATCACCGTATAGCTGTTCAACTGGATATTGTATTTGTGGATAGCATGTAGATGGTACCGTAACTTCCGCCCCAGTCTTGCCTTCTCCTATTTCTAAAAGCCATGTTGAAAATTCTTTTCTGTCAAAGAACGTAATCCTCTCATTATGACAGGAAGGACTTGGCGAAAATCACCCCCCAGAAAGATGACTTTAACACCGAATGCTTCAGTACAGTTGGTCAGATATTTGAGAAGTCGGTCCACAGCTAAAAATGCGTACACATGCGTCATTGGTGCTTCATCCCAAATAATTAATTTTGTATTCAACAGGGCCGTTGCTTCTGGTGTGTTTGGCGTAACGTTGCACGTAGAATTAGAATTGAGAATCAGAGGGATTTTGAAGACAGAATGGGCAGTTCGTCCTCTTTGTAGAAGTGTAGCCGCTATTCCTGTAGACGCTACTGGAGTAGCTTGATCTCCTTTTGCTCTGATTATATGTAACAATGTAGAGTAAACAAATGTTTTACCAGTTCCTGTCGGTCCATCTAAATAGAAACAGTTCTGTTTTAATGTTTCTTCTGGATTTCCATTCATGGCATTAAAGATCGAATCTACAACCCTTAGTTGCGCCTCATTAAACTTTTGTCTGTTGCTGATAGCCCTACCTTGCTCTTCTAAAACATCAAACGAAGGCATTCCTGGACTTTTAACGTGTAGTTTTACATCTGGCAAGTTAAGTTTCTTAAGATCTAAGCCGTAGGTGTGAAGGAGGCCATTGATTTCAATGAGTGCATACTGTGGGCCACTTTCTTCAGAGTATCTGCGTACAAAATCTTCAGACATTGCTTCTTTATGTTGCCCAAAGCCCGGGAACATTTTCTGGTTCTCCGAAAACACAGATAATGACAAATAACATTCGTAAGCTACTTGGCATATGAGAGTGAGTTGCCTCAAGGATAGTATCATGCCAAATTTTATCTCCTTGAAGAAGTCCAAGTTTTTTACATGTTTCCTGGAAAGTCTTGCATAGAACTCCATTGACTGTCCTGACACTATCAACACCTTTGGCACCCTTTACTCTTATTATCAGCATTCGCAAGAAGTATATTTCTCTATCGTGCATACTAACTACTGGCATTCTCCCTATTACACTTTGTCCACCACGCTGACGCTTCTTCCATCACAGCTCGTAGATCTAGATCTAATAGTGGAAACTCCCGCGAGAAACTGGCGACACTGATTCTGCTTGCTATCTAGCTTCATTGTATTTCTTCTGTGAAATCCATGCCATGATTTTGTGTTTCTTGACGCCTCCTGCGCAGAATATCTTCGGCCTTGTAGTCTTTGGAGGCCTAGGCCCTTCATGGGCTGTGGTGCCACGGGGTTAGGTTTTTAGACTTTGTATTTCTCCCACAACTGTGAAGGGGAACACTTAGATAAAATAGTTGCCAACAGCGTACGTATTTAAAATGGATTAGAAGGGGTCGCTGAATCTACGATGAAGATGTGCATTCTACTTCCTATTCACGGCGTTGCCTAGGTCAACCATATTCTGTAAGATGGGCAACGTCCTTTAGCAATTTTTACCGGACTATCATGATGCAGAGTAAGTGGTTGTCCCCTGGCGACAATCTTTAAGACGGTCAATCTGCCCATCAAGTCAGGTTCAGTATTGGTGCGGCTTTGATTATCATGATACAGAGTTAGTCGTTGACGCCTAGCGACCATCTGTCCGTGAAGTTATTAGATTCAACTTTATTTGTTTAAACACATTGTTTAAACAAATAAATATATTTCCGTTGTTTTTTTTTCTTTCAAGAAAAGCAAGATTTTTCCTGTACTATTGAGACTATTTGGAAGATTTTGGTACAAATCACAACTTCTAGCTCCCTCTGGTTAAGGAGGAGTTTCTGGAGTTCAATTACTTGGCCCTGAAAGCCAATATGCCATCTTTTGATACCTTTGTAGGGAGGGGATAATGTTGCGGGAGCTCTTACAACGGAACGCTGATAGCGTCTGCCTCTCTGATCGGATTGTAATTGATAGAGGATACTCTTGGAAGGTCACCCACACCAGGCGTTCTCAACCTGGTGCTCGCGAGCACCACAGTGCTCTTTAAATGAAATTTCATGCTTTCGCCATACGAGCCGAAACGTGCTCACGAACAAAAATTCCCCTCAGATCCATTCTTCAATTCAAATTCTGTTGGACGAACCAAATAACAATGTGTTCATTACAAGTTTTGACAATCAAAATTGATATAATTTTGTGTAACAGTATTTATTTCTTAATTCATGCTTTTGGGAAAATAAAATTTAAAATTCTAAACGTTTCGAATGGAACCTTGCCTCCCTTTTCAATAGAACTAAAACAATGTAGCCAAAGAATGTGCGTCAATGAGCTTACAAAAGCTAGAGAAATTCCCCTGTTCGTCACCAGAGAGCAGTCTGAAACTACTGTATGGACCAAGGTTTTGTAAGCTCATTGACACACATGCTTGGGCCACATTGTTTTAGTTCTATTGAAAATGGAGGCAAGATTCCTTTCAAAACGTTTAGAATTTTATATATTTTTTCACACGGCAATATCCCAAAAGCATGAATAATTTTAACAGTAGGCTACATATTCCGGGCCGTGAAAGCCTTAATCTACATTTTAGATGTTTTTTGATCTACAGTAAAAATAATTGGACATCTCTGTTTTATGAGTAACAAGAAAGATGCTGATTTGACTCGACTCGACTGTCCATACGTAAATGTATCTAATGTGCATGAGTCATGCAACCAATTGCAGCATGTCTGGTAAGCGGTGAATCCCTAGCTTTTTCAGCACTTCAATGGGAGTGAGGGATAGGAAAAGTATAGAGAGGCGTATACTTGTTGCATGATTATTTATTTAAGCGGAAATTCCCCTACAGGAGAGCGATTAAACTTGATAACATGATGTCATTTGGAGGTGTGTCTCCTCCGCTCCTCCCAAAATCTCTTCATTCTCGAGGAATGCTCCCTCTTCCTCTCATCCGTCCACTTTTTCCCAGGTTGTCGTAATGATCTTGGTTCAAACTTAACATTCGCGATTTTCGTCTGGCACTCAGTTCGGTCTTCGAAATTTTGTATACTGGTTACTTGTAAGTCTCTCTGTACCTATTTAAGCCATTCTGTACTCTGGGTCATGATACCAAGTAGTTTCTATGGCAATCTGGGGTGGCCATCCTGTGGATGTGAGTGTAAAATTTATTGCATTGTTATTATTATTATTATTATTATTATTATTATTATTATTATTATTATTATTATTATTATTGTTATTCATTCAATTTCGCTAATCGGCCAACTAGGGACCACGATAAGCCTCATTTTACATTCTGGCATTTGTTCATTTTTCGCTTGATCCACATTGTCTTCATGAGCTCACTGCGTTTAGCACGACGTTCTTCTGTCCATTTTGCACCAGTTGTCCGTTTTTCATCCCGGAAAGTCCCAAACGTCTTGATGGCTGCTCTATAAAGATTTCGGTCTTGTGCATCTTCTGCTCGTATCCCCATTTCTTTTAGTTCTTTCTGCACGTTAACGTACCATGGCATTGTCGTTTTTGGTTTTGAGTCGAATATAATGAAGATACGTTTTGTCCATCTATTATTAATATTATTTTTATTATTATTATATTGGATGTAATGGTGCTCGGGTACTTGGTATGGTGAGGGTGGTGCTCACAGTCTCAAGAAGGTTGAGAAAGCCTGCTCTCTACGATGGTGCTAAGAACATATATAAAGACAGACAATGAAAGACTCCCTGGGCCTCGGATATCTTAATATCGTCATGGACGGAAGACAACAAGATTAAGAAACCTGGGGGGGATTTCTCTGAATTGGTCATAGTTAACAGTAATAAGTGGAAGCAATGCCTTGCTCAACTGCTGGGGTTCAGTAGATGCCAGGGCACTGCTTGTGAGAACCTGGGGCGCATTTCTCTGAATTGGTTACAGTTAACTGCAATGAGTGCAACGCTTGTATATCGCGTGTTCATTTCACATGTTCGTTCCGCTATGTTAGTCCTAGCGCTAGCTGGCAAGAAAGTTTCCGGCCCGGCACGATACTTAACACTTCTTTGAAGGTTAGAAGCCAGTAACTTGCGTTCAATCTTCGTTTTTACAACACCACTCTCGAGTGAGATATTGTACTGTAGTTGTTGAGCCAACATTGCCCGGACTGATAGAATAAACACACGGTATCATGCCGAAGGTTGGCAATACTGCACTTGGTAGCTAAGTACTAGAAACAGTCAACATTTTAGAGTGATTCTTGAGTTTAAAAAGAATTCTCTTCCGGATACAGAACATTGATGTTTGTGGTCGATTTATTTAGGGGCTTTGCAACATCTTTCCCCGTGTACTTGGGTGCGTGTGGACGGTTTCTTATAACCTGTATTATTGTGATGGCTGTGTGATACTGGCGAGGATTGGGAAGGAGACAGCCATGACCTTAAATTAGGTACAATCCCGACGTTTGCCTGGAGTAGAAGTGGGGAAACCACGAAAAAAACCAGCCTCGTGAGGCAAAGCTGAGAAGAGGCGGGTTCGATTCCTACCACAGCTATACTGGAAGTGGCTTTCCGTGGTTTCCCACGTTTACTCTTAGGCAAATGACGGGTATGGTACCTAACTTAAGGCCACGGCCGCTTCCTACCCAAATCCTACCTCAATTAGCCTAAAAATACACACACTAGTAACTTACAGACATCACTGTGACACAGGTTATCATACAAATTCTACACACACACAAGTGCACGAGGTTTCATGACCACGATGTCGCAAAGCCCCCAAAAGAAACAACATTAAGAAGTGTTGTAGGCTGAGTGAACCCCAGGGCCATTCGCGATTCTGAAAGTGATAGTAGTGTTCCTTAAATCAACTACCAGGGTGGGAATGGAACCCACTCTCTTTCAGTCAGAAGCTCAGTGCCTCTACCGACTGTGCTACGTAGCCCCTTACTACGAGGGGTGATCAAAATGTAAGGTTACAAAGCCTGCAGTGAAATGTGTACATTTTACTTCATACAACCAATAGCGCCAACCGATAGTACATAGGCCTACATTAGGTTATTCCCCAAGCTTGCAGGTTCGCTCCTGGCCGTGGAAAGTGACAAAAATTACGGCACGCATGTCATACGTTGTTGGCATGTTAAAGACCCATTTGAATTCAGTAGGCTGTGTTCATAATGCCAAAATTAATCTCGGGATTTTCCGCCAACACAAGTTCCTCATTTCACTACTAGAAAGAGCCATAATGTCAAGGGGCATAGATATCTAACCTCCTTGACTTTCATAGCGTTCCAAGGAATGACTAAATTTGACATGCAAGCTGCCCTCTGGGCGTCAAATAACAAAGCTTGCACCCACCATCCGAGGCCATACGATTTTATTATTATTAATAGGTTATTTTTGGCCATAGTCTCCACATCGGTTTAGTCACTTGTCGCTTCGTGGGATGAGTGTGAATATCACTCCTGGTGAAAATCCTGTCCTTGCGTGTTCAGCCACGATGTCGCGAAGTGTTTCACCTCCTCGTCTGAAAGGAATCGTTGACCTCCTAGGACAGGTGCTAATTCAAGTGAGGAAACAGGTGAAAGTCGCTTGGAGCGAGGCCTGGGCTGTAGGGTGGATACTCAATAATGCCCCAGTGAAACCGCTACAACAGTGTACCAGGGTGGGAATGGAACCCACTCTCTTAGTAAGTGTATGAGGTCGCGCGTTGTCATGAAGGAAGATGGCGCCCTCGGTGAGAAGTCCGGGTGGCTTTTACATGTTTCACCCGCAGAAATCGAATAGCCTAACTGATGGGATCTCTCCACGTGACCAGGTTTCCAAACGGGCCGCCATTAGACTAGTTGTTTACCTACAACAAGCACTGTATGTGTCGGGTCGCTGAAACGGTTACCAACCGTATATATTCGAATTACCCCACAATATTAATTCCTCTATAACAGATGAAACTCCAGGAATACCGGCCTTGTAACCTTAGTTTCTAATCACCCCTCGTAGTTGTGCAATGCTCAACCTAATAGCTAGAACCATCCAGGGACTCACCACTAGTGGGACATGGGTTGGCTACCATGGGATCCCAGCTGAGCCCGGCATTGCTTCCACTTGCTGGTGCCGGGCTCCCATCATTCACCTTTCCTACTCACCTCCCTTTGTCTACTCTTTCGACTCCAACGGTATTAGAAAATCCGTCGCCTATGGGATCTTTCATTTTCTCGCTCTTGTTCCATCTTTCATGATACCCTCATTTTTCGAGGGGTTCCTGAACTGGGTCCTTTATCGATTGTCTATGGTGCGGACCCATTTCTATCTGCCTTTCATAGCTCTTCTTCTTCCCGAGTCCTTCAATCCTCATTCTTCCCTGTCGTTTGGTTGCCTTATTCCTTTTTTTCCTTTTCTTCTTTTTGCACGTTCAGAACATCACCATTATATTAGCATTTTCAACATACGATTGCCGGTGGCCGTAGTGGAAACTATTCATTGTTTACTTGTGTCATGTTGTCAGGTTGTTTAGTTGACAGGTTCAGTCACGCAGGTAGGATATAACGTCCATTAGCCTTTCATCGTTTTACCCTCCATGGTGACATTAAATCCTATTAAGCTTAGCTGTGTTGTTAGAACACTCGATTATTAATTCCCTCATTAATACGAGTAATTATTGTTCCGTTCACAATTCACGATATAACTTTTGTATAGCACAAGTAGCGCGCGCAAAGACTGCACTCTGTCATCACTGTGTCCTCCTCGTCCGGCAAGGCTCTTGCTGCTCTTATCAACAAACGCTGCGCAGTCAAGTTGAGTGGCAGTAGCATCTTCTCAAGATCTTGAAAGGCTAAAATAACAGCTAGAGGCCTCCGTTTGTCATTAATTCGGTCGTGAAAATTCATGGAGACGTGGGCTAGTATTTCATTCACGTGTTTGAATCGCAACACTGACCTCTTCATTCTTTCTCTCTGAGCGCCATCGCTTGTTCACTTTCTCCATTCATTTAGGAATATCACCTGGAAGTTTTCCTTTCTAGCCATCAGTGCGACAATCGGTCATTTGTCTATCGTGCTTGTCAACTTCTTCTGATTCATTAAATCACTGTTCTCGTGGTTCTACTCCTGACGCACTGTCAGCTCATCTGTCCTCCGTCTGACACGACGACAGGTGGAAAGTATTGAGCATGTCCATCATCCAAAGTACCTGGGCATGTATTTTCTCCAGTCTGGGACAGGCATTGTCTCGAAGGCAGGGGCGCTCAACATACGGCCGGCTACGCTGATACCAGCTTTCTTAATTGTGGTTTCACGTGAGGTTTTCACACTTCATGTAGTTTAAGTAGTTCCGTTAGGAAAAGTGGAGAAAAGCAAGAAAATTAATTAAATGCGCCAAAAAAAAAAGGGAACTGTGTTCATGGAAGGTCCAGTCTATGACTTTAAAGGATGTTTACAACATTGAGCTTGTAGAGCAGTGGATTTGTGTTCCTCGTATTTAAACAGTTCATGCACAAATTCAACTAAATCGGTTGAGTAGGTTTTGTGTGAAGAGTAACAGACAGGTTTTATGAAATTATTAGTATATATTTGCACTTGATTGTAAGATTTAAAACTTCATCATGAGCAATCAGTCTGTAACTTTTGTTATACGGATGTGAAACTTGGATTCTAAGGAAACAGGACATACAACGCCTAGAAGCAGCGGAAATGTGGATGTGGAGAAGGATGTTGAAATTAAGCTGGATGGTGAATGAGACTATTGAATGGGTCTTCAAGGAAGTAGTCGAAACAAGAAAAATGATCACTACTATGGAATAGAGGTAAGCAAAATTCGTTGGCCACACCCTACGTCATAGTGAGTTCCTGACCATCATACTGGAAGGAAAATTTTCGGGAAGAAAGGAAGAAGAAGACCGCGGAAGGCTCATCTGGATTCTGTGATGCATGGACTTCAAAGTAAACAGTATGCTGACTTAAAACGTTCAGCTAGTGAGAGACAAATGTGGTTGCAGCGACAAGATGATGATGAATTTACACATGCGGCAGGTTTGTATCTATGGATCCAGCCCACTCGTGTCACCTCGTGCAGCGTTTCCCAAACTGTGGTACGTGTACCACTGGTGGCACGCGGTGACGTTACGAAAAATATAACAAATATTAGATACGTTACAAAGATTAAAAAATATACAATTTAAAAATATAAAACATTGATATTCTGCCCGAGGACTTTGAATCAAAGACAAGGAGCAGTTTTATGAATTAAATTGTGATTCAGAACTAAGGCAAACTTTTTCAAAAATGACTCTTGTGAATTTTTGGGTCGAGAGGTGTGCAGGCTATGCAGACATAGCTGACAAAGCAGTTAGATTTTTACTGCCTTTCACTACTTCGTACTTGTGCGAGACTGCATTTTCTTCACTTGTTTATCTCAAGAATAAATACCGGAATAGGCTCCTTACAGTGGAAAACAATCTTCGTTTGAGATTCAGCAATCTTAAACCAGACATTCCTAAGTTGGCTTCTAATCTTCAAGCTCACCCTTCACATCGAAGTTGTTAGTTGAACTTTGGCTTTTATGTTTAATTATTACGAGTTCTTTTATTAATATTATTTGTACAGTGTCATTTTTGAATGTTTGAATTGCATACTTATTGTAATAAATAATAAAACAACTGGACACACTTTTTATTATTTGAACTTTAACTACATCAGTCTGACTCTAACAACCACAATTTACAATCCGTATTTTGGTTTACTACATAGTGGTGGTGGGGTTATAGTTACCATATCTCCCAACCATTAGGGGGTACGCGAGAGATTCTCATCTCTTAAAGTGGTACACACAAAAGTTTGGGAAACACTGACCTAGTGAATATCACTGACCACTTGGCGCAGCCGCCACGACCACTGCAGCAAGTTCGAAGATCGGACGTTTGAATCCCGGTATTGGCAGCGGCTATCCTGAGTATGGTTTCTCCCCGGGTTTTCCACACTCTCTTCAACCAAATCCCGGGATAGTACTTAATTTCAAGTCTCGAGGCGCCTGCCACATCCCTGTCCTTAATACAGCTACACACACATCTACAGTCATCACAGAAACACAGGTTATCGGACGAATTCAACACACCCCAAAGTACGTGGGGATGAATAACCATGATGTCCCAAGTCCCTCAACTGCATCAACCAGGCCCGTATTTGCGGTGGTATAAACTGGGCAACTGTCCCGGGCCGCAAGTTTTAGGGGCAGCAAAATTTCTGGAAAACTGTTTGGGCATTAAACTTCAAGTTATTAAAGTTTGAACCCCCCTTCCCTGCACAACAGAATATTCATTGTCGAATATTGGCAATGCTGATTATTTAAGGGCATAATAAAGAGGATCATCGTAGTCATCTTGTTGTTCTTGCAGTTGAATCTGACTGGAAAGTGGAATTGTACTGTTGAAGAAATCCTTAACTTGGTTGCAAATGACAACCTAATAAGGAAGTCCCTTGTTATTTAAATAATTGTTGTTTTGGTCATTGGTTGTGTATTATAAATGTTAAAATTTAATGAAAATACTTTGTATTAAATTCTTTTATATTTGTAATTTTAGTAAACGCATATTTAGATTGTTTGCCACTCATAGTTAAATGTACACTCAGGTAAAGAAACAACCCCAGATGTTGAAGAAACTCTAATAAATCTACATATCCAAGTTGCGGACAGCAAATATTTTCTATTCCTTATGCTCAGGGGCATCAGGAGCCCTAAATACGGGCCTGACAACGACAAGTAATTTAATCGCGATCTGAGAACTGGAACGGGGTGCACTCAACCTCGTGAGGCAAAACTGAGAAAAGGTGGGTTTCATTCCCACCTCAGTCAACTTGGAAGTGGTTTTCTGTGGTTTCCCACTTCTATTCTAGGTGAATACCGGGCTGAGTCCTAAATTAAGGCCACGGCCAACCCCTACCCAATCCTAACAGGTGGGGCTACATGGCCACGATATCAACTGCAACTTTAGTTCTTGCAATCGCTCATCAGATCCTTCTCACGTAAGGTACGGCAATATGGCAATCAAATTGGTATGCTGTAACAATGTTTAACCTAATAAATACCAACATTACATAACAAGCTTAGAAATGTCATTCTGGAAAGTTGTCCTTTAGTGATTTCATATTATTATACTGTACTGTATATTATTGAGACAGACAATATGTGGCATGACGAAATTTGTATTGGTCTACGATTATATTACTGCAACTATTTAATTAAGGAAGGGTGGTATCAATGAGGTAATCCCCATACTCAATACTTAACCTAAGTCTAACTAAACCTGGTGACAGATTACCTCGGGGTTCTGCCCCTTAAAACCAAAACAATCAAATCAATCTAACTAAACCGGGTGAGTTAGGGATTTGGCGACCGCGAGGGATTCCTGAGCAGGGTCCGGATTTTCCCTTTTTCCACTGACTTTGGGGCAGACCCACTCGCCTTTCCTGCCCGCCTTTCATGGCTCTTCTTCCTTCCAAATCCCTCAACCCTCATTCTTCGAGAGTTGAAGGCATTTCTTTTCTTCCTATCTATTATTTCCCTTTCTCCTTTCCTTTTCCATTTTTTCTTCTAGTTTGCAAGTATGTTATAAGTCTGTAGTTAGAAGTAGTTGTAGCTGTAGTTGTGGGTTCATTTCATTCTCATTTTTCACCTTCGCCTATTTCATTAGGGGTAGATAAACCAGATGTTAGGCCCCTTAAAATAATTATCATCATTCATAACATAGTCCTGCTGAGGTTGAGACGAATGTGTTCTCACAGGACGTATTCTGAGAAGGAGATTCCACTACTTTTTGTATCTCCCTATGTACAGTAGGAAGACCGATCCATAAGCACAGCACGACAATTTAATAAGGCACTCTCAGTATCACCGCCCAAATTTGTTGTATGTCACCTTTATCGGAACTCCACCTTGATTCAATAATTAAATGAGGTGGCACGTCTTGCCATTGTACCGCCCACCTTGTTCACAGCGCTGGCGACGAACCAAGGCCAAGGAGTCGAGGAACCAGAACAAGCTCTTAGCCTTCCTTGGCGCACCGCTCCATCAGACTGGGCGAGCTGACAGACTAAATCTAATTTATTCCTCATACAGCGAGTGAGGGGAGTCCCCTGACAGCCCGTGGCTGGGGGATACCATCAAGAGTGGCTGGTAGATGTAGGCTACAGGGTGTAAAGTTTACAACCATTATATTCTACAGCAGGCGTTCTTAGTCGTCTTGAGACTGTGAGCACCTCCCTCATACCATACCAAGTACTCGAGAATCATTAAATAAAATATAATAATAATAATAATAATGCAACGAACAAGCGCCTCTCTCTCAATTACCTATATCTCTCTCCCTCTGAAGTGCTGAAATAGCTAGGGATTCACAGCTCACCAGGTATGCTGTAACTGCTTGCATGGCGCATGCAGATCGATACATTTACGTGTGGACAGTTGAGTCGAATCAGCATCTTAAAACAGGGATGTCCAATTATTTTATCATTTCAAATGATCTTGTTGACTTCGTCGTTATGCTTGAGTCTAAAGTTATGCGGGACGGAGACGGTTGCGTTACGGACACGGAAGTGACGTCATGCAGCCGCGCGGGAAGCCTAAGTTAATGGGTAAAGGACGGCGAGTGCGTGACGTCATGCAGCCACACGGGAAGCCGAAGTTAATGGTTAATGGAGTCTGTTGAAAGAGTCCTGGGGCGTCGAGCGACATGGGGCTTTGAGCGAAGCGAAAATAATACAGGGTGACTCCTAAACAGGTGTACAAGATGCCAGATAAGAATACAGGGTGACTCCTAAAGAGATATACAAAACGCCAGATAAGAATACAAGGTGACTCTTAAAGAGGTGTACAAGATGGCAGAGAAGAATACAGGGTGACTCCTAAAGAGGTGCACAAGATGTCAGACAAGAATACAGGTTGACTCCTAAAGAGGTGTACGAGATGTCCCACAAGAATACAGGGTGACTTCTAAAGAGATATACAAGATGCCATATAAGAATACAGGGTGCCTCCCAAAGAGGTGTGCTGGATGCCAGAGCAAAATACAGTACAAGATGCCAGATAACAATACAGGGTGACTCCTAAAGAGATATACAAGATGCCAGATAAGAATACAAGGTGGCTCTTAAAGAGGTGTACAAAATGGCAGAGAAGATTACAGGGTGACTCCTAAAGAGGTGCACAAGATGTCAGACAAGAATACAGGGTGCCTCCTAAAGAGGTGTGCAGGATGTCAGAGAAAAATACAGTACAAGATGCCAGATAAGAATACAGAGTGACTCCTAAAGAGATATACAAGATGCCAGATAAGAATACAAGGTGACTCTTAAAGAGGTGTACAAGATGGCAGAGAAGAATACAGGGTGACCCCTAAGGAGGTGCACAAGATGTCAGACAAGAATACAGGGTGACTCCTAAAGAGGTGTACAAGATGTTACACAAGAATACAGAGTGACTTCTAAAGAGATATACAAGATGCCAGATAAGAATACAGGGTGCCTCCTAAAGAGGTGTGCAGGATGTCAGAGCAAATTACAGGGTGACACTTAACGAGGTGTACAGTATGTTAGATTCAATTCAAATACAGGGTTACCCTTAAAGAGGTTTGCAAGATATTAGATTCAAATAATGGGTGACTCTTAAAGAGTTGTAAAAGATGTCAGACTCAAATACAGGGTGACTCTTAAAGAGGTGCCCGCGCGGGAAGCCTAAGTTAATGGTTAATGGAGTCTGTTGAAAGAGTCCTTCTAACATGTGTAGCATTTGTAGCATGCGTCATTCGAAATGATATAACGTCTAGTCTTTCAGACTGACTGTAATTTTTACTGTTGTTGTTGTTGTTGTTGTTGTTGTTGTTGTTGTTGTTGTTTGACTGGTTTGATGCAGCCGTCTATGGCTCCCTATCCTGAGCTAATCGTTTCATCTCTACATAGCTACCACACCCTACATCCGAGGCAATCTATTTAACATATTCTAACCTTGGTCTACACCTAAAGTTCTTGTCCTCGACTCTTCCTTCCATAAGTAAGCTTTCTATTCCTGGGTGTCTTAGTCTGTGTCCTACCAACCTATCCCTTCTATTCATTAGCAGTCGCCAGAAACATCTCTCCTCTCCTACCTCTTCATTTGTAACCGTATCTACCCATGTGATCTTCATCATTCTCCTGTGACACCACATTTCAAACACTTCAATTCTCCTCTTTTCTGCTGCACCAATAGTCCAAGTTTCACTTCCATAGAGCGCCACGCTCCAGACAAAGGCTTTCAGAAATGACTTCCTAATACCAAAATCTATATTCGATGTCAATAGATTCCTTTTCTGTAGAAATGCTTTGCTTGCCTGAGCCAACCTACTTTTAATATACTCTTTACTTCATCCATCACTGGTTATTTTGCTTCCCAAGTAACAGAAACCTCCTACTTCCTCTAGCTTTTTACTATATATTATAAAATACTATTTCACAAAATGATAGCATTTCTGACTGTCAAAACTTGAAATGAAAACACTATTATTCTGGTTCGTGCAACAGAATTTGAATTGAAGAATGGATCTCAGGGGTGCTTGTGTTCGTGAGAATGTCTGTTCTAGCGCGAATATCAGGCTCTAGGGCTGGGGTTTGAGATCAAGAGTATCTGAGGGATCTAGACAGTATGACGTTAATGTTTACAACCACTGCATTTTTGATTAAGGCTTTCTTGACCCGAATTACTTGCCATGATATTTTTTTTTTTTTTTTTTGCCGTGTCATAATGAAATACGAAAACTAAAAAGAAATTATTCCTGAGTTTCACGAGGAACATTGCCTAATTGGTCTACAGTTCAATTTTGCAAAACCAGGCAAGTTCCTCGTGAAACGTTTATAATAACTCCCTTTTAGTCTTGATATTTTAATACGAAAAAAATAAAATGACAATAGAACGACTACCCTTATTCTCTCTCAATAATACCCGTATTTATTTATGTATTATTTATTTACTCATTTATTTATTTATTTACGGACCCCGTGGTGTACAGCAGCACGCTTGTCTGAGTAGCTGCTTCATAAGGGATGTAGCGCCTTATCGCCCAATACCAAGGTAATGCGGTGAAGGGTGTCGTTGCACTGGCCATGTGAACCCAAAATCCGCAGGCTATGAGCTGAGAGGCAGTCGTCCTTGTGATCTCATAGTCTTCTGCGTCCAATGGCAGGGTTAGTGGTAGGGAAGTCTCTCCAGGAGGTCTCGCTATTGGGTCAGGACCAGTACTACAGGAGTGGAACCTAGGAAAAGTTGGTGATGTAAAGAAAGTGTAAGGAAAATGACCCCAAGTACGAGCGCCAACAAGATATCTAGACCAGATGAAGATATTGGTAGACAAGTCTCTCCAGGAGGTTTCGCAGTTGGCTCAGGGCCGGTACTACAGGAGTGGAACCTAGGAAAAGTTGGTGATGTAAAGAAAGTGTAAGGAAAATGACCCCAAGTACGAGCGCCAACAAGATATCTAGACCAGATGAAGATATTGGTAGACAAGTCTCTCCAGGAGGTTTCGCAGTTGGCTCAGGACCGGTACTACAGGAGTGGAACCTAGGAAAAGTTGGTGATGTAAAGAAAGTGTAAGGAAAATGACCCCAAGTACGAGCGCCAACAAGATATCTAGACCAGATGAAGATATTGGTAGACAAGTCTCTCCAGGAGGTCTCGCTATTGGGTCAGGACCAGTACTACAGGAGTGGAACCTAGGAAAAGTTGGTGATGTAAAGAAAGTGTAAGGAAAATGACCCCAAGTACGAGCGCCAACAAGATATCTAGACCAGATGAAGATATTGGTAGACAAGTCTCTCCAGGAGGTTTCGCAGTTGGCTCAGGGCCGGTACTACAGGAGTGGAACCTTAGGGGAAGTCGGTGATGCAAGGAAAAGTGGAAGGAAAATGACCCCAAGTACGTGCGCCAACAAGATATCTAGACCAGATGAAGATATTGGTAGACAAGTCTCTCCAGGAGGTTTCGCAGTTGGCTCAGGGCCGGTACTACAGGAGTGGAACCTTAGGGGAAGTCGGTGATGCAAGGAAAAGTGGAAGGAAAATGACCCCAAGTACGTGCGCCAACAAGATATCTAGGCCAGATGAAGATATTGGTAGGGAAGTCTCTCCAGGAGGTTTCGCAGTTGGCTCAGGGCCGGTACTACAGGAGTGGAACCTTAGGGGAAGTCGGTGATGCAAGGAAAAGTGGAAGGAAAATGACCCCAAGTACGTGCGCCAAAAAGATATCTAGACCAGATGAAGATATTGGTAGACAAGTCTCTCCAGGAGGTTTCGCAGTTGGCTCAGGGCCGGTACTACAGGAGTGGAACCTTAGGGGAAGTCGGTGATGCAAGGAAAAGTGGAAGGAAAATGACCCCAAGTACGTGCGCCAACAAGATATCTAGACCAGATGAAGATATTGGTAGAAAAGTCTCTCCAGGAGGTTTCGCAGTTGGCTCAGGGCCGGTACTACAGGAGTGGAACCTTAGGGGAAGTCGGTGATGCAAGGAAAAGTGGAAGGAAAATGACCCCAAGTACGTGCGCCAACAAGATATCTAGACCAGATGAAGATATTGGTAGACAAGTCTCTCCAGGAGGTTTCGCAGTTGGCTCAGGGCCGGTACTACAGGAGTGGAACCTTAGGGGAAGTCGGTGATGCAAGGAAAAGTGGAAGGAAAATGACCCCAAGTACGTGCGCCAACAAGATATCTAGACCAGATGAAGATATTGGTAGACAAGTCTCTCCAGGAGGTTTCGCAGTTGGCTCAGGGCCGGTACTACAGGAGTGGAACCTTAGGGGAAGTCGGTGATGCAAGGAAAAGTGGAAGGAAAATGACCCCAAGTACGTGCGCCAACAAGATATCTAGACCAGATGAAGATATTGGTAGGGAAGTCTCTCCAGGAGGTTTCGCAGTTGGCTCAGGGCCGGTACTACAGGAGTGGAACCTTAGGGGAAGTCGGTGATGCAAGGAAAAGTGGAAGGAAAATGACCCCAAGTACGTGCGCCAACAAGATATCTAGACCAGATGAAGATATTGGTAGACAAGTCTCTCCAGGAGGTTTCGCAGTTGGCTCAGGGCCGGTACTACAGGAGTGGAACCTTAGGGGAAGTCGGTGATGCAAGAAAAAGTGGAAGGAAAATGACCCCAAGTACGTGCGCCAACAAGATATCTAGACCAGATGAAGATATTGGTAGACAAGTCTCTCCAGGAGGTTTCGCAGTTGGCTCAGGGCCGGTACTACAGGAGTGGAACCTTAGGGGAAGTCGGTGATGCAAGGAAAAGTGGAAGGAAAATGACCCCAAGTACGTGCGCCAACAAGATATCTAGACCAGATGAAGATATTGGTAGGGAAGACTCTCCAGGAGGTTTCGCAGTTGGCTCAGGGCCGGTACTACAGGAGTGGAACCTTAGGGGAAGTCGGTGATGCAAGGAAAAGTGGAAGGAAAATGACCCCAAGTACGTGCGCCAAAAAGATATCTAGACCAGATGAAGATATTGGTAGACAAGTCTCTCCAGGAGGTTTCGCAGTTGGCTCAGGGCCGGTACTACAGGAGTGGAACCTTAGGGGAAGTCGGTGATGCAAGGAAAAGTGGAAGGAAAATGACCCCAAGTACGTGCGCCAACAAGATATCTAGACCAGATGAAGATATTGGTAGACAAGTCTCTCCAGGAGGTTTCGCAGTTGGCTCAGGGCCGGTACTACAGGAGTGGAACCTTAGGGGAAGTCGGTGATGCAAGGAAAAGTGGAAGGAAAATGACCCCAAGTACGAGCGCCAACAAGATATCTAGACCAGATGAAGATATTGGTAGACAAGTCTCTCCAGGAGGTTTCGCAGTTGGCTCAGGGCCGGTACTACAGGAGTGGAACCTTAGGGGAAGTCGGTGATGCAAGGAAAAGTGGAAGGAAAATGACCCCAAGTACGTGCGCCAACAAGATATCTAGACCAGATGAAGATATTGGTAGACAAGTCTCTCCAGGAGGTTTCGCAGTTGGCTCAGGGCCGGTACTACAGGAGTGGAACCTTAGGGGAAGTCGGTGATGCAAGGAAAAGTGGAAGGAAAATGACCCCAAGTACGTGCGCCAACAAGATATCTAGACCAGATGAAGATATTGGTAGGGAAGTCTCTCCAGGAGGTTTCGCAGTTGGCTCAGGGCCGGTACTACAGGAGTGGAACCTTAGGGGAAGTCGGTGATGCAAGGAAAAGTGTAAGGAAAATGACCCCAAGTACGTGCGCCAACAAGATATCTAGACCAGATGAAGATATTGGTAGACAAGTCTCTCCAGGAGGTTTCGCAGTTGGCTCAGGGCCGGTACTACAGGAGTGGAACCTTAGGGGAAGTCGGTGATGCAAGGAAAAGTGGAAGGAAAATGACCCCAAGTACGTGCGCCAACAAGATATCTAGACCAGATGAAGATATTGGTAGACAAGTCTCTCCAGGAGGTTTCGCAGTTGGCTCAGGGCCGGTACTACAGGAGTGGAACCTTAGGGGAAGTCGGTGATGCAAGGAAAAGTGGAAGGAAAATGACCCCAAGTACGTGCGCCAACAAGATATCTAGACCAGATGAAGATATTGGTAGACAAGTCTCTCCAGGAGGTTTCGCAGTTGGCTCAGGGCCGGTACTACAGGAGTGGAACCTTAGGGGAAGTCGGTGATGCAAGGAAAAGTGGAAGGAAAATGACCCCAAGTACGTGCGCCAACAAGATATCTAGACCAGATGAAGATATTGGTAGGGAAGTCTCTCCAGGAGGTTTCGCAGTTGGCTCAGGGCCGGTACTACAGGAGTCGAACCTTAGGGGAAGTCGGTGATGCAAGGAAAAGTGGAAGGAAAATGACCCCAAGTACGTGCGCCAACAAGATATCTAGACCAGATGAAGATATTGGTAGGGAAGTCTCTCCAGGAGGTTTCGCAGTTGGCTCAGGGCCGGTACTACAGGAGTGGAACCTTAGGGGAAGTCGGTGATGCAAGGAAAAGTGGAAGGAAAATGACCCCAAGTACGTGCGCCAAAAAGATGGGTAGACCAGATGAATATACTGGTAGGGAAGTCTCTCCAGGAGGCCTTATAGCTAGCTCTGGACCGGAGAGCATGGCGTATACTCTTCAAGTACTCGTACTGCTCGGGTCCAAGCTCTGTGAATTTGCGGGGTGAGGTGACGTGGCAGGCGGGAAGAGAAGGGCCTGTCAACAGCCCGCCATGTTATCTGGTATTCCTGTCTATTCCAATACTGCTAACATAGGGCCATTGCCTAAACCACTGTGGTGTTGCGAATGGGTGAGTGAGTGAGTGACCGACAATGTATTTGGTTCTGTTACTACGCACGGACCGGGAACCTCACACACCTATCATCCTCGTCCGGGATCCACATTCCCCTCAGGTTCACAGAGTTTGGACACGAGCAGTGCATTTGACATGCCACCGCACATTGTTAAGTGTACAAGAACCTAGGAAGGAAGAAACCGATCATATCTCTGTATCCATTCTGTCAAGGGGGAGTTAGGTGGTATTAGAGACATTTCTGTGATAGACAATGGTGTATTGACAGGTGTTTAACCTGTATATAGACTGGTCGATGAACCGCACAAAATGTGCATTCAGTTGAGTGGACATAAAACATATCACAATCAGGAGCTCCAATTAGCGACCCGCGTTGTTCCCGCGCTGAGCCGATAATCGATGCTAATCTCGTTCTAGGGTTCATGACCTGCTCACTAGACCAACGGTTTATTGTTGGATAAATTGAAATGGTTCAACTTCTAAATAGATTAATTCCGTAGTCGTGTGTCTCGGAAGTGCTATAGCAATACAGTACAAGAGCGAACAGTTTTGAATAACGTGTGCAGGCTTTGTTCGCTGCTAACCAATAGCTGATGGTTCTTGACCAATAGCATGCTTGCTCTATCACTCCACGAGGACTCCAGAGTCCGGCCATAGATGCCGGCTTGCTTGTCAGGTCTCCAGTGTTGCACAGTTGCTCACAGTCTCACTGCTTGCCCTCAGTGGCTACGGCAATGATAATGATCGTGTGGCCTCCGGAGAGACCGAGTGCAGGTCTTTCTAGTTGACGCCCGTGGGCGACCTTCGCGTCGTAATGAGGATGAAGTGAAGATGAAGACGGCACATACACCCAGTCCCTGAGCCACGGGAATTACCCCGGGAGATTAAAATCCCTGATGGCTCGGCCGGGAATCGAACCCGGGGCACTTCGGGCCAAAGCCTAGTGCGCTAACCATTTAGCCACGGAGCCAGACAGTGGCTACGGTGGAGAGTTACAACGCTGTGCCTCGAGCTGGGATAGCCCTGGCTCCACGTAGACATGGAAGGTAAACATTGCCGCCCCACTAGGTTTCAAAAGCGAGTTGGTCGTTAACGATAAAGCTGAAAGAGAAATGACGGGATGGTTGCTAACTTAAGGCCACAACCTTCTCCTTCCCAATCCTAATCTTTAGTTAGTTATTGTTTTAAGGGGCGGAACTAGGAGGTCATCTGCCCCTAATCTAAATTACAAATGCATACACTAATACGATCATCACAATAATAATACAGGTTATCAGACAAATTCCACATACAATCAAGCACACGGAGCTACATTGTGAAGTCACCATGATGTCGCAAAGCTCCTAAATCAATCAACAACAAACAACTTCCCTTCCTACCTTTTTTCCAATTCGTCTTGTATATAAATTAGATGCAAGTCAGTAGTGTTACGGTAGCAGTATTCATTTTCATATCCATTTTCATTATCATCCATATCATTAGAAGCGCGTGGTCTAGATCACCTTTCTCTGCACAGTGACCTATATCTGTTGTAAGTGTGTCACGCCCCAGTTTCCAGGACATTGATTAGAACAGTCCACTTTTCGAGTCCCGGTTTGGGTTCTGGGAGAGCTCACCACAGCGGAACGTGATGAACTGCCTGACTATAATTGAGCCTCAGGCTATCCCAGTGACTTGACTACAAACTTTACGAAAGTAAAAGACACACAATAAAACAATGAACAACAGTAGATTTACAAATTGAAGTCCATAACAAAAACAACAACAAAAACATTATAAAATAACAGCTTATATAACAGCTTATAAAACTTTTCGCTACACTGAGAAGCATCTAATTAATTATGTTATTATTATTATTATTATTATTATTACTGTAGCTTGCCACGGTGGGTGAGTGGTTATCGTGTCAGACTACCAACCCCAAGCTTGCAGGTTCGCTCCTGGCCGTAGTAAGAGATTTTTCGAAAGGCGACAAAAATCTCGACACGCATGTCATGCGTCGTTGGCATGTTAAAGAACCCATTTGAATTCAGTAGGCCGTGTTCATAATGGCAAAATTAATCTCGGGATTTTCCTCCAACACAAAGTTCCTTCTTTCTCTACTAGGAAGCGCTAGAGTGGCAAGGACCTTACACATCTAACCTCCTTGACTTTCATAGTGCTCCAAGGAACGGCAAAATTCGACATACAAGCTGCCCTCTAGGCATCAAATAACAAAGCTATCACCTGGAACCCAAGGCCATGCGATATTATTATTGTTATTTATTATTATTATTATTATTATTATTATTATTATTATTGCCTTTATTTACTCAACTTACAGTCATGACTCATATCGGTACATTACGTATTATTACAATCTGTAAATATGTTGCAAATAATAATAATAAAATTACTATGTCTCACAGATAATCTGTACTAGAATTGCCGTCAGGTTCGTGAGACATACACAATAATGTAATACCAATAGTATTTAATAAATAGATAAATGGGAGCAAGGAGATCAAAGCCAATCGACTAAGAGAATGATCCCTCAGGTGCAGGTTTGGACAGAGAGGAAACAGGTGAGGTTGGTTAGTATCTCACTCAGTTCTTGACTGGCCATGGGTACTTCTGTTCCTATCTTAAGAAGATGGGGAAGGTGGATTCATCAGATTGCACCTACTGTATCAACGAATTAGATAATGATAATCACACCTTCTTCTCTTGTGGACGGTGGGTCCAAAATAGGCAGTCTCTTCAAGATCACATTGATGTAGAGATACCCCCGGACAATATTGTTGCAGTGATGCTACAAAATGAGGAAAATTGGAAACTGGTAGCAAGTTTTGTTGAAGATATCCTCCGAACAAAGAAGACGGACCTGGATCGCCACTGAAGATGATTCATTACGGAAGAGTGCCCTACGGGCAAATGAAAAATGACTCTAGCCTGAAGTAATGTGATAAACGGTTCCAGGCTTGTGTTCAGAAGTAACGGGGGTGTTTTAGTCGGTAGTCTGCTACTCAGGAGCAGGAGCCCGACAATCTGTGCGTAAATGCATTTCTTCCCCTACAAAAAAAAAAAAAAAAAAACTCTACATCTTTCAAAACAAATATTTTTTCAATGTTAAAATCAGGAGTGATAGCTTCTTGAAGTGGTGTATTCAATGTTTGGTCAACAAAGTTCGTATTTTCCTGCATGTCTCTTCCATATCAGTAGAGGACCAGCGGCTTCGGTGGCGTAATCGGTAGCATACTGAACTGCCATGCCCAAGATCGTGGGTTCAAACCCGGCCGAAGTCGTTGGATTTAAGAGCGTTAAAATCCTTCAGTATGCCTTCCTTCGGAGGAGAAGTAAAGCCTTCGGTCCAATGTCATAGATTTATGGCACGTAAGCCCATGGTGTAGCAATCTCATTCAATAAAGGGTTGCATGAACCCTTGTATGAATGCAAGCCTGCACCTTACGTGGCGCGCTACCCACAAGGTCATTTAACCACTCCTTGTCTTATCTATCCCATTCTTCAATGGCAATCTTGCTTAACTCACGTAGATTTCGCAATCATGTTCAATTTGATTCATATCGGGCGATCATCCAGGCCAATCCGATCGTGCAATACTGGCATGATTGATGGACTCGGAAGTTGTCGTCCATAAACTCGAAATCTTGCCCGAATTGCTGATGAAACCGTTCAACTATGGGTTGGAGGATATTATCCCTGTATGTGAAGCCTTCAGGGTGCCCTGGATGGGCAACAATAGCGTCCAGAACATCATTGATCCGCCACCTTGCTGTACTCGATTGACGGAATGCCTCTAGCGTGCAGCATTACCAGGTTCCCTCCACACATGTTGTCAACGGTCTTCTGGTATCAGACATGTGCCGCATTCATCTGAGAAGAGAAATTTGCGCCAATTTTCCCTAGTCCATTCTTGGTGATTTTGGGCCCACCTGTACCATGCTGCATGGTGTCTGGGTTTAAGAGCCGAGCGTTTCCAGGCCATCTAGCATATAGAGATTTGTTGGGAAATCTGTTGCGTACAGTCTCGTTTGACACTTGCCCTCCCGGTGCCCTCAAAAGGTCATTGTTTTCCCTGGTGGCAGTCTGGTCGGGGTTCCTGCGGAAGAGAAGTAGCAGATACCGGTCGTCTGCCGCAGTTGTTGCCCTAGGGCGACCAGTACGGGACAAGTCCTGAACTCTACCTGTAGTTTGAATACGATTCCAGGTCCTTAGCACATCACGCTGGCTCACGACTCATCGCCTTGCAACTCCTCTTGATGAAAGTCCTTGTTGACATAAAGCAACAATCCGTGTGCGATCAAACTTTGATATTCGTCTCTTGACATCGGAGAACGTCCATACAATGTGTACAAACGCGCTATACTGTTCCTACACTGTGTATTGAATGAAGGTACGAATGTCACTGCCTGACTTAAATTCAACGAAATACGTAGGTATGCTTTCGATAGATGCGGCTACAGGCAGGTTTGTTTACAGTTTCTGACAGTTCAAAGGACCAAGTTTTGCGCATCATATCAACGTAGGTCCAGGAGGAATGTGTTTATGGCGCACACAGGTCATGCAAAAGTTTTTTTGATGTGTGTATATTGAATAATCTTTTTGTTAGTCCATTTCTGTCCATCCCAAATATGTATCCAAAATATTTCAACCGTCTCCTGCGTACAGTGTTTTTGAAACTGTCTGTGAGAATATAGAGGTCTGCAGTTCGTCTCTTGGTCCAAATTCTATTTTCTTGTGTAGGGCCGAATATTTTTCTAAGAATTTTGCGTTCTTGCTTCTCAATTTCTGCAATTTTTAATTATTATTATTATTATTATTATTATTATTATTATTATTATTATTATTGTATTGTTCATGCTGTTGCTCCTCTTACTTGAATAGTCAGGACACGCAACTGATAGCACACGTTATGGGATACGTCCAAATACACGGGATGATGATCACAATGACCAAGCCCCTAAATGGAGAGTGTGGAGGAAATGTTGGTCATCTGGCAGGTTATCACCTAACAGTACCTCTCACTAAATGGAGTCTTCCTGTCCGCTGCACTTCCTACACGCTAGCTAAACGCTGCCCATAGAAAGTATCATCTCCGCCGGCGAGCAAAAAGAATGGTCTTCTAACAGGATAAAGTTCTTTGTAAACTTACCTTGTTAAATTTCACTGTTTGCATCGCGTCTTTTCTCTAACCTCAGCATTCCCTTGGCACCACAGGCGTGCCTGGCAGGGGTTGAATCTGGACCAGTTAGGTCGAAAGCTTCATGCTCCTGTACTTCTAGTGGCTACACGATGTAAGAAAACAGCAATTCCCCGAGACTTAAGCGAAAGCTCCACCATTCGGTCCCAACGACCTATTACGCATTTGTTGACGTAGGTGCACATTTCAAGTATAATGAACTAATTATTTAATACATGTAACTTGAAAGATCCATAGTTAAAATATTGAAATACTTAATAAATGAGAGAATAGAAGATTCACCCTACCCGCATCTGCAGAACTGCCATGATCAAGACTCCTTACGCGTATAATTATCAAGTATCAAGTATCTATTTAAGAGGACAAATAAGTCTTCATCAGCTCATGTCTTCTGTCTTTACGAATTCAGTTCTTTATACAGGTGTTTCTCGTGGTCAATATACCTCTTCTAACAACATTTTTAAGGGCATTTATGTTCGTTGACTTTCCTTTTTATGTGATGCTGCGAACCATTTGTAGGTCCATCTCATTTACTAGTATAATGAAGAAGCCATAGTTTTTAGCCTTTTTCATTTATGAAAGAAAAAAAGGCATGTGTGTGTGTGTCTAATAAAATCTAAACAGTTGTAGCAATTTCAATGAAACTCCAAAAGGTCATAGTACTATTCTGTCCGACTCCGACCGTCCCCTTCAAATTTTCTTACGTATCACCAATTTAACATGGTGGTTGTGCGAAATATTTCACCGGCTTTCTATATCTCCGAAACTATTACCGATATCATCTGAAATTTTGTGCGGTGATAAAGGGCACTACGAGAAGTTTACACATGTGACTTTCAAAAACCTGTAAAGTACAAAACGAACATGGTGGCCTAGCGAAGCGGATACATTTAAATAGTCTTTACTCGCGATTTAACCACCCGAGCGCAGTGAAATATGTTAGGCCTACAGCAAATGTTTATACACATTGTACTGCACTGGCATTTCATTTAGTTCAATTGTTTGAATAACCTCAAGATGGCGGTAGTGCGAAATTTTTAAATTAAGTTTTCATTTCTTGTGTCTTAATCATGTGATCGGCAGATTAAAGTTGAATAAACTGAAGAAAAATCAAAAGCCAAAAAGGTGGGCAATAGACAGACTGAAAGAAAAGGATGTAAATGAAAGATTCGAGAAGAGTATAAAGGAAGGACTAATGAAAAACCCTAAACAAACTTCAATTGCAGACGAATGGGAACATTTCAAGAATTAAATAACAAAATCCGCAGAAGAAAACATTGGTAGGAAAGAAAGAATAGGTAGAAAACCGTGGATCACTCAGGACATACTAGAATTGATGGATGAAAGGCGGAAACACAAGAATGTAAGAGATGAAAAGGGGAAAACAGAATACAGACGTCTGAGAAATGAGGTTAACAAGACGTGCAAGGCAGCGAAAGAAGAATGGTTGAAAGAGAAATGTGCAGGTATAGAAAATTGTCTGAAATTAGGAAAAGTAGACACAGCTTATCGAAGGATTAAGAATACTTTTGGGGAAAAGAAGACTAAGTGCTGTAATATTAAGGACACAAATGGAAAGCCTCTAACAGATAGGGAAGAAAAGGTTGAGAGATGGAAAGATTACATCGAGAGTTTGTATAAGGGGAAGGAGATTGAGAATATGTAATGGAAAGGGAGGAGGAAATTGATGAGGATGCGAAAGGAGATTTAATATTGAGATCAGAATTTGATAGAGCTTTGGAAGACTTAAGCAGGAACAAAGCACCAGGCATAGATGATATACCGATTGAGTTGCTACGCTGCATAGGAGATGAAGGTCTGATCAGGTTATTTCACTTGGTGTGTAGGATTTATGAGACAGGTGAGGTACCCCCTGATTTCAAGAAGAATGTAATCATCCCTATACCAAAGAAAGTGGGAGCTGACAGATGTGAAGATTACCGTACAATCAGCTTGATCACTCATGCTTCAAAGATCCTGTCTAGAATAATTTACAAGAGGATGGAAAGCCAGATAGAAACGGAGTTGGGTGAAGACCAGTTTGGTTTCAGGAGAAATGTAGGAACAAGGGAAGCTGTACTAAGTCTTCGGCTGATTTTGGAAGGTAGAATAAGGAAAGACAAGAGAACGTTCATGGCATTAGACTTAGAAAAGACTTTTGATAACGTTGATGGGACTAAATTGTTTGACATTTTGAAAACGATTGGAATAAAGTGCAGGGATAGGAGGGTGATCTACAATCTATACAGAAACCAGACAGCAGTCATTCGACCTGAAGGACATGAGAGAGAAGCTGGTATTCATAAAGGTTTAAGGCAAGGCTGCAACTTATCACCCATTGGAGAAAAATTTTAAAGTGGGAGTGAAGATTCAAGGAGAAATAATTTCAACTCTGAGATTTGCCGATGACATAGTCATCTTGGCCGCCACACCTGAGGATTTGAATGAGTTTTTGAATGGTATGGACTCCGTTTTGTGGAAAGAATTCATGATGAAAATTAATAAATGTAAAAAAAAATATTGGAATGAAGCCGAAATAAATCAGAAACCTCTATGGAGATCAAATTGGCAGGTGAAAAACTAAAGGAAGTAGGAGACTTCTGTTACTTAGGAAGCAAAATAACCAGTGATGGACGAAGCAAAGAGGATATAAAAAGTAGGTTAGCACAGGCAAGGAAAGCAATTTTAACAGAAAAGGAATCTGTTGACATCGAATATAGATTTAGGTATTAGGAAGTCATTTTTGAAGGCCTTTGTCTGGAGCGTGGCGCTCTATGGAAGTAAAACTTGGACTGTTGGAGCAGCAGAAAAGAGGAGAATTGAAGCGTTTGAAATGTGGCGTTACAGGAGAATGATGAAGTTCATAAGGGTGGATAGGGTTACAAACGAAAAGGTATTAAGACTAGTGGGAGAGGATAGATGTTTCTGGTGACTGCTAATGAAGAGAAGAGACAGGTTGGTAGGACACATACTAAGACACCCAGGAATAGCAAGCTTAGTTATGGAAGGAAGGGTCGAGGACAAGAACTGTAGGGGTAGACCAAGGTTAGAATATGTTAAACAGATTGCCTTGGAGGTAGGGTGGGGTAGCTATGTAGAGATGAAACGATTAGCTCAAAGGAAGCATGGAGAGCTGCATCAAACCAGTCAAAAAGACTGAAGACTCAAACAACAACAACATGCGATCGAAGTCAACGTTTGAATAATGGACCCACGCAATAATCGTCATCTAATAGTACATAACGTTATGGCGTACATATTAAAAATCCAACATGGCGACCATCCGCAATATTTAGACGGTTCGCAATATCTACTAATCTATGGCAGCAGTGAAACTGGCATTTTGTATATTGATAAAGGCTATGAACATAAGTTCTCCTATGGGACTTTCAATAATCTGGTGAGCACAAATCCAACATGGCGGCGACGCGAAATTTAAATATTTTGGACGTTTCTCACGATAAGCCTCTAAGCGCAGTGGAACTATGTACGGTAAATGCTTATACAAATTTTAATCCACTGACATCTAATTTATTTCAATTGTTTTCATAACCACACGATGGCGGCTGTGCGAAATTTTAAAATCTCGTTTTTATTACTTCTTGTGTCCCTACCATGCGATGGAAATTTGAATAATACACCTACGCAATAATCTTTATGTAATAGTACATAGCTATATGGCCAACACATATAAAAATCCAACATGGCGACCGTCCGAAATATTATACGGTTCTCAATATTTACAAATCTATTACAGCAAACTGAAATTTTGTATGCTGGTAGGGTCAATTAGCATAACTAGGACATATGATAATAGGCTGTTTAGTTCTTCACGGAACTGTTTGTTTTAATTGGGTCCAGCGTTAACTTTTCCTCACGACTCATTGCTATTATTATTATTACTTCACAATATTACTGAATAATAATGTTATTTGTTTTATGTCCCTTTTAACGACAGTACTGCGGCTTTTAGAAAGGCAGGGGTGCCGCAATTTTGCCCCAATGGTGATCTTCGACGTGCCCATAGTTCTACTGGCCAAGCTTCCTTACATTTGCGCACCTTCAAATGCCAGCTGACTACGCCAGGATTCTATCTTGCAACCTTGGGAACAGCAAGCGATAACGTTACCGCTGATCCACACAGCCAGTCCTATAATTGATATTACCATATTAGTTTTCTTACATGTAACGGGATTTTTTGTATAGCATTATTATGCATCATATTAACAATGAGAAATGTAGAAAATACGATCAAGAGAATTATCGTAATGATACGATGTTGTTGGTTTGTTGTTGTTCTAAGGGGCATCATATCGAGGTCATCAGCCACGCTTAACATAAAAATATCACCAAAGAAGAGCAAATTGAATAGCCCCGACATCTCGAAGCAAGAGGATTTGGGAAATAAAAACGAAGGAGTATAAAATGCGGCAAAATGAAGGATTTCCCAGGTTATCCATTGGGGTAGGATTAATACAAGGACTGACCAAGGTACGTACAACGGGAAATATGAAGTACTCAAGTACGTATAAGAAATACCACAGCTGTGGAATTTAATTACAACTAAAGCAACAGAGTTCGTTATTGTTGTTTTAAGGAGAGGAACAGTGAGGTCATCCGCCCCGAGAACAACATAATATCCTGAGGAAAGTTTACGATTCCACCACTGGGAAGTTGTGCCTCACATGTTGACAAGGGGGAGAGAACTATTACTAGTCCACCTCTTGGTGCAGTGGCTAGAATTCTTGTCTGTCGCCCCGGAGGTCTGGATTCGATTCCTAGCTCTGTTAAGAAAGGAGTATGTTTCACAAAACTCAAACTCCTAAACCAGAGGGAGTTAGAAGGTGCGGTTTGAACCAAAATCTTCCAAATCGTCTCAATAGTAGAGGAAATATCTTGTATTTCTTGAAAGGGCAACGGAAATATATGCATTTGTTTATAAACAAGACGATAGCCCCTGACAGAACTGTGACGCCTCGAGCCCGCATAACAGTAAAGCTGGGAGACTGGTTTTATACATGCGAGATTCCTCGCACAAGCCCTGTAGTATTATACAGGGTGTTTCTAAAATCTTATTACAGATTTTGAGGGCTTGTGGTGGGGACCAACACAGTTAAGTTTAGCATAGGAAGTTGTGTCCGGAAACCTACTGTCTTCCCGCTACCCGCGAAAAACCACCACAGCACACGTTCGCAGCTCCCACATTTCCAGCGCTCTGTCCGACTCCTGCTGTTTGTCGTCTGGGTCCAATAACAGGAGGGGCTCGATGTGACGTCAACACAGACACGGTAGCTCCGTACCTTGTTCTGGTACACACGATTACCAATCCTTGGTCCTCCAACATCCACTGCAGCCATAGCCCGCACCAGTAAGTCTTCCTCGGATTCCACAAGGGTCTCGTAAATCAAGGTTTTCACGTGACCCCACAGGTAGTAGTCTAGCGGGGTCAAGTCGGGTGAACGTGCAGGCCAAGCAATCGGGCCACCACGACTTATCCACTGTTGCTTAAATCTGTGGTGCAGATGATCTCGTGAAAAATGAGGTGGTGCACCATCGTGCTGAACCCACATGCAGTGGCACATCGTCTAAGAACTCATGCAGTAGACCTACGTCTTGAAGGAATACTAAGTACGTGGCACCCGTGAGATTTCGTGGAAGCCATTCTGAAACCCTGGCCAAATGTTCACACCGTATCGTTGCTGAAACCCATGGAGGTGCGCAGCACGCGGGTTTTCATCAGCCCACACATGACTGTGGCGGGTATTGAGAACAAACACTCAACTGAATGTTATGGAATGTCAACAAACCTGTAAGGGATATGGGACATCAGGTGATCGTGCTCTTGTCAGTGGCGCCAAAAATGCGGGAGTTTGAACGCGTGCTCTAGTGGTTTTATAAAGAAACTAGCAGAAGTACCCGTTCTTCGAACGGTGTTATATATTAACACCAGACATTATCAATTGAGCTACTGTTGCAATGGTTAGCAGTTTGTCATTCCTTCATAAGTTTATCAGAACGAAGTTAGTTTTCTGGGAATATCACACACACTGTTAATTTAAGGGCCTTAAATTGTGATTTTCGGAGACCCCTTATAGACTCGCGAATTTTGTGTCTCACAATGAGAAGCGCAACATATGCTTTGATCGTCCTTCTAGGATAATTTTTATATTTCGCCTATTTTAGCATGTATTTTGAGAAGTTTTTCCCTATATCCACCCTTCTACTGTATGAAAAGTACGGTGAGGAGTTTTATAAATGATTGGTGTATTGACTCATGTTTACCGTACCTAATTTTACGATGCACCAAGCATCCGAACACGATTTATAGGCGTACATAAAGATACACAGAAAGACAGACAGACAATTCTATTGTCTACAACATATAACCCAGATATCCAAATATGGGTATATCTACCATGCAGTATCAAACAAAATCATCGTTACGATGAACCCGTATGTCGACAAAAAAAAAAAAAAAAGATTAGTTAAAATGTGCTCTCAAACTAAATTCACCTAACGTGTACTTCCTGACATGAAATAGATTTGAAAGCCTTGTAGACGAAATGCAATACACCTCGCATAAAAAATTACCCTCTACGTTGTGTTAGGTCCCCATACACAGGGGCTTGTGGTGCATGAAAATTCAGGTTCTTTAGCCTCAAATGGCCCAAATTCCTAAAAGCCGCAAAAAATGCTGATTCAATTCAGAAATTTTAGAAAATAATGTTGCTGTTTGGAGATATAATAGACTTTCTGTACTATATGTCGCACGTGAAATTGCATGAAAAAATTCTAGGTTACACCTTGACCCCCTTAATTGCATTGACGAATTATACAGTCTACGTTGGTTCCGTGATAACCTTATAGCCATTTGGAAACTTTCACAGAAATGTAATAAATGGAGTAGCCTAATAATAATATCGTATGGCCTCGGGTGCCGGGTGCAAGCTTCGTAATTTGACACCCAGAGGGTAGCCTGCAAGTCGAAATTTCGTTGTTCCTTGAATCACTATGAAAGTCAAGGAGGGTAGATATCTAAGCTCCTTGAACACTATAGCACTTTCTAGTAGAGAAATGAGGAACTTTGTGTTGGCGGAAACTGCTGAGATTAATTTTGCCATTATGAACACGGCCTACTGAATTCAAATGGGTTCTTTGACATGCCAACATCGTATGACATGCGAGTCGTATTTTTGCCGCCTTTCAAAAATCACTTCCACGGCCAGGAGTGAACCTGCAATCTTGGGGTTAGTAGACCGACACGCTATCCACCCACCCACCGTGGCAAGGTATAAATGGAGTGACATTGCTTCTTACAGAAATAGATGGAAAGTTGGATGCCACCCATTGAGATAATGTTATCATGGTTACCGATTTCCATTCCTTCATTAGTTTGTTAAATTAAATTAAATTAGTTTTCTGGGAATATTTCAGATACTGTTGGTTTTAGAGCCTTATAATGTAGTTTTCGAGGCCCCCAAGTTTTGTTTCTGGCACCGAGGGGCTTTGTCTCCTCGTTGTACGCCATAATATAATACTAATAATAATAATAATATAATATAGGGATAGGAATATAATAGACCTGCCATACCACACCCGCAGGTGTAAATCGCGTGAAAAGATTCTAGTGTACCCCTTGACCCCCTTAAGTGCATTATTCGTATTGATGAATTTTACAGCTTAATTTCTTTCCGTGATAACCTTCTAGCCGTTTGCAAACTTTCACACCAATGTAATTAATGGAATTGCATTGCGTCTTACAGCAATAGATGTACCTCTGAGAATCTGTTGCCATGGTTACCGGCTTGAATTCGTTCATTAGTTTATTAAATGAAATTAGTTTTCTGGGAATATCTCAAAAACGGTTGGTTTTAGGGCATTAAAATGTGGATTTCGGGGACCCTTTAGGGCCCCCGAGTTTTGTCTCTCACATTGAGGGGCTGAAAATGATCTTTGTCTCGTCCTTCTACTCCTATTTCAGCATGTATTTTAAGGGGGTAGGCCCTCTTTTATGAGAGGTACGGAGAAGGGTTACATCAATGATTAGTGTCGTGCCTCTGATGGATATCTGTACCAAATTTTACGTTGATACACCCAGCCGTTCTTGAGTTATAAGGGAACAAAGTTGTCCACAGACAAACAAACGAACAAACAAACAAACAGACAGACAGACCAAAAAATATTTTCGCGCGCATCCATAATAAAACAGTCTGAAACGCGTAAATAACTCAAATTTCCGTAGAAATTGCGGAAAAAACTATGCAAACTTTAATTTTTATGTACGTAGAGATATACTGCACCGCTCGGTGTTGACCGTGTTTTATTGCACAAATGTAGGTTTTACTCGCTAACTGTTGGAGATACACGAAAGGTGATAAGGACCTTTTGGATAGCAAATTAAATGTTAAATCTTGTGTATGTATCAAAAGTTTGATATTTCTTAGCGTTCTCTTTTTATTTGAAATGGAATTACGAAATTTTGAAACCAAAGGGTGTAGTGACGTCACATATGTGGGTTTTACTCGCTAACCGTTGGAGATACACGAAAAGTGATACGGACCTTTCGGATAGGAAATTAAATTTTGAAGCTCTTATGAGCCATCAAAAGTTTGCTATTTCTTAGCGTTCTCTTTGTATTTGATATGGAAATATGAAATTTTGAAACCAAGGGGTGTAGTGACGTCATTAAAATGGTAGCCATTTTTAGCCTACTTTCGATTTTTGCAAAAAATGAAAGTAGACTTATGAGATCAACACAGGGCGAAAAAAGTGTGTCTGCCTGTGTGTGTGTATGTGTGTGTGTGAGTCTGTGTGTGTGTGTGTATGTGTGTGTGTGAGTCTGTGTGTGTGTGTGTGTGTGTCTGTGTGTGTGTGAGTGTGTGTACTCTGAATGTCTGTCCCCCCCCCCAATCAATTCGAACACGGTGAATGGGAATTGAACGAAATTTGGTACAAAGGTAGCACTAGCAAAGGACACCTCAGTGTCATGTTTTATATCGCCGCCATCTTGACGGAAACGTAATGGCGGCCACACAAATGATCAAAGCTTAAATCAAATTACGACTAACCTAATCATCCGATCTCTACCAAATTTTGCAACGACATACCTTTATGGAGGGAGCATCCTTTGACCAAACCAATAGGTCATCAGCGTAATAGTTTGCGGATGGCGGCCATCTTTGTGTGAAAATCGATTCCCCCTATTAATTCAAACACGGTGCAACCGAATGGAACGAAATTTGGTACAGAGGTAGTACTAACAAAAGGCACCTCAGTGTCATTTTTTATATCGCCGCCATCTTGACGGAAACGTAATGGCGGCCACACAAATGTTCAAAGCTTAAATCAAATTACGACTATCCTAATCATCCGATCTCTACCAAATTCTGCGACAACATACCTTTATGGGGGGAGCATCCTTTGACCAAACCAATAGATCATCAGCGTAATAGTTTGCGGATGGCGGCCATCTTTGTGTGAAAATCAATTCCCCCTATTAATTCGAACATGGTGCAACCGAATGGAACGAAATTTGGTACAGAGGTAGTACTAACAAAAGGCACCTCAGTGTCATGTTTTATATCGCCGCCATCTTGACGGAAACGTAATGGCGGCCACACAAATGTTCAAAGCTTAAATCAAATTACGATTAACCTAATCATCCGATCTCTACAAAATTTTGCAACTACATACCTTTATGGAGGGAGCATCCTTTGACCAATCTAATAGGTCATCAGCCTAATAGTTTGCGGATGGCGGCCATCTTTGTGTGAAAATAGATTCCCCCTATTAATTCGAAAACGGTGCAACCGAATGGAACGAAATTTGGTACAGAGGTAGTACTAACAAAAGGCACCTCAGTGTCATGTTTTATATCGCCGCCATCTTGACGGAAACGTAATGGCGGCCACACAAATGTTCAAAGCTTAAGTTACCTTACGACTAACATAACGATCCGATCTCTACCAAACTTTGCAACAACATACCTTTATGGAGGGAGCATCCTTCAACCAATCTAATAGGTTATTAGCCTAATAGTTTGCGGATGGCGGCCATCTTTATGTCAAAATAGATTCCCCCTATTAATTCGAACACGGTGGAACCGAATGGAACGAAATTTGGTACAGAGGTAGCACTAGCAACGGGCACCTCAGTGCCATGTTTTATATCGCCGCCATCTTGACTGAAACGTAATGGCGGCCACACGAATGTTCAAAGCTTAAATCAAATTACGATTAACCTAATCATCCGATCTCTACCAAATTCTGCAAGTACATACCTTTATGGAGGGAGCATCCTTTGACCAATCTAATAGGTCATTCGCCTAATAGTTTGCGGATGGCGGTCATCTTTGTGTCAGAATCGATTCCCCCTATTAATTCAAACACGGTGAAACCGAATGGAACGAAATTTGGTACAGAGATAGCACTACCAAAGGGCATCTCAGTGTCATGATTAATATCGCCGCCATATTGACAGAAACGTAATGGCGGCCACACAAATGTTTAAAGCTTAAATCAAATTACGACTAACATAACCATCCGATCACTACCATACTTTGCAACAACATACCTTTATGGAGGGAGCATCCTTTGACCAATCTATTAGGTCATTAGCCTAATAGTTTTCGTATGGCGGCCATCTTTATGTCAAAATTGATTCCCCCTATTAATTCGAACACGGTGGAACCGAATGAACGAAATTTGGTACAGAGGTAGCACTAGCAAAGGGCACCTCAGAGTCATATTTTATATCGCCGCCATCTTGACGGAAACGTAATGGCGGCCACACAAATGTTCAAAGCTTAAATCAAATTACGATTAGCCTAATCATCCGATCTCTAGCAAATTTAGCAACAACATACCTTTATGGAGGGAGCATCCTTTGACCATTCTAATAGGTCATTAGCCTAATAGTTTGCGGATGGCGGCCGTATTTATGTCAAAATTGATTCCCCCTATTAATTCGAACACGGTTGAACCGAATGAACGAAATTTGGTACAGAGGTAGCTCTAGCAAAGGGCACCTCAGTGTCATGTTTTATATCACCGCTATCTTGACGGAATCGTAATCGCGGCCACCCAAATGTTAAAAGCTAAAATGTAATTACGACCAACCTAATAATATGGTCTCTACCAAATTTTGCAACACCATATCTTTATGTAGGAAACATATTCTGACCAAACTGCAAGAACATCAGCCTAATAGTTTGCAGATGGTGGCCAAGTATGTGTGCAAATCGATTCCCCCTATCAATTCAAACACGGCGAAACCGAATTGAACGAAATTTGGTACAGAGGTAGCACTAGCAAAGGGCACCTCATATTCATGTTTAATATCCCTATAGCACGTTATATTTCAACAAGCTACTACAACCAACATTCAATCATACTCCTTGAAAAGGACAAAGAGTTATATCAATACCCATGCATTTAGGAGAAAGTAGGCTATATGTTCTTTAGTGAACATCTTGTTTAATAGTGCAAAATATCGAAATTAAAAGTATCCTATATGTAAACATGGTAAATCAGCTACATCTATGCAAAATTTCATTTAAATCGGACCAGTGGTTCTTGCGTTATTGAGTAAGACACAGACAGACAGACACACACCATCTCAGTTTTAGCCTATTTTCAATTTTGAAAAAATAGGCTTATGAGAGCACCTTTTGTCCGTGTGTGTGTGTGTGTGTGTGTGTGTGTGTGTGTGTCTAATAAAATCTAAACGGCTGGAGCGATTTCAATGAAACTCGGTAAGTTCATAGCACTATTCCCGGCGACATCGAACGTGCCCTTCAAATTTTGTTACGTCTCACCAATCCAATATGGCGGCTGTGCGAAATATTTCACTAGCATTCAATATCTCCGAAACTGTTACCGATATCGCCCTGAAATTGTGTACGGTGATAAAAGGCACTACTAGAAGTTCACCTATGAGACTTTCAAAAACCTGGTGACTACAAAACCAACATGGCGGCCAAGCGAAGTTGAGACTTTTAAATAGACTTTTCTCGCGATTTAACTATCCAAACGTAATGAAACTTGGTACAGCAAATGTCTATACACATTGTAATGCACTGAAGTCTAATGTAGTTCAATTGTTTACATAACCTCAAAATGGCGGCTGTGCGAAATATTTCACTGATATTCTTTATCTCCGAAACTATTACAGATATCACCCTGCAATTTTGTACGGTGATAAAGGGTACTGATACAAGTTTACCTATGTATATTTCATAAACCTGTAAAGTAAAAACGAACATGGCGACCAAGCGAATTTGAAATATTTTAATAGACTTTTCTCGTGATTTAACTCTCTGAGCGCTGTGAAATGTGGTACAGTAAATGATTTTGCAGATTGTAATGCACTGCCATCTAATTTAATTCAACTGTTTACATAACCTCAAGATGGCGGCTGTGCGAAATTTTAAAATTAAATTTTTATTTCTTGTGTCGTAATCATGCGATCGAAGTGAAAGTTTGAATAATGAACCTAGGCAATAATTGTCCTTGAATGGTACATAACTCTATGGCCTATACATATAATAATCCTAAATAGCGAGCTTCCGAAATATTTAGATGGTTCTCAATATCTATGAATCTTTTACAGCAACCAAACTGAATTTTTTTTATGTTCATAGAGACTATGAACATATGTTCACCTATAGGACTTTCAGTAACCTGGTGAGCACACATCCAACATGGCGGCGACGCGAAGTATAAATATTTAAGTGAACGTTTCTCGCGAATTAACTATCCGAGTGCCATGAAACGTTGCACGTTAAATGCTTATACAAATGTTGATCCACTGGCATCTAATTTATTTCAATTGTTTGCATAATCACAAGAAGGCTGCTGTGCGTAATTTTAGAATCTCGTTTTTACTTCTTGTGTTCTAATCATGCGATTGCAGTTTGAATACCACACGTACACAATAATCTTAATGTAATAGTACAAAAATAAATATCCAACCTGGCGACCATCTGAAATATTTAGACGGTTCTCAATATGTACGAATCTGTTACAGCAATTAAACTGAAATTTTGTATATTGATAGAGGCAATTAACATGAGCAGGATATATGAAAATAGGCTGTATTGTTCTTCACGGAACTACTTGTTATATATTAGTATGATGATTAGAAACCCCTATGGATGTCGAATTGGCAGGTGAAATGCTAAAGGAAGTAGGTGACTTCTGTTACTTAGGAAGCAAAATAACCAGTGATGGACGAAGCAACGAGGATATAAAAAGTGGGGTACCACAGGCAAGGAAAGCATTTCTACAGAAAAGGAATCTGTATAGATTTAGGTATTAGGAAGTCATTTTGAAAAGACTTGTCTGGAGCGTGGCCGTCTATGGAAGTGAAACTTGGACTGTTGGAGCAGCAGAAAAGAGGAGAATTGAAGCGTTTGAAATGTGGTGTTACAGGAGAATGATGAAGATCAGATGGATAGATAGGGTTACGAATGAAGAGGTATTAAGACGAGTGGGAGAGGATAGATGTTTCTGGCGACTGCCAACGAAGAGAAGAGATAGGTTAGTAGGACACATAGGGGTAGACCAAGGTTAGAATATGTTAAACAGATTTCCTCGGATGTAGGGTGTGGTAGCTAAGTAGAGATGAAACGATTACCCTAGGACAGGTAAGCATGGAGAGCTGCATCAAACCAGTCCAAAGACTGAAAACTCAAACAACAACAACAACAACAACAGTCCGCCTTGGTCCCCACTACAAGCCCTTAAAGTCTGTAATAAGATTTTAGAAACACCCTGTATAATACATCATAATCCTACAACTCAAAGTACACATGTTTTACCACTGTTCTAGCAAGTTCCTGTTTGTTCATATTCTATACATAGTCCTAACGTTATTATTGTAATATGCTCACTTTTTCATCTTAATTTTAACAATATTTATAACATTATTTAGTTGATGAAGGCTGCGATGAACAACCGAAACATGTAGGTACTTACACATTTAGTAATAAAGTATCGATTATGCAAGTATGCAACTGTGCATTACTGGATACCTGACAAGCGAGCCGGCAGCCAGGACCAGACCCTGGACTATTGGTCAGCAGTGAACAATGTTTATTGTCGGCATGCTGCTGCCTAACGTTTGAGTCGCCGCTTGTTAACGATAAAAGTAAGAGAGCTGCACTACCATCCTGAGAGAATACACATCCCAAGTACTTAAAAAGGTCCAGCTGTTCCAATTTAGTTTCTCGTATCTGGTATTCTATGTTAATGTGTTTTGTCCTTACCGACGACTCTGTTCTTTGAATGTTGCTTTTCATAACATATTCCCAACATTTCTGATGAAGTTCTTACAAGTTGTAACTGATTGTTTACAGCGTAATACAGTATGTTCCTTACAAGGTTATAAATTGGGAATATTTAGTGTATGATCTGTGGAAGTGTGAGTTTGCCCCCAGTAAACCAGTTGGCTAGGTGTGGTCTAACCTTGTCCCAGGCGTGCTCCATCACACTCCACCCACGCCATTCTGTCACTGACCGTGCTTGCTCCGGGCTCTATTGGCCTTCACAAGACCAGCCAGGGTCGATTCTACACACCCGTGGTGCGTTCTTTCCTGAACCAGAAGGCTGCCAAAACGTCGCTACGTAGTATTGTTGTTAATTCATTTAGGAGTCATTTGAGACTGTTTCACCTTTCAGCGTCCAGTCTTGCCAGCAAGTTTCTGTTTAGAAACGAGTCGCCTCCATGATCCCCTATTAACAGTTAGTGGTCATTTAGCCCCGTGTACTTGGGTGTGTGTAGAATTTGTCTGATTACCTGTACTATTCACTGCGAATCATAAATAGTAACATTACCAAGACAGGTTGTACAAAGTATCACAAAACCACAATTCTAAATTTTGTATATGAATATAAACTTCAACCCTAGTGATCAGAATCTGAGGATGACCGCCGGATGGTCAAAACCTGTAACACTAAACTGCCCTTATTTTTTGTGAAAAATTTCACGAATTGATTGCCGGTGGTCGAGGTGGGAACTATTCTTTGTTTACTTGTGTCACACGTCAGCCTGCTTCGTTGACAGGTACAGTTGCGCGAGTGGGATATGACTCAGCTCCAGTCATCGTTTAACTGTCCGTGGTAACATGAGCTCCTGTGACGTGTATCTGACACAATGCTGCTTGACTTATGCTCTGTGTCCTCCACTTCGCCCCACAGAGCTCCTACTACAATAATCGACAAACGCTGGCACAGCTACCCTCAACGGCAATCAAACCTTGAATGGGTAAAAATATATTTTTTTTTCAGGACTTGTGTTATATATGATTTTGTCCGTAGTAGTGTGTGTATTTGTAATTGAGGCTAGGATTGGGATGGAGGCGGCCGTGGCCTTAAGTTGGTTGGTTGGTTCCTCAGTTTAGGGGCTGCGACAACGCGGTCATGTAGCCCCGTGTACTTTGGGTGTGTGTAGAATCTTAAGTTAAGAAGCGACATTAGCCTGGAGTAGAAATGGGAAACCACGGAAAATTCTAAGATGCCGAGGTGGGAATCGAATCTGTCTCTTCTCAAGTTGACCTCACGGGATTGAGTGAACCCCGTTCCAGCCCTCAGATCAGAATAAAATTTCCTTGGCAGAGGCAGGAATCGAACCCGGACCTCCGGAGTGACAGTCAAAAATGGTAGCCTCTACACGCATTTCTAAACTAAGCTCTCTTTCTACACCTTAAAAGTTCCGTTTCTTCAGAGCCAGGGATGAAGCAAGAGTTTTCTTGGTTTCTACAGCACCTCATCAGTGCATTTAATGAGGTGTGAAATGCATGAAGATCAATGTAATTGGCCAAGGATTTGGAAGGAAGCGCCCGTGGCCTATTAGAAGGTATCGTTCCAGCATTTTAATTCGTCCTTGTCTTTTTTTCGCTCATATGTCATTTTTTTGAGGGGTGATATCTTCCCTCTCTTCTTGGTTTCTCCTGCCTGTCGCACAAGGCCCTAAACGAGGCAGGGTGTGTGTAGCCCCACCATGCAAGGCGCATCCTGGATAGTGCTACACCCTCACGGGCTCACCGCTGGTGACTTCAGGACTTGGCGACCCCAAGAGAATTCTGAGCTGAGTCCTTAAATCTTAAGACCTGCAGCATCGTTAGAGGATTTTTAAAACGCACTAGGTTTCCTTGGGCACTCTCATAAAGGAGACGCGGGTAATAATAATAATAATAATAATAATTACTATTATTATTATTATCGGTTTTACGTTCCGTTTAACTACAGTGGCTTTTAGAGAGAGCACTGTTCCGGTATTTTGCCCCGAAGGGGATCTTTAACGTGCCAGTAAATCTACTGACACGGCTCCCTCGCATTTGTACCCCCTCAAATGCCAACTGACTGCGCCAGGATTCGATCCTGAAACCTTGGGAATAGCAGACGAAAAAGTTACCGCATAGAAGATGGCATTCCTGGAAAACAATTTACTGTCAAAAAAAATAAAAAAAATAAAAAAAGGAAGTTTGGATCTTAACATGACCGTTAATCTTGCGATCATGAGCAGCCACGGGACCTCCTTTTTACGGGAAATCCAAACCACAGGGCGTGGCATTTTGATTTCAAAATCTCTCTTCTCTCCCTGTCAAACTTTCATGGTATATACAGTAGTGTGAAAATGTGTGCTATAGGCTCTTCAAAGTGTGGCTTTACGAAATGTACCGATACGAGTCATCTTACGTCTGTATTGTATTGTACTGAATGTCTACCCCTTATTATTCCCGTTTCTAACGGGATCGGAGATGAGATGCGATTAAAGCCTATGCCGAGGATGGGCTTACGGCCGGATGCCCTTCCTGACGCTAACCTCATGAGAGGAGTTAATGAGAGATGAAATTATTTAAGGAGAATGAAAGTGGGCAAGGATGTGGAAGGAAGCTGCCCGGTCCGTCAGAAGGTACCGTCCTGCATTTGCCTGCTGTTGAAAATGGGGAAACCACTGAATAACATTTCAAACACGGCCGACGGTGGGGCTCGAACCCACATCTACCAAGTCCGCAGAGAGCTTGGCCCCGTGGCCTAGCACTGCGCATTAGCAAGCGTATCTATAGCTGACGGTAGTCATGTTACATCTGTAAGTTGAGGAAATAAATAATGATAACTTGATGAAAATTGGTATTCTAGAAACGAAAATCCACGACAGATATAAATTTCGTCAAAATAATGGTTAAAACTATCAAAATGTTAATGTGGAATTTGATCCCAGGAGACGGAGGGAGCCTCTACCAGAAGCATGAAAGAAGGCGCTGATCGATGGTATCAAGAAATACTGGGAGGATGTCAATGTAGAAGAACAAGATATAGACACAAATTAAATTGGTTGTTAACATGTAGTCCATACAGGCTCAATTCAAATATTAAAAATATGTTGTAATGTGTTTTTAACGCAGAAATCGTGACCATGATGTGAAGAGTTTGGGTGAATGCATTTTTTCATCTCTACTTGTATAAAACGAAGTCCCCGATTCTTGGATGTCACGGGTAACCTTGAGAACCACTGGATGAATTTTGTTGTGGTTTCCACCATTCTGTAAAGGATATCTCGAGGAAGGTTTCTGTAGAAAGTAATTAATTTATGATCAAATGAAGCCAAGCAGTAACGATTTCAGTGAAAAAGTCGAAAGGAAACCAGGCGTCCGTGCTCCTTTTAAGCTTACGCTGGGTAAACCGTTAGAAATATCTGTATACTATGAGTGAAAGAATTGTTCAGCATGAAAAGTTCTACAAAATAGTCCGCGAGAACGTATCTCTATCTTCAATATATCGCCCACTTTACGTGTTTTTACGTTTTCGTTTCTTCCAACAATCTCCATTCAATTACTGAGGCGACAGTTTACGAGCTAACTAGGGGCGAGCCGATCACCCCAGTTACAGCCTAGCTAGTGGGCGAGCCTATTACCCCAGATGCAGCCAGCAGCAAACTGTCGAGTCGTGTTGAGTTAAGACTTCAGAGAAGAGTGGTTGTGTTTGGAGTTTCCCTGGAAGTGCTACTCGGCTTTCCTTCATTTCGCCTGTGAACTTTTCGTTCCGCAAAATACACAGCCAAGTTAAGATTGGTCGGAAGGGGGATTTGTGTTTCATGCACCTCGCCATTCTTAAATTACGTCTGACAAGAATTCGTTCCACATGCATCTCCATGATAATATAATTAATAGGCCAGTCAGTGATTTTAACCCATCATACCAAGACGTAAAACGCATATAGGTCGTAGTTCATTGACATAGAAAGAAAAGCGCAAATCACGTAATGCATTAATAACTGTCCCGTCCGAAGCCGTGGTGGGTTGCTAGTTCTAAATAAAATAATGGTCTGTCGTTGGTTACTCTTTTCTTGCAACAACTACCTAGCAAAGAAGTTTAATTTATAATGTTTTGTAAGGACTGTCAGTTTCTGTGAGAACCTTAATAATGCTTCTTTCAAAGAAGCACAATAAAATTCCAGGCTTTGCACATCTTCACAAAACTCACATGTCATTCTCCACAAACAAAGCGAATTTCATAACTGCAGTTGTCACTAAATAACTACATGCTATTTCACACAACTTTTCGTACGATAATTCTATAGCATTTTATATGTTAAGGCCACGTAGGTTAAGGAGAATTTTTATTAACAAAGCATAATTGTCATTTCAATCCTAATAATGATAGGGTGGAGTGTAATGACCCCATTACCGTTGGACTTGCAAACTCTGGTGAATAGAAACTGGTGATATTTGTTGGTAATCGTTGATTTAAGGTAAGAAACATCTAGGAGATCTACCTCTAAAGGCATGGATGATAATGTAAATGTACTGTAAATGAATATGTATGTGCCCGTTAATCCACCAACTCTTGGTGGCAAACCACCTCGCACCAGTTAACCACCTCACACATTGAGAAACTCCCACATGACTTTCTTACATTCGAGGACATCCCGATTCAAGTCATATGTGCAAACAAGAATAAATCTACTGATATGAGATTCTATAATGGCAATAATTTTCATGGTTGAATGCCCTTCCTGATACCAGGTCATGAGAGGAATTAATATTCTTCGGCGTTTCCCAACTACGTGGGGTTACCAGAGTAGACCTGGCTCGTTTTGGATTGGTCGAGACTTGAGATTTTTTCATTTTACACATCATGATCGCAGAAGCTTTATTACGGAGATCATTTAGAAATAGCACATTATTATATCAGTATAAGAGTTTGCTTGGTGTTAAAATGGCCAGGTTGAAGAATACCATTAGTGCTCTTTTATGAAATGCATTGTATCTTAATTAGCAATAAATAATTTAGTTCTATTCAGCTTTGCCATAACAATGTAGCCACCTCTGTAAACTGAGATGTTGTTGACTACGATGTTCCAAAGCTTTAGATGGCAAGAACATTAATCCTGCTTTGTCAAATTTAACCTGAACTACTCTATTTCCATAAAAGCAAAATAGAGAAGAAAGTGTGACATAACCTCATTATTTTCTTAATTGCCTTAGTATGTGGCAGCATGGGAGGGCAGCACCGCTACGTTGCGGAACTTCTAGAAATTCCCGGCTTACATTTTTATGGAATTCAGTTGTGCTCTCCATTAGTGGAGATCGTTTAAAACCCGTTCTTGTTGGAGAGAGCGAAAGTTGAAATCAATAGCTAGAGATGGGCGTGGAGTAGAGTGTGTAGTCTAGTAACCTCGGGGGGCGGAACTCACTCTTCTTCCGGGGCTCGGACCTGTCATCCAAGAGCTTAGGCGTAGCTGCCCGTTGGAGATCCGACATTCGAATCCTAGCTCTGGTCAACATGCATCTGTTTCTTCCATAGGTTTTTCCAAACTCTTTCTCAAGGCACATCTAGTGGGACTTGGGTTGGCGACCACGGAGCCCCAGCTGATCCGGCATTGCTTCCACTTACTTGTGCCGAGCTCCTCTCCGTCTTCTTTCCTGTCGACCTCACTTGGTCAACTCTTGTTCTCTTCCGACCCCGACGGCATTAGGGTATCCGAGGCCTAGGGAGTCTGTTCCTTTCCCGCCTTAATTGGCCCTTGTCTCATCTTTCCTGGTACCCTCCTTCTGCGAGGGGTCAGCCTTCTTTTTCTTTTCATGTTATCTCCTGCCTTCTGCTCAAGGCCCTCAAGGAGGCGGGGTGTATGTAGCCCCACCACTTCTGGTGCACCCTGGATATTGCAACACCCTCAGGGGCTCACGGCTGGTGAGTTCGGGAGTTGGTGACCCCGAGGGATTCCTGGGCTGGGTCCGGTTTTCTTCCTTTTCCCATTACCTCAGGGGCGGACCCTCTCCTCTTTCACTTTCCTATCTGCCTTTCATGGCTCTCCTTCCTTCCAAGTCCCTCAATCCGCATTCTTCGAGGGTTGAGGGCATTTATTTTCCTCCTGTCCTTTATTTGCCTTATTCTCCTTTTGTTTTCCATTTCTTCTTCTAGTATACAAGTTAGTAGTTAGTTTTAATTATAGTTTACATTTCTTTATCATCTTCACGATCACCCAAACCATTAGGGGCCGATAACCTAGATGTTAGGCCCCTTAAAACAACAATTAACATCATCATCATCGCCTAGCTCTGATCAACATGCGTTTGTTTCTTCCAAACTCTCTCTCTCAAGGCAACTGAACACTCATGGGAGAGCTATGTCCTATGTGTACACTGCACTATTACATCTTTCGCTGTATTACTTGTATTCGCACAGAGGCTCCAGTTAACTTGATATATTTCGCAAGAGTTCATAAATTAAAATTTAAAAACATACCCTCGAAGGCACCGGAGGGATTCGAACCCTCGATCTCCTGTTTACTAGACAGGCGCTTTAACCAACTAAGCCACGGCGCCCTACAATACCACAAGCTATTCCGGCACAGTAATAAAACGCAGGCTCTATTTAGTCTAGCGTCTGGAGGGCAAGGTCACCGAGAATGACGTCACTCTGTGTGTTCCTTTTGTGTGTTCACCCTTCGTGAAACATTCATCACAGTGGCGGCCGGTGAATCGTTGTACAACGTACGGATTTTTAGGTAGATTTCATCAGAAAGCTACGTATTGCAATGGGTACCGTACCATTTTTTGACTTCTGGAAAATGTTTACATATTTTCGTGTTTCACATCCTCCAGACCCCAAAACCACCGTCAGTTCAAAAGTTTATATACATATCTCTATTAGCATATAAAATCTCGGTCGAGTACGTTAATGAGGGAATTGGACCAAGGGGGTGGAATGCGGGGACGTTTTCGAAAAAGTGAAATATCGATATAATTTTCTGAAAAATCGAATCCATTCAAAGTTCCCTACTATCCTTCGGTTAAGAGCCAAAACATATTTCAGTAAAGGGTTTTGCTAGCACCAACCATTAACGAAAGGGGGCGTAGTGGCACAGCGGTCAAGCTGTTAGCCTCTCACCATGGTGGACCGGGTTCGATTTCCGGTCAATGGATGTGAGATTTTCAAAGTGAAATGCCATATCCCGTGGTTTGGATTCCCCGTAAAAAGGAGGTCCCGGGGCTCATGATCGCGAGACTAACGGTCACGAAAACTACAATCTTCCTTTCATTGACTTAAGGGATGGGAAATATGGAGTGTTTTTAGAAATGGAAATCATATCTTCTTTAATAGGTACAATGTCAAATCCGTTTAAAAATGTCAATAGTCCTCTAACCATTAGGCTAGCTAAAACATTTGTCTGGACGTTTCTTTGATATGACCCACCCTTACGCCAAAATGTTTTCGGAATTTTAAGAAGATGAGGCTTCTCGTATTCTTAACATGTGCAACATTTCTAGGTATACAACAGTTAACAAATTTACCGGTAGTGAATTCGTTTTTTTTCCGCTATCGTTTTACCCTCCAGGGTTGGGTCTTCCCCTAGACTAAGCGAGGGATCCCACCTCTACCGCCACTGAGGGCAGTGTCCTGGAGCTTGAGACTCTGAATCAGGGATACAACTGGGGTGTGTGTCCAGCACTACGCCCAGGCGGCCTCACCTGCAAAGCGAACAGGGGGCCTGATGAAGGGATGGGAAGCGTGGGACGGTTAGGCAAGAAGTGGGAAGGAGGCGTCCGTGGCCTTACAGTAGGAACCATCCCGGCATTCGCCCGAAGACGAAGTGGGAAACCACGGGAAACCACTTCGAGGATGGCTGAGGTGGGAATCGAACCCCCTCTACTCATTTGGGCCACCCGGGGCTGAGTAGACCCCGTTCCAGTCCTCATACCACTTTTCAAATTTCGTGGCAGAGCCGGGAATCGAACCCAGGACCTCCGGGGCGGCAGCTAACCATGCTGACCGCTACGCTACGGAGGCGACTGAAGATTTTTCTTTGCCCGGTGAAATCTTCCTCCCCCTTCCAGCGTGCCGAGAGGGATAGTTTTTAAAGAAATAAGTATTATACAATATAAGCCTCCGTGGCTTAGGCGGCAGCATGCCGGCCTCTCACCGCTGAGTCCGTGGTTCAAATCCCGGTCACTCCATGTGAGATCTGTGCTGGACAGAACGGAGGCAGACAGGTTTTTCTCCGGGTACTCCGGTTTTCCCTGTCAAAATTTCATTCCAGCCACACTCTCCACTATCATTTCATTTCATCTGTCAGTCATTTAATCATTGCCCCAGAGGAGTGCGTCAGGCCTCGGCAGCCGGCACAGTTCATATCCTCGCCGCTAGATAGGGGCTTCATTCATTCCATTCCTGACCCGGTCGGAGACTGGAAGCAGGCTGTGGATTTTCATTTCAAGTATTATACAATATATTTTTCTCATTTTTGATCGCCTATCCTCCCAGCTCAAAATATAAAACATATACTCTAAGGCACCGGAGGGATTTGAACCCTCGATCTCCTGTTTACTAGACAGGCGCTTTAACCAACTAAGCCACGGCGCCCCACAACACCTAAAGCTATTCCAGCACAGTCATTAAACGCAGGCTCTATTTAGTCTAGCGTCTGGAGGGCAAGGTCACCGAGAATGACGTCACTCTGGATCATTCCTCTACCGCCACAAGTACAGTGTCTGGGGGCTGGACACACTTGGTCAGCAGATACAACTGGGGATGGTGGCAGGCGACCGCTAACTTGGGTCAAATATTAAGGGAGGGTCGGAGATGGGATTTTGGGAGGAAGTCTGCCGTGGACCTATTGAAAGGAAACGTCCCGACATTAACTGCCTGGTCGTGAAAATCGGAAACCATTTTCAGGACGACCGAGATGGCATTCAAACCACGCTCTCCTGATGCCAGCAAAGCACGAGTTAGCGCGTTAGTGCTCTGGGCCACCGTGGCTAGTTTGTTCTTTATTTCCTCAATAAATTCAGCTCGACTGTGAACTACACTGGAAACGCGAAGTGTACACGGGACTGATGTCCAAGATGACCCAAGGCCCTAAAGAGAATCAACAGCAGCAACAAGAACAACTAATTATTGAATAGTGATACCGTGTAATACTCAAGTACCCCCAAGCACTAGCAAGAGTGAAATTGATGTCATTAGAGTGCAGCCGGCCGAGGAGAGAAATCTTGTTTCACTTTACCAGTGTGACTGTAATTGTTGTTTCTGTTGGACATCGTGATCATCAGCCCATCTGCATTTGTGTGTGTAATTTGTCTGGTAACCTGGGTTATTGTAGCGTCTGTAATATAGTGTCTGTACTTGTTATTGAGGCTGGGATCGGGAAGGAGGTGGTTTTGGCCTTAAATTAGCAACTACCCTGGAGTAGAAGTGATAAACCACGGAAAACCGCTTCTATGATGGCCGAGGTGGGAATCGAACCTACCTCTTCTCAGTTTCCTTACGAGGCAGAGTGTAACCCGTTCCACTACACCTTTTAAGAGTGTAACAAAACTGAAACTGTTTCCTCCCAATCAGGGATGAACTTGCAAATAATCCGATGAAACTTAAGTGTCACTACCTTCCTGTGGCTACCAAACGACATGGGAGTTGCGGGATACCAGTTACCGTGTCAAGCTGTAAAAGAGGCGGTATCACTACCATCTCGGCCTATGGACGTACCGGCTACAGATATTCGCACTCAGTTACACCGACAAGTACTGGCATTCTGGGAGAGTCAGTGGCTAATTGACCCAATGCTCAATAAACCGAGAGCGATCATGTGTGGTAAAGCTCCTTCAGGTAACGACGCGACGGTAGTCCGTCACTTTATGAGGTCTTGCACTCACACACGATGCGAAGGGAAGACAACCCATCCTGTACCTGTGGAGCCGTATTCGCCATGCACCACATTTTAACCGAGTGTGTTGAGCTTGTTGATATCCGAAGAAACCTTGGTCAATAAGATACGCTCATTGTTATTCTAACCGATGACGTAGTAGCTGCTGATCGCGTCATCAGCTTTTTGTGTGAGAGTGGGTTACCTCAGGCAATCCAAATTTTCCAGCTATTAGTTTTATTGTTTATTTTTCCATTTTAATTTTTGATTTTGTTTTAATTTATTTTAGGCATTCTTTTTCATATTTAATCATCCACTTCAAAAATGTTTAAACAACAAGATGTATGTACTGTGTTACAAGTGGCAGATATGACCTCGCTGCTCCGCCCCTTAGAACAACAATCATTGGAATTGGTCAAAGCTCTAAAACTACATAGCACTCCAAACCAGGAGGTGGTACATGAGAGGAAGAAGGAGGACCAGAATAAAGCATTAAAATGGACATCATATGAGACAGATGACCTTGGTGTTCTGCCCCTTAAAGCAACAACAATCAATCATTCAACCCATATATTTTATATTTTAAAGGCTCAGTATAATCTGAAGTCCCATTTTAGCGCTTGTAAAAGATTCAGATCACCGTCTATCATAGATTAAGGAAAAGTCTCCCTGAATATGGCTATATTAACATTATCGAGATAGGGATGGCATGGCCCCTTTAATTTGGGAGCAGTGATGTTTAAAATAAAAAATATATATTTTATTTTTAATCAAGAATTAATAACAAGTAATAGAATGTTGTGTGTCTATATGTATATCGTATTAATATTTCTACTTTGGCTTGCTCATTCCACTAATCTAAATTTCGAACCCCTAAACTTGTAAATAAAACACTAAATTTATGGGTGTACACATACCTAAGATACAATAGGTTGGTTGATTCTACAGTTTAGGGGCTGCGACAACGCGGTCATGTAGCCCCGTGTACTTTGGGTGTGTGTAGAATCTGTCTGATAACCGGTGTTAATTGTGATTGTAGTAGTGTGTGTTATCTATTTTTTAATTCAAGTAAGGACTTAAGCTATTCAATTTGCACGTAGTTCCTACTTTTGCTACTAAACGCCACCGTCAACGACAACTAGATCTGAACTTGGTTACTAGACGCCACCGCAGTCGGCTCCTGGCGACGAACGTTGGAACCTAAGAGCGTTAGTCAAATCTAACCTATAATTTAGCTTCACACAAGTGTAATTAGTGGAAGATTCTTTCACATGCCATAAATCTATGTAATGGGATCGCCGGATTTACTTACCCTCCAAAGGAAGGCATACTGAGGGATTTTTAACGATACCTAAGATAAATAGTTCCTTTTCCGGGTGCTTAATGCTTTTTGGCTGTGACCACGGAGGCCCTGGTTCGATCCCTGGCTCTGCCAAGAAATTTAATTTTGGTCTGAAGGCTGGTACGGGGTACACTTAGCCCCGTGAGGCAAAACTGGATTCCTACCTCAGCCATCTCGGAGTGGTTTCCCACTTCTACTCCAGGCAAATGCCGGGATGTTACCTAACGTAAGACCACGGCCGCTTTCTTCCCCATCCTCACCTGAATTACAAATGCATACGTTACTACAGTCACCACAGTGTTATAAGTTATCAGGCAACTTCTACCGACACCCAAGTACACGAGGTTACATCACCACGATGTTGCAAGCCCCCTAAAAGAATCATTAACAACAACAACAACAACAACAACAATAACAACAACAACAACAAGCTTAAAGCTTTAGTAATTCACAGCCACACATTTTAAGATTTCGCCGTGCCTTTAGCGTGTTAGTGTTGTAGGGGGCCGCGACTGATTATGATAGGCTTTCCGGGTTTTGGTAGTAGCCTATTTGGTAGAATAATTGTGACCTCGGTCTTGATGATGCTCGCTTTCCGAGCGAAACATGTCTTCGTTTTAACTCCACCTTATATTCTGTTTAAATAATAGTTAATCACATGTAAACCTTTTTCAAGTAGAGCCACATGATACCAATTCCATTGGGAATACATACCTATTGACCAACTGAAAATAACCATTCAATGGAAGGAGCAACGACATGTGTGGCGCAGGTTTATAAACTGGGAGAGTGACTGCTCATAATGATAGGATAGCTTATAATAGGCTACTAATGAGTGTAAAGCAGCGTGAGATGTGAGGATCACGCCCTGCACGACACTTGCCTTTCCCAGGAAACACACTCCATAGTTACAGCGTTTGATTTATGTGAGTATGCTGAGGTCGAATTGGGTCGATGTGGACCGGTATTTTTACTCATTATTTATTTATGTATTTATTTATTTATATTTGATAGATAATGATAAGATACAGTACCTTCAGTCAGTAAATATTATTATTATTATTATTATTATTATTATTATTATTATTATTCTAAAGAGCCGGTTTCGGTCACATTTTACCATCGCCAGCAATGTATAATGAATATTAAAAAAATCAAGTATGGACTTACAAGTCAATTTTATTTATTTATCCGAGTCCAATAAACACCGACAGTGGTGGCAACGCTCGCTAAAGCGCAGCGTTAGGTCATGGGGCAAAGCTCTCTCCTGACTCGGTGGGTTCGAGCCCCACCATCGGCCGTTCTTGAAATGGTTGTCCGTGGTTTCCCATTTTCAACTCCAGGCAAATGCTGGGACGGTACCTTCTGACAGACCACGGCCGTTTCCTTCCACATCCTTGCCCAGTTTCTTTCACCATCGTTCATTTCATCTCTCATTAACTCCTCTCATAAGGTTGGTGTCAGAAAGGGCATCCGGCCGTAAAAACATCCGCCACAAAGACTTCCATCGCATCTCATCCCCGGCCCCGTTGGAAAACGGGAATAATAAGGGGTATACAATCCGAGTCCAAAAACACACTAAAACACAATCCTTAAATTACAACCCTTCAATAATGAAAAGAACGTCACACTTTGTGAAGTCAATGTTCAGCTACAAGTCAATGAAATTACATCATAGTAAAGATAAAACAATAATTTTCTTAGCGCTGTTGAGAGAAACAGTTCAATAAGTAAATATTAAAATTATATTGAAGGAGGTGAGATTCAATATTTCTAACAAGAAGTTCCGTTAAGAACTATACAGCCTACTTTTCATGCCAATGATTATTCTACAGAATATGAACCTATCTAGAATAATGACGAAATTAAGTTGCTAATATCGAAATTTCCAATTAGTTCGAAATACTGTATACCTGGCATAATGTATCCTAATAGAGCACTACAGTTGGCAGCCCTGATGACTGAATATATTCTTAGTTCCATCTCTTAAGGTACAAAATACAAAATTTGGTTGATGTCCAATGAATCGCATGGACGTTACATGCAGTTAAACATTGGATCTAACAACGCGCGTAAAATCATGTTGGCAACAATGTCATGCATGTATTGGTCAGAAATAATCTGAAATAATATGATCTATTGTTGTGCCAATTTTGAATGAAATCCATTAGTTAGTATAGAAGTTACATGCATTTTAAAATTGGACCCATCAGCAGGCTTAGAATCATGTTGGCAGCACTGACGTATATTAGTTACTCCAAATTCGTCTAGAATGCCAGGTACTATACGTGTGCAAATTTTAGAGCTATTGGCTTGCATACTTTCTGATATATTGATATTAGGGTAACAAAAATAGGGACAGCACATATCAACAGTTGGCAGCCCTGGTTGCTCCTTAGAATACGCATAGTCATATCTGTTATGGTACACATAACACATACGAAATTTGGTTGAAATCCAAATGATAGTATGGAAGTTGCATGTATTTAAAGTTGGACCTGTCAGCAGGCTTAGAATCATGTTGGTAGCACTGACGTATATAAGTTACTCCAAATTAATATACACACATCAAAAAAAGTTTTGCATCACCTCGGTTCCCAGATCTCCGGCATATAGACGTTGACTGTGTATATTGTATCAAAGATACAGTCCCTTTGACTGTTCATAGATGTCACTAAAACTGCTCAAAGATGTAAACAACCATGCATGAGGAGGGCCTATTAGACGGAGGGGGTACGACAGCCGATCAGTTTCAGTCATTCCACCAGGACGAAGGTACGCTGCTCATGTTGTCTGTAGTTCTACCATGCCTAGAAGGTCAATACCGCAGTTCGATCGCGTCCGCATTGTTACTTTGTGTGAAGAAGGGCTCTCAACAAGGGAAGTTTCCAGGCGTCTCAGAGTGAACCAAAGCGATGTTGTTCGGACATGGAGGAGGTACAGAGATACAGGAACTGTCGATGACAGGCCTCGCTCAGGCCGCCCAAGGGCTACTACTGTAGTGGATGACCGCTACTTACGGATTGCCGCTCGGAGGAACCCTGACAGCAATGCCACCATGTTGAATAATGCGTTTCGTTCAGCCACAGGACGTCGTGTTTCAACTCAAACTGTGCGCAATAGGCTGCATGATGCGCAACTTCACTCCCGACGTCCATGGCGAGGTCCAGCTTTGCAACCCCGACACCATGCAGCGCGGTACAGATGGGCCCAACAACATGCTGAATGGACCCCACAGAATTGGCATCACGTTCTCTTCACCGATGAGTGTCGCATATGCCTTCAACCAGACAATCGTCGGAGACGTGTTTGGAGGCACCTGGTCAGGCTGAACGTCTTAGACACACTGTCCAGCGAGTGCAGCAAGGTGGTGGTTCCCTGATGTTTTGGGGTGGCATTATGTGGGGCCGACGTACGCCACTGGTGGTCATGGAAGGCTCCGAAACGGCTTTACGATACCTGAATGACATCCTCCGACCCATAGTGCACCCATATCGGCAGAATATTAGAGAGGCATTTGTCTTCATGAACGACAATTCTCGACCTCATCGTGCACATCTTGTGAATGCGTTCCTTCAAGATAACGACATCGCTCGACTACAGTGGCCAGCATGTTCGCCAGACATGAACCCTATCGAACATGCCTGGGATATGTTGAAAAGGGCTGTTTATGGACGTCTTGACCCAACAACCACTCTGAGAGATTTACGCCGAATTGTCGTTGAGGAGTGGGACAATTTGGACCAACAGTGTCTTGATGAACTTGTGGATAGTATGCCACGACGAATACAGGCATGCATCAATGCAAGAGGACGTGCTACTGGGTATTAGAGGTAGTGGTGTGTACTGCAATCTGGACCACAAATGCTGAAAGTCTAGCTGTATGATGGTACAACATGCAATGTGTGGGTCTCATGAGCAATAAAACGAGCTGAAATGTTGTTTGTGTTGATCTCTATTCCCTTTGTATTTAAAGGTTCCGGAACTCTTGGAACCGAGGTGATGCAAAACTTTTTTTGATGTGTGTAGAATGTCAGGTACCATACGTGTGCATAGTTTAAAGCTGTCGGCTTGCATTCTTTCTGATATATTGGTATTTGGATAAAATAAATTAGGAGCATTTATTAACAGTTGGCAGCCCTGGTAGGTCTCAAGAATACGCTCAGTCATATCTGGTTATGTACACATACAGCATACGAAATTTGGTTGAATTCCAATTGATAGTGTAGAAGTTATATGCATTTAAAAATTGGACCTATCAGGAGGCTTATAATCATTTTGGCAACACTGCCATGTTTGGCCTCCTGGAAATTAAACTGAAATATTATGATCTGTACGTGTGCCAATTATTAAATAGCTCCCATTCATACTTTCCAAGATATCCAACATGGAGCTCAAATTTCAATTGCGATTTTTTAGCAGTTGGTAGCACTGACATCATTTTCAAATATGGCCGTGAGATATTCAGGTGGAGATCTTTACTCCTACCAAATTTTGTTTCGATTGCTGCAGCCGTTTAGGAGTTGATAGGGGGGGGGACACACACACAGCCAGACAGACAGACAGAAGGACAGACAGACAGACAGACAGACAGACAGACAGACACACACACATTTGCCCGATCTCATAAGTCTACTTTTTCCTCATTTTTGCAAAATGTGAAAAGTAGGCTAAAAATGGATCTGTCCAAAATATTAAAAAATAATAAACTCAGATCTGTTACAAATTTTGATTAATTAATGTGAAAAAATCCTTACTTATAACTAACATGTAATTTCATTGACTTACAACTCCATATTTGTTTCGTTTTTAAAATATGCATTATACACTAGCAGTAGTGCCCGGTTTCGCTCGGTGGATTTATTTATTTTATGGATGATAATGAATACTACTACAGAACTGGAGCGCTCAAGGATAAGGATCGGAAAGCACCAACGCTTATTGCAGCTGATAACCTCAGTATACTGCACCTACACCATCGCCCTTATACAGAGGCATACTATTGTCATGATGATAACTGTTTAAGGGGCTGACAATTTTTTTTGCACTAATTACTCCCCGTGACTGCAATTTATAAGCAGCTCGCAATTCAGCACCAGAACAATGGTAGGGACAACGTGAAGCAGCCCACATTGCCAGGCAACAATAGACCAAGTTATTATTGAAGCTGTTCGGGAGCGCTTGTTCTTCCGACTTACTGAACAAAAATCAATGTTTAAGGTTACCTGAGAGGTGTAGCCTAATGCTACATAGCCTAAACTATTCCTCTTGAATCTGGCTATCATATACAAAAAAAAATTTCGAATGGGGCTGGTAGTTCCAGAAATTAGTCCGTTTAAACATACAAACAAACAAACTCTTCAGCTTTATTATATTAGTATAGATTGCTGATGAAGGCCATAATGTGACGGAAACCCGTACTTGAGAACAATTATAATGATAATATTTATTGACTGAAGGTCAAACATTCTCAAACTTTGTCAATAAGGGTCATTTTCAACACATGGTTATTTTCTTGTCTACTTAGTTAGTTAGTTAGTTAGTTAGTTAGTTAGTCCTTTTTCTTCTCTTTTCCGACATCTTCAGAGCGATGCTTACCTTGACTATTTAACAAACATGCTGACTTGAAATCTACAATCTACTAAAAACAAGAGTTTGGGAATTAGTGTTGCATTGTTGTCGCCAATCCACACCTACGTAACAAACAAAATATGAACATTGGCCGTTATACCCGATGGAATTCTCCGAAAACGCGATAAAAAAAATACGTTGTTTTATACGATATGGCGTTATAAGCTATGTCGTACTAAACGATTTTTAGGAACAGTATTTATACAGGATTTAGACGAGACCGTTGAATTTCGTCGTTATACCCGATACGTCGTTAAAAGCGATGTCGCTGTGAACGGGTTCGACTGTTTTCCATCACAATTTGTACGCCTTCTGGAGTTTGTTGGCTGGTTCTTTCTATGTTGGCCCAATTCTCCAATCCTGATGGCAATATGATTTCTCCTATCTATCATTATTATTATTATTATTATAGCTTGCCACGGTGGGTGAGTGGTTATCGTGTGGGACTGCCAACCCCAAGCTTGCAGATTCGCTCCTGGCCGTGGTAAGTAATTTTTGAAAGGCGACAAAAATCACTATACGCATGTCATACGATGTTGGCATGTTAAAGTAACCATTTGAATTCATTAGGCCGTGTTCATGATGGCAAAATTAATCTCGGGATTTTCCGCCAACAAAAAGTTCCTCATTTCTCTACTAGAAAGCGCTATAGTGTCAAAGACCTTAGATATCTAACCTCCTTAACTTTCATAGCGCTTCAAGGAGCAATAAAATTCGACATGCAAGTTGCTCTCTGGTAGTCAATTAACAGAGCTTGCACCCGGCTTCGAGGCCATACAATATTATCATTATTATTAGTATTATTATTATTATTATTATTATTATTATTATTAATATGTCAGGTCCCGTGGTGAATTGATTTGCGCGTTAGGCTTTGGCCCGAAGGGTTCCAAGTTCGATTCCCAGCTGGGTCATCGGGGATTTTAATCTCTTGGGGTACCGACAGCAGTGCCTACGCTCTACCTTGCGCAGCATTAGGTCATGGAGCCAAGCTCTCTGCTGACTCGCTAGACGCGTGGATTGGAGCTCCACCGTCAGCCGTCCTTTAAATGGCTTTCTGTGGTTTCCCATTTTCAACACCAGGCAAATGCTGGGACGGTACCTATTGACAGGCCACGGCCGCTTCCTTCCACATCCTTGCCCGGTTTCATTCATCTTCATTCATTCCATCTCTCATCCCGACGCGCAGATCACCCACGGGCGTCGAATAGAAAGACATGCACTCGGCCTCTCAGGAGGCCACCCGACACACACACAAATAAAGAATCGCTTGGGGTTAATTGCCCTGGCCCAGGAACTGGGTATATGCGCCGTCTTCATCATCAGTTTACCCTCATTAAAACGCGCAGGTCAACCACGGGCGTGCACTTGGCCTCCCACGAGGCCACACGACATTATTATTATTATTACTATTATTATTACTATTAAGGCCACTTGGCGAGCAGGCCATATTCCCCCAACCAGCAGCGTAGCTGTGAACGTTCAGATACGCACCATGACTGCAATGGGATCAACAGTTCTGATGTCAGGGGTTCAAATCCCGATGCTGACAGTGGGAATTCTGATTATATTTTCCCTATGTTGTTCCACACTTATTCCAGGCATATGCTGGGAAAGTACCTTATCTCAAGTACCCTATCCTAGAGCATAATAACTACCTGAGTCACTTGAATAACACAGATACAGTAATATCATACACATTTGTATAGCCATCTCCGTATGGTTATGATTCCAAACACTCTACCTTGGTGGTTTTCCAATGCAACCGAATGTAATTATGTAAACCAAGAAAGAAGACCTTCTATTTTATTCTTCTTCTTATTATTTTTCTTCTTCTTCTACTTTTCGAATCACCCACTTTGGGGTACGTCAGATCAATCACTTCTTAGATGATTGTGCTCTCCGTTTCTCCCAATACTTCTTCATTCTGTCTGATCTCTTCCTTTCTACTTCTGATATCTGGTGTCGACCCTGGCTTGGAACTTCTTAGTGTTGTCTTTGGTCACGGTTTTGGCTGTACCATTCATTAACACGAATTAAGTAATCTGGAGCACAGGTCATTTTTCACTTCCATAAACCAATTAGGTTTAATCTTCTGTTTGGAAAAGAAGTCAATAATTTGCTTGGTTATTCGGGCAGGATTCATTCGGTAGGCCTATTTATGTCCATAAAAATCAATCCTTCTCTTCCTTATGGTATCTGAAAGTCTCTCCGACTTTACATACAGGGAGTCGTTCCTATTATATAGAAAACGTGTTCCTTATTAGCCTACTTTTCACATTTTGCAAAAATGAGGAAAACGTAGACTTATGAGATCGATCCGGGAAAATGTGTGTCTGTCTGTCCTTCTGGCTGTGTGTGTGTGTGTGTGTGTGTGTGTGTGTGTCCCTATCAACTCCTAAACGGCTGCAGCAATCGAAACCAAATTTGGTATGAGTTAAGATTTATACCTGAATATCTCAACGCCATATTTTATAATGATGTCAGTGCTACTAACTGCTGAAAACCACAATTGAAATTTGAGCTCCATGTTGGATATCTTGGAAGATATGCATGGGAGCTATTCCAAAATTGGTACACATATACTGTAGATAATAATATTTCAGTTTAATTTCCAGGAGGCCATACATGACAGTGTTGCCAAAATGATTCTACGCCTGATTATAGGTCCAATTTTCAAATGCATATAACTTCTACACTATCAATTGGATTTCAACCAGAATTCGTACGTACTATGTGTACATAAACAGATATGACTGAGCGTATTCTTAAGAGCCATCAGGGCTGCCAATTGTTAATAAATGCTCTCTCTCTTGTTTCATCCCAATATCAATATATAAGAAAGTATGCAAGGTGAAAGCTTTAAATTATGCACACGTATAGTACGTGACATTCTAGATTAATTTGGTGTAACTAATATACGTCAGTGCTACCAACATGATTCTAGGCCTGCTGATAGGACCAACATTTAAAAATCTGTAACTTACATACTATCAATTGGATTTAAAACAAATTTCGTATGTGCAATATGTACCATAACAGATATGATTATGCGCATTCTTAGGAGCAACCAGGGCTGCCAACTGTTAATAAATGCTGTCTCTGTTTGTTTTTCGTAATATCAATATATCAGAAAGTATGACATTCTAGATTAATTTGGAGTAACTTATAAACGTCAGTGCTGCCAACATGATTCTAAGCCTGCTGATAGGTCCAACTGTAAAATACATGTAACTCCTATACTAACGAATGGATTTCATCCAAACTTGGCACAACAATAGGTAATAATATTTCAGATTATTTCTGACCACCACATGCACGACATTGTTGCCAACATGATTTTACGCACGCTCATAGATCCAATGTCTCACGCATGTAACGTCCATGATATCCATTGGACTTCGACAAAATTTTGTATTCTGTACCTTAAAAGATGGAACTAAGAATATATATGCAGTCACCAGGGCTGCCAACTATAGTGCTCTATTAGGCTACATTATGACAGGTATATTTCGAATTAATTAGAAATGTCGATATTAACAACTTAATTTCGTCATTATTCTAGATAGGTCCATATAGATTAATTATTGGCATGAATCTTAAATTTTAAGAAAAGTAGGCTCTTTAGTTCATCACGGAACTTCTTGTTATTGATGGTATGATTAAAATATTTCCAAAAACCTATTATCCAATTTTTTAATATAATATCCCACACGATTTTTGCAAAACTACCCTTGATATTCATTTGAATTTTGCTTTTAGTGTAGCAAACAACATGTAGGCGAAGATGAACAAATGCTGTGGGACAATTGCTAAAATTCCTACAATTTTTTCGGTTTCAGTATGGTAAAAGTGTCGATTTTTCCACCATGTATGTATACAGATGTGGTCATATTGTTAGAATATGTATTAGTTTTCCACACGGAGGAATTAATTGTGAAGAAGCGTGGTAATGATTCATTTTCATATCTTTAAATCAATACATTTCTTGATTTATTTTGTACATTTGAGGTAGGCTACATTAAAACCTCAGAAGTTGGAAATACATCAAAACAATAACGGTAAATTAGAAATGAGTTGGTCCTGCCATATAACCGCTTACAATAATTAACCATGTTGTTAGTTTATAAATATTTATATATAGTCAGTGTTGCATACAATTGTTTAGTTATGGAAATGTCTCATACAATTATTATACAAAGTGTGAGTGTTTTCTGAACAGAAAAATCTTTAGTTTTTGGAGGAGAAAGTGTGATAATTGTTTACAAAACAATGGGGTAGAACGAACCCCCTTCGGATAAAAGAAATTCTATAAAAAATTATACAGTGCAAAATATAGAAATTTCACGCTCATCAGTGTATAAATCAAATTTGTGAAAACACAGGTTACATTCTTAAATAGGGTTGTAAATACCGTAGTTAATGAATAGAAAATTATATTTTAGTCCAAATAATTTGCCCTCGTCTGCATATCAATAGGACACTAATTTTGTAGTTATTTTAGTCCAACTTCTAGAACCTGTACAAAGTAATAGATTTGCAAAGTTTCATGGAATTTGAACAGTAAATGTGAGAGTTATCACGTATCTTATAAGATACTGTACTACCATAAAAAAATTGGATAATAGAAGGTTTTGGAAATACAGTATTTTCAACATACTAAAAGAAAAATTGTTTTTGGAAATTAGATGCAATTGGAATGTCTCCTCTCTCGTTTTCCGAAATTTCGCGTAGTGTTATTGAAAACCAACCAAGTTAGAGAGTTTGGAATCATAACCATGCAGAGATGGCTATGGTCGGTGTATGAGACCGTTTGAGGCCCAATGCAAGAAAATGTAGCCTAATTCTGATCTGAGGGCTAGACCGAGGTACTGTACATTAAGCTTCATTAGGTAAAACTGACAAGAGATGAATTCCCACCTCAGCTGTTCTAGAAATGTCATTCCGTGGGTCCCCAGGCAAATTCATTCATCATTCATTCATCCATTTATTTATTTATTTATTTATTTACAACTGGGGGAGTTTTCCCCGATGGCAAATTGGGTATACATAACAAGTAAAAATACATTAAAATACTGGAGTATTTACACAAATCGTCAGTGTTTCCTTAAACAAGTCCGTCTAGTTGCGTCGTGGCTAGCTCGTGGCTGTCACTGCGGAGGCCCGGGTTCGATTCCCAGCTCTACTAAGAAATGTAATTCTGGTCTGAAGGTTGGAATGGAGTTTACTCAGCCTCGTGAGGCAAAAGCGAAAAGAGGCGGGTTCGATTCCCACCTCATCCATCTTGCAGGTGGTTTTCCGTGGTTTCCCACTTCCACTCCAGGTGAATGCCGGGATGGTTCCTAACTTAAGACCATGGCCGCCTCCTTCCCAATCCTCATATGTATTAAAAATTCACACAGTAATAGTCATCACAATAACACAGGTTATCAGACAAAATCTATCCCCACACACACACACACACACCCAAGTACACCGGGCTACCTGACCACGATGTTGCAAAGCCTCTAATGAATCAACAACAACAACATTTCATAAACACACCTACTGTATATGTTTGGGGAAAGGCTCTAAGACTGCAGCAAGCAGAGACTTCTAGTTATCAATGGCACGGTTTACGAAAGATTTTTTACCATAATTTGTAAATTTGTACCCTTAACTTTGTAAGAATGATCACCCCTAATCATGTAAGTTGGCTCTCCCATACGTCTGCTAAGCTCATCCTATGCTGGTTGATTTGTATACGTAGTTCATCCCCCTAATCAAAATTTTCTTATAATAAATAATGACCCAAAAATTAAATGTCGTTTATTTCAAATGATTCCCACCCAACGCAAATGCAAAGGCCACTGCTGCCTCCTTCACAATCCTAGCGTCACTTACAAGGGCACACACTTAAGATAGGTTTCACAATAACACAGTTTATCGGTCAAATTACGCTCACACACATACCAAAGTACATTCGGCTTAATTTCCACGATGTTAAAAGACCCTAAACGAAATAATGACGACGAAGGGGCGTAAAATCAAGCTCATCTACCCCCTACACGGTGCACAGTATTGACTTACTGTATTCATAGGATACAGCACTTTGAGGTCGTCTGCCACTCCGCAAGTTTCTAGTTTTGTATACCGTACATTGGAAGTTGTTCCACATCACTTGTGATATTCGTAGCCACCTACCTGAGGGAGTTCTGCTGCGACGGTGTCGGCGGGTGTCAGACCGATTGCCAGGACGCCGCTGAGGGTGACAGCGACGCTGAGTAGCGTCATCACAGGAGCACACACCATAGTTAGTGATCACACGCGAGCCAGCGAGAGCTCTCGCTTTCCACTCTTGTCTTGTGGAGAATGTGGTCCCGTCTTGCCGGTGCAAGATGAGAGAGTGAAGTGCTGCAACTAGGTCACCGGGGATAGCTTTATAGCCGTCTCACCGGCGAGGAACAGCCGGAAGTTCTCCAAACTATAACCTTGGACCACCAAGTTCATCGAGGTAATGCATGGGGTTTGCGATTCCTCTGGCAAGACTTGGCTCACCAGTATCATCTTCCTTCCTTCCTTCCTCCCTCCCTTCCTTCCTTCCTCCCTTCCTTCCTTCCTCCCTTCCACCCTTCCTTCCTTCCTCCCTTCCTTCCTTCCTGCCTTCCTACCACATTACCTTCCTTCCTGCCTTCCTTCTTTCTTTCTTCCCTTCCTTCCCTCCCTTCCTTCATTCCTACCACATTACCTTCATTCCTTCCATCCTCCCTTCCTTCCTCCCTTCCTTCCTTCCTCCCTCCCTTCCTTCCTCCCTTCCATCCTCCCTTCCTTCCTTCCTCCCTTTCTTCCTTTCCTTCTTCCTTCCTTCCTCCCTTCCTTCCTCCCTTCCTTCCTCCCTTCCTTCCTTCCTCCCTCCCTTCCTCCCTTCCTTCCTCCCGTCCTTCCTTCCTTCCATCCTCCCTTTCTTCCTCCCTTCCTTCCTTCCTGCCTTCGTTCCTCCCTTCCTTCCTCCCTTCCTTCCTCCCTTCCTTCCTTCCTCCCTCCCTCCCTTCCTTCCTCCCTACCTTCCTTCCTTCCTCCCTTCCATCCTCCCTTCCTTCCTCCCTTCCTTCCTGCCTTCCTACCACATTACCTTCCTTCCTGCCTTCCTTCCTTCTTTCTTCCCTTCCTTCCTTCATTCCTACCACATTACCTTCATTCCTCCCTTCCTTCCTTCCTTCCTCCCTTCCTTCCTCCCTTCCTTCCTTCCTTCCTTCCTCCCTTCCTTCCTTCCTTCCTGCCTTCCTACCACATTACCTTCCTTCCTTCCTTCCATCCTTCCTTCCTTCCTTCCTTCCTTCCTTCCTCCCTTTCTCCCTTCCTTCCTTCCTCCCTTCCTTCCTCCCTTCCTTCCTTCCATCCTCCCTTCCTTCCTCCCTTCCTTCCTTCATTCCTACCACATTACCATCATTCCTTCCTACCTTTCATCCTTCCTTCCTTTCCTCCTTCCTTCCTTCCTCCCTTCCTTCCTACCTTCCTCCCTTCCACATTACCTTCCTCCCTGCCACATTACCTTCCTTCCTTCCTTCCTTCATTCCTTCCTTCCTTTCCTCCTTCCTTCCTTCCTTCCTTCCTACCTTCCTCCCTTCCACATAACCTTCCTCCCTGCCACATTACCTTCCTTCCTTCCTTCCTCCCACCCTGCCACATTACCTCCCTTTCTTCTTCTACTCCTTCCTCAGTCCCTCATTCCTTCCCGACCCTCCTATTTCCTCCTTTACATGATTTGTTTCCGTTCTTACATGTTTGGCCATAATAAATTACTTTTCCAATGAATATGTTAACCAATTAACCGAAATGTATTGCACTTGTTGTCCTGGACACGTCCAGGTTTCTTCGATTATCACTACCCATCTGACATTCGACATTCTCCTGTAACAGCACATTTAAAACGCTTCTATTCTCCTCTTTTCTGCTGCACCAACAGTCCAAGTTTCACTGCCATAAAGCACCACATGCCCCTTGTTCATATATATATATATATATATATATATATATATATATATATATTGAGGAAAGCAATGGCAAACTACCACACTCCTCTTCTTGCCAAGAATGCCTCAATATAGCTCTGCCTTGGGTTTTTGTGGGTATCTACTCACATAACGTAACGGCGGTGGTTTTTGAGGATCCAACCAGCCTTTGGGCTGACTACCTAACAGACATATATATATATACAAGCTGACCCGGCAGACGTTGTCCTGCCAATCAAAGAAAGTGTTGTAACTTTGTTTCTTGAAGTGCTTTTGGATACACAATATTTTTTTCAATTTCTGTTAACTGCCTCTAAACTATCGTGAATTGAATTAACTAATTTAGAAACTTTCGTTGGAGCGTGCACAACAACTCTCCAAAGTTTCATCGCAAACGGATAAATGGTATTTAACGCATACAGGATTTGGTTTATATGATTCGTGCGCTGTCACTCATTTGTTGAATCTACTTGTGCTCTACTAACTGTGAAATGGATTTACTAAGTTAGAAAGCTTCACGTAAGTGTACACAACAACTCATCAAAGTTTCTTCGCAATCGATGAATAGTATATGAACGCATACAGGATTTTTTTTGGAACACTTCGTGCGTCGTCACTCATTTGTTACATCTACTCGTGCGCTACCAATATTGTAAAATGGTTTTACCAAGTTGAACGCCTTCCCTGGCGTGTACACAACAACTCATCAAAGTTTCATCGGAATCGGATGAATGACTTATGAACGCATAAGTGATTTTCTTTAAACGATTCGCGTGCCGTCACTCATTTGTTGAAACTACTCATGCGCTACCTATTGTAAAATAGATTTACTAAGCCTGAAACCTTCTCTGGCGTGTACTCAATGATTCACCAAGGATTGATCGCAATCGGATTAATGATATATGACCGCATACGGGACATTGTGGAAACGATTCGCACGCCGTCGCTCATTTGTTGAATCTACTCGTGCGCTACTTATTAAAAACTGGATTTACTAAGACAGAAACATTTCCTGGAGTGTACACAACAATTCACCAAAGTTTAATCGCAATCTGATAAATGGTATATGGCCGCATGAAATGAAATGATTCGCGTGCCGTCACACATTTGTTGAATCTACTCGTGCGCTACCTATTGTAAAATGGATTTATTAAGCCAGAAACCTTCCGTAGCGTGTACACAACATCTCACCCAAGTTTCATTGCAATCGGATGAATGATATATGAACGCATACGGGACTGTGATTAAAAGTTCGCGCGTCGTTGCTCATTTGTTGAATCTACTCGTGAGCTACCTATTGTAAAATGGATTTACTAAGTTAGAAACCCTCACGTAAGTGTACACAATATCTCACCCAAGTTTCATCGCTATCGGACTTTGTTGAAACGCTTCGCACGTCGCCGCTCATTTGTTGAATCTACTCGTGCGCAACCTCCTGTGAAATGGATTACTAAGTTAGAAGCCTTCACCTAAGTGTACACAACAACTCATCAAAGTTTCATCTCAATCTATGAATGGAATATAAACTTATACGGGATTTTGTTGAAACGCTTCGCGCGTCGTTACTCTTTTGTTGAATCTAGTCGTGCGCTACCTAATGTGAAATTGATTTACTAAGCCAGAAGCCTTCCCTGGAGTGTACACAACATCTCACCCAAGTTTCATCGCTATCGGACGAATGGTATTTGAACGCATTCGGGACCTTTTTGAAACGCTTCGCACGTCGTCGCTCATTTGCTGAATCTATACGTGCGCTATCTATTGTAAAATGGATTTACTAAGCCAAACACCTTCCCTGGAGCTCACTCAACATATCACCCAAGTTTCATGGCAATCGGATGGATGGTATATGAACGCATACGGGACTTTGAAACGCTCTAACGTGCAGAGACAAACAGTAGAATTCGACATCACTGCCACCTTTGGTATAAAACACAACTTTTCGCCACGGACGGAGTGTATATAATGGCGGTAGTTGCACAGGTTGCGACCAGGTGGCTCTAACGTGCAGAGACAAACCGTCCAAAGACATCAGCTTTCACGAAGGCCAAGGCTAGTGGTTTTCATGACGACTGTTTTTGACTGTATATTGTGGTTCTAAAATTGTGTGTAAATTGTGGTTCTAAAATTGTGTTCATTCCACCTACCGGGTCAGATTGTGAATCTAAACCATACATGGACCCACCCTAAAATACATACCAAATTCTATCAAAATCGGTTCAGTCGTTTAGGAGGAGTTCAGTCACATACACACGTGTCGAAGAATTATATATATAAAGATATAAATGAAAGTTTGTCTGTATTTTCTGAATTTCTACGGAAATTTGCGTATGTCTGTCTGTCTGTTTGTCTGTGGACAAAGTTGTTCCCTTATAACTCGAGAACGGCTGGGTGGATCAACGTAAAATTTGGTACAGATATCCTTCTGAGGCATTCCACTAATCATTGATGTAACTCTTCTCTGTACCTCTCATAAAAAAAGGGACCTACCCCCTTAAAATACTTGCTGAAATAGGCGTAGAAGGGCGAGACAAAGCTCATTTTCAGCCCCTCAATGTGAGAAACGAAACTCGGGGACCCCGAAAACCATATTTTAAGGCCCTAAAACCAACAGTTTTTGAGTTATTTCCAGAAAATTAATTTCATTTAGTACAATAATGAAAGAAAGCAAGCCGGTAACCATGGCAACAGAAACCCACAGGTCCATCTATTGCTGTAAGACGCAATACAATTCCATTTATTACATTACTGAGATAGATTGCAAACGGCTATAAGGTTATAACGGAACCAAATTAAGCTGTAAAATTCTATAATACATATAATGCGCTTAAGGGGGTCAAGGGGTACTCTAGAATTTTTTCACGCGATTTTCACGTGCTGGTGTGGTACGGAAGGTCTATTATATCCATATCCCTATATTGTTATATTATTATTATTATACTACGGCCTACAACGACGAGAAAAAGCTATTTTCAGCCCCTTGGTGTCAGAACCAAAACTCGGGGCCCCTAAACTGTCGTAAAGGGTCCCCGAAAACTACATTTTAAGGCTCTAAAACCAAGAGTTACTGAGATATTCCCAGAAAATTAATATCATTTAATAAACTAATGTAGAAATGCAAGCCAGTAACCATGACAACAGTGTCTCAAAAAGTTACATCCAACTTTCCATCTATTTCTATGCCTTCCTTCGAAGGGGAAGTAAAGCCGGCGGTCCCATGTCATAGATTTATGGCATGTTAAAGAACCTTCCACTAATTACACCTGTGTGAAGCTAAATTGTATAGGTTAAGAATGTAAACAACGCTCTTAGGTGTCTACGTTCGTTGCCAAGAGCCGACTACGGTGGCGTCTGGTAGCTAAGTTCCGAACTAGGCTTAGTAGTCGTTGACAGTGGCGTTTGATGGCAGAAGTAGGAACTATTTGAAAATTTCAAAATTGCAGTCCTTACTTGAATTTAAAAAAAAAACAGATACACACACTAACACAGCCATCACAATTAACACCGGTTATCAGACAGATTATACACACACCCAAAGTACACGGGGCTACATGACCGCGTTGTCGCAGCCCCCAAACTGAGGAACCAACCAACCAAACATCTATTTCTGCAAGAAGCAATGCCACTCCATTTATTAAATTTCTGTAAAAGTTTGCAAATGGCTATAAGGTTATCACGGAACCAACAAAAACTGTAAAATACATCAATGCGCTTAAGGGGGTCAAGGGGTACCCTAGATTTTTTCACAAGACTTAAACGTGCGATATGTCGTACAGAAGGTCTATTATATCTTCAAACAGCAACATTATTTTCAAAAATTCCTGAATTGAAATAGTTTATTTTTTATTTTATGTTTTTGCTTTTAGGAATTTGGGCCATTGGAGGCTAAAAGACCTGAATTTTCATGCATCACAAGCCTTTATAATTTATTAAAGGGGTCTTCCTCTGGATGCGGACTTGACACAACAGTGAGGGTCAGTTTTTATGTGACGTGTATTGCGTTTCGTCTACGAGGTTTTCAATTTTATTTTCACGTCAGGAAGTACACGTTAGGTAAATTTAGTTTCAGAGTATATTTCAACTAATCATTTTTCTTTGTCGACAAACAGGTTCCAAGCCCCTAACCATTGCAACAGTAGCTCAATTGATTACGTCTGGTTATTAATACCGAAGACCGTTGGAAGAATGGGTACTTCTGCTAGTGTTAATTATAATACAGGGTCATGATCTATTTGCGCCCCAATAAACACGACAACCTAAGCTGGCTTTGACTGGCGCAGATCGCGGGTGTGCGTACACGGTTCAGTATGTTGTTTTTCGCGCACATTTACACTCTTACCAAACGTGTTCAATAATGTGCACTTACAGTGCTCATAGGCGATGCTGAAAATGTCCTCCCTCTCTTGTAACACACACCTGATATATTGTGATGAAAGAATGTCTAACAACTCTTGCATTATTTACGGAGTATGTTTCCTTGAATCGTTTAGCGAGCCTCCTAATTGTACTGGCATTGGGCACATGTGTTTCTGGAAACTTGATCTGAAATTTTCGTCTTGTTTCAGAAAAAGATTGTCTGCTATTCATGTACGAATTATGGATATACACACGTTCGCGCAATGTGAACTGGTGTCTGTGCATGACCAACAATCACAGTAATCACAATACTCACTAAACATGCAACACTGACGTCTAAGCTTTGCAGATACACGTCGATATGAATGACAAAACACGTATGAACTAACGATATGAGTCGGTGGAGCGCGCCAACCACCGGCTGAACGGTGTACGCGCGCCCGCGATCTGCGCCAGTCACAGCTGGCGTAGCTTACTGTGTTTATCGGGGCGCAAATATATAATGACCATGTGCATGTCATTTTTTCAGGACTTGTGTTATATACACTGTTAATTGTACCCATGCCCAATCATATTGGACAAATAGTGTTTAGAGAAAAGGGTCCGGATCTCTGCTGATGTTATTAGAAGTACTGCAGCAGCGCTTCGGATGAAATAAAGCCCTGTTCTCCATATGACTGAGGATCTCTCGAGTCCTGAGAAGAGTACATCGGTGTCAAGGATGAGGTGCGACGGTTCAACAGGGACCTGATTCAAACACGCTCATTAACCTGTGAAATGTTAACATGGCAGCGCTGAAATGAGAATCAACATGAGTATCATTACTGTTCGCTACTTAAGATACAGGCTGTGCATTCTCGAGAGGAGAAAATAACAATAACATTTACCATGTTAGGAGGAGGTATGATATTTACTACGCCAATCAATATAAATTAAGAATTATTGCATTTTATACGAATCGTAGATGTGCTCTAACAGTTTATTTTTCGTAATTGGTTGGCACCTATTGTACATATTTACATATTTAAAGCATTAAGCTTCAGACAGCCTTATTTATTACCTATTTATTTATGTACTTATTTATTTATGTAGCGTATGGCTTTTAGTGCCGGGAGTGTCCGAGGACATGTTCGGGTCGCCAGAGTTTGTAGCTGCTTCTATGCGGACATCCATGGGGTGAGCTACAAGTTCTGTCGCGTGTGGATGAGATGAAATGAATGAATATGAATGAGCAAGTTCAATTTCAAGTAGTTCCAACTTTGGCCACCAGATGCCAATGACACCTAGCAACAAACGTTGGAACTTGATAGAGCGTTTCTAACGAAATATAGCTACACAGTACCAATTGTAGTGGTAGGTTATTCTTATGCCATAAATCTATGACATAGGCCCGCCGGCTTTACTTCCCCTCCGAAGGAAGGCAAACGGAAGGAATTTAACGCTCTTTTAAAAAAATCCGACATAATTATACAAATAAATATTGTCAAATCAATTCATTCTTTGTAAGGATATTAATCAGTAATTTATAGATTTGACACAACGATATCTTAAGTAATATTCTTAATTGATCTTCTAGCTGAAGAAGGCTTCGTTGTCAAGCCGAAACACGTACTACAACAATTGAACAATCGAACAGCTGTTTCATAATTTATATTGATTGGCGTGGTATTATTAAGAATTTTCTAGAAAGGAATTCTATCTCACGTTGCCAAAGTCCGTGGAATAACGTTACATGGTGATGATTGAGTAATAAATAGCTTGAAAGTTCCGCCAAATCAATACTTTTTATTAAATAAAGATCACTGTGTGTTCATTGGTGGGACATGTTTCAAGGCCTATTTTTTTTTTGGCCCCTTCATCAACCGATATGAATAATTAAATATCAAAGCCACAAAAATGTATAGCGTTACACACTAAAAAGTCCCTTGTTAAACCTTATATAGTGCACCATACAGAAGGATAGGAAATTGAATGCCCAAAACAACACAATTATGATGTGGAAAATCGTGGCTAAAGCCTTGAAAACAAACACACGCTTCACTATGCTCAACAGACGCCAATGAAACATAAAATGTATTGGCCCTGCACGGCAGCAATAGTTGTGAACACAATGAAACCTGTTGCTGGAATCCAGTAGTAAAGATGGGAACGTTTACAACACTTCAATACTTCACCAGTCATGCAGACGTACAAACTCCATGAAGTCAATTGTGTTGAAACAACACCTTGCAAATAGAATGCTCTGGAGAAGTAATTATGCTCACCAACTGTACAACCCCAACCATTGCATATGTTGTTCTAAAGGGGCGGAACATCGAGGTTGTCTGCTCCTATGATGTGGATGATGGTGGGAATAATGCTAACCTACTAATCCTTGTAATCAGGCCGTATACAGGATTTTTCGTTTTGAAGGTGGGGTGAATGTACAAGTATAATCAGCAGCATGCATCAATTTACAGAACCATCATCCAATGATAATAATTTGTAATCGCTTATCCTCCCAGAGGGGCATATGACCTCGTAGTTCCGCCCCTTAAAACAGCAATAACGAACTAACTAACTAACTAACTATCCTCCCAGCTCAGCTTCGCCCACGGACTCTGCGAGGGATCATTCCTCTACCATCGCAAGGACGATGTTTGGGAGTTGAACACACTGAGGATGGAAACAGACGAACGAGGCCTTATAAACTGCATTGGACTCATGGAGATCGTTATTAGCCTACTTTCGATTTTTGCAAAAAATGAAAGTAGACTTATGAGATCAACACAGGGCGAAAAATTGTGTGTGTGTGTGTGTGTGTGTGTGTGTGTGTGTGTGTGTGTGCGTGTGCGCGCGTGTGTGTGTGTGTGTGTGTGTGTGTGTGAGTGAACTCTGAATGTCTGTCCCCCCTATTAATTCGAACAGGGTGAATCCGAATTGAACGAAATGTGGTACAGAGGTAGCACTAGCAAAGGGAACCTCAGTATCATGTTTTATATCGCCGCCATCTTGAAGGAAACGTAATGGCGGCCACCCAAATGTTAAAAGCTTAAATCAAATTACGACCAAACGAACCATCTGATCTCTACCAATTTTTGCAACATTATACCTTTGCATAAGAAGAATCTTTTGACCAATCTACAAGGTCATCAGGCCAATAATTTGCGGATGGCGGTCATGTTTGTGTGCAAATCGATTCCCCCTATCTATTCAAACACGGTGCAATCGAATTGAACGAAATTTGGCACAGAGGTAGAAATAGCAAAGGCCACCTCAGTGTCATGTTTTATATCGCCGCCATCTTGACGAGAACGTAATGGCGACCACCCAAATGTAGAAAGCTTAAATCAAATTACGACCAAACGAATCATCTGATCTATACCAATTTTTGCAACATTATATCTTTTCATATTAAATATTTTTTGACCAATCTACAATCTACAATAATTTGTGGATGGCGGCCATGTTTGTGTGCTAATCGATTCCCTCTATCTATTCAAACACGGTGAAACCAAATTGAACGAAATTTGGTACAGAGGTAGTACTAGCAAAGGGCACCTCATATTCATGTTTTATATCGCCGCCATCTTGACGAAAACGTAATGGCGACCACCCAAATGTTGAAAGCTTAAATCAAATTACGACCAAATGAATCATCAGATCTCTACCAATTTTTGCAACTTTATACCTTTTTATATTAAATATTTTTGACCAATCTACAAGGTCATCAGCCCAATAATTTGTGGATGGCGGCCATGTTTGTGTGCTAATCGATTCCCCCTATCTATTCAAACACGGTGAAACCAAATTGAACGAAATTTGGTACAGAGGTAGCAATAGCAAAGGGCACCTCATATTCATGTTTTATATCGTCGCCTTCTTGATGGAAACGTAATGGCGGCCACCCAACTGTTAAACGATTGAATCAAATTACGACCAACCAAATAATCTGATCTCTACCAAATTTTGCAACAACATACCTTATTTTGGGAAGCATCTTTTGACTGAAATACAAGGTCATCATCCCAATAGTTTGCAGACAGCAGCCATGTATGAGTGCAAATCGATTCACCATATCAATTCAAACACGGTGAAACCGAATTGAATGAAATTTTGTACATAGGTAGCACTAGCAAAGGACCCCTCATATTCATGTTTAATATCCGTATAACACGTTGTATTTCAGCAAGCTAATATAACCAACATTCAATTAAACTCCTTGAAAAGGACAAAGAGTTATAACAATACCCATGCATTTTGGAGAAAGTAGGCTATATGTTCTTTACTGAACTTCTTGTTTTGTGTTTGGGTACAAAGCGACAGCCAATGGCCATCAGCAAAACAATTGAAGGGCGCCTAGGAAGCAACCCTATCAAGAGACTTAAGTGCCCATGGTGATGACTAGCGGCTTATTCGACAATAATTTCAGAAGCAGCGTGTAACCTGGTCATAGTTCTGTTTCCAATAACATTATTGTTAATATTCAAATGGGATATAACTGCATTTGTATTTTAAGTTTGTGCTTCGGTGGCGTAATCGGTAGCATGCTGAACTGCTATGCCCAAGATCGCGTGTTCGAACCCGGCCGAAGTCGTCGGACTTTTAAGAGCGTTAAAATCCTACAGCATGCATTCCTTCAGAGGCGAAGTAACGCCGGCGGGTCCATGTCATAGATTTACGGCATGTAAAAGAACGTACCACTGCAATTGGTAGTGTGTAGCAAAATTTGTAGGTTATATTTGGCTATAGGGGTACCAGGTAGAAAAGACTGTTGGAGGCGGGGCTCGCATTACGTAGCTGCTGAAGAGCTTCCCTCTCCATACACGACTTCGGAAGGTCCAGCGACAAGGACAACGAAGCAAGTAGCAGCGAGAAAGAGAGAGAGACACTTCCCCTACCTGACGCACATGCGCAGAAGAAAGACTAGCAGTTGAGAGGCAAGGGAGCTGGAAACACTCTCCCCTACTTTGGTGCGCTTGCGCATTGAAACATTCTTTTCTACCTGGTCACTCTATAGTTAGGAACGCTCTTACAAGTTCCAACGTTCACTGCTAGGTGTTAGTGAGAGTAGCATCTGGTAGCCAAAGTTGGAACTACTTGGAATTGAACTTGTCGGGAGTCCTCGGGCGTTCAATCAAAAATACCCAGCTAATGGCCATTCAGCTGCAATACATGTATAATAATAATAATAATAATATAATAATAATAATAATAATAATAATAATTGCATTTTACGAATAACACATACAACAAGAAATAGGACTCAACTACGACACTATCAAACAGTAATTCAACCAGAGTGCCTGTATGCTTCGGAATGCCTAGGACTAACAACTAAAAAAGACATTGAAGAAATTGAAAAAGAAAAAAAGGAACGAAACATTTTAAGGAAAATTCTCGGACCAAAAAAATGTGCTGATACATACCGATTACGTAGTAACGAAGAAGTATATAAAACATGCAGCAGAATCTCAGAACCACTTTCAGACATAAGGTACACACATTTGAGGGGTTCCTAGAGCCAGAAACAGCGACCAAGAAGAAACAACATTGGACAGCTGAAAGGCAAGAAGCTGTGGGCAAGAGAATGAAGGAATACTGACGCCAAAGAAAACTGAAATCGTGAAGAGTGATTTACGTGGTGCCTAGTTGGCCAAATCGGTTATGATGATGAATAATTGCATTTGGGTATGTAGCTAGTTGAGGGATTATTTTGTATTTGGTTTTGTTGTCCGTATGAAATCAGAATGTGATTCTGATGAATGCTATCAACATCCCCTATGTGCATGCTATGGATGGCATTGATGCTCTGATGACCTCTTCACGGTTCATTGAACCTCAGAAAGCAATTTAAACTTCCTTGTATTATGATATTGTCACCATATACCTAACTTATAAGTAGAGCTGGGATTTTTATGTAGTATCAAGTGGCATAATATGTACATAAATATGTAACAAAAAGCACCAAAATATGTATGGGCAAAATGTGTAATATCATATAATTTTATAAACTTACCATTTTGTTAGTTACAACTCTCTAAACATGCTTTATATTACATTTTGTAGCAGAGTGAACAATTAAGTATTTTCAATGTCCTTTGGAGTTATACGAGGTACGTCCAGAAAGTAAGTTCCGTTTGGTAATAAAATTAAATTGTGTACTGATACAGAAAAATTATTTATTGCACAACATTCTACACCTCTTAAACTACTTTTCCACATAACTGCCGAACTTTTGCAGGCATTTGTCATAGCGTGGCACAAGTTTTTGGATAACTTCTTCATAGAAGTTTGCCGCCGACCGTAAACGAGAGTGAAGACTCCCCTGTAAGATATCCTACCGTTTGGCTACCACTGTTAGGCAAATTGCGTGCTTACCAGGAGAACTGCGTATGTTTAGTTCTCCTGACCACATACGCAATTTGCGTGCTTACCAGGAGAACTGCGTATGTTTAGGAGTTCTCCTGACCACATACGCAATTTGCATAACAGTGGTGGCCAAACAGTAGGATATCTTACAGGGGAGTCTTCACTCTCGTTTACGGTCGGCGGCAAACTTCTATGAAGAAGGTATCCAAAAACTTGTGCCACGCTATGACAAATGCCTGCAAAAGTTCGGCAGTTATGTGGAAAAGTAGTTTAAGAGGTGTAGAATGTTGTGCAATAAATATTTTTTCTGTATCTGTACACAATTCAATTTTATTACCAAACGGAACTTACTTTCTGGACGTGCCTCGTATTATATGCATATATCACACACATATTCAAATGAAACTAAAACCTAATTGAGACATTTCAAAGGAAGATAGCTCTAAGAATAGATTTGGAAATTCCTAAGTGCATAACCAAGAGGTCACAAAAATGCGCTTAGAGAAATATTCGTGGAAACTCCAACATGAAAGTGGCTAGTTGTAAAGCAATTAACTCTAAAAGAGATGAATGATTTAAGACTGCCACATGTAATGTAACAGCCTCTCAAATACCTGTCACTCATAATTACCTAATCCCCCTGTTGAGAGGACAGACAACAGCCCCACATTTAGTGTGAAACTTCAATTCAGCAATTTATTTCATATAAAAACAGGAAAACTCTGAAATATGTAATTTTATGTAATATCACTAAGAATATGTAGAATATCCACAAATATGAGAAAATATGTAAAACGAAATTCGGTTATAATAACCCTAACATAATGTTTTTTGAATATATGACTTTTCCCAGCACCTAAATAGCAAGGAACAAAACATGTAATTACACAGAAATCCCAGCTCTACTTACAAGCAATGAAAAACAATAAACAAGCCCTACTGATCATCTTGATGATATGGTTGAAGGGAGAAGGCTTTAAACTTTGGAGGTTATGGTACCACAATGTTACGAATAGCAGCAATAGTTCCCATTTTTTTATTAAATAAAGTTGGACATTACGAGGAACGATTCTCATGTACTCCCACACCCTCTATAATCTAAAAATGGGCAAAAAAAACTATCACTGATCCATATAAATTATCAATGTTGCCAACATTGTAGAACAAAACTAGTGAACAGATCTTCATTTCCACAGGCTCATTGTCTCTTAACATTACAAATTCTGTAAATGTTCGTTGTTAAACACACAAAACGTTGTTTAATACATTCAATAATGATCTATGTTTGTGATAGCTCATGTATTTGAGTTCACTTTCATTGCATAAGTTGGCAAAACCCTCTCTCTTCCGCTCGCGCAGCCAGCGGCGTGTGGACCAGGTACGCGGTGCGTCTAAGCGCTCCTTAGCCTGGGTTATAGCTTGACAAGGGTTTTAATAATAGTTTGATAAATTGAGTTAAGTGATATAAATTTGAGTTTAAGAAATAGAGGAGCCTACCGGGGCAGCCGTCAGTCGCGGAGCCCCTGGCGTAGTTTAAAGTTGTTGGCAATAAGCTTGAAGTATTTTAACGTTGGGGGATTTAAGTTGAAAATATACTGAACTGTTATTAATTATAAATTGCGTTGACTAAACGTGTTATATTAGCGAAAAAAGTCTCGTTTACAGACCGCCACACGCCCTCGCGTCCAAGGCACGACATCAGCAGTTGCTTCAGCTTTTTAATAAAGATAATAATAATGTAATGATGATTTGAAGTTATGTCTTTAAGCTTTAGGAAGGAAGACAGACCTCTAGTGGGTTGGCGTTTGATAGTATGAAAGATGGAAAGACCTGTAGTAGGTTATTGGTTTAAAAGTAATAATAATAATAATAATAATAATAATAATAATAATAATGATAATATTATAAGCCTCGCTATTGGGAATGATGAGAAATTTAATGATTTTGTAAGCTGTGCATGTGCTGTGTAGTGAATGGCTGTATTTGAATATGACGGCTGAGCGGGCGTCTGTTCTGGGCTGTGATTGGTTGTTAGGTTTTGGTCTGTTTTGAGTATCCCGGATGGTGAAATTTATAGTTTTTGGTTTGAAAAGTGTGTTTTGGAGTCTTGACTATGCTGTAGAGTAATTTTGGTTTAAATGTATGGCTATTTGGGTGAAAAAGTTAGTCGGACGTTGTATCAAGGCTTGTGATTGGCTATCCGAGTTCTGCAGTCTCTATTCTGTTTTTCAGTGAATATGCAAATTTTGTGTTTCTAAATGGAGTTGAAAGTTACGGTTTTAGCAAGTTAAGTTAAAATAATGTAGTTTTGGGTTACGAAATATGAGTTAAGGAGTGTGTGAGCTGTATGTGACCCGTCAGCCCGCAGCGCGCCATCCCCAATGAACAGGCTTTCACCTAGTCCTCAGGTCGGCCCGCCACGAGCCAGCGGGTCCTGTGTTCGACTGCAGTAACTATCGGATAGGCTTGAGGGTTTGAATGGGGTTAAATATGTAGAATATTGCTTTTAGAGTGAGTTAGTGTTGCGGAAAGTTTTGTAGTTATTGAGTTATGTAGTTTTATGGCCTGTAGTGTGCTTTCTGGTCCGTCAAGCGCCATCCCGGGCGACCGGGTTCGGACCCAGCCCCCAGGCAGGCACCTAGATGTCCCAGAATCCAGGGTTCGGTTTTGACTGAGTGTTTATGGCTGTGGGATGGCTGAGAGTTGGGAAAGGAGCTGTAGTAACTGTGTGAGGACTGAGTTTGTGTTAGTAGAAGGGGGAGAGGTTTTGAGAGACATGAGGGCGGGGATGTTAGGGTGTTCGCGTTGTCTGTATTTCAACTGCCGTCGCTTGATAGCTGTTTTAATGTAAGCCTAACCGGAATAAGAGGCCGCGTGCGCACCACCACAGTTGACGCACCTTGGTTTGTCTCTGGTCACATTACATCCGGCGTGGTGATGATTACCTCCACACCGATTGCAACGAGCCTCGTGGGGGCAACTAGCGGCATTATGTCCTAATCGCTGGCAGTTGAAACATTGGAATATGCGTGTAGTATGTGGCTTGGGAGGAGGGAGGGCGACGAGTCACCCGTGTTTTTTGGGTGAGGATTTGATTCTACTGTGTCAGGGGGAGGGAAGTTGTCAGGTGCGACATCGTTCTCTGAAGGAGGGGCGACTGCCTGTGAGGGAATGGTGTCTTGCATTGTTTGAGAGCCATTGAGTTCTTGTGTTGTTGGCTTGGTACTTTGTTTGAAGTCTGTAGGATTGTTTGCGATGGTGTAATTTGTTGGGCTGGTGAATTGAGTACATTTGTGCTTCCGTTTAGGTCGGATGTGCGCAAGATCTGTTTGTGTCCATGTTTCGGCTACGTTGGGTTCGGTTTGCGAGTGTTCGTGAAAGAGTTCTGGTGAATATGTTTGAAAAGCCTTTGTGTATTTGAGAGTAGGCGGCAGAGGCGGTGGGAGGGGAATTGTGGCTGTTTTGTCCTCCTGTTTGGGCTCGAACGTGTCGTCTGTTTGTGTCTGAGCTGTTTCTATAGATGTGTCGTGGAATGGAATCAGTGTAAATGTGGGAATGGCCGGATGACTCATGAGCGCTCTCATGATGGCAAAACCCTCCTAAATCCTTCGGTCACTTATAGCTTACGACAAATAAACCGTGGCACTTAGCCCGTGAAGAGCCTTGACCAACCAAGAGTGGGCTTACAGATTGTTGAGTGACGAGGGGTCAGCACGTTGGGTCCCTTCAGTCGTTATTCCTGGTTTTCTTGACCAGGGTGCTGCCTCAACTCAAAATTGTCCTCACGAGGCTGAGTGCACCCCGTCCCAGCCCTCGCGCCAGTTCATAAATTCCTGATGGACCCTGGAATAGAACCTGGGGTCTCCGGGTGAAAGGTAGAAGAGCTACATCAACACCACGGGGCCAGCTTACAGTACGTCAGTACAGAAAAAAGAAACAAGTAGTTCCGGGAAGAACTATACAGCCTATTTTCATATATCCTACTTATGTTAATTGCCTCTATCAACATACAAAATTTCAGTTTGATTGCTGTAATAGATTCGTAGATATTGAGAACCGTCTAATATTACGGATGGTCGCCATGTTGGATTTTTATATATGTAGGTCTTAGAGTTATGTGTCATTACATGAAGATTATTGTGTACGTGTAGTATTCAAACATCAATCGCATGATTAGGACACAAAACGTAAAAATGAGATTTTAAAATTTCGCACAGCTGCCATCTTGTGGTTATGAAAACAATTGAAATAAATTCGATGCCAGTGGATTAACATTTGTATAAGCATTTAAAGAACTAAGTTTCACTGCATTCGGATGGTTAAATCGCGAGAAACGTCCATTTAAATATAATGTATATACTTCGCGTCACCGCCATTTTGGATTTGTGCCCACCAGGTTATTGAAAGTCCTCTAGGTGAACGTATTTCCATAGCCTCTATGAACATTAAACAAGTCAGTTTGATTGCTGTAAAAGATTTGTAGATATTGAGAACCGTCTAAATATTTCGGATGGTTGCCATTTTGAATTATTAAAAGTATAGGCCATAGAGTTATGTACCATTAAAGGAAAATTATTTCGTAGCTTCATTATGCAAACTTTCACTTCGATCACATGATTACGACACAAGAAATAAAAACTTAATTTTAAAATTTCGCACAGCCGCTATCTTGAGTTTATGTAAACAATTGAACTAAATTAGATGCCAGTGCATTACAATATGTATAATCATATACCGTACCATATTTTACTGCGCTACGATGGTTAAATTTCGAGAAAAATCTATTAAAACGTTTCAACTTCCCTTGGACGCCATGTTCGTTTTGTATTTTACAGGTTTTTGAAAGTTACATAGATAAACGTGCAGTAGTGCCCTGAGCATCGTACAAAATTTCAGTGTGATATCAGTAATAGTTTCGGAGATATAGAATTCCAGTGAAATATTTAGCACGGCCGCCATCTTGAGGTTTTGTAAACAATTGAACTAAATTAAATGCCAGTGCATGTGTACATAAACATTTGCTGTACAAAGTTTCATTGCGTTTGAATGGTTAAATGGCGAGGAAAGTCTATTTAGAAGTAGCAAATTCGCTTGACCGCCATGTTAGTTTAGTAGTTACTAGGTTTTTTAAAGTTCCAGAGGTGAACTTCTATTAGTGCTCTTTATCACACTACAAGATTTCAGGGTGATATCGGTAATTGTTTCGGAGATATTGAATGCTGGTTAAATATTTTGCACAGCCGCCATATTGGATTGGTGAGACGTAGTAAAATTTGAAGAGCACGGTCGGGGTCGATAAAAATGGTGCTATGACGTTACCGAGTTTCATTGAAATCGCACCAGCCGTTTAGGAGTTATTAGTGGACACACACACACACATCACACAGACACACACACATCACACATACGCACACCCACACACACGGACAAAAGGTGAACTCATAAGCCTTTTTTTTTTTTCATCAAATGAAAATAGGCTAAAAATCAATGCTACAAACTATGGATTAAAAAATTAAAAACATGTTGTGACTTTTTGTTTCCATAAACCTGAACATCAATTGAGCCAGGGAATACAATTGTTGTTGTTTATTAATTCAGGGCCTTTGCGACATCGCGGTAGGTATAGCCCCATATACTTCGACGCATCTGATAACCTGTGTTACTGTGATGGCAGTACAAGTGTGTGTGTTTGTAATTGAGACTAAGATTTCTGTAGGAGGCGGCCGTGGTCTAAGTTAGGAACCATCGCGGCACTTATAAGTGGCAAACTATGGAAAACCACTTCTAAGATCGCTGAGGTAGGAATCAAACCCACCTCATCACAGTTCTGCCTCACGAAGTTGAGTGTTCTCCTTTCCAGCCCTCAAACCAGAATTAAATTTCTTGGTAGAGCCGGGAATCCGCTACTTCACGAGGTGGTCTAAAATATATGCATGTAAGAGGATGGCATATTGGCTTTCACGGATAAGTTTCCTCTGCAGGAGGAGGAAAGCTGTGGGAGCTCTCAGTTCTCTTAGTAAAGAAGAACAAATGCTCTTCATATAATGGACGTAGCACATGGTTCACAGGGTAATCTGTGGTTCACTAACGTTGCGGCAGTCCGGGCACAGTCACCAAGAGCCCGCTGATGAGCCTGATATTGGTTCTTGAGGTGAAACCCCGAAAAAGGCGCAGTTAAATCCTGGAAGAATTGCTGAGGTTTATATGAATGTAATATCAAACGTGATAAGAAACAAGAAGTTCCATGACGAAATAAAGAGCCTACTTTTCTTAAAATTTAAGATCCATGCCATTGATTAATCCATATGGAAATAATGACAAAATTAAGTTGGTAATATCGAAATTTCTAATTAGTTCAAAATACTGTATACGTGGCATAATGTAGCCTAATAGAGCACTAATGTTGACAGCCCTGGTGACTGAATATATTCTTAGTTCCATCTCTTAAGGTACAGAATACAAAATTTGGTTGAAGTCCAATGGATAGCATGGACGTTATATGCAGTTAAACATTGGATCTAACAGCGCGCGTAAAATCATGTTGTCAACAATGTCATGCATGTATTGGTCAGAAATAATCTAAAATAATATGATCTATTGTTGTGCCAATTTTGAATAAAATCCATTAGTTAGTATAGAAGTTACATGCATTTTAAAATTGGAACTTTCAGCAGGCTTAGAATCATGTTGGTAGCACTGACGTATATAAGTTACTCCAAATTAATATAGAATGTCAGGTACTAAACGTGTGCATAGTTTAAAGCTGTCGGCTTGCATACTTTCTGATATATTGGTATTTGGGTTAAACAAAAATGGAGAGCATTCATTAACAGTCGGCAGCCCTGGTGGCTCTTAAGAATACGCTCAGTCATATCCGTTCAAGTACACATAGTACATACGAAATTTGGTTGAATTACAATCGATAGTGTAGAAGTTACATGCATTAAAAAATTGGACCTATCAGCAGGCTTATAATCATTTTGGCAACACTGCTATGCATGACCTCCTGGAAATTAAACTGAAATATTATTATCTATACGTGTGCCAATTATTAAATAGCTCCCATTCATACCTCCCAAGATATCCAAATGGAGCTCAAATTTCAATTGCGATTTGTCAGCAGTTGGTAGTACTGACATTATTTTCAAATACGGCATTGAGATATTCAGGTATAGATCTTCACTACCAAATTTTGTTTCGATTGCTGCAGCCGTTTAGGAGTTGATAGGGGGGACGCATACACAGCCAGACAGACAGACAGACAGAAGGACAGACAGACACACGTTTGCCCGGATCGATCTCATAAGTCTAATTTTTCCTCATTTTTGCAAAATGTGAAAAGTAGGCTAAAAATGTATACAGTGCAGGAGATTCTTTTACATAAATTACAAATGAGAATGAAACTTAGATAGTTCATGTGAATGTGGTTGTTGGTTTTGAAGTCTCTTCTTTCTTGATGTCGAAATGGTGGACCGATGCTAGGTGGTACATTGTTACCAATTTAGGTATTTTAAAGGCAGAAAGAAAGAGATGAAAAACAATTCAGGAAGTTCTGAGAGGGAGGAAATTGAAGGTATTGGGGAATCAAATTGAGAGTCATGATGTAGAATGTGTAGTGCCAGGGTTTGGGGAAGAGCTATTGATCGACGACGTTGCCTCCGATTAACGGCGTTATTCGAATGCCACAAGTTAGGGGGAGTCGATTGTTAACTAATGTCTGGAAGGCGCGTAGTCTGACTTCAAAGAGGTGATGATTAGTAGAGGGGCCGAAGTAGTATTATGAGAGGAGGCGGTCAATGGAAGAACGGTCTGAGGTGAGCACAAGCACGAGGGAACTTGGGCCACGGTCACTCTTAATGTGGATGACTTTGGTTATGTTTAGCAGTGGCGGCCGGTAATAAGGTTGCAGTGTTCCACAACGACCAGATTTCTCTAAGAAAAACAATTAATACCATATAATATTTTTGGTAATAAAAGCTGTACGTTTCCTTTAATATGCATAGGAATTCATAATTTTGTTCTTTAATACTTCAAGAAATCTTATAGTAAGTTACTGTGAATTGTCTGAGAAAGCAAAGCGCACCAACCGTTTAGGAGCGCTCGTCCGTTTGGTCGTTGCCAGCCCCGAGCACCGACCAGATCTCAATAGTGAAGGGTATGACAGAGATGCTAGACCGAATATGTCCTATCCCAACTGTTAACTCGGCTGGTCGTTACCCGCTGATTGCAACAAGGGAGTCGAGACGCGGACGGAGACATTCGAGATGCTCCTTCAGCTGCCGATACTATGTCTTGGAATGTAATTTGTGCGTACTTGTGACATTCGCGGTTCTTTATCACCCTCTCATACGACTTACGTTGTTGTGTTCTCGTGAAGGTTTTCAAGAAGACTAACTTATAATCCATTTAATCCGATGACAATGTGATGTTCTCTGAAATACGTCATTCGTGATGAATGAGGTACATCCGTTTTACCGCGCAATTGAATACAGATTTCTCTGATATAAAGCAGTCTTTTACCCCTTAATAAAAATAGTGCAACTCCCTGAACAATTATCCACCAGCCTCCACTGATGTTGAGTTGATTGTATTGCAATTCTTGGAGGATGTCGGTGTCTGAGTAGTTACTGTCTACTCTATCGATGATTACGGAGTGGTGGAAAGGGCGTCGGATGAAGGGGAAGAGAATGGAAACCTTGGGTGGGAGGAGTTGGAGTATATTGGCTACCCGGCGAATGTGGGGTCGGGGCTCGGAAAAGTTGGCTAATTTGTAGGTGAAAGAAGAGTCTTGGGGTAGAGTGGGGTGAATGGTTGTTGGTAGGAAGGGCTGATGTGGTAGAGGTGCAGTAGGATAGGTGGTAGTAGGAGGAGTTGGGTGGCTCAATAGGGATGAAGGAGATGGAAGAGTGGAGTTAGGTAGGCTTAACAGGATGATTATGATAATTGTTATAATAAGGGGCCTAACATCTAGGTTATCGACTCCTAATGGTTTGGTTGATCATGTAAAATGAAAATGAACCTATAAGTAAATCTAACTGGAAACTTACAACTAAGACTAACTACAGCTTACACACTGGAAGAATAAGAATATCCTAAGAAGAAAAAAAGGAAAACAAAGAAGATTAAGGGAAAGAAAGGATGGGAAAAGATAAGCCCTCAACCCCCGAAGAATGACGATTGAGGGAATTAGAAAGAAGTAGAGCCAGGAAAGGCAGGTAGGAAAGGGAACGAGGATAGGGCCCGCCCCAAAGGCAATGGAAAAAGGGAAAAAATGGACCCAGTTCAGGATCCCTTGGGGGTCGTCAACTACCGAACTCAGCAGCCGTGAGCCCTTGAGGGTGTAGCGCTATCCAGAGTGCACCAGAAGTGGTGGGGCTACATACACCCTGCCTCCTTGAGGGCCTTGAGCACAAGGCATGGGATAACATGAAAAGAAAATCAAGAGCTGTGACCCCTCGAAGAATGAGGAATCAGGAAAAATGAGAGAAGGGCCAATTAAGGCAGGAAAGGAAGAGATTCCCTAGGCCTCGGATACCATAATACCGTTGGGGTTGGAAGAGAACAAGAGTTGACCAAGAGAGGTTGACATGAAAGAAGACGGAGAGGAGCCCCGCAAGAGTAAGTGGAAGCAATGTCGGACTCAGCTGGGGACCCGTGGTCGCCAACCCACGTCCCACTAGATGTGGGCCTCTAGGGGGAGGGGGCCATGCTTAATAAGGGTGTGGGTTGAGATGGGGTTGAGGGTTGGAAGTAGTTAGGGATGTGTGAGGGGAAATAGAATTAGATGGGGGCAAAAGAAGAAGGAGAAGATTGGGAAGTCGAGAAGCTGGGAGTTGACATTATTGGTGTTGGGTATGAAGTGTAGGTTGTATTAGGGGTAGGTTGAGAATGGGCAGTAATGGTGGCATATGTGGTACTAGGGATGAGGTGGGCAGAAAAAGTGACCGTGCAGAAGTAGCATAGAAAGAGTTGAGTTTTGTCCATATTCACAATGAGATGCCATTTGGAAAACCAGGCGAGAAGTGTATTTGGGATTGCATTCTATTGCCAAGAATATGAATTACCTTGGTGGGGTTGGGTCTTATATAAAGTTTGTTGTTGTTCATCTAAGAGGATTCCGACATTATTTCCTCGTGGAGAAAAATATGTTGGGGAAATTTAGCTTGAAAACACTTTTGTTTCTAAAGCATCCCTTTTCGCCGTTAAATAGCGTCGTCACATCGGAGGTGGTATTTGGCACTGGTCGAAATGGTACAGAAAACAGAGTTAATTCTCCTCGCGGCCACAAGGTGTCTTTACTCTATTGTGAGTAGTTATTAATTAAGGCTCAGTGGGTACACAGATTCGTAGATAAGAGTTATTATGTAAAGTTTTTCTATCGTATTTGTTCTTTTCCGCATCAAAATCATACATCATTATGAAGTTGGTCTCTTTATATAATAACTGTGCCTTAATTTTGGTACCATCCCGGCATTGGTAAAAAAACGTGATATCGGCTTATAAACAAACAAAAGAAGCTATGATTATGATAATAATTGTTGTTTTAAGGGGCCTGACATCTAGGTTATTGGTCACTAATGGTTCAGATGAAAATGAAAGATGAAGACATTAAAAAAATAGAACAAAACCTAACTACAAACTTAAAACTAACTTACGTACTAGAAGAAGAAATGAATAAATATAAAAGGAAAAAGAGAAAATAAAGTCAGGAGGAAAAGAAATGCCCTCAATCCACGAATAATGAGTAATGCGAGACTTGGAAGGAAGGATAGCCATGGAAGGCAGATAGGAAAGGGAAAGAGGGTGCCCGCCCCAAAGTCAGTAGAAAGAGAGGAAGAAACCCAGCTCAGGAATCCCTCGGGGTCGCCAGCTTTCGAATTCACCAGCCGTGAACCCTTGAGGGTGTAGTACTATCCAGGGTGCACCAAAAGTGGTGGGGATACATTCATCCTGCCTCCTTGAGGGTCATGTGCAGAAGGCAGGAGATATCATGAAAAGAGAAAGAAGGATGCCCCCTTGAAAATGAGGGTATCAGGAAAGATGAGAGAAGGGCCAATTAAGGCGGGAAAGTTAAATACTACCTAGGCCTCGGATACTTTAATACCGTCGGGAAGAGAACAAGTGTTGACCAAGAGAGACTGATAGGAAAGATAACTGAAAGGAGCCCGGCACAAGTAAGTGGAATCGATGCCAGACTCAGCTGGGGCCCCGTGGTCACCAATCCACGTCCCACAAGTTGTGAGCCCCTGGGGGAAGAAAGAAAGAAAGAAAGAAAGAAAGAAAGAAAGAAAGAAAGAAAGAAAGAAAGAAATGGCAATATTTGCACAGACTGTATCATAATATATTATGTATTTATTTATTTATTTAGTTAGTTAGTTAGTTAGTTAGTTAGATAGTTAGTTAGTTAGTTAGTAGTTATTTATTTATTTAGTGGTTTATTTCTTTATTTACTTATTTGTTTGTCAATGTATTAATTTATACACTTCTACGCATTTCTGTCCAACTCATTGCCCAGTTTCATTTAAAGTATCTGATTCATCTCATGAGGTTGGCGTCAGGAAGGACATTCGGCCATAAAACCTAATCGCATCCCATCCCATTTCCGTTAAAACGGGAATAATAAAGGGGTAGGCTTACATACATTGATGAAAACCAAAGACTTACGGCAGTTGGACTCCCACTTATAACGTAAAATATCAATATGTACTGACAATGGTACCCTCTTTATAACAGCGGGAATCTATGGCGACTCCTACCTGTCTCCCTCATCTTCTGCGCCTGTTCACTTGACATTTATCTGTTTTTAAGAATGAAGAACGTTTCGTATCAGCAAGTGAGGTGAAAGCAACATCGTAGAAGATATTACGGGTTTTTCATTATCGGTGCAATTTTTATTTCTGAAAACGAGAGGCCTTCTAAACCATAAATACCCAAGACCTCCCCTCTCCCGATATAACCTCGTTCTGATTCACCTTATAAAAGCTGTGAACGTATTTCATATTCACCCTGTCCTCCTTGCCGTTACTTTCTTAGTACACTGGTGTAAGAAACCAATCGGAGATGATAATGAGTCAGTTAAAGTGGGGTATTAGTTCAGGGAAAGGAGATTCAGTTCCATTAGATGCAAGTCGAACAAAAAATAATACATCTTCCTCAGCTTATCATCGTCATATATATTATTTCAGTAGTATAGATCCCTCCAGAGGCGATCACAAGCAACCGATCGTGAAAAAAATGAGCATTCAAATGAAAGAGAATAGACATTAGCAGTGACGAATTGTACTCTAAATTTCATAAATATGTATAATTTCTTTTAAATCAAGTAGTTCCGTGAAGAACTATACAGCCTATTTTCATATATCCTGCTCATGTTAATTGTCTCTATGAACATACAAAATTTCAGTTTAATTGCTGTAACAGATTCGTAGATATTGAGAACCGTCTAAATATTTCATATGGTCGCCAGGATGGATTTTTATTTTTGTACTATTACATTAAGATTATTGTGTACGTGTAGTATTCAAACTTCAAGCGCATGATTAGAACACAAAAAGTAAAAACGAGATTTTAAAAGTACGCACACCAGCCATCTTGTGATTATGCAAACAATTGAAATAAATTAGATGCCAGTGGATCAACATTTGTATAAGCATTTAACGTGCAACGTTTCACGGCACTCGGATAGTTAATTCGCGAGAAACGTCCATTTAAATATTTATACTTCGCGTCGCCGCCATGTTGGATTTGTGCTCACCAGGTTACTGAAAGTCCTATAGGTGAACATAAGTTCATAGTCTCTATGAACATTAAAAAAATCAGTTTGGTTGCTGTAAAAGATTCATAGATATTGAGAACCGTCTAAATATTTCGGAAGCTCGCCATTTAGGATTGTTATATGTATAGGCCATAGAGTTATGTACCATTCAAGGACAATTATTGCCTAGCTTCATTATTCAAACTTTCACTTCGATCGCATGATTACGACACAAGAATAAAAACTTAATTTTAAAATTTTGCACAGCCGCCATCTTGAAGTTATGTAAACAATTGAATTAAATTAGATGGCAGTGCATTACAATCTGCAAAATCATTTACTGTACCACATTTCACTGCGCTCAGAGAGTTAAATCCCGAGAAAAGTCTATTAAAATATTTCAAATTCGTTTGGTCGCCATGTTCGTTTTGTACTTTACAGGTTTATGAAATATACATAAGTAAACTTGTATCAGTACCCTTTATCACCGTACAAAATTGCATGATGACATCTGTAATAGTTTCGGAGATATAGAATGTCAGTGAAATATTTCGCACAGCCGCCATTTTGAGGTTATGTAAACAATTGAACTAAATTAGACTCCAGTGCATTACAATGTGTATAAGCAGTTGTTGTACCAAGTTTCATTACGTTTGGATAGTTAAATCGCGACAAATGTTTGTTTAAAAGTCTCAATTTCGCTTGACCGCCATGTTGGTTTTGTAGTCACCAATTTTTTGAAAGTCTCATAGGTGAACTTCTAGTAGTTCCCTTTATCACCGTACACAATTTGAGGGCGATATCGGCAATAGTTTCGGAGATATTTAATGCTAGTGAAATATTTCGCACAGCCGCCATGTTGGATTGGTGAGACGTAACAAAATTTGAAGAGCACGGTCGAGGTCGCCGGAAATAGTACTATGAACTTACCGAGTTTCATTGAAATCGCTCCAGCCGTTTAGATTTTATTAGGGGACACACACACACACACCTCACACACACACACACACACACACACACACGCACACACACGCGGACAAAAGGTGATCTCATAAGCCTATTTTTTCAAAATTGAAAATAGGCTAAAATACTTTTGAAAAATGTTCGAAGTGTGCGATTTGCGGACACTGTCGCTGTAGGAATTACGCTCCATAATTGCTGTCCACTTCACATTTTGGCCGCTGTGACGCCTGTTTCATGTCATTTTAACATTCTGAGGTCTTTCCTTTATCATTTTGCATGGATTTCAGAAACAGTAAATTAAAGGAATGAGTACTCAAATCGTATAATTTCATAAATATCGAATAACCGGTGAGTGTTATGATGATCCAATTTTCAGTGATTGCCTTCTTATGTTAGGGAACGTAGAACTTGGAATTCTAACTCAAATGTAAATAGTGTTCTATAAGCATTTGGTTGATATAAAAACGTAACAACCTTTCTCCTTAAGTCTCCCATTATAAATCTATTGGGGAAAGTGTGGTTTATGAACATGCGAGATTTCTCGCACGGGCCCGCTAGTCTTGTATTTATATGAGCCAATCTTGATATGAGATGAAAAGGTATTAATTTTCTCGGGGAAACGTGGGTTGGCATGACTCAAGGTAAGTTTACTCATATGGCCAACTAAAACCAGTGGCGGCCGGATATAAGGTGGCAGTGTAGTACAACGACCAGCGTTTTTAAATAAATAATAATAATACCGTAATCTTTTAGCAATAAAAAAAACATGCGTTTCCTCTTACATAGGCTGTTGTACATGTGAATTCATAGTTTAGTTATTTAATAATTCAGAAAGAAACCTATAGTAGCTTACAGTGAACTGTTTGAGAAGCCGAAGCGCTCTAAGCGTTCGCCGTGTAGTCGTTGCCATGCCCGAGTACCGACCAGAATTTAATAGTGGTGGGTATGGCAGAGATGTTAGGCTAGGTAAAAGTCCTATCCCAACAGTTAACTCGGCTGGAATGCAGCCGAAAGAAATCAGAAACTATGGACGTCGAATTGGCCGGTGGAAAGCTAAAGGAGGTAGGAGACTTCTGTTGCTTAGGAAGCAAAATAACCAGTGTTGGACGAAGAAAAGAGGGTATAAAACGTAGGTTAGCACAGACAAGGAAAGCATTCCTACAGAAAAGGAATCTGTTGACATCGAATATAGATGTAGGTATTAGGAATTCATTTGTCAAAGCTTTTGACTGGAGCATGGAACTCTATGAAAGTGAAACTTGGACTGTTGGATCAGCAGGAAAGAGGAGAAATGAAGCGTTTGAAATGTGGGGTTACATGAGAATGATGAAGATCAGATGGTTAGATAGGGTTACACACGAAGAAGTATTAAGACGATTGGGAGAGTGGAGATGTTTCTTGTGTCTGCTAATGAGGAGAAAATATAGGTTGGTAGGACACATACTAAGACACCCAGGAATAGCAAAGTTAGTTATGGAAGGAAGGGTCGAGGATAAGAACTGTAGGGGTAGACCACGGTTAGAATATGTTAAACAGATTGCCTCGGATGTAGGGTGTAGTAGCTATGTAGAGATGAAACGATTAGCTCAGGACAGGGAAGCATTGAGGGCTGCATCAAATCAGTCAAAATACTGAAGAATCAAGCGACAACAATAGTGGGTGTAGCTATATTAGGGACAGAGATTGGGTAGGAGCCCCGTGACTTGAAAACAGTACTATCCTGTCATTTGCCAGGAGGGAGTGTAGTAATCCTGGGAAAACTACACTCAAGATAGCTGCTGTAAGCGACGGGATTCGAACCGACGAATGTCGGACTTGCTGCAGCTGCCCACGTGTTCGTGGTGCATGATTTAACGAGCACGGCTATGCCGTTTAGCTTAGTTTATTCTGTTTTAGAGTATATAATCGACCACCTCGTGGTGTAGCGGCTAGCATTCTTGTAATTCAGATGAGCATTGGGAAGGAGGCGGCCGTGGCCTTAAGTTAGGAACCATCCCGGCATTTCTGGAGTAGAGGTGGGGAACCACGGAAAACCGCTTCCAGAATGGCTGAGGTAGGAATCGACTCCTCTTCTCAGTTATGCCTCACGAGGTTAAGTGTACCCAGTCCCAGCCCATAATTAAATTTCTTGGCAGAGCCGGGAATCGAACTCGGGCCTCCGCGGTTAGATCCGAGAATGCTAGCTGCCATACCACGAGGCGAGCAGATATGTGTACTACAGGGCGCCAAGAAATGTTCTCCGCAGCGATTACGTGAAGCTGCGAGAGGTAGCGTCATCAGTTTAGTTGGCAGCACAGTGTCCTTGATAGGGTGAAGGCTATATGTGTGGGCTGTGGGATGTCGAAATCGTCAGTGTTTATAGTTAGATTATTGGAAGAGTGCAATAGTATGTTATATGTTATAAATGGCTGTGGTGAGTGCAAAGTTTACTGTTTGTTCTGATACAGGCGACAGCCGAGCTGACCACGTAACTGGTGACGCTATCTCTCGCAGCAGTATGTAGGCGCTGCGGAGAACATTCCCGGGCGCACTGTATAACTGACTTAAAAAATAGCCTAAGTTTTGTGTCTCATTTACATAACAAAGCAGCTCTGGAAGTAAAGTAATTATATGGCAATCATGCGTCAGGGGCATTGTAATAACAACGTAGCTTGGGGCTTAAGCTACATACAAGTTAGAAAACTTATGTGCAGTACCTTCACAAAAGCGAACAGGGGCAGATGATGTACATGTTTCACTCCATTGAGCAACAACCATCACTTCATGAGATTTAAAGCTTAGTTTATTGGTTATTTCATTATTTTAAATATACTGAGATGCCGCTTCCTGGTGGTACTGATTGGTACTTGGGAGGACTCACCAGAGAGCGATATGCTCTGTCTGTATACAGTATATATATTCTTTTATGATTCTGTGTCTTTGTATTGTTGCTTCTTAGGATGTACAATGATAAATTGGCTACAAATTGGTGACCCCGACGTGATTTGAAGTAAACATTTACAGTGTTAGCTTTCATTCCGTCTTTTATAAGTATTATTCACCTAACATCATGGCACTCAACGATCAACCCGCGGTGCATCATGTTTCCGTCAAGGTACCCCCGTCTTGGTATGAAAATCCAGCTCTTTGGTTTGCCCAACTTGAAGGTCAGTTCATTTTAGCTAACGTAACTGCGGACGGTACAATATATAGTCTTGTAGTAGCTAGCTTAAGTGAAAAATTAGCTATCGAAGTTCAGGACATTTTTATCGTCGCCGCCAGATACTAATAAGTATGCCGCAATAAAGCAGGCGTTAATCGACCGCATGTCACAATCTGATGCAAAACGAATAGAGAAGCTACTGCGAACCGAGGAACTCGGAGACCGTACTCCATCTCAACTCCTTCGTCGTCTGAAAACATTAGCCGATACCACCATGGCAGATGATATGCTTAAGAACATTTGGATGTCTCGCCTGCCATCCGATGTACAGAAGATCCTCACAGTTTCAGAAGGTAATCTTGATGGGCTTGCAAAAATCGCCGATAGATTACTTGAACTATATCCGGCAACACCCAGTACCTCTATAATGGCCTCTACTTCCGAACCTACTATCATTGCGTCATTGCAACTCCAAATTAACGAACTGACGAAACTAGTTACCGAGTTGTCAACCAGAGACACTCGATCCAGCCGATCAGCTTCGAGACTTAGTTCTCCATACCGTCATCGCTCCCTACGATCACCTTCAGTCAACAGGGATATTTGTTGGTTTCACCGTACGTTTGGCTCTAATAATCGTCAATGTCCCCCTCCATGTAATCAGGGAAACAAGTTCCGGAAGTCAGTAGCGACGGCAGCTGACCCCACACCTTCGAATCGCCGTCTGTACATGACCGAACGATCAGCAAAAGTTGCCTTTCTGATAGACACTGGAGCTGACGTTTCTGTTTATCCTTCAGCTCGCCTTCCTCGCCGCAGCCTCGAAGAATACCAACTTTTTGCCGCGAACGGTACAGCTATCAAGACTTACGGACATATAGTTCTGAAACTTGACTTTTCTCTCCGCCGTGATTTCACGTGGCGTTTCATTGTTGCCGATGTTACTCATCCCATCATCGGAGCCGACTTTCTCGCATACTTCGAAATTCTCCCTGATCTTCGTCATAGACGTCTCATTGATTCAACGACCAACTTGACCAGTAATGGTCATATCCGCTGCATCGCTTGCCCATCAATTCGAACTGTAGTCGGCGATTCTCCCTACCACTTGTTGCTTAGTAAATTCACTGAAATTACTCGTCCATCTTCAACTCTTACACCAATCCAACATTCTACTGTTCATCATATTGTTACCACTCCATGTCAACCAATTCGATCAAGGCCACGCCGGCTGGCACCTGAAAAACATAACACTGCCAAACGAGAGTTTCAATTCATGCTAGCCCAAGGAATACGTCGACCATCTACAAGTTGTTGGTCATCCCCACTGCACATGGTCCAAAATAAGAACAATGAGTGGAGACCTTGTGGTGACTATCGTCAGCTGAACTCTCGTACAATTCCTGATCGTTACCCTGTCCCACATATTGAAGACTTCGCCATCAACCTTCATGAACGTCATTTATTCTCCACCATTGACCTTGTTCGTGCTCTTCACCATATTCCCATTGCAGAAGAAGACATTCCCAAAACTGCTGTGACCACTCCGTTTGGATTGTATGAATTTAAATTCATGCCATTTGGCCATTTGCCATTTGGCTGCCCAGACATTCCAACGCTTCATGGATGAAGTTACTCGTAATCTCGATTTATGCTATGTCTATATTGATGACATACTGGTTGCATCTCGTAACGAAACCGAGCATCTCGAGCACTTACATCAGGTATTCACTAGACTTCGTGACTTTGGAGTAGTGATTAATCCAGCAAAATGTGTGTTCGGATCAGACGAGGTGCAGTTCCTTGGTTATTTAGTGAACCCAGATGGAATATGTCCACCTCCATTTAGAGTTGAAGCAATCACAAACTTTCCAAAACCAATCAATGTACAAGATTTCCGTAGGTTTATGGAATTAGTTAATTTCTATCGGCGTTTCAATCGTAATGCAGCAGCCATCTCTGCCCCAATGAACAGATTCTTGCAAGGTAGCCCGAAACCTAAAGACATACTACCTTGGACCTCTGATACGGAACAAGCATTTCAGCAACTGAAGGATGCAGTTGCCAACGCCACCCTCCTCGTGCACCCTTCACCAGATGCACCGCTATCAATAATGGTAGATGCATCGTTGACAGCAATAGGAGCATCGGTAGCAACTTACAGGAGGTAATTGGCAGCCATTAGCAGTTTTCAGCCACAAATTATCCCCTTCACAACAACAATGGTCAGCATATGATCGTGAACTCTACGCAGCGTATGCTTCGGTTAAGAAGTTCAAACACATGCTTGAAGGAAGACATTTCACTCTGTTCGCTGATCACAAGCCTCTTACCATCGCTTTGAAGCAGAAATCAGAGAAAGCATCACCTCGTCAGTCACGCCATCTGGACTACATCGCACAATTTACGACAGATATACGCCACATCGAAGGTGCTAACAACATTCCAGCCGATACTCTCTCCCGCATCTCATCCATTGAAAGGGAAGTGAACTTCAGAGACCTTGCCGAAGCACAACAAACTGATAATGAACTACAGACATTCATTGGTAAGAACACAAGCTTGGTTCTGAAAAATATTTACATTCCGAATTCTGGCATTCAGTTATATTGTGACACCTCAACATCTTCAGCTCACCCATTCGTTACGAAGGACTTTCGTCAACAGTCTATCGCATCGTTACACAGTTTGCCACATCCTGGAGTGAAAGCTACAACCCGATTGGTGAAGAAATCCTTTGTTTGGTCCAATATTGAACGCGATTGCAAAGAGTTCGTTCGTAACTGCATTTCCTGCCAGCGCAACAAGGTTACACGGCATGTCATGGCCCCTGTTGGTTCATTTGCTCCACCTAACCATCGTTTTGAGCATGTCCACATCGATATTGTCGGACCGCTTCCTCCATCCAACGGATTCACCTACTGCCTAACAGCTATTGATCGGTTCTCACGCTGGCCAGAAGCACATCCCATAGCGGACATCACTGCAGAGACTGTCGCGCGTGCATTTTTCAATAGTTGGATTGCTCGCTTCGGTGTTCCACAAACAGCCACATCGGATCAAGGACGGCAATTTGAGTCACATCTTTTCAAAGCCCTCAGTGTGCTGACAGGAACATCTCGTATCCGAACAACAGCCTTTCATCCGGCAGCCGATGGAATGGTTGAGCGCTTTCACCGTCAACTTAAAACTGCTATTCGTTGTCATGCTACCGATTCTTGGACTGACAATTTACCTATTGTTCTCCTGGGCATCCGCACTGCGGTTAAGGAGGATATTGGTGCAACAGCTGCTGAGTTAGTTTATGGTCAAATATTGCATCTTCCAGGCGAGTTCTTCACGAATACCAGCAGTGATATCATCGATGCGTCCAACTTTGTCAGAGACCTGCGTACGAGATTCAGGCAGCTGCGTCCAGTCGCTCCAAAGATACACGGTGCTCAACAGCCTTTCATCTTTCGTGACCTAAAAACCTGTTCACATGTGTTCGTACGGCACGACGCAGTGCGTAGGCCATTACAGCCCCCGTACGATGGCCCTTTTAAAGTTTTGCTTCGTGCCACCAAGACCTACGACATTGATAACAATGGGAAACGATCAACAGTGTCAATTGATCGACTGAAGCCGGCCTTCATCGCAACGCCAGATGACTCCATTCCACCTAGGTCTTCGACAACTCCAGTTATTCCACAACAGGACTCAGCCGAACCTACACCACAGACGACTACCTTACCTTCCCCCGTTATTACCCGTTCTGGACGACGGGTTCGGTTTACTGAGAAATATAGTCGAACTCTGAGGGGGGGAGTATTGAGGTGCCGCTTCCTGGTGGTACTGATTGGTACTTGGGAGGACTCACCAGAGAGCGATATGCTCTGTCTGTATATATATTCTTTTATGATTCTGTGTCTTTGTATTGTTGCTTCTTAGGATGCACAATGATAAATCGGCTACAATACGCGTACTTTGACATAAAAATTATCTGCTATATATTTGTCAAATGCCGGCCCCGTGGTGTTGGGTTAGCGCGCCTGCCTCTCACTCGGAGGCCCCGGGTTCGATCCCCGGGTCCGTCAGGGATTTTAAAATTGACGTGAGGTTTGGAACGGGGTGCACTCAGCCTCATGAGGACAATTGAGTAGCTGTCTGACAGTGAGACAGCACCCCGATCACGAATACCAAGATTAACGGCCGAGGGGACCCGACGTGCTGATCACGCGACACCCCAATATCTGCAGGCCAAATGGCTGGGCAGCGGTCGCTTGGTCGGCCTTAGCCCGTCATGGGCTGTATAGTGCCAGGGGTTGACTTTTTTTTGTTACATTTGTCAAATACCACTCACTCATTCATTCATCTCGAAATCTCAGAAACCACCGAACGGATTGGTATGAAATTTGGTATGCAGCTTCCTCAAGGGCCGTAGGTGCTCGGTAAGAAAGGTTTTCAAAAAATTCACTCGGAATCATGGTCAAACAGCGAAAACCGCGATTATATGAACAGCTTCAATATATTTGTCAAATACCACTCACTCATTCATCACGAAATCTCAGAAACCACCGTACGGATTAGAATGAAATTTGGTGTGCAGCTTCCTCAAGGGCCGTAGGTGCTCGCTACGAAAGGTTTTCAAAAAATTCACCCGGAATCATGGTCAAACCGCAAAAACCGCGATTATATGAACAGCTTCAATAATGCCTAAGTCTATCGTTGCCAGGCAATGCGAGCTGCATCGCGGCACGCCTACCAGTGTTCTGGTGCTTTGCAGGCTGGTCAGGAGTTTGAGAAAAGGGATATTGTACTCCACGGCAGAGATAGCAGGTTGCTTCGTATTAGTGAAACACATCGTGCGTATGATGGTCTGCAATATCCGTTTATGTTCTGCCGTGGAGAAGATGGCTACTGCATTAATATCCCTCAACGTCACAACTGCACTCAAGAACCTTCGAAGAAGACCGTGTCTGCCACTAAAATTTACAGCTTCAGAATATTTGAGCGTAAGGGTGATAATTCTTATCTTTTGTCTTTCGCAATCTTCTCAATCAGTTTCTGGTTGATATGTATGCAAAGATTGAGACAGAGAGACTACTTTGGATTCAATCAATCAGAAAAAGTTGAGAAGTGAGGAATATGTGCACCTGAAGGACACAATGAGTAAAGCTGACAGCCGTTTGTCAGATATTGGTAAAATGGTCGTGTTGCCGTCGACTTTCACTGGAGGCCCACGCTATATGCAAGAACGCACTCAGGATGCTATGACTTACGTGAGCCATTTTGGACGTCCTGATCTTTTTATAAACCTAACCGGGGAAGATGGGTATCCCAAATATTGCAGGCTGCCCACTTCGGAGGGTGGGGTTTCTATTATTAAAAAGGGAGTGGAAATTGACAATAGCTCGCACCTTCTCAGCTCATATCAATATTGAGTACTGCAACTGTGTAAAGTCAATAAAATACATTTGCAAGTATGTTAACAAAGGTTCCGACCAAGCTACTTTTAGCATAGGAGAGTTTGACGAAGTTGCGAGATATGAATCAAGACGCTACATCAGCAGCTCAGAGGCGGCGTGGCGCATATTCTGCTTCCTCATACATGAACGCTATCCTACGGTCATGCAACTTGGCGTCCACCTCGAGAACGGTCAGCGGGTTTACTTTAATGAAGACGACGTTCGTGACCAGTTTAACAGCCCTCCAAACACAACTCTTCTTGCTTTCTTCGAACTATGCCGATCCGATAAATTTCCTTCAACACTTTTATATTGTGAAGTTCCATCCTATTTCATTTGGAAAGGTAAGAAGTTCTGGAGAAGGAAACAAGGAAAGCCTGTCCCAGACCATCCTGGAGTGAAAAAAGATCAGGACGCAATGGAAGAGTTTATACCGTTCACCTTGGTAATGCCGAGTGCTACTACCTCCGCCTCCTTTTACATAAAATCCCTGGCCCTCAGTCTTTTACTGACCTCAAAACCGTGGCAGGGGTGGTTCAAACAACATTTCAAGCGGCATGTAAAGTACTTGGCTTGCTGGAGGATGATGCGCACTGGGACCGCACACTAGAGGAAGCGTCCTCCACCGACTCTCCCCACAAGATACGCGAGCTCTTTGCCATCTTACTGGTGTTATGTCAAGTGAGTGATCCCATCATGATCTGTAGATAAAGTACTGTATGTGAAAACCTTTCAAATTATAATTTGTACTAAATACTTGGAAATTATATCATACAGTTGTAGAAACAATAACCTTAAAATCAATCAAAATCAATAAAAATGAAAACATATAAACTAGGAAAAAGCATTATTAATCCTTATTTACATTACAATATTGTGAAAGTTTGTGTGTATGTGTGTTTGTTACCTCTTCACACTAAAACGGCTGGATGGTTTGGGATGAAATTTGAAGTGGAGATTGCTTTTACCCTGGATTAACACATAGGCTGCCTTTCATCCTTATATATAAAGCTCAATGTTCGTAGTTAGCCCCTTTGTCACAAATCTACACCATTTCACCAATCTGGACCAAATTTTATATGCCTACCCTTTGATATCCGACAAGTAACACTGTCCACTTTAAATTTCATGCAACCCTCTCCATTCCCTGCATTTAGGCCCTTTGGCACAAATCTACACCATTTCACCGATCTGGACCGAATGTTACATACTTACCCTCTGATATCCGACAAGAGACAATGTCCACTTTGAATTTCATGCAACCCTCTCCATTCCCTGCATTTAGGCCCTTTGGCACAAATCTACACAGTTTCACCGATCTGAACCAAAATTTACGTACTTACACTTTGGAACTCGAAGAGTAGCAATGTCCACTTGAAATTTCAGACAGCCCACAGCATTCCCTACATTTCGGCCCTTTGGAACAAATCTACACCGTTTCACCGATCTCAACCAAATTTCCTGCAAGTAACACTGTTCAGTTGAAATTTCGGAAGGCTCTCTCCATTCCCTACATTTAGGCCCTTTGGCACAAATGTACACCATTTCACCAATATAAAGCAAATTTTACATAATGTACATCAGCGGCCAAGATGAGAGATATTTGCTACATGTTGACGTTCAAATCATCAATAATTGTGGAAAAATTACACCCTGAATAGCTTAAGGAAAAATACTTTTAATTCCCCATATTCCGATAGGTTTGCCATTTCAGTGTGCAAGAGTGCAGTTCCCTCTTCAAACAATATTCACAATTACTATTAACAAAGCGCAATTACTCGCACTTAACAGTAGCAGGTGCACATTTAGACAAAACCAGTTTTTCCCATGGGCAACTGTATGTGGCGTGCTCACGAGTATTCTGACAACAAAATCGTCATGTCTCGGCAAAACATGCCAAAACCAAAAACTTAATTTTAAAATATGTTCGCATAAGGTAACATCGGACCCTGTAGACTTTTTCAACTCTATGGAATTCCCATTTTGTGGCTCATACTAATATATTGTAGGCATCAGAATTTTCCAAATTGAAATAGGCCCACCCAGCCGAGATTGCTGTAATAGAATAGACCAATTATCAGCAATAATGCATCATACCCATTGTCTTCATCGCGTGCGAAGCCGCGGGTACCATTAATTATAAAAGAGAAGGAAGCTTGCTGACCATGAATATCGCAATCATGAGCCACGGGACTTCCTTTTTACGTGGATTTCGATGATGATGATGATGATAATTGTTGTTTTAAGGGGCCTAACATCTAGGTTATCAGCCCCTAATGGTTTGGGTAATCCTGAAGATGATATTGAAATTTAAACTAAAACTAACACTAACTACTAACTTATATACAGTACTAGAAGAAGAAATGGAAAACGAAAGGAGAATAAGGCAATTAAAAGACATTAGTAAAATAAGGTAGAATAAGGAAAGATAAGAGAACGTTCATGGCTTTTGTAGACTTAGAAAAGGCTTTCGATAACGTTGATTGGACTAAATTGTTTGACATTTTGAAATCTATTGGACTAAAGTACAGGGATAGGAGGGTGATATACAATCTATACAGAAACCAGACAGCAGTCATTCGAGCTGAAGGACATGAGAGAGAAGCTGGTATTCAGAAAGGTGTAAGGCAAGGCTGCAACTTATCACCCATACTTTTCAATCTTTACATTGAACAAGCAATGAAGGAAATTGGAGAAAAATTTAAAGTGGAAGTGAAGATTCAAGGAGAAATAATTTCAACTCTGAGATTTGCTGATGACATCGTCATCTTGGCCGACAAGCCTGAGGATTTGAATGAGTTTTTGAATGGTATGGATTCCGTCTTACGGAAGGAATTCATGATGAAAATTAATAAATGTAAAACAAAAATACTGGAATGCAGCCGAAATAAATCAGAAACCTCTATAGAGATCAAATTGGCAGGTGAAAAGCTGAAGGAAGTAGGAAACTTCTGTTACTTAGGAAGCAGAATAACCAGTGATGGACGAAGCAAAGAGGATATAAAAAGTAGGTTGGCTCAGGCAAGGAAAGCCTTTCTACAAAAAAGGAATCTGTTGACATCGAATATAGATTTAGGTATTAGGAAGTCACTTTTGAAACCCTTTGTCTGGAGCGTGGCGCTCTATGGAAGTGAAACTTGGACTATTGGTGCAGCAGAAAAGAGGAGAATTGAAGCATTTGAAATGTGGTGTTACAGGAGAATGATGAAGATCAGATGGGTAGATAGGGTTACAAACGAAGAGGTATTAAGGCGAGTGGGAGAGGAGAGATGTTTCTGGCGACTGCTAATGAAGAGAAGAGATAGGTTGGTAGGACACATACTAAGACACCCAGGAATAGCAAGCTTAGTTATGGAAGGAAGGGTCGAGGACAAGAACTGTAGGGGTAGACCAAGGTTAGAATATGTTAAACAGATAGCCTCTGATGTAGGATGTGGTAGCTATGTAGAGATGAAACGATTGGCTCCGGACAGGGAGGCATGGAGAGCTGCATCAAACCAGTCAAAAGACTGAAGACTCAAACAACAACAGTAAAAGAAATGCCCACAACCCGCGGAGACTGCGGATTGAGGGGCTTGGAAGGAAGGAGAGCCATGAAGGGCAGATAGGAAAGTGAAAGAGGAGAGGGTCCGCCCCCGAGGTAAAGGCAAAAAGGGGGAAAACCGGACCCAGCTCAGGAATCCCTCGGGGTCGCCAACTCCCGAACCCACCAGCCGTGAGACCCTGAGGATGCAGCAATATCCAGGGTGCACCAGAAGTGGTGGGGCTACATACACCCGGCCTCCTTGAGGGCCATGAGCAGAAGGCAGGAGATAACATGAAAAGAAAAAGAAGGCTGACCCCTCGCAAAAGGAGGGTATCAGAAAAGATGAGACAAGGGCCAATTAAGGCGGGAAAGGAAGAGACTTCCTAGGCCTCGGATACCCTAATACCGTGGGGTCGGAAGAGAACAAGAGTTGACCAAGTGAGGTCGACAGGAAAGAAGACGGAGGGGAGCCCGGCACAAGTAAGTGGAAGCAATGCAGGACTCAGTTGGGGCCCCGTGGTCGCCAACCCACGTCCCACTAGATGTGAGCCCCTGTGGAGGATTTCAAAACACAGGACGTGAATTTTCACCGTCGAAAAGCTCACATACATTAACCGGAAATCGAACGTTGTGCGCCTTGGTGAGAGGCAAGCAATTTGACCACTATGCCATCACACCCCCGATTGTTACAGTACGGGCGGTATACGGTGAGGTCTCAAGCTCGCGGTACAGTATGAGTGGTCGGGAGCCGGAGCGCTGGAGGAGACAGCCCTCACTTGACAACGGCGAGCTCAAGACGATTGCATGCACAGATTTCAAGGATTAATATGCGATGTTGACAGCACGGCAGACGACGAGTGACTGCTGTTTCTGTTTCCCCACCACTGAGACGTGGCTCGAAATCTGTCTGCACATTGCGGTCAACTTGACCTTGAAACCTTACCACATACCATCCGTAATCTGGTTGATAGATTGTGGCTTTAAGGAGCGGAACAGTGAGGTCATCTTCCCCGTACTCTACATCGTTATTTGTGGTAAAGGAGTGGTTTGGATGCAATAAATGGAGCTTCTTAGCCCTATGTACAGTACAGTATGCAATTCTTAAAATAATCATACAATCTCTCTCGAGAAAGGACCACCTTCTGGTGTAGCGTCTAGCGTTTTTGGCCGTCATTCCGGATGTTCGGGTTCGATATCCCGGCTCTGCCAAGACATTTAATTCAGGTCTGAGGGCTGGAACGGGGTACACTCAACTTTGTGAGGCATAACTGTAGAGAGGCGGGATCAGCCATCCTGGAAGTAGCCTAGTTTTCTGCGGTTCCCTATTTCTACTCCAGGCAAATGCCACGGCCACCTAAATCACAATCCTCACCTCAATTGCAAATACAGACACCACAATAATACTGGTTATCAGACAAATTATATCCACACCAAAGTACACGGGGCTAAATGACTACGGTGTCCAAGCCCCTCTAATTAAACAATAACTACTGTTTGAAAAAGAGACCATGAAGGGCCCAGGCCTACCAAGCGACCGCTACCCAGTCATTTGGCCTGCAGATATTGGGGTGGCGTGTGGTCAGCACGTTGGGTCCCCTCGGCCATTAATCTTGGTTTTCGTGACCGGGGCTCTGCCTCACTGTCAGACAACTACTCAATTGTCCTCACGAGGCTGAGTGCACCCCGTTCCACGTTAGTTTCTAAAATCCCTGATGGAGCCGGGAATCTAACCGGGGACCTCCGGGTGAGCGGCAGGCGCGCTACCTCAACACCACGGTATAAACAGACTTAAAATATTAGAAGCAGCTCCCTTTGGGACACAAATGGTCCCCCTATCCCTCACCAGCCAGGTACGCCCCTGCCATCTTCAGTGATGTGTCCAGATTGTGTCTTCACGTTTATTAGAAAGTCCCCTCACGGGAGCAGATAGCCCTAACTGATAAGCGTGAGACCGCCCATCACTCAATAATGCAAATGAGATAAGTTAGCCTTGTACATTGTCAAGGTTCCCTTCTCACGAAATTCAGAAATGACGAGTAATTGCTACCTCATCACTTTCACACCCACGAAAGTAATGGGAAAGCAGAGATGTGAGAAGAAAAAAATACATGTTTAATAGATAACTGAGCATATTACTTGAGGTGTAAGTTTATGGACTTCGATTCCACATTTTGTCAGTTCAACCTCACTGAGACATCTCAAGCGTTATTTATTTCTGGGGGTGGCGGACAGTGTTAGATATCCTTGGTCCACCGCGTGGGGTAGTGACTCTGCCAAGAAATTTTATTCTAGTCTCAGAGCTGAAACGAGGTCCACTCAGTCTCGGGTGGCAAATCTTAGAAGAGATGGGTTCGATTCCTGCCTCAGCCATACTCCAGGCAAATGCCGGGATGGTAGCTAACTTAAGGCCACGGCCGCTTCCTACCCAAATCCTACCTTAATTACAAATACACACACTTATACAGACATCGCAGTGACAGGTTATTAGACAAATTCTACACACCCAAGTTTACGTAGCTGCATGACCACGATGTCGCAAAGCCCCTAAAACAATCAACACCATCAACATTAATAATTTAGCCTAAATTAAATAATCCAAGTTGCGTCATATTATTGGAGGTACGATTCGACAGAAAGACATGGGTGATAAAAAGTTGAGACAATACGCACAATCAGAATTGATGATGATAATTCTTGTCTTAGGGGAAGAACAGCGAGGTCAACTCCCCCTCTAAAAATTGATAATAAGACGTATTATCACAGGATACATTATTGACATACTTCGTTTCTGTAGCTGTTTCACTTCCGGTGCTTGGACAACGTGGGCATTTAGCCCCGTGTACTTGGGTGTGTATAAATATTGTTTCATTATTGTCTGATGGCCTGTGTTATTGTAGTGTCTTGGGTAGCGTGTATATAAATAATTCAGGAGCTGACTTCGAGAATCAGCGGTAACGTTCTCACCTGCTGTTCCCAAGGTTGCAAGATCGAATCCTGTCAGAGCCAGTTGGCATTTGGGGGTGTGCAAATACGAGGGGGCCGTGTCAGTAGATTTACTAGCACGTTAAAGGAACCCTTCGGATCGTCTCTAATGCAGTTGTTAAAAGGGACGCTAAACCAATAACATTATTGTACTATATATTGACCTTCGTCGCCTCCGCAGCGTAGCGGTCAGCATGGTTAGCTGCCGCCCCGGAGGTCCTGGGTTCGATTCCCGGCTCTGCCACGAAATTTGAAAAGTGGTATGAGGACTGGAACGGGGTCTACTCAGCCTCGGGTGTTCCAAATGAGTAGAGGGGGTTCAATTCCCACCTCAGCCATCCTCGAAGTGGTTTTCCGTGGTTTCCCACTTCGTCTTCGGGCAAATGCTGGGATGGTACTGTCCCCGTTATCCGGATAGTAGGCTGTCAGATATCCGCCCCCTCAATCGGATTGCCAATAATCAAACGCACCGGCACAGCTACATCAATGAAAATGGCACTGACAGATACTATCGAGATTAGAGCACAATAGTTAACAAGAAATTATTGTGGAACACACCAAAATATACGGGGGTTCATACTTACCTTTACTTACCTCTTAAATTTATCTCGGGGACTGGGTTGTCAACTGGATCACTTAAAGCGTGCCCACACAATAACCTCCACCATGATATTTAAAATGAACCAAAACGAAGACGAGAAACTTTAAACTGCACAATAATTTATTTCACATAAAGAATGAATTTAACAAAAATAAAACAACAAAATCCACGTGGCAATCAGAAGCCATCGACCACATAACCATGTCCTCCTGTCGGACTTGTATACTCTACATACAATGTTTCAGCTTTCTCAAGCTCAAAATAACGTAATTATAATAATGCACTTGGAATGGAAACGGGATTTGGGACGAGACACATATATCAATTGGTTTGCGTGTTTATACACATCACATTTTATTTATAGCCACAAGGCTATTATGGAGACGTCCTTGGCCTCTATCATACAGTTGTCCGGGCCAGCTGCAATGCACCTGCATCGTCAAAGTGGACTCACCTGTCCGTTCAACCCTAGCATAAGCGAGTTACATCAGAGCTTAGCTCTCCTTCAAAACACGTTAAATGTCCACATCTCAACTGAAATATTATCACGCAAATCCTTTAAATGCTCCATTCAAACACCAGTGGATTACTCCAATAATCCTAAATCATGTTTAATTGTTCAATCCACATGTTTAATTAGCGTTGTTTAGAGTATAAAAACAAAACTCTTAATGTTAATAACAAAAGTTCATTAATTATTTATAACAATAATAAATTGTTTATAACAATGTCAAACGACAATTGGAAATTTTATACACGCCTCTATTAATCCCTTTCATTACACATTATTTAACAAAGATATTTACAAAATTATTTACAATATTAATATTGTTTATATTATTTATACAAGAAATACATTAAACCACACGTTTATCCGGTTGATAATTACTCAAATTGTGTTGATATAATCGACCAATGAAGGTTAGTTATATTTAAATGTCAAATTCAGGTTTAATAAGGTTTAATAATTATTATTAATATTTGTGACGGTAACCTCCATTCAACATCTTCATCTCAAATTATTTAACACTCTTGTTAACTTTAACAGTATCTTCACATGAATAACTTTGAAAGAACCAGGACAATACATTCAGCGGAAAAATACTTCGCTCAAAACGCACAAAATTGCTCAACAATAGGCCCAGAATTCATCATATATCTTCATATATATGGCATCAAAATCTTCCAAATTACATACAAAAACCTCCACTCATAAATTCAACAACTTCATTTATTACTGTGGGAACCTCCTTCATTATTCAAGGGCATTACTCATCAGCGACTTTTACAGGTCCACTGAACTAACGATTATACATCCATTGTTCCTCTTCAAAAATTCTTATATTCATCAATTGTATTAATGTCTGTTATTATTTAACCTTCGTGGGTTTCATTCATGAATCGATATGAAGTAAAAATTTGCCAATCACAAATAAATTTAATAGCAAATACGATTAGACACTCCTCCCTGGTCTATCAAAATTGAGATTAATATCATCAAAGTAACGCAGTATAAAAATACTATCTTCAATCAAAATTCATCTAAACTGCATAAATAGTCGAATAGAATACAATTAGACTGTGGAATGCAAACATTATTGTTCCAAACTATAATTGAGAAAAACTCCTATCAAATGTTCATTACTATAATGTATTCAATAAATCGTATTCAAAGTTCATATTTCATAAAATTGTCTATAATGCAATGATAAATGTCTATGTTGCAATCATGTTCATAAGACGACTAGTATTTCAAAGATCGTCGATAACGTATTAGATTTTAACGCTCTAAAATCATTTAATCATTCTTCTTTCTTGAGGATGACAGAAAATTGGTCAAAGTAATTTACTGAATAGAATTACTTTAATAAATTGACACGCTGTCTGAATTCAAATCTGCCATAGCAAATCATTAACTTTACAGTCAAATCGTGACTACAAAAATATGCAAATTATTGAGAGAATCTAAATTATCAGTCTCAACTGATCCAAAATTATTTAACTATGCCAATGACATAACAATGTCTCAACAAATCGTAGAAAAAAGGCATAAATCATCGAAGTGTACTGAGTACAGAAATGTCAATCAAGGAAATGGGGCAAAAGATAGGACAAAAATTATGGGAAAATGGTTGCTCAGATATCGCTACATGACTCAAATAATACAAGAAACGTTCACGACTACCTTATCTGTTGATTGAAGTTCTAGAGGAAAGTTTCCCAAAGAAAACTGCTGTTGGTTCCATTTCACCAGCGTGAAGATGTGCTCCGACCTCGAACCTGGAATCAGCGCCCTCGGAGAATCGAACTGCTTCCTTCTCCGGAAATTGCACTGCTCCATGTATACGAAAGACATCCTTCTGGCAAAATTCTTCTTTGTGAGCCGGGTCCTCCCTGGCCTCTCTTGAAAGTTCCCTGAAGTTCCAGTCGAAATATTCATAATCGTGGAGTATGATGATATTTCCACTGTCATTTGATATAATTCAGCGATGGATTCACGATGCATGAGTGTAGTTGGATGTTCACTACATGCTCGCTTTTGTAGAATGACGATTAACGAAGTTCCATGCTGTTACTTCACTCCATCGATATATGTCCCAATTGCATTAAAGCCTTAGCCTTCCATCTCAACTTCTGTTATAATCATTGAAAGCACTGCAAGATTATAATGTTCCATAATAGAATGTATCGTTGCATTACCAAACGTATTCTCCAATATCACGGTTGTAACACGTGTCAGCCGTAGTGTATACTGTGGAAATTTAAAAGTGCCTCTCAGGTGGCGAGAAAATCACTTTTGTCTGCAGTCTTAAAATGCCAATATCTTTCGAAGTATAACTGTGAAATTGTTCAAATCTTCTACACACCTCAATGTTGTACTGCCCAATTGAATTATAATGAAGGCAGAAGTTAACTCTATATATCTTATCTGGTAGAAACGTTAATGTGAGCGTTTCAACTTCACCTAGTTTCGAACAGCGTAAAATGGAACTGCTCCGTGTTCGTTCGATGCGCCGGGCTTTAACCACACGCTAAAGACGACTCGCTTCACTTATTCACTCGACAATGACTATCTGACATCAGAAATATATATGCCGTATCAGCGGTATGAGAGATATGAGAGCTCCTCTCTCCTGTGCACGACCTTTTATCAACTTCTTAAGGGGCGTATCCATCCCTTCCATAGTTCGTTCCTCCGTCATTGCTAGAAGTTTTAACTTTGGCTATACTTGACGGATTCTCAAATTTCAAAAACTCAAAATTAATTTCTTCAAAATTCCAAATCAATGCCATAACTGAAAATAGATTTCCACAAATCTGCATGCCAAAAGTAATTAAATATCGTAGTTTCAGCAATCTCCGTCTTCCTTCCAAACTATCGTTCATTGGTTCGAGTCTCTCCTCCAATAGCGTAACTTCTTCCTTAGCACAATACCTTGTTTCCTGCGACTGCGTCGTAAATCTAAGATCTTTCTCGAACAAAATCATGACGTCACCAAGAATCTCAGCTCCACCAGCCTACTTGCATGAATTCTACGTCATCCGTGCCTACGTCATGAATATCCACGTCACAACTATGACAGCCATAACTTTATTCATTTATGCCAATACAGCCATCGTGGTCTCAATATAATTCAATTTACGTGGGCAGTACCTTGTTCAAGGCCACGGCCGCCTCCTTCCCTCTTCCTTGCCTATCCATCCTGACCATCCATTACCTTCCCTCATGAGGCCCCTGTTCGCTTTGCAGGTGAGGCCACCTGGGCGAGGTGCCAATCACACCTCACCAGTTGTATCCCCTCCGATTAGATGTTCCCCGCTCTAGGACACTGCCCGTAGAGGCGGTAGTGGTGAGTTCCCTCGCTGAGTCCGTGGGTTCCACCAACCTGGAGGGTAAACGTCTAAGAAAGAAAGAATATTGGCCTTCACGGCCAAGGATTTAAAACTCTGCAATATTTCTAGGTTTTTCCGTGTATTGTGCAGAGTTTCGCCTAGGAACACCAAGATAGGCTCATCAGCGGGCTATTGGGGCCTGTGCCGTGAAAACCAATACTACCATATTTTTGGAAGCCTTTATAGGGAGGTGAAAGGCTGTTTGAGATTTTAACTATTGCAGTATAGAAGCGCAGGTGCGCTTCACAAGAAGGATAGTGCACAGTTCGCTACTTCTGTGGGGGTCCGGGCACGGACACCAAGAGCCTGCTGATGAGCCACGCCATAAACCTAGAAAAATTGCAGAGTTTCAATATTATTATTATTATTATTATTATTATTATTGCAATTCAGGTGAGGATTGGGTAGGAAGTAGCCGTGGCCTTAAGGTAGGAACCATCACGGCATTTGTCTGGGGGTAGAAGGAGGAAACCACGGAAAACCACTTCCAGGATGGCTGAGGTGAGAATCGCACCCATCTTTTATCAGTCTTGCTTCATGAGGCTGAGATAACCCCATTCAAACAATCACACCAGAATTAAATTTCTTGGCAGATCCAGGAATCGAACTTGGACATCTGGGGTGACAGCCAAGAATGTTAGCCGCTACACCACGAGGTGGTCGTAACCTATGGTAAATCGTTTGTTAGTTGTGCATAGTTGTTAAATTTCATTCAGAGAGGAGACACACAATGACTTAAAGTTTAGCTGGGCTGCAGTTTATCATGTCAGGGAATTTGGCGAGACAGCACGCCAACATTCCTCATGCGCGGAAGTTAGAAAGGTCATGCCCCCTGACAATGACCCGCAATGCCAAGGCTCGAGACCCTCCCGCCAGAAACATAGGAGAGATTTCACTTCCTCTCCTTCAACAAAGTGACACATTCTCCTAGTCCACAAATACTCGAACTGGCTTAGACATATCTCTTGTATTTACTAACGACTTGGTCTACCTCGAATACTCGTCTGTCCGGGTTCGATTACCGGCTCTCCCAAGAAATTTTAATTTTGGTCTGAAGGCCGGAACGGGGTACCGTCAGCATCGTGAGGAAAAACACACAATAGTACAAACATCACAAAGTGCCACACGTTATCGGACAGATTCTACATACACCCAAGTACACGGGGCTTCAAGACTACGATGTCTCAAAGCCCCTAAATAATTAACGACAACCCAAGCCGGTGGCGTAGTCGGTAGAATGCTGAACTGCTATGCCCAAGATCGCGGGTTCAAAGCCGGCCGAAGTCGTCGGATTTTTTAAGAGCTTTAAAGAAAACCTCAGTATGCCTTCCTTCGGAGAGGAAGTAAAGCCAGCGGGCTGGCATTTAAAAGAACCTTCCACTAATTACATTTGTGTGAAGCTAAAATTTCTGGGTTAGATTTGATAACGCTATATTACTTCGAACGTTCGGCGCTAGTTGCGATGACATCTAGTAGCCAAGTTCACAGCTAGGTGTCGAGGACGGTAGCATTTTGTAGCAAAAGTAGGAACTACTACTTGAAATTGATCGTCTGCAGTCCTTACCTGAATGACAGATACACACACTAATACAGCCACCACAATTAACACCGGTTATCAGACAAATTCTACACACACCTAAATTAGCCTACACGGAGCTAGATGACCACGTTGTTGCAGCCCCTAAACTAAGTAACCAACTTCCCTCGGAGGGGAAGTAAAGCCGGCGGACACATGTCATAGATTTATGACACGTAAAAGAATCTACGTCGCCTCCGAAGCGTAGCGGTCAGCATGGTTAGCTGCCGCCTCGGAGGTCCTGGGTTCGATTCCCGACTCTGCCACGAAATTTGAAAAGTGGTATGAGGACTGGAACGGGGTCTACTCAGCCTCGGGTCGTCCAAATGAGTAGAGGGGGTTCGATTCCCACCTCAGCCATCCTCGAAGTGGTTTTCCGTGGTTTCCCACTTCGTCTTCGGGTAAATGCCGGGATGGTAGCCTACCTACTGTAAGACCACGGCCGCCTCCTTCCCTCTTCCTCACCTATCCATCCCAATATTCCATCCCTTCCCATCCATCATGAGGCCCCTGACCTGATCACACCTCCCCGGTTGTATCCATCCCGGCTCCAGGACACACTGCCCATAGAGGCGGTAGTGGTGAGTTCCCTCGCTGAGTCGGTGGGAACCACCAACCTAGAGGGTAAATTGACTAAATAAAAAAAACTACCACTCTAATTAGTGGTGTGTAGCAAAACGTGTGGGTTATATTTGGCTAGTTAGAAACGCTCTATCAAGTTCCAACGTTCGCCGCTAGTGTTAGTGACTGTAGCATCTGGTAGCCAATGTTGGAACTACTGGTAATTGATCTTGTTGGGAACTCTCGGGCGTTCAATTAAAAATACCCAGTTATGGCCATTGGCTGCAATTCATATATCACAAGGAGTGTATTATGTCGCATGAAATGAGAAACAACCTGGGAGGGAAGGAAGTTTGTACCTAATTTTGCGCGAACGTTAATCTCGCGGTCATGAACACCGGGACCTCCATTTGTACGATGAATCTGAAGCAGAGGATTCACCCACGCACTCTGTGAGGGATCATTCCTTTACCGTCGAAAGGACGGTGTCTGGGAGCTTAACACAGATACAACTGGGGATGGTGACAGGCGATCGCAAACTTGGGGTTTAATTAAGGAAGGGTCAGGGAAGTGATTTTGGAATGATATCGGCCCTGGATTCCATCCCGGAATTTGCCTAGTGGTGAAAAAGGGAAACCGCGAAAATCATTTTCAGAATGGCCAAGATGGTATTCGAACCCACGATCTCCTGATTCCACTGAGGCAGGGCGAAACGTGTCAGCGCTCTCGGCCATCGTGGCTGGTACATGACATACACTAAGAAGATGTCAGATGCAAAATAACCTGAGAATGCAATTGAATGAAGACATGTAGGCTACGTATATTCGGAGTCGTTCCGTATCCAAGACTTAGAAATAAACAGTGGACGGGAGGTCATGGTAGTAGGCTATAGTCATTTATTGGAGTTTTCAGGGCCGGAACTGATAGGTCATCTGTCCCTAGCATAGCTAGATCGCAGAAAAGTAGGGTTCGAACACTGACTACGGTCTTATATTCAACTTCTACCCATGAGTTAAGAAACAGATACGCTTGATTTGACTTTTTTGTCGCTTTTCACTCGGTCAACACGATTGTCCCCAATGAATGGGCGGGGTACAAGATACAAATATATAAATACTCTCCTGGAACAAATTACAGGTATTAGTTAATATTCACAATTAAATTGATATCTTGCACCCCGCCCATTCATTGGGCACAATGTGTTGACCGACTGAAAAGCCACAAGAAAGTCAATTTGTAAGGCAACACTGAAAAAGAATGGCTTTAAATCTCGACATAAACTCGATTTGAAAATAACACTTTCTATATTTATCTATTTATCGTACGGCTTTTAGTGCCGGGAGTGTCTGGACATGTTTGGCTTGCCTGAGTCTGTAGCTGCTTCCAGCGGACACCCTTAGGGTGAGCTACAAGTTCCGTTCAATTTCAAGTAGTTCCAACTTTCACTATCAGATATCAATGATACCTAGTGGTGAACGTTGGAACTTTGATAGAGCGTTCCGACGAAATCTAACCTAACAATTTTAGCTTCACACATGTTTAGTCTGTGGAAGCATCTTTTACATGCCATAAATCTATGACACGGCTTTACTTCCCCTCCGAAGGAAGGCATACTGAAGAATTTCTAACGATCTTAAAAAATCCGACGAATTGGGCCGGATTTGAACCCGCTATCTTGGGTATAGCAGTTCAGCATGCTACCGACTACGCCACCGGAGCCGCCTCACTTTCTATATGACTAATGATGATAATCATGTGGCCTCCCGAGTGGCTGAGTGCAGGTCTTTCTAGTTGACGCCCGTGGGCGACCTGCGCGTCGTAATGAGCATGAAGTGATGTAGACGTCACATACACCACGGGAATTAACCCCAGAAGATTAAAATCCCGCATGGCTCAGCTGGGAATCGAACCCGGGGCACTTCGGGCCAAAGCCTAGCACGCTAACCATTTAGCCACGGAGCCGGACGCTATATGATTTAAATACCGGTAATCTCAATATTATATACCGGTCCTGTGTATTTTAGTTACTTGAGTCGCCTCTCCGTGCTGTAGCGGTCAGCATGATTACCTGCCACCCCGGAGGTCCGAGTTTCGATTCCCGGCTCTACCACGAAATTTGAAAAGTGGTATGAGTATTGGAACGTGGTCTACTCAGCCTCTGGTGGTCCAAATGAGTAGAGAGGGGTCAATTCCCACCTCAGCCATCCTCGAAGTGGTTTTCCGTGGTTTCTCACTTCGTCTTCGGGCAAATGCCGGGACATCCCCTTCCCTCTTCCTTGCCTAACCCTCTCACTCTTCCCATCCCTTCATTAGACTCCCAGTTCGCTTTGCAGGTGAGGCCGCCTGGGCGAAGTGCTAGTCACACTCCCCAGTTGTATCCCCCACTCAGAGTCACAAGCTCCAGGACACTGCCCTCAGTGGCAGTAGAGGTGCGATCCCTCGCTTAGTCCGTGGGAAAGACAGGCCTGGAGGGTAAAACGATAACGGACGGACGGAATCACTATTGAAGTAATTCTTGCTACAGTCGGTGACGTAATAATATAAAATGCACTGTGACGTCGAACGAATCGCTAAAATAGTAAGTGTATTTTGTTTTAACTCTCCAGGGGGCATTGACATTAAACAAAAGGGAGTGAAAGTGTTCGTAATTGATTTTCATTAATTTTTGCAAGCGTCCATTGAGTTAGCCTACATCCTCTTTGTGTTGTCGTGGGAGGGGAATAGATGTAGCGGTGAAGGAAGACTTCGCATTTTAAATGTTATTTAAATAAACACCAGCCTCGGTGGCCGGGAGTGCTAATGTGCTAGCTCATGCCTCACTGGTATCGGGAGAGTGTGGGTTCGAATCCCACCTCAGCCATCCTAAAAATGGTTTTCCGTGGGTTTCCCATTTTCACCCCAAGGTAAATGCCCAGACGGTTCCTTTCAACAGGTCCACGGCCACTGCCTTCCAAAATCCCTTTCCCGATTCTTCCTTCATTAGACCCAAGTTAGCGGTCTGTCACCATCTCCAGTTGTATCTGCTCCAAGGACTGCCCATGTGTCGGTAGAGGAATGATCTCTCGCATAGTCGGTGGGTGCAGCTGAGCTTGGAGGATATGCGATAAAACAAATGAAAATAGATTGTTTTTAATGAGTAAGAATAAAGGAAGTATAAAGGGAGAATTGCCCTCAACCCTTGAGGAATGAGGATACGAAATGGAAAGAAGATAGGGTCTGTCCGTGTGTGTGGTCTCACCACAGATAGTGCACCCTAACTAGCGCTACACCTTCGAGTGCTCACGGCTGATGACCTCGGGATTTTGGGACTCCAACGAGCTGGAATTGTTTCTTGCCGTTTATCCATTGACTTTCTGGCGGGTCCTCTCATTTTTAGCCTATTTTCATTTTATGAAAAAATAAGTTTATGAGATCACCTTTTGTCCGTGTGTCTGTGTGTGCGTGCGTGTGTGTGTGTGTGTGTGTGTGTGTGTGTGTGTCCCCTAATAACCTTTAAACGGCAGGAGCGATTTCAATGAAACTCGGTAAGATCATAGCACCATTCTGGCCAACCCCAACCGTGCCCTTCAAATTTTATTGTCTATCACCAATCCAACATGGCGGCTGTGCGAAATATTTCACCAGCATTCAGTATCTCCGAAACTATTACCAATATCACCCTGAAATTGTGTACGATGATAAAGGGCACTACTAGAAGTTCACCTATGAGACTTTCAAAAGCCTGGTAACTACAAAACCAACATGGTGTCCAATCGAAGTTGAGAATTTAAATAGACTTTTCTCGAGATTTAACCATCCAAACGTAATGAAACTTGGTACAGCAAATGTTTATACACCTTGTAATGCACTGGCGTCTCGTCTAATTTAGTTCAATTGTTTACGTAACCTCAAAATGGCAGCTGTGCGAAATATTTCACTGGCATTCTATATCTCCGAAATTATTACAGACATCACCCTGAAACTTTGTACGGTGATAAAGGGCACTGATACAAGTTTATCTATGTAACTGTCATAAACCTGTAAAGTACAAAACGAACATGGCGGCCACGTGAAGTTGAAACATTTTAATAGACTTTTCTCGTGATTTAACTCTCTGAGCGCAGTGAAATGTGGTACAGTAAATGATTATACATATTGTAATGCACTGGCATCTAATTTAGTTCAATTGGTTAAATAAGATCAAGGTGGCGGCTGTGCGAAATTTTAAAATTAACTTTTTATTTCTTGTGTCGTAATCGTGCGATCGAAATGAAAGTTTGAATAATGAAGCAACGCAATAATTTTCCTTTAATGGTACATAACTCTATGGTCTATACATATAACAAAGAAAAATGGCGACCATTCGAAATATTTAGACGGTTCTCAATATCAACGAATCTTTTACAGCAATCAAACTGAAATATTTTATGTTCATAGAGGCTATGAACATAAGTTCACCTATAGGACTTTCAGTAACCTGGTGAGCACAAATACAACATAGCGGCGACGCGAAGTATAAATATTTAAATGGACGTTTCTCGCGATTTAACCATCCGAGTGCAGTGAAACTTTGCATGTTAAATGCTTATACAAATGTTAATCCACTGGCATTTAATTTATTTCAATTGTTTTCATAACCACAAGATGGCAGCTGTGCGAAATTTTAACATCTTGTTTTTACTCCTTGTGTTCTAATCATGCAATTGAAGTTTGAATACCACACGTACACAATAATCTTCGTGTAGTATTACATAAATAAATATCCAACTTGGCGACCATCTGAAATATTTAGACGGTTCTCAATATCTACGAATCTATCACAACCTTCAAACTGAAATTTTGTATGTTGATAGAGGCAATTAACATAAGTAGGATATATGAAAATAGGCTGCATAGTTCTTCAGGGAACTACTTGTTCCCTTTCCGTCTGTCTTTCATTACCGGTACTCTACTTCTTCTCAAGTCCCTCAATCCTCATTCTTAGAAGCTTGAGGGCATTTCCTATTTTCCTATATTTTATCTCCCGTTTATTATTTTTCTTTTTCATTTCTTCTTGAAGTATGTAATTTAGATGGAAGTCAGCAGTTAATATTTCCGGTCATTCATTGTCAGCAATAGGGACAGATGATCTAGATGTTCCGCCCCTTAAAACTACAGTCATATACACCACCCCGAAAATAAAATATGAAGAGCATCGATGTCAAATTACCTTTCAATATACACATCTGTAAATATAATGTATTTCTCGTAGTAAAAAATCCAACTAAGCTGTTAATTTACATCGATGATTATGATGATAGTTCGCTTTGCAGGTGAGGCCGCCTGGGTGTAGTGCTGGTCACACACCCCAGTTGTATCCCCGACTCAGGGTCTCAAGCTCCAGGACACTGCCCTCAGTGGCGGTAGAGGTGGGATCCCTCGCTTAGTCCGTGGGAAAAGCCAACCCTGGAGGGTAAAACGATAGCGAAAAAAGCGATTATGATGATAATTGTTGTTTTAAGGGGCCTAGCATCTAGGTGTTCGGCCTCTACTGGTTCGGATGATAGCGAAAAAGAAAGATAACTTGAAACCTACAACTAAAACTAACTACTGACATAACAAGTAACTTGCGTACTTTGAGAAGATACGACAAATGAAAAGCAAAATAAAAGACGGAAAAGAAATGCCCTCAACCCTCGAAGAACGAGGACTGAGGAGAGGGTCCACCCCAAAGGCAATGGAAAAGGGGAAAACTGGACCCAGCGCAGGAATTCCTCGGGGTCGCCAACTCCCGAACTCACCAGCCGTGAGCCCTTGAAGGGTGTAGCACTATCCAGGGCGCACCAGAAGTTGTGGGACTTCATAAACCCTGTCTTCTCGAGGGTCTTGAGCAAAAGACTGGTCCACTTTTCGACAGGTTGCAATTCTAGCGGCATTTTGGGTAACATTTTGCCAAATGTGTTTTAGTACTAATTTGGACCTACTGTGCCCTTTTAGCAAGAAATATGCCAATCACAGTATACCAGCGTAGCTCAATTCGGAATTTTCGGGGCAGCGGTAAGTTCCCCCACTCTGTGACTCACACATTTTGGATTAATTAGAGGATACACTTGCAAAAATAACAACAAAATCAACTCCTATTTTAACATATTTAATTAATCAAAATTATGGCGCTACAAACAATTTAACAATTTAATTACTGACCCATAATCATCTACTTGTTCCAAATGAACAAGGAATAACAATAGAATAAAACAAATATTGTATTAAAACATATGGTTTCCATATAAACCAACAATTCCTACTTATTTTTACTTCCATAAAGCATCAACTGTGAGTTTCATATAACTCCGAGCTCTTTTGGCTCAAATGCTTTCTGTAATAATGGTGTCACTCTTTGTACACCTCAAATACTACCTTTTATATATTTACTTAATCATCAAACAAATGTATAATTACATTTAAAATTACATGTTAATTATCTAACTCAATATTTTGGGCATTTTCACATATTTTCAGCTGTTATCATCTCTCTCTATTTTGACAAATACATTAAGGTAATCAGGAAATTACTTGTATACTCCAGAGTATGAAGATACTTGACACAGTCAAAAAACTACGGTCACTCCCGAAACCTAGTTGCCTTCAATTAACTCGTGGAATCCTACTTCCATACAACATTACAATAGGGATTGTTATTTATTTCTTACGTCTTATAAGACCATTATCACATAAAAAAAACTACGATCTGAACAGGCAAGCGGAAATATCAATCTACAAGGACCTCGGTTCAACGCCCGGGTCGGTAACAACTTTAAACACTCCTGGTGTATTCATTACTCCTTACAAGACGGCCTCCAGACACCCTCCTACTCCAAGGGTCTAGCCGTGAAACTTGAGAGTTATTTATGACTATGCGGGATCCCTCCCGTCTAGCCCCGGCTAGAGCTCTCTTTAAATGCTTTTAGAAAACACAATCTTTTCATTCTCAGTTCTTTGTGGAGACCTGGCATTATACTCTTCGTGTACATACAACAATATTATTGGGCTCATAAACCACATTCGTAATCTTGGCGTTTATTAATTATGAAAGGTCCTCATTGATTGTGGAAGAGTAATTAACGACGAATAATAAAGGGGCTTTCAAAATAAGAGGATTCTGAGTTCGAATCTCTTCACATGCCTCGGGAACCTTTCCCATATAGAGGACTATACAAAAATGCGATTTAGGGTCAGCCTATAGCTATAAGACCTACGCTCAATACCATACATTTGCTCCCTTTCAATAACATACACAATGCCTCGTGATACTACGTCACAAATAGAGGACTTATACCAAATCTCAATTCGCTACAATCAACTACCTCTCATAAGTAATTTACCAAGTACATTAACCTTTACGCGTTCCTAGCGTGACATTATACTTTAATTGCGCTCCTTTTGCGCTATACATTTTTTTAAGCCTAGCGTCATCCAAAGAACTGATAATATCATATTAACAATTGATACACATTTCAATTTTTATATTATTCTTTTCCTTTGACCATAACTTTCTCTATTCCAAGAACATGCATTTAAACATCATGTCTATACTTTTTATTAAGGCTCTAACGCTCTTATATTCACATCAATTAATTTGACCTTTATTTAATATTTCCTTACTTGGTTATTATTATTATTCATTTCATATCTTTATTCTTTACACAAGCTCAAAAGCTATTTCTTTCATACAACTCAAATTTACTTTTAATTAAATATCTTTCATGATAATTACTAATATTTCGCTTGCTCTTATGACAGTCGTCAAATACATTAACATTTTATATATTTCCTCTACTGGATTTATTCTTTACATAATTATTTATAGTTTCTCAAATTTCTATTTTTGTTCAGATCGCGTTCTTGTTTATTCAGTATTTATTTATTTGAACACATCCCTTTTTCTCAAAAACTCCGGTGGATTTGTACACAATCATTCCCTGACACCAAAATATAATGAAATTCATTACTCACATGTTATTAAGGTCGTCTCATGACCTTTATCCTTGTGCGGTGTTTCATTTTGGCCCACTTTAAAATTTACTCCATATTATAGAAATTCATCTTATGTACAAACACTTTTTGACACATATTTAATACACTTAACATTGACGACATTTTTAATACACTGGTGTATCCCTTTAGAACACACAATAAACACTAAAAAATATTATTTTTACACACAATCTTAATCGATTTACACTTCACAACTTTTGATCACTAGGCCGTATTTTCTTAGCCTATCACACGTGACCTCTTAATCTCCCGTTTCCAAGGGTGAAATTTATTCAATGTCGGCTTCCTATCCTGCAGAATACGAAAGTCTCGAAACATCTACTTTTCCCTGGAATCCTAATTCTTCGAATCCTATTCTGGATGACCGGCTATTTATCTAGCTTGAACGGCTTCTTTTGTAGATCTGGTTTATCGATCCTAGCGAAAGTCTGTTCGGATCGAGGTCTCCTCGATAACCTATCGGTGACCTATGGATTTATTTTATAGCAGCTAGTACTTCTCGAGTCTAATGCTTTAGAATAGTTCGTCTGCTTTCTGGAGATAATGTCTATAGTCTCCGTTCTTCTTTATTTAATCGGTTCTAGCACTCCTACCTTTCTGAGATACGTTGCGAACCTTACTCTGTTTTCCCTAGTTGGGTTCTTTAATTTAGATAACTGTTTATCTTCCTATTACGGTACTTCCGTACGTTATGATTTATTCGGTCGTTTATTTAAAGACCTATCGCCTTAAGTCCAACGTTCGCAACCTGCTCTGACTATATTTTACGAACTTTTCACTGTAAACTTGTGTACTGTCGGACCTAAAATCCAGTAACTAGGATTTTCCTAATTTTTCAACACGGCGATACTTTAATATTTCTTCTTTACAACTCCTTATGGAGGCAAGCAAGTTGTTAATACTGCGACGCTTGTGGCTATCGGATATTAATTCTGCGGTGTAATACAGCGTTTCTCCCCTCAAGGAGTACTGGTAAACTGTCTTCGATGTGACGCAGAGTGACGCCCCACACGGCTGTCTGAATACTGATGCGTAGCAACGCCCCCTCGGGCTATTTGGAACTGCTTGTACTGATGCGTAGTAACACCCCCTCGGGCTGTTCGGAACTGCATGTACTGTGATGTAGCCTTACGCCCCCTCACGGGCTGTCGGAATGACTGCATGTCTGGCTTGGTGATGCCCGGAGCTTTATACTATTTCGCTACAAAAAGATAAGACTCTAGCCCTTTCCGTGGCCAACTTTTAAAATAATGGTTGCACAATTATAAAAATTATACCTTCCGAAAGCTCGTCTTCTCAATGTCAAATAATCTCATTGCGCATAAGAATCGATCGTGCAATTCGGAGATATTAATTACTTTGTAGTCTTCAGCTGCGTAGGTGTTGCTGTTCTTTTGTACTCTCCCCTCTCTACAGGCCTTGGTAAATCCCCGATGACGTCTACTTGCGTTTGCAGTTTTTTTCTGTGCAATATTTAAAAGGTTTTTCTTTACACAAAAATCTCTCATTCGAAATGATTCACTGTACTGTAATTGTTTACTTATTTTTATACTCGTAAACGGGTTAAATTTAATTATTTTTCTTCTGGCGCATAGGCGGTGTTGTCGTTTTCCAGCAAGCTAAGCTCGATTTCCGAGTCAGGCTTCCTTGTCTAATAGTGGGAATTTTCCACTCAGTTATTAATACTCATGACTAGCTCCCTTCTGAATGTCAAGAGGGGTGATCTCATCTCTCGAACACCTGGTCCTTGTTGCTTGCACAACGTTAGGCTAGCATCCTAGCTTGATCTTTCTCTATGTTACATTAGAAACTGTACGTTTCTTTCATTTCTTCCCCAAATACATGGATTCGACCTCCATGGACCCTATGGCACATGGGTTCATCTCTCCCCTCCTTAGGTAAATAAATTTTCGAAAAATTTTTTGAGGAAATTTATTTCAATTAATCTTATCTTTCTTTATTCGTCGAAGCCATCATAACGTCGTCCGTATCTACCGTGGTTTTTATTTCTTTAAAGTCGTATCCGGTAATTGTGTAGGTCGGGTACGCTCTGTCCCTACCCTTTCTTTCTTTTATTTGTTTGTCTGGACTTTAAGTCCCCAGAACCTCATTCTTCTTTACGGGTGTGGTCTATCCCTACCCTTTCTTTCTTCTTTATTCGTCTGGACTATAAAATCTCCAGAACCTCATTCTTCCTTACGGGTTTGGTCTATCCCTACCCGTTTCCTTATTTCATCATTTTCCTTTCTTAAATTGAAATTTTCTTCTTCAATAAACTCAATTATTTCTTTAATTTCCCAATACAATTTCTCCAATTCGCATTCGCACTCGAATGCTTGAGCTCTATTTTTTATTTCTTCCTTATTCTTGTTTATGTCCAAATCGGATTCATCTCTAAATGTTTCCATAACCAGGGCTTGTTCATTTGCTTCATCGAACTCTTCGGGAGGGTAATATAATTTCAAATTTGCTGAATTCATGGTCACTTCGTGATCCGTTTCACAGTGCCGAATTCTATATGCGTTATTCCTCAAATCTCTGATTATTTGATACGGTCCGTGGTATATTTTCTGGAACTTCTTGTACACACGGTTCCCTGGATCCGAAATGGCTGGTCTTTTTACTAACACCATTTCTCCTGCTAATAATGGTCGATGATACCTCTTATGCCTATTTCTTCTTTGCCTCCTGTCGGCTTGAGCTTTTAGATGCTCAAAGGCTCTTCTAATACGTACATTTCTTCCAGGCTGAGCGTCTGCTGGCCTAGGAATTACCAGACTCCAAGGTCTTTCTGGTTGCTCATTCCGATGTAACGTTATGGGTATCTCTCCCGTGGATTCATGGATTGTATTATTTATACAAAATTCGATAATATCCAAGATATCTATCCACTTCTAACTTTCTTCGGCACAGTATATTCTACAATACTTGGCCGTCTCCCTCATCACTCTTTCTACAGGATTTGCCTCAGGATGGCGAATACTTGACAAAATCTGACGTATTCCAAGTCTTTCTAATTCTCGTCTGAACTCTACACTGGTGAAACAGCTACCGTGATCCGACAACAAATTCTCAGGTTTTCCCAGAATCGGTATCACTTTTTCTTTTAGCCGTTTTAACACCTGTTTGGTACTAGTCTTCTGTATGGGAGCAAGGACAACCATTTTAGTGAAGACATCCATAGCCACCATTATGTGTCGATTTCCTCTTCTTGCCTTGGGCAAAGGTCCGAAGTTATCAATAGATATGATTTGACCTGGCCTTTCGGGCAACAATGGTATAGGTTTTTGCCTCATCAGAAATGCATTAGGTTTGATCCTTTGACATAAATCACATGTCTTTAGCGTGTCCCTTACAGTTTCTCTCAGTCTCGGCCATACAAATGCTTCTTTCAGCATCGAGACTGTTTTGTCGACTCCCATATGTCCGAACGATCTATGGGCTAACCATACTATTTTCCTCTGCAAAATTGCAGGTACAACAATCCTTAATTTTGTATGGTCAGAGTCCACAAACTTATATAATAATCCATTATAAAACGTGTAGTCTTGAGCTATTTTATTAGCTTCCGTGTACGCTGGTGTTCCCCTTATCAAGCTTCCCTCAAGGAAAGATATGAGCATGTTCATCCATGGATCCTCCCGTTGTCTTTGACTAATGCTTCTTAACTCATTAAGAGTACGCTGATCCCTGTCTTCCAAATCTATAGCCATTACTTCCTCTTCTATGGACTCTGGCTGTCTACTTAAGTAGTCTGGAACTATATTTTCTTTTCCTGGGCAGTACTCTATCTTGACATCAAATTGTTGAATGTATAAAGCCCAACGCATCAACCTTTGACTGGATATACAGTCTTCATCAAAAAGGTTAAGGCTTTATGATCCGTCCTTAAGATGACCTGAAACCCATATACGATCTTCCGCCAATATTGCAACGCGTGCAATATCGCTAACAGCTCGATTTCGCTGATCGTATAATTTTTCTCATGTGCTTTCAGTCTCCGACTTGTGAAAGCTAGATAGTTTTTCTTATCAGGGTTTTCCGGGTTTTCCTGATATAGCATTGCCCCTATTCCAATCTGGGATGCGTCTGTTTGAATGATAAATCTCTGATTAAAATCAGGATATCCTAGCTTCACGTAATTTAAGAGCATCTCCTTGGCCTCCACGAATGCTTTTTCTGTTTCCTCCGTCCATTTCCACTTGCCCCCCTTCTTCAGAAGGTCCTGTAGTGGTGCAACAGTTTTTGTGTATGATGGACAATGTCCTGAGAAGAACCCAATCAATCCCAAAAACTGGCGAACGTTCTTCACTTTCAAAGGCCTTGGAAAATCCCTTATCGATTCCAATTTGCACGGATTTGGTTTAACCCCATCCTTGTCAATCACATGCCCTAAAAATGTTACTTGCCTTTGACAAAAATTCGACTTCTTTAAATTTATTTTAAAATTTGCCCTTCTTAAGTCTTCCAATAATTTCTTCAATTTTTCTAAATGTTCCTTAATGTTCTCCGAGGTAAGCAAAATGTCATCCACGTATCGGATAGTGCAATCTTTCACTTCCTCTGACAGGTTTCGATCAAGCGCTCTTATTAATGCAGATCCTGCGGTCTTCAATCCAAACGGACATCTCCTAAAACAATAGGTTTGTTGGTCGAACTGAAATCCAGTCAACAAGCTGGTTTTCTCTTCCAGTTCGAGTTGATGATACGAAGAAGTCATGTCAATATTTGTAAAAATCTTCTTGCCCTTGAACTTCCTCAGTATTTCTTTTATGGGTGGTGCCGAATCATTTTCTGGTATGATTTTTGCATTTAAATTTCTGGCATCTAATCACACCCTTACTGAGCCATCCGGTTTACTCACAATCACTAATGGACTAACATATGGTGTCGCCATCTTTTCTATAACACCTGCATTCATCATCTCCTGCAGTGTTTTCTTAGTTTGTGGGTAATGTTTTTCCGCAACCGGGTATGGTTTTTGTCTGAACGGTGCCCAATCATTGACCTGGAACGCATATTTAAAATTTTCAATCTTCCCTGGCTTGGATTCAAATACGTCCCTATAATTCAATAATAATTTCTTTAACTGTTCCTTATTTTCGAGGTTAACTTTAGCTTCCTCTACTTTTCCTGACAGGTTGGTCTCGAACTCAGTTTCCAAATCATCTTCGAGTTCTATGTCGAGGACTTCAAATATCTTTTCTATTTCCTCATAACCTTCCTCAATCACTTCTTCCATATGCCATACCTGTTCTCCTATTTTCGCATCCTGTTCCTGTAGGTTAATGTTTTGCTCATCCACATCCTCTCTTTGAACTCTAATGCAGTTTTGCGCTAGGTCTATAATGACCTTGTTCTCACGGATAAAATCAATACCTAATATGACATTATACGGTAATTGATTTACCAGCAAAAAGCACTGCGAAATTTCAGCGTTACCCATGATCAGATCGATATATACCTGAAATTTACATGTTAAAGATTTTTCAGGGATAATCCCCTTAATCTTTACACTTGATGTGGGAATCTTTAATACTCGGCCCCTTGTTTCCAATTCATTTAGAAGGGTTTGTGTAATTAGACTTATTGTGGATCCGGTATCAATTAATGCTCTGACCAGTAATCCTTCTATCCTAAGCATAATTATAGGTAGTTCTCTTTTAACAGGTGGGATTCCTTCCACATCCTCGTTAATTAGCTCATCTGGTCTTGCTATCCAATTCACAATTTCTACCTCCTCCCAGCTCCTGGTATGTTTCCACTTTTGACAATTTAAATTTGGAGTTATTTTTTATCCTGAGGGCTCCCTTTTCCCTCATTCTTTAGCTGAGCTTGTAATTCCAAGCTTTGAGCTCCGTCTAGTCGGTCGGGTGATTTCCGGTTCTTAATTGCCTCACTCCAACGGACTTTTTGCCTATCAGGTTCATCTGGTCGTTCGTTCATATAACGAAGACTTTCCTGATATCTTTCTTCTATTTCGGCCCGATATTCATCATCCCTATCCTCTGGCCTTACATTCCTTCTGGGATAATTCTCCCATTTCTTTCTGTTTTCTTGCCTTTGATGGTTATTGTTATAGGGTCGGCTTTCTCGTTGCCTATAACCCGTATTCCTAGGATTTCTTCCTCGATATCCTCCTCTGTAATATGGCTGTATCCTTCTAGGCTCCTGGTGCCCATACTCTCGACCTAGTCCCTGAGTATCAGTGCTAGTGGACTGATTCCTGGTCGCTGGTTTTTCGCTGGTTTCCTGACTGCTGGCCATATGTACTTGCTCAGTCTGTCTTTGATGCCGAGGAGTTACGTGCGAAGTCGTCATATCTAATTGACGTAATACACTCTCCACTTCCACAGCACTTCTGGCTTTTGATGAGATTAACAGCCTCTGAATCTCATACGGAAGTTGTCTTGCAATGGCGGCACACAGGTCGTTCTCTGCCGGAGCAATGTCAAGTTCGCGGAATTTACACAGCTGAGCGGTGAAAAATTCCGAGTATTTAGTAGGTGCATTCGTACTGTACTTCCTAGAGTACAGATCTAGCCTTAAATTCTCTTGGACGTCTGCTGCCCAATATCGTTTTAAAAACGCTTCCCTAAAGCCTTCCACCGTATCAAAGGTGTACCTGAAGCTTCTGAACCAGGTGAGACAATCACCTGCCAACAGCTTTTCAATAGCTCTCAGTCTCCGATCCTGAGGGACTTTCATTTCGTTTAAATACTCTGCAACTTCCTTTAGCCAGTATTTTGGAGTAATAGACATGTTATTACCCGTAAATTTTACTGGTCTGTCCTCATTCGATTTAATAATGTTTATTATCTGGCCATTTGTCTGATTCATGTACGGGGTTGACATCGCCATCGGATATCCTGGGTTCTTGTAAGGGCTCTCCCCTCCTAAGTCCCTATCCGTATCTGTGCCTTGTTCACGGGAATCTACCCATCCTGTCTTTGGAAACTCCTCCTGATTCTCAAATTCTAACTTCCTTTCCCTCCGGGCACTTTCTTCATTAGCCATGAGTTGGATTTCCATTTGACTATTCTTATGTTCAGTCCTCTCCAATCGGGATCTTAATTCATTCTGAATTCTTTCTTGATTCCTTTTACTATCTTCCTCTGCCTTTTTGGATTGGAATTTCTCATCCCTGTAACTATCCCTGAATTCATTTAGTTGGTCTTCTACCTCTTTCTTAATGACCATGACCTTTTGGTCTATAATTTCTGGCTTAACGTCACCTATGGTATCCAGGCCCTCTCGTATTTCTTTTATTTTCTTCTCCATCTCTCTTTGTCCTTTGACCATATCTACTTTAATTCCTTCAAGCTTTTCCTCAGTTTTCCCTTGATTCTTATATAATTTCATCACTTCATCTTGGACCTGGTTAACTTCAGTATGAGTTTTTCCTACTTGGATCTTTAATGTTCCGATGGTTCCCTGAACATCATTAATACCCTGACTTATTTCATCTATCTTATGGGTATTATCCTCATTTTCTTTCTCTCGTTGTTTTCTTTCATTCTGGAGATGCTCCTCGTATTTACCGAATCTTTTATCTATTTCACACTCATACTTCTTTAAGTTATCATCTACCTGCCCGGTAAACCGCTCAAATTGACTTTTCATATCCCGCGCATCCTTTTGATTTTGATTTTTCATCTCAGTTACTTCGGTCTGAACTACACCGATTTTGTTCTCGAGGGTCCCTACTTTCTCCTCAACCTTTCCAAATCGGGTTCCTAGCTCATTCACACTTTGTTTTATTTCATCCCGGGAACTTTCACACATATTCTTGTTAGATTCTATCTGAGCTTTCAATTCTGTCTGCACACCTTGGATCTGGGTTACAAGTTCATTTCTACATTTGTCTACATTCTCTATACATGCTTTTTCCATGCTCTTTAATTTAGTTTCTATAGAACCATAATTATCCTCTAAAATTTTAAAATTTTCTCGGCATTCATTTTGTGATTCTCCCATATTTTTGTTCATAGTATTTATTTGGCCTTGCAATTCTGACTGAAATACTTTATTTTCCCTTTGAATTTCACTTGCGATTTCCCCTTTTAACTCAGTTAGCTTTTTCCCAAACTCAGTGTCAAAACCTTGGAACTTGTCATTTATTATATCTATCTCGACCTTCAATTCACCGTTCATTGTTACACAGTTAACTTCGATAGCTTCTAATTTAGTTCCCATATTATCACTTTTAACTTCGATAGCTTCTAATTTAGTGCCCATATTATCACCGTTAGTTTTTAGTGACTCTAAACTTTCAGTTATGGATCCTAACCTTTCTTTATTTTTCTCCTGTTGGCTGTCCAACTTATTCAAACTCTCATTTATGGATTCGAACACTTTGTTATTTTCATCCTTTTGGAGGCCCAATGTATTGTTTATAGCCTCCAACTTCTCATTGCTATCGGCTTTTATAGCCTCTAACTTCTCATTGCTATCGGCTTTTATAGCCTCCAAAAGTCGTTGCATCTCTTCACTCAATGCCATCTTATTAGAATACAGTGGGCCACTAATGCCACCACACTAGTACATGCTTGAGAGATGATACTCTGAATCATTGTGTCCCAATTTCTTTTAAAAATTTGCTTTGGTACGGGTGTTTACTACAACGTACCCTTTTGATACTTTTATTCACTTTCATAAACCTTTATGGAAGTATTTAGAATTCAAAATTTAGAAAAACCATTTTTTTTCAAAAAATGAAAATTTTGATTTTTCGAGAAAAACTCAGGTTTTTCCTAGGAAAACTCATCCCTGCGTACTGGGCGCCATGAAATGTTTGCTAGGGGGGTTGTAATGATATATAATAATTCAGGGCTGCTCGGTATGAGTTTCCAGGGACCCATGCGGTCAGTTAATATTTTACGTTGTAGCTATTCCTATCATTACTTTAATTTACATGTTATGACCGTCTTAAGTGTTCCTCTAGTTATTAATCCAGCACCTTACTTCTATGCCCCCCATGTGCCCTTTTAGCAAGAAATATGCCAATCACAGTATACCAGCGTAGCTCAATTCGGAATTTTCGGGGCAGCGGTAAGTTCCCCCACTCTGTGACTCACACATTTTGGATTAATTAGAGGATACACTTGCAAAAATAACAACAAAATCAACTCCTATTTTAACATATTTAATTAATCAAAATTATGGCGCTACAAACAATTTAACAATTTAATTACTGACCCATAATCATCTACTTGTTCCAAATGAACAAGGAATAACAATAGAATAAAACAAATATTGTATTAAAACATATGGTTTCCATATAAACCAACAATTCCTACTTATTTTTACTTCCATAAAGCATCAACTGTGAGTTTCATATAACTCCGAGCTCTTTTGGCTCAAATGCTTTCTGTAATAATGGTGTCACTCTTTGTACACCTCAAATACTACCTTTTATATATTTACTTAATCATCAAACAAATGTATAATTACATTTAAAATTACATGTTAATTATCTAACTCAATATTTTGGGCATTTTCACATATTTTCAGCTGTTATCATCTCTCTCTATTTTGACAAATACATTAAGGTAATCAGGAAATTACTTGTATACTCCAGAGTATGAAGATACTTGACACAGTCAAAAAACTACGGTCACTCCCGAAACCTAGTTGCCTTCAATTAACTCGTGGAATCCTACTTCCGTACAACATTACAATAGGGATTGTTATTTATTTCTTACGTCTTATAAGACCATTATCACATAAAAAAAACTACGATCTGAACAGGCAAGCGGAAATATCAATCTACAAGGACCTCGGTTCAACGCCCGGGTCGTTAACAACTTTAAACACTCCTGGTGTATTCATTACTCCTTACAAGACGGCCTCCAGACACCCTCCTACTCCAAGGGTCTGGCCGTGAAACTTGAGAGTTATTTATGACTATGCGGGATCCCTCCCGTCTAGCCCCGGCTAGAGCTCTCTTTAAATGCTTTTAGAAAACACAATCTTTTCATTCTCAGTTCTTTGTGGAGACCTGGCATTATACTCTTCGTGTACATACAACAATATTATTGGGCTCATAAACCACATTCGTAATCTTGGCGTTTATTAATTATGAAAGGTCCTCATTGATTGTGGAAGAGTAATTAACGACGAATAATAAAGGGGCTTTCAAAATAAGAGGATTCTGAGTTCGAATCTCTTCACATGCCTCGGGAACCTTTCCCATATAGAGGACTATACAAAAATGCGATTTAGGGTCAGCCTATAGCTATAAGACCTACGCTCAATACCATACATTTGCTCCCTTTCAATAACATACACAATGCCTCGTGATACTACGTCACAAATAGAGGACTTATACCAAATCTCAATTCGCTACAATCAACTACCTCTCATAAGTAATTTACCAAGTACATTAACCTTTACGCGTTCCTAGCGTGACATTATACTTTAATTGCGCTCCTTTTGCGCTATACATTTTTTAAGCCTAGCGTCATCCAAAGAACTGATAATATCATATTAACAATCGATACACATTTCAATTTTTATATTATTCTTTTCCTTTGACCATAACTTTCTCTATTCCAAGAACATGCATTTAAACATCATGTCTATACTTTTTATTAAGGCTCTAACGCTCTTATATTCACATCAATTAATTTGACCTTTATTTAATATTTCCTTACTTGGTTATTATTATTATTCATTTCATATCTTTATTCTTTACACAAGCTCAAAAGCTATTTCTTTCATATAACTCAAATTTACTTTTAATTAAATATCTTTCATGATAATTACTAATATTTCGCTTGCTCTTATGACAGTCGTCAAATACATTAACATTTTATATATTTCCTCTACTGGATTTATTCTTTACATAATTATTTATAGTTTCTCAAATTTCTATTTTTGTTCAGATCGCGTTCTTGTTTATTCAGTATTTATTTATTTGAACACATCCCTTTTTCTCAAAAACTCCGGTGGATTTGTACACAATCATTCCCTGACACCAAAATATAATGAAATTCATTACTCACATGTTATTAAGGTCGTCTCATGACCTTTATCCTTGTGCGGTGTTTCATTTTGGCCCACTTTAAAATTTACTCCATATTATAGAAATTCATCTTATGTACAAACACTTTTTGACACATATTTAATACACTTAACATTGACGACATTTTTAATACACTGGTGTATCCCTTTAGAACACACAATAAACACTAAAAAATATTATTTTTACACACAATCTTAATCGATTTACACTTCACAACTTTTGATCACTAGGCCGTATTTTCTTAGCCTATCACACGTGACCTCTTAATCTCCCGTTTCCAAGGGTGAAATTTATTCAATGTCGGCTTCCTATCCTGCAGAATACGAAAGTCTCGAAACATCTACTTTTCCCTGGAATCCTAATTCTTCGAATCCTATTCTGGATGACCGGCTATTTATCTAGCTTGAACGGCTTCTTTTGTAGATCTGGTTTATCGATCCTAGCGAAAGTCTGTTCGGATCGAGGTCTCCTCGATAACCTATCGGTGACCTATGGATTTATTTTATAGCAGCTAGTACTTCTCGAGTCTAATGCTTTAGAATAGTTCGTCTGCTTTCTGGAGATAATGTCTATAGTCTCCGTTCTTCTTTATTTAATCGGTTCTAGCACTCCTACCTTTCTGAGATACGTTGCGAACCTTACTCTGTTTTCCCTAGTTGGGTTCTTTAATTTAGATAACTGTTTATCTTCCTATTACGGTACTTCCGTACGTTATGATTTATTCGGTCGTTTATTTAAAGACCTATCGCCTTAAGTCCAACGTTCGCAACCTGCTCTGACTATATTTTACGAACTTTTCACTGTAAACTTGTGTACTGTCGGACCTAAAATCCAGTAACTAGGATTTTCCTAATTTTTCAACACGGCGATACTTTAATATTTCTTCTTTACAACTCCTTATGGAGGCAAGCAAGTTGTTAATACTGCGACGCCTGTGGCTATCGGATATTAATTCTGCAGTGTAATACAGCGTTTCTCCCCTCAAGGAGTACTGGTAAACTGTCTTCGATGTGACGCAGAGTGACGCCCCACACGGCTGTCTGAATACTGATGCGTAGCAACGCCCCCTCGGGCTATTTGGAACTGCTTGTACTGATGCGTAGTAACACCCCCTCGGGCTGTTCGGAACTGCATGTGCTGTGATGTAGCCTTACGCCCCCTCACGGGCTGTCGGAATGACTGCATGTCTGGCTTGGTGATGCCCGGAGCTTTATACTATTTCGCTACAAAAAGATAAGACTCTAGCCCTTTCCGTGGCCAACTTTTAAAATAATGGTTGCACAATTATAAAAATTATACCTTCCGAAAGCTCGTCTTCTCAATGTCAAATAATCTCATTGCGCATAAGAATCGATCGTGCAATTCGGAGATATTAATTACTTTGTAGTCTTCAGCTGCGTAGGTGTTGCTGTTCTTTTGTACTCTCCCCTCTCTACAGGCCTTGGTAAATCCCCGATGACGTCTACTTGCGTTTGCAGTTTTTTTCTGTGCTATATTTAAAAGGTTTTTCTTTACACAAAAATCTCTCATTCAAAATGATTCACTGTACGGTAATTGTTTACTTATTTTTATACTCGTAAACGGGTTAAATTTAATTATTCTTCTTCTGGCGCATAGGCGGTGTTGTCGTTTTCCAGCAAGCTAAGCTCGATTTCCGAGTCAGGCTTCCTTGTCTAATAGTGGGAATTTTCCACTCAGTTATTAATACTCATGACTAGCTCCCTTCTGAATGTCAAGAGGGGTGATCTCATCTCTCGAACACCTGGTCCTTGTTGCTTGCACAACGTTAGGCTAGCATCCTAGCTTGATCTTTCTCTATGTTACATTAGAAACTGTACGTTTCTTTCATTACTTCCCCAAATACATGGATTCGACCTCCATGGACCCTATGGCACATGGGTTCACTACTGAACACGAATTTCGAAGTTGGCACTCCCGAATTACGACCGGTAGCTCAGAATTCAAGATGGCGTCGAATATGGTGGACGTTTTCTTACTAGTACGATTTCCACTCCCGAGGCCGATTTTCTTCATCTAAAGACCGTTTTAGGGTTATTTGTGTAGTAGAATGCGATAGTAACTGTAACAGACTGTGCAAGCAATTATTTAGCCTTGGCTGGAAGCTCAGAATTCAAGATGTTGTCCAAGATGGTGGACATTTTCTCAACTTCACGACTCGGGGCCGACTTTTTACATTTTAAGACTGTTAATTTGGTTATTTTTGTATAAGAATACTATTCTAATTGTTACAGAGTGTTAAAGCAACTAGTTGACCGTTTTAGAACGAAAAAATACTGAGAAAACAAGAAATTATTTTGAGTGGATTGACCTTGCATTTGGCAAAGTTCATGTCTTGATTTGATCTTGCACAGACAATATTTTTCTTTTTATTGTATATTTTTGCCGATATGCCGGTTTTGGCTTTTAGTTTGGCGTTTAATGAGAGAAACAAGGTTGTTGGGCTATTTATTACTTAGTGGTTAAATGCAATAAAATACTACATGTGTCGCAAGAATAAGTAAACCACGCTTCCCGAAGACGATGGGCATATTTATAGTAATTATACTAGACTTTTGAAAATTACAATAATCATTTAATCACCATCCTCATCATCTTTTTTCGAGTTTGTACAAGATCCGGAACAGAAACACATTGAGGTACAAATTAACTTAGCCTTGCGGCATTTACAGTACAAAGCGTTGTAGTATAATCCTTTTTGCAACCGCAAGGAACAATATCGATAGCAGCCTTTGGAATGGGTTCAAGCGTGATGAGAATGGGGATGTAGCCGTCTGTTTCTTCCTTCCATCCGCAGTCTGTGATTGGTGACAGGACGGGGTCAGGTAGGTGAGCGTTCACCCACACTGAAGTTTGGTAGTGACTTCGTTTAATATGTTCCAAAAGCGCTGCGCTGGTCGGCGGAAGAGATTCTGGGTTTTTTACCTTACCAAACTAGGCATGACGCGCAACGTCAGTCGAAACTATTGAGTCAGCTACCTGAAGAAGAAAAGAAACCGAATTGAAATGTACGAGCCAAGTCGACGTAGGCAAGGTAAGGTTAATTTACTAGAAATATAAACCTTGTACAATTTTGTCACAAACGTTTCTGCAGAAGATACAGCCGCTTCACTGAGAGGTACGAAGCCAAGCGAGGACAACAGGGTGTAGTGCTTTCGAAACACTTTAAAAGCTGCTGGTTTTGTAATGGACGCTAGGTATGATGTGACATCAGTCTCGGTGATTGCATGAAAGGCCAGTATACTCTTCACTAGTCCTTCGTGCAACTTGCTATGTGCATCATGAACAGGTACAAGAACTCTCTTTCTTGAAGTTCCACTCATTAACCATACTTCATTTGCAGGTATTTTATCGAAGTGATAAAGGAGCAACAGAAAGACATCTGTGTCTCTAGCGGACACGACAATTTGCTTTGCAGTACTCGCCACTGCGTGCAGAACAATTCCTGTGTCTGCCCTCGTGAGGAGTTTCGAGGGAGGAAATCAGTGTTGTTTTCTGGTTAGTGAAACCCTTCCTTCCATCTTTAAAGCCTTCGGCAATAACCAGCTCAACGCCATTTTGCCCTCCACCTAACTGGGAACGCAATTTCTTCTGTATTTTTTGGCATTTTAACAGGCAGACAGAGTGGTATCCCTCGTACGCTATTAAATCTTCTATGTCCGATAACCTCAAATTAAGGTTATAATCAATAGACGTTAGTTGGTTCATAGTTGCCTGCATGGCTTTAGTCTGCACTTGCCGCACGGGTTCCTTCTTCGAATCATCCTGACAAAATATACACTTCTTCCAATCTGTTTTGACTCTATTTCCAGTGCGCTTTTTATTGTGCTTGTCATGAGAGTCTTTTGAGGTGGAGGCGTTTTGATTAACCTCTTCTCTGTGTCTTTTTTTTTCTCAAACGCTCTATATTCGTTTAGTTGGTAATATCAGAGTAACATTCTCTGTGATAGGAAAAAGAGACGTCGTTACTTGGCAACTCCAAAAAACTGTCTATAGCAAAACTGTAAATTTCGTCATACAGAGCCTTTCGTTCTTCCGCACATGACTTCAGTTTCTCATAACGCGCTACTGTTTTTTTGTCAACGTAAATACTCCTTTTTTTTATTTCGAACAAAGAATGCACAAATTACTTAGACTGTCACCATCACCGTGTAGATTTACTTGAGGTTCCATCTAAAACACACGAGACCATAACCTCAAAGAATGGTACAGTTGCGTATTCTTGCTCAGACGATAAAAACAACTGCTTATAAGCACTTACCGGTACCACTTTCAGACACAATTCCACTAAAAATATTGAAGAATAATATTGCACCAAACACAAACAACTTATCAATTTTCTAAACTGCGACAAGATGCCCACAACACACAGAAAACAGCACAGAGACGCCGCACTCAAACTTGTCTAGAGAGGCGCGCACGCGCACGCTCAGGGGAAGTGGTCGCGCAGTCAGGTGGCGTGACGCTTGCGCTCACGACTCACGGCCCCTTAGACTCGTATTTGAGCATCTTTGAACGTATTTAAAAGATGTCACTACAGTATTATCAATAAACAATAAAATATTATAAACAACAAAACAGACAGTATGCATTTTCCCAGGATAATTAGTTTTATGGAGTATTTTAATACAAAAAACGGTTATATAATTTTTTCTAACAGTCCAAGACAATTATTTTGCATTCTATGACAAAAATAACCCTGAATAAGGCATTTAGATCAGAAATATCTGTCCCGGGAGTGAAAATATCGGACAAGTAAGAAAACATCCGCCATCTTGGACGCCATCTTGAATTCTGAGCTTCCGGTCAAAATTTGGGAGTGCCAACATCGAAATTCGTGTTCAGCAGGTCTGAATTAGTTAAAAAAAACACATTTGGCCAAATTTTACCCAAAATGCCACTAGAATTGTTAAAATGGCAATTATAGAGAAAAGTGAACCAGTCTAAAAGGCAGGAGATATCATGAAATGAAAAAGGAGAGGTCTGACCCCTCGAAGAACGAATGATCAGGAAAGATGAGCCAATTAAGGCGGGAAAGTGAGACTCCTTAGGCCTCAGATAACCTAATACCGCCGGGGTCGGAAAAGACAAAGAGTTGACCAAGAAAAGTTGAAAGGGAAGACGATAGAGAGGAGCCAGGCACAAATTAGTGCAAGCAATGCCCAGCTCAGCTGGGGTCCCATGGTCACCAACATGTTGTGAGCCCGTGGGGGAAATTTACATGGAAGAGTGCTTCTTCCGTGTCCAAACTTTCTTACGTAACATTATACTCGAATGGATATTGAGGTTTCAGAAGCCAGTTTAGTAGTCAGTCAACACGAATTTGTCCAGTGCCTGCGCGGGGTAAATGTAGGCTATATTTGCCCCATTTTAATAGTTTTTTTATTTTTTATTTATATTCGTGTGGCTTCCTGAGAGACCGAGTGCAGGTCTCTCTAGTTGACGCCCGTGGGCGACCTGCGCGTGGTAATGAGGATGAAGTGATGATGAAGACAAACATACACCCAGTCCTCGGGCCACGGAAATTCATCCTTGGAGATTAAAATCCCAAATGGCCCGGCCGGGAATCGAACCCGATACCCTTCGGGCCAAAGCCTAGCACGCTAACCAATTAGCCGTGGAGCCGGATATTATAATAGTGATCACAACTAAAACATGTAATTTTTCCAGGAGTGTAATTTACAGTATTTATGTATGTATTTGTATGTACTGCTCGGGTCTAAGCTCTGTGAACTTGCGGGATGTAGGGCAGAGGCAGGGAAGGAGCAGGCGAAAATTGAGAAGACTGTCGACAGCCCACCGTGTTACCTGACATTCTCGTCTATTCCAATACTGCTAACATAGGGTCTTTTCTGAAACCAGTGTGGTGTTACGAATGAGTGAGTGAGTCACCGACCAATGTATTTGGTTCTTTACTATGCACGGACCGAGAACCGTCATCACTCGTCAACACCACATCTCATAGTCCGCGATGCACATTCCTCTCAGGTTCACGCAACTTAGACCCGAGCAGTATGTATTTATTTATTTAATTATTTATTTATTTATTATATATTGTACCCCCGCGCGGTCATTGGGCAAATTCGTGCTGACCGACTGAAGAGTTACAAATCCGATGCTTCATATGCTACTGTAGTCTATATGTTTACACTCCTTCATGCACTTGTACGAGAATTTGTCGGCAACAGTTCAGGAGTGGTGACTCTTCTACAAAACTACTTAAATTAGCCGAAATACCCTTTTTAATGATGAATAATAATTGTGGAAATTCTGTGGTAATAGATGTTTTCTCCTCCACTGTCTATAATACGTCCACAATCACGATTTATATACAAAATTTCATTTGTGTCCAACATAATACGCGTGAATTATCCAGACCAAAGGTTTTTGCCTAGACCAATAATTGCCAGTTAGCGCAGCCTTAGGCCACGTTAGCTAATATATATACACCCCTGGATTTTATCACGCACAGTGGGAGTACTCACACATCATTAACCTTTATCCAGACCAATCGTTTTGCCAATTATTATCAATGCCTTTTCACATAATAACAAGGTGTGTTTAGTATCCCAGATGTTGGTAACAGTCGAGGCCAACGTGATGGACAAGCCGCGGCACGGTGTAATCACGTGATTTCTCTAGTCTGCCATGACGATAGAAATGCAGTAAACACACGTGAGTTGTGGATATATAATGATCAATTGTACTGTATTTTCTCAGTCAGACAAAAATGTTTTGAGCAGAGATATTAGTTTGGCTACCAAATACAGATTAGACAATGTGATTATATTCCCACTCTTCATGTGCAGTATGGATATGAGAGCTGGACGCTTAAACAGGCAAACAAAAGGAAGATCGATGCGTTTTAGCTCTGGTGTTGGCGTAGACTTTTACGAATATCATGGACTGCAAAAGTCACCGATAAGGCAGTATTAAAGCGCATCAAGTCATTGGTAGTCAAGATGATGAGGTTGCGGTTAGCATACTTGGGCCACATTATGCGATCAGATGCATTGGAAAAAGTAATCATGCTAGGACTGATCAGCGGTACAAGAAGACCAGGTCGCCAGAGGACACGTTGGTTAGACACCGTTAAAACAGACTCCTACCTCACTCTGGAACAACTAAAGGATGCAGTGTAGCACAGGAAAACTTGGAGAGTGATGATTCATAGAATCACCGATGGTCGGATTTAACTGAACGGTTGACATCATCATGTTTCAACTGAATGTACTGGGAGATGCGATATTTATTTAATTTTTGGTGTATTGAAGTGTATTAATGTTAGGGTACTCGTGAGTACCCTGAAAGTTAATTTAGCAACGCTGCGGTACGTTGGATGTTAGAAAAGTAGGACACATTACAGTTTACTACTGTGGGTTTCAAGGTAATAGACTATGCTAATATCCTATTTACTTTGTTTCTAGATATAGTATAACTCGAAATGCCCCGTTGGTGTGGTGTATAGGGGGTGCCGATCGAATTACGATACGGGTACCCAAAAAACATCAACGTTTTCCTTAACATCAGATCAAAATCGCCACAAGCTTTGGCTTCGTCAGATTCCAACTGATTTTTCCATACTAAAAAATCCGATGGTTTGCATAAAGCATATTGACGAGTCATGCATAATAAAGGTTGATAGGATTATGATTAGGTGACAGCTGAAAGAATTTGATAGGATAATTCCAAAACTCACTGAAAATGCCGTGCCGACTATTTTTTTCAAACACACCTTCGTATTGTCCAAAATCAACTCCGAAAGAAAGACGTCTCGCTGATGAAGAAGATCATCTAGAACAGAGCCATCCAGTCATTGCGCTCGGGGAGCACTGGGCAGTCAGACTAGCGCTCCTTCCCCTACCACCACTACACTGTGGCAGTGAGGAGACCTGAGACAGACGGACGATGTTCGGATCGCGCTTACTAGATACGTATGCTACGTACAGTCGTGCGGCCGATGACTTTTGTGGGATAGTTGACATCATATTGATAGGGCAGTTTTGCCATTTTAAAAAATTACCGCATATACAAATCGAATGGTACTCCGATGTATGGAATGTGCAGGAAACGAACGTAAGTGTTAAATAAAGAATATTGTGATGTACCGGTATTCCAAACTGAAATGTGAACATATTAGAGAGGACAATTCAACAACATTTGACCAATATGAATAGATAGTACAGACCTTGAGTGACTTTTGCTCCTTTATATATATACACCGCGGACAGGCCAACAAGGACCACGCAAATATCACTTCTTTATAGGTCTAGTTTCCTTCTTTCTCTTCCAGAAGTCTTTCATCCTGGTCGACTGTGCAGCTCTTCTTTCAGCAGTCCATTCTCCTCTGTTGAGATTTTTCTTCTCCCCGACAAGAATTTTGAGACCAAAAATTTTTTTTCTGTACTCTATTCGATTTAGACAATCTTCTTCAGTAATTTTGAATTTTTGAAGTTCTTCTTTCATTTGTTTTACATAGCCTCCTTGTCCTTTATAGTTCCAGATTTTATCAAAAATTTGTTTGTTTAACCTTGAGCAATCCATGCGGACCATATGTCCGTAGAACTGAAGTCGCCGTTTTCTGATCATCACTTCAAGGTTGTCGATTTTACTATAAATTTCTGCATTCGATCTCAGTCTATAACCTTCCTGTGTTTTCCTAGGACCATAAATCCTTCTTAAAATTCTTCTTTCTATCTTGAGCAAATTCTCCATTCCGGTTATATTTGTAGTTTCCATGCCGTACAAGATGACTGGTCTAACAACAGTATTAAAATGTCGTAATTTTGCATTGATAGACAGGTTCTTTTTATTGTATATATTTTTTGTACAAAAATTTAATCTTTCCAATTTCCCTTTTTTGTTCTCGATTGCCAATTTATCCGTCCCATTGCTACTAATTATTTCTCCAAGATATTTAAATCGGTCAGTGACCCTGGTGCTCCCATAATTTGTTTTTATCATTTTCTTAGTGTATTTCTGATCACTTGTCATCATCTCTGTTTTTACCAACGAAATCTGTAAGCCCGCTTTTTCCGCCGTTTCTTTTAACTGATCAATTTGGTTAATAGCTTCTTGTTCTGATTCAGCAAACAACGCTACGTCGTCAGCAAATGCTAAACCTTTGACTCTGAGGTTCTTATTCTTTGTACCAATTTTAGCACTTGAATCGTTCTTCTCCCAAAACGTCCTCATGACTTTATCCAAGACCAAATTGAAAAGCAGTGGTGATAGACTGTCCCCTTGTCTTAGCCCAGTTTTTACCTCGAAGGGCTCGCTAACTTCATTTAAAAATTTGACTCTGGAAATCGTATTAGTTAATGTAAGTTTTATTAAATTTATGGTTTTTTGATCAACTTGGTATTCCTTCAATGTGTCAAAAACAGTATCCCTATCCACTGAATCATACGCTTTCTGAAAATCAACGAATGAGATAAAGATATTCTTTGGCCTGTTGTTGTAATATTTTAATATCAATTTTAAACTAAGAATTTGTTCTGCACACGATCTATTCCTTCTGAAACCTCCTTGGAACTCGCCAAGCTGTGGTTCGATCTGCGGTTCAAGTCTGTTTAAAAGTAGTTTGGCAAATATTTTATATGTGACAGACAACAATGAGATCCCCCTATAACTATTGACATCAATTTTTGAGCCTTTTTTATGTAGTGGATGAATTAAGGCGATTAACCAGTCTTCTGGAATTGCTTCCTCAATCCAAATTTTCTGGAATAGATTTGTCGTCGCTATTAAAAATTCATCATCTACAAGCTTCCACATTTCTGCAATTATTCCATCTTTGCCTGAGGCTTTATTGTTTTTAAGTGAGTTGATAATACATTTAACTTCATTTACATCTGGGGGCGTAGAGTCAAAATTTTGTGTTGTAAATTTGAAACTCAACTTGTCTGTCGGTTTTGGACAATTTAACAACTTCTCCTTTATTAGCCGTAGAAAAATAAAATTTCCCATTCTGCTTTAAAGGCTTCTGGTTCACCACTCCATCTTCTTTTGTAAGATGTTCAGTCATGACCACTGTGAAACTGATTTATTTACACGCTGTGAACAAAGCGCTCGGGGCACTGGCTTAGAGCGCGGCCGGAGCGCTGTGTGGATGGCCCTGATCTAGAAGCAGCTATTCGAGATAATATCCAGTAAGAGCCTCCCCTATAGACGGGCCCTCGCTGTCGCCACCTGACGGCCGAGCCGCTGTGTAGTGCAGCGTGTCGGGCAAAGCACTGGCGCTAGCAGCAGCGTAGCGCCCAACTCGTTTAACGCATTTACACTTTTAACGTATTCAATATTTATATTTACTTACATGAATTTCAGAGTGGTTGCTGGAAATGCTGTCCATTTTCTAATCACACATTGAACCAACATGGGAAGTTTTGGTACACACGCTGTAATTCATCCTCACTGATATTTCTTATCCGAGCAGTTATTTCGTTCCCGAGAGCCTCCAGAGTACGCGAATTGTTTATGTATACATTTTGTTTGAGATTCCCCCACAAGTAAAAATCGCACGGTGCTGAAACTTACGAACACATTCACTGAAAGACTTCTTCTTGAGAAGATAAGTTTCCAATAGGAAAATTCGATATTTTGTTCCATACTTAACCATGTTCACGGGATAAGAGATAGCCTATAGTACTTTATTACAAGTCGTAATTATCTGAACTAACGTATCTTACCAGCTCCAAATGTAACAAATGCAATAACAGCATTTGGGGCTTCCCGCCCTGCTCTTGTGTTATCGGCAAATGCTAGCAACTGGCGCTGACTAATCACTCTCCGCCCGGCACACGGGTCGGCAAAGCTCTGTTCTCTCACTGTAGAATCAAATAAGACCTTGAAGAGGATTCATAGGAGGTAATGCAGTTAGCAATATTTGACATGGCTAGAGTTAAACAAGGAAGTTCATGTACATCCATCTTATGATTCTTTTAAGGAACTAGTGATGGACGAAGCAAAGAGGATATAAAAATTAGGTTAGCACAGGCAAGGAAAGCATTTCTACAGAAAAGGAATCTGTTGACATCGAATATAGATTTAGGTATTAGGAAGTCATTTTTGAAAGCCTTTGTCTGGAGCGTAGCACTCTATGGAAGTGAACTTGGACTATTGGTGCAGCAGAAAAAAAGATAATTGAATCGTTGAAATGTGGTGTTACAGGAGAATGATGAAGATCAGATGGTAGATAGGGTTACGAAAGAAGAGGTATTAAGACGAGTGGGAGAGGAGAGATGTTTCTGTCAACCGCTAATGAAGAGAAGAGATAGGTTGGTAGGACACATACTAAGACACCCAGGAATAGCAAACTTAGTTATAGAAGGTAGGGTCGAAGATGAGAACAGTAGGAGTAGACCAATGTTAGAATATGTTAAACAGATTGCCTTGGATGTAGGGTGTGGTAGCTATATAGAGATGAAACGATTAGCTCAGGACAGGGAAGCATTGAGAGCTGCATCAAACCAGTGGAAAGACTGAAGAATTAACAACATCAATAACAACAAAAACAACAACAAGGAACTAGACGGAGGTCATTAACTTTGCCTTCTGAAGAAGTAGTATTTTCAGTTGGATTCGTGTGGCATACTATCTCTTTGCTTGTAAACGATTCTATTGATCATTGTATGTCATTTGGAAAACAGCTCTCTGTTGCTTGGATCTCAATGACCAAATTAATGAAATCTCATATAGGCCTAAATGATGCTGAGTGTAACTGTTCACTTCATAACACATTAATAAGAAATCTTGAAAGTGTCTTTCAGTGTGTTAATAAAATTCAGCTCAATAATTTCAAGAAAAAGTGTGATTCGAAGACGACTTTACGGAAGTTGGTTATTGTTATTTTAAGGGGCGGAACTACGAGCTCATCTGCCCCTAACTTTACGGAGGCTAGGAAAAGTTAAGACCTGATGATGTACCTGTAAACAGGAATTATATGTAAGGTAATGTAGATTCATGGCATTTTAAAGTGCTTGCTTTTAGTTTTGAAGTGAATCAAGAATTTATATGCATGTTATTAATACGTGTTGCCCCTAGTGGCAAGTTCGTTAACTGGATTACGGTGGGTAGAAGCACAACACAGTGGTCCTTTTAAATAAATAGTAGTTTTATTGCAGGTCTTAGCAAGTTACAGTTCACCACACAATAAACAGATACAAGCAATTAGCTGTCTTACAGAAGCTGCCTCTATGGAGCTCGACTCACCCTTTCACTCAGTTATGCAGTTAATCCTACCGTAATGAGGTTCGTGTCCTCGGCTAGAAGTAACGGCACTCTCCCTCAAGTAAACAAGCCACAGTTATTTACGATAGCCAGTCACTCACCACTTCACACTGCTTCACTGTCCACTTGCTAGGGAACAGCCCACTGCGTTTCGCAATTCACCACAATATCTCTGTCGCACTAGGTAAGTACACACTCCTCAAAACTCAGTCCTTCCGTATGATTCACACTGCCTCGCTGTCAGGATAATCAGCCTCACTTGGGTTTCGTAACTTCGCACGTCACGTCGCCACACTACTCGCACAGGTAAAAACACGCACTAGCTCAAAAACACAGTCCCTCCCTCGCTGGTGAGGCCGCATTATATAGGTAGGGTGGTGACTCAATGGACGTTTCCAGAGTAGGAGAGTTCACGGCTCCTCCCGAGAGTTCCATCACCAGGTACGCCGGGAACATTCCGGACCATGTCGTTGTTCCCGCTGCGCAAGTAGCCGGCCGACAGAGACCAGCAGAGGTAGCCTCAGGCGGCTGTGAGTCACGCGAGAGGGAATGAAGGAACCCCGCTCTCGTAACATTATTGTGAAAATCTTACACGTTAAACTACTACATTAGACAAATGTAATATGTTCTGTATGTGTAAACAAGTTTTATTTGTAGCTGAATGTTTCGTCAAGGATAATTTTTATTGTACAGTTTATTCAATGCTGTACCTTATTTAGGTATGACTACAGCATTTTAAGCCCATAACCGTAGCTCCAATCGATGCGTGTTCGCTTCTTACCTGATACATGGTTCGATTCCCGGCCCTGGTAGGTAATTTATTATTTAATAATAATAATAATAATGTTATTGGTTTTACGCCCCTTTTAACTACGGTGGCTTTTAGAGACGTCGGGGTTCCGGAATTTCGCCCCGAAGGGGATCTTTAACGTGTCAGTAAATCTACAGACACGGCTCCCTCGCATTTGCGCACCCACAAATGCCAGCTGACAGCGCCAGGATACGAACCTGCAACCTAGGGTCCAGCAAGCGAGAACGTTACCGCTGAGCCACGCAGCCAGTCCTAATTTATTATTAATTTTAATTGCGCCCAGATGGGCAGTTTAGGAGTGATAGAAATTCCGCATAACTTTTCAGTGACCTTGTCCTCTTTATACGTACAAACTACAAAAAAATGATAAGTTACACACTTCTGACCACATCGTTCTCATGCACAATCTTCGTTGAGGTGATGCCATCTCTTCTCTGTGCATAGCTTACTATAGAAACCGTGGACAGCCAGTCATGTTACTGCGTGGCCAGGATCGTAGTTAGCCTTTGTCCAGCTTCTATGTGTCAAAGTGGCAGTGGCGTATGATTCCGGATCTATCGCCATTCTTTTCTTAGACATATCCTCCCTATGGAACCCGTGGACAGCCAGTCGTGTTACTGCGCGGCCTAGATCGTAGTTAGCCTTGTCCAGCTTCTATGTGTCAATGTGGCAGTGGCGTAAGAATCCGGATCTATCGCCATTCTTTTCTTAGACCTATCCTCTCTATGGAACCCGTGGACAGCCAGTCGTGTTACTGCGCGGCCTAGATCGTAGTTAGTCTTGCCCATCTTCTACGTGTCAATGTGGCAGTGGTGTAAGAATCCGGATCTATCACCATTCTTTTCTTAGACCTATCCTCCCTATGGAACCCGTGGACAGCCAGTCGTGTTACTGCGCGGTCTAGATCGTAGTTAGCCTTGTCCAGCTTCTATGTGTCAATGTGGCAGTGGCGTAAGAATCCGGATCTATCGCCATTCTTTTCTTAGAACTATCCTCCCTATGGAACCCGTGGACAGCCAGTCGTGTTACTGCGGCCTAGATCGTAGTTAGCCTTGCCCATCTTCTATGTGTCAATGTGGCAGTGGCGTAAGAATCCTGATCTATCGCCATTCTTTTCTTAGAACTATCCTCCCTATGGAACCCGTGGACAGCCAGTCGTGTTACTGCGGCCTAGATCGTAGTTAGCCTTGCCCATCTTCTACGTGTCAATGTGGCAGTGGCGTAAGAATCCGGATCTATCGCCATTCTTTTCTTAGAACTATCCTCCCTATGGAACCCGTGGACAGCCAGTCGTGTTACTGCACGGCCTAGATCGTAGTTAGCCTTTGTCCAGCTTCTATGTGTCAATGTAGCAGTGGCGTAAGAATCCGGATCTATCGCCATTCTTTTCTTAGACCTATCCTCCCTATGGAACCCGTGGACAGCCAGTCATGTTACTGCGCGCCCTAGATCGCAGTTAGCCTTGCCCATCTTCTATGTGTCAAAGTAGCAGTGGCGTAAGATTCCGGATCTATCGCCATTCTTTTCGTAGACCTATCCTCCCTATGGAACCCGTGGACAGCCAGTCGTGTTACTGCGCGCCCTAGATCGCAGTTAGCCTTTGTCCATCTTCTATCTGTCAATGTAGCAGTGGCGTAAGAATCCGGATCTATCGCCATTCTTTTCTTAGACCTATCCTCCCTATGGAACCCGTGGACAGCCTGTCATGTTACTGCGCGCCCTAGATCGCAGTTAGCCTTGCCCATCTTCTATGTGGCAATGTAGCAGTGGCGTAAGATTCCGGATCTATCGCCATTCTTTTCTTAGACCTATCCTCCCTATGGAACCCGTGGACAGCCAGTCATGTTACTGCGCGCCCTAGATCGCAGTTAGCTTTTGTCCAACTTCTATCTGTCAATGTAGCAGTGGCGTAAGAATCCGGATCTATCGCCATTCCTTTGTTAGACCTATCCTCCCTATGGAACCCGTGGACAGCCAGTCGTGTTACTGCGCGGCCTAGATCGTAGTGTTTTAGATCTCTTAGTTGGGGGTAGTTAGATCTAAAACGTATGTGTTAATGTACTAATTTATAAGGTGATGCCTAGGAGAAGGTAGCTTCCCGTAGCTGGGTAAGCCTTCCAGTGTAGAGTGTTGTTTGGTGTTTAAATGCTAGGGGTGCTCCTATAAAGACGTAAGTGTAGCCCAGGGGATGAACCTCTGTGTGCGGGTTAATGTACTAGCCTCCCAGCTGGCTGGAGAGAGTTATATAACCGACGTGCTTGCGTCAGCTCTGTAGGCGACTCGCTGCTTATGCAGCCGGGTCGCTGCGGGAAGTACAATGAGACTTGAGCCAGCAACTATTTGGCTACTATTGTCACGGTCACTCGTGACGGGAATCAGGAAGGGCGTTAGGACGTAAAGAGGCGTGTAATTAGTAAGACAAGTGTGGTGTACTGACCAAGTATTTATTGGCCAGTGAGTATGAAATTGTAAGTCCCTTTTAGGGGAATGCAATGATTGTTATAAGTTTAAGTGTACAAGTTTGTGGATGGATGTTACAAAATATAGGATCTCTGAACACTTCACTGATGCTCACCTGGTGATAGCAGCTTGCAGCAGAGCCTCCGGCGACACACACTGTATGACAGACAATAGAGAGAGCCTGTCCCCATTAAGGCCTTCCTTCTTATAGGTTTTGCTGTTGTACTGTCAGCATTCCATTGGCATAGCTGCCCCAGTTAGTTATAGTGTAGATGTTTATGAGTGTGATGCAAGTGTTTGGCAAGCCTTCCAAGCTGGTCGGCCGCCCTTGCTGTGTAAAAGATACTGTTCTGGACTTATGATGTATGCCAGTTAGGGGTGATTTTAATAGATGATGGGGGTGGCTTCCAGGGGGTACAACCCCCCGGGGGCCTGTACAAGTCTCCTCATTTGATTAGTTCGGGTCCCCGCGAACGGGAACGGAACGTGGAGTGGGGGTGTTGATGTAGTAGGTCGTAGTGGAATCTTCCTTGTATCTCTTCTTCGTTTCTTCTGTGTTGATGTCGTGTAGAGGTAGTGATGTCGTGTTGATGTAGCGATGTCGTGTAGATGTGAGATCAGCTTGTGTTCAGAGGGGTGGGTTTTGGGATATATGCATATACATGTGATAATTTAAATTTAAAACAGTTCATAAAAATAAAATAAAAATGCCATTTGCAATATAAAAAGTTCCACAAAAAAAATACATGGTTTTGGCATTGTATAATATACTGGTGTTGTGCAGGGAGGAAAAAAACCAGTGCTGGACGGGTGGTTTTGTCGTCCGGCGCTATATTGGGGAAAAGAATTGCTCCCTGCAATGTGAAAGATGGAAGAAATAGAAAAAATAGGTGTTCCAGGGTATAAGTTAAAGGAAATATTTAAAATATGTTTATTGAGTTGGGATAAAACGGAACACCTTCACAAATTTGGACGTTAGAAGAAAGAAAATGAAAGAGACAAAAGCATAATCATTGTGTACATGTGTGTGACAAAAATATGTGTATTCACAATGTGTGGCATCATAATTTTGTGTGTAGTGCCTTTGAACAATATTACCGTATTTTGTATTACAGTATATTACATTATATACTTATATCTATCTATCTTAATTATTAATTATGCTGTACCTAGACGGCCGTGTCTATTGTAATTTGCGTGCACGCTACCCTTTGTATTTATGTGCCGTCTCACGGCTAATCCTGTCCGGTCGTTTCCCGGTGTAGTTTAGTGGTCGTGCCGCTGATATATATCCCTAACTTGTGAATCATTCTCTGTGGGCGAATGCCTTCACACTTGACAGTGAGAGTCGCCGCCACAGATCGGTTGCGCCCTCATTGCCGTATGTTGCGTCGCATCTTTGACGCTTTATGTTCTTTGTTTATGTTGATCTGTCAGCAAGCCTGATACCCCACAGGTATCAACCCTGCTGTTCAGATTTCTGGAGTGTAGCTGTAAAAAAATGAAGGTGCATGTGTTGGGTTGTGTGAGAATGAATACAAATTACAAATTAGTGCATAAAGGTAGTACAATAATATCATGCCACAAATAACATACTGCTGCTGTATGGCAGTGAAATCATTGTCACCAGTGATATATGTCTGGTGACGCCGCCTGAAAAATGGAGAGGTTAAAAAAACATATGAATATTGCATATTCTTTATATCGGCTCCTGTGTCAGTGTGTTCACTGGCTGAAGCTCTTTTTCCCCTGAAAAAAAAATAGCATGATTAGTGTTAACCTGTGGCCATTATTAATGTCATGTTCTCTTTACACATGATTGTTTTACTTGATGTATGATCGGGCTTACCCTACACGGTGCCGTAATGTTTTTTCTTACTCTCAAAGTGTATATATTAGTCTTAGTTAACCTAGTTAATCTAACTTAATGTATTATCGGGCTTACCCTGATGACGGGTTTGTTAGTCATCAGGTGCCGAAATATTCTACCTTAGTCTATTTATGTTAATGTGTTATCGGGCTTACCCTGATGACGGGTTTGTCGGTCATCAGGTGCCGAAATCGTTACTTTAATTATGGTAAGTAAAAATGTTTGCTATTTATAAGCCGAATGGTTGACCTTACTTTATTGCCGAATTATGCTGTGCTATTATTTGGCAACAGCGGTTAGTAAATTTGCTTAATCCTAAGTTGCGTGTCAAAGTGCAACTGTCTTACATGCTAAAATTTCGATGGCATGCAATGTATAGGGTGGTTTTGGGATTACGGGTACCTCCTAGGGCTTACCTGCGCCTTTGACTGTCGAAATACGCGAGCATGCGTATAGTACCCAGGGACCTTCGCCCAATTTGCAGTGTGGTGTCGGTAATCCGAGTGACTACGCATGCAGATTGTGGTTTGGGCACTACGTTTCGTGCTCAACACGGCTCCTCCATTGGACCCGTACGTATAGTAGTTTGGAATTACCTTGCGCCTAGGAGGAGTTACCCCTACCTATTGACCTCCCTTGCACATTGTCACCCATGTGTTTTGTGGGGTGCTCCCCTTAATAACTAGTTGTCGACATTAATATTAATGCTTACTAACCAGTATTAATATAGTCGCAGGCGCCTTACGGTGCCACAAAGCAAACCGCCTCGCCCGCTGTATGTGCCTGCTCTTTGCCGTTGCCTTTGCATATGTTGTCGTTGTTGGGTCGCCCACTTTAACCCCTGTGAGGGCTCGCCATGCTCCTCATTTAATGCCCTTGGCTGACCGCTGCGTCACCATTTATGTGGGCATTGGACATCGTCCAATGGCATAATATCATCTTCGCCCTTGTTGGCAGTAATAGTATCCTCTTCGCCCTTTGGGTAGATTATTGGATAAGGAATAACCCACCCACCAAGGGAAGATGATTAAAAAAAGGGAAGTAGGTTTTGGATTGGAGAAAAAGGATAGAAAAATAGGAGGAGAGTTCCACAAAAGTTGTAATTTTAACTTTAAGTACCTTTAGAGGCAGTTGCCACTGAAAATTAACTCTCTGATACCTAAAGTAGGTACGAGCTTGGTCGAAGCTAACGGGAACCGCAGCTAGGACTTGGGCGATTTGCAAGAGAGAGGCTTTAGTGTATTTCCTCCCAAGCATGTATAAAACTACTATAGGGAAGGGTGATGGTCTGGCAAGACTGATAGTAACAAATTTGTTGTATGGGTTTTCAAAGCAATTCGTTTTTTCAAAATAATTCGAAGAATGCCAATAATTTAAATCAGATTTGGTATTTCCAATTTTCAAAGTTGTGGAATTCTTGAAAAGGCAACCAAGTGCTTCCAAGAAGGAGAATGATAAAAGATTACACCTGGGGAAGTAATTTTGTTGAATGAACCAATGGTTGCATTTAGAAATGGCTAAGCTTTTACTCAGCGAGGAGCCGGCTAAAAGTTTAGACAAAAAGAAACACTTATCTTTTGGAAAACTGACCATAAGTTTTCGGAGAGGATCTCCACAAGCAGGTAGCTGGCTTAGCGAGCTTTACTTGCCTTACTGGCCAATTAGAATTAGCTATTAAAGCTAAAAGAAACTTTAGTGAGGTGGAAACTAAGATTTCTTGCTCAAATGCAAAAAGTGGTGAAAGCCCTATTAATGAATTTAATAACATTGAGTAGGAAGAGCCAAGGAAGACAAAATCTTGCCTAATCGTTGTACTTGCGAAATGATAAATCCAAAAACAAATATTTAATTTATTAAACAATTCAAAGAAGGATAATGAATTTAATAAGTATGTAATATATTTTTGACAAACATAGTTCATTTGAACTTTTTGACAAATGGGGTCACAGACCTCTCAACATTAAACGTTTGCTCCAGGCAATTGACAATTTACAAGGTTTAAAACCTTACATGTTTCTAAAATCTTTATAAGATTTAAACAAATAACCAATAAAGTAATTAAAGTTTGAACTTTAATTGGAGTACAAAGAGTGTACCTTAAGAAATTCCGGAGAGAATATTCTAGAAAGAGTGAAAACTTCTAAAATAACAATAAGAAAACGTGAAAAATAAGATAGAAGTTCCTACAACTTCTTATATTTATACAGAATTAATGTTGGTTATTATGCAAATAAGGGCAGGTCACTGACTGTGAAACCTGAAGAGATAATCAAAAGGAAGGTTCTCGACCTCTTATGTTTTAAATGGGAATCACGAACCAAATGGGGGAGTTTCCATTTCGTGAGACCTAGAAATAACTCACTCAAGAGTTGAAAGAATTGTTTTCCCTGATCAGAAGGGAGAAACAATGTAAGTTTGAAACGTGCGCTTAACACGTAATTATACAGAAATTAATTAATTACACATGAGAAAAAATGGGAGGGCACATCTATAGATTGACACCTAGTTGAAACAGACCTAAATTTAAAAGTTTGTTACAGATTGTTAGTAAGAGGTTTAGGAAAAAGAAATAGGGATTGAGGAAAAATGTTCATGGCTTTATTTCTATGTAAACGGACGATCGCGACGCGGTAGAAAGTTGAACAAGCACTGGTTTTCACTATAGTTCGTTGAAATATATGAAAAGTTCACTATAGAAACACGAAAGTTTTTGGCAAAGAAAGTTATTTCAATTTGAAAAAAAACTGACTGGTTGCACTAGATGAACGAAAGTCTATTGCTGGAGAAAATGGTGGATTACAGTTAAATGCGCCATGAACATCCAACGGTGGACGAAAATTCGCTATTGAGCTTTAATTCAGAAGTGAGATTCTTCAATTTTAAATAGCATTCTCACAAGTAAGTTAAATTTCATAACTGCAGGACTTGTAGATGAAATACAGAATCTAGAAGGTTCCAGAACGACCTTAGTAGAAAAATGGGGTTAAGAAAATCCAACGGAGGAACTAGCTTGGTGAATTATAGACAGCGGGTATTAGATAATATCCCACGTAGTGAGAGGATTTCTCATTTGAATAGCTCAAGAAAAGCTCTTTTCTAGTAAGGTTGGCTTGTACGAACAAAAGCTCAACATGGCAAATCCCACGAAGAATGATTTTTGCCCTAAAATAAATAATCTCACACTGTCTATAAAAGTATCGTTAAAAGCACGTGAAAGTTAAAACCATGAAGATGAGGTTAAAACTTTAAGATGGTACTTATCTTGATTTCATGTTGAAAGTGAAGTTCCCTTTGACGATAACTACTTTGTCAACATGGCGTAGAAGAGAGTATGCCTCTTGGTTTGAGGAGGCTGGCTCGAGAGGAGCCTTAACTGATCGAGTCAACTGCCGACTGAGAAGTGAGACATGCTCAACGGAGCACGGAGGGTCCAAGGAAGGGAAAAAGAGTGGGGGATGGGAGACAAAAGGAGAACATATAAACATTGCCAACTTTATAACAAAAAATTATTTTCTCTTGATGAGCTGGTCTTCAAAGAGTTGATAACAGGCGATACTAGCGCAGCATGGTGAGTAAAAAAGTAGACAGAGTCCTCTTGCTCAAGGAGAAAATAGCTGGCGATGGTAACAGGATCTGGTGGCCAAATGGATAAGTAAGTCCTCTTGCACCAGGAAGAGTTGAAGAGCTTCAGAGATTCGCTGCTAGATGACGCTAGGTGAGTCACAGAGAATATATATCTAGAACAGACTCATAAAAGATATAAGCGACCTGAACACCTAAGAGAAAACAAAAGATCACTGTTGGTGTTTGACAAAGAGGAAGGAAAGAACATGCAAAAGCATTGAAAATTATAATCTCTCGTACCGTGTATTCCAAGAATACACCATACTGGGAGGGAAAAACACCAACAGAGAACAAATAAGCAGTTAGACGTTTAAGGGAAGAGGAGCGATCAAAGACAGGGGTCTTGTAATCGGACCGTTAGTGGTCAAGACTCTGACCACCCTGACTCTCCCATCTCTTCCAGGATAACACTCGGTCACTCTACCAGAGATCCAGACTAGAGGGGGAAAAACATCCCTAACCAAGACCAAGTCTCCCACTTTAATGTCGGGACTGGAAAGAAAAACTTCTGTCTCCGTTGCATGGAAGTTAAATATTCCAAGTTCCACCTCTTCCAAAAAGAATTACGGAGGGCTTCAAGTTTACGCGAAGCGATAGGTAGATTAGAATCCCTGTAAGAATTGGGAAGAGGAGGAGGGGCAGAAAGAGAAGTGCCGATAAGGAAGTGACCAGGGGTGAGTGGAAGTAGGTCATCAGGGTCATTGGAAAGCGGAGTTAAAGGGCGAGAATTAACAACACCTTCAATCAGAACAGACAGTGAATTGAATTCTTCATAAGTCAGAATTCGATTACCTAAGACTTTTCTTAAATGACGTTTAGTGAGCTTTACGCAAGATTCCCACCTACCACCGTGATGAGGAGCGTAGGGAGGTATAAAGCGCCATTTAAAACCTTTTGAATAGGAAAAATTAGAAATTTGTTCCATGGCAGGAGAGGAAGTGAGAGCTTTCTTCCAAAGGGAAGCTGCGCCCTGAAAAGTGGAAGCGTTATCAGAGAACATCTCTGAAGGAACACCACGCCTAGCGGTGAAGCGAGAGACAGCTGATAAAAAATAAGAAGTAGAAGCATTCGTTACTAGTTCCAAGTGGATTGCGCCAGTAACCATGCAAACAAAGAGAGGAACATAAAGCTTACCAAACAATTTGCGTTTAGCTTCAGGAGAATTTCGTTGATATTGGAACGGACCCATATAGTCCACACCAGTTAAAGCAAATGGGCGTATAGGAGAAGAGCGAAAATAGGGCAGATCGCTCATTAATTGAGTTTTGATTTTAGGTTTCGCTTTGAAACAAGGAATGCACTTGTGAATTACAGAAGAAACTTCATGAATTCCATTTATAATCCAGTACCTTTCCCTTAAGAGGCAAAGCAGAGTGCGTGTACCAACATGAAGATTACGATAATGAAAGTCACGTATAATTAAGGAAGTTACGTGATGTTTGGAAGGCAAAATGACGGGATGCCTTTTGTCCTCAGAGAGTAAAGATTGCGAGAGCCTTCCACCTACCCTGAGTAACCCATGGTCATCAAGGAACGGGGCTAAGGCACGAAGACGGCTGGATTTGGGAAGATCTCTTTTAGAAGAAAGCAAAGATAATTCAGAAGAAAAGGCTTCTTGCTGTGTTAGTTGTAAAACCTTAATGGTAGCGAGATTCAATTCATGATTGGTAAGGTGTGGTTTGGGGAGGAGCGGTTGGTCAACCACTAAATATTTCCATCTAAGGAGATAGGCGATAATTCGTATTAATTTATGAAAAGAAGAATAGCGGGACAACAAGGGATGAGAAGCGTTGGAAACAAGACACGAAGCAATAGATAGAGCTACTTTAGCGTCGGGCACGTTGGAGTTTGTAACTGGAGGTTTAGAAGGCCATGAAGAAGAGTCTTCGATTAGCCACGAGGGCCCGTGCCAGTACAATTGGGAAGCTGCCAATTGAGAGGGTAAACAACCACGAGAGATAATATCGCCTGGATTATCCGCACTGGGCACATGCCTCCATTGACATCCAGAAGAAAGAGTTTGAATTTTGGAAACCCTGTTTGCAACAAAAGTTTGCCAGTGAGAGGGGTTCTTGGCGATCCAAGAAAGGGTGATCATGGAATCGCTCCAGAGATAGATTTGCAAGAATTCGACCTTTAATACTTCCCGTAGTTTTTTAACAAGTTCTGCAGCCATGAGTGCAGCGCACAGTTCGAGCCTAGGCAAAGGGATAGTTTTAAGAGGAGCGACCTTCGATTTGGCACAAACAAGGTTGGAAACTGGAGATCCATAGAGTGAATCGTGATGAAATAAATATGCACAGCAACCATAAGCTTTTTCAGAACTGTCCGCGAACACATGAAGGAAAAAGGATGCATTAGAATGAGAGCTGATTAAATTCCTAGGAATTTCAATAAGGGAAAGATCCAGCAAATTGCTGCGAAACGAGAGCCAACGATTAAGAAAAGAAAGAGGGACAGTATCATCCCATTCACATTTAAGCAACCACAGCTCTTGCATGAAGAGTTTGGCTATAACGATAACTGGGGCAAGGAATTGAAGCGGATCAAAAATTTTTGCAATTTCAGATAGGATTTGTCTTTTTGTATTAGGAGGCTCTTCTGCGAGCGAAACTTTATAGATAAAAGTGTCAGTGCTAGTGCACCAGTGAACTCCTAGAGTTTTTATAGATTCGGAGTTTCCACAAATTTCGACAGAAGAAGGATCTACGTCTTCGATGGGAAACTGAGCAAGAAACTCAGGGGAGTTGGAGTTCCACTTATGAAGTGGGAAACCTCCATTCCTTAACAATGCCTGAAGTTCTAAAGACACAAAAGAAGCTTCCTCCAAAGAGGGGAAGGACTGCAAATAATCGTCAACATAAAATGACGTAGTTAGTGCTTCAGAGGCTTTGGAATTAAATAAATGACCATCTTGTGAGGCTAGCAAGTGTAGGGATCGGATAGCAAGGAAAGCAGAGGGTTTTAAGCCGTAAGTAACCGTTTTCAAGCGAAATACCTTAATGGGCTTACTGATTTCATCACGCCACAAGATTCTTTGAAGATCTCGTTGTTCTGGTTGAATTAACACTTGACGGTACATCTGTTTTATGTCGGCTATAACAGCTATGGGAAATAACCGAAAGTTTAAAAGTATAGCGGATAGATCTGACTGAATAGCAGGACCAGAATAAAGAGTGTCGTTAAGGCTGTTGCCATTAACGTCGGGCGATGAACCATTGAAAACAACTCGGATTTTATCTTTTACAAGAGGGTTCTTCCACACGGGATGATGATTTAAATAAACCGTTTCAATTGGGGGGTGCGATTCATCATCAGATTTGTTATCAACTTCCATATGATCCAAGCTTTCATACTCATCCATGAAATCAGTGTACTGCTGTTTGACAAGGGGTTCTTTTTTGAATTTGCTCTCGATAGCAAAGAGAGCTTTGCGAGCTTTAGGCTGAGAGATGATAAGTTTGGGAGGATTGTGTAATCTTGGCATTTGAACAACGAACCGGCCATCAGAAGAACGAGTGGTGGTGTTCAAAAAAAGTTGCTCACATAATTCGTTTTCTGAAGAGGTCACATTAGGAGAATCAACGCTTTCAAGCCTCCAAAACTGTTCCAGGTCAGTGTTGGAGAAATAACATTGCGATGCAGGTTGGAGAGAATAATGGGGAAGTTGCCCTGTGACGATCCATCCAAAATTAGTGTCTCTGGCGACCACGTTTGAGGATAACTTACGAACCTGTTTACGTAGGCAATTCCAAAAAACATTGGCACTAAAGAGTATGTCAATAGGGTTCTGCATATTGAACGAAGGATCGGCTAGCCTTAAATGCGAGGGAATGTTTAACCCTGAAATATCCACAGAGTGACTTGGAGTGTCTTCTCCAATGCTATTGAGAATTAGACAATTAAGTTTAAAGAAATTGTTTCTATGACAAATATCTCTTATGGTTAGTTTTGAGAATTGTAAAGCTTGCGATTTTGAGCTGTTGATGCCCGACACATTGATAGAAGTGGGGTTTACGGGCAGGCCTAGTTTTCTAATCAAGGAATTAGACACAAAATCATGAGTTGCCGCTGAATCTAGAAGACCGCGTGCACGGACCCAGTTGCCAAAGTTATCCTGAACTTCAATTTGGACAGTAGACAACAATACTTGAGCACTGCGAATTGACTTGGCATTCTGAATATACGATGACGCATTAGAACTGTTAGCACTATCATTTTTCGGAGAAGTAGATGCCGTCGATGACCTTGCCTGATCATGACGATGTAGCAAAGTATGGTGAGCCTTTTCACAATGGTAGCAAAGTCTTGTGGACTTGCAATTAGAAGCAGAATGCGTGGGCGCTAGGCAGTTGAAACAATGTTTGTTTTGAGCAACTAATTTTCGTCTGTCGTCGACTGACATTTCTTTAAAGGATTTGCAGAGGTATAGGGCATGGGGATCTTTACAAAGTATGCACTTTACAGGTTCGTTTAAACTTTTGCGAGGTTCGCTTTGCGTGTTTAAAACAATAGAGCTAGCAACACGACGTTCACTAGACCTAGTTGGGTAACCAGTAGTGTTTGATTTAAATTTGGATGAGCTGAGCCCGGGTTTTTGGGTATTGGACGCTGAGCGTTCACTTTTGGGTTTGATGGACATTAATTCGAATTTGGAACTAGGAGATGAAGGTTCACTTTGATTAGCTAGAGCGGTTAAAAGTTGGCATCTAGCATTTATGAAAGTAACTAAATGCTCGTAAGTGTAGTCGTCTTCTTTAGAAAGTTCAATTTCCCAAGCTTTGAGGGTAGCAGCATCAACTTTGGAAACCACTAAATGTATTAGGAAAGTATCCCAATAATTAGTAGGTTGATCTAATAGGGACAAAGCCTTAACGTGAAGTTGTGTAGTGTCAACTAGAGTACGTAAACTAGTGACGTCATTGTGCTGTGACGCAGGTAGATTGAATAGAGCCTTTATATGGCGCTGAATACGTAACCGTAAATTTCCATATCTTTCCTTTAATAAGTTAAAGGCAATGGGGTAATTTTCGGCACGCAGAGGAAGTGCTTCGACCAACTGCAAAGCTTGACCTCGGAGAATAGATCTCAAATAATGAAACTTGTAAATGACTTGAATGTCTTCATTGTCATGAACAAGGGAGCAAAATAATTCATAGAAAGAATCCCAAGCAGATTCATCTCCAGAAAAATGGGGTAAATCAATTTTCGGTAAAGTTGGTTTGGGCTTGTGAGTACCCTCACGGAAAGAAGTTTGTGGTTCGTGAAGGGAACCAAGAACAGAAGCGTCCTTTTTCTGCTCCTCTTCGAGTTGGCGTATTATTTTGAAAGCAGAACCTATGCCTTCGTAATATTGGTTTTCTACTTCGACTCGATCTTCTGTTTGATTGAGCATACAAGTTTCAATTTCAGTTTGAATGTTGCAGTAGTTTTCATAAGAACGTTCAAAATCCCTTACACGATGTTTCAACAAGTCTAATTGAGCTTCTGAGGGATCCATTTCTTTTATGTACTTTCTGAATCGGGTAATTTGCCCTTTATAGGATGCTCGTTTAGAAGTAAGTTTTTCATCCTTATCCTTATCAGTAGGAGCCATGTTAAAGAAGGTAGATTGAAATGTAACTCACGAAACTGTGGAACCTTGGAAATGCTGTCAAGCTGGCAGCATCAAATAAGTAGAAAGAACGGGACACACCAAAGGAGACAGGAGCAGCCTCTTTCCCCTTCACAGGCTTTGCATGATGTAGTTATAGCTGTAAAATTCAAAGCAGATATTAATAATTTGCAAAGTATTGTCAAATGACACTTTTTAAAAAGAAAAAATGGAAAATGGACTCTCCCGGGTTTCTGGGACCAATTTTTGGGTAGATTATTGGATAAGGAATAACTCACCCACCAAGGGAAGATGATTAAAAAAAAGGGAAGTAGGTTTTGGATTGGAGAAAAAGGATAGAAAAATAGGAGGAGAGTTCCACAAAAGTTGTAATTTTAACTTTAAATACCTTTAGAGGCAGTTGCCACTGAAAATTAACTCTCTGATACCTAAAGTAGGTACGAGCTTGGTCGAAGCTAACGGGAACCGCAGCTAGGACTTGGGCGATTTGCAAGAGAGAGGCTTTAGTGTATTTCCTCCCAAGCATGTATAAAACTACTATAGGGAAGGGTGATGGTCTGGCAAGACTGATAGTAACAAATTTGTTGTATGGGTTTTCAAAGCAATTCGTTTTTTCAAAATAATTCGAAGAATGCCAATAATTTAAATCAGATTTGGTATTTCCAATTTTCAAAGTTGTGGAATTCTTGAAAAGGCAACCAAGTGCTTCCAAGAAGGAGAATGATAAAAGATTACACCTGGGGAAGTAATTTTGTTGAATGAACCAATGGTTGCATTTAGAAATGGCTAAGCTTTTACTCAGCGAGGAGCCGGCTAAAAGTTTAGACAAAAAGAAACACTTATCTTTTGGCAAACTGACCATAAGTTTTCGGAGAGGATCTCCACAAGCAGGTAGCTGGCTTAGCGAGCTTTACTTGCCTTACTGGCCAATTAGAATTAGCTATTAAAGCTAAAAGAAACTTTAGTGAGGTGGAAACTAAGATTTCTTGCTCAAATGCAAAAAGTGGTGAAAGCCCTATTAATGAATTTAATAACATTGAGTAGGAAGAGCCAAGGAAGACAAAATCTTGCCTAATCGTTGTACTTGCGAAATGATAAATCCAAAAACAAATATTTAATTTATTAAACAATTCAAAGAAGGATAATGAATTTAATAAGTATGTAATATATTTTTGACAAACATAGTTCATTTGAACTTTTTGACAAATGGGGTCACAGACCTCTCAACATTAAACGTTTGCTCCAGGCAATTGACAATTTACAAGGTTTAAAACCTTACATGTTTCTAAAATCTTTATAAGATTTAAACAAATAACCAATAAAGTAATTAAAGTTTGAACGTTAATTGGAGTACAAAGAGTGTACCTTAAGAAATTCCGGAGAGAATATTCTAGAAAGAGTGAAAACTTCTAAAATAACAATAAGAAAACGTGAAAAATAAGATAGAAGTTCCTACAACTTCTTATATTTATACAGAATTAATGTTGGTTATTATGCAAATAAGGGCAGGTCACTGACTGTGAAACCTGAAGAGATAATCAAAAGGAAGGTTCTCGACCTCCTATGTTTTAAATGGGAATCACGAACCAAATGGGGGAGTTTCCATTTCGTGAGACCTAGAAATAACTCACTCAAGAGTTGAAAGAATTGTTATCCCTGATCAGAAGGGAGAAACAATGTAAGTTTGAAACGTGCGCTTAACACGTAATTATACAGAAATTAATTAATTACACATGAGAAAAAATGGGAGGGCACATCTATAGATTGACACCTCGTTGAAACAGACCTAAATTTAAAAGTTTGTTACAGATTGTTAGTAAGAGGTTTAGGAAAAAGAAATAGGGATTGAGGAAAAATGTTCATGGCTTTATTTCTATGTAAACGGACGATCGCGACGCGGTAGAAAGTTGAACAAGCACTGGTTTTCACTATAGTTCGTTGAAATATATGAAAAGTTCACTATAGAAACACGAAAGTTTTTGGCAAAGAAAGTTATTTCAATTTGAAAAAAACTGACTGGTTGCACTAGATGAACGAAAGTCTATTGCTGGAGAAAATGGTGGATTACAGTTAAATGCGCCAAGAACATCCAACGGTGGACGAAAATTCGTTATTGAGCTTTAATTCAGAAGTGAGATTCTTCAATTTTAAATAGCATTCTCACAAGCAAGTGAAATTTCATAACGGCAGGACTTGTAGATGAAATACAGAATCTAGAAGGTTCCAGAACGACCTTAGTAGAAAAATGGGGTTAAGAAAATCCAACGGAGGAACTAGCTTGGTGAATTATAGACAGCGGGTATTAGATAATATCCCACGTAGTGAGAGGATTTCTCATTTGAATAGCTCAAGAAAAGCTCTTTTCTAGTAAGGTTGGCTTGTACGAACAAAAGCTCAACATGGCAAATCCCACGAAGAATGATTTTTGCCCTAAAATAAATAATCTCACACTGTCTATAAAAGTATCGTTAAAAGCACCTGAAAGTTAAAACCATGAAGATGAGGTTAAAACTTTAAGATGGTACTTATCTTGATTTCATGTTGAAAGTGAAGTTCCCTTTGACGATAACTACTTTGTCAACATGGCGTAGAAGAGAGTATGCCTCTTGGTTTGAGGAGGCTGGCTCGAGAGGAGCCTTAACTGATCGAGTCAACTGCTGACTGAGAAGTGAGACATGCTCAACGGAGCACGGAGGGTCCAAGGAAGGGAAAAAGAGTGGGGGATGGGAGACAAAAGGAGAACATATAAACATTGCCAACTTTATAACAAAAAATTATTTTCTCTTGATGAGCTGGTCTTCAAAGAGTTGATAACAGGCGATACTAGCGCAGCATGGTGAGTAAAAAAGTAGACAGAGTCCTCTTGCTCAAGGAGAAAATAGCTGGCGATGGTAACAGGATCTGGTGGCCAAATGGATAAGTAAGTCCTCTTGCACCAGGAAGAGTTGAAGAGCTTCAGAGATTCGCTGCTAGATGACGCTAGGTGAGTCACAGAGAATATATATCTAGAACAGACTCATAAAAGATATAAGCGACCTGAACACCTAAGAGAAAACAAAAGATCACTGTTGGTGTTTGACAAAGAGGAAGGAAAGAACATGCAAAAGCATTGAAAATTATAATCTCTCGTACCGTGTATTCCAAGAATACACCACCCTTATTGGCAGTAATAATATCCTCTTCGCCCTTATTGGCAGTAATAGTATCCTCTTCGCCCTTATTGGCAGTAATAGTATCCTCTTCGCCCTTATTGGCAGTAATAATATCCTCTTCGCCCTTATTGGCAGTATTGGGTTGGCCCACCTGAACCCCTGTAGACAGCTCGCCGCATGCCTATTTAGTATCTCTGGCTTCCCGCTGCGTCACCATTTAATGTCTCTGGTGACCCGTTGTCAGCCATTTACGTGGGCGCGAGATCGAATGACCGCCTTCATTCCATATATATTCATATTTCACATTGTTCATTATTTGCTTGGTTGTCTTCACCTGTGCTACGCGGGGCAAGGACTTGTCGGATTTAGGGTTGATCTCGCTGAGCCCTAAGATCCTGCTTCACTCCTGCGTATAGGAGTCTTGCTTCTCGCTCTAGAAGCCCTACTTACTTATATCTAACTAAAAGTCTAGTCCTAATTTGGTCGTCCCTTGGGTCCTCTCTTGAGTCCGGTGCGGATTTGGCTATCTCTCCCCCCGTTCGTCAAAAGTCTCCCCAGCAGGTCTTGGCTTCGATGACCATGGCACATAGTGGGTGTAACATCTCTTCGTCCTAGGGGCAGGCTAGGCACACCTAGGATTCCGAAGTTTGCCCGTGCCGGGCCATGGATGCCTCAACCTTACGTAGTTCGTCTGTTATTGGTCTGGGTCATTGAGCTGTTGAGCCAACTGGGGTCAGGGTCATCATCACCTTCCCCAGCTCTGCTCTGCCTCTGGCCTTCTGCTTATGTCGTCATCACCAATCAGCGTGTTATCAGATTCCTTTTGTGTTATATATATATATATATATATATATATATATATATATAAGTATAGTGTAATCTGTGAATAATTTGCTGTGTAATTAATGTAAAAAATTGAGTAATCTGGGGTTGTAGAATCTTCTAAATGCATGGCCTACTTTAGGCCTCCTGTTGCTACGTCAGATTTCCAGCGATAATGCCTTGTTAATTCTCTTGGAGGCGTTAGTAGGGTTTATGGTGTTAGGTTCCCTGATATTGGGATCCGGGGGGTGTTATTTGTTGAGTAGGCTGAAAGCATGGTAGGAGGGGGTTGCGCATCTTTGGGCTCCCTGTTAATGGTGGCCTTGGGGCCGGTGATGCTATCAGGATGCTTCTACATTGAGTGGACGGGGGTAGGTATTTCCCAGGTTTTCAAAAATTTTCACAAAGTGTCATGCAGGTTCAATAATAATAACCCTTGGTATGTGGGTGGGATATTCCATGCATGTGTCTGGATATGAGGCGTATCCGCTCTCATTTGAGGATAGGCGTAGGTTGAGGCGTAATAATACTATGTCCCTTTCATGCGGGATTATTTAATAAAAAAGAATTGTTAATATAAATTTGGCCTCATCTCTTGCTTAGAGATGCGCATTACGCTTAATTGTCGTTTTCCGACACACCCCTAATACTCGGGTGTTAGCATTGAGGTCCAGGGCGTAGTGCGCCCTCTCTTTAAACGCATGAAGTCTATCAACCCCGATGTATATTTTGCCATGTAGTGTAGCTGTTTTTATCGTGTCTGTATGTCTGTGTTGGCTAATGTTGTAAGTGGGAAGGTTATGGCAGGGGAGAAAGGTAGTAAAATGGTAGCCTTTGGGTGGTATATTGGTAATCCCGCTGGGATTATCCACCTATGCTCCTATCATTTTCCCTTGGTCAATGTCTGCTTTCTATCCGCTTCTTGGGATAGTAAAGTGTGGTGACGCTGTGACGTCACGGCCTAATCTGGTCTCCCATTTGTAGTGTTAATGTAGCAAGTGATCGTAGTGTGCCGGGCCATGTCCTGATCGCCTATGACGGTTTTGGGTTTAGAAATAAAAAACGGAGTAGTTATGGGGGAGGTTTGTTCCCTCAGAGCCCCTGTCTGTATTCGCCCCTGATTAGTGAGCGCGTGTGTGGGACTATGTTCCGCTACATCATGCGGGCGGGAGGCCTGTTATCGGCTAAGTCCTATCGTGTGTCGCGTGTTTGAGTGTCAGATGGCGCGTGTAACTTGTCAACATCTTTGTAGATATGTCCCTGTGGCCCTAAGGTAAGTCCGGCCTATTATGTCTGTACCTTGCTAAATGTCACAACTGTTGTAACAGTGCTGAAAAATGTATGGCATTATAATTGGTTTGTGTTTGTGATTTCATGGTCACTTCCGATATAACAATAGTGTCTGTCGACGGCAGTGTTGCAATGCGGCGGAATCTGCAAGTCAGTATTTCGTCATGTTATGTTTTCATTTGTTTGTGTACATGAAGTCTCTTACATTGCGTATGTCGGCTGTCGGAACGTGACTTTTTGCCAGTATGTGAGTGTTGTCACTGGTTGGGATTCCGGGGGTGCCAGTGTGTCAATCCGTCCTGTTTTTGCTAGCACTGTTGTGTGGACACTATTCCATAAGACCTTTGCCTTGTGAAATTGCTATACCTGTGTTTGGGAAATCTATTTCCTATGTTTGGTGTAATCGAAATTTTTGCATGGTATTTGGCCGGAGGAAATGTGGTATTACCTGTTTATGTACTTGTATGGGCCAATTTTGGTCTAATTGGGAGTCTGGATAGTTGTTTTCCACGGTGTCCGATTTTTACTGGGCATTTGGACCCGCAATTTCATGTAATTCTCCGTGTTTCGTGTCTGCGTTGTCTGTTGGTTTTGATCGCCCCTTGTATGTCTTTTGATTGTGTTTTTCGTACCAAAAATACCATTGGTTAGTTCGTTTTTGGCACGAGTGTATTGTGTGGTCGTGAGTTCGGACCCGCCTTGGTTCAAGGTCCTGGTGTTACGATTTTTTTGTACCGTATATACTATGGCACACGCATCGTGTATTTAAGGCACGCGGATGAAAATACGCCTTGGCGTGAGAAGTTTAGGTCTTTTTGAATTCTCCTCGTAGTGTAATTTGGGGAGTTATGGGGTTCTGGACTTCGCGTGAATGAATGTGTATTTCCCAGGTCCGCCTGGAGTGCTCTTAGTCTGTCTGTGCCAGCAAAGGTCGCCCACGAGGAGTGTGTTATCGCTGAGTGCGACAGTATTGAATTACAATGGCGTGTGCACTCACTTGTTACTTGTCTGACGCTGTTCATGTTTCCAGCACGTGTGTGTGTGTGAACTTGATTGCCCGTTCTCTTGTTGTGATCATGGCTTTCCGCAATGTAAAAGAACCTTCCACTAATTACATTCGTGTCCCCAAGTTTTGTGTTAACTGTAAGCGTGGGTCGAGTATATCCCTATTAATGGTACTAAATGTCGTTATGCACGAGTGTCTCCGGGCCGCTAGTCGCGTGTTTGGTGACTAGGTGTCGGAGGTGATTTTATTGTTTTCCGCGTATGAATATCTGTTAGTGTAACTGTCCCTTACTTTCCTATCCTGCAACTGGATAGCTACCCGACCTTACATTCCTGGTATTCAGAAGGTTGCGGGTTTGAGACCGTCTTTAACCAGGGTGGTTATTCCTGGTGCTATTTAGGCTTGTGTCTTCGGGAAAGTTTTGCAGTGTATTACTGTTATGTGGCAATGTGAATTGACTGTGTGTCTTCCAAAAAGAAGTAATGGTGTTTCCCCCTTGAGCTGTGAGTGTTACCCCATGGTGTTTATGTCTAGTTTGCGCGTTGTTATGGGGGACGAGAAAAATTCATGTTATAGGCATTGTAGTGTATCACGTATGCTTATGGATTAAGTACATACAGTTCAACTTGGATAACTTTCCTTCCACGGGATTAGTGAAAGAGGCGAGAAGAAAAAAAATTGAGTTATGCAACGTTCCGAATTAAGAGAGCTCTTTGAATGGAGTAGAGAAAATATATTGTATCTCGCCTGCACAATGCTTTATGCTTATTAAAGCGGGTTGCCATGCGGCGGACGTAAATAATGTCAAAATGTTGAAAAATGAGAGGTAGGACCTGAGTGTACTATGCACCTATATGGCGACGTTAGTACGACGGTAATCTAGTTACGTCTCAGGGAAAATCTACCAATTTTGAAAAATAGTTTGAGATTCTTACTCTTGCTTATGATTAGGGCTCTCGGCCATCACAAGAGAATCTATGAAATTTGTGGGAATGGAACACAAAACAGCCTAGTCATTTCTACTTAGAAAGACCTGCCTAAGCTCTATGCTGTGGTTTATTGCTTAAGCTGTGTTCGGAATAGCTCTCTGAGGACCTAAGCCGCGTGTCCCATTGATTGGCTTCCGCTTGGCTTTGCATATTAAAAACTTTGCATTGTCCAAAATATGTCCTCAATTAGTCACGATTATAAACCATTGCTGGCCTAAAAAAAAAAGCTAGGGGCCAAAAAAAACAAGAAGAATTTTGAATTATACGCTTTTGATTTACCCATGTTCCACTGTATATACATGAAAAATGTGCAGTTTATGTTTGTGAGTCTCTGTGTGTCTATTATCGTATTTCTCACGTGTAAACGTGCCTACGTGTATCTATAATAGTGGTGCAAGTGATATTGGTTTATTTTGTATTCCTGGTGAAAGTCGTTATCCCCGTCCGAGCGTCCTTGGTCTGAAAGGTGAATACTTTCGCCCTGTTACTAGGGCATAGGCCCCTGAAACCCATTGAGGCGCTTCTTTGCCATTTTCTGGCGGTTTTTCTAGCAAAGTAAGTCTGGGCCTACTTTCACCGTAATGCCTGGCTGTTGGCCTGAATGTGGTTCTGTCTGAGGGATTAATTGCGCTCTGCGCTACCCTAGTAGAGTTTATGGGGGGGGGGGGTGTGTACTCCTGATTGCCCGGTCTCGTGGGGTAGGTAATAAAACCTTTCTTATACCCCGTGTATTGTGTGTCTGCGCCTGGTCGGAGTGTGCAGGTGTGTGTTGTGCACCCTGAGGGCCTGAAGGCAACACCCTCTTATGCATTCGCACCTGGGGTACAAATGCTGCTGCCCGCTTCCATTCTGGCAAAATTGCCCTTTGAACTAGCGGTAAAGGCTGTGTGATTACCTGTGTTTGCCCTGGCGATGTAGTGGAGTGTAGTCTAACCGATTTCTGGCCTATGGCCACGGCAGACTCCTGCCCTTGCTTTTGCCTATTTGTGTAGGTGTGTGTGGGCTTAATGTGCTGTAGGGCGGGCTGTACGTTCTCAGCCCATGCCGTGGTTACCTCCCTGTTTCTCCCTGTTATGTCATGTGTGCCCGAGAGTCCTGGCGTCAACTCCCTCTCGTTCGTCCGTTCCGAGGGGATTGGCGTAGGTTCTGCTCCTCGGTTTGGCAAAATTGCCTTCCGAGCCGGAGCTGAAGGACGTGTATTTTTGTAACTTGTTTCCCGCAGTGTGTTGGAGTCTAATCTGGCCGTCTTCTGGACTGTGGCCACGGTTAACTCCTTCCCTTGTGTGTCAGTACGTGGCGAGAGGGACATCCTCGCAAATTGCTGCGTTAGCGTATCCACGCTTATGTCCTCTCTCGGCTGGGCTTGTGGCCACGGTGAACTCCTTCCCTTGTGTGTCAGTACGTGGCGAGAGGGACATCCTCGCAAATTGCCGAGTTAGCGTATCTACGCTTATGTCCTCTCTCGGCTGGGCTGGCGGCCCTGCCATTAACTCAAAAATGGCCTTGTTAGCCTGGATTTCCTTATGTTCCTCCCAAATTCGGGCGTACTGCCTATTGAGGCTCATGGCCCGTTGGCAGACTGTTGTGTCAATGTTCTTGTGCCCTATACAGTTCTGTGGCCGCCAGTTGGAGAATCGCTTGCTCGCGAATGAGCTCCCTGTATTGAGTGTATAAAATTGTGTAGTGCACCCTCATCCTCTCGAGGGTTGCATTATCTATTACAGGACCATGTGTGGTGATTAATTGGTTGTATATTCTGTTTCTTTGGACATGGCTCCTGTTGAGGTGTTCATGTATGTGCCTTAAGTGCTTGTGTGCGCATCTCAATCGCGTTGTCCTACCCTCTGACGGAGTGTATGGCTGTTTGCCCTGTATTGCCCCGACTTTTGTTTGGAGTGCCCGTATTTGTGTCTGTCGCCTTTGTATATGTCTTTGGCACCTTAGCAATAATGCTAATAGTATCGGTGTATCCCTATTGCCTCTATGGCTTGCAATCTCCTTTGCCTCTGTGACCGGATCTATCGCCATTCTTTTCTTAGACCTATCCTCCCTATGGAACCCGTGGACAGCCAGTCATGTTACTGCGTGGCCTAGATCGTAGTTAGCCTTTGCCCAGCTTCTATCTGTCAATGTAGCAGTGGCGTAAGAATCCGGATCTATCACCATTCCTTTCTTAGACCTATCCTCCAATACTTTCTTTACACTTGCAATAAATGTGTCCATCTTAAGTCCTCTATGAAAAATTTCTCCTTAGCTAGCTCACACCAGTCTATTGAGCGTGAATTTCGAAACTGAGAGAACTTTCTTCAAATATCTCCCTTTAGCACGTTCTTTATCTACTGGCTGTTTTTCAGTTAAGTGTTCCCAAATGAGTTCCAGTCCATATGAAATACTTGGTGGTACTTTTGCTTCAAAGAATCGCATGGCTGTTAGTAACGATAGTTTCCCGTTTGTCTGAATATCATTCACGCTTCTAATAACTTCTATTATCCTCTCTTGAGGCAATCTTTGGAGAATTTAAAGCCGCGGGTTCTCTTTTATCGTATTGACAGAAATTATCTGGTCGGACTTTTGCAGCGTTTTTTAATGTTTTCTTCTTGACTTCTTATGGTTCTCAGAATTGATTTCGAAATTCCTGTAACTATGACAATGCCCTCTCGCATTATAACTTTTAGCTTTTCTTCAATTGCTATTGATTTCCTTTGCCTTTTTTGTTGTTGTTGTTATTGGAAGCATTTTGACCACACTTTCGTTTCTCCATAACTTTTTTAGAAACAATAAAACACAGCTACAGTAGTTAACTCAATGCTCTCTTTAATAATGGCCACATGCACCAGCCAACACTGAAACAACGCAACATAGCTACTCAAGCGGCTTCGGTGGCGTAGTTGGTAGCATGCTGAGCTTCTATGCCCAAGATTGCGGGTTCAAACCTGGCCGAAGTCGTCGGATTTTTTATGAACGTTAAAAATTCCTCAGTATGCCTTACTTCGGAGGGGAAGTAAAGCCGGCGGTCCCATATCATAGATTTATGGCATGTAAAAGATCCTTCCTCAGACTAAACTTGTGTGCAGCTAAATTGTTAGGTTAGATTTCGTCGGAACGCTCTATCAACGTTCCAACGTTCACAACTAGGTATCATTGATATCTGGTGGCGAAAGTTGGAACTACTTGAAATTGAACGGAACTTGGAGCTCACCCTAAGGGTGTCCACTGGAAGCAGCTACCGCCTCAGGCGAGCCGAACATGTCCTCGGACACTCCCGGCACTAAAAGTCATACGATAAATAAATAAATAAATAAATAAATAACTATTATCTCTTTGCCAGATAGTTTCCCAAATGGGTAGATCAACACCTTGGCACTTCATTGCCAGCGTTGGAAATCGAACAGCCGATCATTGGCACGGGAAGCGAGTGTGCATACTCCGCGGAACTCCAGTGGTAAAATGTATTGTTGTTATCCATGTGAATGCTGTGCTACACTTAATTTATCTTGTACCGAATCTTTATGTGATCCTCCTTCACTGTGACTCTATACCAAACGTCAGGCCAAGTCCTGAGGAAAATATCCCTCCGCGCATCTCCTTTCTCTGTCCCTATTTGTGTTTTCAACATGGTGACTGGAGGTATAGTCTGTCAGAGACTTCGTTGGTCACGTGACGTCATCCCTCAACCTACTGTATACATTTATAATAATTTGTCTGCACCTTTTCTCCACTTTTCTTACCTTTGAAGTATTTTATTGGTGATTCAAGCTTTACATCTGCAGTTTGAACACATTGTCTACTTGACATTGTGCAATCGTAACAGTGTTGCCAACCTTTGAGCCTGATTCGCCATAAAATCAAATTACTCGGTTGCTCTTTTGCCGCTCAAACAAGGATTATATACAACAAAATGTAATATAATATCAAATTTGTGCTGAATTACGCAGCCTAACGTAAAAAATACCACTAAAAACTTCATTCACAAACACAATTCATCACATGAAAAACCAAGTTGGTAAAGCTCATAATTAACGAGACAATGAAAAATTCATTCATAGATGTTTACAAGGGAAATTCTGAAAAGTAATCTAGCCAGCTTATGGAAACATAGCAGCATGAACTGGAAAATCTTGTGCGCCAAAAACAAGCAGAAAAAGCGGGAACTATTTCCTGACGCGTTAGCCTCTTCACAGACCAAAACATTAAAGGCACCGCTTAGGTATTGAGGTGACTAGTAATAGAGGTATAGTCTGTCCGAGACTTCGTTGGTCACGTCACGTTCAGTGTGTGACGTGCGCACCCAAATTTCGTTCACTTCGGTAACAATTAGTTATTGAGGTTTCAAGGGGCGGAACTACGAGGTCATCTTCCCCTCTCGGTAACAATAATATGACGTCAATGTGTGCGCATCGGTGACAGTTTAATAGACCTGATGCGTCAAACAAACATGGCAATTGTTGAATGAGTAAAACACATATTTACGTAATTTAACACACATTTCCAGTGCAGTAGTGATAATGGACAATAATTTCAATTGGTAATGACTCCCAGATATCAAATAAGGTATGAAAACATGAAAATTACATATTATGCAAGTGCAAGTGTAGAATTCAGGTTCACCACTCCTGAACAATTATCACCAATTTGTTTTCTACTGAAAAAAATATTTAAAATGAATATTTTAAAATTTATTTCCAAAGTATGTTTTTAATTCAGTTCACAATTTGATATGAAAAATGAGGTCTATGGCATACGTTCCACTGACCACCTGTTTCACCGTGTGGTGACACCTATTTCCAGGTCTTTCAGAGCTCAAATCGTAATGTTTCATTGTTTGAATGGAAGACTTTTTCTTCGGGTTTTCGTTACATACTTATTCGTCGTTTATCATCGATTAAACATCGACAATTGTACACCGAAGTAATTTCCGACTAAGTACAGTTGAACTTGAGTCTTAGTTTGTCACACATCTTTCAATGAATTTGTGTTATTTCGAAAACAGGTTGAGATATATTTTTGGTTTTGTCATTCTTCAGGGCTATTTGCAACGCTTTCTGGATTTTTCCCGCGTTGTCGTTCACGATTTTATTGACGAACTTCTGAGTACCAATGACGGAATTGTTAGCTTTATTTCCCTCGTTAAACTGGCTCAAGAGCAATTTCCCCACCAGTGGGCTCAGTAACTGTTTATATTTTTCATCTGTCTCCCCTGGTGTCTCCAGACTGGTAAATGGAATGGAAATTGTTCTCTGAATGGATTCAATGTATCTATTATTTCCTCTTGTATTATATGATGGAAAATATGGATCTTCGACCTCCCTAGTGCGTCTATCTGTTTCTGATGGATTAAACGGGTAGTTGAGAGCACCTTCCATTTCCACGAATGACTTGAGTGCTGTAATCATACTTCTGAGGGGTTTCTGACGACTATGTAGTAGTTGATCTATACTTGCGTTGTACATTCTCCGTACACGAAGCGAAGTGACCTTATTAATCTGCTCGGGATTAAAATCGGGAAATCCTTCGGACTGACGTGAATTCAGACCATCTCTACCCTCGAATGCTTCATACGTCTGCTTTGGGTTCCTAAGAACAGAAAGGTTAATAATAATAATAATAATAATAAAAACATGGCGGCGACATGCTGTACAGTCCTTGATTTTGAGCTCCCCGCATGTTTGCTTTTTATGTACGTTTTACACGTTTATATGGTTAGTTTATGTTTTTATGGTGTCGTTTAAGGGATCTTTTCGAAAACAAGTGTGTGTTATTAGTGCTTGTGGACATATCAACGTCATAATTATGAAAATATCACTGCAATATGTTTGTTTGCATTCATGTCGTGGTTGCTGCATCGTTAGTTGCAGGGCCTTATAACTCCAAATCCCCTCTCGGAATGGATTATATACGGTGTTTTGTGTGTAATTGGCATGTTTCAAGCCTATTTATTATATACTTAATATAATTTGTGCAAGTAATAGGACTGTTTTCGTGTTAATATTATGAAAGGTGAAGTGTAAATCTGCTTAACCTACAAAATTACGTTAAACGTATTTGCTACATATACTCTAGTAAGTATTCTTTCTCTGCTGCTCATTTGCACTTAAATGACGTTCACTGTTGTAATCTAAGCAATATCCCTGCAATATTAGATTAGATTAGATTAGATTAGATTAGATTATATCTGATGTCAATTGTAAGAAATCTGCAATGACGAGATATGTGCTAACCAAAAATGACGAGATATACTAAATGGGGTAGGCATGACTCCCCAGCCGTGGTGAAGACCATGATAACAAACCTTAACTGCAGTGTCTGATCGGTAGCGGGTGACTGCAAACAGCGTCTCCATGATAGGAGCGGCTGAATAGTACGGTGCAATTAGACCCAAACCTCAACATCCAAAGTAAAAGTTTCCCTTTAGCTCCAAATTGTTCTATACAGTCCACATATTGTTTGGTAAAAAGTCACACCATTTTGAGCGTCGGGTTGGGGGGGGGGGGGGGTAGAAGTTGGTAAATTTGTAGTTTTTATCAGTTTGTCTTAAATATTTCCACAACTATGCGGTTTATCGCAAAAGGTGTCATATACAAAAATAATCTACATTAAATTGCGAACACATATGGTCCTATGCATAATCTTGCTTAAGTGTACGGTTCCAGAGTTACAGTGGGTGTAAAAGTGTGTTTTTTTATAGAAATGTGACATTATCACTAAGGAAACTAATTTTGTTTATACAGGATTGTGTTTTGTAAAAGCAAATTCCGATTTTATTGGCCGGTGGTATGTTAGTGATAAGCCCTTGAAGGAACGACAACCTCACCACCTTCACAAGGGGCGCTACTTTTTAAGGGAAAAGAGGCTTCTACAGGCCTAGGCAATATAAACCTGTGGTACGGAGAAACCCACTCTGAACTATTAAAACGAATAACAAGTAGTTCCGTGAAGAACTATACAGCCTATTTTCATATATCCTACGTATGTTAATTGCCACTATCAACATACAAAATTTCAGTTTGATTGCTGTAATAGATTCACAGATATTGAGAACCGTCTAAATATTTCGGATGGTCGCCAAGTTGGATTGTTATATGTATAGGCCATTCAGTCATGTACCATTAAAGGAAAATTATTGCGTAGGTTCATTATTCAAACTTTAACTTCGATCGCATGATTACGACACAAGAAATGAAAACATAATTTTAAAATTCGCACAGCCGCCATCTTGAGGTTATGTAAACAATTGCACTAAATTAGATACCAGTGCATTAAAATGTGAATAAACATTTGCTGTACCAAGTTTCATTGCGTTTGGGTCATTAAATTGCGAGAAAAACCTATTTAAAATTTCGAATTCGCTTCTCCGCCATGTTTGTTTTGTACTTAACCGGTTTTTGAAAGTCTTATAGATGAACTTCGAGTAGTGCCCTTTATCTCCGTACAAAATTTCAGGATGATACCGGTAATACTTTCAGAGTTATAGAATGCCGGTGAAATATTTCGCACAGCCGCCATCTTGAGGTTATGTAAACAATTGAACGAAGTTAGATGTCGGTGCATTACAATGGGTATAAACATATACCTACCAAGTTTCATTGCGTTTGATTGGTTAAATCGCGAGAAACGGCTATTTAAAAGTCGCAACTTCGCTTGGTCGCCATGTTGGTTTTGTAGTTACCAGGTTTACAAAGGTCACATAGGTGAACTTCTAGTAGTTTCCTTTATCACCGTACAAACTTCCAGGGTGATATCGGTAATAGTTTCAGAGATATTGAATGCTGATGAAATATTTCGCACAGCCGCCATGTTGGATTGGTGAGGTGTAACAAAATTTGAAGGGCACGGTCGGGGTCGTCCGGAATAGTGCTATGAACTTACCGAGTTTCATTGAAATAGCTCCAGCCGTTTAGATTTTATTAGGGACACACACACACACACATACGAATCACACACACACACGCACACACACGGACAAAAGGTGATCTCATAAGCCTATTTTTTCTTTTTCAAAATTGAAAATAGGCTAAAAATGTAGAATGTTAAATGCGACTTTAAATTAATGTTAAGTAGACTATTCATCAGTATTCAGTCCTCTTCAAACAAAGCACTTTCCTCTTCTAGATCTTCGTCTATGATGTTCGTGTCCCTGTTATCACATCCTAGGCATAAGCAATTACCGCATATGCTTGAGCAGTTTAGACCACTATTTTTGCACTCGCAATTACGGACGCATTCGTCTTTGCAAGCGCACACTATGAGGGAAAGATTCCTGGAGAGCTGCAGGACGTTCTGTTGTAATTGGTCTCAGGTGTTCGCCAATCTTGTTCCACCCCCACTCGAGCGGATTCTTCTTCTTATTCAGCCACTGCTGCATCTGGAGGTAGGTTCTAAATGAATGCTGCCTGGAAGCTGCCGAAGTGGGGGGCGGGGAGTGCAGCCAACTTGAACAATGAATGTATAGGTTGCTTTACAATAGCTGCAAGTAACACTGGTAGCGAAAACAATCTAGATCTTCAGTGTTCTTGATTCCAAACATCGCAAGAGGGAAATGCCTTACAGCGTCAGCCACCGCACTGGGGTCAGCTTTGGGGTCGTACGAAGAGCTATGTTGGCTTGCACTTTCTCATACGGTGTAATTTTCCCCTTCTCGTAGATAACTGATACAGTGTGATATCCTGTGAAGGCGTATATTGCTACGAGTACATACACCTTTCATATCCCCAATGCCTCGCTAAATGTCAGAAATAGTGTACACTCTTTCCTGCTGATTGCCTTCTTTGGTACCACCATTTTCAATTTGTTCTCTGAGGGTGCGTGGACAGTCAACAAGACTAGTAAGTCCGTGTCGTCACCAATTACACAAACGTCAACTCCATTCTTAGCTTCATCAACCGCTGTTAAAACTATTAATAAGTCAGCGTCACCCGATGCTTGATGAACTGTGCAACCACCTCTTTGAAAGTGCACTGTAAGGAGAGAAATAAGGCCCAATTTGTTTTTAGCGTTAGCTAGAAATTCACTTTGATTGATATTTACATGGATTGAGTCTCCTACTTTCACTTCAATGATATTGGTAGAACGTGATCTGCGTAAGTGTTCTTCATCTTTTTGTGTTTCCTTGCTTGTATCCATCAAAAACAACAGTTGCTGGCCCATAATGAGTAATTATGTAATCTGTGTATTGCTCGCAAATCTGTCTGAAGGTAGCTAGGCGTAGCCACACAACACGATGAAGGAGATGATCTCCATCAATGATGTGGTGATGGGGTGATTGATGATCATTTGAATCTGGAACCAAAACAGTCACCATTGAAGATTTGCTTCCCTTCCTCATCAAGCCAGATTCGTCGAATGCGGGATGGAGGATAAGCACATAATTCAAATAGAAATATTTCTTCAAGTGTCTCTTCACTCCTTACTGTGCACACCATCCGATGTAGGAGAGCGTTAGGGTTCACACAAACAGTGTTGTTGTTAATTGTCATTGACTTGGTTATAGAAGCTAGAGACTTAACAACTAACTTTCTTTTCAAGTGTATCTCATTGAATGTTTTGTTCCCAATCTCTTTCAAGACTAGTGTTCCAACTTCAAACGCTTTATCACAGTTCACGTTTTCATCTGCCACAACCCCTGTTGATAAGGAAGAGAGTTCAGGTATTTTTTTTAAACGGATTAATTTCCTCAAGCCAAGAAATAAAAGTTTGCAAGTCCTTGCAATGTATTTTCTGCCTTGCCTCTCGTAGCTCCACGTGCTGCTCTGAAGAGACGCTGCGCACACCTGTAAATTCTTCCATTGTTTCACACACCCGAGAACAAGCTGGCATCAGTAGCGACTATTCAGGTGAAGAGAGTGAAGAGCCTCTTCACTAGCCATGTCTTAAATAAAATAAACATAATTTTTTCTTATTTAAATAAAAATGTTGTCATTGTCTTGGGCTACCTTTTCATTTAGTGTACTGTTATTTCTACACTCCGTCGCTAGATGGTGCGCAAGCAGGGCTGCATGACGTCCTTGTGGCAGTTGTACTCCCTGTCGCTAGATTGTACTGCCGTAATTTGGAAGGAAATCTGCAGGAGACGAAGTATCTTGTTTATATCAGCCACATCGTCTCGTTGCCATGGTAACCTGACGTCAGTTGTGACGTCATTACCTGCCGTTAGGCAGACGAGTGAAGATGTTCCTGTGTCGGCAAGGCAATACGTCTAGTTCAGTTGATGAAAGTTTACATTGCAACAGGCTTCTTTTTCTTTTATATTGAGGCTTTTATTTACTTTCCCAATAAACAGTATATATTTATAACGTTATATACCCTATTGTTGATAAAAGTTGATGGATTTTAGTGTATAATGTTTGCAGTGAAAGACACGTTATTAATTTTATTAGAAATTCCCTTCAGTAGGTGGAAAGATGAAGACAAAAAGGGATTTATTAATTAATTTATTAATTTGTGGGCGGCCAAAGAAATTAATAGAACTGTGCACTAAAAAATAAAACCGGAAAGTCCTATAGCCTTCATCGCAAGGGATCTTGGTTCGAACAGTTCACATAGTAGTGCAGTAGTTATAGAACTGTTCTGTTGGCCTTGCTTACTTTACAGTAACAGTAACAAATTTCCAAAACATTACGCGCGGGTTGAACAAACACAAAGACAGTGAGCAACATTTAAAGAACCAGTTACCACTTAGAACACGCACACAAGCACGATATCTGACACTTTAAGGGAAAATGCAAGACTAAGTGCACTTAAATGTAATGTGAATGTGACTTTAAATAGGCAGTTCATGGGACTTGTGATTAGAGTTGTTCTATACTTAAGTTTACAGGAACTCTCTTCTAGAGGAGGGCAGATAACCTAGATGTTAGGCCCCTTAAAGCAACAATTATCATCATCATCTTCTAGAGGACATGACGAGACCTCTTTAAACCGTGTGCGCTTTAAGAAATTATTGAAGATACTGATATCTAAAAAGCTCTTAGAACCTCAAAATTATTAAAATAAAATTCAAAGTGTGTTCCCTGGAAATAACTGATGCAATATCAGAAAACATCAGAGATCATATTAAGGACCGACTTAATTATGTTCCGCTTTTTTCTATGCTAACGCATGCCTGTGATAAATTACAATTCTTAAATAAGTCTTATAGATTCCGACAAATTTGAGCTGTATAACAAACATATTCAGCAATACCCCACATTTAAGAAATGAACTGTCACTCTTTTATGCTCACGAATCCTACAAAGTAAAAATAGTCGGGAGAAATACATCAAGAACTCCGTGAATAGAAGAGACTTACAAACTTTTGCTTAAGGACAATAAATAGTGCATGATGAAAAAATCGATTTTTGATTTTGGCGCCATAAAATTCTTCATTCTTTTCTGAATCCAAATATATATAATTTGTGGGGGTTTTGATGTCTACAACTACCTTAAATTCGTTTTTTAAATTAGCGTTCCATGCTCTGAATAATTCACTTTAACTTGACCAGCTGTTTTCCGTTAATACTCATTTTTCATGTTTAGGTACCAATAACTAGGAAACCATTTAAGATAGAGGGCTATTTTTTTTACATTAACTTGCCTAATCGAGTATTTGAATATTAACCTATTTGCACTTCCAAACCATAGTAGGCATGGATTGGGAAGAGAAAAATTGATACATATTTTTGAATAAATTTAAAGAGAAAGAGTTCAGATTATTTTTTCTTGCATTCTGTCCCAATAATAATGAAACAAAGTGGTTACTCATCTGCCATAATCCATTCCAAGTATGTGAACAAAATTTGAGAATATTTGATTGAAAAACAACTGAGAAATGTGTACCTGAAGCAACTTATACAACATTTTTTGAAAATGTATCTGTCCAAATTTATATTCATTTCACACATCATATAAAAGCAAAGTAGCACTACATGGTCAAAAACAGCTCAGAGTATACCGCTTCGTATATGTGACAAGAATCATAGCTGTTCCTTTAGCATTAATCCAGAAAATACTTAGTAAAGTGATGTCACAAAAATAGACTTTTTCATCGTGTAAGTGTACGTGGTGACCTTAATTGGGTACTGGCAATACCTTCTACAAGTGCATCAGTAGAACGCAGTTCCTCTGGTTTGAAAAGATTCAATACTTTTACATGTAACACAATATCTCACTCCAGACTTACATCATTGGCTATCTCCATAAATCGTGAATTGTAGTTGAAATTTATTGAAGACCTTCTATGAGGACATCATAGATAAGATTGCCGACCTTAGAGAACGGAGGATTCATTTAAGCTATAAAAAATAAACGAGTTTGATTTTTAGTACGATAACTTATGTTTGGTTTGGTTTTAAGTGTTAGGCTTTTAGTAGATATTTTAGCATTAAAATACGAAAAAGAATGTCAATATTCACAAACGCAAACATCATGCACTGATGAAATTAGGAGTTTGGCTCTTCACCTGATATTCCATCTACGAGCCGCCACTGGCTGGCATGGAGTTTATCCAAGTTGCAATAGTTGTCACTGTTATTCTTCTGCCTCCGGTCAATCCACTCAAGGATCTCATCAAAACCTGTTCAATGGTCATGTCACTCCAGAGTCCAGACCAAAACCTTTCAGTACGTCGGATGATGAAATAACCACAATTAACGAACAAATCATTTTCTGGACTCATTGAGTTGAGAAGTTCCAGTGAGTCTTGTAGGTAAACATACGATTGAGGGAAAGATAGCAGATGAGAGAGTGTGTGAGTGGAGGGGCAGGCGGCAGGTGTAGGGTGGAGGTTGTCGACCGGCCCCTTACGCACGGCTTTGTACTGGCAGCCGCGCTTGTACTAAATCGGTTTTTGTTCCCAGTATGTTTACGCTTCCACCCCTTTGTGGTGCCTCAGCCTCTTTTGGACTACAATTCGATTGTACAGTATTACTTTCTAATAAAATTGTTTAGTTATTTCTGTTTACATAGTAGTTATAATTTCATTTTTCCAAAAAATTCTAACAAAATACGAAAAATTGCTACTTTCGCACCCTCGATAACTCTGGAACCGCTCACTTTAGCAATATTATGCATGGAACCATTTTGTTCGCAATTTAATGTAGATTATTTTTGTATATGACAGTTTTTGCACTAAACCGCTTAGTTGACGAAATATTTAAGGAACACTGATAAAAGCTACTAATTTACCAACTTCTGCCCCCCTCCCCCCTAAACCCGACGCTCAAAATGGTGTTACTTTTTACCAAACAATATGTGGACTGTATAGAACAATTTGGGCTTGGAGGGAAACTTTTACTTTGGATGTAAAGGTTAGGCCGTTATTAGGACTAATTGCACCGTACTAGAAGATGAACACCTGGCTGTAGGTTAAAAACGCACCCACCCATAATATGGAGAAAATACATGTCAAAAGCAATGACAGGCCACGGCCTGAGGTTCGTCAGGGCATGTCTAGAGCCGGTGATGGACTTGACAGCATGCGAAACGTCGATGGCAGGGTGCTGATGAGGCGGGCTTCGGTCGCACAAGAAGATACAGCCCAACAACTACAACAAAGCCTACCATCGTCAAGTGCCTTGCCGCTGAAAGTGCTGTGCCAGAACCACTTCCGGCATTCACCCAAGCAGGGCTGCCAAGACAGGGCTTAAAGTGGTCAATCGCAATGAACGAGACCATAATGCGCATTTACTATAGGGTGACTCGCATTGGATCAGAACTAACTGGATATAGGCAGAAATTATTCGAGGAGTTCCATGAAGCATACCCCGAACTCCGTGTGACTGAACAGAGAGTGGCGGACCAATATAGGGTGATAGTCCGTAATAATTTAGTGCCTGAAGCAAGACTGAATACAATTAAGCAGGAGTTAGTTATTGTTGTTTTAAGGGGCGGAACTACGAGGTCATCCGCCCCTCTTAACACAGATTAAAGAATACAAATTTGGAATTGAATTTAAAATTTTGAGGTGGACGCCTAAATTTAAAAAAATAATAATAATAAAACAAAAAAATAAATAATAATTAAAAATTATAAAAATAAACAAAAATTACGGAAAAACAAAGCATTATCATTCAAAAACGAACAAGTCGTTGAGTCAATGTTCACTGGAGAATTTAGATTGCTGGCCCTAACTCACTCTCACATATAAAGCGGATAACGCGATCAGCAGCCACTGCATTAAGCAGGAGGCCAGAAGAGTGTTTGATTATGATCAAGGAACTAACCTGGTGAGTGACTTAGCACAAGAGCTCTATGACCAGGAACAACATCAAGAAGAATGCAATGGGCCAGTCAGTGGCATACAGCCGGATACACATAATTAAGATGAGTCACATACCAAGATCTTAGGAGATGAAATGATGACGGCAATGGCTCAGTTCAAAAGAACAGACCCAATGCTTAGTAGACCTGCCTTGCCTAGAGTGAATTCTTCTAGGAAGGTATCAAAAATTTTAAATACCATGATTCAAACCATTCTACCCAAACACAGATGTGAATGACAGAATCTCTTCACACTGTTCTGTACTGTGGGCCCATCACAGTTATCAGAACTATGGGCATCCAACTGAGAGAAAGGAATAATTCCTGCGGTAAGAAATGTGCTCCTGTTACTCCTAAGTGGGAGAGACATCTGATAGGCAATATCGACAAATTGCGGACGGATATTGGTCGTTTGACTGAGTTTATCAGAGGAACGCACACGAGAAGACCGGGGAGACTCTGTAAGGCAATAATGAGGTGGTCCAAAATTCACACCGTCCGAGATGATCCAAACACAAAAGCCGAACAGTTTTTAGATACACTCAAACAGAAACTTACCTTGGTAGCGAACAAACTTTCCAGATACAGAGCCAATAGGAAACGGACACAGGACAACACCTTATTTGTCAAAGGTTCTTAAGTTCAGGGGCTGCGACAAAGCGGTCATGTAGTTGTCAAAGGCGAGAAGAAAATATACTGAGCACTGAGTGAAAATCTTGTATTCTCAAATGCTCCTTATCCAACAAGAAATGAAATTGAAGAGTTTTGGAGCAATCAACTATCCAAAGCCAATTTTAACTCAGACCTCCATTGGGTTCAGGAAGTAACAAACATCTCTAAAGAATATCATCCGATGCAATATGATCCAATAACGGTTGGTTGGTTCCTTAGTTTAGGGGCTGCGACAACTCGGTCATGTGGTCCCGTGTACTTTGGGTGTGTGTAGAATGTCTGATAACCGGTGTTAATTGTGATGGCTGTATTAGTGTGAGTTATCCGTTGTTTAATTCAAGTAAGGACTGCAGGCAGTAATTTCAAGTGGTTCCTACTTTTGCTAGAAAATGCTACCGACCACGACACCTAGATTGTGGACTTAGCTACTAGATGACATCGCAGTCAGCACCTGGCGGTGAACGTTGAAACTAATACAGCGTTATCAATTCTAACCTACAAATCTTGGCTTCACACAAGTGTAGTTAGTGGAAGGTTCTTTTTCATGCCATAAATCTATGACATGGACCTTAGCCTTAATTCCTGCCGCTCCTTCCGGAGCATAGGGCCTTGGCGAAATTTCTCCACGCAGTACGGTTCCTGGCCATTCTCTTCACTTGACTCCAGTTCTTGTCCACCTCTGCAATTTCATTTTCGATCGTCCTCTTCCAGGTCTTCTTAGGCCGACCTCGCTTCCTGGCGCCTTGAGGATTCCAGTCTAGCGCCGCCCTCTCAATAGCTCCGTCCGGCTTCCTTAGTGTGTGACCAATCCAGCGCCATTTCCTCTCCTTGATCTGGATGCTAATCGGTTGTTGATTGGTGATGGTCCAAAGATCTTCATTTGAGATGATGTCCGGCCATCTCACATTCATGATGCGACGCAGACATCTGTTAATGAACACCTGTAGCTGGTTGTTGATCGGTTTTGTGACTTTCCATGTTTCACAGCCGTAGAGAAGAATCGACTTTACGTTGCTATTGAAAAGGCGGAGCTTGGTCTTCCTGGAAATGTTTCTATTTCTCCAGATGGGGTAGAGCTGGACAAAGGCACCATTTGCCTTCCTGATACGGCTTCGAACATCTTCCTCTGCTCCCCCCATCATTTGTGACTATACTTCCAAGGTAGAGGAAGGACTCAACTCGCTCAATGTCCTTTCCGTTGACTGTCAAACTTGTCGTGATGACAGAATTTATCCTCATCTCTTTGGTCTTGTTGGTGTTGATCATCAGTCCTGCACGTTCTGCTTCTCTCTGCAACCTCCCCAGCTTATCTTCTATGTCTCGGTACCGTTGTGCCATAAGACAAATGTCGTCTGCGAAATCCAGATCTTCAAGCCTGTCATTTATACCCCATTGAATACCCCTCTTCCGTCCTCCCATTACCTTCTTCATCACAATATCCAGGACCAACAGGAACAGAGTGGGGGAAAGGACACACCCCTGTCTCACTCCGGAACTGACCTTTATCTTTTCTGTTAATTTGCCTTCGTGAAGAACCTGGCACTCATAGCCTTCGTACATCCACATGATTCGTTGATTTACGGAGTCGAAGGCTTTCTCGAAGTCAACAAATGTGAGGTAAAGGGTATTCCGCCACTCCACACTCTGCTCCAGGATGATTCGGAGGGTGTTGATGAGATCCACACAGCTGCGATGTTGTCGAAATCCAGCCTGTTCCTTCCGAAGCCTTTTTTCTACGCAGTCTTTTATACGATTCAGGATGACTCTCGCCAGCACTTTGCTTGGAATGGACAGCAAGGTGATACCCCTCCAGTTGTTACAGTTTGTGGTGTCCCCTTTCTTCGGCAACTTGACTATCAACCCCTTCTTCCAGTCGGTTGGTATTTTCTCCTCCTTCCAGATCTTCTCCAACAGCGGGTGCAGCAGATCGATCGTAATATCCAGGTCTGCTTTCAGTACTTCCACTGGGATATTATCCAGACCTGGTGCCTTCCCGCATTTCATCTGCTTCAACGCTGTCCGTATTTCGCCCCGAGTTGGGGAGTCGAGACTGATGCTTGGGTCACTTTCTGCTTCCTCTTCATCTTCTCCTCGCTGCTTACTTTCTGGTCCTCTATCTCTATTATGAACCTCCGCAAAGTGTTCTCTCCATCTTGTCAGCTGCTGTTCACACGTCGTGAGGATCTCGCCCGTCTTGCTCTTCACAGGCCTAGTTTTATTAAACCCTTTCTTCGAAAGCATCTTTGTGATGCCATAGAGCTCCTTAACGTCCCCCCTTCTTGCCGCTTCTTCTGCTTTCTCCGCCTGCTCATCAATCCACCTCCTATGATCCTTCCGTACACTCCTCTTTACCTCCCTGTTTGCTGTTGAATACTTTGCTTGTGTGAGAGCCTTCTGCTGCCTAGTCTTGCAGGTGTTGAGCTTGGTCTTAATCTCCTTCCTATAATTTATCTTATCCCAGGTCTGATCGGATATCCATTCTTTCCGCAGGTAGTTCTTGTACCCGAGCTGCATCTCACTGGTTTCCACAAAGATATGCTTTACCTCGCTCCACACAGTCTCCACGTCCTTCTCTGTCTCCGAGTCCAACACCTGGAATTTATTTCTGAACTCCAGTTTAAATTGGTCCAATCTCTGCTGGTTCTTAAGCTTGCCCACATCAAACTTGTTGTGCCGAGTGTTAAACTTTCGGTGGACATGGGACCGTCGGCTTTTCTTCCCCTCCGAAGGAAGGCATACTGAGGGATTTGTAACAAATCCGACGATTTCGGCCGGGTTTGAACCCACGACCTTGGGCATAGAAGCTCAGCATGCTACCAACTACGCCACTGAAGCCGCTCAGATCCAATAACATAAACTGAAATTTAATAATAGCCTTTATTGCAGCCAGTTGGCCATATTACATGTTACAGATATGTACACTTACTAGATACTATGGTTCGCTTCTAGTCCTTACTATAAGCCACTATTGATAAAGTTCTGTTGGGGCATGTCGTGATATGGTACCTGCCGCATTCGTTCCTACACAGCTCACATATACACCTCTCATCCGGGTCATGAAATGTCTTTCGTGAGCAGACCTTATGGTGGAACCCATGAACTGCGAGTCTCGTCACGACGTGTCTCATTTCGGATATGGGTTGCATCCATCTTTTGTCCACCATGGCATCAGTCACGTAGAATTCCTTCGGAATGTCAAGCCTTTTGCTTTGCAGATCCTGGAGTAATTTTCTGAAGCTTTCTGTGGAAGGCAACAGTAAAAGTGACCGAAGGTCCTCTATTAGGAACGTATCTCTCGCCAGTTCATATACCAGCCGAGATTTGGCTGACTTGGAGACTCCGAGGGCTCTTTTGAGGAACCTAGATTTCACCTTTCCGAGTTCCTCCAGCTGAAATTTCTTCCTTCATTAAAGGTCTTCCTAACTGGTTGGTTCCTCCGATTAGGGGCTGTGACAACGAGGTCATGTAGCCCCGTGTACTTGGGGAGTGTGTAGAATCTGTCTGATAACCGGTGTTGATTGTGATGACTGTATTAGTGTGTGATATCTGTTTTTAATTCAAGTAAGGACTGCGGATATTCAATTTTCAAGTAGTTCCTACTTTTGCTACCAAACGCCACCGCCAACGACAACTAGTTCTGAACTTGGTTACTAGATTGCCATCGCAGTCGGCTCCTGGCCACGAACGTTGGGAACTAAGAGCGTTAGTGAACTCTAACCTATGGAAAACACCCGGATTAGATCAGATACAGAATTACTGGTATACGAAATTCTGGTGCGTATACGATCTTATGTCTACACTGGTGAATGAAGTTGTTGCTCATCCAAAGAAGATGCCAAATTTCCTTACACAAGGTGTAACACATCTACTTCCAAAAGACCCACAAAATATGCAAGATCCTGGAAAATACCGCCCAATTACACGCCTTCCTACGATGTATAGGATCATCACGTCCTGTCTTAGTAAGAGGAATCTGTCTCTGTGAACAAAATAACATCCTAGCAACACAACAAGAAGGACGCACGAAAGGGTCCAGAGGGTGTAAAGAAATACTTATCAATGACTCAGTGGTTTCTAGCCAGGCCTTTGCCAATAACAGAAATTTAATCACGGCATATATTGACTACAAGAAGGCCTATGATTCCGCGCCCCCTGATTGGTTGATCCATATTTTGTCAGTGTATAAGATTGATCCTCAGATTATATATTTCCTGGAAATCATCAGATGTGTTAGTAGTTGTCGCCTAGCGACAATATGTGCGTCAAGTTATTAGATTCTATTTTTGTGTGACCTTGAAGAAATGAATATTCGCAATTATTTTAATACACGGATGATATAATCTAGTAAGTTGAGGTTCAATCGATAATGCGTGACGGACATTACATTTTAAGACAGCAAACGTCGTCGTAGGGCAAATACTTCCCAAGATATTTCAGTTTAAGTAAAGGGTGAAATTTCTTCAAAATTATTTTAATACTAGCAGAAGTGCCCGGCTTCGCCCGGTGGATTTATTTGTTTTATGGATGATAATGAATACTACTACAAAACTGGCACATAATACTTAACAGAAAAAAAATATTTTAAAAATATAACTTTATGTGGTGGTGGTGGTGGTGATAAGTAGTACAGTATAATGGACGTAACATTCAGGTCATTTTCCCGTAATGATAATGACAATAATGAATAGGGAAACGGCTATTTATTAACTACAGTACTGACACATGTAATTTACAAACGAATTGAAAAATATGATTAGAAAGAGTATGTGAAATAAAAGACACGGCCTAGGGCCTATATCCCATTGGCTGTTAGGAAAGTAGAGATCAATAGTGTTGTATTTTGTCACATAGTGCCATAAGAAAATAATCAGAGCACTTTGGAAAACTTCGGCTGTCCCGAGCTCCCGAAGTAGCAATAGTGTCATTTATCGCCACATACCGCTCAAGGATAAGGATCTGAAAAAATGAAAGTAAATGTTAAAGCACCAACGCTTATTGCAGATGATTACCTCTATATACTACATCGCACCTATACAGAGGCATAATATTTTCATGATAACTGTTTTAAGGAGCCTAAGAAATCTTCTTGCAATAATTACTCCCAGTGACTCCAATTTATAAGCAGCGCAAGTTGCAACTATTTTCGCAATTCTGGTACGGGTGACGTGATGCAGCTCACATTGCCAGCCGACAATCGACTTATTAAAATATTCTTACAGTTACACTATACGGACATGAATGGTTCTAGGACCTTAAAACGTAGTTTTCAAGTTCATTTTGTCTGTTGTTCTAAATGAAGGGAATGGAGAGAGTTGTCCAAAATATCAAGTGGACAGTGTTACCCGCAGGGTTCCAAAGGGTAAGTACATTAAGTTTGGTTAAGATCGGTGAAACGATGTAGAATTGTGCCAAAGGGCCTAAAAGCAGGGAATGGAGTGGTCTGTCCGAAATTTCACGTAGACAGTGTTACTCGTCGGGTTCCAAAGGGTAAGTACAGTATGTAAAATTTGGTTCAGATCGGTGAAACGGTGTAGATTTGTGCCAAAGGGCCTAAATGTAGGGAATGGAGTGGTCTGTCTGAAATTTCATGTAGACAGTGTTACTCGCAGGTTTCCAAAGGGTAAGAATACACATTTTGGTTCAGATTGGTGAAACGCTGCAGATTTGTGCCAAAGGGCCTAAATGCATGAAATGTAGTGGTCTGTCCGAAATTTCATGTAAACAGTGTTACTCGCAGGGGTTCAAAGGGTAAGTATACACATTATTGGTTCAGATCGGTGAAACGGTGTAGATTTGTATAAATAACAGACAGACAAACCAACATTGAGCTTTATACCGTACTTACACATGCTAGTGCAACAATCACAATAATGCAGGTTATCACAAAAATTCTACACACACACTCATGTACACGGGCAACATGACCACGATGTCTAAGCCCCGCAAATGAAATATTAACTGTGGATACGATAGCATAGAGAATACTACAGTCCAATATATCCTTGAGCAACACTGAAAAATGGCTTCAAATTCCAAATTCTATCTCCAATTTACACATGCTAGTGCAACAATCAAAATAACACTCGTTATCACAAAATTTCTGCACACACACACACCCATGTACAAGGGGTAACATGACCACGATGTCTAAGCCCCGCAAATGAAATAACAACTGCCTACACATGAAAACTGCAAAATGGTTATAGGAGAATGTAGGGATGTTTGCCACTATGTTTCACTGACAGGATAGCATTACATTACATTTTGCTAATATGCTGATTAATTGTGCATACGATAGCATAGAGAATACTACAGTCCAATACAATCCTTGATTGTCAATCGGTCAGTTTTCCCATTTGTCCTGTATCAAATATTACCGGACTATCATGATACTTAGTAAATCGTTGTTGCCTAGTGACAACCTGTCCATCAATGGTGCGGCGTTGACTAGCATGATACAGTGTTAGCGTTGTCACCCAGCGACAATATGTCCGTCAAGTCCACAAAATATGGCTTTAGTATCAAGAAGAACTCTAGGGAGCTTGCCAAGCTCAACCATCTCCTGTATATGGAAGACCTAAAGCTATATGCTGCCTCCAGCTAGAGTTTCTGTTGAAGATAGTGGAACCTTCTCGCAGGATGTGAAGATGGAATTCGGGCTGAAAAATTGTAAAACGCTGAACGTTATGAAAGGCAAGTTGTATGAAGGTGTTCAGGGCCAGCAGATTGCAACAATGCTCACTAACGAGACCTACAATTATCTGGGGATGAAGCAAGCCAGACACATAGAACACTCTATCTGACGAAGGAATTTGTCAGAAGAATTAAGCTTGTTACTAACACCAGCCTCAAAGTAAAAACTTGGATAAGGCAATCAACGTTTATGCTGTCCCTATCGTTAGTTACTCGTTTGGGGTCATCAAGTGGAGTAAAATTGACATTGCAAGTCTGGAGCAGAAAGTTAGAACATCACTGACCAAATCACGAAAAACATCATCCCAGGAAATCTGTGGAACGAGGCATGCTACCGAGACATATGGGTGGGACAGGAATTGTTGATATAAACAACAAATTAGCTCGACAGATCTAAGAGCTAAGAAAATACTTCTGTTCTGTATCGAACCCTTCGATGCTGCACAATTCTGTCACAGACGCAGATGATTCAACTCCACTACTCTAAAGTCAGCAAGAGACTCAAAATCAGGAGCGCAGTGATTTGGATAGATTCAATGCCTCGTTGTCCAAGCCACTGCACGGAAGACATCCCAATGAAGTCATCCAAACTCACGTCGAAAAGCTAACGTCGAACCATTGGTTGATTTCTGGGCAGATGTTTCCTGAAACAGAAGGTTTTATGTTGGCTATTCAGGACCAGGTTCTCTCCACGAGGAACTACCTAAAGGATGCATCTGTGCAAGATGACCAATGCAGATACGGTTGCCCAACATTGGAGAGTGTTCAACATATTATTTCAGGTTGTCGCCATTTCGCAGGGACAGAATATAGGAAGAGACAAGATTTTGTTGCCAAGATAGTACGTCAAGAACTGGCCATTCGCCTTCAACTGCTGAGCCAAGAGAAAGTGCCGTTCTATAAATATGCTCCAGAAGGTGTACTGGAAAATAACAGCTTCACCTTGTACTGGGATCGTACTGTATTGACAGACCAGTCAGCCGTGCACAACAGACCTGATCTGATTCTTGCTGACAAATGCATGAAGCACACCACCTTCATAGATGTGGCGATCCCAAACAGTGGCAAGATCCTAACAAAATATGTTGAAAAGCTGTCAAAGTATAAAGAGCTTTCAGAACTGATTAGGAAGCAATGGCACAAGTCAGGACAGTTCCTATAATCTCCAGCACTGGCGTGATTCCGACCAACCTAAAATCTCTCACTGTGTTGAGATTTAAGATTATGCACAAGGCAGGCATACTTTCGACGTGTCACATAGTAAGACTGTCTTGGCTAATCAAGACTGAAGGAGTGGGGGTAAAGATTAAATCTACCAAGTAATGCAGTCACCGAGAATTTGCTCCTTACGATGTATATCTGGGATTGCAAATGTTTTCTTTCCAGCAAATATGCTGAGAATGTGTAAGCTCATGCGCAAAATAAATAAATAATAATAATAATAATTGGCCTAATATAGTGATCTTCAACCAAAGATTGAAGGAAGTCACGCTGGTTGATGATGTCATTCTAAATACGCACAACCTGTATTCTAAACATGCTGAAGAAGTGTCCAAATATTTGGAGATGGTTGAGCCTATCAAGAAGCAATGACAAGTCAAGAGAGTTCGAATTGTACCAATAGTCATCTCAAGCACTGGTGTGGTTCCGAAACATCTTCTGCAAGGGCTGAAAGAGCTCTCAACACTAACTTGCATAAGGTAATACAGTAAGCACTGATATTGGCTACAACTAGGATAGTTCGTAAATTCATTGGCAGTGATCTAAATTAAGGTGCTGAGTATGCTGTGATTCAATGTAATCTACATACTTGCTTTGTATTTTACCAATGATATGAGAATAAAAGTGATAATAATAATAATAACATATATATATATATATTTTTACGAGGGAAGTGGAAAAATCTTGCATAAGACCTTGAGAAGGGTCCGCACTCCTCAAGAGTGTGGGATTCTTACCCACTAAAAAACCACACCCTGTCCTCTTGACGAAACCCATCCCGGGACCACTTTCGTATTACTTCAGGATGGAGTCATTTTCTTTGCTTCACAAGCACCATCTTACTTCTCCATTCACAGCCCGCGGAACGCAGACTCAATCGACTAAATCGAGCAAGTCCCCATCCGACTTCTTCTGACGAAGGACCACCTCAACAAAGAAAGCGACCGTATCCCAGCTGAGCTCGTTTCTCAGCATAATGCCAACTATATTGTCCGGCGTTATTGGACCAACCGCAGCTTCAAGTTGTTGTTTTTCCGCTGCCCAACGATCGCAGACGAAAAACGTATGATAAACGTCATCTCGTTCGTTCTCGCAGTAAATACAAACTGGACTCCTTACTTTGGCCATACGATGAAGGTAACACCGAAAGTAGCCATGACCTGTCAACATCTGTGTCAGAAAGTAATTTATTTCTCCGTGTTTCCTACTCGTCCACTCGACCAGACTCGGTATCAGCCGAGCTGTCCATCTTCCTCTGTGATCGTCACTCCACCTCTGCTGCCAAAGTTCCATCTTGCGTGCTACGGCTTCCTTCCGGGCTTGAGCCTTGCCCAGTTCTACTCGTCGGAAGTATACGTCTTTACGTTCTTGCGCGAGTAAGTCTATTGGCGCAACACCTGAGACAACCAGAACTGCAGGTTCCGAAACTGTACGATAAGCACACGCCACCCTCAGAGCTCCTCTCCTCTGAATTGCAGCTAGGCGTTTCCTATACTTCTCTATCCTCAGCGAATCAGACCAAATCTCAGCTCCATACAGGAGAATAGACTGCGCTGTGGACAACAGTAGTCGACGTTTGCTTTCTCTAGGACCATGCACATTAGCCATGAGTCTACTAATGGCAGCTGTCACTACTTCCGCCTTGTCTGCTGCCTTCCGTATATGAGACCAGTATGTCAGTTTCGTGTCAAGAGTAAACCCTAAGTACTTCGCAGTGGCTCCAGTTCGAACGACCACCTCTCCAACTTTCATGGGAATTATAGTGTCCATTCTCCTCCTAGTTAACATGACTATTTCAGTTTTCGCCATAGCTAAATTCAGACCATGAGCGTTCATCCAACCACTCACCCGTCGCATTACCTGATTGAGTTTCCACTGAGCCAGAACCGCATCTCGGGTTACAATCACCGCTGCAATATCATCAGCGTACCCAACAAGGAATGTATCTTCGGGCATCTCCATGCGCAGTAAGCCGTCGTACAACATGTTCCACAAATTCGGGCCCAGGATAGATCCTTGCGCTGCTCCTGCCGTGACTTTTCTCCTCCTCTGGCCGTCTGCAGTTTCATATAACAGGGTACGGTCCTTCAAATAATCTTTCATTATACGCAGGAGATATGCAGGCAACTGGAAGGTGAATTGAAGAGCTTCAACCATATCTATCCACCTAGCTGAGTTGAAGGCGTTCTTCACATCCAAGGTTACCAGAAGTGTTATTTTCCTAGAATAGTGGTTACCTTCCTGAGTTTTCCAACGGGCACTAAAGACACCTGCTCTCAGACAACAGTTGTACATTTCAAGCAGTAGCTGCGGACAAACCTTGAGAGCTAGTTTCATAGCTTCCGCGGGTATCCCGTCAGGGCCTGGAGCCTTCTTATTCCGAAGGGAGCCTACTGCTTCCTTCAGCTCACCTATGGTAAATAGAGGAATGAATTCCGGCTCAAGTACGTCGCCCACATCAATTCGCACAGGGTGAGTAGGGAATAGCTCGTTTACAATATCATCCATCGTCCGTGCATCCAACGTGGTATTGGACATGGAGCCGAGTTTCTTGGTGACAATTCGGTAGCCTAATCCCCAAGGATCTACGTCTACTTCTTTAACTAACAACTGCCACATCAGAGTCTTACGTCTTCTGATGGCATTTCGAAGGGTTCTCTTAGCTGCAAGGTGCTCAGCGGATCTCAAATCAGCCTCTGGTCGATGTCTTGAACGTTGGGCTCTTCTTCTGAGTCGAAGACAAGTTCTTCGAAGATCAGCTATTTCGTCGGTCCACCAATAAGCTGGACGTCTATTGTTTCGAAGACGCTTCCGGGGCATTGACGCTTCGCAGGCTAGGTGCAAGAGACGCATAGTGACCCCCACCTGTTCCTCAACAGAAACTCTTAGATCTAATTCCTCAACAACGTTACTAGTGCCTGTCTGTACTGATTCGAGTACATTGGCAAATTTCTCCTCGTCGATGCGCGATACATTCCAACGTGTTGTCTTCAATGTGTTGTGCCTCTGAGGCCGCTGATCTCGTAAAATCCGGAAGGTGATATATTGGTGATCACTAGCAGTATAATCCTCGATCACTTCCCATTCTACTACCAAGGCTGCCAGACGATCCGACACCAGCGTAATATCTGGTTTAGTCTCCGTATAACCAGGTCGTCTAAATGTCGTTGAGGTCCCTGTGTTCACCACGACCAATCCTAATCTGGCTGTCATCTCTAAAACTCGTCGTCCCCTCGAATTTTGATGTGGCATACCCCATTCCAATGCCCTAGCGTTGAAGTCACCGGCAACTACCACAACACCTTCCATCTCACGAACAGTATCTTCCAAATTGTCCAGCTTCCTTTGAAAGTACTGAATATGTTCATTCGGAGTTAAATAGCAACTTACGTACGTAATCCCACCACTCTTAACCCAAACGAACCCTTCTCCGGATCCGTGATCCTCCACATGGATTTTGCTCAGATCCGGTATCCAGATAGCCGCCGTACCTAGGGGATCCGAAAACCAGCCCAGCATGTCCAAGTTTCGATATTGCTCACTGATCAGGAGAATATCTGTTTTCCTTTCAAATTTTAGCTGTATCAAAAGATCATTAGCGATTATGCTTCGTTTCAGGTTCCCTTGTAGGACATTCGTCATTGTGTTTTTTCTTTAATCTTCTCGAGTGCCTCTCGAAACACTGTACAAGAACCTGTTCCAGGGATGTGACTTATGTTTAAGCCCTCCCGATTACAGTCAGAGCACAGCACGCATTTCATGTCTGACGTACATCCTGCGGCTTTATGACCCAGTTGACCACTTCTGTAGCAAAGGCCGCTTCTATCCGGGCCATTGCAATTCCTCCTTATATGGCCATAACCCAGACACCGAAAGCAGCACGTTACCATCGCTCTTCTCCTCACCCTACAGTATATGAAACCGACCTTAATACGGCCAGTCTCCAATAATTTCTCAGCATTCTGATTATCCATTTCCACAATTGCCATTTTCTGCCCTCTACTGTTGGGTTTAGTGACGGATACTTTCAGCTCATCTATTAAACCCTCTATGTCTCGTTTCAGAGCCAATTCGACATCACTTACAGTAGTTACAATATCCATGTCTCGTACCTCCAAGACAGTTCTAGGAGTTAATGTCCTCACCAATCCTGCATGACCAACAGCTTCCCTCAAAGTGTTGCTGAACATTTCTCGACAGTCCTTGTCAGTCTTCGTATCAAACTCCAGTAAAACGTCACCGGATCTAGTTTGACGGATCGATCGAATTTCCGGATGGCAGGCCTCTGGCTTCACCTTCTCCCTCAAATTCTTCACAATTTCTGCATAAGTCTTCCCAGCTGCTGGTTGGATCAGCACAGCCTTGGGTCGCGATCGTTTATTGGGATTTCCGAGTCTTTCTGTCCCGAACTGGTGGTTTCGCCCTTTGTGACGACAGAGAAGCGCTTTCTGACCACGACACAGCGATACCGGAGGACCTCCTCCGTCGGACCGTCGTCCATTCTGACAAATTTTCCTCCTGCTTATCGGAATCTACTAGAGGCGATTGAATGGGGTTATCAGGGCTATCCAATGCCACTATCACCTTCTCATGGCCTAAGGTATGCTCTTCCACTACAGGCAGAACTCCTTGCTTCTCAAGCCAATTGTCCCTGCACGATATAATGATATCGATGGCTTCCTCTATCTCCGCTATTCCATTTTTCACGTCATTAGATATATTCTTCTGTCTTCCTGTAGCAAGCTTCATCTTTCTGATGACATCAATGCATCTTGTCAAAGCCTTATCAATTGGAGTAGCGTCTGCACTTGTATCCTTCAAGCTACTAATAGAATCCATGATGGCAGATTTCCCAAAAATAAGCTGATGCCGACAGAAAAACACAAATACCGTCGAAAATCTATAGTATAAAAGGATGGTTGCTACGTAGCCTACTCAATGTAGCGGGTCTCTAATGGCCGCTGTCTCCAAGTAGTCCAGACCTACTATCTACCCCCTAACGACGAGACCTATAGGCCTAAGGTTACCACAGAATTACTCTCAACCCAGATGGCCTTGGATTTTACTAGCGCATGAAGTATGAATGTCGTCACTGCAAGTTCTATGATTTCAATAGTCTATGGCAAAACCTTAACCTAAAATTGACGACACACGACCATTCAACACTCAATAAATAATAATAATAATAATAATAATAATAATGCGTAGATTAAGACCTTTGACCCAAAATACTATTCATATTATCCATTTTTGTGTTAATGCTGTGTGAATATTAATAAAGTATTGAAATGCACTAGGCGTTTCGTGAGGGATGAGCCTCCATCTTCAAGAAAACTTGAGGCAAGGTCCCTCGTGAAACATGTTTTCAGTCCTTCAGTGGGGCCTTCATAGCTTAACATTTCATATGTATTTTATGAAAAGAATGACAATATAAATAAACACTATCACGAAATGGACGTATTTACATTTTAATTATAAAAATGTTTCTCGTATTCAAATCAGAAAGCAAAAAGTATAAAGTAGTTATTCAATATAAATAAATTTAGTGTCTTGATTTCCTTGAACTGTTAAACGAACTGGGTCTTGTGGAAGCCACGTTCAAAGTCTTTGGAACTGTGATTATGGAAGTCTTATTCGATTTGAAGTTGATTATTTATTTCATTATCGTCTTTATAATCCTGGATTAAATATGTGCGAATATTAATTTGGTCCTGTTGTGTAGTTCTTCGTAGTATTGGACGTCTTGTGCTAACATTATTATTAGATTCATTGATCGAATAATTTCAAATAGGATTAAGTTGTATAATTAATTATGTTGTTAATGTCACTTGTTCCAAATCTCCCGTGTTTATTTTGTACACCTCGGTGTAAATTTCCTAAATACTAAGAACAAGAGTACATAACATAGAGAGTAAGTAGGTAAGGAATAGATACATCAATAGTTATCATTATATATGAATTGCAGCTAATGGCCATAGCAGGGTGTTTTAATTGAACGCCCGTTGGCTCCCAACAAGTTCAATTTCAAGTAGTTCCAACTTTGGATACTAGATGCTACTGTCACTGACACCTAGCAGCGAACGTTTAAGGTTGATAGAGCGTTTCTGGCGGCTTCGGTGGCGTAGTCGGTTGCATGCTGAGCTTCTATGCCCAAGATAGCGGGTTCAAACCCGGCCGAAGCCAACGGATTTTTAAGAGCGTTAAAAATCCCTCAGTATGCCTTCCTTCGGAGGGGAAGTAAAGCCGGCGGTCCCATGTCATAGATTTATGGCATGTTAAAGAACTTTCCACTAATTGCACCTGTGTGAAGCTAAATTGGATAGGTTAAGAATGTATACAACGCTCTTAGGTTTCTACGTCCGTTCCCAAGAGCCGACTGCGGTGGCGTCTAGTAGCTAAGATCTGAACTTGGCCTAGTAGTCGTTGACGGTGGCGCTTGGTGGCAAAAGTAGGAACTATTTGAAACATCCTAAGTTGCAGTACTTAAATTAAACAAGTAGTTCCGTGAAGAACTATACAGCCTATTTTCATATATCCTACTTATGTTAATTGCCACTATCAACATACAAAATTTCAGTTTGATTGCTGTAATAGATTCGTAGATATTGAGAACCGACTAAATATTTCGGATTGTCGCCATGTTGGACTTTATTTATGTAGGTCCTAGATTTATGTACTGTTACATGAAGATTATTGTGTACGTGTAAAATTCGAACTTCAATCGCATGAATAGGACACAAGAAGTAAAAAATAGATTTTAAAATTTCGCACAGCTGCCATCTTGTGGTTATGGAAACAATTGAAATAAATTAGATGCCAGTGGATTAACATTCATATAAGGATTTACTGTACCAAGTTTCACTGCACTCGAATGGTTAAATTGCAAGAATCGTCCATGTGAATATTTATACTTCGCGTCGCCGCCATGTTGGATTCGCGATCACCAGGATATTGAAAGACCTATAGGTAAACTTATGTTCATAGCCCCTTTGAACATAAAAATATTCAGTTTGATTGCTGTAATAGATTCGTAGATATTCATAGCCGTCTAAATATTTCGGATGGTCGCCATGTTGGATTGTTAAATGTATAGGTCATAGAGTCATGTACCATTAAAGGAAAATTATTGCGTGGGTTCATTATTCAAACTTCCACTTCGATCGCATAATTACGACACAAGAAATAAAAACTTAATTTTAAAATTCGCACACCTGCCATCTTGAGTTATGTAAACAATTGAAATTAATTACATACCAGTGCATTACAATGTGTATATACATTTCCTGTACCAAGTTTCAATGCATTCGGAACATTGAATCGCGAGAAAGGTCTATCTAAATTTTCAAATTCGCTTGGCCGCCATGTTCGTTTTGTAGTTAACCGGTTTTTGAAAATCTTATAGGTGAACTTCCAGCAGTGCCCTTTATCTCCGTACAAAATGTCAGGGTGATACCTCTAATAGTATCAGAGATATAGAATGCCGGTGAAATATTTTGCACAGCCGCCATCTTGTGGTTATGTAAACAATTGAACGAAGTTAGATGTCGGTGCATTACAAAGTGTATAAACATATACTGTACCAAATTTTATTGCGTTTGGTTGGTTAAATCGCGAGAAACGTCTACTTAAGTCGCAACTTCGCTTGACCGCCATATTGGTTTTGTAGTTACCAGTTTTTCAAGAGTCACATAGGTGAACTTCTAGTAGTTCCCTTTATCACCGCAAAAAATTCCAGGGTGATATCGGTAATAGTTTCGGAGATATTGAATGCTGGTGAAATATTTCGCACAGCCGCCATGTTGGATTAGTGAGACGTAACAATATTTGAAGGGCACGGTCGGGGTCGCCCGGAATAGTGTTATGAACTTACCGAGTTTCATTGAAATCGCTCCAGCCGTTTAGAATTTATTAGGGGGGACACACACACCTCACACACACACACACACACACACACGCGGACAAAATGTGATCTCATAAGCCTATTTTTTCAAAATTGAAAATAGGCTAAAAACAGATAACACACACTAATACAGTCATCACTATTAACACCGGTTATCAGACAGATTCTACACACACCCAAAGTACACGGGGCTACATGACCGCGTTGTCGCAGCCCCTAAATTTAAGAACCAACCAGAGCGTTTCTAACTTGCCAAATATAACCTAACAAATTTTGCTAGACACTAATAATTGTAGTGGTAGGTTCTTTTACATACCATAAATCTATGACATGAAGTCACCGGCTTTACTTCCCCTCCGAAGGGAGGCATACTGAAGGATTTTAACACTCTTAGAAATCCGACAATTTCGGCCAGGTTTGGGCATAGCAGTTCAGCATGCTACCAACTACGCCACCGAAGCCACTCATTATATCAATAGTTATAAGAACAGATACCAGAACAAACACTACTCATCAACTTCTAAAGGCAATTCCTTGTCTCTGCAGCCATTGCTCTCTGTCTTCAGCACCTCGTTTCATCTCACAGTAGGAACCATGTTGAAGAGTTAGTGTGATGTCTTGCAGGAAACATTTTCTCGGTCGACCTCGGCCTTTCTTCCCTGTGATCTTTCCTTCTGGGAAAGCGTTATGTCGCAAGATGTGGCCTGTGAATTTAGCTTTTCTTTTATGGATAGTTGGTCTCAGTTCTCTTTTCCCTTGAATTTCTTGCAGGATGCTGATGTTAGTTCTCTTTTCAATCGATTTAACCCGTAATATTCTCCGCCAGACCCACATCTCAAACGCTTCAAGTCGCTTCCAATCCTGACCTCTGATCGTCCAAGATTCACATCCATTCAGAAGCACACTCCACACAAAGGACCTGACACATTTCTTTTTAATTGCAATATCCAAATGTGCATTAATCAAAAGATTTTTCTTATTATTGAAAGCCTGCTTTGCGAGCGCTATCCGCCTTCTAATCTCTTTACTACACCTGTTGTCATTGGTGATTAGATTTCCCAAATAAGAGAAACTTGTGAATTGTTCGACTAACTTGTCCGTAAGCTTAATGTTTGTGTGAATGCTCTCAGGATGTTTACTCACAACTAACACCTTGGTCTTCTTAGCATTAATGTTCAAACGTAACTTTGACAACGCTGTTAATACATTTAACATTCTGGACAACATCTTCTCCGAGTCCGCTACAATTGCTATGTCATCTGCAAATCTAATACACTGAATATGATGCCCATTTATGTTTACTCCTTTAGTATTTGCCTTAAACTTCTTTATGGCTTCCTCATGAATACGTTAAAGAGGTACGGTGAGAGAGAGCAGCCCTGTCTCACACCCTTCCTGATTTTTGCTCTCTGAATGTATCCTCCAATATCGACCATCGTGATCTGTCTCCCATAGAGTTTCAGTTTCATCCTCCGGTCTTTCCAGTCCAACCCTGTAGTTTTAAGAATTTTGAATAATATGTCCCAATTAACGTTATCGAAAGCCTTTTCGATGTCTCCAAACACCACGTATGTCTTTCTATTCATCTCCAACCTCCTTTCCAAAATTGCTTCTCTTGTTCCTGTTCCTATTCGAAATCCAAACTTATATTGATCAATCTGTGAGTTCAACTTATTATTTATCCTGTTCTTTATTATTGATAGTAGTATTTTAGATGTATGCGAGAGCAGAGTTATGGTTCTGTAATCAGAGCATTCTATACTATTCCCTTTCTTTGGTATCATAACCGTTCTACTCTTGATGAAGTCTTCTGGAATTTCACCATCATCGTAACATTTGCATATTATGCCATATAAAAGTTGTTTCATATCCTCTCCCAGATTCTTTAGTAATTCTCCAGGTATATTATCTGGACCAGTAGCTTTATTGCCACTTTATCTATGAAGTGCTGATTCAAACTCCCTCCGCGTGATTGCAGGACCTTTATCATCTTCCTCTACTTCTTGTTCTGGTTCAATATACTGTACTTCATTCAGCACATTACCTCCATCATACAGTTCTTCAATGTATTCCTTCCACCGTGCACTGATTTCATCATTATTTATTACAAGAGTTTAGTGCTTTTCAGTCGGTCAACACGAATGTACCCAAAAGAGCTGGGTTATGCCCTAATCCTGAAATAAATTACATGAGATTAATAAATACACTAGGAAAAATACACTGAAAAAATGGCTTCACACCCCACAATGTTCATTATTTATTTAAAAAATTCCATTTTTATCTCTCACTAGAGAGCTTTTTGTTTTATGTAGATTTTTGGTTTAAAATTTTAATGTTCCGATATGCTCTATCTGTTCTTCCTTTCATAATATCAGTCCCGATATTCTCCAAAACCTCATCCATCCACCCTTCCTTCGCTCTCCTACACAGAGTTGTAATTTGATTTTTGACCTGCCTGTATTGATCCTGGCTTTCTGGCGTGTTCTCTTTCCTGAAATGGTTCCTTTTTACTATCAACTCCAAAATTTCCTCTGTAATCCATGCTTTCCTTGGTTCCAGTCTTTTTGTTCCCAGTGTTTCATGAGCTACTCTTAACAAGCCTTCCTTCATAGTATTCCACGTAGAATTCTCATTTCGGTTGGCTAACTCATTTGTTTTGTGTACATAAACATCCTTGTTTTTATGATCTCGTATTTTGGTTAAGTCAATAGGTTTTGGTTTCCAATGATCAATTCTTTTCAGGTGGATAATGCATTTGGCTATGACTAGACAATGGTCACTGCCAATCTCTGCCCCAGGATAGCTGTGATTTGACTTGACTTGATTGCGATATCTTCTCTTGACGAGCATATAGTCATTTTGATAACCGGCAGAGTCACCAGGGGCTTTCCAGATGTATCTTCTGCGCAATGGAACATCAAATAGGGTGTTTATCACAATCAAATGATACTGATCACAGAAGTCCAATAACCTCTCCCCTCGCTTGTTTCTGACACCTAATCCAAAGTTCCCGATTCCTTCAAGGTGTGTATGCATTCCAACAATAGCATTGAAATCTCCCATGATTATTACATTATCTGTTTTCTTTGTCCGATTCCATATCTCGTCAATGGTCTCATACATTTCTTCTATTTCTTCATCCGAGCTGTTTGATGTTGGAAAATACACTTGAACAATTACCAGATTCCTGGGTTTTGTCTTGATTGTTATTACTCGAATCCTCTCATGAACACGGTTCATCACATTTCTTGCCCAGTTATTTCTAATGAGCAGTCCTACTCCATTACTTCCTCCACTTGCACAACCACTATGGATAATTATGAAGTCATCACTGTAGAAATCACCATTCCCTGACCCCCTAATCTCGCACAGCCCCAAGATGTCCAGTCCTCTTTCCTTCATAATCATTTTAGGTAATGGGACAAAATAGTGCACCACCAAGTGCCTCATTACTCCTTGGGTTTGCTCTCCTAATGAGTATATCTGAACGAAGTCCTGCCTAGTCAGGAGGGGATTTGAAAGGCTGTATTTATTTATTATTACACTGTACTGTTAGACCAAGCTGCTACATATCGGGGAGTGTTCGATAGTATTAGTCTACAGCAGGCGTTCTCAACCTTTCTGAGACTGTGAGCACCACCCTCATGCCATACCATGAACCTGGGCACCATTACATCGATAATAATAATAATAATAATAATAATATTAATAAATACATAAACAAATTTTTGAAAAAATATATAATCTGAAGATCCAAGGGGATTACACCAAGCAGATGAAGGAAGAACTCCTGAGGCTAGGAATTACAATTGACGACTGTCGAGACTGAACACAATTCAGGGAAATACTTTCGAACATTAAGGTTCTAGTGGGAGAAAAGAGAGAACGCAGGGGTGGAAGATGGACAGCAGAGAGAAAGGTGCAACACTCTGAAAGAATGAAGGAAGAGAAAGGAAGAAAAAACTATGAGAAGGAAATGAAATGATATTTGCGTGGTCCTTAGTTTTGGCCAGTTCGCATAATGCAATGTAATAATAATAATAATGCAACAAGCATGCACCTCTGTTTCATTTTCCTATCTCTCTCCCTCAGAAGTGCTGAAATAACTAGGGATTCACGCTCACCAGGCATGCTGCAACTGCTAGCATGACTCATGCAGGTAAGATACATTTATATGATAACAGTCGAATCGAATCAGAATCTTTCCTGTTGCACATAAAACACGGATATCGAAATAATTTTACTGTAGATTTAAAACTAGACTAAGTTACTATTTCAAAAAATGATACAATTTTGACTGTCCAAACTTTTAATGAAAACACTTATTGAAGTTCGTGGAATAAAATTTGAATTGAAGAAAGGATCTCAGGGGAGCTTGTGTTCGAAATCACTTTTTGGCTCGTAAGACTAGAGCACCAAATTTCATTTCAAGAGCACTGTGGTGCTCGCGAGCCCAAGGTTGAGAACGCCTGGTCTATAGTGACCTAGAGAGCTCGCTCATTGAAGCGAGTTTAGTAGTACAGGGCACCAGGGAGTGTTCTCCGCAGTGCCTACAAGCTGCTGCGAGAGATTACGCCACCAGTTACGTTGGCAGCACGGCTGTCGCTTGTATCATAACGAACAAACAGCAGACTTTATACTCACCACAGCCATACATAACAAACTGTTGCACTCTTCCAATAATCTTACTATACGCACTGACGATTTCGACAGCCCACAATTGTGGCATTCACCCTATCAAGGACACTGTGCTGCCGTCTAAACTGAAGGGGAAGTAAATCCGGTGGTCCCATGTCATAGATTTATGGCATGTTAAAGATCCTTCCACTAATTACACATGTGTGAAGCTAAATTGTATAGGTTAAGAAAGTAGTTAGTTATTGTTGTTTTAAGGGGCGTAACTACGTTAAGAATGTAAACAACGGTCTTAGGTTCCTACGGTCGTTGGCAAGAGCCGACTGCGGTGGCGTCTGGTAGCTAAGCTCTGAACTAGTAGTCGTTGACGGTGGCGTTTGATGGCAAAAGTATGAACTATTTGAAAAATTCGAAAGTCTGCAGTCCTTACTTGAATTAAAAAACAGATAACACACACTAATACAGTCATCACAATTAACACCGGTTATCAGACAGATTCTACACGCACCCAAAGTACACGGAGCCACATGACCGCGTTGTCGCAGCCCCTAAACTTAGGAACCAAACAACTAAACTGATAACGCAACCTCTCGCAGCTGCACGGAGCCCTGCGGAGAACATTTCCTGGCGCCCTGTAGCAGCTGACAGGAGATGCTGAGAGCACGTGCACCTCTGGCAGTCTGCCGGCTGGTTGGAATTTTTATCTTCAGTCCATCATTTCGACCACAACTAAAAATGAAATAGTCACCATATTCAGCAAACGATACGAGTTTACGGTAATTCAGTTGACCTGCGTAATGAAATGAACCTCTTATTTCATAAGCTAGACCGAAGTTTGACAGGCGGAGCAATCAGCCGCTAAGATAAGCCAACAGCTGACGTGTCATGCATCGGAAGGGGAAGTAAAGCCGGCGGGCCTATGCCATGGATTCATGGCATGTAAAAGAACATTCTATTAACTAAAAGTGTGTGAAGCTAAATTTGTAGGTTAAATTTGATTAACGCTCTATTAAGTTCCAACGTTCGCCGCCATGTGCCAGTTGCGGTGACATCTGCAAGCCAAGTTCACAGCTAGGTGTCGTTGACGGTAGCATTTGGAAGCAAAAGTAGGAACTACTTGAAATTGATCGTCTGCAGTCCTTACCTGAATCACAGATAACACACATTGATTCAGCCATCACAATTAACAACGGTTATCAGACATATTCTACATACACCCAAAGTACACGGGGCTACATGACCGCGTTGACCCATCCCCTAAACTGTAGCTCAATGCATCACCAAGTGCTTCGTCACAGAATAATGATATTGCAAGTGATACGAGACATAGTGCAGGCTGCAGGATTGCACGTAAATATGAAACGCGTCAGGTTCGAATATCCTTCCTTTCTATCAAAACCTCAGAATGTTTGTGAAGAGTTTTGTCATGGAGTTTTGATTGAATATGTGGCATTTCTCTCAGCCCACTACACACAAAACGCTCACAAGGGACTGCAAGTAACTACAATAACAGTCTGCTATTTCATTCATTCGTCACCGGCAGAGCACACAAAGTACGATGACACAGCCCACTATCGACCAAAATATTATGTGCACTCGAGTTTGAAGGTTGTTTGTGAAGTAACCAATAGACCTAAATAAAATCCAATAACATCATCATTTTCATCGTTCTATTTTACGTTAGTTCATGTAGGTTTGGAATTTTAAATTTATATTTTAATATTTTTATCGCAGTTGGAACACAAAAAGTGCCCGTTTTTAAGCGTGTTTCAACCATGCGTCACATTTAAGAATTATTATCTCACAAACCCGTCATCAGATCGAATCCAAATTTTAACACAATATACATTGGAATGTTGTATAACTGGTTTATTAATTTCAAAATTTTGTGTGTTCAAGAATGAAAATTGTTATCATTTTTGTATGGTAACTTTTTCTCGGCTCGGGGTCGTTGGAAAATGTAGTTCTTGGTTGCGTTGTAATCCTTATACATCAAAAGGTTATGCTGTATGACTGTGAAATACGTAAATTAATTCACTTATTTTATATCGGTTTGTATTTGTACGGGGATTTAAGACATGGTTCACAAGCTAGATGCTGTACAGCGTTGCTGATATGAAGCCCATCACTTCCGAGCGAGGCGCGCCATGATGCGTGATGGAGCCCATCTTGGCAACGTTGTACTGCTTTCACCGGAGCGGCTAACTGGTGAACCATGTCTTAATTCCCCGTAGAAATACAAACCAATATCAAATAAGTGAATTAATTTACGTATTTCACAATCACACAGCGTACTTTTTTGATGTATAAGGATTACAACGCAACCAAGAACTACATTTTCCAACCACCCCGAGCCGAGAAAAAGTTACCTTACAAAAATGATAACAACTTGGTTTCTTGAACACACAATTTTGAAATTAATAAGCCAGTTATACAACATTCCAAAGTATATTGTGTTAAAATTTGGATTCGATCTGATGACGGGTTTGTGAGATAATAATTCTTAAATGTGACGCATGGTTGAAACACGCTTAAAAACGGGCACTTTTTGTGTGTTTTGCGATAAAAAAATATTAAAATATAAATTTAAAATTCCAAACCTATATAAACTAACGTAAAATAGAACGACGAAAATGATGATGTTATTGGATTTTATGTAGGTCTATTGGTTACTTCACAAACAACCTTCAAACTCGAGTGCACATAATATTATGGTCGACAGTAGCTTTCAGTTAACTGGTAACTCACGTATCAGTTGCCCATGCCTGATGATCACCGACTGTCCTCTGTACAACTGCGCAACGGGGGCTGACCGGCCAAAAACCGTGGCGTATACTGTACTTGAAATCATGACATCAGTGCCATCTTACCCAACATAGCCCAGTTCTTGAATTTGATGTGTACCAGCACCGCCACCATTCATGCTAGAGAAACAAATCTCTTCATTAGCTGTGCTAAAATGTGGGAGTACCTCCCCTGATCCTTCTAGAACACGGGGCTGCACGCACCAGCAAGACATAAACGTCATCAGATGCACCACAATCACGATATTTGTCGTGGTAGCCATCTTATTTTCTTAATTTTCACATAGGAACAAAGTCCACCTCCATGACAACTAAATACTGCACTGTTTACCTGATTCAACAATACGCAATTATGTTAGGCAGGAGACGAGACACAGGACTCGCAGGAGGCTCTAGAGCGCAACAAAAAGATTAGGCTATATTATTGTCCAACTTTTAACTTATTTAAAATTTGTATTTCCACCTTTACCACAAGGGGCTTACTACTTCAAAGCCCTGAGTTGGCGACCACTAGACCCCAGCTATGTCTGGCATTCCTTCCACTTAATTGTGCCGGGCTCCTCTCTTTCATCTTTCCTGTCGATCTTCCTTGGTCAGCTCTTGTTCACTTCAACACAGCGGGATTCTTCAGCTGAACCCATTTTCCCCTTTTTTCATTGTCTTTGGGGCGCACTCTCTCCTCTTTACCCTTCTCTCAGAGTCCTCAGTTCTCATTCTTCGAGAGTTGAGGGCATAACTTTTCCCTGTCGTTTGAATTCCTTATCCCCCCCTTTATGTCCCTTCCTTTTTAAAGTTCGTAAGTTAGTTGTAAATCGGTAGTTAGTTTTAGTTTTTAGCCTACTTTTGATTTTTGTAAAAAAAAAAAGTAGACTTGTGAGATCTTCACGGGCAAAATGTCCATGTGTCTGTGAATGTAAGACTGGCTGCGTGGCTCAGCGGTAACGTTCTCGCTTGCTGGGCCCTAGGTTGCAGGTTCGTATCATGGCGCAGTCAGCTGGCATTTAAGGGTACGTTAAAGATCCCCTTCGGGGCAAAATTCCGGCACCCCGGCGTCTCTAAAAGCCACAGTAGTTAATAGGGACGTAAAACCAATAACATTATTATAATGTGTATGTATGTATGTATGTACGCCGGCCCCGTGGTGTTGGGGTAGCGCGCCTGCCTCTCACCCGGAGGCCCCCGGGTTCGATCCCCGGCTCCGTCAGGGATTTTAAAACTGACATAAGGGTTGGAACGGGGTGCACTCAGCCTCGTGAGGACAATTGAGTAGCTGTCTGACAGTGAGACAGCGCCCCGATCACGAATACAAAGATTAACGGCCGAGGGGACCCGACGCGCTGATCACGCGTCACCCCAATATCTGCAGGCCAAATGGCTGGGCAGCGGTCGCTTGGTCGGCCTTAGCCCGTCATGGGCTGTATAGTGCCAGGGGTTAAAAGTTTTTATTTTTTATTTTTTATGTATGTATGTATGTATGTATGTTTGTATTGAACCCTTGCAAAGAAGCATATGAGACTCAGTTTCGGGGGGTGTAACGGTTCATATCGTAAGTTGTTGTCAAAGCGCTTCATAAACTTGCAGGGTAACATATAACAAAATAACATGCAGGAAAGAGTGAAGCCAGGGTTAAAACAAATGAATTTAATAACAAATCACCATATTTACACTTAACAAATAAACAACAAAAAACTCCCATCTTACTCCCACTTAATAAAAATGCCAAAAAAAAACTAGGCGAAAATCTCTGGAGAGATTAATTACCTGGACCAAGTGTCCCTAAGATAAAATACAAAAGTGACCATATATGTGCGTATGCCGTTCTACATGCATCACGATGTGTACAATGAATGCGTGATTCGTTATCATCCGGAATGATCCTTCAGACAACGAATCCACATTTCTAGAGCTAGACCGACACGGGGGAACACAACTACAATATTTAAAACTAAACCGACACTTCCTAAATCTAATATAAACAAACACAAAATTTCCGTGTGAAATTGGAATCAAATTGCCGTAGCAACATTTACTGCCTAAAAACTTAGGACTTCTCACACAAATCAACACAAGTACATTAACACGTGACCAATAAAAATACACAAATGACCGCTGTCAAAATTTACAAGTACTCTACCACTACACCACACCGGTGTGACACACAAAAATTACATGAATCGAGTCATAAACAAAGCAATAGGCACACAGCCAACATTTACGTTAATAATACAATATTTTACCCATACAACGTACAACAAGCCGTTACACACATGGCGAACTCCCAATTAATTATGGCTTAAAAATAACCATCACAATGAACAGGTTTGCTACATGAAAGCTTACAGGGGTCAGTCGGACAATCAGGACTGCCTATCAAAATAAGTCACAGGCAAAACGGGCGGTTTGTGGAACTCTGCATGTCTGTCAACCCACGTGTCAAATATCTCGACCTCCCAGGACATGGGGTCGAATCTCGAAGAAGTGTGCCCCAAAGAACAATAATACTTGTGTGTGTGTCAGAATAAATATGGACAAGAAAACAGCGGTCTCCCTAGAGCACCCTGTCTTTCCATCAAAAAAATACAACAGCAGCAAAAATATGAGAGCGGTAGGACCTCTACCCCCTCCTCACGTAGAATCAACACACACTTGACACAGTAACACACACAATCACACGTATGGGTTTTGACAGACCCTGAAATAAAAAAACACAAATAAATTTCCACATGTTGGCGCCACCGTTCTATGAAGTGACTAGTCAACCTGAAAAGGACTCAAAAAAATCTATCAAAATTTAGAACGAAGGTGTTCTACAAATTATTTTTAAGTTGGTGCGCTTGGCAACCCTAATATGAATAATAACCTGTTCAGCAAATAACTTACAGTAATTTCCTCCCATTCCTATTTCAAATATTAACGTTAATAAAGCACCATTTATCGAATGTAACGGGTTCCGCATTTGCAAGGATAAAAAGCACGCACGCACGCCGCGCGCATTACATATGACTCAAGGAAAAACAAATATCTAACAAACACTTTGGCCACGCGCCAACGGACATTTAAAACATTGAGCGTCGGTGCAGGAAAAACTCTAAACAACAAGAAAAGAAACATGACTATTTACAAAGTTCCCCGGCCAAATCTAACTACATAATTGAAATAATCCAATTGTTGTACATCACCGCTCTGCTTGTAGAACTAAGGACATCCTCCTCAACCCATTGCCCCCTATGGACAAATTAGCACTCCATAGTAGTCGTCTGCGTTGATCTGTTGAAGTTCATCCCAACTCCAAACCACGTGCTGATCATCTTGGTATCGACTCCTTGGCAGAAAAGTTCAATGTTAATAATTTTCCTATCTATAATCACTTGCAGGTTACTCAGTTCACCCACAATTGTCCCAATGCGATTAATAGCGAAGACTGGCCCTAAATATCTCGCACACACGCACAATAAAACACATATAAAATACACTGCAATATGTACATAAATATACACCTCGAGACCACGTCACTGGCTCGTTAACAAGTTTAAGATCTTGGCTGCACTAGCAGTCGCTATCTTGCTCGGTATTTCCGTCCTGTACTGTGGACCTTTGCTCCGGTGAGCGCTCACTAGGGTGTTACAATACTTCCCCCTTAGAGCTGAAATCGTCGTCTTGAAGTAACTGTTACTGGCGTGAAATATTTAGCTCACAAAATAAAGTTGATTCCAGAATTAAAAAAATGTATTCGAACTTTAAAATTCGATAATGCAATCGCTGTGACATTAGCTCCTCAGAGCTCCCAAATAAAATGACTTAACCAAATTCAGAGCGTTAAAATCACGATACAAACTGGCGTGAAGTAAGCCTCTCACGGCTCCACAAAGAATGACTTCTAATAATTTCGAGCGTCAAAAATCACAATACAAACTGGCCTGAAGTAAGCCCCTCACGGCTCCGAAACGATTGACTTAGAGTGGCGTCAGGCCAAACTATTTATTAGAAAACCGACAGGGCGGAGGAGTGGGGTGGAGTCGGATAAAAACTTCCAGAGTTTTTGTCTCACAAAGATGGGACTAGTGTCATTCTTCTTCAAATAAATCAAACGTCTCAATTCACTCGTGCGGAGATTAATCCGTCCGGCGGTTCTCTAGATATCCATTTCCGCGGGCTTTTTACTACTGACGCTGTCCACCGCGTGGTCATGGCTTGGTCTCTTGTGATTGGCTGATTCAATCGTATGTTCGTTGCAAGTGCCTCGTGATCCTTCCTTTATGCTTCCAATTTTGGTGCAGTAGTTGCTCAATTTGGCCTTGAACCCGACTAATTCTAGCCGTCCCCCAATAATAGCTACCAGCTCAGCTCCTGTTGCAATATTACGAAATGCTAGCCTCCCTTATATCCATGTCGACTTCCTCAAGTACTGCCTGGGCCGTAGTAATAATAATAATAAATATGAATACTTATTTATCGAAGATCAATAAGGGTTCATTTATCCTCAGCAAGGTTTTGAAATTCGAAACAATTTATTGGTTTGGATTTCAAAAGCAAAATCCACCGTAGTAACAACACATCTCTTTAAATCTCACTCAGCTGCTCGAGTATACGCCCCTCTGACTCAATTAGTGTGCTCTCCTTCTCGCTGGAATGTCATTCATACTTCCTCACTAGGTCTCCCCCTTCTCCTCAAGTAGTTGCCACTCCTGTCGTCTCAGCTGCTCGTTGTTTACAAACAAAGTGCGTACTCTGGCGCTCCCCGTAGATTTGGGTGTTGGCTTTCAAAATAAAATTTTTGCAATACTGATTCTGCACACATCATCTTTCCTAGTCATCAATTGGTTCCCTTCTGTAGTAAGGTTTTAAATTGGCGCTATTAAAAACAGATTTTGCACCAGTGCTCACTTCTTCCAGCCTGTAGGCATTGTTACCCAGATTCTTAATTACCCGGAACGGGCCAATAAATTTCGGACAGAATTTGGCGAAGACTTTGTTCTTAGGGTCGGATGTTGGTGGTCTACGAACCAGCACTAATTCTTGTTCTTGTAACTCTCTGTGAAACTTCTTTCCTCGGTACCGTCTCAGCCTTCGGTCCGCTTGGTTCCTCATGTGCTCTCTCGTTCGCTGGATTCGCAAATCATGCGCTAATAATGGATCCCTTGGGCAAGGAATGATCTTGTCCCAAGTTCTTTCTGGCAATATGTTGTGGTGTACAATCAGTGGGACTTGACCCGTCGACTCGTGCTTAGTGGTATTCATGCACATCTCAATTTCCCCTACTTTATCAACCCATTTATTGTGCTCGTTAGGAATCATTACTCTGTAGTACTTAGCAACACAGCGAATTGTTCTCTCGCTCGGATTTCCACAAGTATGAAGAATGCTTGAAAATACGTGTTTTATTCCTAGGCTCTCCAAACCTTGCCTAAAACATTGCTCGTGAAATAGGTACCGTGATCTGATAGAATGGATTCCGGCTTCCCAAGCATCGGAATAACTTTGTTCTTAATTCGACTGAGGACTTGTCTTGATGTCGTCTTCTGAATCGGACATAGCACGACCATCTTGGAAAATACGTCGACACACACCAGAAGGTGTCGGCATCCACGCTTTCCTTTTACTAAAGGGCCAAAGCAATCAATAGCGAGCATCTCGCATGGTTTCTGAGGTAACAGTGGTCTTGGAGGTTGTTTCAGAATAAAGTTGTTCGGTTTTGTGCGCTGGCATGCGTCACACGTTCTAATTACTTCAACAATGGTGAATCTCATCTTCGGCCAAGTAAAGGTCTGCCCTATCGTAGCTTCAGTCTTATCCGTGCCGATATGTGCTAGGCTCTCGTGAACATGCCAAGTTAATCCCCTCTGTAGTGATGCTGGAACTAAGATTCGCAGTTTAGTATGATGCTCATCCACGTACTTATGTAACAAGTTATTTAAGTAGTGAAATCTCGCTTGTTTAGCACTGGCTTCTCGGTACTCCGGTGAATTTGGTTGTAATTCCTTCCTGTAGAATTTTATCATCATCATCATCCATGGGTCTGCTTCTTGCTCCTTCCGAATATCCTTCAATCTTGCCAAAAACTCACGAGCCTTAGGTGTTAATGTAATATTGTGAACTTCCGCTGTTACTTCGTTCCCGTCCTCAGGATTTCTAATCAAGGCATCCGGTATGACGTTCATCCTTCCAGGGCAATGCTCTATCGTGATGTCAAACTGCTGTATGTAGATGGACCAGCGCGTAACTCTCTCACTTGCCATTGTTGTCTTGAATAAAAATGTCAGTGCATGGTGGTCGGTTCTAACAATGATGGAATAACCATAGTTCATCTTGCGCCACTGTTGAAGAGAATAGAGAATTGCTAGTAGCTCAAGTTCCGTAACTGTGTAGTTCCTCTCATGTTTCCGTAATTTACGACTCGTAAACGCCAAATAGGATTTCTTCTTGGGTTCTTCAGCGTCCTCTTGGTACAACATAGCACCAATTCCAATTAATGAAGCATCTGCTTGAATAATAAATTGCTTCTCAAAATCCGGATATCCAAGTTTCACACAGTTTTCCAATAAATCCTTCGTTGCTTTAAAAGACCTGTCGCACTCCTCGTTCCACGACCATCGATTCGCTTTCTTCAACATCTCCTGCATAGGAGCTACTGTTTCTGTGTAACCAGGGCAATTTTCTTTGAAGAAGCCTGTCACTCCCAAAAACGCTCTCACATGTTTGACTTTGGTAGGTGTGGGAAATTTCTTAATAGCATCAATCTTGGCTGGATTAGGCCGCACGCCCTCGACATCAATTATATGCCCCAAATATAAAATCTCGCTCTGGCAAAAATGTGACTTCTTTAGGTTGATTTTGAAGTTCATGGTTCTCAAGTTGTCCAACTGTTTATTTAAATTTATCAGGTGTTCCTCCATTGTCTCAGAAGCAATTAATATGTCGTCAACATATCTCGTGGTGAAGTTCTTGACCTCCTCAGTCAGATTTCTATCGAGTGCTCTAATGAGTGCACAACCCGCAGTTTTCACGCCGAAGGGCATTCGACACCAGATATAACTTTGATTATCGAATAAAAATCCCGTCAACAGTTGGGATTTTTCTTCGAGTTCAAGATGGTGGAAACTATTCGTCAAATCAACACTTGAGTATATCTTCTTCCCACGGAAGCCTTTCAAAACATCTTTAATCCTAGGTGCTTGGTCGTGCTCAACTAGCAGTTTGCTGTTCAAAACTCGCGCGTCTAGGCATAGCCTAATTGATCCGTTTGGCTTGGTCACAGCCAATATTGCGTTCAGGTAAGGGGTTGCCGCTTTCCTTATCATGCCAGAATCTAATCAGTTAGTAATAATGTCCTTCACCTGAGAAAAATGTTTCTCGGGGATCGGGTACAATTTACTTTTAAATCTGTTACCTGCATAGCATATTGAAAATTTAAAACTTTCCCAGGTACGGTGTCAAAAGCTCCTTTGAGTAATCTTAAAATTTCTTCCAGTCTTCTTCTATCAGGTTCCCCTACGATGGCCTCCTTAAGTCGCTCCTGAAGTAGAATTTCAAATTTGGTTCCGCTAATTTCTTCTTCTGCCAAATGCACCCACAGTTCCTGCGAAATATCTCGGCTGTCAATTTCTAGCACTGCTGTCTGGCTGACTCGCTCCCCCATCAAGATCTTATCTCCGGCCTCATTAGTGCATTCCTCAACAACCCAAGTATTGGCCTCTCTCTCCAACGGACTCTCTTCCATATTTAAACCCACATGATTCAACCCCTCTACTTGTTTGAAGCTTACAGTGTTGTTATGTAAGTCAATTACAGCATGAAAATCGCAGATGAAGTTGGCTCCTAAAATTATGTTGTAGTTCATCTTTGGAATAACAATGAATGTTTGAGAGAAAGTATGGTTCAATATTTCCAAATCCAGAAATGCTTGTTGTTTACAATTCATAGTTTTATCAGGAATAACACCTCTGACTTTCATTAGCGGTACCGGCATAATAGGAACAGTCTGTTTCCTTCCTATTTCCTTTATCAAACTTTCATTGACTAAGCTCACCTGGCTACCTGTATCAATCAAACATCTCACCCTCATGCCTCCAACATGCGCGTAAATAATTGGTAGCTGTCTGATAACATTTTCCCGGTTCTTCACCACTTCCTCCAGGCAGTCGTCCGGGAATGCTACCCACTCTTCTATATTGGCCACTATCATCTCTTCTTGCTCCCTGGCGACCTCCATTTTCAGTCTATCACCTTTCAGTTCATTTGTTTTTTTTTATCCCGGGATCCATTTGTCGTGTTTCGCCGGTTGTCATTCTGTCGCTCCTGTTGTCTCAATAAACTCTCCGCCCCCTCTCCTTGATGGTTGTCTGGGCTCTGTCTGTTCGCCATGGCACGCCCCCACTTCTCTTTCTCCGCTTCTTCAGTACTTAATTGATCCAAGTATTTACGTGATTCAATATATCGCTCGTCCCAGGTGTTCCGATAATCTCCCCTATTGTCTTGGCGATAGTCCCTGCCGTTATTCCATCTACCATCTCCATTTCTTTGGTAAGGTCTACCTTGTCTCTGGTTTCCCCTCCAATTTGTGTACTCCCGCTGGTACGTCCACTGATTGTTTTGATTTCGATTGTCCTGATTGTATCTCCCGTGGTTATTCTGATAATTCTGATTGTTATTGTGGAACTGGTTTCGGCCGTCAAAATCTTGTCTTCTTGTCGTGAATTGTGTCCCTGTGGACTGAGTCTTAGTTTGGGTCCCCTGGCTGTGGTTACTTTGGAGTCCCTGAACTACCTCTGCCGTGTTGACACATTCCAGATTCCTTCTTCCTGTCTGTGGGCCTACCATACTAGTTTCGTCTAAGTGTCTGAGTAATTCTTCGGCTTGGACTGCGGTTTGAATGTTCCCTGCGACTAATAGTTGTTGGATGTGCATTGGGAGTTGTTTCCCGATGGTTAGAACCATATTTGGTTCGCTAGGCGGGTCGTCAAAATCTCTGAATTTTACCAATTGCTGACTGAAGAATTCTGAAAAACGGGTTGGATGCGTACTATGATATTTGCGCGTGTACAGGTCCATTCTCAACCCCTGCTGTAACGAAGGGCTCCAAAACTTCTTCAAAAATGCCTCGCGGAATTGAACCATGTCTGTGAACGTGTACTTGAAACTTAAAAACCAGGTTAGGCTAGGTCCTTCTAAAAATTTCTCCACTAGTCTTAATTGTTTCTCAGGGCCGATGTGCTGGTCATTAAAGTCATTAAAGTAATCAGTTAATTGTCGTAGAAATGCTTTGGGAGTAGTTCCTGAATGTTCCTTAAACTTATCGGGCTTGAAATCATTACCCCGAATGACTTGGATGACTTGGGCTGGTGCCAAGTTCAGTTGCGGTGTTGAAGTCTCCCCCCTGTATTGCTGGAATGCATTACTCGTTAGTCTGGGACTTTGACCCCGGCTCGTATCCTCAGCCAACTTCAAACCTGCGGGACTTCCAATACTTGTTTGCTTCTCCGGTATATTTTCAGTCGAAAATAATGTCGCATTCTCTAAAGATCTAATCTCGTTTTTGATGATTAACTCTGAGTGTTCCTGTAATTTTGACTTTACATTTTCCTCCAATGCCTGCATTCGCTTTAAAACTGTCAGCCGGTCTTCCTTATTTGCGTGAGCCTGCTGGTCCCAATCTCGCCGGATCCTACTTTTCAAGCTATTAATTTTCTCCTCGTTCCTTTCCTGATTTTTCTCTAGCTCTTCACGTATCTGTTCTTGCGTTTTGACTAGTTGTTCCCCCACCTCTTCTCTTATAACCTCTTGTGTTTTTACTAGCTGTTCTCCCAGATTATTCTGAGTCTTGACGAGCTGCTCTCCTACTTCTTGTCTTATGACCTCTTGTGTGTTTATTAGCTGGCCTTCCATCTCTTTTCTTATGATTTCGTGTGTTTTGCCTAATTGCTCCTCTAAATTCTCCCGCAAGTGTATCCGTTCGGTTTCAGCCTTAACCTCGACTTTATCAATTTCCTTTATTAATTCCAGCACGTTGCTGTCTACCGAATTAATTTGCTGCTGTAGTTTCTCTTGGGTTTTCTTCATTCCCGCGGTGTTACTGACACATGCCGCCTCTATCTGTTTGAGTTTATCTGCCACCATCTCGTCAAATTGTACTAATTTGTTATCAAATTTCGCCTCCAATTTCTTAATTTCGCCTAACTGTTTGACGTTGTTCTCCGCGACCTCGCCTGCCAGTTTCTCTACTTTTTTAACGCTCTGATTAATGTCATTAGTGATTTTTCCTAATTGTTCGGTTTGTGCCGTTTGTGTTACCGCCTGTTCCGACAATTTGTGATTGAGTTCATTTAATTGTTTGTCCGTGTCTAATTTCTGGACTTCTAACTGGACCGAAATATTACCGCTCATATCAAGTAATTGTTTTTCACAGTCTATCTTCTGCGCTTGTAACTGGACCGTAATGTCACTTAATTGTTCCTTTAATTGTTTATCATTATGCTCCCGCTGAGCTCCTAATTGTTCTTTCAATTGTTTATTTAATTGTTCTTCCGTCTTTACGGACATCTGCACTAATTGTTCTTCCGTCTTTACGGACATTTGGATCGACATCTGTTCCAACAATCCCTTAATTTCATCAACACTCGTCATATTACACACAAAAATATATTCAGAGAAAACAGGGTTATGGGCCAAGGTTTCAGCCATATACACACATACATGTCACACATTTAAATATTACTGGCTCTAATTTAATGAAAATTTCAGTAACAAAATTTACTGAATACAATGACACTTATTCCCAAACAACAAGATAACCCCTGGTGATCTGCTTTTAAATTCCTAACCAACAGAATTTACGAAACACCAATTAACCGAAGTCAATTAAATGTCAAATATATGGCAACATCTTCCTGCTTTGACTGAGTTCAATAATACTGCAAATTTCTAATTTTAATGCCGGGCGCCGGAACAAGTTTATAACAAATACAATATCAAATTCTAACCTTGTTCAATATCTCTAACTTTAGGAACTCAGTGATTTTACTAATGCACATGGCGGTACAACATCGCCTCAATTTACTGAATTTACCTGTCCGCTTGACCTGGCATCATTTCTCAACGAAATAAATATGAGGTCAGCGAAGCAACAACAACAACAACCCCACTTGGGCAGCCATTTTTGTTTTATGAACCCTTGCAAAGTAGCATATGAGACTCAGTTTCGGGGGGTGTAACGGTTCATATCGTAAGTTGTTGTCAAAGCGCTTCATAAACTTGCAGGGTAACATATAACAAAATAACATGCAGGAAAGAGTGAAGCCAGGGTTAAAACAAATGAATTTAATAACAAATCACCATATTTACACTTAACAAATAAACAACAAAAAACTCCCATCTTACTCCCACTTAATAGAAATGCCAAAAAAAACTAGGCGAAAATCTCTGGAGAGATTAATTACCTGGACCAAGTGTCCCTAAGATAAAATACAAAAGTGACCATATATGTGCGTATGCCGTTCTACATGCATCACGATGTGTACAATGAATGCGTGATTCGTTATCATCCGGAATGATCCTTCAGACAACGAATCCACATTTATAGAGCTAGACCGACACGGGGGAACACAACTACAATATTTAAAACTAAACCGACACTTCCTAAATCTAATATAAACAAACACAAAATTTCCGTGTGAAATTGGAATCAAATTGCCGTAGCAACATTTACTGCCTAAAAACTTAGGACTTCTCACACAAATCAACACAAGTACATTAACACGTGACCAATAAAAATACACAAATGACCGCTGTCAAAATTTACAAGTACTCTACCACTACACCACACCGGTGTGACACACAAAAATTACATGAATCGAGTCATAAACAAAGCAATAGGCACACAGCCAACATTTACGTTAATAATACAATATTTTACCCATACAACGTACAACAAGCCGTTACACACATGGCGAACTCCCAATTAATTATGGCTTAAAAATAACCATCACAATGAACAGGTTTGCTACATGAAAGCTTACAGGGGTCAGTCGGACAATCAGGACTGCCTATCAAAATAAGTCACAGGCAAAACGGGCGGTTTGTGGAACTCTGCATGTCTGTCAACCCACGTGTCAAATATCTCGACCTCCCAGGACATGGGGTCGAATCTCGAAGAAGTGTGCCCCAAAGAACAATAATACTTGTGTGTGTGTCAGAATAAATATGGACAAGAAAACAGCGGTCTCCCTAGAGCACCCTGTCTTTCCATCAAAAAAAATACAACAGCAGCAAAAATATGAGAGCGGTAGGACCTCTACCCCCTCCTCACGTAGAATCAACACACACTTGACACAGTAACACACACAATCACACGTATGGGTTTTGACAGACCCTGAAATAAAAAGACACAAATAAATTTCCACATGTTGGCGCCACCGTTCTATGCCGTGACTAGTCAACCTGAAAAGGACTCAAAAAAATCTATCAAAATTTAGAACGAAGGTGTTCTACAAATTACTTTTAAGTTGGTGCGCTTGGCAACCCTAATATGAATAATAACCTGTTCAGCAAATATCTTACAGTAATTTCCTCCCATTCCTATTTCAAATATTAACGTTAATAAAGCACCATTTATCGAATGTAACGGGTTCCGCATTTGCAAGGATAAAAAGCACGCACGCACGCCGCGCGCATTACATATGACTCAAGGAAAAACAAATATCTAACAAACACTTTGGCCACGCGCCAACGGACATTTAAAACATTGAGCGTCGGTGCAGGAAAAACTCTAAACAACAAGAAAAGAAACATGACTATTTACAAAGTTCCCCGGCCAAATCTAACTACATAATTGAAATAATCCAATTGTTGTACATCACCGCTCTGCTTGTAGAACTAAGGACATCCTCCTCAACCCATTGCCCCTATGGACAAATTAGCACTCCATAGTAGTCGTCTGCGTTGATCTGTTGAAGTGCATCCCAACTCCAAACCACGTGCTGATCATCTTGGTATCGACTCCTTGGCAGAAAAGTTCAATGTTAATTATTTTACCTATCTATAATCGCTTGCAGGTTACTCAGTTCACCCACAATTGTCCAAATGCGATTAACAGCGAAGACTGGCCCTAAATATCTCGCACACACGCACAATAAAACACATATAAAATACACTGCAATATGTACATAAATATACACCTCGAGACCACGTCACTGGCTCGTTAACAAGTTTAAGATCTAGCACTGCACTAGCAGTCGCTATCTTGCTCGGTATTTCCGTCCTGTACTGTGGACCTTTGCTCCGGTGAGCGCTCATTAGGGTGTTACAATACTTCCGTCTTAGAGCTGAAATCGCCGTCTTGAAGTAACTGTTACAAGTTATCACGCACTGGCGTGAAATATTTAGCTCACAAAATAAAGTTGATTCCAGAATTAAACAAGATGTTCAGTAAAGAACATATAGCCTACTTTCTCCTAAATGCATGGGTATTGTTATAACTCTTTGTCCTTTTCAAGGAGTATGATTGAATGTTGGTTGTAGTAGCTTGTTGAAATACAACGTGCTATAGGGATATTAAACATGAATATGAGGTGCCCTTTGCTAGTGCTACCTCTGTACCAAATTTCGTTCAATTCGGTTTCACCGTGTTTGAATTGATAGGGGAATTGATTTGCACACATACTTGGCCACCATCTGCAAACTATTGGGCTGATGTTCTTGCTGTTTGGTCTGAATATGTTTCCCACATAAAGATATGGTGTTGCAAAATTTGGTAGAGACTAGATTATTAGGTTGGTCGTAATTACATTTTAGCTTTTAACATTTGGGTGGCCGCGATTACGTTTCCGTCAAGATAGCGGTGATATAAAACATGACACTGAGGTGCCCTTTGCTAGTGCTACCTCTGTACCAAATTTCGTTCCATTCGGTTTCACCGTGTTTCGTATTAATAGGGGGAATCGATTTTCACACAAAGATGGCCGCCATCCGCAAAATATTAGGCTGATGACCTATTAGTTTGGTCAAAGGATGCTCCCTCCATAAAGGTATGTTGTTGCTAAATTTGCTAGAGATCGGATGATTAGGCTAATCGTAATTTGATTTAAGCTTTGAACATTTGTGTGGCCGCCATTACGTTTCTGTCAATATGGCGACGATATAAATCATGACACTGAGATGCCCTTAGCTAGTGCTATCTCTGTACCAAATTTCGTTCCATTCGGTTTCACCGTGTTTGAATTAATAGGGAGAATCGATTTTGACACAAAGATGGCCGCCATCCGCAAACTATTAGGCGAATGACCAATTAGATTGGTCAAAGGATGCTCCCTCCATACAGGTATGTAGTTGCAAAATTTGGTAGAGATCGGATGATTAGGCTAATCGTAATTTGATTTAAGCTTTGAACAATCGTGTGGCCGCCATTACGTTTCAGTCAAGACGGTGGCGATATAAAACATGACACTGAGGTGCCCTTTGCTAGTGCTACCTCTGTACCAAATTTTGTTCCATTCGGTTCCACCGTGTTCGAATTAATAGGGGGAATCAATTTTGACATAAAGATGGCCGCCACCCGCAAACTATTAAGCTAATAACCTATTAGATTGGTCAAAGGATGCTCCCTCCATTAAGGTATGTAGTTGCAAAATTTGGTAGAGATCGGATGATTAGGTTAATCGTAATATGATTTAAGCTTTGAACATTCGTGTGGCTGCCATTACGTTTCTGTCAAGATGGCGGCGATATAAAACATGACACTGAGGTGCCCTTTGCTAGTGCTACCTCTGTACCAAATTTCGTTCCATTTGGTTTCACCGTGTTTGAATTAATAGGGGGAATTGATTTTCACACAAAGATGGCCGCCATCCGCAAACTATTAGGCTAATGACCTAGTTATTTGGTCAGAGGATGCTTCCTCTATAAAGGTATGTTATTGCAAAATTTGGTAGAGATCGGATGATTAGGTTAATCGTAATTTGATTTAAGCTTTGAACATTTGTGTGGCCGCCATTACGTTTCCGTCAAGATGGCGGCGATATAAAACATGACACTGAGGTGCCTTTTGTTAGTACTACCTCTGTACCAAATTTCGTTCCATTCGGTTGCACCGTGTTCGAATTAATAGGGGGAATCGATTTTCACACAAAGATGGCCGCCATCCGCAAACTATTACGCTGATGACTTATTAGTTTATTCAAAGGATGCTCCCCCCATAAAGGTATGTTGTTGCAAAATTTGGTAGAGCTCGGATGATTAGATTAGTCGTAATTTGATTTAAGCTTTGAACATTTGTGTGGCCGCCATTACGTTTCCGTCAAGATGGCGGCGATATAAAACATGACACTGAGGTGTCCTTTGCTAGTGCTACCTTTGTACCAAATTTCGTTCAATTCGCATTCACCGTGTTTGAATTGATAGGGGGGGACAGACATTCAGAGTACACACACTCACACACACACAGACACACAGACACACACACACACAGACTCACACACACACATACACACACACAGACAGACACACTTTTTTCGCCCTGTGTTGATCTCATAAGTCTACTTTCATTTTTTGCAAAAATCGAAAGTAGGCTAAAAAATGTATTCGAACTTTAAAATTCGATAATGCAATCGCTGTGACATTAGCTCCTCAGAGCTCCCAAATAAAATGACTTAACCAAATTCAGAGCGTTAAAATCACGATACAAACTGGCGTGAAGTAAGCCTCTCACGGCTCCACAATGAATCACTTCTAATGATTTCGAGCGTCAAAAATCACAATACAAACTGGCCTGAAGTAAGCCCCTCACGGCTCCGAAACGATTGACTTAGAGTGGCGTCAGGCCAAACTATTTATTAGAAAACCGACAGGGCGGAGGAGTGGGGTGGAGTCGGATAAAAACTTCCAGAGTTTTTGTCTCACAAAGATGGGACTAGTGTCATTCTTCTTCAAATAAATCAAACGTCTCAATTCACTCGTGCGGAGATTAATCCGTCCGGCGGTTCTCAAGATATCCATTTCCGCGGGCTTTTTACTACTGACGCTGTCCACCGCGTGGTCATGGCTTGGTCTCTTGTGATTGGCTGATTCAATCGTATGTTCGTTGCAAGTGCCTCGTGATCCTTCCTTTATGCTTCCAATTTTGGTACAGTAGTTGCTCAATTTGGCCTTGAACCCGACTAATTCTAGCCGTCCCCCAAGAAAGCTACCAGCTCAGCTCCTGTTGCAATATTACGAAATGCTAGCCTCCCTTATATCCATGTCGACTTCCTCAAGTACTGCCTGGGCCGTAGTAATAATAATAATAATAATAAATATGAATACTTATTTATCGAAGATCAATAAGGGTTCAGTATGTATGTATGTATGTATGTATGTACAGTGAGAGCCCTACCTATAAAATGGTGCCTCGGCCAGGTCGAAATGACTCACCGCCAGATTTATAACATGTGCCGATTACAACAGTGAGACGGGAAGACCTGGATGTTGTCATAGCATTTATTACAACCGCGGATGTAAAACAAAAATATTGGAATGCAGTCGAAAGAAATCAAAACCCCCTTTGGATGTCGAATTGGCAGGTAAACAGCTAAAGTAAGTAGGTGACTTCTGTTACTTGGGAAGCAAAATAACCAGTGATGGACGAAGCAAAGAGGATATAAAAAGTAGGTTAGCACAGGCAAGGAAAGCATTTCTACAGAAAAGGAATCTGTTGACATCGAATATAGATTTAGGTATTAGGAAGTCATTTTTGAAAGCCTTTGTCAGGAGCGTGGCACTGTAAAGAAGTTAAACATGGACTATTGGTGCAGCAGAAAAGAAGAGAATTGAAGTGTTTAAAATGTGGTGTTACAGGAGAATGATGATCAGATGGGTAGATAGGGTTACGAACGAAGAGGTATTAAGATGAGTGGGAGAGGAGAGATGTTTCTGGAAACTGCTAATGATGATGATGATGATGATGATGTTAATTATTGTTTTAAGGGACCTAACATCTAGGTTATCAGCCCCTAATGGTTTGGGTGATCGTGAAGATGAAAATGAAATGTAAACTATAACTAAAACTAACTACTAACTTATATACTAGAAGAAGAAAGGGGAAAACAAAAGGAGAATAAGGCAAATAAAGGACAGGAGGAAAAGAAATGCTCTCAACCCTCGAAGAATGCGGATTGAGGGACTTGGAAGAAAGGAGAGCCATGAAAGGCAGATAGGAAAGTGAAAGAGGAGAGGGTCCGCCCCACAGGTAATGGACAAAAGGGGGAAACCGGACCCAGCTCAGGAATCCCTCGGGGTCGCCAACTCCCGAACTCACCATCCGTGAGTCCCTGAGGGTGTAGCAATATCCAGGGTGCACGAGAAGTGGTGGGGCTACATACACCCTGCCTCCTTGAGGGCCTTGAGCAGAAGGCAGGAGATGACAGGAAAAGAAAAAGAAGGCTGACCCCTCGCGGAAGGTGGGTATCAGAAAAGATGAGGCAAGGGCCAATTTAGGCGGAAAAGGAAGAGACTCCCTAGGCCTCGGATACCCTAATACCATTGGGGTTGGAAGAGAACAAGAGTTGACCAAGTGAGGTCGACAGGAAAGAAGACGGAGAGGAGCCCGGCTCAAGTAAGTGGAAGCAATACCTGACTCAGCTGGGGCCCCGTGGTCGCCAACCCACGTCCCACTAGATGCTAGCCCCTGGCGACTGCAAATGAAGAGAAGAGATAGGTTGGTAGGACACTAAGACACCCAGGAATAACAAACTTAGTTATAGAAGGAAGGGTCGAGGATGAGAACAGTAGGGGTAGACCAAGGTTAGAATATGTTAAACAGATTGCATCGGATGTACAGTGTGGTAGCTATGTAGAGATGAAACGATTAGCTCAGGACAGGGAAGCATTGAGGGCTGCATCAAACCAGTCGAAAGACTGAAGACTCAAACACACGCAGCTGGCAAGATACCATAGTTGTGATAATTAAGACTTACTGTGAAGTACTGTAGCCCATCTCGTATCCCGTGAACATGGTTAGGTATAGAACAAAACATCGAATTTTCCCAGTGGAAACTTACCTTCTCGAGAAGAAGTTTGCAGTAAATATGTTCCAGCGCCATGCGATTTTTACTTGTGGGGGAACCTCAAACAAAATGTATGCATAAACTATCCGCGCACTCTGGGGGCTCTCGAGAATGAAATATCTACACTGATACGAAATATCAGTGAGGATGAAAATTACAGTGAGTGTACCAAAACTTCCATCGTCGGTGCAATGTGTGTTTGGAAAATGAAGAACAGCATTTCCAGCATTTATGTAAGTTCATGTGAGTAATTATGATTATTAAATACGTTAAAAAGGGTAGATGTGTTAAACTAGTTGGGCGCTACGCTTCTGCTAGCACCAATGTCTTGCCCCGACCACCACACGGCCTCTGCGAGGCTCCGTTCTATAGGGAGGGCACTCACTATATGTATGTACAATTCTAAATTTATTGCACAGTCGTATCTGATTTGGTATTAGATCATGTACGTTAGTATATCTTACGAATTTCTGGAGGTTACACGCATCCAAATAATGTGGCACATATTCATAGGTAAAAATAACTCAATGTAATACTAAGTTTTTAAAGTTTTATGTTGCATCTCAAAGCATCGAACCAGCGATTGACAAGGCATGAAAAATGGCCTTCCTCAATCATCTTTTAATATACTGTATTACTCTTTTATATAATCTTCTATTTCAATAGTTAACATTTGCCATTTTTATACGTGAGTCAACAAAAAGCAGCAACAATTCCTGCTGACAGCTCTCTTAAAATAATATAAATCTCATAGCAAACATTCAATTGAATTTAATAACCTTCATTGCTTCCATATTTTGCATACTCAATTAGATCACCACATGGATCCTTGATACATTATTGCACTTGTCCACGTTTATATTGTTGGGTTGTCACTTTAATGGGTGAGTATAGGTCATCGTTAGATACTAGCACAGAGAGAATAACCGATTGATATGGCTTGATCCTATGCTAACAACAAGCTTATTATAACACACAATATCACAGTTCTGTGTGATTAACCGAAACTAAATAAAACACAAAAATCCTGGATTTGTTTTTATGACACAGGAATCCTAATTTAAAATACAGAACCAAAATATTTTACTATACAATAAAAACATCAAAAACACATAAATACTGAACATTTCAGCAAAAAAGCAGCCGCCAAAGCATCCACCAAAAACACCATAATTGGCAGACAACAGCTAAAGCACAAGCACCGTGGTCCATAGGTGGCCCAAACGACCGAATATATATACAGTACATTGCCTGTACCTCTTTGAAAGATGCCCCGGGTCTACTTTCCAATTCTATGATCTTACCAAATAAAATCTATCAATCAATTAAGTTGGGGCCCAAGCTTAACAATCAACGACGGGTAAGATAATGAGTAACCAAAACATAAAAATTCTAATTCAACATATCTTTATCAAAATCACGATCACCATGCATTCAAATTCAAAATATTCACAAATATCTACTAAAATATCAACAGTTGCCGGTACTGTAATACTGATATATTACCGCTGTTATTATTATTGTTACAATTATTATTATTATTAGTAGTAGTATTATTACTATTATTATTATTATTATTATTATTATTATTATTATTATTATTATTATTATTATTGGTTTATACAGTACATATAACACATTGCTGGTACATTACACCATAACTATACGGGCTTCAGTCAACCAAAGTATAGTTACTGAAGCTAGAATTTCTCTACCCATGAACTTCCGGACGATTCGGGTTGTTGATAGAACTACTGCCTTCTGCATTAGTTTGTACAGTTGAGTATCCAGATCCAGTTCTTTAAGGCCTTGGAGCAAGGCACTTGGGATCTCGCCCGTACTTGAGACAATGATAGGTATGGTCTTTACCCGCTCTACATGCCATTGTCTTTTGATAGGGTCGACCAACTCGCTGTATTTGCTGATCTTTTCTATGTGTTTTGACTGGAGATTTTTGTTGTTAGGAATCGCAACATCAATCAAGGTAGTTTGATTGATTTTCTTGCTGACAAGCACCAGATCCGGCCTGTTGTGTGATACCGATTGATCAGACAAAATAGTTCGGTCCCGATACAGCTTGTATTCATTGTTGTCAAGAACACACTCGGGTTGATATTGGTGGTACGGAACTTTCTTTCCTTTTAGAAGCTGAAACTTATCAGCCAACTCCTGATGCAAGATTTTAGCAACTGTATCATGCCTTTGTTTGTGCTCCGTCGCCAGGAAATATCTACATACAGATGTAATATGCTGTATTATTTATGACTGTTGATCGCCGTAGCGGCACTTATCATCTGGTACAGCGGGATCATTTAAAATGAACGTGAGGTAGTTCCTTGTAGGGATGACTTGGTCTTGAATTGCAAGCATAAATCCTTCAGTTTCTGGAAAGATCTGTCCTGAAGTGAGCCAGTAGTTTGACGCAGTTTTATCAACATTTGCTTGACTCACCTCATTCGGATGTCTTCCGTGCAAAGGTTTTGCTATCCATGCTTCCATCTTTTGAAGGTCAGTGTAGGTGGTGTAGAATCTCTTGTTGACACAAGACCAGTGGCGTTGATCTGTCCGCCTCACTGATGGCTTCTGCGTAGAAGTACTCCATAAGGCTGTATATCTATCGTATCATCTGGTTATCAATGTCAACGAACCCACGTCCAGCTAGGCTTCTAGGTAGAGTCAATCGCTCTATTTAAGATTGTGTTTCCTTCCCTTTGTGAGCATCGTTCTCATTTTTCGCTCAAGTCCTTCGATGTCCGTTTTACACCATTTGATTATGCCAAAGGAGTAGCCCAGCACAGGTACAGCATACGTGTTAACAGCTTTCACTAGGTTTTTGCTGTTCAAGTGCGTTTTTATGATTTGTTTTAATCTTTTGACAAATTCACAGGACAGATCTTTCTTTATTGACACATGGTCAATATGCCTAGCTTTGTTTACTCCTAAGTATTTGTAGGTGTCTTCTGCCAACATAGCCTTAATATGCTGTCCATCTTCCAGCTCATATCCGGACTTCTGTACATTTCCTCTCACCATATTTAGTGTCCGACACTTGTTCAAACAAAATCCCATTTGTATGTCTCGTGAGAATGCTTCAACTATTCTAAGTAAGTTTTCCAGATGCGACTCTGTTTCGGCATAGAGTCCATGTATAGCAGATGATTTAGCCGAGTACCAACTCTCTTTCCAATCTTCATAGAAAAGCCGTAGTGAGTAGAGTTAAGCTGGGTAGATAAAGGATTCATTGCCAGGACAAACCATAAGGGGCTAAGGGAGTCTCCTTGAAAGATGTATCTCCGAATCGATATCTCATCTGTTCGTATGTCTCCGCGTGGCGTACTGAGACACAGTCTAGTTTGCCATGCTGACATAACCCTTTCCAAGAAACTGACAAATACCTCATTGTTCCTATACAATCGCAGCACTGCTACTAGCCTGTCATGGGTCACTGAGTTAAAGGCCTTCTTATAATCGATGTACGCCATATGAACGTTTCGGTGATTTAAGTGTGTCTGGCCACACACAACTGAGTCAATTATTAGTTGTTCTTTGCACACTTTTGAACCCTTTTTACAACCTTTCTGTTGCACGGCAATTATGTTGTTTCTTTCACAGTGTGCACATATTCTGTTAGCCAGGCATGATGTAATGATCTTATACAACGTGGGCAGACATGTGATGGGACGATATTTTGTAGGATCCCATGTATTCTGAAGATCTTTTGGAAACAAATAGATGATGCCACGTGTGAGGAATTCGAGAAAGCTATCAGGATGAAGGTTGCCATCAATAATGAACTCGCCTAGTCGACCGTGGATTCTCCTGAACTTCTTATACCAAAAATTCTGAATCTGGTCAGGGCCAGGGGCTTTCCAATTCGCTGAGTTGTTGATAACTTCCTTAATATCATTTGTGGTGAATTTCTCGTGCTGCATTTGCTCAAATCTTTGGGAAGCTTGCTGTTCTCCTCTTACCCAACTTGATTGAGTGTCATGATGAGATGGTGTACACAGTTGTTTGCCCCAAAATTCTTGAATTTATTCTTTAGTCGGATAGTGTTTGTCCGCAGAAAGCTTTATCTTACCCAGAGTCTGATAGAATCTTCTATCTGAATTGGCAAAAAGGAAGTTATCTTTCTTCCTCTTCATACTCTCCCTATACTTTGCAAGTCTGGCGGATGAAACAGATAGCCTTTGTTTTAAGGCATCTAAACACTCTTCAGGTGTTGAATTCGGTACATCTCGCTGTGTGTGATCTGTGTTTTGTCTCATTATATGCTCAGCTTTCCTCAGTACTTTTCTTGTTCCTGTACCACGAACGTATTGTGTCATTCTTGCAATATCTGCCCTGAGCTGTTCAATCCTTCCAACAAGTCTTCCTTCCCAGTTTGGCATCGATGGCATTTGCTTTTTCCGTTCATGTTGTCCAATACCCATAGCTCTCACAACAGTTACTGCACCTCATTAAAAATAGTATGAAGAGATTCCAGATTTGCAGATGCTCTCACATGTTCCGGCAAAGCATCCCGATTCATGATACTCGGTATCTTTGTCAGCTTTCTTGAAACATTGACTTTCGGTATTTTCGGTCTGAAATTTGCATCAGTTCCATAAATCTCTATGACTGTAGTCGTCATTTGATTCTTCAACTTTCCAATTTGGTGATGATCGATAATTTGCATGGAAACTGGATCTACTTCTTGAAGGCTCTGGCTACCAGCTTGTGCCGACTCCAGTTCTTCAGGAAAACCGTTCTGAGTATCTCCATTCACACCTTCCTTCTCACGCCGTACCTATTCTTTAATGGTGTTCATTCTGGCTTCAGGGATACGATTATTCCGGAGAATAGCCCTGTATTGATCAGATACTCTCTGTTCGGTCACAGTTAGTTCAGGATAATGCAACCGAAATTCAGAATGTAAGCGTTGCCTATAACCAACTAAATTCTGCCCGAAGTCAGTAACCCTAAAATAAGTGCGTATTTGGTTTCATTCATGACATCTGTCCATTTAATAAGCTGTCGTGGCAGTCCTGCCTGGGTGAGCACAGGTTTAGTTACCTGTGCAGCACATTCAGCAGGTGAAGAACTAGATAATGGATCACTTCGCTGCTTAGGCTCATCTTGCAAACGCTTGTCGGCTGTAGTGTTTTCGGGATCTTTCCCGGTAGGGGCCCGTCTGTTCAGCCCTACCACCGGCGGCTCGCATACTGTCACGTCCAGCACCGGCTCCAGACGTGCCCTGGCGCTCCCCAGGCAGCGGCATTTCATCCGAGGCATGACTCGTTAATTTCTCCATCATGCATTAGATGGGTTTGCTTTTTATACCTACAGCCATGTTTTTGTTACCAGCTGTCCCTAACATGGGATACAAACGCTGTTGGCAGCCGCCCGTTCCGGGTCAGAAGCTACCATTGTAGGTTTAATTTTCGAGTTTTCCATCTCCTAGGCAGGTTGCCTTCACTACAGCTCAGGAGTCCTGCCTACCCCATTTAGTATATCTCGTCATTTCTGGTAAGTACACATCTTGTCATTGCAGAATTCACACAACTCACATTAGATATACGGTATAATTATCTTGCAGGGATATTGCTTATATTACAAAAATGGACGTCATTTACTGTAAGTACAAATGACCAGCAGAGAAGGAATACTTACAAGAATATATGTAGCAAATACGTGTAACCTAATTTTGTAGGTTAAGCAGATGTGCACTTCACATTTCGTAATATTAGCACGTAAACAGTCCGATTACCTCCACAAATTATATGAAGTATAAAAATGGGCTTGAAACATCCCAATTGCACACAAAACACCGTACATAACCCATTTCAAGAAGGCATTTGGGCTTTTATTATTATTATTATTATTATTTATTTATTTTGCGCATGCGCTTACACATTCTCAGCATTTGCTGGAAAGAAAACATTTACAATCCCAGATACCGTACATATCACAAGGAGCAAATTCTTGGTGACTACATTGAGTAGTAGCTTCATATTCCCCTCATTGCTTCAGGCCTGATTGCCCAAGAACAGCCTTACTACGCGACACGTAGAAAGTATGACTGTTTTCTGCATAAGTTTGAAAAGGCCTGGGTCTAATTTCAACGCCGTGAGCGATTCCTTTAAGTTGTTGGGAATCACGCCAGTGCTGGAGATAATAATAGGAACTGTCCTGACTTGTGCCATGTGCCATTGCTTCCTTATCAGTTCTGAAAGCTCTGTGTATTTTGACAGCTTTTCAACATGCTTTGTTAGTATGTTGCCACTGTTTGGGATCGCCACATCTATGAAGGTGGTGTGCTTCATGCATTTGTCAACAAGAACTAAATCAGGTCTGTTGTGCACAGCTGATTGGTCTGTCAATACAGTACGATCCCAGTACAACGTAAAGCTGTCATTTTCCAGTACACTTTCAGGAGCATATTTGTAGTACGGCACTTTCTCTTGGCTCAGCAGTTGAAGTTGTATAGCCAATTCTTGATGGACTATCTTGGCAACAAAATCATGTCTCTTCCTATATTCTGTCCCTGCAAAATGGCGACAACCCGATATAATATGCTGAACAGTCTCAGATGTTGGGCAACCGTATCTGCAATGGTCATCTTGCACAGATGCATCCTTGGTTATGAACTTTAGGTAGTTCCTCGTGGGGACAACCTGGTCCTGAATAGCCATCATAAAGCCTTCTGTTTCAGGAAACATCTGCCCAGAAATCAACCAAAAGTTCGACGCTAGCTTGTCGACGTGAGTTTGGATGACTTCATTGGGATGTCTTCCGTGTAGTGGCTTGGACAACCAGGCATTGAATCTATCCAAATCACTGCGCACCTGAATTTGAGTCTCTTGCTGACTTAAGAGTAGTGGAGTTGAATCATCTGCTTCTGTGACAGCCCTGTGCAGCATCGAATGGTTCGATACAGAGGGAAACCACAGAAGACCATCATCAAGGTTGCCGGCGGGGGGATTCGAACCACCTCGCCTCCCGGATGTGAGCGACTGCCAACAGTCATGCCGTAACGACCACGGCTAACTCACCCGGTAAGATTCATGTTAATGTTTAATCTATATGGATCTATCTAGAATAATGACGAAATTAAGTTGGTAATATCGAAATTTCTAAATAGTTCGAAATATTGTATACCTGGCATATTGTAGCCTAATAGAGAACTACAGTTGGCAGCCCTGGTGACTGAATATTTTCTTAGTTCCATCTCTTAAGGTACAGAATACAAAATTTGGTTGAAGCCCAATCGATAGCATGGACGTTACATGCAGTTAAACATTGGATCTAACAGCGCGCGTAAAATCATGTTGGCAACAATGACATACATGTATTAGTCAGAAATAATGTGAAATAATATGATCTAATGTTGTGTCAATTTTGAATGAAATCCATTAGTTAGTATAGAAGTTACATGCATGTTAAAATTGGACCTATCAGCAGGCTTAGACTCATGTTGGCAGCACTGGAGTAGGCCTATATTAGTTACTCCAAATTATTTTAGAATGCCAGGTACCATACGTGTGCAAAGTTTAGAGCTATTGGCTTGCATACTTTCTGATATATTGATATTAGGGTAACAAAAATAGAGACAGTATTTATTAACAGTTGGCAGCCCTGGTTGCTCTTAAGAATCGGCATAGTCATATATGTTATGGTACACATAGCACACAAGAAATTTGGTTGAAATCCAAATGATAGTATAGAAGTTACATGTATTTAAAGTTCTACCTCTCAGCAGGCTTAGAATCATGTTGGTAGCACTGACGTATATAAGTTACTCCAAATTAATATAGAATGTCAGGTACTATACGTGTGCATAATTTAAAGCTGTCGGCCTGCATACTTTCTGATATATGGGTATTTGGATTTAAAAAATTGAGGGCATTTATTAACAGTTGGCAGCCCTGGTGGCTCTTAAGATTACGCTCAGTCATATCTGTTCATGTACACATAGCACATACGAAATTTGGTTGAAATCCAATTGATAGTGTAGAATTACATTCATTTAAAAGTAGGACCTATCAACAGGCTTATAATCATTTTGGCAACACTGCCATGTATGGCCTCTTGGAAATTAAACTGCAATATTATTATCTATACGTGTGCCAATTTTGAAATAGCTCCCATTCATACCTTCCAAGATATCCAACATGGAGCTCAAATTTCAATTGCGATTTTTCAGCAGTTGGTAGCACTGACATCATTTTCAAATATGGCCATGAGATATTCAGGTATAGATGTTTACTCCTACCAAATTTTGTTTCGATTGCTGCAGCCGTTTAGGAGTTGATAGGGACACACACACACACAGCCAGACAGACAGACAGACAGACAGACAGAAGGACGGGCAGACAGACAGACACACATTTGCCCGATCTCATAAGTCTACTTTTTCCTCATTTTTAGCCTACTTTTCACATTTTGCAAAAATGAGGAAAAAGTAGACTTATGAGATCGGGCAAATGTGTGTGTGTCTGTCTGTCTGTCCTTCTGTCTGTCTGTCTGTCTGTCTGTCTGTTTGTCTGTCTGTCTGTCTGTCTGTCTGTCTGTCTGTCTGGCTGGCTGGCTGGCTGGCTGTGTGTGTGTCCCCCCCTATCAACTCCTAAACGGCTGCAGCAATCAAAACAAAATTAGGTGGGAGTAAAGATCTATACCTGAATATCTCACGGCCATATTTGAAAATGATGTCAGTGCTACCAACTGCTGAAAAATCGTACTTGAAATTTCGGACAGCCCTCTCTATTCTCTTCATTTAGGCCCTTTGGCAAAAATCTACACCGTTTCACCGATCTGAACAAAATTTTACGTACTTGCCCTTTGGAACCCAACGAGTAACACTGTCATCTTGAAAATTAGGACAGACCTCTCTGTTTCCTATCTATATACCGTTTCACCGATCTGAACCAAAAATTTTGCCTACCTACCCTTTGGAACCCGACGAGCAACACTGTCCACTTGAAATTTCGGCCAGCCCTCTCCATTCCCTTCATTAGGCCCTTTGGCACAAATCTACAGTTTCACCGATCTAAACCAAATTTTACTTACTAACCTTTCGGAACCCGACAAGTAACGCTGTCCACTTGAAATTACGGACAGCGTCTCCATTCCCTTCCTTTAGGCCCTTTGGCACAAATCTACACTGTTTCACCGATCTGAACCAAATTTTACGTACTTACCCTTTGTAACCCAACGAGTAACACTGTCTACTTGAAATTTCGGACAGCCCTCTCCATTCCCTTCATTTAAGCCCTTGGCACAAATCTACACCGTTTCGCCGATCTGAACCAAATTATATGTACTTAACGTTTAGAACTCTGCAGGTGGCACCGTCTGCTTGAAATTTGGACAACCCTCTCCATTCTCTAGATTTAGGCCATTTGTCACACGGACGAAATATCGAACAGCGCTATGTGGCGAAAAATGAGACAGTTGCTCCCTCAAAAGGTCGGGACAGCCGAAGGTTTCCGAAGTGCTTCGATTATTTTCCTACATCGCTATGTGGCAAAAGACAATATATTGCTCTCTACTTTTTATAACAGCCAATGAGATATAGGCAACGTCTTTTATTTCACTAACTCCTCTTTCTAATAATTTTTTAGCCTATTTTCATTTTATGAAAAAAAATAGGCTTATGAGATTACCTTTTGTCCGTGTGTGTAGATGAAATCTAAACGGCTGGAGCGATTTCAATGTAACTCGGTAAGATCATAGCACCATTCTGGCCGACCCAGACCGTGCCCTTCAAATTTTATTGTGTCTCACCAATCCAAAATGGGGGCTGTGCGAAATATTTCACCAGCATTCAGTATCTCCGAAACTATTACAGATATCACCCTGAAATTTTGTACGGTGATAAAGGGAACTACTAGAAGTTCACCTATGAGACTTTCAAAAACCTGGTAACTACAAAACCAACATGGCGGTCAAGCGAAGTTGAGGTTTTAATAGACTTTTCTCCCGATTTAACCAACCAAACGTAATAAAACATGGTTCAGGAAATGTTCATACACATTTTAATGCACTGGCGTCTAATTTAGTTCAATTGTTTACATAACATCAAAATGGCGTCTGTGCGATATATTTCACTGGCATTCAATATCTACTAAACTATTTAAGATATCACCCTGAAATTTTGTACGATGATAAAGGGCACTGCTACAAGTTTATTTATGTAACTTTCAAAACCCTGTAAAGAAGAACTCGAACATGGCGGCCAAGCTAAATTGAAACATTTTAATAGACTTTTCTCGTGGTTTAACCATCTGAGCGCAGTGAAATATGGTACAGTAAATGATTATACATATTGTAATGCACTGGCATCTAATTTAGTTCAATTGCTTACATAACCTCAAGATGGCGGCTGTGCGTAATTTTAAAATTAAGTTTTTATTTCCTGTGTCGTAATCATGCGAACGAAGTGAAAGTTTGAATAATGAAGCTACGCAATAGTTTTCCTTTAATGGTACATAACTCTATGGTCTATACGTATAACAACCCAAAATGGCGAGCATCCGAAATATTTTGACGGTTCTCAATATCTACGAATCCTTTACAGCAATCAAACTGAATTTTTTATGTTCATAGAGGCTATGAACATAAGTTCACCTATCTGACTTTCAGTAACCTGGTGAGCACAAATCCAACATAGCGGCTACGCGAAGTATAAATATTTAAATGGGCGTTTCTCGTGATTTAAACATCCGAGTGCAGTGAAACTTTGCACGTTAAATGCTTATACAAATGTTAATCCACTGGCATATAATTTATTTCAATTGTTTTTATAACCAAAAGATGGCAGCTGTGCGAAATTTTGAAATCTAGTTTTTACTTCTTGTGTCCTAATCATGCGATTGAAGTCTGAATACCACACGTACACAATAATCTTCATGAAATAGTACATAAATACAAGTAGTTCCGTGAAGAACTATACAGCCTATTTTCATATATCCTACGTATGTTAATTGCCTCTATCTACATACAAAATTTCAGTTTGATTGCTGTAATAGATTCGTAGATATTGAGGGCCGACTAAATATTTCGGATGGTCGCCATGTTGGATTTTATATAGGTATGTCCTAGAGTTATGTACTGTTACATGAAGATTATTGTGTACGTGTAGCATTCAAACTTCAATCGCATGATTAGGCACAAGAACTAACAAGGAGATTTTAAAATTTCGCACAGCTACCATCTTGTGGTTATGGAAACAATTGAAATAAATTAGATGCCTGTGGATTAACATCCGTATAAGGATTTACTGTACCAAGTTTCACTGCACTCGGATGGTTAAATTGCGAGAAACGTCTATGTGAATATTTATACTTCGCGTCACCGCCATGTTGGATTTGTGATCACCAGGTTATTTAAAGTCCTATAGGTGAACTGAAGTTCATAGCCCCTATGAACATAAAAAAAATCAGTTCGATTGATATTATAGATTCGTAGATATGCAGAGCCGTCTAAATATTTCGGATGGTCGCCATATTGGATTGTTAAATGTATAGGCCATAGAGTCATGTACCATTAAAGGAAAATTATTGCGTAGGTTCATTATTCAAACTTTCACATCGATCGCATGATTACGACACAAGAAATAAAAACTTAATTTTAAAATTCGCAAAGCCGCCATCTTGAGGTTATGTAAACAAATGAACTAAATTAGATACTAGTGTATAACAATGTGTATAAACATTTCCTGTGCCAGATTTCATTGCGGTTGGAACATTAAATCGCGAGAAAGGTCTATTTGAAATTTTCAAATTCGCTTGGCCGCCATGTTCGTTCTGTAGTTAACCTGTTTTTGAAAGTCTTATAGATGTACTTCCAGTAGTGCCCTTTATCTCCGTACAAACTTTCATGGTGATACCGCTAATAGTTTCAGAGATATAGATGCCGGTGAAATATTTCGAACATCCGCCATCTTGTAGCGACCATCGATTGCTGGTAATGAACCTGAGAGGGAGTAAGGAGATGAAAGGGACTGAGAACCAGGAAAGACGTATAAGGATATGGAAACTGAAAGAAGGGGATAGAAGGGTCGAGTACCTCAAAGGAAGGAATTCCAACAGATGAAGAAAGAGGGGTGGAAGAGGAAATGGCTAGATTTAAGAAGACACTAGTAGGTGCAGCAGAAGCAGTATGTGGGAGGACAAGTAGTAAGAAGAGGTGGAAGGAAACACCATGGTGGAATGAGAAGACAAAAGATATAGTAAGGGAAAAGAATAGAGCCTTTAGGAGGTGGTATCAAAATAGGACGGTAGAGACAAGGGAAGAGTACGAGGAAAGAAAGAAGCGAAGAGAGTAGTGGCTGAGGAGAGAAGAAAGTGGATGGAAGAGTGGACAAAGATGATGAAGGAGGATAGTGAAGGTACAAAACAGGTCCTGTATGGGATGGTAAAAAATAAGAGGCGTAAGGATCCTACGGATTATGTTAGAATGGTGAACAAAAGGGGACAAGAGATAGAAAACAGGGAAGAACTGAAGAAAATGTGGAAAGAATATTTTGAAGAACTTCTGAACCCAAACGGAAAAGATGGTGAGGAGGAAGAAATCGGGGAAGAGGAAGATGAACTGCAAACAGAAAAGGGCTTAACATGGAAAGAAGTGGAAGATGCAGTGAACGAGATGAAAGGAGGGAAGGCACCGGGTGTGGATGAGTTGAGTGTGGAGATGGTGAGAGCAGCAGGAGAGGTGGGGATACAGCGGTTGTACCGAGTGATGAGGACAGCATGGAAGGAAAGGAAGACCCCAGAGGACTGGAAAAAAAGGAATAATTGTCCCGAGCTTCAAGAAAGGTAGTAGAATAGATTGCAGAAACTATCGGGGAATAACACTGATGAGTCATTGTGCAAAGATCTTCGAGAAAGTTTTGGAAAAGAGAATTAGGACAAGGATAGAAGGAGGGATGAGGGAAGAACAACATGGCTTCAGAGCAGGAAGGTCCACAGTGGATTTGATTTTTGCTGTAAGGCAGTTACAAGAACAGCACTATGAGTATGGAACAGATCTACTGATGGCCTTCCTGGACATTGAGAGAGCATATGACAGTGTATGCAGAAACAAAGTATGGAAGTCCCTGGAGGATAGAGGAGTAAAGAAATGGACTATAAAGAGGATAAAGGAGATGTACACGGGAAGCGTGAGCTGTGTGAAAGTGGGAGGAGAGAGAACAGACTGGTTGGAACAGAGAAACGGCCTGAAACAAGGAAGTGTGGTGATGGATGACATAATGACCCGAGTGGCACAAGTAATTGGGGAAGGAAAGATGAAAGCAATGGTGTTTGCAGATGATTTGATGATTTGGGGAAACAAGGAGGAGGAGGTACAGGAACAGTTGGACGTGTGGGAAGGAATAATACAAGGATATGGGATGGAATTTAGCATAAATAAGAGTGAGATGGTGATCACAACAAGGAAGAAGGAAAGAACCACAACGGGAATAACAATTGGTGGGGAACAGCTGAAGAAAGTGGAGAGTTTCAAGTATCTGGGAAGCCTGATACAAGATAATGGAAGAAACGATAGAGAAATAAATGAACGGGGGAGGCAGGCAGAAGCATTTCAGAGGAGTGTGAGAAGCATGTTATGGAGCAAGGATGTCCTTGTGTGCGTGTGCGTGTGTGTGTGTGTGTGTGTGTGTGTGTGTGTGTCTAATAACTTCTAAACGGCTGGAGCGAATACAATGTAACTCAGTAAGATCATAGCACCATTCTGGCCGACTCCGACCGTGCCCTTCACATTTTATTTTGTCTCACCAATCCAAAATGGCGGCTGTGCGAAATATTTCACCAGCATTCAGTATCTCCGAAACTATTACCGATGTCGCCCTGAAATTGTGTACGGTGATAAAGGGCACTACTAGAAGTTCACCTATGAGACTTTCAAAAACCTGGTAACTACAAGACCAACATGGCGGCCAAGCGAAGTTGAGACTTTTAAATAGACTTTTCTCGCGATTTAACCATCCAAACGTAATGAAACTTGGTACAGAAAATGTTTATACACATTGTATTGCACTGGAGTCTAATTTAGTTCAATTGTTTACATAACCTCAAAATGGCGGCTGTGCGAATTATTTCACTGACATTCTATATCTCCGAAACTATTACAGTTATCACGCTAAAATTTTGTACGGTGATAAGGGTACTGATACAAGTTTATCTATGTACCTTTCATAAACCTGTATAGTACAAAACGAACATGGTGGCCAAGCGAAGTTGAAACATTTTAATAGACTTTCCTCGTGATTTAACTCTCTGAGCGCAGTGAAATGTGGTACAGTAAATGATTATACATATTGTAATGCACTGGCATCTAATTTAGTTCAATTGTTTACATAACCTCAAGATGGCGAAATTTTAAAATTAAGTTTTTATTTCTTGTGTCGTAATCATGCGATCGAAGTGAAAGTTTGAATAATGAACCTAGGCTATAATTTTCCTTGAATGGTACATAACTCTATCGCCTATACATATAACATTCTAAAATGGCGAGCATCCGAAATATTTAGACGGTTCTCAATATCTACGAATCTTTTACAGCAATCAAACTGAAATGTTTATGTCCATTGAGGCTATGCACTTATGTTCACCTATAGAAATTTCAGTAACCTGGTGAGCACAAATCCAACATGGCGTCGACGCGAATTATAAATATTTAAATGGACGTTTCTCGCGATTTAACTATCCGAGTGCAGTGAAACGTTGCACGTTAAATGCTTATACAAATGTTAATCCACTGGCATCTAATTTATTTCAATTGTTTGCATAACCACAAGATGGCAGCTATGCGAAATTTTAAAATCTCGTTTTTACTTCTTGTGTTCTAATCATGCGATTGAAGTTTGAATACCACATGTACACAATAATCTTACGGTAATGTAATAGTACATAAATAAAAATCCAACCTGGCGACGATCTGAAATATTTAGACGGTTCTCAATATCTACGAATCCATCACAACCTTCAAACTGAAATTTTGTATGTTGATAGATGCAATTAACATGAGTAGGATATATGAAAATAGGCTGTATAGTTCTTCACGGAACTACTTGTTATAATATGTTTTTCTTTGTGTCAGTTCGATAGTAGTATTCCTTATCATCCATAAAACAAATAAATAAATCAACCGGGCGAAGCCAGTTTCTACCCTTTGTAACCCAACGAGTAACACTGTCAACTTGAAATTTCGGAGAGCCCTCTCCATTCCCTTCATTTAAGCCCTTTGGCTGATCTGAATCAACTGGGAGAAGATTTAAAAGATCCATTTTCGTTAATATGGGATCTAATCTCACCTTGGGAATGGTCTGTCCTGGAGACCAGGGCAGATCCAGTTCGAGCACTTCCCAATCGGACGTAAGAATCGAACCACCGCAGCCTCCAGTACGAGTATTAGTTATTGTGGGTTCAATAACCATCAGTTCAGCAATGTGTGCAATCTTTAATTTTGTTGTGCCTGACTAATTGATTTTTCCGCTTGGATTCGTTTCCTCTCACCTGTCCCAAATACTAATTCCATCTCATTCCTAACAGTCCAATAAAACTGAATATGCGTTATGGGCACTTACTCCTATCAATATACAGTACATTAGTCTAGAGGGAAAGGCCACGACATGCAATTACAACGTCATTCTTTGCTCGCAACTCCTTCGTGACTTCCGGCACTTTCTTTAAATATCTAACAATAATTTGTTACACTTTCGATACGAAGCAAACTTCAATCAAGGCATTTCGCATTCTGATTAGAACCTCCTTTCTGTTGATAGCAAATTTTAAAAGTCTGCTAATGGGTATACAGCCGGCTCCATGGTGTAGGGATACAACGCTTGTCTTTTGCTTAGCATCCCCGGCTTCGATCAACGCCACCTAAATATTATCTAGGTGGCGTTGCTTCGCTATCAGCTATCACACTCGTACAGGCTTCCGTGCCAAGGAGGGTCATGTTATTATAGTATATAGTATAAATATTTCTATTTAGTACTAGAAAACAAAATGAAGAGACACTGTAAATAGTGAAATAGTGTGATTATAAATTAAAACCGTAGGTAGAATCTGTACTTCAATTACAAATTTAAAATACAACCCCGACCGGTTTCACCTTACGCCATCATCGTAGAATAAATGAACACCGTAGATCTCTAGTGTTAATAAAAATGAGATGGTGTCTGTGTTCTTGGTATTTGTTTGATCCGCATAAGCTCGGAAACTACTGGACCAATTGAGCTGCCATTCGGTAAGGATATAGCTTAAAATCACACAAGTGGTGCTTTTGATCTTGATATATTTCACCTTTCGAACGAGGGAGAAATTTAACATGGTGGCCCACCAGCTGCAAGAAGCCTCAAGTATTTACAAGTAGGCCTATTTACTTAGTGACCGGAGATGCAGACTCACTGAAAATAACGTTGCAATGTTCAATGTTATCTGTATTAGCATAAGCTAGCATGGTTGAATTTTGTATCCTTGATGTAAAATTGGTTTTCGTAATGTTTGTATGAATATTTCCATTTTAAAGTTGCATCTTCTTGGCACCTTCTTCGAATGAATGAAAGCACTTTTTATGCATCTCTTTAACAAACATTGTTGCACCTAAAATTTCTAGCACTAATTGTTTACATACTAGCAACCCGCCACGGCTTCGCCCGGTATCTATACGGTTAACTCAGCGTAAGCTTAAAAGACGCACGGACGGCAGGTCCCAGACGCAATTCATAAAAGCCGAGGTGAACAGCGAAACTCCGAGCACATATACGCTTCTCTGAATTCTTAACTCGATAGTTTGATGCTGGACGAATCTGGGGTGGTAGGCTCGCTCGCTATCTCGTAAACTCACTCCGAAGCTAGTAATCTCAATATCCACTGAATGGAGATTGTTGGAAGAAATAAAAACGTATAATTACTTATAGTGGGCGATGTATTAAAGATAGACATATGTAGACCCAGACTTTTTCGTAGAACTTTTCATACTGAACAATTCCTACTGTCATAGCATGTAGATATGTTTAATGGTTTACCCAGAGTAAGTTCAAAAGGCGCTAGGACGGCAGGTTCCTCTTCGACTTAATTGTCTGAAATCGTTACTGCTCGGCTTTCTTTGGTCATAAATGAATGTTTTACTATAGAAATCCTTTACAGAATGGTGAAAACCTCATCATAATCCATCCAGTGGTTCTCGAGATTACCCGTTACATCCAAGAATCGGGGACTTTGTTTTGTACTATGTAGAGACTAGCTCTTCGTACCGTCGTTACCGGGTTTGCGTTCTAAGGGTAACAAAAATGACGTTCGGGAGACTAGTGACAGGGGTTAGTTTAGTTATGGCTAGACTTTCCGACCTTGTTGGCCAACACCCGTGCAATTTCGCAATTTGGACCCAGTACATTGTTCTTCTGAGAATTAGGTACTGTCCGCCACGTTGCGTAGTGGCTAGCATTCTCGTTTACCACTGCGGAGGCCCGGGTTCGATTCCCGGCTCTGCCAAGAAAGGTAATTCTGTTCTGAGAGCAGGGACGGGGTACACTCAGCCTCGTGATGCAGAACTGAGAAGAGGCGGGTTCGATTCCTACCTCAGCCATCCTCTAAGTCGTTCTCCACGGTTTCCCACTTCTACTCCAGGCAAATACCAGGATGGTACCTACGTTCAGGCTATGACCACTTCTTACCCAAATCCTACCTCAATTACCAAAACACACACACTTGTACAGACATCACAGTGACGCAGGTTAAAATATAATTATGTATTGTGAAATCCTCCTTGTCAATACTATGAAATGAAATCCACAGCCTGCTTCCAGTCTCCGACCGGGTCAGGGAATGGAATTAATGAAGCCCCAATCTAGCGGCGAGGAATTGAAATGTGCCGGCTGCCGAGGCCTGACGCACTCCTCTGGGGCAATGATTAAATGAATGACAGATGAAATGAAATGATAGTGGGGAGTGTTGCTCGAATGAAATGTTGACAGGGGAAACCGGAGTACCCGGAGAAAAACCTGTCTGCCTCCGTTTTGTCCAGCACAGATCTCACATGGAGCGACCGGGATTTGAACCACGGACCCAGCGGTGAAGGCCGGCGTGCTGCCGCCTAAGCCACGGAGGCTTTCCTTGTCAATACTATGAAATGATGTTTAATGAAACTTAGTACAGCAAATGTTTATACACATTGTAATACACTGGCATCTATTTTAGTTGAATTGTTTACATAACCTCAAGATGGCGGCTGTGCGAATATTAAAATTCTTGTGTCGTAATCATGCGATCGAAGTGAAAGTATGAACAAGATGTTCAGTAAAGAACATATAGCCTACTTTCTCCTAAATGTATGAGTATAGTTATAACTCGTTGTTATTATCAAAGAGTATAATAGAACTATTCTTTGTTGAAGACCTTAGAAACGATTTACCTCTACCAAACGCCACAACCTAGATAAAAACTGCTACCATCATTGAAGAAAGAAAGAAAGAAAGAAAGAAAGAAAGAAAGAAAGAAAGATAAGAAGTATATCAAGAATGTTATGGATCTGGAGACATAATCGACCGGACTGGCTGCGTGGCTCAGCGGTAACGTTCTCGCTTGCTGGGCTCTAGGTTGCAGGTTCGTATCCTGGCGCAGTCAGCTGGCATTTGAGGGTGCACAAATGCGAGGGAGCCGTGTCAGTACATTTACTGGCACGTTAAAGATCCCCTTAGGGCCAAAATTCCGGCACCCCGGTGTCTCTAAAAGCAGCAGTAGTTAAACGGGATGTAAAACCAATAACATTATTATTATTATTATTATTATTATTATTATTATTATTATTATTATTATTATTATTATTATTATTATTATTATTACATATACGACCTGCCGTGGGCAACATCCAACTTTGAGTTGAGGCATGTATTTACACGTCTGGTTGTGCATGGCTTTCACAACCCTAATTGAAAAAAAAGGAAGGAAGATTGTAGTTTCTGACGGTGAATCTTGTGATAATGAGCCACGGGACCTCCTTTTTACGTGGAATCCGAACCACAGGACATGGCATTTCACTTCGAAAATCTCACATGCATTGACAGGGAATCGAAAACCCTAATTGAATTAACAAATCTTTCCATGACCCTACAGAGACGTGTGTATACAAACTATGTGGATATTTTCGATTGCTATTTGCCTGAAATAAAAGTAGTAATTAATAACCTGAACTAACACCAAAGGCTTGAATTCAGTTACTATGTGAAATCGTTTTGTTCTTTACTTCAAATAACATTTTCAAGTAACGCAAAATAGGCTGTTACAAACCCTTTAAAATAAAAAGTAAAAATGTATCGTAGTATCATCTTGTCATTCTTCAAATTCGATGCGCATAGAATGCCAATGGTATAGTAATCAATGGAGCCCCACGTAGACTAGTCGTGACATCTAGTGGTGAAATATCGAACAATATAATCCTAACAGAGCGAGTGCATTCTAGCGGCCATAAGAAGAAACTTTTCAATAAAATCTGGAAGTTAATAAGTAGGTCGGCGTGCAGTTACCTATTTGGCAGCTAGATGTCTCGAGTAAATCTGCTGGCGAATTATGTTTTAATTAAATATATATTTTACACCATAATATGCACAATATAACGCTTAATTTTAAAACATCTGAGTCATTACAAAACAATAAACATATAACATTTCAAGCAAAAAACCTAGCTCTGATCGGGTTCTAACCATAGGGATTTGAGCGATAGGCTAACGCTCTACCACTGAGCTAATTGTGTCAACGAATATCGTTCTATATAAAATGACTTACATAGAACTTGTTAGCAAATAATGATTTATACTAAACGATTTCATCACTGGAGTATATTATTTATATATAAAGCATTTCATACAAAGTTTATTTATTTTGTATCAGTACGCTATATTGCATGCAATACTCAAATTAGTGAAATATAAGTCAGGCACAAGATATCCGCTGCCATCTTGTCTTATTACTGAATCGGCTCAGCTTTTTAAAATCACGTCTGCACTATAGTATTACAAAATAAACTTTTAATTTCGAACGTGCCTCTTCCTTTAGAACAGTTAAAACGATTCTCGGCTCGATAATCGGAACTGGTGGGTCCCATGATATGGATTATAAAGTTTGCATAATTCGCACGGCCGCCATCCTGAAATGGTATGGCGGACAACCTTGTAGTTTGGTCACAAGACGCATCATATACGAAGGTATGTTGTTACCAAATTTGGTAGAGATCGGATGATTTGGTTAGTCGTTATTTGATTTTACGTTTTGAACGTTTGAGTGGCCGCCATTCAGTTTTAGTAAAGATGGCGGCGATATAAAACATGACACTGAGGTGTCCTTTGCTAGTGCTACCTTTGTACCAAATTTCGTTCAATTCGCATTCACCGTGTTCGAATTGATAGGGGGGGACAGACATTCAGAGTACACACACTCACACACACAGACACACACACACACACACAGACTCACACACACACATACACACACACACACAGACTCACACACACATACACACACACACACACAGACTCACACACACACATACACACACACAGACAGACACACTTTTTTCGCCCTGTGTTGATCTCATAAGTCTACTTTCATTTTTTGCAAAAATCGAAAGTAGACTAAAAATGAACTTACGCAATATTTTTTCTTCAATGGTAAATAACTATGGCCTATACATATAACAATGCAACATGGCGACCACCCGATATATTTAGACGGTTTTCAAAATCTACGAATCTATTACAGTAATCAAATTCAGGCCTGGACTTAGAGATCCAGGGCCCCTAGGCACTTGACATTTGGGCCCCCCATCATCTCGAAGCTATTTTGGAAATGTAGCAAATTAAATGCACTAGTACAGAACATATAATTTTTAATCGACTTTAATGACTTTAATAAACATCAGAATATTACAGTCTATGTTACTATAGTTACGTTATTCTATAACATTTATAGAATCATACGATGAACTTTCTTCTGTGCAAAAGAATGAATGACGTCATCATAGTCAATTGACTGTATTATTTCTGACTCTATGTACATTACAGAGAGTGAATTAAGCCCGTTCTCTTCTATGTTAAATCTTAATTGTTTACTCTCTTTAGCACTGAAAACGACCGTTCTGCTGAGCAGTTTGACGCTGGTGTACACAAAAGCATTCGGAGCGCAATTCCTACGTTTGGATAAATGTCCAAAAAGCCTTTTTCCGATAAGTATTTGTATAGCTTCAGTGACGATAACTCCATAACTGCATCGTTCGACGACAAATGAGCTTGCAGGTGCAGACACTCGTTTTCCAAAGTCCTATCCAAGTCCCCCGGATAAAAAAGTTATACGATTTCTGGCTCCTTCACGGATGTCTTTAGATTCCAAACGATGTAATTTCGTAAGAAAGTCACTTTTTATTTAACTTCTCATAAGCAGATCCGCGTCTCCGTAGTTCTGTAATTAGTCTATCAATAATGACATTAAAAATGGTAACTCTGAATTTGTCCCTGCCAGAGAGTTCGGTCTCGTTTCCTTCTACTTCGTCGAACTGGATTTTACGCTTACGTTTCTTCTGCATATCATATGCAAAGCTATTTTCACTGGATTTTTCAATAACTTTCGACTCATGATGATCAAAGGTACTGGGTTTCTTTACGTGTTCTAAGTATGTTACCAAAGACTGATACGGTTCAACGATCGTACCCAGGTCGATGTTAACAGATTGAAGAGATTTGCTTACTTTTTTGAACCTTTCCAACATGTTATTCCAGAGAAGTGACGCACGGAGCCTATAGAATGGACTGCCTGGCAATGCTATACCAGACCCAAAACAACTGTGAACATGGGCTCGCCCAGTAGCGTGCGTCCAGCTGAGCACTGTTGCCACAGTGAGACTTGCGGAGATGACACAGCTCTACACTCACAGTATACGCACGACCTTCCCCCTGAACACAGGCGCTCCGAATGTAAGTGCATGTACGAGATTGGGGGCCTAATCCTACGAATATCTATGCTCACAACGGAGTGTGCACAATGTGATATGAGCCAGATATAAGATGCCACACAAACGTTATTCGTGAAAGTGACCACCTCCTGGTGTAGCGACCAGCATTCTTGGCTGTCGCCCAGGAGGTCCGGGTTGGATTCCCGGCTCTGCCAAGCTATTTAATTCTAGTCTGAGGGCTGGAACAGGGTTCGCTCAACCTCGTGAGGTAAAACTAGGAAGATGTGGGTTAGATTCCTACCTCAGTCATCCTGAAAGTGGTTTCTCATTTCTACTCCAGGCAAATGCCGGGACGGTTCCTAACTTGAGGCCACGGCCGCCTCCTTCCCAGTCCTCACCAGAATACAAATACACACACTCTAATAACGACACCACAGTAACCCAGATTTTCAGACAAGTACACGGGGCTAGAGTATCAATATGTCCAAGCCCCTCAAATAAAACAACAATATTACAACGTAATCTACACCCCAAGACATTCTGAGTAACACTGCGTTTTGGCCCTTTATAAGGTAATAGAAATAGAGAAAACAATTTGTTGGGATCAGTTTTCGTTTATTGGAGACCGCCTTATAGAGTACTGGCTAGCACATTGCTGCCCATTCTTGGCTGTCACGGCAGAGTCCCGGGTACGATTCCCAAGAAATGTAATTCTAGTCTGAGGGCTGGAACAGGGTACACTCAGCCTCGTGATGCCAACCTGGGAATATGTGGATTGTATTCCTACCTCAGCCATCATGGAAGTGGTTTTCCTGTGGATTCGCACTTCTACTCCAGGCAAATGCCGGGATGGTACCTAACGCAAGGCCACGGCCGCTTCCTACGCAAATCCTACCTCAATTACAAATATACACACTAGTACAGATATCACAGTGCCACAGGTTATCAGACAAATTCCACACACACCCAAATACACGGGGCTACATGACCACGATGTCGCAAAGCCCCTAAAACAATCATCACCAACAACAACTCTTGCTGTCACCCATGATGTCCAGATTCGATTCACGGCTCAATCAAGACATTTAGTTCTGGTCTCAGGGTTAGAACCGGGTACACTATGCCTCGTGAGGTAAGACTGAAGAGGTGAGTTTTATTCGACTCAATTACACACAAATATATTGTGCCCGTTTAGACCGGAGTCCGCACGACCACATATGCATTTTACCAATAATCAGTCAGCACGAGAGTCAAAATATCCCGGGGCGCCAGATGGGTTAAAGCAAATTGCAAAAACGACATCAAATGAAAAAAATGCTTTACTGATTTTTGGCTCAATGCAACAATAAGGATAGAAGGAGATTCAATTGGGCGTAACACATCAAGTAAAATTATCTCATTTTATTTTGAATTTAAAATTGACTGCAAAAATGCTCAAAGCAGCATCACTCACGTGTGGCGACCCACATTCCTATTTACACAATATACAGAAATTTTCCAAACACATTTGACAATTATTTTTTGGAAACAAAAGTCTGATTGTTAGTCCTGTAGACTGTGTTCCAAAATTATTTATGATTAAATCCAGTTCAAATTTAATTGTCTCTACTGGAAATATCGTAGTTCACTGTTTGAATTTTTACATAATATTAACACTCGTAGAATAAATGTTCATAGAATTTTAACTTTCACTTATTTTTCCAGTTTCAAAAAATATTGTCGAAAAATATTATTATCATCATTGAATCAACACAAATTATTTACACATATTAATAACATCTGAAAAGTATTTGACCTTGAGCATAGCATCGAAGAACTGTGCGAAGCACAACAAAATTAATTGTTCTTCTGACATTAAACATTTCGAGAAGTGACTCGATTATAAACTTCAAGTTCCTAACAAAATATATGATTTCTGAATCATCAACTTGGTCAATAAATTGTTGAACCATTCAACTATTTGATTTTCCACTTGGGAACATTATTAAGAAAAATATTTATATTCTTGGCCATTTTTAGCAACTTTCACAACTTGCAATTCTTCGACAGAATGCGGAAATAAGAATGATAGCTTCATAATAAATTCATTTAGTTCATGGCACTAGGATTGAAATTATCCTTCAAATTATTCGTGGTTAAAGAATTATTTTTAATTGGCAGTGGCCCATTTTATTATTTGTGTAAGAACACAATATTACAACAACAACGGCAAAGGTCTTCCTCTGAAGAAGAATAAACTACTATCATGACAAATCCGGGTTCTAGCAAAATCAAAGTCTAAATGGAATCCGTAAACAAGGTTGAAATAAGAACTGATGGTTTTAAGAAATAACCTTCGGGTCATTCATACGACGAAATGTGTAGTTCCAATACTCCTACTATAAACCTGAGCCATCGAACCTGCTATTTGATTGATGCTCGAAAAAACCTCCTCATTCCTGCGACTTAAACATGCGCACCTGGGAATGGCATTTCAACTACTCCACACACATAAATTTTCTTCCCAAAATCTATACAATAAATCAAGCCTCTGCTTGTTATCAACACTGGAAGATTAATAAACTCACAAGTTTATTTTATTTTACCATTCAGTTCAACCCGTGAATTTACCATACTTATGAAAATCTTTATTTCACTTTCGAGTGTATTTACGTCATGATTTTATATAAATACAAAATATCCTATTTGATACAAATATCATTTGCTTCCCGTTTCATGCCTCTCCGTGTTATCTGAAAAATATATATTGCTCATTGCAAATATCAACTGTTCAACCAGAACTGAAATGTTGGTTGAATGCGGGCTTGCGCTAACCACTCTCCTTCGGAAAATCTCCTGTTCCAAACTAGAAATGATTAAACTACTTCATAGGCTCTCTCTCAATACATATGATTATTATAAAATATAATATCCAAGAATTATTTAGAAAAGTTATAAAATTATTATTATTATTATTATTATCAGTGGATTATTATTATTATTATTATTTGTTATATCATTTTAAATGTGTTTAGTTATCATCTCATTATGCGAGAATCCACATGTTCGAACCTTCGAATATGGAAAAAATATCCATTCCTCAACAAAAATAATTTAACTCAACCATTACATCGACGGTTTTCCGTGATATCCCTAAAATATGAAATATTCAAATAAATGCTCGAAATGCTCGGTCATCGATCCTAAACTGTTCTGAGTGCTGAAAATACTCAGAATAACTCTAATATATCTTGCGTAAATCATTGCAAGATTTAAATACGAAGAAAAATAAATGTGTTGGTCATCTGCCGAAAAATTGTTTGTTCCAATTAGCTAGGCATAATATAATTCAAATGTGGCTTACATTTCTTGATGGTCTTGAAGCGTAGCAAACCTGGTTTGTACCAGATTTATCCGTAGACATGCCCTATCGGACAAGCATGTATAATCCTTGTATCGGCCGCCATTATATAGGCTACTCACAATCCGTCTAGTCAGACATAGTGGTAGTATCTCTTGACGTTTGAATTAACTGTTGTTCCATTTTAATATGGGCTTCTATCAAAGCCATAACAGTTTGTTTAAATGGGGTCAAATCTAAGTGATCTATTCTTAGATATGTCAGTTGTAACATAACTCACGGTAATCTTATCAATACAAGAAGACACTGACAGTCTAACCAATCAACGGCTGTTCTGAAGATCGTTCCCTGGGCATGGTTTATCACCATCTACCATGCGCTAAGCAACCTGTAGTTTCCCTTGCGTAGACTAACGAACACCACCGTGATCGACTGGTCTTCAGTGTACTGATAGATCGAAGTGGTTAACAAGTTACCAATATGAAAACTGACTGAAATGGACTAAACATCCAAGTATTAGGTTATTACTGGACTGTGACAAAGTACTAATTCTAGACAAAGTCTAGCATATGTCCATGTAGAAACATAAATATTTCCACTAATGTCTGTAGAAAAAAAATTCAATCACCTCAGTGATTCTCCTCGCCGGAAACTTACTAAGTTCCACCTCGTAGCGCAGCACTTTTGTGACTATCACAACTTTGAAAATTACTTCTGCGTAGATCCGGCAACCATGTGCCTTGGCTCAGCGTAGCAGCAACTTGCTAGGCAGGTGCTTGTGTCGAAGTGAGCTATCGATGCCTTGGCCGGCCGGCTTTTATTCAAAACTGCCAGGGTCACGCGTCATCACGCTGAAATCTAGAAATCCTCATATCTCTAGTATCCCTGGTCCGATTTACTTGATACTAAGTGCATTCTCTTTCATTTGGCCGTGCCAGTAATCTGATCCAAGTCTCAAGTCTCTACTCCATGGTTAACTATTTAATCAATAAATAGCCTCGACCTCTGCTATTTCTCGCTACGTCACTTGACATGCTGTTAGCGGTATATTCTTTCCAATTGCTTCGAGAAGCAATGTAGCGCGATATTCAAATATCTCAACTTTCAAAAGCGGCTGTAGCCTTTCCCTTGATATCTAGGTGTCTGAATCTTGGAATACCCATTCCTAGAGTTGGGCACAATATATATATGTATATATATAATTGCCGACACAACAACAACAACACAGGTTATCAGATTTTGTGTTTTCACGTACTTCTGTATTCGAAAGATTCTTTAAAAGGTCATATACCATGAAAATTATATTTCTTGCCTGGCTGTTCGACTGCCACTCGGCTATGGAACATTGTTATGAGTTCAAAACTTCAGCTCACAGCACTAACTTCTTTAAGCTCCACTACTGAATTAATACAGCAATGCCGTCACTCTTCGCTATCTTCCCCAACGAAACTAAATATTTCAACACCTAACCATTCTTCACTCTAATTATCCCTTCAGTTCAAGGACAGATGCTATCTCCCGAACGGCTGGTCGTAGGGTCACGGGGTTTGGACTGTTAGCTTCAAAATGTTTAGCTCTGTAACGTAGGTTCATCCAAATAATTGGATATTTAATGATTTTCGTGCGCGGAAAGAAATAAAGATTTCGTACGGCACAGCGAGCCCAGAGTGCGCAGTTAACTAGGCAACGCCGTGCTATGCAATTGGCTGGCGCGTGAGCTCCTCCCTCATGTTCACAGTTGTTTTTGGCCTGGTTTATAAGCGTGGATACTGCAGGCGAGAGAGAGGGGGAATGAAGAGGCCTAATTCTAGCTTTGTTGCGTGCAGGGCTGTAAGTTTTGGCAAAATGTAGTAAAAATATTTATTATAATATTATTTTCGATAAAGCTTTTTGATAAGGTAAGCCAAGCTTTTGAGATTATGTAAAGATTCCGCCACCGGGGCCCCTAGGTTGGCAGGGCCCCTAGGCCGGGGCCTTGTAGGCCTAGGCAGTAATCCGGCACTGATCAAACTGATGTCTTTAATGAACATAAGTTCACCAATAGGACTTTCAATAACCTGTTGATCACAAATGCAACATGGCGACAATCCGAAATATTTAGTCGGTTCTCAATATCTACGAATCTATTACAGCAATCAAACTTGAATTCTGTATGTTGATAGTGGTAATTAACATAAGTAGGATATATGAAAATAGTCTTTAGTTCTTCGCGGAACTACCCGTTTTATTTGTGACACAGGTCATCAGACAATTTCTACACATACTCAAGTGCACGGGGTTACATGATCACGTTGTCACAATTCCCCTAAAGAATCAACAACAACAACAAAAATTAGGTATTGAAAGGAATACCATTTTGGTGGCCAATAATAAACATTAACCAACTGATAAGAGAAATAAACTATCAACCTGTACGCAAATTCTAAAAATAATCTGAGGTTTTTTTTTTAGAAATATTTGTAGGCTTTTAACCTTTTTAGCCATGCGACCAGCTCCGATTTAATTTATTTTTACTTATATTTTTTTTTTGTATTGGTATGATGAGGAAATGTTATTGAAAGTACTGTAAATATCACATCATTGAAATTGAATGGGCTAATAACCTCTCACCATTTTGTGTTACATAAGTTTTTTTTTTTACCGCTAACGCGCTACCTTGTGCCTCGCTGGCATCGGGAGAGCGTGGGTTCGATCCCCACTCAGCCGTCCTGAAAATGGTTTTCGTGGTTATCCATTTTCACCGCCAGGCAAATGCAGGGAACTTTCCAACGAGAACAGAGAATAACATAGAGGGCAAAGGTGGCATGCGACTGAAGCAAGCTACCCCCAACTCCATCGTTACCGGCAAGCCAAGTCTAGCCATATCCCGCCGTGTTAACTCATTGTGTCTTCTGCAATTTGCAGTAGACTAATGATCGTGGAACCTTCACGGGGCTGAAGTGCCAATGTACAAGTACCTAACTCAAACAACACTTCCCTGTGGTGGACCAAAACTTCGCTTGCCCCACACAAATGATTTCTAATATAAAAACATGCAAATGAATTTGAATATTATAAGTAAATATGATGCAATCTGCTTCGGTGGGATTCGAACCGCCTAATATCGGTGCTACAAGCGAAAGTCTAGCAAGCTTATCCCCCAGACCACCATCACACTCCTTCATGACGATTGTGTACAGTAACATAACTTGAGCTTCAAATGCAGTGTGTAATGTCGCTAATGAGCTTCTACGTCCAAGATCGCGGGTTCAAACCGAGCCGAAGTCATCGCATTTTTAAGAGCGTTAGAAATCCCTCAGTATGCCTTCCTTTGGAGGGGAAGTAAAGCCGGCGGTCCCATGTCATAGATGTATGGCATGTAAAAGAACCTTCCACTAATTACACTTGTGTGAAGCTAAATTATAGGTTAGATTTGACTAACGCTCTTAGGTGCCAACGATCGTCGCCAGGAGTCAGCTGCGATGGCATCTAGTAACCAAGTTCAGAACTAGTTGTCATTGACGGTGGTGTTTGGTAGCAACTACTTAAAATTGAATGTATGCAGTCCTTACTTGAATTAAAAACAGATAACACACACTAATACAGTCTCCACAATCAACAACGGTTATCAGACAGATTCTACATACACCCAAAGTACACGGGGCTACATGACCGCTTTGTCGCAGCCCTTAAACTGAGGAATCAACCAACCAACCAATGTCGCTGATTGTAAGCAACTATTCTGCAGGAGTTCGCCCGGGAGCTGTTTAATTATCCACCGTACAGTCCTGATCTTGCTCCCAGCGGTTTCCACCTTAACTTGCGTTTTAAGAAATTCCTGTCCTTCGGTCATAATTTTAACACTGGCTAAGATCCGAAGACGAATGTCACACTCTGGCCCCAGTCCCAGGTTGCAGACTTCTACAACACAGGAATACTAAAGATGATCCCACGATATAACCAGTGTCTCAATTCCGTTGGTGATTATATCAAGAAATAGCTCAAACGTTGCTGTATTTGGTGCTAATAAAGTTTTCCATGCGACTATGGTTTTTATTTATTTAAACAAGTAGTTCCGTGAAGAACTATGCAGCCTATTTTCATATATCCTACATTTGTTAATTGCCTCTATCTACATACAAAATGTCAGTATGATTGCTATAATAGATTCGTAGATATTGAGAACCGACTAAATATTTCGGATGGTCGCCATGTTGGATTTTATATATGTAGGTCCTATAGTTATGTACTGTTACATGAAGATTATTGTGTACGTGTAGCATTCAAACGTCAATCGCATGATTAGGACCCAACAAGTAACAAGGAGATTTTAAAATTTCGCACAGCTGCCATCTTGTGGTTATGAAAACAATTGAAATAAATTAGATGCCAGTGGATTAACATTCGTATAACGATTTACTGTACCAAGTTTCACTGCACTCGGATGGTTAAATTGCGAGAAACGACCATGTGAATATTTATACTTCGCGTCGCCGCCATGTTGGATACGTGATCACCAGGTTATTTAAAGTCATATAGGTGAATTTAAGTTCATAGCCGCTATGAACATTTAAAAAATCCAGTTTGATTGCTATAATGGATTCGTAGATATTCAGAACCGTCTTAATATTTCGGATGGTCGCCATGTTGGATTGTTAAATGTATAGGCCATAGAGTCATGTACCATTAAAGGAAAATTATTTCGTATGTTCACTATTCAAACTTTCACTTCGATCGCACGATTACGACACAAGAAATAAAAACTTAATTTTAAAATTCTCACAGCCGCCATCTTGAGGTTATGTAAACAATTGAACTAAATTAGATACCAGTGGATTACAATGTGTATAAACATTTGCTGTACCAAGTTTCATTGCGTTTGGATCATTAAATCGCGGGAAAAGTCTATTTAAAACTTTCAACTTTGCATGGCCGCCATGTTCGTTTTGTAGTTAACCGGTTTTTGAAAGTCTCATAGATGAACTTCCAGTAGTATCTTTTATCTCTGTACAAAATTTCAGGGTCATACCGATAATAGTTTCAGAGATATAGAATGCCGGTGAAATATTTCGCACAGCCACCATCTTGAGGTTATGTAAACAATTGAACGAAGTTAGATGTCGATGCATTACAATGTGTATGAAAATGTACTGTACCAAGTTGCATTGCGTTTGGTTGGTTAAATCGCGAGAAACGTCTATTTAAAAGCCGCAAATTCGCGTGGCCGCCATGTTGGTTTTGTAGTTACCAATTTTTCAAAAGTCACATAGATGAACTTCTAGTATTTCCTTGTATCACCATAAAAAATCCAGGGTGAGATCGGGAATAGTTTCGGAGATATTGAATACTGGTGAAATATTTCGCACAGCCGCCATGTTGGATTGGTGAGACGTAACAAAATTTGAAGGGCACGATCGGGGTCTCCCGGAATAGTGCTAGGAACTTACCGAGTTTCATTGAAATCGCTCCAGCCGTTTAGAATTTATTAGGGGACACACACACACACACCTCACACACAAACACACACACGCACACACACACGGACAAAATGTGATCTCATAAGCCTATTTTTTCAAAATTGAAAATAGGCTAAAAATGGCAAAACTGAGTAAGGTATTCATGATGAAAATCAATAGATGCAAAACAAAAATATCGGAAGGCAGCCGAAAGAAATCACAAACCTCTATTGACGTCAAATTGACAGGTAAAAATCTAAAGGAAGTAGGGGATTTTTGCTACTTAGAAAGTAATATAATCAGTGATGGACGAAGCAAAGAGGATTTAAAATTAGGTTGGCTCAGGCAAGAATAGCATTTACAGAAAGAAAGCTGTTGACCTCAAATATCGATAAGAAAGTCATTTTTGAAAGCTTTTGTCTAGAACGTGGCACTGTATGGAAGTGAAACTTGGACTGTTGGTGCAGCAGAAAAGAGGAGAATAAATGCATTTGAAATGTGGTGTTACAGGAGAATGATGAAGATCAGATGGGTAGATAGAGCAACAAAGGAAGAGGTATTAAGACGAGTGGGCGAGGACAGACGGTTCTGGTGACTGCTAATGAAGAGAAGAGATTGGTTGGTAGGACACATGCTAAGACATCAAGGAGTAGCAAACTTACTTATGGAGGAAGGGTGGAGCACAAGAATTGCAGGGGTAGACCAAGGTTAGAAGTTAACCAGTTTGCCTCGGATGTAGGATGTGGTACATATGTAGATATGAAACGATTAGCTCAGGACAGGGAGCCATAGAGTGCTGCATCAAACCATTCAAAAGGCCGAAGTCTCAAACAACATCAACATCAACAGGGAAACTTAATTTTCGGATGAGCCTCATAGTATCGTCTTTACTTTCCTGATGACCCCTTTTGCAGTTTCATGGCCTTAAATGTCTTGTGTATTGCTGAACGATTATCCGCGCTCACTCGGCTATGGAACACATTTTCCTCACGTATGTTTACTCTGTTTCAAGGTCAGCTCTGATTTTCTCCTCTCCATAACCCACCAACAGTAACTGCTTTCATTCATGCAAGGAGGTCAATGATTTGTACCCACTGACACACCTCTCCGATAGGTGCCAGTCTGGGGTAGCTTCAACTAATCCCGTAACAATCATCCTCATTTGTCTAGAATGCTTTGAAGCCATATACAGGTGTCTTTATGTACCTTTGGAGAATGATAGATCGTGTACGGGACGGGTATAGAAGTAATTTGAGATAGAGAACTTGGGGTCGGAGCGGCCTCCTTAACCCCTAAAATAAGGGTTGATTCAGGCCCTGCACCCTGTAAGTGAGGCAACCGACCCAAGCCTCTATTACCTTTCTCAATCCTTTAACTCTTGGCAAGATTCATTTCACCATGTGGCACTGGCGTAGTGGATAGCGTTGCGGTGCGAAAGGCCGGTAGTCCCGGGTTCGATTGCCCAAGCCCGGAATCGGCCGCTCCGACCCCAAGTTCCCTATCTCAAATTACTTCTATACCCGTCCCCTACACTACCTATCATTCTCCAAAGGTACATAAAAGACACCCTGTATAAGACTCTACCTGAAATAATTATTTGCACAGGTTACCCCCATGTACATACCAATATTATTATTATTATTATTATTATTATTATTATTATTATTATTATTATTATTATTATTATTATTATTATTATTCTTTTAGATGAGGCCTGCTAGGGACCACGTGCCAATTTCAATTCTTCACACTTTGTTGTTTTCTCTTCCGTTCCCTCCAGTACTCCTTCATCCGTTCACTATGCTGCCTCTTTCTGTCCTCGGACCACTTCGCACCAGGTTTCTTTGGCAATCTTCCTTGGAATCGTTTCATACTTAATACCCTTTTTCTAAAGATCTCTCTGTTCACCGTTTCTTCTTCACTTATATTATTATTATTATTATTATGACATCATATTTTGCCCTTAAGGGCAGAGTTTGAACTCAAATATCTCATGATGTCACAATTTTCAATTCTTTCCCTTCTTCTTCTCTTCCCAAAATCTCTTCATCCTTTGACTGTGCTCCTGTTTCCTTTGTTCCGTCCACAATGTGCCTATCTTCTTCCTTTCACTTACTAAACATTTGGCGTTCTTAATTTTGTTTCTGAAATTTTCTCTGTCTTCTATCATTTGCTTCTTGATCCCCAATTGCTTTAAGGCGTCTTCTATTTCATGATACTGAGACAGTATTTTGCTATTTACTTGAACCCTGATACGACAGCGAGACGTATTTTGAAATTATTGCTTGGCATTAGTTTGACTGCAGGCTTGAGAAGCAGTACGCTTGTTATTCACTAAGGAGATGGATAGACAATCCCGTCACGCTCTTGATCACGTGCTCAGGTCATGCTCTCTGACTTAGTCCTGCAACTATTTGATACATATATGAAATGATAATCGACTGGGTTCCACATATGCAGTGAACATGTTATCGCTGTAGTAAGAAAGTTCCGTTTATCACGCGGTAATACGAGTGTTCTCTACTCGCGGCGCGGATCGAACGGGTGAATTGCTACAATAGCAATGTGCGGTTGTCCGTACTTCTGGTGTGTTTGACATAACCCAGAGATTAAATATACCCGAGTGAACTTAGCTATTGCATAGACTTGTTAATACAGACTCCTCGATGAGGAAATCTACTACGTATCTATTTGAAATGCAGGAAAGCATTAGTATTATCAAGAACAATACGACTGGATTTTATTGTGAGAACCTAGTTGTTGTAGCAATGATGGGCTAAACATATCGTGCAGGAATGTAATGCAGATGCAGAGTTGATCATTTGGAGTGACATCCTTATTAACACTACAATGAAGAGAAAGAAACGTTGGGGAACGTTAGTTCTGATCCAGAGGTTTTAAAGTAGCGAAGAATGAAGAAACAACTCCAAATGAACGAAACTACTTTACTGATAACGTCGAGGGAGCCTTGTACAAGCAATATGCAGGAACTCCGTTTCGTAGACAGTAGTTCTCGAGTTAGGAGGAAGTTGGTTCGGTGACTTGCAGCTCCAGCCATGGACTACTCAGGGATGATGGTTCAGTTCCTGAAAGGAATGTATATTCCTATACTTTCTTCAATCTCAACCAGAACTTCGCCCAAGGTAGCTGGAAAACTTTTCTTCTCTTGTAGACAGTAGACCTTGTCACTTTTAGTTCGATACTTTTCACCAATATTTTATTAATTAGTATGAAATTCATTCGAAGACTAGATTTGGTTCTTTTTTATCATTTCTGTCGGAGAGTGTAATTTTTTGTGTAATTAACAGTAAATGTGATGCTATTTAGAGCATTACTTTGTTGCTTTTGTTTTGAAAATTTTGGAAATAAAACCAAGCATTCAATTTTGTTGAGAAGATGTCTGCAGCATAATTAGGACCAAGACGACGATATCTTTGTATAAGAATAGCAATTAGGAAGAAGATGGCCACACACTCGTGCACTTGAACTATTCCAAAAATATTTCAGTGATACTATTCGTATGGACTTATGACATTCCAGTAGAAATTCTTTCTTTTAGAAATGATAGTGCATTTTCATCGTTATTTTCCATGGTTATGGAATTATGGAAATCGTCCAGCGAAAACAATTTTGAATTGATTGCCAAGGCATTTGTAGCCTACTTTCATTTTTCTTTTTGATTAAAGATTTTTCTTTAAATGAAATTTTTAGTTCATTCAGTTTTTAGCTTGTGTTATTTCAATTCGTTTTTGGGAAGACTCTTGGATAGATCATCGTTTGATTTAATGGTTTGCGTGTATCTATTGATATGATAATAGACTCCTTTCCATGGTGTAAGTCTCACGTGTTTTCTTCTGAGTAGTTGAGCCATTTTTCGAGTTTGGATAGGCGAAACTGAAACGACTAGTTTTACTAGTGTCTATTTACAATTTTTTCTCTCATATATAAGTCTTTATGGAAATAAATATATATAAATATATTGGAATTGTGAACTAAATTTAACAGTTCAAACTAGTATAACAGAACTTGTCGTAGACTTAAATGACGATAATTTATGGAAATAGATAATACAATTTATCTAATAAATTGTTGCTTCTTGTTCAGTGAAGTTAGAAAAGAAGTAATCTGTGGCACTTCTATATTTGTCTATGATAGGGCATGATATTTTCAGAGCAATTTTTGAAAGGTTTTAAGTTTAATAACGTTTGGGATTAATTCTTGACAGCTTTGGAAAGCTGAATTAAGGTATTGCAATTTTGTGCATACGATTTATTGTGTTAGTGAAGCGAATATTTGACATCATTGGATGGTCAATATTAATGTTGTATATTGTACTCGTAGTCTTTTGAGAAGACATTAACGTTGTCATTGCGTTTTAGTAAGAGTGAAATTAGCTTTTGAGCTAACACTATTTGGATATGAAGTTGTAGTTATCGTGATTTGGAATCACGAATGTTTCTCTTATATGCTTGTTTTATTCAAGTAACCCTACGTTTTATACTTGCCTAGTAGGATTTGCCGGAGATGAATTGCTTATATCATGACACACATATTTAAGTGACACAGCCACTTTTCGAATAACTTTAATTAATTCATGCAATATAATACATGTGATATTTCAGTAATTTTAGCAAAAATATACTGCATTCATTGAAGCGTCTAAATAGTTAATAAACTATTTTCATAACTTGTAACACTATTCGATTATCTTAATTGATTGTTGAATGCAACAAATTAAGAGAATGATAACCTTGAAACACACTTGTAAAATTAAATGAAGATGGGCAGCGTTTATAACAAAATCCTAATTAAGGATATAACTTGTATATAAAATGTAAAATATGTATAAATCTTTAATAAGTGCATAATTTAATATTGTATTTTTCTTGTAATTTGTTCAGCGGATGATATATTTAAACACTGCGATTTAGAGCAGTAAGATGGGGCCTTATTATAGGCGTTTATTTAAAACTATTTTTTTCATCATTTGATCTAAAGAAGCTTTTCTTTAATTTTGTGTCTAGTTGACGGACATACATCATTAACCAGTCAATAAACTGAATTTAATTTTAAAAGAATCTTAGAACGACTGGTGTTTTCTATTAGAAAAGGGGAGTGCGTTAGGAGGACCAGTGGGCAGTTTTTCCTTGAGTTTGCTTAAACTTAACGCCCGAGATATTTTCACTTTATTTTAGAGTCTCTTGTTCGAGTTCTTTTGAGCTTCGTTTCATCGTAATTTTATACACGGCTGGCATCTTCGTACCGCATTCTTTAATATCGACGTATCCTAATCCCTGGTTGATCCTAGTTGGTAGGTTTTTCAGAGGTCATTTCAGCCGGGAACTTCTAGAATCTACGATCCAGCTTTTCCATCGGATTGCAACAGGTAAGACCACGTGGATTACGGGTACAAGACCAATATGTTTTCCTTCTTGAACTGTTTACTACATCAAAGATTTTCTTTGTAAGTCGTTTATTGTTCATTCTCTGTATGTGCCCGTAGAAAGTTAGTCTGCGTTTTCTAATGATATCTGTGAGTCTGTCTGTGTGTTCATATAGCTTTTTGGTAGGTCTTTTCATCTATATCCCATCTCTGTGTACTGTTTCAAATATTTTTCTCAGAATTTTACGTTCAATTTTTTTCTGTTTCTATGATGCCAGATGCTCCAATTGTGGTCATACAACTGTTTTGTAGTGTCTAAGTTTGGCCTGCCTTGATATGCTTTTCTTATTATAATGTGACCATGTAAGTTTGTGTGCTTTCTGGAGCTTTTCCTTCGTTCTATGTTAGACACCTTGTTTGATCCTCCTTTTTGTATATATTCTCCTAAGTACTTAAATTTTTCAACTCTTTGTATGGATCCATATATGGTATGCATGGTTTGTACATTGTTGGTGTGTCGTTCCATGTATTGGGTCTTCTCATAAGATATCTGTAAACCTGTTTTAGCAGCTATTTCATGTAATCGTTCCAGTGCTTCCTTTGCCTCCTGTGTGTTATTGCTGAGTAAGGCTACGTCATCTGCTGACATTTTATGGTTGTTTTTGTTTCGCGGGTTCTTCCTAGCTGTATTCCTTTAACTTGTCCCTCCCACTGCTTAACAATTTTGTCTAAGACCATGTTGAACAAGATTGGTGAGAGGCCGTCTCCTTGTTTGACACCTGTGCGTATATGAAAGGGTTCTGAAATTTCACCTATGAACTTAACTTTAGAGATGGTGTCCGTGAGCGTTAGTTGTATAAGTGCCGTGGTGTTTTTTTTTTTTTTAATGCCATATTCTTCCAGTACTGCAAAGAGCGTTTGTCTATCAATGCTGTCGTATGCTTTTTTAAAGTCCACAAAGGTAACTACAGTGTTTTTTGTCTGTCTGACTTTCAGTAGTGTTCTCAAGTTCCAGATCTGTTCGATGCATGATCTCCCTTTTCTGAAGCCTGGCTGGTATTCTCCTATTTGTGGATCTGCTTGTGGTTCTAGTCTGTTCAATAACACTTTAGAGAATATTTTCTAAGTGACTGGCACTAGAGAAATACCTCTGTAATTATTTAGATCTGACTTATCACCCTTTTTATGTAATGGGTGGATCAATGCGCATTTCCATTCCTCTGGCATTTTCTCTGTGATCCAAATGTCTGTGATGATCTTATGAATTGTTTTGGTGATGTGTTTATCTTGAAGCTTCCATACTTCAGCAATAATGCCATCTTCTCCTGCCGCTCTGTTACTTTTCATTTGTTGTATGATCTCCTCTATCTCCTCTATTTTAGGTGGGGTAGAATCGGGATTGGATGTGGTTTTTTTGGAAGGTCAATTTCGCCGTGGGTTCTGTACAATTGAGAAGATTATAAAAGTATTGTTTGAGAATTGTACAGTTTTCTTTCGTGTTCGTTTCCAGGGACCCATCTGTTCTTCGAAAGCAGAGGCTAGGAGGCTGATAACCCTTAATATTTTCTTTGAATGTTCTGTAAAAATTTATTGTGTTATTTCTCTTAAAATCTTCTTCAATTTCTTTTAGCCTGTTGTTGTCGTACGCTCGTTTTTCTCTTCTGATTTCCTTTGATGATTGTTTTTGAACTTCGTGAATATTATTATTAGTCTATTATTATTATTATTATTATTATTATTATTATTATTATTATTATTATTACCGACAGCTACTATGCGGCCAAGCTCTTTGCGGACTCATAAGACGTGGGGTTCAAGTCCCACCATCTGCCGTCCTTGAAATGGTTTTCCGTGTTTTCCCATTTTCAACTCCAGGCAAATGTTGGGACGGTACCTTCTGATAGGCCACGGCAGTTTCCCTCCACATCCTTGCCCAGTTTCATTCATCTTCATTCATTTCATCTCTCATTAACTCCTCACATGAGATTGGTGTCGGGAAGGGCATCTGGCCGTAAAAACCACCCGCCACATAGACTTTCCTCGACTCCGTTTAAAACGGGAATAATAAGGGATAGAACTACATACTCTATATTATTAATCCCTCCAGGGGCCCACGACTAGTGGGACGTGGAATTGGTGACCTAGGGACTCCAGCAGAGTTCACCATTGTTTCCAATTACTTATGCCGGGCTCCTCTCTGTCATCATCCTGTCGACCTCCCTTGGTCACCTCTAGTTTTCTTCCGACCCCGAAGACATTAGGGTATCCGAAGCCCAGGGGATCTATCCTGCATTGCATAAGTTGGTACAGGTAGTTGGCAAATCCCTCCTAGATGCTTCGATGTATGGTCAGTTCTTGCATCTAGGTAGCGTTGGAAATCTCCATGTTTGCGGCTTTCGTACGCCCACGCGCCAACGAAACTACAGTATTTAATACTCCACGAATTTCTGCCGGCATCCTTAACAGCTCGCGCATTGAAACGAGTCTAGCAGTCTAGTCTGGAGGCGCTGCTGGCCAACAGCAGAGTACATAGCTTGTGGTTTATCCATGATTGTGATTCGGCCAAGCTCTCAGTGCGACTGTAAATTAACATATCAACGAGCATGCCTCAGAATCGAAGTCTCGTAGACTGTATGCTATTCCGATTCGCATCCTGGGTTCACCGGCATAGAACTGTACTCTGACACGTATAACTTCCAACTTGACAGTTCATCGAGCACCTGGTCATTGTTGCAAGCGCATTGGTGTCTTGTTTAATTTACCATACACTCTTAAGTAGTCTGTATAATGGCGCCGAGGCTAGTTGTTGACGGGTGGCAGTGAAATGGGTGTGGCGCTATCTTTCCTCATCCCTTTCCAAAAATACACAACTTGTCAGTTGCCATTCTATTAGGATCTGAGTGTGAGTGTCATTGTGGAAAGTGAATAATATTGTGTTAAGCTGTATCGCTGTTTTAAGTTAAACTCTAGTTTATTAATGTTTATACAATGTCCGCGAATAGAAAGCGGCAGATAATTTCGCTAAGAAAACTCGACTTAATAATTTAATATCAACAAAATAGATAATTTTTGAGCATTTGCACATACACGAGAGCAAATACAACGTGTCAAATGCAAATTAAATCTAAACCGAATATTAGCTTTCAGTCCGAGCCCCCCCCCCCCCCCCCCAATGTAATTTTGACTCAGCTCATCCCCTTCCCGAAGCAAACACTAGTTACGCTACTGCACACAATGTCAATAGAAAAATGGAGACTCGTCACATGAATAGAATTTGAGGACGAGCAGTGGAATTCCCGGTAGATTTCAGGTTAATTCTCGAACATATATTAAGAACAAAGTTCCAAATGGTTCCGCCTCATCAATACTGTTTATTAAAATTTTGTGATACTATCACTCGTCTTTTAACACATGGTACATGTTTTGACGTCTAACATTTATTGACGTCTTCATCAGCCTATTTTATTTGGGCAGCACTTAAAACATTCCCTTTATATACTGGATGTAGTTAAAAAATTGTACATGAAAACACACATAGATCAATGTAACACATTAAAAAGTTGTTAAACCATTTTCTTATGTTAAAAGAAAGACTGCCAAGCCCGGCTGAGGATGTTATTGAGCTTTGAGTTGTGCCTCTGTTGCCCTTCCCATAAATCAGTACTTGGGCCTACAAGAATGGTCCACATAATGCTACGGTGACATTCAACTTGAAATTTCACGGCCGGCTCTTCTCACCTTGCGGTTTATGAGCCACACATGTTCAGGGTCAGCGAACTTGTAATTGCTAGTAAAAGTGATGATAATGGCTGAGCCAGTAATGAACACTGATGAGCGAATAACACGGAGAAAGTGTAGGAGAGAGTCGCACAAATACAGTAGCTACTTACAGATGTGGGACAGCGTCGTCATCGGCCCCGAGTACTTGAGTGGGCTTTGATCTGTCTTGTAACGTATGTTGTGTCCTGTTGTGATTGGGCCTATGCCAGGGAAGGAGGCGTTACCTACCACCCTGATATTTTCTACGGAAAATCAATTCTAACAAGGGCGATTCATAAGTCATGGCAACTATTTTTTATTTTCCGACAATGTGCCAACATATGAAATTCATTACATACGAGTATATTGGAAAATTAAAATTGCAATTCATTGGAATCAGCCGGGCTTGGACTCAGCCAACATGGTAAAAGTGTTGTATTTCTAGCTGTAATATGATAGCACATACAGCGAGAGATGTTATGGTAGAGTTAACATTATTACTTGGTACTCTCAGAACCATCTGTCCGTAAGGTGAGAGATTTCACGGTCAGTGTCCCATGGATCGAAGCCATACAAGTTACACCAGGTTCGGTCCGTTTAGAGCTTAGCGCTCGGCTCCATTGGAACGCACTATTTTCTTCCTCCATGAGCTTACTATTGATAATAATGAAGGAGAAAACTAAGGGTTGAGATGTTTCGATCGTTAAGCGAGTATCAGCAGATCCAAATCTACAAGTCAAATGACTCTACAAAACACTACCAAACCTACAGTGACACCCACAGACAGTCTCTGCTCTCCAAAAACAAAAACGTCAGAGAACTTAGTAAGTATGGTAATTATTACTATTGTATAAATGGGGGTGAAGCTGATTTCCTGCCCGTGGTGCCCCTTCATAGGTAATCGGATTTGAATTTCCGTTACTGAAGAGGTTACAGTGGTTTGGCCACATTTTTCGAGCTGATGAATCCATCCAAAACCGAGTTCTTCATTCACAACCTGCTGGAAGGGGACGTCACATGACGCGATGGAAGGACCGAGTATTGGCAATACTTCAGCAGGTGGAGCCGAATGCCATGGAAGATGAAGCTAGAGACCGCCAGCGTTGGAATGCTATCTGCATTAGATAGGCTACCTACTCCTTCGTGAGTGATTCCTTTGTTACCACTTTTTCTCTTCTTTTTCTTTTTATTGTTCTTCTTCTGTAGGCCTTATAGGCCCATAAATGCAACTGATGATGATGATGATGATGATGATGATGATGATGATGATGATGATGATGTTACTGAACTGAACGTCAGCATTCCAGAAGTATCATGACTCAATCACTCGATACAGAAAGGTCTTTATCAAGACCAATACTCACCATTAAGGTTGATACTTCTGACACGAATAAAGAAAGAAAGAAAGAAAGAAAGAAAGAAAGTCTATTATAAATTATAAATATTAAGGCATTAAGCAACCGAAAAGAGAATTTAATGTTGAAAAACTTAAAAATAACGATCCCATCAACAAAACAGTCTTCCTCCCCAAACCAATCTGTGAAGGTGTTGCTGTGATACACTTATAGGTTATGAATATTCCCGAATGGGAATATGATGTTATTTCCGTTTGAGCAGATGAATTATCAATTAACATGATAATATTTTCAAACATAAATATAACATCATATTCCCATTCGGGAATATTCATAACCTATTTGGATTGCCAAGGTAAGGCTTTTGTTCTATGAAAGGAAGCTTGACTTCCGTAGCACATTGGCTTCACTCGTGACGTCAATACTACTTGTATTTTGTGTCTTCTGATGACCTTCTCAGCAAGTGCTAGCCACGCGTATTGGTGAGGTGTGTCTGTACCAACTGACGAGCCCAACGGCACACCGGGGCGAAACGCTGGCATTTTATTTTTGATATGGCCGGACCAATATTATCATGTTAAGTGATACACTTAAGCGATAAGCCCTAAACTACTGTAGAATTGTAAACTAATGAGCGGAAATGAGCTACAAATACTCCACTGTGATGATGGTAATAAATAAGCTATAACTACAACATACGAAAATGTGTTTGTCTACTGTTAGTGTGTTGAAAGATCTGATGTGCACAGGCTGCTCAGACAACCACTCTTTGATGAAATAATCTGTTACTATGTAATGAACTATTATTGTACTCTGAATTATTAGAATTTCAGTAGCTTTTATAAATGCAGCTATCTCTTGACAAGTATTCAGATTATGTAATAATAATAATAATAATAATAATAATAATAATAATAATAATAATAGTAATATCGTATGGCCTCGGATGCCGGGTGCATGCTTTGTTATTTGACAACCAGATGGTAGCTTGCATGTCGAATTTCGTTGTTCCTTGAAGCACTATGAAAGTCAAGGAGGTTAGATATCTAAGCTCCTTGAACACTATAGCGCTTTCTAGTAGAGAAATGAGGAACTTTGTGCTGGCGGAAACTCCGGAGATTAATTTTGCCATTATGAACACGACCTACTGAATTCAAATGGGTTCTTTGACATGTCAACATCGTATGACATGCGTGTCGTAATTTTTGCCGCCTTTCAAAAATCACTTACCACGGCGAGGAGTGAACCTGCAAGCTTGGGGTTAGTAGACCGACACGTTAACCACTCACCCACCGTGGCAAGCCATGTAAGAATGGAATACCGTAATCCAAGGTTCCATTCAAACAATAGTGTAAATGTGAAAAAATAACCTGAAATAAATGTGATTAAGTTTTATAGACCCACATTGTTTAGGACTATTCCCAGCTCTGCCAAGAAATTTTGATTCTAGTCTGAGGTATAGTACGGGGTACATTCAACCGCGTGAGGCGAATCTGAGAAGAGATAGGTTTGATTCCCATCTCAGCCATCTTGGAAGTTATTTTCCGTGGTTTCCCAGACATGCCGGGATGGTTCCTAACTTAAGGCCACGGCTGCCTCCTTCTCAATTCCTCGCCTGAATTACAAATACACACACTAATACAGCCATCACAGGTTATCACACAAATTTCACACACAACCAAGTACATGGAGTTACATGACCACGATGTCGCAAAGCCCCTAAATCAATCAACAAGCATTGTTCGTCAAGCGATATGTTGTTTCCAGACAATCAACATTTGTACTTGCTAAATACATCTGCACTGTCTACGTCAAGTAGTTGGTCTTGTTAAATCGTACACCACGGCCGCAAAGTCAGCTGCAGAAGTCGGGCCACCTCCGTCTTGGTCTTCCTCTCTGTCCTACTATGGTACGTAACTTAAGGCCAGCACCACTTCCACCCAGTTACAACTACATACACTAGTACAAACGTAATAATAGCACAGGTTAACATACGGATATTTAACATTTACATTTGCATGGGCAGGTAGTCAAATTTGATTCAACAACAATGCAAGCTCACAGGTTGAATGTTATAAATTTGCTACGTTAACTTGGCCTTGTTCATAATTTCTCCATTAAGAAATTATTTTTCAGAGGACTTGAAAATGCCATCCACATTGTAGGGAGAAACGTTGGCATTTTAAACAATGTTACATAGTGTAATAACCCAAAAATTAGTATCAGTAGGAGATGTATATTTTTTTAATTAGTTTGTTACGTAACTTATCGTCACTAATATTTACGAACGCAATTTAAACTCGCCGTGACTTTTTGTCAACTGTCCTTAAAATGCCAATCAGGAAACTTATGTAAATTGTATCTGCGTTCAAGATTTTAAACAGCTATTAACGTAAAGACACGGAAATATTTGAGGTAGTTATTCACGGTTAATAATGTCAGCTTTTTAAGGTGTATAATGGTATGACATGCATTATTTAATATGCAATAGTTTCAAAAAATGTAATTGCATGAATAATTATATTCACAAATCAATTACAACGTGGTCCAATAACTTTCAGATAAGGGGATATCTGTCGTCTGGAAAACACCACGTAATCGGAGTTTCTAAGCCGTGTTTGTACCTAATAATAATATTAACAATAATAATAATAACTAGCGTATTCATGTGAGAACTCTCGCATGTGTATAAACCACCCGCCCGGCTTTGTTGTATACGGGTTCGACGCGACACAGTTCTGGCAGGGGCTATTGTCCTGTTTATTTGTTTAAACTCATTTTTTAAACAAATTGTCAATATTTATGAATAATAACAATATCGTATGGCCTCGGGTGCCGGGTGCAGGCTTTGTAATTTGACACCCAGAGGGTAGCTTGCATGTCGAATTTCGTTGTTCCTTGAATCACTATGAAAGTCAAGGAGGTTAGATATCTAAGCTCCTTGAACACTATAGCGCTTTCTAGTAGAGAAATGAGGAACTTTGTGTTGGCGGACACTACCGAGATTAATTTTACCATTATGAACACGGCCTACTGAATTCAAATGAGTTCTTTGACATGCCAACATCGTATGACATCCGTGTCGTAATTTTTGCCGCCTTTCAAAAATCACTTACCACGGCCAGGAGCGAACCTGCAATCTTGGGGTTAGTAGACCGACACGCTATCCACTCACCCACCGTGGCAAGCTGATATTTATGAAATCAGGTTGCAATATTTTACCGCTCTATTGAATGATTATTATTTGATAAGATACGTTACTTACGAGCGCCCCATGTGCATACAGTATACCACCCGGTCGGCAATACTGTTATGCGGATTCGACGTGGCACAGTTCTGGCTGGGATTACCGTAGGAAGGGAGAGCTAGGAGTTTAAAATAGTGTCATGGCCGCCGCGTGAGTCCAAGCCAATATCTCGCGTACCCATGGTCGGATTTTAACAAATGCGGTGTCGTTGGACTCGAGCTGACGTCCCCTTTCCTATGGACCACTCGTTATATATATATTTTTTTTTTTTTGAAAATGTTTGTTTTCGAAAGTAGGTGATAGTTTGAAAACCAAACATGATAGAACGTTATGCCATGGCTCAAACGAATGGTCTTTATGACCTTTATTTTCTATAATGAAACTTTTTACTTTTTATGTTTTTTTGAAAACACTCGAATTTTGAAAATCCTATATTTTGGAAACTAGGAATTCTACAAAAAAAATGTTTGACATAAATGAAAGGTCCCTATGCCCTCTACCCCCAAAATAAATTTCAAGTCTCTAGAGCAAAAATCTGTGTTTTGTAAGTAGTGGGATGAGGGGAAAGATGTCTACTAACTTATTGAACCCTCCTTGTATTTGCCCCGAACCTGATATCTTGCTAACCAATCATGGGATTTGAACATACAGGGTGTCCTAGCACTCGTAGTGACGCCCCCTACTTTCCTATAGGCTCTTTATTTAATTAAAAGACCATAACTAAAAGGTCATCCGCTTTTAATATCTCGCGAACCAATCATGCTAGAGGCGTGTACGAGGGGTCCAAGGACTCGGGCTGACGTCTTCTTTGCTCTGGACCACTCGTTATATTTTTAAAAAAATGGAAACTCGATTTTGGAGTAAACACGTGTTTTTTGTGATTTTTGCTGATATCTCACGGACCAATAACGCTAGAGACGTGTACGAGGTGTCCTAGGACTCGGGCTAACGCCCCCTGTTTGAAATTTTGACAAAGGGCCTAACGACACATTTGTTGAAAAAAATATTAATTTTTCTTTACCTGTTTATAATGTTCATGAAGCATGGTGGTTGAGAGAGACGATACTGCTGGGTGTGTGTTTCAACGAACCTGTCGCTAACCACAAGGACCATGCTTAATAGAACAATCACTATTTCGGCGGGTTGGTTTATGACAGAGCGAGGGTTCGTTTTTTTTTTCACACACATTTTACCCTCGAAGGGGATCTTTGACGTGTAAACGGTGATGAGAACTTGGTTCTATGTTGGTCGAAGCGAGTAGAGAAAACAAACTTGCCAAGGAGCAGAGGAGCAGGAGGTGAATGTCATTTGAGCTTATTGGAATGCACTGATCTGACTAGACAACAGGTGCAATGGAAAATGACAAAGACGCAGAGGACACTTGATGGTGAAATAATCTGACCATCGTGGTGGCAGGGAAGTGCAAAATGCATGTGAACACGTGTGAGATGACATGTATGCTAAACCAGTTACATCCTGTTTGCTTCGTACGTGACAAAATGCAAGTTCATGTGAAATATGATCCAACTCAGGTGTTCACCTGGGACGTTAGCTGTCCACGTGCACGATAACTGTTAACAAGTTACATCCTGTTTTGCTTCGTACGTGACAAAATGCAAGTTGACGTGTAATATGATCCAACACACGTGTTCACAATGGGCGTTAGCTGTCCACGTGTCTGATAACAGAATGTTCAAAGCGTGGGAATCGCTGAATCAGTAAAAAGTATGATGCAACTTGCGGGAATGATGTCACAACCAATAGATAGGCAAGAGCTACGAACAGCAGTGGTGGGTGGTGAAGGGGGAGAGGGGGAGGGGTAATGTAAGAGAGAACACAGGTGGAAAGAGAAAGACATATGTGGAGCTGAGGACTGTACACATAGAGCTATAGGTGGTGTACAACATGTGTGAATAAATAAATTAAAAATTGCACAGGTTCACACAACATGTAATTTATTGATCCAAGAATTAAACGTAGAGTTAAACCCTAACCATTTGACATATAGTTTATTTCCTTTTTGTTTCAACACTTTTTCCACAAGATAATGCTTAGGAAATGCTGTTTTCTGAAGTTCATGGAGATAAAATCTAACTTTTATGGGTTAACGGTTGAGGTCTTGCAGTAAATAGGTGACTGGACTGTCCATGTTGACTTGACGAATTCGAAATAGTTCAGTCCCCCACTGTGGCGTGTAGCCCTTATTGAAGGCAGACTTAAATTTGCTCACACGAACAAAATCTCCAATTTTCAGTCGGTGACGTTTAGGATCGGCTGTTTTTATGGGGTTAAACAGTTTATCCAATCGCTGAATATTTTTAGTCACGAGGCGTGGCTTGGTCCCAATCGTTCTATGTTTGGTGTCATTGTAACGTGACACTAGCTCAGGTAACATGTCCAACCAGCGATAACTGCCCTGAGCGGTAAACGCTTTCCACATATGGGTTTTCAATGATCGGTTGAACCGCTCGACCACACTGGCTTTGAGATTGCTTTACGTGGTGTAATGGTGAATATCCTTAGATTTGAGAAAACTGGAGAAATCCTTGTTGAAAAATTCTTTCCCCTGATCGGTTTGTAGCAGATGAGGTTGACGTTTGGAGTGTTGAATAATATGATGAAAGGCCTTGGTAACTAGTGGACCAGACTTGCGACGCACAGGTTCAACAAAGGCCATTTTGGAATAGACATCAATGACGGTCAACATATAGCGTACACCGTCGTTAACGCTAGCATAGGGTGTCATTTCAACCCAGTCAGCCTGCCATAGTTCATCCACACCTCGTGAAATCACCTTGAGTCGTGGATAGTGACGCCTAGCTGGGCGATGCAACTCGTGAGCAATACCCATTTTAATGGGTGAGGGCTTAAACAATAATTTTGGCATTTCGAAGTTCTTGTTCAATTTCTTGAATTTCCCAATTGTCACCGGTATGGCCAGCTTGACGTGAGGCATGCAACAACTGTAGCCGCTGGACGAGCTTATTGGGATTGTGCCAGAAGGAAACATCCACAAGGGGTTTTAATGGTTTAAATGTCACTCCCGAAGCGGACGCTTTATGACGAGTACTTTGACTGGTGGGAAACATTTATGCAATGATGGTTTTATATTTTTGAGATATATTGGCATTCACTTGTTGCGTGGGATCATACTGTCTTTTGTGGGCATGGGTATCCAATAAAATGGATTTATATTTGTCAAGGTCCTCTGACGCATAATCATGGGAAGAGGGAGTCCGAGAGAAGAGCAGCTTTAACAGTCCTGGCGTTAATTTATAGTTGATGTTTTTAATGACAGCTTTAGTACGAGCAAATGTAATGGGTGAATCGCCAATTTTAAAACTATCATCCTCATAGCGAACACCATACGTGGTATCTGTGTTTCCAATAAATAGATCGATGAAATAGGGTTCCAATATTGATCCATAATATTTTATTAAAATGGTTTTCAGTTGAGCTTTATGTTGAGGGGTGGCCAAGAGTTGTGAAAACGGAGACGCTCTGGAAGGGCAAGGTGTTTCGACCATGGCCAAGGATTTCTTTTTTCTCAAAAACTCTGCAAGGGGTGAGGACTTTTTTTGAGGCGTAAACATTTGTTCCTCGTCATCCTCAACTTCGCTAACACTAGTCAAATCTTCCTGTTCCTCTTCCTCTTCCTCAGGGTCCTCGTGCAGCGTCTGCGTGGCTTGTGAAACGGTGAGTAGCGTTTCAGATGGCTTGAAAGAGGGTTTCAACATGGCTTTTAGCGAAGGTGCTAAATGTTGTTGAATAAACAAAGCATGATTTGCACGTGATCGTTTCAATTGACGAAACTTTTGGCGAATAGTATTTTTGCTCTAATAATATGCTTTTTCAATTCACTCTCTGCTAACGCCATGGTGTCTTGACAAATGACTTGACAGGGAATGAGACAGGGCCTTAAATAGCAATAAAATGATCAAACCCTAAGCGATACCGTCCTTGGTTGAGTTCACTTTGTTTGTCAATCACTAAACAGGCATGACGTTGAGTGTTCCAGCACTTGGCACACAATTCTGTAAACATTTGAAAGGTCATATCCGGATTCACATGTTCATTATAAATGTGACGACTGTTCCTCTCGTCCTGGCGAAATAAAACAATGACATTGGCATTGTCAAGAATCAACTGTTTGGACATTTTAGAATACGTTTGTCCAAGATAGAAACAATCGATATGTTTGTGACGACCCATGCTGAAATAGCTTTGAATGATGCCTTGTCGTTCAGTGGATACATCATCGAAAATCATGAGTGAATCTGGCTTTACCTCATCCGGTGAAATCACATTTTCTTGCATGGAAAATGTGAAATAACCCATATTCTCTTTTTGTAATCCAGACATGACTTGATCCAGAAACACGTAGAGGGGTTGGTAGAGAGATTTTGCGAAAATATAAATATTTTGAAAACACAGACCATTGGGCGCTGTAATAAGTGTCAGCAAAAGATTGGTCTTTCCACAGCCGGAAGGTCCCACAATGATGCAGCGAATGGAAAATGGAAACAGTGAACCATGGCGTTGTTCACGTGATGTGGGTCAGAGATGGGAATCCATGTCCCCCACGGGGAATGACTCTTGCTGCTTAATAATCTTCATATCAACTAAGGCTTAGCCAAGCTAGCAGGCTGTCTATATACAGGACAACGTGCCTTGTCATAGAAACAGTAGACTCGTACTACAGGTTGACGATGGATGTCTTTGGTCGTGTGTTGATGGCCAAAGCTAGGTCTGTTCCCATACATGATCCTAAACAAGAAACAGATCCTGTTAATAAGCACTATATGGATAGGTCAGTAGTGCCACGCACAAAACAGGGAGATTATGACTTTAAGGGAAAGCGGTTAACCCATGTAAAACATCCTCAAGTGTCTACAGACGTTACTACGAAAAAGTATGTGGATAATAAAGTGTATGAGTTTTATGACCAAGTGCCCCAGCTTACGGTGAATGGCTATAGCGCTAATCACCATCGGATTATTCACGTGAAAGACCCGCAAGACGAAGACGGTGTCTTTACCAAGCGTTACGTGACCTGTGAAATGAAAAGGCTTTATAAATGTATCCCATCTGTATTTTTAGTGTATCTGACAAATGAAAAACCTGTGAATGACAGAAACCATTTACCGCTAGTCTATGATCAGCACTTGACCTATGTGCTTGCTTCGGGTTCAAGCTACTATCGATTGCATTATGATGGAACCATTCACATTAAATATGCCATACCTGATGAGAACCATTTACAAATAAAGATAAATGGTCATAGGATGTTGATCCATAACCATGAAAAGGTCAATGCAGGTGACGAACTATCCTTTCATCTTATGTTGACATGGGATGAAAAGCAAGCGGGAAAAACCATAAACGATTTCCCACTTTATGTGGAATTGGAATATGCAGCCATGAAATAACAATCTGACGTTAGTTGTGATTTAAACTTTCTTGTGAAAGATTGTTCGTCATTATCATCATGGTGCTACAAAGGTATGTGGTGAGAATGACTAAAAAAAAGACCCTGTCCTTGGCAAAGCCTGGGCTTAAGACATTCGTGGACAAGACCTTGCGAAAGAAAAAAAAGAAAAATTATGTATTGACCATAAGGAAAGCCCTTCGAGCAGCACAGAGACATATTATTCCAAATCGTCGGCGACAGGGTTCAAAACAAGGGCGAGTGATTCCCGTCCCCAAACGAGCGGGATTTTTACCTGCATTATTTGCCGGTTTGGTTGCTCTGGGTTCACTTTTGGGCGGTGCCAGTGCAGTGGCGAAAACCATAAAAGCCGTGCATCAGGGCAAGCAACAACTCAAAGAAAGCGAGCGACATTATGAAACGATGGAAGCGATTGCAATGGGGGCTAGAAATGCCAATTTAAAGCCAGCCTTTTATCAACAAGGATTTGGGATTTCACCATTTCGAAATATTAAAAAAAATAACCTCAGCCATAGCAAGACATGCCCTGACGCATCAACAAGTGGAAAGCTATGCTAAACAAATAAAGCTTTCTCATTTTCGAGGTGTGTTTATTCGAAACCAATTACCCCCACGAGCCTGGAAACAGGAATGCGCTGTTGTCAATTTGGATGATCACCGAGGACCAGGAACGCATTATGTAGCTTATGTCAAAGAGGGATCCAACGTATGGTACTTTGACAGTTTTGGGAATTTGCCCCCGCCCATGGAACTAGTGACCTATTTTGGAAACAGGATCAAGATATATTATAATGTGAAACGTGAGCAAACGTTTAACAGCCAACAGTGTGGACGATTGTGTTTAATTTTTTTATATAAGACGCAGCATAAGCTAAAACGCCACCAGTATGTCGGCAGAAAGTAAAACGTTTACACTGCATGGACGTGGACCTGAAGTCAGCCTAGACTTTACCCGCCTATCGAATTGAGTGAAAAACCCTATGGTTTAGGACTTGTTTCTCTTGAAACGTACAATCGAATATACAACATACGTGAAAATGTGAACAACAAGTTAGTAATATAACATTAAGACTGATCAATAGAGAGCAACAACTCATTGATCTAGATTCTACCACACCAGTGACTTACAATTTGGTGCTAAAGCCACTATGAAGTTTGTGTATAAAGCAACAACACTGTCTAGGAATGATGTTAGTTGTTTGCCACGTGAATACACGTTAACATCTCAGGACAAGCAGATTTTGCAGCATTTGGGTTACCACGTCAACCCCCATGATGAATTCTATCCTAGAGGTAGCGAACCGCATCGAGGAGCAACCAGGAGTGGTAAGAATTGATCTCCATTCCTATCAAGCTCAAACATCTGGACTCAATAACAATGATGAAATTCAATTTATCAACAACCAAGATATTTACACCCTACCGCATGAAAGTGTCATTCAGATTGAAGGTAGGCTCACTAAAGCCGATGGCTCTACACCCACCACGTCCAAGTTGGTCAACCATGGTTTGGCATTTCTGTTTTCTGAGGTGCGGTATGTCATTAACGATATCGTGGTGGATAGCACTCGAAATGTGGGCATTTCCAGTGTCATGAAACTATACCCCTCTTATAGTGAGGAAGAAGGTAAAACACTTTGCATGGCAGGTTGGTGTCCTGACTCGACCAATGACTGGATGGTACACACCGATGGCACCTTTACTGGATATTTACCTCTTAAACTGATTTTAGGCTTTGCCGAAGATCACCAACGCATTGTGGTCAATGCAAGGCAAGTGCTTTATCTAGTGAGAGACAGGAGTGATAATAATACACTCAAGGGAGCCGACAATGCCCCAATAGATTCAAAAATTCAACTACAACGCTTGCTATGGAAAGTGCTCCATGTGACCCTTGACGATAGCAAAAAACTGGACATACTCAAAATGGTAAAGAGAGATATGCCTCTACCCATGGAATTTAGAAGCGGGGCACTCCATGAGTATCCGCTATTGCCCACCACCAACACACACAGTTGGTCTGTAAAACAGCTCGCTATACAGAGAGACCTCTCTACCTGATCGTGGGTTTTTAAACGAATCGCAGGTATCAACAAACCGAAGATGCCACGCAATTTGATCACCTGCAATTGAGAAATGCACGTCTTTTCCTCAACGGAGCTGTGTTTCCCTATGAAGGACTGGATTTGGATTTTTCAAAAAATAAGTTTGGCCCCCTGTACGACTTGTTTTCTAAATTTCGATGGTCGTATTATCAAAAAGAGAACGGCCCCATGCTACTACCCCAAGCGTTTAAGGCAAGAGCGCCACTGATTGTCTTTGACTGTTTTTACCTGGAAGAGTCTGTCAAGCCATCCAATATCGACATTCGACTAGATTTTGAAACGCATGACAATGTACCAGCCAATACCACGGCCTACTGTTTGATTATTCATCACAAACAAGTCAATTATTTTCCACTGTCCAACCAAGTGACGAGTGTATAAATAACAGGTCAACCCATGTCAAGCCGCTCAGTCATGTCTTGCTTTAATGCCTCAAGAGACGTCACATTCATGAATTTAAACTCTGAGGAACAACGTTTCAAGACTTTTGCCACGTGGCCGGTGCCTTTCATAAACCCTCAAGCCTTGGCGGCCGCTGGATTCTACTATTTAAAAACAAGAGATGAAGTGAAATGTGCCCTTTGTCCCATCATCATAGACCAATGGCAGGAGGGTGATGAACCCATGCAGGAACATCAGCGCTGGTCACCCACCTGCCCCTACCTGTGTAGAATGGAAGTGGGAAATATACCCTGTCATTCAAGCTATCCCTCACGTGTGTCTCTGAGTGATGAAAAAACAAGTTACGATACGTGTGGACCGCATGGCGTCCATGGTGCTTCGATGAGCAGCTCACCATCAAAAACACCTAGTTTAGAGACATTGGGACATCATCGGTGTTATGGACGTTACAAACACAAGAGACTATATTGTTGTATCAGTTGGTATCGTCCTTATCCCAAAATGACAAAAGCCTGTAAGACGTGTTATGATAATAAAATTATGTAATTCTTATATTCTTATTTTTTCATGTCCTAATGTCCTACCCTAACCTCAATTTTTTTTTCAAACTAGCATGGCAGGTAAGTCCATGTCATGATCACACTTTAGTGGTCGATTGTCAGTCAGTCGTCAGTTGAACTCGGTCCAGGCAAGCGTCAACATGTTGCGCACACTCATTGTGGATTGCCAAGGGTTTAAAATTGGTGACAACAAATTTATATTTAAACAAGTGGCCATTATCGATTGTACCACGTTTTGGATATCGCAAGCTACGCATTTGCTATTTAAACCACCCCATGCTTTTGATTTGTTGTGTGAAAAAGACCGTAAACAAACCCAGTGGATTGAAAATCATAGGCAACTAGACTGGAATCAGGGAACCATTTCCTATAAATATTTGGACGTGGTCATGAAAGCAAGCCGGCCCCGTGGTGTTGGGGTAGCGTGCCTGCCTCTCACCCGGAGGCCCCGGGTTCGATCCCCGGCTCTGTCAGGGATTTTAAAACTGACGTGAGGGTTGGAACGGGGTGCACTCAGCCTCGTGAGGACAATTGAGTAGCTGTCTGACAGTGAGACAGCGCCCCGATCATGAATACCAAGATTAACGGCCGAGGGGACCTGACGCGCTGATCACGCGTCACCCCAATATCTGCAGGCCAAATGGCTGGGCAGCAGTCGCTTGGTCGGCCTTAGCCCGTCATGGGCTGGATAGTGCCAGGGGGGGGGGGGGGGTCATGAAAGGACACTTGTCCTCGGCCAATGTGGTATTTGTGAAAGGTAATGAAAAACGTCAATGGTTGCAACGATTTTTGGCGTCTTACTGTCAATGTATCGATCTCATGGAGTTGGGCTGCCCCTCCCTGCAAACGCTCATGGAAACTTGTTCCTGTGACAACATTACCCATACAGCCCTATCGCATGCGTGGCATCTCTTTCATTGGTTAACCACTCATGCCTGTTGGGAGTTGTTGAACAAAATTATAACTCAAGATTTACCTGTGAATGACGCCAGTGAGATTTCTATAAGCGACTAGTAAACATCTACAGCACGTGATACCATGGAGAAAGGCAATGCTACGGACAAAGCCATCGGCAAGTTCTTTGTGTGCAAAAAGAAACTAGACAGTTTTACCAAAGAGGAACTCATGGCGCTCCCCAAGTCGTTCATTTATTATGTGGCCGCCAACGCGGTCAAAGAAATCTGGCAACATGTACCAAAATCATGGACTCAAGACCCTGTGTTGAGTGAATTGCAACCCTGTACGGATTACGATCACCATAAGCAAGTGGCCATGGCAAAAATACCGTCTATGCGTCAGTGTGCGACTTGCCAGCTAGTGAAACTGTATCACGGTCATAAAAGTCCGTGTAAAGACTTTGTTGAATCATTCCACGGGTGTCATGGCGAGAAAAAGCAACAACAACAACAAACACAAACATCGTCCACAGAAGAGTAGGAAGACCAAACCTTATACCGTCGATGGAAAAGGATATGCCAGACCTGTACTGGCAATGGCGTCATTAACAAAGTGATTCAATACTTACCTTTCGAAATCCATCTTCCAGGTTATCGTTTTTGCGGCCCTGGAACTCGTCTCGAAGAGCGTTTACAACGTGGTGATGTACCCATTAATCTTTTGGATCAAGCATGCAAGGAACATGACCTTTCTTATCGCCATAGTCATCCTGGTTTAAGACATGTGGCAGATAAATTGTTATTGAAGAAAGCTAAAAAACGTTTCACATCCAGTGATGCCTCAGTGGGTGAAAGGATGGCAGCCCTGATTGTCATGAGTGCTATGAAAGGAAAGTTGATGATGCATGGACATAAACATTGAGGAATTGAGGAGTGAGGAATTGGGATTTGTTTGTATTCTCTTTCTTTTGTCAATTCACTATGACTATGAAATAAAAACAGAGGTGTACCAGAGCACGATGGTTTTTTTAAATCATGATATTGATGGCTGATTTTTCATTTTCACATTTCACACATGATGAATTCACACACTGCCATTTGTCATTTTGCAATTTACAGATTTTAAAAATGTTCGTTTCAAGTTTAACGTTTTTGATGATATGAATTTTTCCATTTTGCTGATGACACTTTTGAACAATGTCCGTTTGAAGTTTTTGAATGTTCATATTTCACACATGGCCATTTCCTGTTTTTTTAAATGTCCGTTTTAAGTTTTGCTGTTTTTGGTGATATGGAAACATAGATTTTCCATTTTGCTGTTTTGACATTTTTCCATTTGGTGTATGTTGAAAGTTGAGATTTGACAATGATGTTGATGCAAGTGCATGACCATGGCGATGCTGCAGTGAGTTTATGGGATTGTGGAAACGTCAAGGTCTACGACTAATTCAGGTAAGACTGTTTTTACAAAAAAAAAATGTCTATTGTCTGTCACATTTCAAAGAAAACAAAACTATTGAAAACAAAATGAGTATATATGTGACCATTTACCCCCTCCCACCCACACTACCTCACCGTGTTTGCTCTGGTCATACATACACACCAGCTTTTACTCTACTCATACATTCACACATGTCTTTGGGGACAAACACAACCACTTTATTTATTCCCAAAAGCACATTCTCGACATGCACACTCATCCCAAAAGAACTTTTTAGTTTACCATTTACATTACGAAAAATAATTAAATACTAGTTATTAACGTTACTAAAAAATAATATTACTTATTTCATATTTACAATAAAAAAACAACTTTGTACAGCTTAAAAGAATCAAACTATTCACCAATCAAAAATAAAAATAAAAAAGGTTGCAAAGAACTATTCAAAGAGCGAAAGGTCCAAGTGGGTTGCCACTATTTACAAAATCTACCATTTACAATGGCAGAAACCAATATTTACAAAATACTAAATCTACAAGTTACATAAAGCTATGTCCCATAAACGATTAAACAGTGAAATCACACCTCCTCCTCCTCCTCCTTGAGATCATAACCCCAGGGCAGGCTGGTGAGCAGATCATCTGCCCACACACGCTTGTTATCCATGGAGGCGAGGGTGCGTTTTCTCTGTTCCACAAGATACAAATGATGGTTGCTGGATTGTATCCTGCACTGTGTATGAGACATAGCTTTGCCAGTGTGTAAAACCGCTAGATAGTCATCAACACGTAGCGATTTTACCACTGCCCTACCTACACCTTTTGCTCTTTTGGCTTCCTTACAGTCTAGTGTGCGGTAAGCATACATTTTCGAAGCCAAACCTACGAATTCCGTCATAACGGAATCATCGCATTCATCTTTTAAAACGCCCATTACCTTCTTGTTTTTAGGGGCAGCTGAAACACGTTGTCAGCGCTATAGCAAGAGGTGTCGAACCAGTCACTATGCTGCCTCATGACATCATACGGGTTGCAGTGGCAAATGTGGTAAATGAATGAGTCCGTATCCATATACTAAAGAGATACGTCCTCAAAATGGCATTTGGCAAACTCATAGTGAAATCGATACATGACCGATTTAGAAAAGTCTAAAATGACTTGACCCAAGTAAATGAGTTTATCCATGGTCACGCTGGTCTTACTCATTTCAATAGTAGCCAAATCCTCATCGATAATTTTGATCGATTTGAAATTTGGCTTAGCAATGTACCGCCAGGCACCCCACTGCCCCTCCCAGACATTCACTAATTTAATGTCACGGTATTTGCGGACATTCTCAATGGACTTGCCATAGATGCCGTTGTTCATTAATTTAAAAAAATTAATTTCAAACTGCTGTGTTGCCATTTGTCGGTGCTCTGTGTTGAGTCGCATGTATGGCTCAAGCCATGCTTTGTGAGCAAAAGAAATACCCCTGTGGATTTTCTTCAACACCAAGCCTTGGGCGAGGCATTGCACCAACATTTGGATATGTAGCACATACCGATTTTTGTAGTAAAGTGTGCCTATGAGTTTTTCAATTTTCACTTTACTGTCAGGGGGAACCATTTGCTCAAGGCAGAATGGGAAATCGGCATATTCATCATACAAGGATGAGGGATATTCAATATCCACTTCTAGCACATATCCACGGCCTGTTTCTTGGCTAGCCTTGATCACATCAAATTCTGAAACTTGTTTCTCTGTCAGCCAAGCAAACTTCCCATAGGGCAAAGGCTGACTCATGGCGTAACCGTACAAATCATTCACGTCATAGTACATTAAGTACGATTCTGGTTTGTCTGGTGAATAATCAGGCATGTAGACATTGTTTGCTTCGGCATGGCGCTGGTTAAGTGACACAAAACCGCCACGAATGCCCTTTTCAAAAAATAGAACCATGTCTACGACAGTGAGTAAATCCAATTCCACTTGAGTGTATTTTAAAGCGGCATCAAACGAGAGCCCAGGACTCGTATAATAGTGAGCCGGGTAAAGACCATAAATGTGCTGACACAACTCACGAAATTTTTTAAACACATCAGTGAGCAGCAATACATCCAGTTTTAGGTAATGCATAGCACATTCACTTGGCGTGTTCATGCCAAACACTCACCAAACTTGACATGCATGTGCATAGTCTTCATCGGAAACGGTACTGCGTGTTAGTTTCGAGTAAAATTTCTCTTGAGGTGGGAGTTTTCTTTGCTTTATCACGTCCCAGCTGTTGCAGAAATCATACAGGAATATACCTTTCCGAATGCACAATTGAAATTGCTCAGGATCATTAAAATGCATTCTAGTATTTTTTAATTCCTCCTCATTCAAGCCATTCATAAGGCTGTCTAGCGAGAATGCCATAAACTTAAAGGAATCCAAAATTCGAATGCTAAAATCGCCCAACCTCCATGTCAGGGCTGTAATACGCTCATGGTTTTGAGGAATAATGGTAAACGAGCCCTTGTTGACATGGCCCAATTCACGAATCAAAAACTGAATGTCATAATTCGCCAGATTGTGGAAAAAGACACTGATGAAACGAGGAGCTGGAAAGTTCAAGTTGCATTTACTATGCGCAGCTCCACGAAACTCCCCCGTAAAGTGCGAGTGATCACGAACGGTGTCTTCAGCACTGATCAGTGGCTTTTCGCAAATATGGCATGGCGTGGCATGCTCATACTGCTGCTGTTGTTCTGGAGATAGGCTCATGGGTACTGGGTGGTCCAGTATTTCCTGTACATCATGAGCCAACTTGAAAAGTTCATCCAAGAACCATTTGGCACAATCTGGCCCCTCACGGTATTTGTAAACGGATTGTATGGGGTCATAGGCACACACCACATTAAATCCTATGGCAAAGGTTTCATGTTTTTGAATGGGTGTGGTTGAGCTCATGGAGGGATCTGGTTCACATCCCGCCATGGGTGTAGTGAGAGCTTCAAAATCTGCATACACCACATAGGGGACAGTGTCACGCTTGTGAATGTCCTTAAACTTTAACACAGCCTTGTCCCCTTGTGGCAATATCTGTCTCACTGCTTTCTGAGAAACGCAATCCACCCTATGACGTTCCAAAGAAGTAGGCGTCCAAAAGTATTGGAGACAACGGTCACAAATATGCTTTTTACCATGTGCTTTGGACATTTGGCTGCTTAGCAATCTACTTAGGCTTTTAATGAGGCAATAGTGATTCACTTCTCCGTAAGACAGATATAAAAGATGAATGTGGTGTCGTTTTGGTTCTTTTGTGGCATAAAGAGGACCCACAATTTCATCACCGTCAAGGCCATAGACCATGAACGAAAAGTCCTGGTTATATTGTTCAAACCTATGGATCTCGGTTAAGTCCATAGGGTACAATACCCGAGTTAAATTTAAAGTTTGTTGCAATTCATCAAACTTGGCCTTGTACTTTCCTGGCCAACAACCATTATGTTGTACAGGTTGCAAAAACGCGGCCACACACCAGAGGAAACATTTATCATCTTTATTTTCAATATTTACCACCGCTCTCCGACAGGCAATCGCTGATGGTAAAGAAATGTGTCTAGACACAGCATTCAACGGGTTGAATTGACAAATGTTGATTTGTACATAGTGAATTTTGTCTAACGCTAAACTACTGGGTCCTTGTTGCAGTTTATCAAATTTTGATAGCAAGGCATTCACCACATGGCATTGATACCACTCGTTCAGATTATCGGCTATCAAAAGCTCTTGCATTTTACTGCAAATATAGAATGTCTCTTTATGCTCTACGTCCTTCTTTTTATATATGAAATCGCAAACTAGTTCTGTATTCACCTTTTAAAGCCGTATGCAACCTTTGCGCTGTACAAATTTCAATTTTAAAAATTTCAAAACAAGATTCTAAAAATTCTTTGGGAATCAAACTATTTCTAACATTGACCACACGACCAGAGCACACACGCGATTTGAAACAAGTGTTTAGGGGTTCCCAAGTTAACGTATCCACAGCAGTAAATGACATTATTTTGAAAGAACACTCTCACCTGAGTTTTCAGCTGTAGACTGCTTGACAATGGTTCCACTCTAAAGCCACTTGGTTATCAACTGTATTTGCTATAGCGGTAAACCCTTTTTTTTTTTTTCAAATATCTAAAAAGAAATAATACAAACCACCATAAGCATATCAATTCCATATAGTTAATACATTTCATAAACAAAACAAAATCAAACAGGTTATTTATATATATATAAAACAAATCTCACCTTGACTTGTAATGCTTTGCTTTATTTCCCTTCTCGTGGGCTAGTGTGGTAATGGTTTCCTTTTCTAGCTGTCTGTCGTTCTCTCTTTCTTTAATATCGTTCTCACACACACTCACACAACAGGTAGGCTATACCGGTTATCTGCAAACATATAAATAAACATTTATTTATAACTTTAACAATCAATAAATAATTGCTTGTAAATATACATAAATCAATAAATATATAAGTGAATAAATATATACCTACCTCACAACAAGGTTAAGTATTTTCCACTAACACCAAAACTGTTAAACAAGACCAAGTGTTCCACGCAACGCACCTAAGTGAGTGTGGAAATGATAACGACATGTCTTTATATATGTTACCTTGCATGTATAATCTTTTTTCCCACGCTTTGAACGTTCTTTTATCGTGCACGTGGACTGCCAACGCCCAAAATGAACACCTGTGGCAGATCAAATTTCACATGAACTTGCATTTTGTCACGTACGAAGCAAACAGGATGTAACTTGTTTAGCGTTGTACCCGTTCGTCCTGGGGATGCGATGACCCATCTGCTATAACATCACATCCCTGGAGTTCCAGGACAGAGCGGAGTTAAATGAACCTCTAGTCAAATAAGGAATGTGTCGGAAATTCAGTTGAATTCTTGAAAAAGCAGTGGGTTTCACGAGACAAAGTATCTCTAGGGTCGTTACGGGCTTAAGTTAATAAAAATAATTCAAATATAAATGGGCGCCATCAACTGAATTCCTAGCAAAACCACTTCCTTTCCGGATAAGCCTTACTCAAGACAAGGAAAGAAAAAGGAACATCACACCATCATCAGATCACAACTAAGATAAAAACAAATTTATTTTACTTTGATAGTCAGACAGACATTTTAAATATAAATCCTACCTAAGAGTATGGTCGAATGCAAAGTTAAATTGTCATTGTCCAAAAAATCGAACCATCTCCTTTCTAATGCAAAATTATTTCAATCCACTTATCAAGAAAAATGTATAAAGTTCTCTTGGGTTCTCAGGATCACTGTCGCACTATGTCTTTCGTCACTGACATTTGTGAAACCTGAGACCTAATTCTCTTTAATTTAACATCAATGTGGATTTAATTAAGTTATTAAGCTGCCTAAACATACACATATAATAATCACTCATGTTAAATATCACATAAATTATGGTTTGCATGGTATAATTTGAACGTAGAACATGTTAATCTAATGTTCCTAAACATTTACTAATTAATTTACATTATTTACATCGTCATTAATCTCTTATCTGTGAATTACAGAAAATTCAAATTCTCATTGGTCATCCTCATCATTATTATCAAATTAAATATTTCTTACATTAATTCTCACTTCAAAATTCCAAATATTCCTGTCAGAATCGTTAATTCCTCACCATTACATCATTTAAATTCACATTTCAAGTTGCAATTCCTTCGAATCATCTCTCAGTTAAATTTATTTAATTCCATAAAAATTCATTAATCATCAGCTTCTTTAATTAATCATCACCTTCTAATTCAGTTATTCATCATCATTACAATCGTCTAATAATTCATTTCAATCAGTTTAATTAATTCAATCTTTAATTCATCCACTTATTTAATTCATCGATTTATTTCAAAATTTAATTTATCAACTTATTTAAATTTCAATCATCTGGTTATTTAGATTATTATTTCATCTAGTCATTCTGATTTTTATTTCATTAGGTCAGATCGTTAATATGCTTAAATCTCAGATTATTATTTCATTAATTATTATTTTCAGAAAATCTTGTATTATCAACTTCATTTATTTGTTTAATTTCCTAACAAATTGTTTAATAGGGTTTATAGAACGTTGTCTTACAGTTTTATTACTTCCAAGTTATATCTCGTATTTAATTATCATGCCAAAATATTATTGTCTCCACGACATCACGTTGGATCTAACTATCCACAACGACATTATATTTCTTCAATATTCCAAATATCACATTTGAATATAAGAATTGCTACAAAACTCCATAAATATTCAGCACATACAGCATGAATTTCAACAAATACGCTAGACTGGGTACAACGACCTCATGTCCGCCTTCAAAATACATTATCAACGTTGCAACTATCAAATGGCAAATTCCACAAAATGCCTATCACAAACTTCTTTTAACCACGTTGCATGATCTACAAAAATATATAAATGGCTTCAAATTATTAACGCACATAATCTCCAATGACTGTAATTACTCTGATCACTTCTAGACAACTTCTTAAACAATTGGAAAAACATTACTTCAGTAATTTAATATTTGCTTTCAAATAGCATAAATTCTCTTTCACAAGTTTCATAATTCACATCGTAGAAAAACACCAATGTGCTATAATCTCTCACATCAAAATCTGCAATACTGATCTGCCTTAAAATAATTATGACCATTAATGATTAATCTTACAAGATTAAATTACTTTAAATCCTTCTCAAAGGTATCAAACACAATTATAAAAATCATCAAAGCATCAGCTGTAATAGCTGTTAAACTGAAATTACTCTCAAAAGAGTATAGCAACAAAATATTGGATTGGCAAACAAGAATTACTAAATGCAATCCTGTTGACATTTATCGTTACTTTATTTAACAAAATTTCGACTGATATGTGACTAGTAGTTCCTTGTTTAATTCACTTACATCTCGTGTACATTCGGATGATAAAATGAGTTCCTCAATGGCGAGTAAGATGTGTAACCACCGTGCAATCGTATAAATACGAAGGACCTCGCCCCGTCGACTTGGATGATAGTTCCCTAAACGATGGGTAAGGCGAGTACCACCATACAATCGTATAAATACGACAGACCCCATCTCGTGGACTATATGAGTGAATGTACCAGAAAGGAATCAACAAGTTTCTAGTTGTCATATAAAAGCGACGTTCATTCACTAAAGTGAATAACTTCTTAATATCTCCAAACAATCCAATGGAAAAAATCCCTACTGATGAATAATACACACTCGCTAGTATGCAATGAACTGACGAAGTAGTTTCTGATAATCAATTGCAGATCACGAGTTCGAAATACTCGTTACACAAAAAAAACTATCCATGAAAAATATCCTAGCTGGAAAAATGTCTATAAGATCAAACATCTTCTTAATAAAGTCAAACAACGGTGAGAATATCGAATAATGATGCCTGCCATATCATATGGTCACTCCATATTCTAGCAAATTCGAAGTATATAAATTCAAACCATGTCTTAATAATCAAATCACTCCTATTAGAAAAATATACATGTGTGCCCAGTATTCATGAAAATAATCGTATCAGGTAGATAGAACTCTTACAATACCTTTCATTATCAGTTGTAATATAATTTCCAAGATCGTCGATTTTCCCTACCTAAAGATTTCTCGTAAGATCGGCGTGAATATCATTTCATCCATGAAATGATGCTTTCCTTCGAAATCCCAAGCGAATCAGCTGTTGGACTCCTCTCGTCAGGAACCGAATCCATCGCTCTGTGGTGCCATCTTGTCTCTATTCACGTTTACTCGATCATGTTGAACCTCGAATTACCCATAGCGGATATCGTCCAACTCCTTCTCGAAAAGTTCATGGTAACAGCGGACCCCCTACTCTTCTTCTAATATACGCCACTGTTCCGATAAATGTTCAGTTTGAGAATTGTAAGTCCTCTCTCAACTTACTGCGAAGTTCTACTTGAGTAAAATAAAAATTTTACTAGATAGTGTTCCAGATTACGATACACCCTGTATCTGTCTATAAGTTGTAATCCATGAAAATGGCATAAGATAAAAATCTTATAAATGCACGCTGTAATGTTCATCAGAGCCTATGCTAAACATTCAGTTTACTTGAAATAGTAAAAAGTCGTTTGAATGTATTATATAACAGCATGGTTATAATGTTAAATGTGAAAGCCTGTGTTCGAACAACGTCGAAATGAAGCTTGAAACAAAGTCTTCATATGCGATCAGTGCGGTTTTGAAATACCCCGGCTATCCACAATTGTCCTCTCGGCTAGCCCGGCTGGATCGATGACCCGCTCGGCCTCTGTTGCTCGGTGATGCGAGATATGTCGCCTACACTTGCCGTGACGGCTTACGTGTTTTGCGTGACCTTCAATGCCCGTCTCGCTGTGCTATAGGACTGCTCTGTACTGCTCGCCTCGTTGAGCCTAACTGAACTGCTAAGCGCTGCGTCCCAGCTTATGAGTTCCGAGCGGCACGTGGCTGATTCTCCCCACCACGGTGCTCCTACGTCACGAAGATAGTCTCGAACCCGACTCCTCTCGGCTGTTCTGTTATACAATAACTTATTTCCATAAAATTATTTCCACATATAATTCATGTCATATATACTCTTCTAAGTTGTTTTAACTTATTATAATCCCATATACATTTCAATAAAGCTTCACATCTTTATTAATAATTCTATCTTCTCACAGATTTCAATGCCTCCTTGATTCTTGACCTCCTACGTCATCTTGGCTTTCTTCTTGACGCGATCGATGCGCTATCTTATCTGAATGCTTCCCAAAACTTCAACTACAGCTTAATGTCAGCTGGCGTAGCCGATAGCCTAAAATAGGTATCGGGTACAGCGTACATGTGGTTTCACACATGTTCACATGCATTTCGCTCTTCCCTGCCACCACGATGGTCAGATTATTTCACCTTCAAGCGTCTTTGTCATTTTCCATTGCACCTGTTGTCAAGTTAGATCAGTGCATTCCAATAAGCTCAAATGACATCCACCTCCTGCTCGTCTGCAAGTTTGTTTTCTGTACTCGCTTCGACCAACATAGAACCAAGTTCTCATTACCGTTTACACGTTAAAGGCTCTCTTCGGGGGTAAAATATCAGAAAAACGAACCCTCGCTCTGTCATACACCGACCCGCCGAAATAGCGATTGTTCTATTAAGTATGGTCCTTGTGGTTAGCGACAGGTTCGTTGAAACACACACCCAGCAGTATCATCTCTCTCAACCACCATGCTTCGTGAACATTTTAAACAGGTAAAGAAAAATTAATATTTTTTCAACAAAAGTGTCGTTAGGCCTTTTGCCAAAAATTTCAAACATAGTTTCAAACAGGGGGCGTTAGCCCGAGTCCTAGGACACCTCATACACGTCTCTAGCGTTATTGGTCCGTGAGATATCAGCAAAAATCACAAAAAAACACGTGTTTACCCCAAAATCGAGTTTCCAATTTTTTTAAAAATATAACGAGTGGTCCATAGCAAAGAAGACGTCAGCCCGAGTCCTTGGACCCCTCGTACACGCCTCTAGCATGATTGGTTCGCGAGATATTAAAAGCGGATGACCTTTTAGTTTTGGTCTTTTAATTAAATAAAGAGCCTATAGGAAAGTAGGGGGCGTCACTACGAGTGCTAGGACACCCTGTATGTTCAAATCTCATGATTGGTTAGCAAGATATCAGGTTCGGGGCAAATACGAGGAGGGTTAAATAAGTTAGTAGACAGCTTTCCCCTCATCCACTATTTACAAAACACAAATTTTTGCTCTAGAGATTTGAAATTTATTTTGGGGGTAGAGGGCATAGGGACCTTTCATTTATGTCAAACTTTTTTTTTGTAGAATTCCTAGTTTCCAAAATATAGGATTTTCAAAATTCGAGTGCTTTCAAAAAAACATAAAAAGTAAAAAGTTTCATTATAGAAAATAAAGGTCATAAAGACCATTCGTTTGAGCCATGACATAACGTTCTATCATGTTTGGTTTTCAAACTATCACCTACTTTCGAAAAAAAAATTCAAAAAAAAATATAACAAGTGGTCCATAGGAAAGAGGACGTCAGCTCGAGTCCAACGACACCTCATTTGTTAAAATCTGACCATGGGTTCGCGAGATATTGGCTTGGACTCACGTGGCGGCCATGACACTATTTTAAACTCCTAGCTCTCCCCTACTTACCGTCTTGTTTACTTGCTTGTTTAAACGCACTTTATAAAGAAATAAATATATTTCCGGTGACTTTTCAAGAAATGCTAACTTTTTCCTGTACTACTGAGACGATTTGGAAGATTTTGGCATATACTACATCTTCTAACTAGAGTTTTGAAGAAACATACAACTTAGCATTTTATATACCTAGGCCTATATGTTTATAACAATGATATTATTATTATTATCATCGAATGACTTCAGCTGCCTGATGTTGAGACAGTGCCGTCCAAGCGACCAAAATACCGAATTTGACAGTCCGTTTCCTCTGGCATCTAGTAAATAAAATTTCAAATCGATGTGGATGACCTGTGACTGAGTTTTCAAATTTTGTCTTCTAATCACCCAAAGTGATACGAGAGGTCGTAGCGAGCCGAAACCGCACGATTTGGAATACAAAAGGTTTTCTCATTTTCAAAAGTCTGATTTCCTCAACGGTAATCGAACCCACGATATTGGATCATGAGTCGCTTACCATCGCTGATCCAACGAGAATCGTATAAACTGGATGGGTCATGCATACTGTAGATGAGTAAGATAATGGCTTCAGGTTTGTCAATTTTTGGAAGCTGGGAATCGAAACCTGACGCCTGTAATTAGAAGAAGGTAGCTAGACCATCTTGCTATTCTCTATTCTCCATTTTAATGTAAATGCATTGAAAGACAACCAGTATATTCAGTTATTGTTGTTTTAAGAGGCGAGGTCATCTCCCCCCTACACCCTCTGCCAAGAAATGTAATTCTGATCTGAGAGCCGGAACGGGGTACACTCAGCTTCGTGAGGCAAAACTGAGAAAAGGTGGGTTTGATTCCCCTTCAATCAACCTAGAAATGGTTTTCCGTCGTTTCCCCACTTCTACTCCAGGCAAATGCTGGGATGGTACCTAACTTAAGACCACGGCCTCTTTCTTCCCAATCCTAACCGGAATTACAAATATACACACTACTACAACCATCACAATAACACATGTTATCAGATACTGTGTATACACCCAAGTACACGGGGCTAAATAACCACAATGCCCAGGCCCCACGAATGAAACAACAATATTAATCATTTATATAGATCGAAAGCTGTTGCTGAGGGGATTCTAAAAAGTTCTCAAGCAGCATTTTACTGGGAAACCCCATCGGAAAAGTGAAAAACCCCTTTTTCTTGTTTAAAATACGTTAACGCTTATTTGTCCAGTTCAACTGGAGCAAAATGTGGTCGGTTGGTTCCTCAATCTAGAGGGTGCGACAACGCGGCCATGTAGCCCAGTGTACTTTGGGTGTGTGTAGAATTTGTCTGATAACCGGTGTGATGGCTATAGTCTATTAGTGTGTGTTATCTGTGATTCAGGTAGAAGGACTGCAGACGATTAATTTTTTCAAGTAGTTCCTACTTTTGCTACCAAATGCTAACGTCTGGTGTATTCCCTGGAATACACGTCTAGTCTGAGTTAGCTCTTGCTGCTCTTTGCCTTTTTCCTTAGCTTTATTTATTTAATTTCCTTTCTTACAGACACCATCAGCGACCCTCTCTATCCTATCTCTCTCAATCCACGTGCCTAAGTTTTTTATAAGTTTGTTCTAGTTGTGTATCTTCTATGGAATCTACCTAGCGGCATCTTGCGGCTACCCGCTGAAGTTCTTCAAACTCCTCGAGTAAAGAGGTCTTACACACCGATCCACAAGGCGTCGTCTTCGTCGTCAGCTAACATCTCCTTGAAGACACTGCTCCACGAAGAAATTATTTTTATGTACAACGTTTTTATTCTTTCAATGTTTCCCATTCTGATATGTGTTCCTTTGTCTACTTCCCCCTCTTCTTTACCCATCCAGTTCCCTCGTGTGGTGCTTTTTTTCGCTCGCACTTCTAGTCCAGTCGTCAAGTGAACAGTTTGGTGCCTCTTAGAGGCCTGCATCCTGTCTCCATGAGGCAATTTTAAACTCCAGGCCATGTCGGATTTTTAATATAACGGTCACAAGGAACCATCGTCCGCTCAACATGAAAAAGTTAAGTACAAATATTCAATGATTTTAAACACCTCTTAATGTTTTTAATCAACGCTGAATGCTTTTAACAAAACATTATAGACAGTGTGGGTAATTACGCACTATTGTGCAATAGCCGTCTTCGTGGGATTTTCTTTGCCATACTTTAGCTATTCACGCTTGGTTTAAAACATGCAATTTAGTACTTCTTGTACGAAATAAAGGGGATACCTTCCCTACACCGTGGGATTTCTTCTAATACTCATAGCTATTTATAAACTTAACTTTTTCCACCGTGGGATTCTTCCCGCTCCATTTAACTGTCTACAGTTCTGGAATTTAACTGCAACCCACAAAGTTTCCAACGCAATAAACTTACTCAAGCTAAATTCAACTAAGTGCTCCCCATAAACTGTAATAACTTTTCGATCGTTCCATGAACTTTCAGTGCTGCAATAGTGAAATCTTCCAATCTATCAACAAACTTTAGTGCAAAACAGTGTCTGTTCAACTATCTACCGCGCCGCGTTTGATTGAGAGCAATAAAACTGGCCAGAACTTTGAATTCATATCTCCTTTTCCTCAAAATCCTTTTACTAACAAATTTAAGTTAAGTATCTAATTACAACTCGACGAGGCCTCGCTTAAAATTAAGCGCCCTCCCATTTTTTGCTCCATTTACAATCTATTCACTCTGCGTCAATATCTGTGGCTACCCCACATTTTAATATGTATTGATCTTCCCTTCTAAAACTAGGGAGTTCTACTTTTTTCCAATAATAAAATAGTTATCTAATTTGTCTAATCCAGGCTTCACAAAGTGTGACCTGTTCCATTAGAATTTTTAATTCTTTAAATTCAGCTTAAACATTAGTAGTTATAGAAACTACTTATTAATCTTTCTTTTCTTATCCTGCTAGCTCAGGAATTGGTGCATTCTTGGAATACACGGTACCTGAGATTATAATTTTCAATGTTTTTGCATGTTCTTTCCTTCCTCTTTGTCAGACACCAACAGTGATCTTCTGTTCTCTCTTAGGGGTTCAGGTCGCTTATATTTTGTATGAGTCTGTTCCAGATATATATTCTGTGACCCACCTAGCGTCATATAACAGCGAATATCTGAAGCTCTTCAACTCTTCCTCGCGCAAGAGGAATTCCTTCTCCATCTGGCTACCAGATTTTACTGCCATCGCCAGCTGTTATCTCCATGAGCAAGAGAGCTGCGTCTACTTCTTTACTCACCATGCTGCGCTAGTATCATCTGTTATCAACTCTTAGAAGATCAGCTCAGCAAGAGATTAATTTTTTGTTTTAAAGTTGGCAATGTTTATATGTTCTCCTTTTGTCTCCTACCCCCCACTCTTTCCCCCTTTCTTGGTCCCTCCGTGCTCCGTTGAGCAGCTCTCACTACTAAGTCGGCAGTTGATTCGATCAGTCAGGGCTCAACTCAAGCCAGTCTCCTCAAACCAAGAGACACTTTCTTCACTCCACGCCATGTTGGAACTCTAGGCATCCGTCAAAGGGATCTTCCCTATCAACATTTAACCAAGATAAGTACAGCTTCAAGTTTTAACCTCATCTTCATGATTTTAACGATTACATGCTTTTAACGATATTTTATAGACAGCGTGAGATTAATTATTTGGGGCAAAATCATTCTTCGAGGGATTTGCTATGTTGAGTTTTTGTCTGTCTAAGCCAAACTCAATAGAAAGTAGCTTTTCCTACGCTAACTAAATGAGAAATCTTCTCACCACGTGGGATATTATCTAAATACCCGCTGTCTATAATTCACCAAGCTAGTTCCTCCGTTGGATTTTCATTAGCCCCATTTTTCTGCTAAGATCGTTCTGGAACCTTCCAGATCTTGTACTTTATCTGCAAGTCCTGCCGTCATGTATTTCTCACTTACTTGTGAGAATGCTATTTAAAATTGAAGAATCTCACTTCTAAATTACTACAATAGTGAATTTTCGTCCACCGCTGGAATTTTCTATGGCACATTTAATTGTAATTTACAACTTTCTCAAGAAATAGACTCTCGCCTACCTAGTGAAACCAGATATTTTCATCATTGCAATAACTTTTTTTGTCATAAACTCTCGTGTTTATACAGTGAACTTCTCATATATTTCAACGAACTATAGTGAAAACCAGTGCTTGCTCAACTTTTCTACCGCGTCGTGATCGTCCGTTTATATTCAAACAAGGCCATGAACATTTTTCCTCAATCCCCATCTCTCTTTCCTAAACCTCTTACTAACAATCCGTAATAAATTTTTAACTTTAGGTCTGTTTCAACGAGGTGTCAATCTATAGATGTGCCCTCCCATTTTTTCTCATGTGTAATTAATTAATCTCTGTATAATTACGTGTCCAGCACACGTTTCAAACTTACATTGTTTCTCCCTTCAAATTAGGGAAAACAATTCTTTCAGCTCTTGAGTGAGTTATTTTTAGGTCTCACGAAATGTAAACTGACCCATTTGGCTCGTGATTTCTAATTAAACATAGGAAGTCTAGAACCTTCTTTTTGATTACCTCTTCAGGTTTCACAGTAAGTGACCTGCCCTCTTTTGTATAATTCTCATAAAGTAATTCTGTTTAAATATAAGAAGTTGTAGTAACTTCTAATTTATGCTTTATGTTTTCCTTGTTGTTATTTTCGAATTTGTTATTCTCTCTAGAATGTTCCTTCAGAAATTTCTTATAGTACACTCCTTGTACTCAATTTAATGTTTAAACTTTAATCATTTCATTGCATTTTTAAAATCTTATCAAGGTTTTAGTACTAGGTTTGAAACCTTAAGAATTGTTATTTGCCTGGAGCAATTTCTGAATGTTGTTGGAGGACTGCGACCCCAAATTGTTAACAAGATTGCAAAATATTTAATTGTCAAAAATATTAATTTCTTCTTTAAATTGTTAAATAAATTAAATATTTGTTTTTGGATTCATCATTTCTCTGATACTACAGTTAGGCAGGATCCTGGCTTTCCTAGCTCTTCCTAGGTTTATGCCCTCGTTCATGCTCAATAAAGCCTTTACTATCTGTCTGGCCAGAACATCACACTTCCCTATAGTACTTTTATTCGTGCTTGGAAGGAAATACACTAAAGCCTTTCTCTGGCAAACTGCCCAAGTCTTAGCTGCGGTTCCCGTCAGCTTCGACCAAGCTCGTACCCACTTTAGGTATCCGAGCACGGATTTGCGGTGGCAACCGCTTCTAAATGTATTGAAAGTCAAATTCATAACTTTTGTGGGACTCTCCTCCTATTTTTCTATCCTTTTTCTCCAATCCAAAATCTACTTCCTTCTCTTAATCATCTTCCCTTGGTGGGTGGGTTATTCCTCAGCCAATAAACTACCCAAAATTTGGTCCCAGAAACCCGGGAGAGCCCATTTTTTCTTTTTTCTTTTTAAAAAAGTGTCATTTGACAATTCTTTGCATATTACTAATATCTGTGTTGGATTTTTCAGCTATATCCACATCATGCAAAGCCTGTGAACGGGAAAGAGGCCGCTCCTGTCTCCTTTGGTGTGTCCTGTTCTTTATACCCATTTGCTGCTGCCAGCTTGACAGCATCTCCAAGGTTCTACAGTTTCGTGAGTTGTATTTCAATTTATTCTTTTTGTCATGGCTCCTACTGAAAAAGATGAAACTCTCATTGCTAGACGTTCTTCCTATAAAGGGCAACTCACTAGATTCAGAAATTTTATCAACAAGTTAAATCCCGCCGAGTGTGATTTAGACATCTTGACACATCGCCTTAAGTTGTACGAACGGTCTTATGATTATTATGATCAAATTCAAACCGAGATTGAATCCGCTTGCCCAGAACTTCAATCGGATCGGGACGAGGTCGAACCCTTGTACTTTGAAGGGATTGCCAAGGCCCAACAATTGATTCGCAATATCTCAGAACCGGACACTAAGGTCATCAATCCGGCCCAGTTCGCACCCGCTTCAGTTCACAAGAACAAACCGAAACCGTTAATTCCTAAGATAAGCCTACCGCACTTCTCAGGCAAGGAAGATGAATGGTATTCTTTTTACGAACTTAACTGCTCCCTAATTCATGAAAATATCGAGATCCCAGACATACATAAATTTTACTTCCTCCGTACTTCTTTGGAATGTGAGGCCTTAGCCTTAGTGGAGTCACTGCCTTTAAGCGCAGACAACTACCACATCGCCTTTAATCTCCTTAAAGAGAGATATGGCAATTTACGCTTGAGTGTAGCTCGCCACATACGTTGTCTCTTCAACCTACCAGCCGTCAAACCTAATGACGTCACCTCTTTAAGAGACCTCTTAGATTCTATACAGTTAAATGTGAGAGCATTATACCAACTCAAGCAGCCTGTCCAAACATGGGACACCATACTCATTCATCTGGCTACATCAAGATTCGATTTTTCAACTTTAAAGGCTTGGGAAATTGAACTCGCTCGCAAGGAAGAATTTTCCTTCGAACACTTAATCTCGTTTCTTAACAGCCGATGCCAAGTTCTTACAGCACTCGCATTTCAGTGCGAAAAGGTCGAAACGAATGATCAGTGTCAAATTTTTGAGAAAAACCTTGTTTTTCCAAAGGGACATCAGCCCCCATCTGTCGAGAACAAGCAAACCCGTTCTTCTTTCAATCATGTAAGAGAAGATATCAGGCCGCTTAACAAATCTTTAAAATGCACGCTCTGTAAAAAGCTTCACACATTGTATTTGTGCAAATCCTTTAAAGAATTGTCTGTCGAAGATCGAAGGAAGTTTGTCTTGAATAGCAAACATTGTTTCAATTGCTTGTCACCTAAGCATTCTTCTTCAAACTGTACGTCATCAAATCTCTGTTTCCATTGTAAAAAACCGCATCATTCTTTATTGCACGTTCACGATAAATCGAGGTCATCAGTACCTGCCTCTTCAAGCTCCATGCAGAGCAGCTCCGAACAAACTAATGCTTCTTCCTGCATTTCCAACGCCGAAACTTTTCATAGTGCGCAAACCCTTTTGACCACTGTACAATTCGAAATCCAAGATAAATTTGGAAATTGGTTTAGAACCCGTGGTCTTCTCGATTCCGCTTCAACTCATAATTTTGTTTCGCAATCGTTGATTAAAAAACTAGGTCTTTCGTCATCGCCTACTTCTATCAGTGTGACCGGCATTGACAATTTGAAAACTCAAGTTTTGCAGTCTTCAAAATTGAAAATCAGAGACGTTTGCCAAAGAAACACCAATCTTAATGTAAACTGTCTCATTCTTACCAGTATTGGCAAGGACACTCCAAGTCACTCTATTAATACCTCCGGATTAAAGATTCCTTCGCACTTAAGGTTAGCTGATCCTCAGTTTAATGCTCAAGGTCCCATTGATGTACTTTTCAGTGCCAATGTTTTTTGGAAGTGCCTTCGCAAACAAACACGTAAGTTATCTTCAACCGTGGTCGCCAGAGACACCGATTTTGGTTGGGTTATTACTGGTGAAATCAAACATACCAGTGTTCAAACCAAAGCGCAATGTCATTTCGTTACAGCTGACATAAATCCCATTTCTGAAAAAGAGAACGCTCATGTTTCAGATCTCAATATTTTTGAAAAACACTTGCCGAAACGATGTCTTATCGTGAACAACTGCGCTACCTCTGTAAGTTGTTTAAATGGTTTTTCCTTCTTCCCGCACAAGATGGCCATTCAAGTTCGCCTTGCTTTGTGTTACTTCGTCTACCTTCTTATGTCATTTTTATAGCAGGTAATTGCTTAAACTCTTTCTCGAAAACTATCTTCCCTTTGTGTAAAACCATGGCTATCAGTCACCATCACTTTGCTGTAAGCCATGTTTCACTTCTTTCGTTATGTAGAAGGATGGCCACGGCCGGCTCCTCCCTCCTTCCTCACATTTGGAAGCCGCTTTTGAAACCGCTTGAAAATCTGAATTCCATAACATCAAGAATAACTATTCTTATGCATAACCTTTTTCTCAATGTCCCAGCTTTTCTTCTCTGTTCGGAAGAATTAAGCTTCTTCCTGTCGAAAATTGTCCGATTTCGTGATCCTCTCAATCATGCGAAATTGATTTCCTACTCTGTTTCATACGTCTTTAAATTGCTTTTTCACGTCCAAGTTACGATTGACTGCATGTCGTTCAACCTGAATATCTGCTTTAAGTTACAGCTGATTCAACAAATGTTGTTTGTGTACTTTGAACTGCTTGTTTGTCAGACTTGTTTGTATACAAGCCTGAGGAAGGTCAAGTCACTGTTTATTTCCTGTACGCTTGACACAGTTCCAAGCAAGTTTCTCTTATCTCAACTTTGGCTGATTGCCAAGCATTGTCTAGTGAGCCGCTCCTGCAAGTACAGAAGCCGTTCACCTACTTCCCAAAATAAACTTGTTCCAGTTAAGGACTCTTTCAGCTATTTATATGCCTTATCTCGTTGTACTATGTGTGTCAAGGCCGCGCTTGTCTGTGTCTTCCACTTACTCATGCTCGTATTCTATAACTGCTTCGATCCTTGGTTCAAAACTTCGTTGCGTATTTCTCACGCGCTCATGTATTTCACTTTGCTTACATATTTTGCGATCTTAATGTTCATTGATGAACAAACTTGTTTTTTCTCGTCGTCACATTCGATGTGTTTTTGTATTTATACTTGTCACGTCACGTTTCTCGCTGACTTAAGTATTTTTCTGAGTAACCCCTTTGATACTCATTGTAACTTAAGGTCATTGTTTATGGCTACTCGTTTGTTACCTATGGCGTTCTTGCTTTCTACTCGCATAGTTCCTTTGTTTATTTGGTATATTCTTATCCTTAATAGATGTACTTGTTTCTATACGCTTTGTTTAAACTTGCCAATTCTTCTTTCTCATCGTATCGCAATCTTTACTAGTGCTTTATTTCCCTCAGCTTCTAGTTATTTCGTGATTGAAAGTGTCGTTAATTCTCGCCTTTTAACTCCGCTTTCTAATGACCCTGATGACCTCCTTCCACTCACACTTGGTCACTGTCTTACACGCACTTCTCTCTCTGCCCATCCTCCCCTTCCTAATTCTTTCAGGGATTCTGATCTACCTATTGTTTGGCGTAAACTTGAAGCCCTCCGTAATTCTTTTTGGAAGAGGTGGAACTTGGAATATTTAACTTCCTTGCAAGGGAGACAGAAGTGGTTTCTTTCCAGTCCCGACATTAAAGTGGGAGACTTGGTCTTAGTTAGGGATGTTTCACCCCCCCCCCCCCCTAGTCTGGCCTTTTGGAAAAGTGACTGAGTGTTACCCTGGAAGAGATAGGAGAGTCAGGGTATTCAGAGTCTTGACCACTAATGGTCAGATCACAAGACTACTTCTCCGCAATTGCTTATTACTGTACTTGTTTTTCTTGTTCGCTGTTGGTGTCTGCCCCTCCCAGTATGGTGCATTCTTGGAATACACGGTACCTGAGATTATAATTTTCAATGTTTTTGCATGTTCTTTCCTTCCTCTTTGTCAGACACCAACAGTGATCTTCTGTTCTCTCTTAGGGGTTCAGGTCGCTTATATTTTGTATGAGTCTGTTCCAGATATATATTCTGTGACCCACCTAGCGTCATATAACAGCGAATATCTGAAGCTCTTCAACTCTTCCTCGCGCAAGAGGAATTCCTTCTCCATCTGGCTACCAGATTTTACTGCCATCGCCAGCTGTTATCTCCATGAGCAAGAGAGCTGCGTCTACTTCTTTACTCACCATGCTGCGCTAGTATCATCTGTTATCAACTCTTAGAAGATCAGCTCAGCAAGAGATTAATTTTTTGTTTTAAAGTTGGCAATGTTTATATGTTCTCCTTTTGTCTCCTACCCCCCACTCTTTCCCCCTTTCTTGGTCCCTCCGTGCTCCGTTGAGCAGCTCTCACTACTAAGTCGGCAGTTGATTCGATCAGTCAGGGCTCAACTCAAGCCAGTCTCCTCAAACCAAGAGACACTTTCTTCACTCCACGCCATGTTGGAACTCTAGGCATCCGTCAAAGGGATCTTCCCTATCAACATTTAACCAAGATAAGTACAGCTTCAAGTTTTAACCTAATCTTCATGATTTTAACGATTACATGCTTTTAACGATATTTTATAGACAGCGTGAGATTAATTATTTGGGGCAAAATCATTCTTCGAGGGATTTGCTATGTTGAGTTTTTGTCTGTCTAAGCCAAACTCAATAGAAAGTAGATTTTCCTACGCTAACTAAATGAGAAATCTTCTCACCACGTGGGATATTATCTAAATACCCGCTGTCTATAATTCACCAAGCTAGTTCCTCCGTTGGATTTTCATTAGCCCCATTTTTCTGCTAAGATCGTTCTGGAACCTTCCAGATCTTGTACTTTATCTGCAAGTCCTGCCGTCATGTATTTCTCACTTACTTGTGAGAATGCTATTTAAAATTGAAGAATCTCACTTCTAAATTACTACAATAGTGAATTTTCGTCCACCGCTGGAATTTTCTATGGCACATTTAATTGTAATTTACAACTTTCTCAATAAATAGACTCTCGCCTACCTAGTGAAACCAGATATTTTCATCATTGCAATAACTTTTTTTGTCATAAACTCTCGTGTTTATACAGTGAACTTCTCATATATTTCAACGAACTATAGTGAAAACCAGTGCTTGCTCAACTTTTCTACCGCGTCGTGATCGTCCGTTTATATTCAAACAAGGCCATGAACATTTTTCCTCAATCCCCATCTCTCTTTCCTAAACCTCTTACTAACAATCCGTAATAAATTTTTAACTTTAGGTCTGTTTCAACGAATTGTCAATCTATAGATGTGCCCTCCCATTTTTTCTCATGTGTAATTAATTAATCTCTGTATAATTACGTGTCCAGCACACGTTTCAAACTTACATTGTTTCTCCCTTCAAATTAGGGAAAACAATTCTTTCAGCTCTTGAGTGAGTTATTTTTAGGTCTCACGAAATGTAAACTGCCCCATTTGGCTCGTGATTTCTAATTAAACATAGGAAGTCTAGAACCTTCTTTTTGATTACCTCTTCAGGTTTCACAGTAAGTGACCTGCCCTCTTTTGTATAATTCTCATAAAGTAATTCTGTTTAAATATAAGAAGTTGTAGTAACTTCTAATTTATGCTTTATGTTTTCCTTGTTGTTATTTTCGAATTTGTTATTCTCTCTAGAATGTTCTTTCAGAAATTTCTTATAGTACACTCCTTGTACTCAATTTAATGTTTAAACTTTAATCATTTCATTGCCTTTTTAAAATCTTATCAAGGTTTTAGTACTAGGTTTGAAACCTTAAGAATTGTTATTTGCCTGGAGCAATTTCTGAATGTTGTTGGAGGTCTGCGACCCCAAATTGTTAACAAGATTGCAAAATATTTAATTGTCAAAAATATTAATTTCTTCTTTAAATTGTTAAATAAATTAAATATTTGTTTTTGGATTCATCATTTCTCTGATACTACAGTTAGGCAGGATCCTGGCTTTCCTAGCTCTTCCTAGGTTTATGCCCTCGTTCATGCTCAATAAAGCCTTTACTATCTGTCTGGCCAGACCATCACCCTTCCCTATAGTACTTTTATTCGTGCTTGGGAGGAAATATACTAAAGCCTCTCTCTTGCAAACCGCCCAAGTCCTAGCTGCGGTTCCCGTTAGCCTCGACCAAGCTCGTTCCTATTTTAGATATCAAAAAGTTAAATTTCAGTGGCAACTGCCTCTAAGTGTATTTAAAGTTAAATTTATAATTTTTGTGGAACTCTCATCCTATTTTTCTATCCTTTTTCTCCAGTCCGAAACCCACTTCCTTTTCTTAATCATCTTCCCTTGGTGGGTGGGTTATTCCTCAGCCTATAATCTACCCAGGAATTGTTAACTTTTTAATTATTAAACTTTTGTACCTGATCCTTTTGCTCCAGGCTTCGTTAATTCGACCTGGCCATTGTGAATATAACATTTGTTAACTTCTGCATAAATAACAGCGGTATCCTCCGCTTGTAATTTTCCTTTTTCCTCCTGTTACGATCAGGAGTTTAATCTATTTATTTACAGCCTTTCCGCTTGCCATAAGGGCATTCTACTCTTTGGTGTTCTACCTAACCAATCTAACAAAATGGCATACTAAATTGTAATCCTTTGTAATTAACCTAACAGGTTATAACCCTTTTAATCATTCGCTTGCTAAATAACTCTTGTAAGCGGTTTGTACAAACAGGGGTCTAAGACTTCCAAGTTGTTAAAACCACAATCTATTACTTTAGCTTAAAACAGCTAAATTTTTATTCTCGACTCAAAATAAGATCACAGATCTAAGTACTGTTAAACATTTAAAATTATATCAATTGTTAAATAAATTCTTTATTGTGTTCCGCTTTATCTCTCTAGCTAGAATCATGGTTAGGCATGACCTTCTCTTCCCTGATTCTCCTCAAAAGATTATTGCTTATTTCAAATTAGAAAAGGCAATCTCTGAATCAATAAAACTTTACCACTTGTTGCGATTAAAACGAAACATCCAATATCAACATTTATAAAGTTTCTTTTAGCTATCTTGGCTATTTCTAGTAGACATTTGAGGCAAGTATAGCTTGCTCCGCCAGCTTCCTACTTGTTGATATTTTCTCTCTGACTTGTGGTCTACTTTCAAAATTTTGGTTTTGTTTAAGTTACGCCTGGGGTTTTCCTCTGTTCTAAACTTTTAGTCAGTACCCTGCTGGGTACGTGTTTAGCCTGCTTTGGATGCAACAATTGGTACTTTCTTGAAGTTTATATTGATAATAATAAAACGATTTCTGAAGGCAATAAAGTTGCTTTAACGCTTCCCACTCTGGGGGAATTCGGCCGTTCTCTCAGAGGTCCAAGTGTCTAGAAACAAAATTATCACGACAAATTCAAAGTCTTCTAGCATTTGGAAAGGCCTTCTAAAATCTTATATTTTTGAAGTAAAAGCGTCTAGGTCTTTTCCTTTTGGCATACCTGGCCTTGCTAGAGTATCACCCTTCCCCATAGTACCGGCATATCTGCTCGGGAGGGAAAGAGCACTTTGCGATTGCTCGAAGGCGACCCCAGCTCTCGCTGCACTCCCCGTTAGCCGTAGACAGGTCCCCACACATTTTAGGTACTTCACTAGCTTTGTGAAGTGGAATCGTTTGCCCATTCGCATTTTCTTCTATTTTGTGTTGGATTCTCTTCCTTTATACCGATACTTGTTTACACTCCTAAATCCACCTCCTTTTCTCTCTCATCATCTTCCCTTAGGTAGGGTTAGTACTCAGTAATAACCTACCACCGTCCACGACACCTAGTTGCGGACGTGGCTACTAAAAGCCATCACAGTCAGCACCTGGCGGTGAACGTTGGAACTAATATAGCCTTATGAAACTAACCTACAAATTTTAGCTTCCACAAGTGTAGTTAGTGGAAGGTTCTTTTTCATGCAATGGGACCGCCGGCTTTACTTCCCATCCGAAGGAAGGCAAATTGAGGGAATTTTAACGCTCTTAAAAAATCCGACGACTTCGGGCGGGCATAGAAGCTCAGCATGCTACCGACTACGCCACCAAAGCCACTAGCAATATGTGAATTCCTACTGACAAGGGGACCACGCCTACTCGCCATCACCGATTTCATCCAAACTTATGGTAGGCTATATGTAAAGCCCTGCGCGGATGCGATATCCACAACATTTTTCGCCATGGGGATATAGTTTGCATGGCTCTGCGGATAACGGATAAGCTGCTGATAATGTTTCGAGTTAATTCGCGGATAGCTTTTAGAATACAATTAAATCCGAACTTGTTGAATTTCATTACTAGGACCCGGATGTTTAAGAGATGACATATCATATTTTTTCCGATATGTTTTTTTTTTTTCATGACAAATGTAACATGATTTTTAAGCTAATCTCATTCAAATTACGTCATTAAGCATAATTAATACTCCGAACTGAAAAGAGTTGCAATTCAGGCTGTATAACATTCATTTAAACATAGCACTTGACATACAAAGCCTAAAGGAATGACTTTCTCCTCAAATCTGTAAATGTGTTGCTTTAATGCGTTATGCTTTATCTAATTAAAAATATTATCGTAATGCCAGTAGATTCGGATAACAAACGTGCCGATGCGGGGCGGATGCGGATAACAGTAGTGCGGATGCGGATAACGTTTTGTTTATCCGTGCAGGGTTTGGCCAAATATTATAAAGTGACAGAAATGGGAGCTCCAGATGGTCGGGTGTTTAGAAAAAAAATACCTCTTTTGGCGCGAGTCGGGCGAAAATGAACCACTTAAGATTTTTGTTTTTCTATAGCAACTTTAAAACAATCTAGTAAAACTGGCTTCGGTGGCGTGTCGGTAGCATGCTGAACTTCTATGCCGAAGATCGTGGGTTCAGAACCAGCCGAAGTCATCGGATTTTTAAAAGCGTTAAAATCCTTCAGTATGCCTTCCTTCGGAGGGGAAGTAAAGCCGGCGGCCCATGTCATAGATTTATGGCATGTAAAAGATCCTACCACTACAATAATTGGTAGTACAGTGGAACGTGGCTAATTCTAACTTCTATAATTCGAAATCTTCTTTAATTCGATTTTTTTCTCTTGGTCCCTAGCATTTTATATACAATCAATGTTAAAAATCGTGGTTAATTCCAATTATATTTTGGATAATTCGAAGTTTTTAGTGTAAAAAGCCGATCGGAAGCCAAACAGTTGGGACAGTTGGGTCAGTTCCCGAAAAAAACTGTTCCGAGTGCAGCCCCAAGCAACAAACCACATCACAGAACTTACGCGGTTTGTTTAAAGTAGAAATGACGTAAGTAGTTCTGTTTTCCGTTCCTTAAATTTGTTAGATTTTTTGTGATGGCTGAGAGACTTAATTGTAGGAAACCGGTAAAAATCTCAAACCATTTTGAAAAACAGTAGATTTCTCTAAGACTTAACTAGATTGTTGGATTAATACTGTCGTTAAATAGGTGAATAGTACATTTTGGTTTTATTATTTATTTGAAACTTTTGAAGTTTATCACGATACAGTCTTTATAAAGCACCGTTGTCTGTTTATCTGCTTTGTTGATCGTAAATCATTTTGTAAACGTAATACAATATATTTTCTCTACTCTTTTCAAAGCACTTTCTTAATTCGAATTTTTGGATAATTCAATTTTTTTACTGGTCCCTTGAGGTTCGAATTATCCAAGTACCACTGTATGTAGCTAAATGTGTAGGTTATTTCGTTAGAAACGCTCTAACAAGTCAGCTAGGTGTCAGTGACAGTGGCATCTGTGGTAGCCAAAGTTGGAACTACTTGAAATTGAACTTGTTGGGAGCCTACATGCGTTCAATTAAAATACCCTGCTATGGCCATTGTCTGCAATTCAAATATCGTGTAATGTTAATAATGTGGCGTTTATAGCGTGTGAAAATTATGGCTTGCCCTGTTTTTGCGATGAATACCACCCCAGCACGTGTATATCATCAACTGTAAAATCATAATTGTATCTAATGTTATATACGACGTTCTCGTGTACGCCTTAATTGCAATCCCTTCCTGGAAATTTATTTGCCATCCCATATTTTCCTTTGCCTTTCTGATTCATACCTTTTATGCAAATATCAATAGTTACAATATATTGAGCATTACAGTATTTCGGTTTCTTTGCAGTTTAAGTAGGCCCTAAAGTACAAATCAAAAAACGAAACCTTACAAACAAGTTTCCGCATAGCGACTCGACCCCACAACCCTCGGATTACCGTTCGGTAGTCTTTCCACTGTGTCACTCACTGCCTGGAAACTACGCTAACATTCGTGGTTCATGCCTCGCCAGACCCGCGCCAAAAATGTTATCCATTCTAAACGCTTAACCATCTGGCGCTCCCATTAATTTCTGTCACTTGAATTTCTGCTCAAGCCCTGTAGAGTTACCGGCAGTTAGCTCCGCACTTCCCCATCCCACTCCCCCGGTATACTACTGCACCGTAAAACATTTACCATGCTGAGCGTGTCTGTGTAAATATACACTCGTACATATTCTTTTTTATGATCATCTGTATTAACCGGTATCTTGTCTATAACGGGAAATTTTCTCGGTCCCTTAAAGTTCCGTTCAAGACAGGTTTCACTGAATTTGGAAGGAGCGCCTGATCCCACGTCACTCCCCCTGTAATGATCACTCAGTATCTCGTTTAAGTTTCACTCGCACTGTTCTACATGGTGTGAGATGACCTTGAAGGGAACCCCATCATGCGTGCTATTTCTTAAATCACCAGGCGCAATTCACGGCCATCTGTTAGTGAGATAATCTGTCCTCCTTTCGTTTCTTCCAGATCTGAAGATACGAGGAAAGTTGTCTACTCTACTGTGTAACACGACGAAAGAAATCACTCGACCATCAAGGTCGCTTTCTTGAGCTTCCAGGAAGACTCACTGTTCCCACGCGTTGACAGTAAGCACTGGCGGTGTAAATAGTAGCATTACATGAGCAAGTTCTAGTATGTGTATTGATTTTAGCCTATTTTCATTTATGAAAAAAAAAAGGCTTATGAGATCACCTTTTGTCCGTGTGTCTGTCTGTGCGTGCGTGTGTGTGTGATTCGTGTGTTTGTGTGTCCCCACCTAATAGCTTCTAAACGGCTGGAGCGATTTCAATGAAACTCGGTAAGTTCATGGCACTATTCCGGACGACTACGACCAAGCCCTTCAGATTTTGTTACGTCTCACCAATCCAACATGGCGGCTGTGCGAAATATTTCACCAGCATTCAATATCTCCGAAACTATTACCGATATCACCCTGGAATTGTGTACGGTGATAAAGGGAACTACTAGAAGTTCACCTATGTGGCTTTTGAAAACCTGGTATCTACAAAACCAACATAGCGGTCAAGCGAAGTTGTTTCTTTTAAATAGACGTTTCTCGCGATTTAACCAACCAAACGCAATGCAGCTTGGTACAGTACATGTTCATACAGATTGTAACGCATCGACATCTAACTTCGTTTAATTGTTTACATAACCTCAAGATGGTGGCTGTGCGAAATATTTCACCGGCATTCTATATCTCTGAAACTATTATCGGTATGACCCTGAAATTTTGTACAGAGATAAAAGATACTACTGGAAGTTCATCTATGAGACTTTCAAAAACCGGTTAACTACAAAACGAACATGGCGGCTATGCAAAGTTGAAAGTTTAAAATTACTTTTCCCGCGTTTTAATGATCCAAACGCAATGAAACTTGGTACAGCAAATGTTTATACACATTGTAATCCACTGGTATCTAATTTAGTTCAATTGTTTACATAACCTCAAGATGGCGGCTGTGCGAATTTTAAAATTAAGTTTTTATTTCTTGTGTCGTGATCATGCGATCGAACTGAAAGTATGGATAATGAACCTACGCAATAATTTTCCTTTAATGGTACATGACTCTATGGCCTATACATATAACAATCCAACATGGCGACCATCCAAAATATTTAGACGGTTCTCAATATCTACGAATCTATTACAGCAATCAAGCTGATTTTTTTTAATGTACATAGGGGCTATGAACATAAGTTCACCTATAGGACTTTCAATAACCTGGTGATCACAAATCCAACATGGCGGCGACGCGAAGTATAAATATTCACATGGACGTTTCTCGCAATTTAACCATCCAAGTGCAGTGAAACTTGGTACAGTAAATCCTTATACAAATGTTAATCCACTGGCATCTAATTTATTTCAATTGTTTCCATAACCACAAGATGGCTGCTGTGCGAAATTTTAAAATCTCGTTTTTACTTCTTGTGTCCTAACCATGCGATTGAAGTTTGAATACTACACGTGCACAATAATCTTCATGTAACAGTACATAACTCTAAGACCTACATATATGAAAATCCAACATGGCGACCATCCGAAATATTTAGTCGGTTCTCAATATCTACGAATTTATTACAGCAATCAAACTGAAATTTTGTATGTTGATAGTGGCAATTAACATAATTAGGATATATGAAAATAAGCTTTAGTTGTTCACGGAACTATTTGTTAATCTATCCCTTACTAACCCCCTCGTATTTCTCACCCCGTGGAGTAGCCATACACGTTAAATCATTGACCACTATCCTGATGGGGTAGCTGCAGCAAGCAGTGGCGTAACTAGGGTTTGCTTCAGAGGGGGAGCTGAGTCAAAATTGCATTGGGGGATGAGGGCTCGGACATAATGATACATATGGTAATCAATGAAACCAAATATACGGTCCCGAAGTTTCAAAACCTCCTATCTATATTTTTATCGCATTTGATACGTTGTATTTACACTTATGAATGTACAAATGCCCGAAAATTTAAAATGTTGTTCATATTAAAATTATAAAGTCCAGTTTTCTTAGCGATATCATCTGCCGCTTCTATTTTCCGACATTGTATAAACATTAATAAACTAGTTTCCAACTAAAGTTTAACTTAAAGCAGTAATATTAACCAGTCTGCACATAAGTCAAGCAGCATTGCATCAGATAAGCGTCACAGGAGCTCATGTCACCATGGTCAGTTAAACGATGGCTGCGGCTACTGGAGCTGAGTCATATCCCACTGTACCTGCCAACGAAGCAGTATGACGTGTGACACAAGTAAACAAATAATAGTTCCTAATTCGTGAAAGGGTAATACAAGTAAACACAATGACACACACACACTCAGATACTAACGGAATGACATCTGACAAATGGTGTATATTTGGAAAGGGATGAGGAAAGATAGCGCCACGCCCATTTCACTGTCTCTCCTCTGGCTAACTGAACAGCTGACTATTTTGCTCCTTCAATAGCCTAAGTGTTAAGTTAAGGTAACTCTAAAACTTTTACACGAGTGAAAATAAATGCTTTCAAATTAGGAAGAAGAAGCTTACATAATCCAACCATGTGTCATAAATCCGAAGATTGATTTTATTCAAAACTTCCACCAATGTCATACTCTTATTATTTGGCTCTGGCAGCAAGTACGGAGAGTGGCAGGCTCGACAGCGACTATCCTGAGTGTGGGTTTCTTTCCCGGTTTTCCACACTCCCTCCAGGTATATGTCGGAATAGTCCCGGGGCACCTACCCAATCCCTGACTCTTATAATTACAGTTACACACACATTCACCTCAGAAATACTAGTTATCAGGCAAATTCAACACACATCCAGTACATGGGGCTGATGACCAAGATGGCCCAAGCCTCTAAAACGAATTAACCTCAAAAATGTATGAGGGATGAGGTGAGATGAGTTTCGATGTGGTAAGGATTAACCTCCTGCCCCCAATCACATGAGTGCTGTTAATAAGACCACCTCGTGGTGTAACAGCTAGTGTTCGAATCCCGTCTCACCCAAAAATCCTGACGTGAGGGCTGGAACCGGGTTGTGAAGGACTGACATATCTTTGTGTGTGTTGAACTTTGTGTATATAGTGTAGAGTGTTCCTATCTGTACATAAGTTCTTTGGAGTTGAAATAAGATGGCGGTATGTTAACAAACTGTGTGTTTCCCTGTGCTCCTTTTCACTCATTCTCCACATTATGGTGCCGAAAACGCCATCTTATTTCAACTCCAAAGAACTTATGTACAGATAGGAACACTCTACACTATATACACAAAGTTCAACACACACAAAGATATGTCAGTCCTTCACACGGGTACACCAGCCTCTTGGGGCAGAACTGAGAAAAGGACGGATCAATTCTCATCTCAGCCTTCCCACTCAAGGCAAATACTGGGTAGGTTCCCAACCTGAGACCACGGCCATCTCCTATCCCCAATTTACACTAGTACAGCCATCGCAACAACACAGGTTAGCACACAAATTTCACACACACATACATACGTCCAAACGCACGGGGCTATAATATGATAACGATTTCGCAGCCCTGAACAACACTAAATATGGTATGTACATCCTTTCATTTTTTCTCAGTTTGTCCACTATATGCATGTTCATGGTGTAGTTATTTTAGCGTAAGCCTACCTTCGTTAACCGCAAACCTTTTGTTTAACAGAAAAATTTTCGAGTCCCGTTCGTTTCCGTCGAAGGCAGGTTTTACTGTATGTATTCAGGTAAGTAACGACCGACAGTGGTAGGTACGCTCACTAAAGCGCAGCGTTAGACCATGGGGCCAAGCTCTCTGCTGACTCGGTAGACATGGGTTCGAGCCCCACCATCAGCCTTCCTTGAAATGGTTTTCCGTGGTTTCCAATTTTCAACTCCAGGCAAATGCTGGGATGGTACCTTCTGACAGGCCACGGCCGCTTCCTTCCACATCCTTGCCCAGTTTCATTCATTTCATCTCTTATTAACTCCTCTCATCAGGTTGGCGTCAGGAAGGACATCCAGCCGTAAAAACCATTCTCCACATAGAATCTCATCCCTGACCCCGTTTGAAACAGGTATAATACGGAGAGACATACATTCAGTTAAGTTACAAAAGAATTGCCCATCATTAATAAGGTATACAGCATTAATTTTGAACTCGTAGTAGTGGATGTGATATTTCATTCAAGGTGTCTAACATTTAGATCGTCTGACCCTTATGGTAAGGATGATTATAAAAATGAGTGTAATTGAATGCTACTGTACTAGACTACAACTAACACACCAGATGAAGAAACGGTCGAAAGAAGGAATAAGGGAAATAATAGATGGAAAAGAAAATCCATGAACTCTCGAGGAATGAGGACTGGGCGACTTAGAATGAAGCAGAGCCATGAAAGGTAAATAGGAATGAGGAGAGGGTTCACCCCCAAAGGCATCGGAAAAAGGGGAGAAACCGGACCAAGCTCAGGAATCCCACGGGGTCTCCAACTCCCGAGCTCAACAACAGTGAACCCTTGAGGGGCATATGACCTCGTAGTTCCTCCCCTTAAAACAACAATAACTAACTAACTTGAGGGTGTAGCGCTGTCCAGGGATAACTTGGCAGGGCTAAAGGCACCCTGCCTCCTCTAGGGGCTCTTACAGTAGGTAAGAGAGATCTTGAAAAATGAAAACAGAAAATGAGGATGTGTCTCACTTCTTCTTCCCTTGTCTTCATTTATGTCCTCCCTCTATCTTTTCTGCTTTCTTTCTTTCTTTATTTATTTATTTCTTTCTTTCCTTCCTACCTACTCTCTTGGTTGATTAGAAAGTAGTGAGAACAAAGAAATTAGGGAGGCTAGAAAGGGTAAAAGAAAAGTATATATATATATATATATATATATATATATATATACATATATTATCTTTATATTGAACCCTTATTAATCTGCGATGAATAAGTATTCATGATTTATTATTATTATTATTATTACTGATGCCCAGGCAGTACATGTGGAAATTGACAAAGGGGAAGCCAAGTTAATGTGTTGCAATGATTACCACAGGAGCAGGCTTGGTAGTTATTCTTGAAGACGACCGGGTAAGCCGAGTTCAAGGACAAATTGTGTAACAACGCGCACCAAAATTGGAGTCATTAGGGGATGGTCACGAGTGAGTTTCAACCGACCTAGGAGTGAATCACCCAATCAGACGAGACCACGCCAAAACCACGCGATGGGTGGCGTACCCTGTAAAAAAAAGGCGCGGAAACGCATATCTAAAGAACCGCCGATCCGAAATAATTCCGCATAAGTGCGCTGAGACGTTTGAATAAAATAATGAAGATTGATACTAGTCCCAAGTTTGTGAGATGAAAACTCTAGAATATTTTTCTTAATTCTCCCCACTCCACCTCATTCTGTCAGTTTCCAATAAATTGATCGAGGAGAAGCTGTTTCGAAGACAACTGTTTTGAGCTCTGGTGAGCAAGGGTCACGCCAGTCTGCGTCGCGATTTACCACTCTTAATAATCATACTAGTGACAACTTTTGTATTGAGCTCTGGTGAGCAAGGTTCACGCCAGTCTGCGTCACGATTTTCAGCTCTTAATGGGCAAGACTTTACTAACATTCCAATTCGAGCTCAATGCGAGCAAGGTTCACGTAGAGCAGTGGAGATATCTAGCGAGATAAGGACTGCGAGACAGTCATGTTTAAAACTTGTTTTTCAAGCCAGTGACGATGTGTTTGAAGTGTATAATTTATGTAAATTTTGTATTGTATATTTTTTCAAGTGATAATTGTGCGTGTGTAAGCGAATGCTAAGCTAGGGAAAGTCTTCGATCATTAATCGCATAGGACATAACGTGAGTGAAAGTAGTAACTCACAGCGATTATAGCCAGGCAATTTTTATTAACATTGAACATTTCTGTCCAAGAGACTACGCCAAGATGTCCGATGTTTGGCCAGGAGACGGATTGATGTGCATCGCTTCTTCGACGACGTCGACGATGGAGGGCTAATTTCCCGTAGGGAAATGAGCCGGGACGGAGGTTATATGTTCTGCAAGCTGATACGGTGATGTACAAAAATTGATTTACTCAATATGTAGTTAGATAAGGCGGGGGAACGTTGTAAATAGTTCATTTATTATTTTTCTTGTTTAGATTTTTTTGTGCACCGACACTAGTGTTTTAAATGTACGTTGGCGCGTGGCCAAAGTTGTTTTGTTGTTTATTTTTCTTTGGAGTCATATTTAGTGTACACGGCGCATGTACCTGATTTTATCCATGCGGATGCGAAACTCGTTACATTCAATAAGTGGTGCTTTATTAAAGTTCATATTTTTGATAGGAAAGGGAGGTAATTATTGTAAGATGTTTGCTGAACAGGTTATTACTCATATTAGGGTTGCCGAGCGCAACGAATTAAGATGTAATTGTAGAACACCTTAGTTCTAATTTTTTAGATTTTTTATAGTCCTTTTCAGGTTCGTTAGTCACAGCCTAGAACGGAAGTGCGTGCTGGTGGAAAAATATTTATGTCATTTATTTCAGGTTTCTGTCAAACCCATGCGTGTGATTCTGTGCGTGTTCTTGTGTCAAGTGTGTGTTTGATTCTACGTGATGAGGGGTAGATGGTGCTACCGCCCTCATATTTTGTTGTTGTTGTATTTTTGATGGAAAGGCAGTGCGCTCCGAGGAGGCTACTGTACCTTGTCCAATGCTGATTCTTGGATTTCCTAGGGGAAATGCTGAGATATATTTTTGTTCTGACACACACACACACGTATATATTGTGCTTTGGGGCACGCTTCTTCGAGACTCGATCCCGTGCCTTGGGAGGTCGAGGTTATTGACACGTGGGTTGACAGATGTGCAGATTTCCACTTAGCGCCCGTCTAGCCTTGGTGACTTATTTTGTTAGGCAGTCCTGTTGTCCGACTGACCCTTATTAAGCTATCATTAGCAAACCTGTTCTTTTGTGATGGTTATTTGGACCATAATTAATTGGGGAGTTCGCCACGTTTGTTACGGATTATTGCATGTCGTATGGATGGAATATTGTGTTAATGATGTAAATGTTGGCTTTGAGCCTAGTGATTTTTCTATGACTCAGTTCATGTTTGTTAGTCTGTGTGACACCCGTGTGGTGTAGTTGTATTTACTTGTAAAAATGACGGCGGTCATATGTGAGTTTCTTTGGTTGGTCACGTGTTAACTTACTTGTGTTGATTTTTGAGAAGTCCTAATTTTAGGCAGTAATGTTTTGCTACGGCAGTTCTTGGTTCCAATTTCATGCGGAAATTATTTGTTGTTTATTTAGTATAGGAAGTGTCGGTTTAGTTAGTTGTGTATAGTTGTTCCCCGCGTCTGTCTAGCTCTAAGCAATGCAGATTCGTCTTCTGAAAGTTTATTCCGGATGATGACGAATCATGCATTCATTTGTACTCATCGTTAAGCATGTAGAACGGCATACACGTATACATTTCCATTGCAGATTTTGGGACATTTGGTCCGATTAATAATCTCTCCTGAGATTAGGCCTAGTTTGTGGCAAATTATTTTATTCAGTGGGAGTCATTTTGGGAGTTTTGTTTGTTTATTTCATTTTGTAAATAGCTGATCTGTCATTAAATTCATTTGTTTTAACCCTGGCTTCACTTTTTCCTGCATGTTATTTTGTTATATGTTACCCTGCATGTTATGGAAGCGCTTTAATAAAAACTTACGAAATGGACTGTTACACCCACCGAAACTGAGTCTCATAAGCTTCTTTGCAAGGGTTCATAAAACAAAAATGGCTGCCCAAGTGGGGATTGTTGTTGTTGTTGCTTTGCTGATCTCATATTTATTTCGTTGAGAAATGATGCCAGGTCAAGCGGGCAAAAGTAAATTCAGTAAATTGAGGCGATGTTGTACCACCATGTGCATTAGTAAAATCATAAAGTTCTTAAAGTTAGAAATATTGAACAAGGTTAGAAGTTGATATTGTATTTGTTATTAACTTGTTCTGGCGCCCGGCATTAAAATTAGAAAATTTGCATATTGTTGAACTCAGTCAAACCAGGAAGGTGTTGCCTTATATTTTACATTTAATTAACTTCGGTTAATTGGTGTTGTTCGTAAATTCTGTTGGTTAGGAATTTAAAAGCAGATCACAAGGGAGTTATTTTGTTGTTTGGAAATAAGAGTCATTTGTTCAGTAAATTTTGATTACTGAAATTTTTATTAAATTAGAATAAGTAGTATTTAAATATCATGACATGTGTACGTGTGTATGACTGAAATACCGGTGCATGACCCTGTTTTTCTCTGGTTATATTTGTGTATTGTGCGATGGCTAGCATCGAAGGGATCAAGGTATTGTTAGAGCAGATGTCTATGCAAATGTCCGCGAAAACGGAAGAACAGTTAAAGAACATGAAGGAGGAAATAAGTGAAGACAATGATAAACAATTAAGTAATATCACTACACAATTACAAACACAGAAGATAGACAGTGAAAGACAGTTACAAGACATGAGCGGTAACATAACTACGCAATTGCAGGTCCAGAAATTGGATACTGATAAACAGCTACACGAGTTGTGGGAGAATACCGATAAACAATTAAATGAACTAAACCATAAAATATCAGAACAGGCAATAACACAAACAGAGCAGTTAGAAAAGATCACCCATGACATAAACCAAAGTACTAGGGTAGAATTAGAGAAACTGGCAGATGAGGTAGCGGAAAATAACGCAAAACAATTAGGAGAAATTAAGAACTTGGAATCCAAATTCGTCAATAAACTTATACGATTTGATGAAATGGTAGCCGATAAATTAAAACAAATCGAGGCAGCATGCGTAAACAACACGGCTGGAATAAAAAGTACACAGGATAAACTACAGGAACAGATTAATTCAGTCGATAGTAACGTACTCGAATTAATAAAGGAAATCGATAAGCACGAAATCAAAACAGAGACAGAACGTATGCACTTGCGTGAAAACTTGGAAGACCAATTAATTAAAACCCAGCAGGTAATACGAGAAGAGGTCGGAGAACAATTAGTTAAAACACAAGAGCAAATACGAGAGGAGCTAGAGATGAATCTGGAAAGGAGCGAAGAAAAAATTAGCAGTTTGAAGAACAGGATCCGGAAAGATTGGGAGCAGCAGGTAAACGAAACTAAAGAAGACAGGCTGACGATTTTAAAGCGCCTGGGTGAATACAATTCTAGAGTGCAGGCTTTGGAGGAAAACATGAAGTCCAAACTCCAAGAACACACAGATCTCATAATTAAGAATGAGATAAGGTCATTAGAAAACGCAACTTTATTATCTGCAGAAAACACAGTAGGCAAACAGGGAAGCTTAGGACGTCCGGTGGGCTTGAAGTTGGCTGAGGATACGAGCCGAGGTCAAAGTCCTAAGATAACGAGCGACACTTTCCAACATTACAGAGGGGAGACGTCAACACCACAACCCGGCTTGGCACCTGCCCAAGTGATACAGGTAATTAGGGGGAACGATTTCAAACCCGATAAATTCAGGGAGAACTCAGGATCCACTCCCAAAGCATTTTTACGTCAGCTGGATGACTACTTTAACGATCAACATGTCAGTCCCGCAAAACAGTTGCGACTTGTGGAAAAGTTTTTGGAGGGCCAAAGCTTAATCTGGTTCCAGAGTTTTAAATACACCTTTACCGACATGGCACAGTTTAGAGAGGCGTTCTTGAGAAAGTTCTGGAGTCCTTCTTTGCAACAGGGGTTGAGAATGGATTTATACACTAGGAAATATCACAGCACACATCCCACCAGATTTTCCGAATTCTTTAGCCAACAGCTGGTTAAATTCCGGGATTTTGACGACCCCCCTACTGAGGAAAATATGGTTTTAACCATTGGTAAGCAACTTCCAATGAATATTCAGCAGTTGTTAGTGGCCGGTAATATTAAGACCGCAGTTCAGGCTGAAGAGTTACTCCGCCATCTAGATGAGACAAGTATGGTTAGTCCGCAGACAGGGAGAAGGAACATGGAGTGTGTAAACACAGCTGAAGTGGTTCAGGGACACCAAACCAATCACAACCAGAGTAACCAAACAAAAACACAATCTACCGGAACGCAATTTACACCGAGACGGCAAGAGTATGATGGCCGAAACCAATTCAATCAAAATAATAGGAACTTCCAGAATCGCCGAGATAACTATAATCATAATAATCAGAACCAGCATAACCAGTGGACGTACCAGCGAGAGTATACCAACTGGAGGGGGAACCCAAGGCATGGTAGACCTTACCAAAGGAACGGAGATGGCAGGTGGAACAATACGAGGAACTATCGCCAAGATAATCAGGGAGACTATCGCAATGATTGGAATGAGCGGTACGTCGAATCACAGAAGTATTTGGATGAGTTAAATGCCGAAGAGAGGGAGAAAGAGAAGTGGGGGCGTGCGATGGCGAATAGGCAGAGCCCGGATAATCACCAAGGAGCGGGAGCGGAAAGCTTATTACGACAGCAGGAGAGGCGCGATGACAACCGGCGGAACTCAACGAATGGGTCCCAGAATTTTAAAAAAACTCGAATGAACCAAAACCAGATAGCCTGAGAACGGAGGACACCAGGGAGCGGGAGGAGTTGATTGTTGCAAACATAGAAGAGTGGGTAGCGTTCCCGGGCGATTGCCTGGAGGAAGTGGTAAAGAACCGAGAAAATGTCATCAGACAATTACCGATTATTTATGCACGTATTGGAGGTATTAGAGTGAGATGCCTAATTGACACAGGTAGCCAGGTGAGCTTAGTCACGGAAGTATTGTTGAAAGAAATCGGAAGTAAACAAACCGTTCCAATTATGCCTGTACCATTAATGAAAGTCAGAGGGGTCATTCCTGACAAGACCATAGTTTGCAAGCACCAAGCATATTTAGACCTGGAGATATTAAACCACACATTTTCGCAAACATTCATCGTGATACCGAAGATGAATTATAACGTCATTTTGGGAGCCAACTTTATCTGTGATTTTATGCTGTAATTGACTTACATAATAACACTGTGAGTTTCAAACAAGTTGAGGGGTTGAATTATGTGGGTTTGAACATGGAAGAGAGTCCACTAGAGAGAGAGGCGAATACTTCGGTTGTTGAAGAATGCACTAATGAGGCGATCGGAGATAAGAACTTGACGGAGGAACGAGTAAGCCAGACAGCAGTGGTTGAAATTGACAGTCGAGATATTTCGCAGGAACTTTGTGTACATTTGGCGGAAGAAGAAATTAGCGGATCCAAATTTGAAATTTTACTTCAGGAGCGGCTTAAGGAGGCAATAGTAGGGGAACCTGATAGAAGAAAATTAGAAGAAATGTTGAGACATCATAAAGGAGCTTTCGACACCATCCCTGTAAAAGTTTTAAATTTCCAGTATGCCATCCAAGTTACCGACTGGACCCCATTTAAGAGTAAATTGTACCCGATCCCAGAGAAACATTTTTCTCAGGTGAAGGACATCATTAGTAATTTATTAGATTCCGGCATGATAAGAAAAGCAGCAACCCCGTACTTAAACGCAATAATGGCTGTGGCCAAGCCAAATGGATCAATTAGATTATGCCTAGACGCACGAGTTTTGAACAGTAAACTGCTAGTTGAGCATGACCAAGCACCAAGGATCAAGGATGTATTGAAGGGCTTCCGTGGGAAGAAGATTTATTCTAGCGTCGACTTAACAAATAGTTTCCACCATCTTGAACTTGAGGAAAAATCCCAACTATTGACGGGGTTTTTATTCGATAACCAAAGCTATATCTGGTCTCGCATGCCCTTTGGTGTGAAAACAGCTGGATGTGCATTGATAAGAGCACTAGACAGGAATCTGACTGAGGAGGTCAAGAGCTCCACTACGAGATATGTTGATGACATACTTATTGCATCAGAAACAATGGAGGAACACTTGGTAAACCTAAACCAATTTCTGGATAACTTGAGAACCATGAATTTCAAAATTAATTTAAAGAAATCGCACTTTTGCCAGAGCGAGATTCCGTATTTGGGTCACATAATTGATGTTGAAGGCGTGAGGCCTAATCCGGCGAAAATTGATGCCATCAAGAAATTCCCCACACCAACTAAAGTAAAACATGTGAGAGCGTTTTTGGGAGTGACAGGTTTCTTCAAGGAGAATTGTCCTGCATACACGGAAACAGTAGCACCTATGCAAGAGATGCTAAAGAAATCAAATCGATGGTCGTGGAATGAGGAGTGCGACAGGTCCTTTAGAGCTACGAAAGACTTACTGGAAAACTGTGTGAAGCAAGGGTATCCGGACTTCGAGAAGAAATTTATAATTCAAGCAGACGCTTCATTGATTGGGATCGGTGCCATGCTGTACCAAGAGGACGCCGATGAACCCAAGAAAAGATCATATTTGGCATTTACGAGTCGTAAATTGAGGAAGCACGAGAGGAACTACACTGTGACAGGGCTGGAGTTGCTAGCGATTTTGTATTCACTTCAACGATGGCGCAAGATGATTTTCGGTTATTCCATTGTTGTCAGAACTGACCACCATGCACTGACATTCCTATTCAAGACGACGATGGCAAGTGAGAGAGTTACGCGTCGGTCCATCTACATACAGCAGTTCGACATTACTATAGAGCATTGCCCTGGAAGGATGAACATCATACCAGATGCTTTAAGAAGGAATCCTGAAGATGAGAACGAGATAACAGCGGAAGTTCACCATATAGCACTAACACCTAAGGCTCGTGAGTTTTTGGACAAACTAAAGGAAATTCAGAAGGAACAAGAAGAAGACCCATGGATGATGATGATGATCAAGTATTACAGGAAGGAACTACAACCAGATTCACCTGAATATCGAGAAGCCCGTGCCAAGGAAGCGAAATTTCACTACTTGAATAACCTTTTGCATAAGTACGTGGATGAGGATCACACCAAACTGCGAATTCTAGTTCCAGCATCATTACAGAGAGGATTGACGTGGCATGTCCACGAGAGCCTAGCACATATCGGCACGGACAAGACAGAAGCGACAATAGGGGAAACATTTACTTGGCCTAAGATGCGATATACCATTGTGGAAGTAATAAGCACTTGTGACGCGTGTCAGCGCACCAAACCAAATAACTTCATTTTGAAACAACCTCCAAAACCATTATTACCTCAAAAACCATGCGAGCTGGTCGCTATCGACTGTTTTGGCCCTCTGGTTAAGGGAAAACGAGGATGCCGACACCGTCTTGTGTGTGTCGATGTGTTTTCCAAGATGGTAGTGTTATGTCCAATCCAGAAGACGACATCAAAGCAAGTCCTCAGCAGAATTCAGAACAAAGTCATTCCGATGCTTGGGAAGCCGGAATTTATTTTATCGGACCATGGTACTTATTTTACGAGCAATGTTTTTAGGCAAGGTCTAGAGAGCCTAGCCATAAAACATGTTTTGTCGAGCATTCGCCATCCTTGTGGGAATCCGAGCGAGAGAACGGTTCGCTGTGTTGCCAAGTATTACCGAGTAATGATTCCTAATGATCATAATAAGTGGGTTGACAAAGTAGGAGATATTGAGATGTGCATGAACACCACTAAGCACGAGTCGACGGGTCAAGTCCCACTAGTTGTACACCACAACAGGTTGCCAGAGATCTTGGGACAAGATTATTCCATGCCCAAGGGATCCATTATTTGCACATGAGTTGCGAATTCAGCGAACAAGAGAGCACATGAGGAACCAAGCGGACCGAAGACTGAGGAGGTACAGGGGAAAGAAATTTCACCGTGAATTACAGGAACAGGAGCTAGTGCTTGTTCGAAGACCACCGATATCTGATCCCAAAAACAAAGTATTTCCACAGTTCTGTCCAAAATGTATTGGCCCGTTCCGCATCATTAAGAATTTGGGTAACAATGCCTACAGACTTGAAGAATTGAGCACTGGCGCTAAATCTGTCTTCAATAGCGCGAATCTCAAGCCGTATTACAGAAGAGAACCATTTGACGAATAATCAGGACTATGAGTGCAGAATCATTATTGCAGAATTTATTTGAGAACCAACACTCAAATATACGTGGCCGTGTAGCGCTGGGGGAGAGCGTGCTTTGTTTGTAAACGAGACAGCTGATCCGGCAGGAGTGGTAATCAAGTGAGAAGGAGGGGAGGTCTAGCGAGACGTATGAATGACATTCCGGCATGGAGTGCGCACACTAATTGGGTCAGTGGAATGTACACTCAAGCAGTCGAGTGAGGTACTTATTAATCTGCGATGAATAAGTATTCATGATTTTTTATTATTATTATTACTGATGCCCAGGCAGTACATGTGGAAATTGACAAAGGGGAAGCCAAGTTAGTGTGTTGCAATGATTACCACAGGAGCAGGCTTGGTAGTTATTCTTGAAGATGACCGGGTAAGCCGAGTTCAAGGACAAATTGTGTAATATCGCGCACCAAAATTGGAGTCAATAGGGGATGGTCACGAGTGAGTTTCAACCGACCTAGGATTGAATCACCCAATCAGATGAGACCACGCCAAAACCACGCGATGGGTGGCGTACCCTGTAAAAAAGGCGCGGAAACGCATATCTAAAGAACCGCCGATCCGAAATAATTCCGCATAAGTGCGCTGAGACGTTTGAATAAAATGATGAAGATTGATACTAGTCCCAAGTTTGTGAGATGAAAACTCTAGAATATTTTTCTTAATTCTCCCCACTCCACCTCATTCTGTCAGTTTCCAATAAATTGATCGAGGAGAAGCTGTTTCGAAGACAACTGTTTTGAGCTCTGGTGAGCAAGGGTCACGCCAGTCTGCGTCGCGATTTACCGCTCTTAATAATCATACTAGTGACAACTTTTGTATTGAGCTCTGGTGAGCAAGGTTCACGTCAGTCTGCGTCACGATTTTCAGCTCTTAATGGGCAAGACTTAACTAACATTCCAATTAGGGCTCAAAGCGAGCAAGGTTCACGTAGAGCAGTGGAGATATCTAGCGAGATAAGGACTGCGAGACAGTCATGTTTAAAACTTGTTTTTCAAGCCAGTGACGATGTGTTTGAAGTGTATAATTTATGTAAATTTTGTATTGTATATTTTTTCAAGTGATAATTGTGCGTGTGTAAGCGAATGCTAAGCTAGGGAAAGTCTTCGATCATTAATCGCATAGGACATAACGTGAGTGAAAGTAGTAACTCACAGCGATTATAGCCAGGCAATTTTTATTAACATTGAACATTTCTGTCCAAGAGACTACGCCAAGATGTCCGATGTTTGGCCAGGAGACGGATTGATGTGCATCGCTTCTTCGACGACGTCGACGATGGAGGGCTAATTTCCCGTAGGGAAATGAGCCGGGACGGAGGTTATATGTTCTGCAAGCTGATACGGTGATGTACAAAAATTGATTTACTCAATATGTAGTTAGATAAGGCGGGGGAACGTTGTAAATAGTTCATTTATTATTTTTCTTGTTTAGATTTTTTTGTGCACCGACACTAGTGTTTTAAATGTACGTTGGCGCGTGGCCAAAGTTGTTTTGTTGTTTATTTTTCTTTGGAGTCATATTTAGTGTACACGGCGCATGTACCTGATTTTATCCATGCGGATGCGAAACTCGTTACATTCAATAAGTGGTGCTTTATTAAAGTTCATATTTTTGATAGGAAAGGGAGGTAATTATTGTAAGATGTTTGCTGAACAGGTTATTACTCATATTAGGGTTGCCGAGCGCAACGAATTAAGATGTAATTGTAGAACACCTTAGTTCTAATTTTTTAGATTTTTTTTAGTCCTTTTCAGGTTCGTTAGTCACAGCCTAGAACGGAAGCGCGTGCTGGTGGAAAAATATTTATGTCATTTATTTCAGGTTTCTGTCAAACCCATGCGTGTGATTCTGTGCGTGTTCTTGTGTCAAGTGTGTGTTTGATTCTACGTGATGAGGGGTAGATGGTGCTACCACCCTCATATTTTCTTGTTGTTGTATTTTTGATGGAAAGGCAGTGCGCTCCGAGGAGGCTACTGTACCTTGTCCAATGCTGATTCTTGGATTTCCTAGGGGAAATGCTGAGATATATTTTTGTTCTGACACACACACACGTATATATTGTGCTTTGGGGCACGCTTCTTCGAGACTCGATCCCGTGCCTTGGGAGGTCGAGGTTATTGACACGTGGGTTGACAGATGTGCAGATTTCCACTTAGCGCCCGTCTAGCCTTGGTGACTTATTTTGTTAGGCAGTCCAGTTGTCCGACTGACCCCTATTAAGCTATCATTAGAAAACCTGTTCTTTTGCGATGGTTATTTGGACCATAATTAATTGGGGAGTTCGCCACGTTTGTTACGGATTATTGCATGTCGTATGGATGGAATATTGTGTTAATGATGTAAATGTTGGTTTTGAGCCTAGTGATTTTTCTATGACTCAGTTCATGTTTGTTAGTCTGTGTGACACCCGTGTGGTGTAGTTGTATTTACTTGTAAAAATGACGGCGGTCATATGTGTGTTTCTTTGGTTGGTCACGTGTTAACTTACTTGTGTTGATTTTTGAGAAGTCCTAGTTTTAGGCAGTAATGTTTTGCTACGGCAGTTCTTGATTCCAATTTCATGCGGAAATTATTTGTTGTTTATTTAGTATAGGAAGTGTCGGTTTAGTTAGTTGTGTATAGTTGTTCCCCGCGTCTGTCTAGCTCTAAGCAATGCAGATTCGTCTTCTGAAAGTTTATCCGGATGATGACGAATCATGCATTCATTTGTACTCATCGTTAAGCATGTAGAACGGCACACACGTATACATTGTCATTGCAGATTTTGGGACATTTGGTCCGATTAATAATCTCTCCTGAGATTAGGCCTAGTTTGTGGCAAATTATTTTATTCAGTGGGAGTCATTTTGGGAGTTTTGTTTGTTTATTTCAATTTGTAAATAGCTGATCTGTCATTAAATTCATTTGTTTTAACCCTGGCTTCACTTTTCCCTGCATGTTATTTTGTTATATTGTTACCCTGCATGTTATGGAAGCGCTTTGACAACAACTTACGAAATGGACTGTTACACCCCCCGAAACTGAGTCTCATAAGCTTATTTGCAAGGGTTCAATATATATAATTCTTCGACACGTGTATATGTGACTGAACTCCTCCTAAACGTCTGGGCCTATTTCGATGAAATTTTGTGTGTATGTTAGGGTGGGTCCATGTATGGTTTAGATTCACAATTTGACCACGTAGGTGGAATTTTAGAATTTTAGAACCACAATTTACACACAATTTTAGAACCACAATATACAGTCATAAACAGTCGTCATGGAAACCGCTAGCCTTAATGAAAAGTGATGCTTTTGGACTGTTTGTCTCTGCACGAAGAGCCACCTGGTCGCAACCTGTGCAACTACCGCCATAATATACACTTCGCCTGTGGCGGAAAGTTGTGTTTTATACCAAAGGTGGCAGTGATGTCGAATTCTACTGTTTGTCTCTGACCGTTAGAGCGTTTCAAAGTCCCGTATGCGTTCATATACCATTCATCCGATTGCGATGAAACTTGGGTGAGATATTGAGTGCACTCCAGGAGAGGTGTCTGGCTCAGTAAATCCATTTTTACAATAGATAGCGCACGACTAGATTCAACAAATGAGCGACAACACAATTTGACCACGTAGGTGAAATTTTAGAATTTTAGAACCACAATTTACACACAATATTAGAACCACATTATACAGTCATAAACAGTCTTCATGGAAACCGCTAGCCTTAATGAAAAGTGATGCTTTTGGACTGTTTGTCTCTGCACGAAGAGCCACCTGGTCGAAACCTGTGCAACTAGCGCCATAATATACACTCCGCCTGTGGCGGAAAGTTGTGTTTTATACCAAAGGTGGCAGTGATGTCGAATTCAACTGTTTGTCTCTGACCGTTAGAGCGTTTCAAAGTCCCGTAAGCGTTCATATACCATTCATCCGATTGCGATGAAACTTGGGTGAGATGTGGAGTGCACTCCAGGAGAGGTGTTTGGCTTAGTAAATCCATTTTACAATAGATAGCGCACGACTAGATTCAACAAATGAGCGACGAAGCGCGAAACGTTTCAAAAAGGTCCCGTATGCGTTCAAATACCATTCGACCTATAGCTATGAAACTTGGGTGAGATGTTGTGTACACTCCAGGGAAGGCTTCTGGCTTAGTAAATTCATTTTACAACAGGTAGCGCACGAGTAGATTCAACAAATGAGTGACGACGCGTGAAGTGTTTCAAGAAGGTCCCGTATGCGTTCAAATACCATTCGTCCGATAGCGATGAAACTTGAGTGAGACGTTGTGTACACTCCAGGGAAGGCTTCTGGCTTAGTAAATCAATTTTACAATAGGTAGCGTACGACTGGATTCAACAAATGAGTGACGACGCGCGAAGCGTTTCAACAAAATCTCCTATAAGTTTGTATACCATTCATCGATTGAGATGAAACTTTGATGAGTTGTTGTGTACACTTACGTGAGCACACGAGTTGATTCAACAAATGAGCGACGACGTGCGAAGCGTTTCAACAAGGTTCCGTATGCGTTCAAATACCATTCGTCCAATAGCGATGAAACTTGGGTGAGATGTTGTGTACACTCCAGGGGAGACTTCTGGATTAGTAAATCAATTTTACAATAGGTAGCGCACGAGTAGATTCATCAAATGAGCAACGACGCGCGAACGTTTAAACAAAGTCCCGTATGCGTTCATATACCATACATCCGATTGCAATGAAACTTGGATGAGATGTTGTGTACACTTACGTGAGTGTTTATAACTTAGTAAATGCATTTCACAGGAGGTTGCGCACGAGTAGATTCAACAAATGAGCGACGACGCGCGAAGCGTTTCAATAAGGTCCCGCACGAATAGATTCAACAAATGCGCGATGGTGCGCGAATCGTTTCAACAAAGTCCTGTATGCGTACATATACCATTTATGCGATTGCGATAAAACTTTGTTAATTTGTTGTGTACACTCCAGGATAGGTTTCTGGCTTAGTAAATCCAGTTTTTAATAAGTAGCGCACGAGTAGATTCAACAAATGAGCGGTGGCGCGCAAATCGTTTCCACAATGTCCCGTACGCGGTCATATATCATTCATCCGATTGCGATGAAACCTTGGTGAATCATTGAGTACACTCCAAAGAAGGTTTCAATCGTAGTAAATCTATTTTACAATAGGTAGCGCATGAGTAGATTCAACAAATGAGTGACGTCACGCGAATCGTTTAAAGAAAATCAAGCATGCGTTGATATGTCATTCGTCCGATTCCGATAAAACTTTGATGAGTTGTTGTGTACACGCCAGGGAAGGTGTTTAACTTGGTAAATCCATTTTACAATATTGGTAGCGCACGAGTAGATGTAACACACGAGTGACGACGCGCGAAGCGTTCCAACAAAATCCCGTATGCGTTCATATACTATTCATCGATTGCGATGAAACTTTGATGAGTTGTTGTGTACACTAACGTGAAGCTTTCTAACTTAGTAAAACCATTTCACAGTTGGTATAGCACGAGTAGATTCAACAAATGAGTGACAGCGCACGAATCATTTAAACAAAATCCCGTATGCGTTATATGACATTAGCACGCTCCCACGAATGTTTCTAGATTAGTTAATTCATTTCTCGATAGTTTAGAGGCAGTTATCAGAAATTGAAAAACATATTGTGTATCCAAAAGCACTTCAAGAAACAAAGTTACAACACTTTATTTGATTGGCAGGACAACGTCTGCCGGGTCAGCTAGTATATATATAAAAAGGAATGTCTGTATGTTCGTCTTTTATGCGTTCATAAACCATACATCCGATTGCGATCAAATTTTGGTGAGTTGTTGTAAACACTTCCGGGAGGTTCATAGGCATAGTTAATCCATTTCAAAATAGATAGCGCGCGAGTAGTTTAAACAAATGCGTAATGGCGATGCGTTTATATACAATTCATCCGATTGCGATCAAATTTTCGTGAGTTGTTGTGCACAGTCCCGGAAAAGTTATAGGCGTAGTAAATCCAATTTACAGTAGATAGCGCGCGAGTAGCTTCAACAAAATTTCGTGCGTTTGTATCAAGAATGTCCCACATGCGTTCATATGCCATTCATCCCATTGCGATGAAACTTGGGTGAGATGTCCTGTACACTTCAGGTAAGGTTTCTGGCTTAGTAAATCCACTTAACAATAGGTAGCGCACGAGTAGATTCAACACATGAGCGATGACGGGCGAAGCGTTTCAACAAAGTCCTGTATGCGTTCACATACCATTCGTCCGATATCGGTGAAATTTGGAAGAGAGGTTGTGTACACTACAGGCAAGGTTTCTGGCTTAAAAATCCATGTTGTAATAGGTAGCGCACGAGTAGATTCAACAAATGAGCTACGACTCGCGAAGCGTTTCAACAAAGTCCCGTATGCGTTCATATACTATTCGTCTGATGGCAATGAAACTTGGGTGAGATGTTGTGTACACTTCAGGGAAGGTTTCTGGCTTAGTAAACCCACTTTACAATAGGTAGCGCACGAGAAGATTCAACAAATGAGCGACGACGGGCGAAGCGTTTCAACACAAGTCCTGTATGCGTTCACATACCATTCGTCCGATAGCGATGAAACTTCGGTGAGTGGTTGTGTACACTTCTAGCAAGGTTTCTGGCTTAGTAAATCCACTTTAAGATAGGTAGGGCACGAGTAGATTCAACAAATGAGCAACGACGCGCGAAGCGTTTCAACAAAGTCCCGTATGCGTTCATATACTATTCGTCTGATAGCGATGAAACTTGGGTGAGATGTTGTGTACACTTCAGGGAAGCTTTCTGGGTTAGTAAATCCACTTAACAATAGGTATCGCACAAGTAGATTAAACAAATGAGCGACGACGCGCGAAGTGTTTCAATATAGTCCCGTATGCGTTCATATACCATTCGTCCAATAGCGACTAATCTTAGGTGAGTTGTTGCGTACACATCAGGAAAGGTTTCTGGCTTAGTAAATCCACTTAACAATAGGTTGCGCACGAGTAGATTCAACACATGAGCGACGACGGGCGAAGTGTTTCAACAAAGTCCTGTAAGCATTCACATACCATTCGTCCGATAACGATGAAACTTGGGTGAGAGGTTGAGTACACTTCAGGTAAGGTTTCTGGCTTAGCAAATCCACTTTACGATAGGAAGGGCACGAGTAGATTCAACAAATGAGCAACGACTCGCGAAGCGTTTCAACAAAGTCCCGTATGCGTTCATATACTATTCGTCTGATGGCAATGAAACTTGGGTGAGATGTTGTGTACACTTCAGGGAAGGTTTCTGGCTTAGTAAACCCACTTTACAATAGGTAGCGCACGAGAAGATTCAACAAATGAGCGACGACGGGCGAAGCGTTTCAACACAAGTCCTGTATGCGTTCACATACCATTCGTCCGATAGCGATGAAACATCGGTGAGTGGTTGTGTACACTTCTAGCAAGGTTCCTGGCTTAGTAAATCCACTATAAGATAGGTAGGGCACGAGTAGATTCAACAAATGAGCAACGACGCGCGAAGCGTTTCAACAAAGTCCCGTATGCGTTCATATACTATTCGTCTGATAGCGATGAAACTTGGGTGAGATGTTGTGTACACTTCAGGGAAGCTTTCTGGGTTAGTAAATCCACTTAACAATAGGTATCGCACAAGTAGATTAAACAAATGAGCGATGACGCGCGAAGTGTTTCAACATAGCCCCGTATGCGTTCATATACCATTCGTCCAATAGCGACTAATCTTAGGTGAGTTGTTGCGTACACATCAGGAAAGGTTTCTGGCTTAGTAAATCCACTTAACAATAGGTTGCGCACGAGTAGATTCAACACATGAGCGACGACGGGCGAAGTGTTTCAACAAAGTCCTGTAAGCATTCACATACCATTCGTCCGATAGCGATGAAACTTGGGTGAGAGGTTGTGTACACTTCAGGTAAGGTTTCTGGCTTAGCAACTCCACTTTACGATATGTAGGGCACGAGTAGATTCAACAAATGAGCGACGACGCACGAAGCGCTTCCACAAAGTCCCATATGCGTTCATATACTATTCGTCTGATAGCGATGAAACTTGGGTGAGATGTTGTGTACACTTCAGGGAATGTTTCTGGGTTAGTAAATGCACTTTACATTAGGTATCGCACAAGTAGATTAAAAAAATGAGCGACGACGCGCGAAGTGTTTCAATATAGTCCCGTATGCTTTCATATACCATTCGTCCGATAGCGACTAAACTTGGGTGAGTTGTTGTGTACACTTCAGGGAAAGTTTCAGGCTTAGTAAGTCCATGTTACAATAGGTAGCGCACAAGTAGATTCAACAAATGAGCGAAGACGCGCGAAGCGTTTCAACAAAGTCCCGTATGCGTTCATATACCATTCGTCCTATAGCGATAAAACTTGGGTGAGATGTTGTGTACACTTCAGGAAGGTTTCTGGCTTAGTACATCCACTTAACAATAGGTATCGTACAAGATGATTCAACAAATGAGCGACGGCACGCGAATCACTTAAACAAAGTCCCGTATGCGTTAATATACCATTCATCCGATTGCTATGAAACTTTGGTTGAATTGTTGTGCACACTCCAGGAAAGGTTTCTGACTTAGTAAATCCACTTAACAATAGGTAGCGCACGAGTAGATTCAACAAATGAGTAACGGCGCGCGTATCGTTTTAAAAAAAAGTATACGTTCATATATCATTCATGCGATTGCAATGAAATTTGGAGAAATGTTGTTTCCACTCCCGCAAAGATTTCTCATTTAGTAAATCCATTTTACAATTGGTAACACACGAGTAGATTCAATTAATGAGCGACAGCGCGTGAATCATTTCAACCAAGTCCCGTATGCGTTCATATACCATTCATCCGATTATGATAAACTTTGGTTTGTTGAGTACAGTCCTGCGAAGATGTAAGAATTATTAAATCCGTTTTTCAATGGGTGGCGCACAAGTAGATTCAACAAATGAGTGACGGCGCGCAAATCGTTCAAACAAAATCCCGTTTGCGTTCATATGCCATTCATCCGAATGCGATGAAACTTTCATAAGTTGTTGTGTACACACCAAGGAAGGTTTTCGACTTAGTAAATCCATTTTACAATAGGTAGCGTACGAGTATATTCAACCAATGTGTGATGGCGCTCGAATCGTTTCAGGAAAGTCACGTATGCGTTCATATACCATTTATTTCATTGCGATGAAACTTTGGTGAGTAGTTGAGCATGCTCCCATGATCTTTTCGAGATAGTAAATCAATTTTACAATAGTTTAGAGGTGGTTAACGGAAAAAGAAAAAAATATTGGGAATCCAAAAGCACTTCAACAAACAAAGTTACAACGCCAACACTTTCGTTGATTGGCATTGCAACGCATACCGGGTACAGCTAGTATATATATATATAACAAGATGTTCAGTAAAGAACATATAGTCTACTTTCTCCTAAATGTATGTGTATAGTTATAACTCGTTGTTATTGTCAAAGAGTATAATAGAATCAATTCTTGGTTGAAGACCTTAGAAACTATTTACCTCTACCAAACGCCACAACCTAGAAAAAAAACTACTACCATCATTGAAGAAAGATAGATAAGAAGTATCTCAAGAATGTTATGGATCTGGAGACATAATCGACCGGACTGGCTGCGTGGCTGAAATAAAAGTATTAATTAATAACCTGAACTAGCACCAACGGCTAGAATTCAGTTACTATGTGAAATCGTTTTGTTCTTTACTTCAAATAACATTTTCAAATAACGCACAATAGGCTGTTACAAACCCTTTAAAATAAAAAGTAAAAATTTATCGTAGTATCATCCTGTCATTCTTCAAATTCGATGCGCATAGAATGCCAATGGTATACTATCAATGGAGTCCCATGTAGACCAGTCGTGAAATCTAGTGGAGAAATATCGAACAATATAATCATAACAGGGCGAGTGCATTCTAGCGGCCATAAGAAGAAACTTTTCAATAAAATCTGGAAGTTAATAAGTAGGCCGGCGTGCAGTTACCTTTTTTGGCTGCTAGATGTCTCGAGCAAATCTGCTGGCGAATTATGTTTTAATTAAATATATATTATACACCATAATATGCACAATATAACGCTTAATTTTAAAATGTCTGAGTCATTACAAAGCAACAAATATGTAAAATTTCAAGCAAAAAAACAAACTCTGATGTGGTTTGAACCATAGGCATATGAATGACAGACTAACGCTTTACCACGGAGCCATTTGTGCCAACGAACATTGATCTATATAAAATGACTTACATAAAACTTGTTAGCAAATAATGATTCAGACCTAACGATTTCATCAGTGGAGTATATTATTTATGTATAAAGCATTTCATACTAAGTTTATTTATTTTGTATCAGTACGCTATATTGCATGCAATACTCAAATTAGTGAAATATAAGTCAGGCACAAGATATCCGCTGCCATCTTGTCTTCATACCGAGACGGCTCAGCTTTTCAAAATCACTTCTGCACTATAGTATTACAAAATAAACTTTTAATTTCGAACGTGCCTCTTCCTTTAGAACAGTTAAATCGATTCTCGGCTCGATAATCGGAACTGGTGGGTCCCAAGATATGGATTATAAAGTTTGCATAATTCGCACGGCCGCCATCCTGAAATGATACGGCGGATGACCTTGTAGTTTGGTCACAAGACGCGTCCTATATGAAGGTATGTTATTATCAAATTTGGTAGAGATCGGATAATTTGGTTAGTCGCTATTTGATTTTACGTTTTGAACGTTTGAGTGGCCGCCATTCAGATTTGGTAAAGATGGCGGCGATATAAAACATGACACTGAGGTGCCCTTTGCTTGTTCTACCTCTGTACCAAATTTCGTTCAATTCGGTTTCACCGTGTTCGAATTGATAGGGGGGGACAGACATTCAGAGTACACACTCACACACACACACAGACTCACACACAGACAGACACACAATTTTTGGCCCTGTAGTGATCTCATAATTCTACTTTCATTTTTTGCAAAAATCGAAAGTAGGCTAAAAAAAGCAGTAGTGATTATGATTATGTCTTGTTTTAAGGGCCCTAACATCTAGGTTATCGGCCCAGAAAGAAATGAAATGTTATGAAATGAATGTATGATGATAACAAGATGTTCAGGAATATATAGCCTACTTTCTCCTAAGTGTATGGGTATTGTAATAAGTTATAAATCTTTGTCCTTATCACCTCCTATTTTCTTCATATTGAATTTGAGCAGTGGCGTTCGAACCATCTTATATATAAAAGTGAAAGTCGGTATGTATGTATGTATGTGGGTGGGTGGGTTGGTTCCGTATACAAATCTACACCGTTTCACCAATCTCAACCATATTTTGCATACACATAGTTTAGGACCCAGAAGGAACCGCTGGCTACATGAATTTTCGATAGACTTTCTCATTCTTCTGATTTCGGCACTTTTGCACTCAAGCACAGGCTAATCAAATCATAAAATATACTCATGAAGGAATGGCAAGGCAGATAGTTTCCATGGCAACATAGCTCAAGTCGAGACACGGCCGACTGGATGCCATTTGCGCTCTGCACTACCGGTATAGAAAATGAGGATCTTTACTTGAAATCCCGTTAGTTACTCAACTGCTCACAAAGCACTGTCAACCGAGTATAGCATAACAAAGACTTGACACTATCTACTAGATATTTGTCAAATACCATTCACACACTCACTCACACATTCATCACGAAATCTCAGAAACAACCCAACGGATTGGAATGAAATTTGGTATACAGCTTCCTCAAGGACCGCAAACGCCCACTAAGAAAGGATTTTTGGGTATTCAGGTTCTAAAGGGGTGTTAAGGGGGTAGACCTGCATTTCATTGAATAGCAATATCTCCCGATTGGTTTCATTGGGGGATGTGATACTCGGCATATAAACTCATCATTAAAAACAAGATGTTCTGTAAAGAACATATAGCCTACTTTCTCCTAAATGCATGGGTATTGTTATAACTCTTGGTCCTTTTCAAGGAGTATGATTGAATGTTGGTTGTAGTAGCTTGTTGAAATACAACGTGCTATAGGGATATTAAACATGAATATGAGGTGCCCTTTGCTAGTGCTACCTCTGTACCAAATTTCGTTCAATTCGGTTTCACCGTGTTTGAATTGATAGGGGGAATCGATTTGCACACATACTTGGCCACCATCTGCAAACTATTGGGCTGATGTTCTTGCAGTTTGGTCTGAATATGTTTCCCACATAAAGATATGGTGTTGCAAAATTTGGTAGAGACTAGATTATTATGTAGGTCGTAATTACATTTTAGCTTTTAACATTTGGATGGCCACGATTACGTTTCCGTCAAGATAGCGGTGATTTAAAACATGACGCTGAGGTGCCCTTTCCTAGTGCTACCTCTGTACCAAATTTCGTTCCATTCGGTTTCATCGTGTTCGAATTGATAAGGGGAATCGATTTTCACACAAAGATGGCCGCCATCCGCAAAATATTAGGCTGATGACCTATTAGATTGGTCAAAGGATGCTCCCTCCATAAAGGTATGTTGTTGCTAAATTTGCTGGAGATCGTATGATTAGGCTAATCGTAATTTGATTTAAGCTTTGAACATTTGTGTGGCCGCCATTACGTTTCCGTCAAGATGGCGGCGATATAAAACATGACACTGAGGTGCCCTTTGCTAGTGATACCTCTGTACCAAATTTCGTTCATTTGGTTCCACCGTGTTCGAATTAATAGGGGGAATCAATTTTGACATAAAGATGGCCGCCATCTGCAAACTATTAGGCTAATGGCCTATTAGATTGGTCAAAGGATGCTCCCTCCATAAAGGTATGTTGTTGCAAAGTTTGGTAGAGATCGGATGGTTATGTTAGCCGTAATTTGATTTAAGCTTTAAACATTTGTGTGGCCGCCATTACGTTTCTGTCAATATGGCGGCGATATAAAACATGACACTGAGATGCCCTTTGCTAGTGCTATCTCTGTACCAAATTTCGTTCCATTCGATTTCACCGTGTTTGAATTAATAGGGGGAATCGATTTTGACACAAAGATGGCCGCCATCCGCAAACTATTAGGCGAATGACCTATTAGTTTGGTCAAAGGATGCTCCCTCCATAAAGGTATGTTGTTGCAAAGTTTGGTAGAGATCGGATGATTAGTTTAATCGTAATTTTATTTAAGCTTTGAACATTCGTGTGGCCGCCATTACGTTTCAGTCAAGATGGCGGCGATATAAAACATGACACTGAGGTGCCCTTTGCTAGTGCTACCTCTGTACCACATTTCGTTCCATTCGGTTCCACCGTGTTCGAATTAATAGGGGGAATCAATATTGACATAAAGATGGCCGCCACCCGCAAACTATTAGGCTAATAACCTATTAGATTGGTCAAACGATGCTCCCTCCATAAGGGAATGTTGTTGCAATGTTTGGTAGAGATCGGATGGTTATGTTAGTCGTAATTTAACTTAAGCTTTGAACATTTGTGTGGCCGCCATTACGTTTCCGTCAATATGGCGGCGATATAAAACATGACACTGAGATGCCCTTTGCTAGTGCTACCTCTGTACCAAATTTCGTTCCATTCGGTTTCACCGTGTTTGAATTAATAGGGGGAATTGATTTTCACACAAAGATGGCCGCCATCCGCAAACTATTAGGCTAATGACCTAGTCATTTGGTCAAAGGATGCTTCCTCTATAAAGGTACGTTGTTGCAAAATTTGGTAGAGATCGGATGATTAGGTTAATCGTAATTTGATTTAAGCTTTGAACATTTGTGTGGCCACCATTACGTTTCCGTCAAGATGGCGGCGATATAAAACATGACACTGAGGTGCCTTTTGTTAGTGCTACCTCTGTACCACATTTCGTTCCATTCGGTTCCACCGTGTTCGAATTAATAGGGGGAATCAATATTGACATAAAGATGGCCGCCACCCGCAAACTATTAGGCTAATAACCTATTAGATTGGTCAAACGATGCTCCCTCCATAAGGGAATGTTGTTGCAAAGTTTGGTAGAGATCGGATGGTTATGTTAGTCGTAATTTAACTTAAGCTTTGAACATTTGTGTGGCCGCCATTACGTTTCCGTCAATATGGCGGCGATATAAAACATGACACTGAGATGCCCTTTGCTAGTGCTACCTCTGTACCAAATTTCGTTCCATTCGGTTTTACCGTGTTTGAATTAATAGGGGGAATTGATTTTCACACAAAGATGGCCGCCATCCGCAAACTATTAGGCTAATGACCTAGTCATTTGGTCAAAGGATGCTTCCTCTATAAAGGTACGTTGTTGCAAAATTTGGTAGAGATCGGATGATTAGGTTAGTCGTAATTTGATTTAAGCTTTGAACATTTGTGTGGCCGCCATTACGTTTCCGTCAAAATGGCGGTGATATAAAACATGACACTGAGGTGCCTTTTGTTAGTACTACCTCTGTACCAAATTTCGTTCCATTCGGTTGCACCGTGTTCGAATTAATAGGGGGAATCGATTTTCACACAAAGATGGCCGCCATCCGCAAACTATTATGCTGATGACCTATTAGTTTGGTCAAAGGATGCTCCCCCATAAAGGTATGTTGTTGCAAAATTTGGTAGAGATCGGATGATTAGGTTAGTCGTAATTTGATTTAAGCTTTGAACATTTGTGTGGCCGCCATTACGTTTCCGTCAAGATGGCGGCGATATAAAACATGACACTGAGGTGTCCTTTGCTAGTGCTACCTTTGTACCAAATTTCGTTCAATTCGCATTCACCGTGTTCGAATTGATAGGGGGGGACAGACATTCAGAGTACACACACTCACACACACACAGACACACACACACACACACACAGACTCACACACACACATACACACACACACAGACTCACACACACACACACATACACACACACACAGACAGACACACTTTTTTCGCCCTGTGTTGATCTCATAAGTCTACTTTCATTTTTTGCAAAAATCGAAAGTAGGCTAAAAATGAAAGTTTGTCTGTTTTTTCTGAATTTCCACGGAAATTTGCGTTATTTGCGCGTTTCAGACTGTTTTATTTTGTCTGTCTGTCTGTCTGTCTGTCTGTCTGTCTGTGGACAACTTTGAGTCCTATAACTTGAGAACAGCTGGGTGGATCTACGTAAATTTTGATACAGATTTCCATCAGAGGCACCACACTAATCATTGATGTAACTCTTCTCCGTACCTCTGATAAAAGGGGGCCTATCCCCTTAAAATGCATGCTGAAATAGGCATAGAAGGACGAGACAAAGTTTATTTTCAACCCCTCAATGTGAGGAACAAAACTCGGGGGCCCTAAAGAGATCCCGAAAACCACATTTTAAGGCCCTAAAACCAACAGTTTCTGAGATATTCCCAGAAAACTAATTTCATTTAATAATCTAATGAAAAAAATGCACGCTGGTAACCATGGCAACAAAATCTCAGAGGACCATCTATTTCTGTAAGACGCAATGCAATTTCATTTATTACATTACTGTGAAGTTTGCAAACGGCTATAAGGTTATCACGAAACCAAACTAAGCTGTAAAATTCTTCAATACGTATAATGCGCTTAAGGGGGTCAAGGGGTACACTAGAATTTATTCACGCGATTTTCACGTGCGGGTGTGGTACGGAAGGTCTTTTATATCCCTATATTGTATTTATTATTATTATTATTATTATTATTATTATTATTATTATTATTATTATTATTATTATTATTATTATGGCATACAACGACGAGACAAAGCTCATTTTTAGCCCCTCCTGTGGCAGAAACAAAACTCGAGGGTTCCCGAAAACTATATTTTAAGACTCTAAAACTAACAGTTTCTGAGATATTCCCAGAAAACTAATTGAATTTAATAAACTAATGAAGGAGTGCAAGCCGGCAACAATGACAACAGGTTCTCAAGAGAAGACATCCAACTTTCCATCTAATTCTGTAAAAAACAATGCCTCTCCAATTATTACATTTCTGTGAAAGTTTTCAAATGGCTATAAGGTTATCATGGAACCAACTTGGACTGTAAAATTCAACAATGCGCTTAAGGGGGTCAAGGGGTACCCTAGAATTTTTTCACGGGATTTACACGTGTGATATATCGTACAGAATTATATCCCCAAACAGCAACATTATTTTCAAAAATTCCTGAATTGAAATAGTATTTTTTCGGCTATTAGGAGTTTGGGCCATTGGAGGATAAAAAAAACTGAATATTCATGCACCACAAGCCTTTATAATTTGTTAAAGGTGTCTTCCTGAGGATGGGGACTTTACACAATGGTGACGGTCAGTCTTTATGTGAGGTGTATTGCGTTTCGTTTACGAGGTTTTCAAGTTTATTTTCACGTCAGGAAGTACACGTTAGGTGAATTTCGATTGAGCACATTCACTTTTTTTCTACAAACGGGTTCATCGTAAGGATGATTTTGTTTGATCTGTGTGGTTGATATATCCATATTCGGACATCTGGGTGATATGTTGTACGTTGGTTGGTTCCTCTGTTTAGAAGCTGCGACAACGCGTTCACGTAGCCTGATGTACACACATCAAAAAAAGTTTTGCATCACCTCGGTTCCAAGAGTTCCGGAACCTTTAAATACAAAGGGAATAGAGATCAACACAAACAACATTTCAGCTCGTTTTATTGCTCATGAGACCCACACATTGCATGTTGTACCATCATACAGCTAGACTTTCAGCATTTGTGGTCCAGATTGCAGTACACACCACTACCTCTAATACCCAGTAGCACGTCCTCTTGCATTGATGCATGCCTGTATTCGTCGTGGCATACTATCCACAAGTTCATCAAGACACTGTTGGTCCAAATTGTCCCACTCCTCAACGACAATTCGGCGTAAATCTCTCAGAGTGGTTGGTGGGTCAAGACGTCCATAAACAGCCATTTTCAACATATCCCAGGCATGTTCGATAGGGTTCATGTCTGGCGAACATGCTGGCCACTGTAGTCGAGCGATGTAGTTATCTTGAAGGAATGCATTCACAAGATGTGCACGATGAGGTCGAGAATTGTCGTCCATGAAGACAAATGCCTCTCCAATATTCTGCCGATATGGGTGCACTATGGGTCGGAGGATGTCATTCAGGTATCGTAAAGCCGTTTCGGAGCCTTCCATGACCACCAGTGGCGTACGTCGGCCCCACATAATGCCACCCCAAAACATCAGGGAACCACCACCTTGCTGCACTCGCTGGACAGTGTGTCTAAGACGTTCAGCCTGACCAGGGTGCCTCCAAACACGTCTCCGACGATTGTCTGGTTGAAGGCATATGCGACACTCATCGGTGAAGAGAACGTGATGCCAATTCTGTGGGGTCCATTCAGCATGTTGTTGGGCCCATCTGTACCGCGCTGCATGGTGTCGGGGTTGCAAAGCTGGACCTCGCCATGGACGTCGGGAGTGAAGTTGCGCATCATGTAGCCTATTGCGCACAGTTTGAGTTGAAACACGACGTCCTGTGGCTGAACGAAACGCATTATTCAACATGGTGGCATTGCTGTCAGGGTTCCTCCAAGCGGCAATCCGTAAGTAGCGGTCATCCACTACAGTAGTAGCCCTTGGGCGGCCTGAGCGAGGCCTGTCATCGACAGTTCCTGTATCTCTGTACCTCCTCCATGTCCGAACAACATCGCTTTGGTTCACTCTGAGACGCCTGGAAACTTCCCTTGTTGAGAGCCCTTCTTGACACAAAGTAACAATGCGGACGCGATCGAACTGCGGTATTGACCTTCTAGGCATGGTAGAACTACAGACAACATGAGCAGCATACCTTCGTCCTGGTGGAATGACTGGAACTGATCGGCTGTCGTACCCCCTCCGTCTAATAGGCCCTGCTCATGCATGGTTGTTTACATCTTTGAGCAGTTTTAGTGACATCTATGAACAGTCAAAGGGACTGTATCTTTGATACAATATACACAGTCAACGTCTATATGCCGGAGATCTGGGAACCGAGGTGATGCAAAACTTTTTTTGATGTGTGTACTTTGAGTGTGTGTAGAATCTGTCTGATAACCGGTGTTAATTGTGATGGCTGTATTAGTGTTTGTTATCTGTATTTCAGGTAAGGACTGCAGACGATCAATTTCCTGTAGTTCCTACTTTTGCTACCAAATACTACCGTCAACGACACCTAGCTGTGATTTGGCTACTAGATGCCACCTCAACCGACACCTGGTGGCAAACTTTGGAACTAATAGAGCGTTAATCAAATCTAACCAACAAATTTAGCTTCACACAATTCTAGTTAGTGGAAGGTTCTATTACATGACATAAATTTATGACATGGGACCGCCGGCTTTAATTCCCCTCCGAAGTAAGGCGTACTTTCAGTGTATCTTTATGTACGCTTATAGCTCTTGTTCGAATGTTTGGAGCATCGTAAAATTAGGTATCCATGAGAGTCAATACACCAATCATTTATAAAACTCTTCACCGTACTTCTCAAAGAAGGGTTGGTATAGGAAAAAACTTTTCAAAATACATGCTAAAATAGGCGAAATATAAAAATTATCCTTGAAGGACGACCAAAGCATATGTTGGTTGCGCTTCTCAATGTGAGACACAAAATTCGGGAGTCTATAAAGAGCCTCCGAAAACCACATTTTAAGGCCCTTAAATTAACAGTGTATGTGATATTCCCAGAGAACTAACTTCGTTCTGATAAACGAATGAAGGAATAACAAGCCCCTAACCATGGCAACAGTAGCTCAATTGATAGCGTCTGGTTATTAATACTGAAGACCGTTCGAAGAGCGGGTACTGCTGCTAGTATATAATAATGCTCATGGTTTTACGTCCCGTTTAACTACTGCGGCTTTTAGAGACGCCGGGGTGCTGGAATTTTGTCCCTAAGGGGATCTTTAACGTGTCAATAAATCTACTGACACGGTTCCCTGCATTTGCGCACCCTCAGATGCCAGCTGGCTGCACCAGGATTCGATCCTGCAACCTTGCGAACATCAGGCGAGAACGTTACCGCCGAGTCACACAGCCAGTCGGCAAGGGAAGAAGAAATGAGCGTCACCTTCATTTTCAAGGGATCGGACTACTGTTTCCTAAGGTATCTCTTACCTACTGTGTTTTTTCTAGCGTATGGCTTTTAGTGCCGGGAGTGTCCGAGGACATGTTCGGCTCACCAGTTTGTAGCTGCTTCTAGGCGGACACCCAATGAGTACCATCGCGTGTGGAGTGTTGTCTGGGGAGGAAAGTTTTAATGTAAGGACGAGGAGTTGGAAGGTAGCGGTTGTGGCCTATAGTCAGGGACCAACCCCGGCATTTGCCTGGAAGGAAGATGGGAAACCACAGAATACCATCTTCAAGGTTGCCGGCGGGGGGATTCGAACCTCCTCGCCTCTCAGCAGCCATGCCTTAACTCACCCGGTTTACCTACTGTAAGAGTCCCTAAATGGGGCAGGATAAGTGTAGTCCTATCAAGATGAACCTTGGGCACCGCTACACCATCAAAGGCTCAGGTTTTCTAACATTACATTCTCGAAATATTACGCTGGCGAATGTTGTCACTGCCAACTAATTTACTCCAAAGCACATTATTTAACGGATCGTTACTCAACAAGATGATGAAATATCTGGGTCCTGGTAACAAAATAGCACATGTTTACTAACAAATGTTGCGTCTTGTGATTAAAAAAAAACGGCTTCCAGACACCTGTTAAAAACATGTTTTTAACAGGCATAAATTGGTTGTCAGTGACCTTTAGCAAGTGCTTGATTTAGATAATTTGAGGCAGGGTTCAAGGACATGAATACTCACATAGGATGGTAACTGAAACAAGGAATTCAAGATGTCCTCTGAGAAGGAAGAATGTTGTTGATGATAAAGATAACTGTTGTTTTAGGGGCCTAACATCTAGATTATCGGCTCTTATTGGTTTGGGTGACCATGAAAATGAGGGCGGAATAAAAAGAAGAACTTTAACTAACTACATAATAAAAGAAGCTAGGGGCAAAAAAGAAGAAATAGGTGAAATATAAGACAAGTAAAAATTACCCTTAACCCTCAAAGAAGGAAGGAAGGAAGGAAACTTGTAGTTTTACGTGAGCGTCAACCTTGCGATCATGAACCACGGGGCCCTCATTTTAAGTGGAATCCGAGCCACAGGACGTTATATTTCCCTTTGAATATCACACCTGGAATCAAACCCTCTCCGCCTTGGTGAGAGGCAAGCAGCTTAAAGTCGGAAAGAAGTAGAGCCATGAAAGGCAAATAGGAGGGGGGAGGGTAAGGAGTGGGTCCGCTCCATAAGCCAATTGAAAAAGGGAAAACAAGCCCAGCTCTGGAATCCCACGGGGACTTGAGCCCTTGAGGGTGTAGCAATATCCATGGTGCACTATAAGTGGTGAGGTTACACCACACACCCTGCCTTCTTGAGGGCCTTGAGCAGAAAGCAGGAGATGGCATGAAAAGAAGAGGTCTGACCCCTCGAAGAATGAGGGATCAGGAAAGATGAACAAGGGCCAAATAAGGTGAGTAAATGAAAGACACCCTAGTCTTCACATACCCTAATACCGTCGGGATCGATAGAGAACAAGAATTGACCATGGGAAGTTGACAGGAAAGATGAAAGAAAGGTGGCTGGCACAAGTAAGTGGAAGCAATGCCAAACTCAGCTGGGGTTCCGTGGTCGCCAACCCACGTCCCACTATCCGTGAGAACCAGATTGGTGATGAAGAAGGCAAGTTCTTAATGTGTTTCACTGTAGGTCTATGTCAGGGGTGACCCGTCAAGACATTTTGATTGGCCCACCAATAGCTCAAGGTCCGATACGAACCTATTCCTCACTATCATTTTCCAAGTATTCAGTAACTTTATCGTGGATCGTTTGAACTACAAAGCAGCAGTTACAACTTTTAGCGAGGTATTCTTAACTCGATTTTCCTCTTTCGAATTTATTTATTTATTTATTTATTTATTTATTGCCACAACAGGGCAGTGCCCCAATTACAGTAGCAAACAATTAAACAATTGTTTACACACAGACAATACTTGAAAATACATTAAGATACAAGATAAAAATACATTAGAACACAAAATAAAAATTGAAAATTATGAATTGTTAATTGAAAATTAAAACTTAAATTTAAAAAAAAATTGTTAGCAAGGAATATACACAAGTTCAAGTCGCAATAACAGTAAATGAAGCATGATTTTCAATATTTGGTCACATAATGTAAAACTAGATACATATCTTAAGGTACTAATACAATAGCAATGGAAGATGGTAAGAACGTGAAACCTAAATTTAATATCTTCGTTATAATGAATCATTTGACATCTAAAACTACGTGTAATTGCCTTCTATAATTTAGCAAGGACATTCCAAAATCTAAATTGTTGTCAGCTGAGAGCCTGTTGTAAGTACAGCACATATTCAATATCGGTGAATTTTTATGGAAATTTGTATTAGATTTTTTAACTTTTAGGGGTTCTCGTTTTCGGAGACATTTCTTTCTCACATTGAAATTTATTTGCTCTAAAGTTTCACTCGTGTCTGAGATACCATTGATAATTTTATACAAATATATCTGCTGAGCAATAAGCCTGCGTGTTGAAAGTTTAGTCATTTGGAATTCTGACAACAAGTTAGAGTAAGGAATTCTACAACGGATGGCTGATACAGAGTACTTCTTGTAATATAGGAAGCGTAACAGTTTCTTTTGCAGCCTTTCTATGTTTTTATATGTGACTCGTACATTGGAGACCAGACTACCGCATTAAACTCCAGTTTACTTCTCACATATGCATTGAAGAGCGTAATGATTGTTTTTGCATTCGTCAACTCCTTGGAATTTCTAAAAATAAAGCCCAGACTTCTAAGTGCATCATTCACTACCTTATCAATATGATATTTGAAACTCAAATCATGATTTATATACAACCCTAGATCCTTGACCGTATTCAGTCTAGTTAAAATATTTCCATCCATTCTGTAGCTCGATTCCAAGCATTGTCTTTTCCGACTGAAGATGATGAAATTACATTTTTTTTATATTCAACAATAAGTCATTGTCTAGGCTCCATTTGTGAATGTTATCTATATCATTTTGCAATTTCTGGACATCCTGCTCATTTTTAATAACTCTGTACACTTTTAGATCATCAGCATATAGGATACATTTTGATTCTTTAATAGAAATGGGAAGATCATTTACACACATCAAAAAAAGTTTTGCATCACCTCGGTTCCCAGATCTCCGGCATATAGACGTTGACTGTGTATATTGTATCAAAGATACAGTCCCTTTGACTGTTCATAGATGTCACTAAAACTGCTCAAAGATGTAAACAACCATGCATGAGCAGGGCCTATTAGACGGAGGGGGTACGACAGCCGATCAGTTCCAGTCATTCCACCAGGACGAAGGTACGCTGCTCATGTTGTCTGTAGTTCTACCATGCCTAGAAGGTCAATACCGCAGTTCGATCGCGTCCGCATTGTTACTTTGTGTCAAGAAGGGCTCTCAACAAGGGAAGTTTCCAGGCGTCTCAGAGTGAACCAAAGCGATGTTGTTCGGACATGGAGGAGGTACAGAGATACAGGAACTGTCTATGACAGGCCTCGCTCAGGCCGCCCAAGGGCTACTACTGTAGTGGATGACCGCTACTTACGGATTGCCGCTCGGAGGAACCCTGACAGCAATGCCACCATGTTGAATAATGCGTTTCGTTCAGCCACAGGACGTCGTGTTTCAACTCAAACTGTGCGCAATAGGCTGCATGATGCGCAACTTCACTCCCGACGTCCATGGCGAGGTCCAGCTTTGCAACCCCGACACCATGCAGCGCGGTACAGATGGGCCCAACAACATGCTGAATGGACCCCACAGAATTGGCATCACGTTCTCTTCGCCGATGAGTGTCGCATATGCCTTCAACCAGACAATCGTCGGAGACGTGTTTGGAGGCACCCTGGTCAGGCTGAACGTCTTAGACACACTGTCCAGCGAGTGCAGCAAGGTGGTGGTTCCCTGATGTTTTGGGGTGGCATTATGTGGGGCCGACGTACGCCACTGGTGGTCATAGAAGGCTCCGAAACGGCTTTACGATACCTGAATGACATCCTCCGACCCATAGTGCACCCATATCGGCAGAATATTGGAGAGGCATTTGTCTTCATGGACGACAATTCTCGACCTCATCGTGCACATCTTGTGAATGCGTTCCTTCAAGATAACGACATCGCTCGACTACAGTGGCCAGCATGTTCGCCAGACATGAACCCTATCGAACATGCCTGGGATATGTTGAAAAGGGCTGTTTATGGACGTCTTGACCCACCAACCACTCTGAGAGATTTACGCCGAATTGTCGTTGAGGAGTGGGACAATTTGGACCAACAGTGTCTTGATGAACTTGTGGATAGTATGCCACGACGAATACAGGCATGCATCAATGCAAGAGGACGTGCTACTGGGTATTAGAGGTAGTGGTGTGTACTGCAATCTGGACCACAAATGCTGAAAGTCTAGCTGTATGATGGTACAACATGCAATGTGTGGGTCTCATGAGCAATAAAACGAGCTGAAATGTTGTTTGTGTTGATCTCTATTCCCTTTGTATTTAAAGGTTCCGGAACTCTTGGAACCGAGGTGATGCAAAACTTTTTTTGATGTGTGTATAAAAATCACAAAAAATAACGGACCCAAATTTGAGCCTTGCGGCACGCCAGACTTAGCAATGTAGGTGTAGGAATTAGCTTCACTATAGGACACATACTGTTTTCTGTTTGATAAGTAAGATGCCACTAATTCTAACATTTGATTCGAGAATCCTAAGGCTGATAATTTCCGTAATAATATACCATGATTAATATTGTCAAAGGCTTTTGAAAAATCAGTGTAGATGGCATCAACTTGATATCGTGAATCTAATGCATTCGAGACAAACTGTACAAAGTTACACAGATTTGTAGTTGTAGATCGGTTTGGAACGAAGCCATGTTGAAAATTCCTTATATATGGCTTTACATGATTGAGAATTCTATAATAAATAATTTGTTCGAAAACCTTGGCAGGTACAGAGATGATCGTTATTTGTCTGTAATTCTCAATTTGAGAGGAGTCACCGGATTTGAAGATGGGACATGCTCTGGATAATTTCCATATTGCTGGAAATGTGCTATATCTTATAATGAGATTGAACAAGAGAAACAGTGGATATTTTATGCCATCAACACAGGCCTTTATAATATACTGAGGTATATTATCCGGACCACTGCACTTTTTATGCTTCAATTTCTTGATGGCAGTTTCAACTTCTTTTATGGTTATGGCTTTTATGAATAATGAATGAGAGGTGATAGTTGGGATCATTGTTGTATGCTCATCGAGTGCATAAGATGTTGTTTTACCTTCATATACTGCTTTAAAAAATCTGCAAATCCATCTGAAATTTCCTTATTCGTTTTTAACAAGTTTTTGGCCAAGTTTCATCTGTTGATAATTCGCCCTAGTTTTTACCTTTCTATTTTTAATATAATTCCAGAATTGTTTGGGATCTTCCTGCATTAAATTTTCAGGGTCATTTATATATTTCTTATATTCAGTGTCAATCAAAGCCTTGGTTATCTTTCTTAATCTGATAAAATTTTCCTTGTGGAATGAAGATGATTTCATTTTCTTTCTATGATATTCCTTCAATTTCAAATTTTTGATGATATCTAAATTAAACCAACTAGGGTATGAATGTTTTCTATGCGATTTTATGAAAGGTATAGTGTCATTAAATACTGCATAAATTTTGTCATAGAAATACTCAACTGCCCTATCAATGTCATGAAATGTATCAAGATATTCCCAGTTAGTTTCATTCAATAACCTATACATTTTATTGAAATCTGCTCGTTTAAAATTATAAATCATAGTAGAAGTGGCCTTACTAGAACCAATGCGTACATTAGTTAGACTTAGCTCAATAGACAATGCGGGATGGTGGTTATCCTCTCCTACTAAGGGGATGCATCCCCTACTGACCGACACGATCTTGGGTAAGTTAGTGAGTACCAAGTCTAGAGTTCTGGAATTTATGTTCTGGATATCATTTGGAGAATGTAGGTTATGTAGTGACATAAAATTGAATAAGGCTCTTTCTTGGGAATCACCATTCAGAAGGTCTTGATTAGCACCCCTCACTGTGGGAATATTAAAGTCAGCTGCGATTATAATCTTAAAAGAGTATCATAGAATTATTCGTAAATCCATTTTGTATTTCAGAGTCTGACATTCATAAAAGACGCCTCCGTAGCGTAGCGGTCAACATGATTAGCTGCCGCCCGGAGGTCCTGTGTTCGATTCCCGGCTCAGCCACGAAATTTGAAAAGTGGTACTAGGATTGGAACGGGGTCTACTCAGCCTCGGGTGGCCAAAATGAGTACAGGGGGTTCGATTCCCACCTCAGCCATCCTCGAAGTGGTTTTCCGTGGTCTCCCGCTTCGTATTCGGGCAAATGCCGGGATGGTCATATCGTAAGGCCACGGCCGCCTCCTTCCACTTCCTTGCCCAAACCCTCCCACTCTTCCCATCCCTTCATCAGGCCCCTGTTCACTTTGCAGGTGAGGCTGCCTGGGCGTCGTGCTGGTCACACATCCCCAGTTGTATCCCCCACCTATAGTCTCAAGCTCCAGGACACTGACCTCAGTGGCGGTAGAGATGGGATCCCTCGCTTCGTCCGGGGGAAAAGCCGATCCTGGAGGGTAAAATGATAACGGAAAAAATCTTAAAAACTCCCCATTCTTGCGAATGGAAATAATAGAAATCCAAAATCACCCAGGACTTTGTGCTAAATTTATAGAACATTGTGGATCACCCACTTCTCCTAATTTCACCAAATTTTGGAAATATGTCCCTTTAGACCGGTTTCCTGAAATTCACGATATTGCTCTAAGGCTCGTGAGCTCCACATACATTTGTACATTCGTGATCAAACTTTTCTGCCATGAATGTTGTTAATAATAAATTTCGTTCAACTGTTTACATGTCCGGCTTCGTGGCTAAATGGTTAGCGCGCTAGGCTTTGGCCCGAAATGCCCCTGGTTCGATTCCCGGCCGAGGCATCAGCGATTTTAATCTCCTGGGGTTAATTCCCGTGGCTCGGCGACTGGGTGTATGTGACGTCTTCATCATCACTTCATCCCCATTACGACGCGCAGGTCGCCCACGGGCGTCAACTAGAAATACCTGCACTCGCCCTCTCCGGAGGCCACACGATCATTCATCACTGTTTACATATGCACATCTTGTCAATATACTTGTTCTAAGCACTTCAAAAATTACACCTAATAATGAGAGAGTTCAAAAATGACATTACATTAACATTACAGTTCTTCAGTACTTCAAGGCTGTAAGACGAGTTTGGTTGATTGGTTGGTTTCTTAGTTTAGGGGCTGCGACAACGCGGTGTCTGATAACCGGTGTTAATTGTGATGGCTGTATTAGTGTGTGTTACCTGTAATTCACGTAGAAGGACTGCAGACGTTTAATTGTTTCAGGTAGTTCCTACTTTTGCCACCAAATGCTACCATCCACGACACCTAGCTGCGGACGTGGCTACTAAATGCCGTCGCAGTCAGCACCTGGCGGCGAACGTTGGAGTTAATATAGCGTTATCAAACTAACCTACAAATTTTTAGCTTCCACAAGTGTAGTTAGTGGCAGGTCCTTTTTCATGCCATAAATCTATGACTTGGGACCACCGGCTTTACTTCCCCTCGAAAGGAAGGCATACTGAGGGATTTTTAACGCTCTTAAAAAATCCGATAACTTCGGTCTGGTTTTAACCCGCGATCTTGGGCATAGAAGCTCAGCATGCTACCAACTACGCCACCGAAGCCGCTTTAGACGAGTTTAACAAGCATTTCTATATAAATCAATATGTTTCCTGTTAAAATGTATTTCTAATGTAGAAAATAAAGTATATGATTATATGAACATCTTTTACAGCACTTTAAACATTAATATTAACATTAACTTCACCCTGAATACTTTACTAATATTGATATAATACTGTAGTTTACATTCAAAATAGTTATTAATATATATTTAGTTAAATGGCCCTTCAATATTTTTAAAATCAATTTACTGGCCCATGCTCAAAGTAGGTTGACTACCCCTGCAGTATGTCTACATATTGAACTACTCATGTTCCCATAATGAATGAAGTCTGTCGTAAATTGAACTTTCATTATGCGTGGTAACCAGTGAAAGGTACAACTGAATGTTAAATGGCAGGAGGTTCTTTCGTTTAAAATGAGGTTTCCATTATGTAAAGTAATCCGGAAATAAAAAGTCACTCATCCTCGTGCCAGACGCCTTTCAAATGGTCTGCTCTTGCGTTCTAGATTTTCTACGTCACGTAGAATGACGGTAATCGAAGCTCAAGGCCTGATGTCATTATTTGTGTGCGTGTGTGTGAGAAGCAGTCATTAGTTAAGTGTTCAGTTAGCACCATTTCTGGGCTGTATGTACCAGTATTCATAGCCTCGTGAGGAAAAACTGAGAAGAGATGGGTTCGATCCCCATTTACCGTGTGGTTTCCCACTGCTATCATCCCTAACTTTAAGAACACTATGTACTCTTCAACTTGTGAACTGTGTACTTTAGCAAGCATGATTATACCTATAGAGCGTCTCTAACTTAAAAGACAATATGAAATTAAATGTAGTATTTGCCTCTCACTCGCACTCCTATGTCCTGCAATTAGCCTTGTCCTTTTCTACCCCGGTGATGTTGCCATTTCCCAGTAATTGAAAGTGACAAATCTAAGAAAATGTTTGCGTGGTCTTACAGAGAATTTTCCGCTCTTTAAGATGATGTAAAAATAAAAGCCATAAATAATTAATACATGGCCCAATTTTCACAATTACGATATTTTAGCGCGAATCTATATGTTTGCATATATAAAACTTATCACGCCATACATAATGAACTAATGATCGCAACAGATCAAGAATTTATTTCTAGATTGCTTGATGTTGGTAGAAGACACCCTATTTCTCAGGGGAGTAATTATTTTCATAATAAGAAAGTTATGATTTTTTTTTCTTAAATGTTAATTGAAAAATCTGGGATGGTAAGTTACGTTGCGAGAAACTTTCTGCTGTTGACTTTACGTTGGTGACTAAGCGAGAAGAAATGTTCATTAATGTCTGGAATGTTTTTTAAAACAAACCAGAGCTCGATATCAGATAGCATTCATAAGTTATCGCACTTGCGTTGGTCACGACTCCTCCCGACCAGTGCTGACGCACCGAAAGTTTGTTCACTCAGTGGCCCATAGGCTATCTCCCCGACTGCGTTTGATGGAGTGTAATTTATGGTGTGAAGTTAAACTGTGAAATGAAGTGGTCCTCGTGTTCTTTATAAATCGTCCGTCTCGTTGCGTACTGGCCAGCATTCTGGGCTGTCACAGTGCTGTCACCGCGGAGGCCCGGGTTTGAATCCCGGCTCTGCCAAGAAATTTAATTCTGGTCTGAGGGCTGGAACGGGGTGTACTCAACTTCATGAGACAACACTGAGAAGAGGCGGGTTCGATTCCTACCGCAGCCATACTCGAAGGGTTTCCGTGGTTTGCCTTTGTTCATCCCGGGATTTTTTTTGTCGTGTGGCCTACTGAGAGGCAGAGTGCAGGTCCTTCTAGTCGACACCCGTGGGCGACCTGCGCGTCGGGATTGGAGATGGAATGGAAGAAGATGAATGAAACTGGGCAAGGATGTGGAAGGAAACGGTCGTGGCCTGTCAGAAGGTACCGTCCCAGCATCTGCCTGGTGTTGAAAATGGGAAACCACGGAACACCATTTCAAGGACGGCCGAAGTGGGGCTCGAACCCACGCGTCTACCGAGTCAGCAATGAGCTTGGCCACATGACCTAACACTGCGCTTTAGCAAGCGTAGCCACTCTAACAAGTGTTCTTTAATGGTGCAGAGTTAACGATTCTGTGCCAAAAGAACACGGCAGACACCCACGACGAAATGACAGGTGAAGTGTTTGAAAAGTAGTTCGTCGAGCAACTGTTGCCCAATGTTCCCGAAGGATCTATCCTAGTAATAGACAATGTAGGCTACAACAGTCGGAAAAGCGAACTTTTACCTACAATTTCGTGGAGAAAAGACCGGATTATAGATTGGCTCACTCAAAAGGGGTCCCATTTCGAAATGATTTGTTAAAACGGAGCTTCTTTTTATTGTGACTCTAAGACAGATATGATAAATACATCATTGCCGAGATGGCTAAATCAGCAGGAAAATATGGTCTTTGATTGCCACCATACCACGGTGAACCTGATCCCATCGAAATGGTATGGGCACAAGTGAAGAACTATATAAAATTGAACAACGTGTCATTCAAGAAACAAGAAATGAAGAATTTAATTTCGGCTGCAAACCACCACTTTACCACACAAAGTTGGGTACATTAGGTGGACCACAAATCATGTATATATTCGTGAAAAATATCATGTTTATTGTGCCCTTATCCACATGCCGATATCCTGGGTCTAAGGCACATTTCTGAGAAGGCGGCAAATTTTGAACTCCGCGCGGCTTTTCTTCCAGAAGGTGATGGAAGCTATCAGCGAGGAGGCATGATGACGTACCTGTACACTGCGACAAGTTGTGATATTATTTCTTGGATTATTCTTGTCCGATGTTTTTGAGACTTGGGAAGTATGTCAAATTACTGGCACTATGAAGAGAAGAAGAATGCACCATACCGGAAGATAATCGGTCCAGTAGGAGCTGAAATATTAGCAATTATTTGTTTGATATTATTCCCGCTGTGACGTATGGTCCTGGTGACGTGCGAGCGGCGTGGAATCATCTCGAAGGCCTGAGTGGGTATAAATAGCGAGCCCAGTTAAGCCAAGAGGTCAATCACTTCGTGTGCATGGTCACGCTAGTATCTTCGTCAATCACTTCGTGTGCATGGTCACGCTAATATCTTCGTCAATCACTTCGTGTGCATGGTCACGCTAGTATCTCCGTCATCACGTGCATGGTCACGCTACAGTCTTTATTATCAAGTGCGAAGCAGTCATTCTACGCGGAACTTATAATCAGTTTTATCACCGGACGACGTTATGGTCAAGTGAATGAATATTTTCGCGATGCGAGGAACTTAGAACATTTTTTGTGAAGAAACATTGGAGCGTTAGGCTTCGTGAACTGTTGACACTTAGTCGGAGTTGTCATCTTTTGGACGTATGGTAGACTTTGTCTACAGGCCACACTTTACTGATTGGAACTTTATTATTTCCAATTCATCAGTGACGAGCTTGTGTCTCGGTAGTTTAGAAGATCAGCCACGACCACATTGCAATATTCTTCGGATACCAGTCTTACATTTTGATCATATCAAACTAGACAACGATTGGAGGTGCATGTTTCAAATTTATTTAGGAGATTAGAGGGGCCCATCTTAGCAGATGTGTGTTGGGGAGAACCCATTACCCGAACACAGGGATTAGTCAACGATGGGGCCAGCCGTGTCTACCGCGTGTCTGGAAGGTGCATAACCTTACCCGCTAGTTTATATTATACTAGGAAGCTACGGATCTGAATCATATGCTAAAGATTATAAGAGTATCAACTAAATTGAACGGGTCACAGCTGTATCAGGGCTACAACTGATTCTAGCACCATGGATCCCAAGGATCGAAGCCCTATTCACCAAATAGCGTCAGCTATGATGACATTCTACAGGAACAGTTTAGTTCAAGTGTTTTGTGAAGCAGATATAGGAATAGCCAACATGAGTTGCTAAGAAATTTGAGGGTAGGCATGGAAGCGGATACGAGGGTTTATGTACGCGTCCAATGGGACGAATAAAGAGGGGCACTTCTGGAAGCGGAACTTTTATGGGACCGGCCAGGAGGCCTGCCTCTACAAGAACTTCAAAGTGTTTTTTTTTGTTTTTTTAGTGTGTTTATGTGTGAGAAATTTTTTCATGCATTATAGCGCTAATTTTTGCATCCCAAATTTTCTTTTATAATTGTAATTACACACATCAAAAAAAGTTTTGCATCACCTCGGTTCCCAGATCTCCGGCATATAGACGTTGACTGTGTATATTGTATCCAAGATACAGTCCCTTTGACTGTTCATAGATGTCACTAAAACTGCTCAAAGATGTAAACAACCATGCATGAGCAGGGCCTATTAGACGGAGGGGGTACGACAGACGATCAGTTCCAGTCATTCCACCAGGACGAAGGTACGCTGCTCATGTTGTCTGTAGTTCTACCATGCCTAGAAGGTCAATACCGCAGTTCGATCGCGTCCGCATTGTTACTTTGTGTCAAGAAGGGCTCTCAACAAGGGAAGTTTCCAGGCGTCTCAGAGTGAACCAAAGCGATGTTGTTCGGACATGGAGGAGGTACAGAGATACAGGAACTGTCGATGACAGGCCTCGCTCAGGCCGCCCAAGGGCTACTACTGTAGTGGATGACCGCTACTTACGGATTGCCGCTCGGAGGAACCCTGACAGCAATGCCACCATGTTGAATAATGCGTTTCGTTCAGCCACAGGACGTCGTGTTTCAACTCAAACTGTGCGCAATAGGCTGCATGATGCGCAACTTCACTCCCGACGTCCATGGCGAGGTCCAGCTTTGCAACCCCGACACCATGCAGCGCGGTACAGATCGGCCCAACAACATGCTGAATGGACCCCACGGAATTGGCATCACGTTCTCTTCACCGATGAGTGTCGCATATGCCTTCAACCAGACAATCGTCGGAGACGTGTTTGGAGGCACCCTGGTCAGGCTGAACGTCTTAGACACACTGTCCAGCGAGTGCAGCAAGGTGGTGGTTCCCTGATGTTTTGGGGTGGCATTATGTGGGGCCGACGTACGCCACTGGTGGTCATGGAAGGCTCCGAAACGGCTTTACGATACCTGAATGACATCCTCCGACCCATAGTGCAACCATATCGGCAGAATATTGGAGAGGCATTTGTCTTCATGGACGACAATTCTCGACCTCATCGTGCACATCTTGTGAATGCGTTCCTTCAAGATAACGACATCGCTCGACTACAGTGGCCAGCATGTTCGCCAGACATGAACCCTATCGAACATGCCTGGGATATGTTGAAAATGGCTGTTTATGGACGTCTTGACCCACCAACCACTCTGAGAGATTTACGCCGAATTGTCGTTGAGGAGTGGGACAATTTGGACCAACAGTGTCTTGATGAACTTGTGGATAGTATGCCACGGCGAATACAGGCATGCATCAATGCAAGAGGACGTGCTACTGGGTATTAGAGGTAGGGGTGTGTACTGCAATCTGGACCACAAATGCTGAAAGTCTAGCTGTATGATGGTACAACATGCAATGTGTGGGTCTCATGAGCAATAAAACGAGCTGAAATGTTGTTTGTGTTGATCTCTATTCCCTTTGTATTTAACGGTTCCGGAACTCTTGGAACCGAGGTGATGCAAAACTTTTTTTGATGTGTGTATAAATAAAATTAGATTTTATAAAAATTGTGGTATTTTCATTTCTCCTTTCTATCATATTGCTGCATCGAACCGAGAATCAGTGAAGCAAGTTTAGTTAATATTTTTGTTGTTTGCTTTCCACCCGGTTGGCGCCCTGAGATCATTTGAGTCTCGTGCTAGCTGATTTTCGGTAACATGCATATGTGGTCGTTGGACTTACTGTAGGTCTAAACGGGCACATTATAATTTATTATAACCTATGATATTCTAGAAAATGTATTATTATAACATATTATAATATTCATACATAATTGAAAATTATTATAATGTGTGCATTATAATCGCGCTCTGAGCTTCGGTGTATCATATCTAAATATTGTATCGTCGTTCGCTGCAAGGCCTGAGGTACAGTTATATACAACAAACAAATATTTTTGAAATTTCCCGAGATTTGCGTAAAAGCACGCCTGTATACGAGTTATGTTACATCATGTGCCCGGCCTTGCAGACATTTGTATATGCAGTAGATCTGACATCAGCGCGTTCCATTTAATGCGTACTGTCTTAAGGTAGAGACGCACTATAGATACAAAGCAATTTCTTGCGTTGAGCTCAGGCCATAGCTATGATTCTTGTAACTCGAAAAAGTAACTTATTCTGAACTGGATAATAACCATATAATTAAATTTTGACGTTAAGAAATAATAATAATGTTATTGGTTTTACGTCCCTTTTAACTACTCTGGCTTTTAGAGACGCCGGGGCGCCGGAATTTTGCCCCGAAGGGGATCTTTAAAGTGCCAGTAAATCTACTGACACGGCTCCCTCGCATTTGCGCACCCTCAAATTCCAGCTGACTGCGCCAGGATACGAACCTGCAACCTTAGGCCCAGCAAGCGAGAACGTTACCGCTGAGCCACGCAGCCAGCCGACGTTAAGAAATCTGGACAATTAATACAAATTATTACAAAAGAAAAATCAGAAAAAAGTAACATTGTCTTGTTCAGGAACACTTATCTCAGTTGTATTCCAACCAAATACTCACTGCGGTTTTTCACATGCTGTGAATAGCTACTTAAGAATGTTCACCAATAATAATATTTATCAGCCGAGAACAATATTATAATATATTAAAAATAATTTAAAAATAGTTGAAGATTTGCTGACGACATCGTCATCTTAGCCGACACACCACAGGATTTGCTGACGACATCGTCATCTTAGCCTACACACCACAGGATTTGCTGACGACATCGTCATCTTAGCCGACACACCACAGGATTTGCTGACGACATCGTCATCTTAGCCGACACACCACAGGATTTGCTGACGACATCGTCATCTTAGCCTACACACCACAGGATTTGCTGACGACATCGTCATCTTAGCCGACACACCACTGGATTTTCTGACGACATCGTCATCTTAGCCGACACACCACAGGATTTGCTGACGACATCGTCATCTTAGCCGACACACCACAGGATTTGCTGACGACATCGTCATCTTAGCCTACACACCACAGGATTTGCTGATGACATCGTCATCTTAGCCGACACACCACAGGATTTGCTGATGACATCGTCATCTTAGCCGACACACCACAGGATTTGCTGACGACATCGTCATCTTAGCCGACACACCGCAGGATTTGCTGATGACATCGTCATCTTAGCCGACACACCACAGGATTTGCTGACGACATCGTCATCTTAGCCTACACACCACAGGATTTGCTGACGACATCGTCATCTTAGCCGACACACCACAGGATTTGCTGATGACATCGTCATCTTAGCCGACACACCACAGGATTTGCTGACGACATCGTCATCTTAGCCGACACACCACAGGATTTGCTGATGACATCGTCATCTTAGCCGACACACCACAGGATTTGCTGATGACATCGTCATCTTAGCCGACACACCACAGGATTTGCTGATGACATCGTCATCTTAGCCGACACACCACAGGATTTGCTGACGACATCGTCATCTTAGCCGACACACCACAGGATTTGCTGATGACATCGTCATCTTAGCCGACACACCACAGGATTTGCTGACGACATCGTCATCTTAGCCGACACACCACAGGATTTGCTGACGACATCGTCATCTTAGCCGACACACCACAGGATTTGCTGATGACATCGTCATCTTAGCCGACACACCACAGGATTTGCTGATGACATCGTCATCTTAGCCGACACACCACAGGATTTGCTGACGACATCGTCATCTTAGCCGACACACCACAGGATTTGCTGATGACATCGTCATCTTAGCCGACACACCACAGGATTTGCTGACGACATCGTCATCTTAGCCTACACACCACAGGATTTGCTGATGACATCGTCATCTTAGCCGACACACCACAGGATTTGCTGACGACATCGTCATCTTAGCCTACACACCACAGGATTTGCTGACGACATCGTCATCTTAGCCTACACACCACAGGATTTGCTGATGACATCGTCATCTTAGCCGACACACCACAGGATTTGCTGACGACATCGTCATCTTAGCCTACACACCACAGGATTTGCTGACGACATCGTCATCTTAGCCTACACACCACAGGATTTGCTGACGACATCGTCATCTTAGCCTACACACCACAGGATTTGCTGACGACATCGTCATCTTAGCCTACACACCACAGGATTTGCTGACGACATCGTCATCTTAGCCTACACACCACAGGATTTGCTGACGACATCGTCATCTTAGCCTACACACCACAGGATTTGCTGACGACATCGTCATCTTAGCCGACACACCACAGGATTTGCTGACGACATCGTCATCTTAGCCGACACACCACTGGATTTTCTGACGACATCGTCATCTTAGCCTACACACCACAGAATTTGCTGATGACATCGTCATCTTAGCCGACACACCACATGATTTGCTGACGACATCGTCATCTTAGCCTACACACCACAGGATTTGCTGACGACATCGTCATCTTAACCGACACACCACAGGATTTGCTGATGACATCGTCATCTTAGCCGACACACCACAGGATTTGCTGACGACATCGTCATCTTAGCCGACACACCACAGGATTTGCTGACGACATCGTCATCTTAGCCGACACACCACAGGATTTGCTGATGACATCGTCATCTTAGCCTACACACCACAGGATTTGAATGAGTTTTAAATGGTATGGATTCTGTCTTGAGAAAAGAATTCATGATGAAAATTAATACATGTAAAACAAACATATTGGAATATTGCAGACAAAAGAAATCAGAAAACCCTATGGATGTCGAATTGGCAGATGAAAAAATAAAGGAAGTAGGTCACTTCTGTTACTTAGGAAGCAAAATAACCAGTGATGGACGAAGCAAAGAGGATATAAAAAGTAGGTTAGCACAGGCAAGGAAAGCATTTCTACAGAAAAGGAATATGTTGACATCAAATATAGATTTAGGTATTACAGTAGGAAGTCATTTTTGAAGGCCTTTGTCAGGAAGGTGGCACTTTATGGAAGTGAAACTTGGACTGTTGGAGCAGCAGAAAAGAGAAGAATTGAAGCGTTTGAAATGTGGTGTTACAGGAGAATGATGAACATCAGATGGGTAGATATGGTTACGAATGAAGCGGTATTAAGACAAGTGGGAGAGGAGAGATGTTTCTGGCGACTGCTAATGAAGAGAATAGATAGGTTGGTAGGACACATACTAAGACACCCAGGAATAGCAAGCTTAGTTATGGAAGAAAGGGTCGAGGATAAGAACTGTAGGGGTAGACCAAGATTAGAATATGTTAAACAGTTTGCCTCGGATGTAGGGTGTGGTAGCTATGTAGAGATGAAACTATTAGCTCAGGACAGGGAAGCATGGAGGGCTGCTCAAACCAGTCGAAAAACTGAAGACTCAAGCAACAACATAAGTAAGTTAGATAGGATTTTTAAATTATGAACTAAATCGGTCAACATTCTGACGCTAGCTACTCTCAATTTGTGAAAAAACTTATACTCTGCGAGCTGCCAGAATAGGATTGACAGTTCTCTTATCGCCATGTGGTCTGAGAACGAGATTGCCAAACTGTACAAGCCAGAGATAAAGCTGACTGAGCACTGAAGCACGTGGGCTGTAATATTGCAACGCAGAGTATTATGACATCAGCTATGCGCACATGCATTGGTCAAGAGGCAGAGGGGTGATGACTGACGTGGAATTTCCGGCAAAATGTCAATCCTATTCAGGCAGCTCACAGAGTATAGAAAGCAATTGGTTAAAAAACAACTGTGATAAGTGCTCGTGAGTAAACCAATGTTAATTTTCTCCTAAATTTCTGTTGTTGAATATTGTATTCATTTTCTAGATTTTCTAACCTCAATATGGTTACCATCCAGTTCAGAATAAGTTGCTTTTTGCGCGGTACAACAATCTTAGCCATGGCCTTAGCACAATGCTTAGTATAATGATGTCTGATAACCCACACAGTATCCACCTCCTTCCTAATCCTTACTACACACAGTAATACAGGTTATCAGACAAATTGTACACACACTCAAGTACACAGAGCTAAATGACCACAATGTCCAAATCCCTCAAATAAATCAACAACAACCAGTATTTATAGAGGCACAAGGTTTGATATTATATGTATGGAATAGGATTGCTCCCTTTTTGGTAGCCCAAAGAGGGACCCACTGATCACCGGTAGGAGGCAAGCAGCTTGACCACTGCGCCATCACGCTCTCAATTGCGTAATTGTACTGTTTGAACAGCCAATTTGCCCTTATCCATCATAAATAGTTAGCTGGTTATAAACGTACGTCCGTAACGAATAAATCAGTTATGAACAATGTGATGCACGCCTACAAGAAAAAATAACCCACCACGAGAACTGTTGTCCTGAAGACCACTGATGGAATCTCCAAGACCTGTTTGGGCACTCTTACAAGAAACTTCGTTTCTCAAAGCAGTGAAAGTGGGAGAGAATGTGCGAACTCTGCTTTACTTTACAAGAAGTGATAAAGGCCATTGTTTAGTATGCTAATAAAATGTATCTTACATCGTGCGTGTTTTTTGAGGGTGACTAGATGATTACTTCTTGTCTGCACTATGCGGAGATACTTCCTCAGTCACCCTTTAGTATCCACTCCTATTAATGAATGTGATAAAGGTAATATTACTTTTCAATTTCTGATTGCAATTCTACCACTGAGAGAGATTTTACATTGATCAATACTCACAGCCCTGATGAAAGAAATGATCTCAAAATCGAGAACGTCGAAGGTATTGATACTGAATGGTACAATTTTATAAACATCTTTATATGTAATGTGGAGCAATGACGCATTTTGGGTGAGTAACACCCACCACCGCCACTTTAGAAGAAACCACTCGAAGAATAAAGGTATTGAGAAAGTAAGGCGAGTACCTTGATAAGTGAAAATGTAGCTTATGCTAGGCTGCATCAAGTCCACCGGCATTTTGATGATGATGATGATAATTGTTGTTGTCTTAAGGGGCCTAACATCCAGGTTATCGGTCCCTAATGGTTTGGGTGATCATGAAAAATGAATATGAACCGATAAGTAAATCTAATTAAAAACTTACAACTAAAACTAACTACAGCTAGACTACACCCTAGAAGAAGAAAAAAGTAAAACAAAAGAAGAGTAAGGAAATAAAAGAATGGGGAAAAAATGCCGTCAATCCTCGAAGAATGAGGATTGAGGGACTTGAAAAGAATTAGAGCCATGAAAGGCAGATAGGAAATGGGGAAAGAGGAGAGGGCCCGCCCCTAAGGCAATGGAATAAGGGGAAAAAACGGACCCAGCTCAGGAATCACTCACGATCGCCAACACCCGAACTCACCAGCCGTGAGCCCTTGAAAGTGTAGCACTATCCAGGGTGCACCAGAAGTAGTGGGGCTACATACACCCTGCCTCCTTGAAGGCCTTGAGCAGAAGGCAAGAGATACCTGAAAGAAAAACAAGACGTCTGACCCCTCGAAGAATGACAAATCACGAAAGATGACAGAAGGGACAATTAAGGTGGGAAAGGAAGAGGTCTCGGATACCCTAAAACCGTCGGGGTCAGAAGAGAACAAGAGTTGACCAAGAGAGGTCGACAGGAAAGAAGATGGAGAGGAGCCCGGCACAAGTAAGTGGAAGGAATGCCAGATTCAGCTGGGGTCCCGTGTTTGCCAACCCACGTCCTACTAGATGTGAACCCCTGGGGGGACACGGCGATTTATTATTATCTTATTCTATAATACGCTAAAGTGTATGTTTCACAAAACTCAAGCTCCTAAACCAGAGGGAGTTAGAAGGTGTGGTTGGTACCAAAATCTTCCAAATCGTCTCAATAATACAGGAAAAATCTTACTTTTCTTGAAAGGTCAACGGAAATATATTTATTTGTTTATAAAGTGCTTTTAAACAAATAAACAAGATGATAATCCCTGAAAGAACTGTGTCGCGTAAAGCCCGCTTAGCAATAGGGCCGGGCGGGTAGTCTGTACACATGGGACGCACACAATCCTTTATGCGAGAGTTCTCGCACAGGTCCGCTAGTTACTGTATTATTATTATTATTATTATTATTATTATTATTATTATTATTATTATTATTATTATTATTATTGGACTGCTCCAGGGCTAGCGAAGGCCACCTTGCATGTCGTTTAGTCTGACTGTGGAACACGTTAATTTGATTTCAGCTTCTGGGTATTTTACCCAGTACTCCTCCATTCTATCGCTCTGCATTCTCCTCCTTTCTTCAGTCCATGGTGCCTGGTTCCGGGAGGTAGGATGACTTGTAAAACCCGTGAAATTCTTAATTTTGGCTTTGTATGTTTCCCTATTCCTGATTTCTGCTTCAGATGTTGCCATTTCTTCTAGGTCCTTCTTCACCTCCTGATACCAGCAAGCTGTGGTTTCCTTGGTTGCAAAGAATTTCAATATCTGGTTGGTTAATCTACCTGGGTCCATTCTGTATATATGTCCAAAGAACATGGCCCTTTTTTTATTTTTTATTTTATCCAATCTGAGTATAATTCTTGGTTTCCTTTTTTTTTTTTCTTTTCTTATAGGTCCAAGTATCTTCCTAAGAATCTTTCTCTCAATTAACTCCAACGTTTTGATCATTCCTTTCTTTGTCAGACACAAACATTCAGCTGCATATATGGCTTCCGGACGAATCACTGTTTATTATTTATTTATTCAATCATTCATTCATTCAATCATTTATTTATTTATTCATTTATTAATTTATTTATTCATTCATTCATTTATTAATCTACTAGCAGAAGTACCCGTTCTTCGAACGGTGTTATATATTAACACCAGACATTATCAATTGAGCTACTGTTGCAATGGTTAGCGGCTTGTCATTCCTTCATAAGTTTATCAGAACGAAGTTAGTTTTCTGGTAATATCACACACACTGTTAATTTAAGGGCCTTAAAATGTGGTTTTCGGAGACCCCTTATAGACTCGCGAATTTTGTGTCTCACAATGAGAAGCGCAACATATGCTTTCGTCGTCCTTCTAGGATAATTTTTATATTTCGCTTATTTTAGCATGTATTTTGAGAAGTTTTTCCCTATACCACCCTTCTACTGCATGAAAAGTACGGTGAGGAGTTTTATAAATAATTGGTGTATTGACTCAGGTTTACCATACCTAATTTTACGATGCACCAAGCATCCGAACACGAGGCATAGGCGTACATAAAGATACACAGAAAGACAGACAGACAATTCTATTGTCTACAACATATCACCCAGATATCCAAATATGCGTATATCTACCATAGGTATCAAACAAAATCATCCTTACGATGAACCGGTATGTCGACAAAAAAAGATTAGTTATAATGTGCTCTCAAACTAAATTCACCTAACGTGTACTTCCTGACGTGAAATAGAATTGAAAGCCTTGTAGACGAAACGCAATACACATCACATAAAAACTGACCCTCTACGTTGTGTTAGGTCCTCATACACAGGAAGACCCATTTCATAAATTATAAAGGCTTGTGGTGCATGAAAATTCTGGTTATTTAGCCTCAAATGACCCAAATTCCTAAAAGCCGACAAAAATGCTGATTCAATTCAGAAATTTTTGAAAATAATGTTTCTGTTTGTAGATATAATAGACTTTCTGTACTATATGTCTGACGTGAAATTGCATGAAAAAATTCTAGGTTACCCCTTGACCCCCTTAATTGCATTGACGAATTATACAGTCTACATTGGTTCCGTGATAACCTTATAGCCATTTGCAAACTTTCACAGAAATGTAATAAATGGAGTAGCCTAATAATAATATCGTATGGCCTCGGTGCCGGGTGCAAGCTTCGTAATTTGACACCCAGAGGGTAGCTTGCATGTCGAAATTTCGTTGTTCCTTGAATCACTATGAAAGTCAAGGAGGGTAGATATCTAAGCTCCTTGAACACTATAGCGCTTTCTAGTAGAGAAATGAGGAACTTTGTGGTGGCGGAAACTCCTGAGGTTAATTTTGCCATTATGAACACGGCCTACTGAAATCAAATGGGTTCTTTGACATGCCAACATCGTATGACATGCGAGTCGTATTTTTGCCGCCTTTCAAAAATCACGTACAGGCCGGACGTTTGTTTTAGACGATTGCCCTTGACCTTCAAGCCTGCGGGTGAGCCTGTACACAGTCACTCTCTCACCCTATCACTTCACTTTTTTCACCACCGATCTGATGTAATGGAATTCCAGACTTGAGCAGACAGTACAGTCCACGTCGAAGTATTGTGTGACACGGAAGTACACGTTACGTAGTTACGAACAGAACGTCATTATATTTGCCAGTGACTATACTTCAGCAATAGTGTGAAACAGCTTTATCAATCATCGGAGCGCTTGGGGCAGCTGATAACAACACAGGTACTGTAGTAACTCACCTCCAGGCTTCCATTAATATTTTTCACTCGTCTAAAACAAACGTCCGGCCTGTACCACGGCCAGGAGTGAACCTGCAATCTTGGGGTTAGTAGACCGACACGCTATCCACTCACCCACCGTGGCAATGTATAAATGGAGTGATATTGCTTCTTACAGAAATAGATGGAAAGTTGGTGCCACCCCTTGAGATAATGTTGTCATGGTTACCGATTTCCATTCCTTCATTAGTTTGTTAAATTAAATTAAATTAGTTTTCTGGGAATATTTCAGATACTGTTGGTTTTAGAGCCTTATAGTGTAGTTTTCGAGGCCCCCAAGTTTTGTTTCTGGCACCGAGGGGCTTTGTGTCCTCGTTGTACGCCATAATATAATACTAATAATAATAATATAATATAGGGATAGGAATATAATAGACCTGCCGTACCACACCCGCAGGTGTAAATCGCGTGAAAAAATTCTAGTGTGCCCCTTGACCCCCTTAAGCGCATTATACGTATTGATGAATTTTACAGATTAATTTGGTTCCGTGATAACCTTCTAGCCGTTTGCAAACTTTCACACCAATGTAATTAATGGAATTGCATTGCGTCTTACAGCAATAGATGGACCTCTGAGAATCTGTTGCCATGGTTACCGGCTTGTATTCGTTCATTAGTTTCTTCTTCTTCTTCTTCTTGTTTCGAATGGGCCTACTTTGGACCACGCTTGTTCAACTGTTGAGCTTTGATCTTTGCCCAGTGTTGTCGCATTTTCTGCCGGTGTAACTCCTTCCTTTCATCTGTCCAAGGGGTACCTTTCTTCCGGGGTTTTTCCTGAAATCCATGGACTTCCTTCAGGGCATGTCTCACAGATTGCCTGTCTTGAAGATATGATATTCCCAGTTCATTAATGTCTTTCTCAGTTTCTGTCAGCCAAGTGGTACGAACCTTCTTGTTCTGCCAGAAAGTGAACAGCCTATTGGTCAGTCTTTTGGGAGGCAATCTTGCCACATGACCATAGAATGCTACTCTCCTTTTCCTAGCACAGTCAGAGAGCCTTTCTATATGTTCGTAGAGCTCGGAATTGTGCCGCCTACGGTATTCCTCATCTTCCTTTACCGGACCTAGGATCTTCCTGAGAATTCTCCTCTCTCTGACTTCCATTTTCTCCATCAGACCACTTCGGTTCAATGAGAGACACTCCATGGCATACAGGGCTTCTGGTCGTATGACTGAGGTGTAGTGCTTCAGTTTCAGGTTGCGTGACAGGCATTTCTTGTTGTAGATGTTCTTTGTCAGTCGATAAGCCAGTTCCAGCTTGTTGACTCTCATGGATAATGATGCTCTTTCTGATAAGTTGGGTTCAATCCATTCGCCGAGATACTTAAATTTCTCAATCCTCTTGATTTTTCCCTGTTCTAGTAGCATCTCTCTGTTAGCTTCTTTGATGTTGGTGAAGAATTCTGTTTTTTCCAGCGACACTTGAAGACCCACTTTGGCTGCCTGTCTTCTGAGGCAATTGACCTGCATTGTTGCTGTATCCAGAGAATCGGCAATAAATGCCATGTCGTCAGCAAAGGCCAGGCAATCTACAACCAGTCCTTCCTTCCTACGCCCCAGGTATATCCCACTCTGGACACCCATATTGGTCAGTTCCTTGCGCCATTCTCTCACAACCTTTTCAAGGACACAGTTGAAAAGAAGTGGAGAAAGTCCATCCCCTTGTCTCACCCCTGTTTTTATCTCGAAGCTTGCTGAGACCTCGCCTCTAAATTTAACCTTGGAATGGGTATTGGTCAAGGTTTCTAGAATGAGTTTGCGGGTTTTGTTGTCTAACCCTAGTTCTTGGAGAATTCTATTAAGTGTTTCCCTATCAACAGAGTCGTAGGCCTTCCTAAAATCAACAAAGGTGACAACCACCTTGCGGTTTCTCAATTTGGAGTATGCAAGTACAGTTTTCAGGTTGAGGATCTGTTCAGCACAGGATCGGCCCTTCCTGAAGCCTCCCTGATATTCTCCGAGTTGACTGTCCAGTTGACTTTCTGCCCGTGTTAGTAATGCCTTGGAGAAAATCTTGTATGTTACCGGGACGAGAGAAATCCCACGGTAGTTGTTTAGGTCAGTAAAATCTCCTTTCTTGTGGAGGGGATGGATCAGAGCTGAGGTCCAGTCAGGTGGTAATTTCTCTGTTTCCCAGATGTTCTGTATGATCTCGGTGAGTTTGCACACAGCATTGCTTCCAGCACATTTCCAGAGTTCACCAACAATGGAGTCCTCTCCAGCTGCCTTGTTGTTCTTAAGAAGTTGAATGATTTCACGAACTTCTTCCAGTGAAGGAGGCAGCGAGTCCGGGTTTGGTGTTGTTTGTATGTAGTCAAAGTCTTCGCTGGGTGGATCACAGTTGAGCAAGTTCTTAAAGTACTGAGCTAAGAGGCGACAGTTGTCCTTGTCGTTAAAAGCCAGTTTGCCCTGTGAGTCTTTGAAGTGGAGACTTGGTGGAGTGTATTTTCCGAGTGACTGCTTGAATGTTTTGTAAAAGTCTCTGGTGTTATTTTTAGCGAAGTTCTCTTCGATTTGGGTTAGTTGGTTGCGTGTGAAGGCCCGTTTGGTTCCTCGGATTATCTTGGTTGTAAGCTTCCTTTGTTCCAAGTAGTTCTCCCAATTTTCCTTAGTCTTTTTAGAGTTCCATTTCATCCAGGCTGTCTGTCTTTGAGCTATTGTGTTGTCACAGTCTTCAGTCCACCACGGATGTTTCTTTCTTCTAGTGAGGGGAGCAAGTTCACTAGCCGTCTTGACAAGAGCTTCTTTCAGTTGGTCCCAGTTGTTAAGATCTGCACTGTTCAGTCTTCGACTGACTTCTTGATTGTTCTTAAGTCGCTCTATATCAAATCTGACCATCTTGGAGGTTCTGTGTAATCTATTGTTTCTAGATTGGAGTCGCAGTTTGATCTTTGAGAGGTAGTGGTCTGAGTCCAGATTGGCGCTTCTTAATACCTTCACGTTTTGTATTTCCTTTTGGGATTTTCTTGAGATGGCCACATGATCTATCTGGAATTCACCCAGGTTGATGTTAGGAGAGATCCAAGTCTTTTGCTTTCTTGGCAGATGTTTAAATGCTGTAGACTTCATAACCAAGTCGAAAGCCCTGCACAGTTCCACCAATCGTTCTCCATTGCGATTAGTTCGTTTATGCGCTGGATAGTTGCCCACTATGTTTCTGTATTTTTTCTCCCTTCCTAACTGGGCATTGAAGTCACCAAGCAGTATGGTGGTATGTCGGTCTGGGATTTTAGAGAGAATATCTTCTAGGTCTTCCCAGAATTTGTCAGTTCTGTCTGGGTTGCGCTTGTTGTCCTGGTTGGTTGGGGCGTGTACATTGACTAAAGTGTAGCCCTTGTTAGCACATATGAGAGAGAGGATAGATACACGACTGCTTGGAGAACTAAAGTCGATGACTGAATCCAGTATCTTATGGCTGATTATAAATCCTGTACCTAAGTGGGGTACGTTCTTCATTACTCGCTGACCGACTTTTCCTTTGAGGATTCTGTACCCTTGGGATTCAAGGGCATGGTCATCAGTGAATCTGGTTTCCTGTACTGCTGTCAGTACTATGTTATGTCGTGTTAGTGAGTCTGTCAGATGTTTCAGTTTACCCACTTTGAGCAGTGAATTGGCGTTAAATGTTGCGAAGAAACTTTGCCGTCTTGATCTGAGTTTACGTCCAGGAATTTCAGGATGCTCCGACTCATCCTTAAAGCATGTTAGTGCGGACTCCCCAGAATCCGAAGGTTCGCTAACGTTGCCATGGGCAACGGTGGATTGGTTACCACCTGGGGTAGTGCATTTAGCGAAATTTTCCTCCATGCTCAGTTGAAGATCATTCTTCATGGGGCAGCGACGAGTCACTGTCCAAGGTACTGCTCAAGTTGTTAGCTTGAGAGGCTTATTATTCGGGGTTGTCACCCCTAGACAGGTTGCCTTCACTGTGGCTAAGGAGCCCTGTCTACCCCACCCTTGCCAGGGACTACCCTCCGGGCCAGAGGGACCTGGGGCTGCTTGGGCAGGGGCGCCACTCCCTGAGTGGAGCTATCCATTAGGAGTCTCCACTAGCTACCCTAAATGAAATTAGTTTTCTGGGAATATCTCAAAAATGGTTGGTTTTAGGGCCTTAAAATGTGGATTTCGGGGACCCTTTAGGGCCCCCGAGTTTTGTCTCTCACATTGAGGGGCTGAAAATGATCTTTGTCTCGTCCTTCTACTCCTATTTCAGCATGTATTTTAAGGGGGTAGGCCCTCTTTTATGAGAGGTATGGAGAAGGGTTACATCAATGATTAGTTTCGTGCCTCTGATGGATATCTGTACCAAATTTTACGTTGATATACCCAGCCGTTCTCGAGTTATAAGGAAACAAAGTTGTCCACAGACAAACAAACAAACAAACAGACAGACAGACAGACAGACAGACAGACCAAAAAATTATTTTCGCGCGCATCCATAATAAAACAGTCTGAAACGCGTAAATAACTCAAATTTCCGTAGAAATTGCGAAAAAAAACATACAAACTTTAATTTTTATGTACGTAGAGATATACTGCACCGCTCGGTGTTGACCGTGTTTTATTGCACAAATTGAGGTTTTACTCGCTAACCGTTGGAGATACACGAAAAGTGATAATGACCTTTTGGATAGAAAATTAAATGTTAAATCTCGTGTATGCATCAAACGTTTGCTATTTCTTAGCGTTCTCTTTTTATTTGAAATGGAAATATGAAATTTTGAAACCAAAGGGTGTAGTGACGTCACATATGTGGGTTTTACTCGCTAACCGTTGGAGATACACGAAACATGATAAGGACCTTTCGGATAGGAAATTAAATTTTAAAGCTCGAATGAGCCATCAAAAGTTTGCTATTTCTTAGCGTTCTCTTTTTATTTGATATGGAAATATGAAATTTTGAAACCAAAGGGTGTAGTGACGTCACTAAAATGGTCGCCATTTTTTAATAGTGCAAAATATCGAAATTAAAAGAATCCTATATGTAAACATGGTAAATCAGCTACATCCATGCAAAATTTCATTTAAATCGGACCAGTCGTTCTTGCGTTATTGAGTAACACACAGACAGACACACACCATCTCATTTTTAGCCTACTTTCGATTTTTGCAAAAAATGAAAGTAGACTTATGAGATCAACACAGGGCGAAAAAAAGTGTGTCTGTCTGTGTGTGTGTATGTGTGTGTGTGAGTCTGTGTGTGTGTGTCTGTGTGTCTGTGTGTGTGTGTGTGAGTGTGTGTACTCTGAATGTCTGTCCCCCCCTATCAATTCGAACACGGTGAATGCGAATTGAACGAAATTTGGTACAAAGGTAGCACTAGCAAAGGACACCTCAGTGTCATGTTTTATATCGCCGCCATCTTTACTAAAACTGAATGGCGGCCACTCAAACGTTCAAAACGTAAAATCAAATAACGACTAACCAAATCATCCGATCTCTACCAAATTTGGTAACAACATACCTTCGTATAGGATGCGTCTTGTGACCAAACTACAAGGTCGTCCGCCATACCATTTCAGGATGGCGGCCGTGCGAATTATGCAAACTTTATAATCCATATCATGGGACCCACCAGTTCCGATTATCGAGCCGAGAATCGTTTTAACTGTTCTAAAGGAAGAGGCACGTTCGAAATTAAAAGTTTATTTTGTAATACTATAGTGCAGACGTGATTTTAAAAAGCTGAGCTGATTTAGTAATAAGACAAGATGGCAGCGGATATCTTGTGCCTGACTTATATTTCACTAATTTGAGTATTGCATGCAATATAGCGTACTGATATAAAATAAATAAACTTTGTATGAAATGCTTTATATATAAATAATATACTCCAGTGATGAAATCGTTTAGTATAAATCACTATTTGCTAACAAGTTCTATGTAAGTCATTTTATATAGAACGATATTTGTTGACACAATCAGCTCAGTGGTAGAGCGTTAGCCTATCGCTCAAATGCCTATGGTTCAAATCCGATCAGAGCTAGGTTTTTTGCTTGAAATGTTATATGTTTATTGTTTTGTAATGACTCAGATGTTTTAAAATTAAGCGTTATATTGTGCATATTATGGTGTAAAATATATATTTAATTAAAACATAATTCGCCAGCAGATTTACTCGAGACATCTAGCTGTCAAAAAGGTAACTGCACGCCGACCAGATTTTATTGAAAAGTTTCTTCTTCTGGTCGCTAGAATGCACTCGCTCTGTTAGGATTATATTGTTAGATATTTCACCACTAGATATCACGACTAGTCTACGTGGGGCTCCATTGATTACTATACCATTTGCATTCTATGCGCATCGAATTTGAAGAATGACAAGATGATACTACGATACATTTTTACTTTCTATTTTAAAGGGTTTGTAACAGCCTATTGTGCGTTATTTGAAAATGTTAATTGAAGTAAAGAACAAAACGATTTCACATTGTATCTGAACTCTACCGTTGGTGCTAGTTCAGGATATTAATTAATACTTCTATTTCAGCCAAATAGCAATAGAAAATATCCACATAGTTGGTATACACACGTCTCTGTAGGGTCATGGAAAGATTTGTTAATTCAATTAGGGTTGTGAAAGTCATACGCAGCCAGACGTGTAAAGACATGCCTCAACTCAAAGTTGGATGTTGCCCGCGTCAGGCCGATTATGTAATAATAATAATAATAATAATAATAATAATAATGTTATTGGTTTTACGTCCCTTTTAACTACTGTTGCTTTTAGAGACGCCGGGGTGCCAGAATTTTGTCCCGAAGGGGATCTTTAACGTGCCAGTAAATGTACTGACACGGCTCCCTCGCATTTGTGCACCCTCAAATGCCAGCTGACTGCGCCAGGATACGAACCTGAAACATACGGTCCAGCAAGCGAGAACGTTACCGCTGAGCCACGCCGCCAGTCCGGTCGATTATGTCTCCAGATCCATAACATTCTTTAGATACTTCTTATCTTTCTTTCTTTCTTCAATGATGGTAGCAGTTTTTATCTAGGTTGTGGCGTTTGGTAGAGGTAAATCGTTTCTAAGGTCTTCAACAAAGAATAGTTCTATTATACTCTTTGATAATAACAACGAGTTATAACTATACTCATACATTTAGGAGAAAGTAGGCTATATGTTCTTTACTGAACATCTTGTTATATATTAGTACAAGCTGACCCGGCAGACGTTGTCCTGCCAATCAAAGAAAGTGTTGTAACTTTGTTTCTTGAAGTGCTTTTGAATACACAATATTTTTTTCAATTTCTGTTAACTGCCTCTAAACTATCGTGAATTGAATTAACTAATTTAGAAACATTCGTTGGAGCGTGCACAACAACTCTCCAAAGTTCATCGCAAACAGATAAATGGCATTTAACGCATACGGGATTTGGTTTAAATGATTCGTGCGCTGTCACTCATTTGTTGAATCTACGTGCTCTACCAACTGTGAAATGGATTTACTAAGTTAGAAAGCTTCACGTAAGTGTACACAACAACTCATCAAAGTTTTATCGCAATCGATGAATAGTATATGAACGCATACAGGATTGTGTTGGAACGCTTCGCGCGTCGTCACTCATTTGTTACATCTACTCGTGCTACCAATATGGTAAAATGGATTTACCAAGTTGAACACCTTCCCTGGCGTGTACACAACAACTCATCAAAGTTTCATCGGAATCGGATGAATGACATATGAACGCATAAGTGATTTTCTTTAAACGATTCGCGTGCCGTCACTCATTTGTTGAATCTACTCATGCGCTACCTATTGTAAAATAGATTTACTAAGCCTGAAACCTTCTCTGGCGGGTACTCAATGATTCACCAAGGTTTGATCGCAATCGGATGAATGATATATGACCGCATACGGGACATTGTGGAAACGATTCGCGCGCCGTCACTCATTTGTTGAATCTACTCGTGCGCTACTTATTAAAAACTGGATTTACTAAGACAGAAACATTTCCTGGAGTGTACACAACAATTCACCAAAGTTTCACCGCAATCGGATAAATGGTATATGGACGCATACGGTACTTTGTTGAAATGATTTGCGTGCCGTCAGACATTTGTTGAATCTACTCGTGCGCTACCTATTGTAAAATGGATTTATTAAGCCAGATACCTTCCGTAGGGTGTACACAACATCTCACCCAAGTTTCATCGTAATCGGACGAATGAATTTTAACGCATACGGGACTTTATTGAAACGCTTCGCGCGTCGTCGCTCATTTGTTGAATCTACTCGTGCGAAACCTCCTGTGAAATGGATTTACTAAGTTAGAAACCCTCACGTAAGTGTACACAACATCTCACCCAAGTTTCATTGCAATCGGATGAATGGTATATGAACGCATACGGAACTTTGATTAAAAGTACGCGCGTCGTTGCTCATTTGATGAATCTACTCGTGCGCTACCTATTGTAAAATGGATTTACTAAGTTAGAAACCCTCACGTAAGTGTACACAACATCTCACCCAAGTTTCATCGCTATCGGAAGAACGGTATTTGAATGCATACGGGACTTTGTTGAAACGCTTCGCACGTCGCCGCTCATTTGTTGAATCTACTCGTGCGCAACCTCCTGTGAAATGGATTACTAAGTTAGAAAGCCTTCACTTAAGTTTACACAACAACTCATCAAAGTTTCATCTCAATCTATGAATGGAATATAAACTTACACGGGATTTTGTTGAAACGCTTCGCGCGTCGTCACTCATTTGTTGAAGCCAGAAGCCTTCCCTGGAGTGTACACAACATCTCACCCAAGTTTCATCGCTATCGGACGAATGGTATTTGAACGCATACGGGACCTTTTTGAAACGCTTCGCGCGTCGTCGCTCATTTGTTGAATCTATTCGTGCGCTATCTATTGTAAAATGGATTTACTAAGCCAAACACCTTCCCTGGAGCTCACTCAACATATCACCCAAGTTTCATGGCAATCGGATGAATGGTATATGAACGCATACGGGATTTTGAAACGCTCTAACGTGCAGAGACAAACAGTAGAATTCGACATCACTGCCACCTTTGGTATAAAACACAACTTTTCGCCACGGGCGGAGTGTATATAATGGCGGTAGTTGCACAGGTTGCGACCAGGTGGCTCTAACGTGCAGAGACAAACCGTCCAAAGACATCAGCTTTCACGAAGGCCAAGGCTAGTGGTTTCCATGACGACTGTTTTTGACTGTATATTGTGGTTCTAAAATTGTGTGTAAATTGTGGTTCTAAAATTGTGTTCATTCCACCTACCGGGTCAGATTGTGAATCTAAACCATACATGGACCCACCCTAATATACATACCAAATTCCATCAAAATCGGTTCAGTCGTTTAGGAGGAGTTCAGTCACATACACACGTGTCGAAGAATTATATATATAACAAGCTGACCCGGCAGACGTTGTCCTGCCAATCAAAGAAAGTGTTGTAACTTTGTTTCTTGAAGTGCTTTTGGATAACAATATTTTTTTCAATTTCTGTTAACTGCCTCTAAACTATCCTGAATTGAATTAACTAATTTAGATACATTCGTTGGAGCGTGCACAACAACTCTCCAAAGTTTCATCGCAAACGGTTAAATGGCATTTAACGCATACGGGATTTGGTTTAAATGATTCGTGGGCTGTCACTCGTTTGTTGAATCTACTCGTGCTCTACCAACTGTGAAATGGACTTACTAAGTTAGAAAGCTTCACGTAAGTGTACACAACAACTCATCAAAGTTTCATCGCAATCGATGAATAGTATATGAACGCATACGGGATTTTGTTGGAACGCTTCGCGAGTCGTCACTCATTTGTTACATCTACTCGTGCGCTACCAATATTGTAAAATGGATTTACCAAGTTGAACACCTTCCCTGGCGTGTACACAACAACACATCAAAGTTTCATCTGAATCGGATGAATGACATAAGTGATTTTCTTTAATTGATTCGCGTGCCGTCACTCATTTGTTGAATCTTCTCATGCGCTACCTATTGTAAAATAGATTTACTTAGCCTGAAACCTTCTCTGGCGTGTACTCAATGATTCACCAAAGTTTGATCGCAATCGGATGACTGATATATGACCGCATACGGGACATTGTGGAAACGATTCGCGTGTCGTCACACATTTGTTGAATCTACTTGTGTGCTACCTATTGTAAAATGGATTTATTAAGCCAGAAACCTTCCGTAGGGTGTACACAACATCTCATCCAAGTTTCATCGTAATCGGACGAATGGTATTTGAACGCATACGGGACCTTATTGAAACGCTTCGCTCATTTGTTGAATCTACTCGTGCGAAACCTCCTGTGAAATGGATTTACTTAGTTAGAAACCTTCACGTAAGTGTACACAACATCTCACCCAAGTTTCATTGCAATCGGATGAATGGTATATGAACGCATACGGGACTTTGTTGAAACGCTTCGCACGTCGCCGCTCATTTGTTGAATCTACTCGTGCGCAACCTCCTGTGAAATGGATTACTAAGTTAGAAGCCTTCACTTAAGTGTACACAACAACTCATCAAAGTTTCAACTCAATCTATGAATGGAATATAAACTTATACGGGATTTTGTTGAAACGCTTCACGCGTCGTTACTCATTTGTTGAATCTAGTCGTGCGCTACCTAATGTGAAATTGATTTACTAAGCCAGAAGCCTTCCCTGGAGTGTACACAACATCTCACCCAAGTTTCATCGCTATCGGACGAATGGTATTTGAACGCATTTGGGACCTTTTTGAAACGCTTCACGCGTCGTCGCTCATTTGTTGAATCTATTGGTGCGCTATCTATTGTAAAATGGATTTACTAAGCCAAACACCTTCCCTGGAGCTCACTCAACATATAACCCAAGTTCCATAGCAATCGGATGAATGGTATATGAACGCATAGGGGACTTTGAAACGCTCTAACGTGCAGAGACAAACAGTAGAATTCGACATCACTGCCACCTTTGGTATAAAACACAACTTTTCGCCACGGGCGGAGTGTATGTAATGGCGGTAGTTGCACAGGTTGCGACCAGGTGGCTCTAACGTGCAGAGACAAACCGTCCAAAAACATCAGCTTTCACGAAGGCCAAGGCTAGTGGTTTCCATGACGACTGTTTTTGACTGTATATTGTGGTTCTAAAATTGTGTGTAAATTGTGGTTCTAAAATTGTGTTCATTCCACCTACCGGGTCAGATTGTAAATCTAAATCATACATGGACCCACCCTAATATACATACCAAATTCCATCAAAATCGGTTCAGTCGTTTAGGAGGAGTTCAGTCACATACACACGTGCCGAAGAATTATATATATAAAGATGATGATTTATTCATATATTCATTTATTTATTTATTCATTAATTCGTTTATTTATGCATTCATTCATCCATTCATTAATTTATTTATTCATTCATTTATTCATTCATTCATTTATTTATTCATTCATGCATTCTTTATTCATTCATTCGTTCATTTATTAGCCTACTTTCGATTTTTGCAAAAAAAATGAAAGTAGACTTATGAGATCACTACAGGGCCAAAAATTGTGTGTCTGTGTGTGTGTGTGTGTGTGTGTGTGTGTGTGTGTGTGTGTGTGTGTGTGTGTGTGTGTGTGTGTGTGAGTACTCTGAATGTCTGTCCCCCCCCCCCGTATCAATTCGAACACGGTGAAACCGAATTGAACGAAATTTGGTACAGAGGTAGAACAAGCAAAGGGCACCTCAGTGTCATGTTTTATATCGCCGCCATCTTTACCAAAACTGAATGGCGGCCACTCACACGTTCAAAACGTAAAATCAAATAGCGACTAACCAAATTATCCGATCTCTACCAAATTTGGTAATAACATACCTTCATATAAGACGCGTCTTGTGACCAAACTACAAGGTCATCCGCCGTACCATTTCAGGATGGCGGCCGTGCGAATTATACAAACTTTATAATCCATATCATGGGACCCACCAGTTCCGATTATCGAGCCGAGAATCGATTTAACTGTTCTAAAGGAAGAGGCACGTTCGAAATTAAAAGTTTATTTTGTAATACTATAGTGCAGAAGTGATTTTAAAAAAGCTGAGCCGTCTCGGTAAGAAGACAAGATGGCAGCGGATATCTTGTGCCTGACTTATATTTCACTAATTTGAGTATTGCATGCAATATAGCGTACTGATACAAAATAAATAAACTTTGTATGAAATGCTTTATATTATTTATTTATTATTTATTTAGTCAATTTACCCTCTAGGTTGGTGGTTCCCACGGACTCAGCGAGGGAACTCACCACTACCGCCTCTATGGGCAGTGTCCTGGAGCTTGGAGCATCTGGTCGGGATGGATACAACTGGGGAGGTGTGATCAGCACTTCGCCCAGGCGGCCTCACCTGCAAAGCGAACAGGGGCCTCATGAGGGATGGAAAGGGATGGAAGATTGGGATGGATAGGCTAGGAAGAGGCAAGGAGGCGGCCGTGGCCTTACAGTAGGTACCATCCCGGCATTTGCCCGAAGACGAAGTGGGAAACCACGGAAAACCACTTCGAGGATGGCTGAGGTGGGAATCGAACCCCCTCTACTCATTTGGGCCCCCGGAGGCTGAGTAGACCCCGTTCCAGTCCTCATGCCACTTTTCAAATTTCGTGGCAGAGCCGGGAATCGAACCCAGGACCTCCGGGGCGGCAGCTAACCATGCTGACCGCTACGCTACGGAGGCAACTTATGAAATGCTTTATAAATAAATAATATACTCCACTGATGAAATCGTTTAGTCTAAATCATTATTTGCTAACAAGTTATATGTAAGTCATTTTATATAGAACGATGTTCGTCGGCACAAATGGCTCCGTGGTAAAGCGTTGGAATATCACTCATATGCCTATGGTTCAAATCCCATCAGAGTAATTTTTTTTTGCTTGAAATTTTATATATTTATTGTTTTGTAATGATTCAGACGTTTTAAAATTAAGCGTTATAGTTTGCATATTACGGTGGAAAATATATCTATATATTTAAAACACTAAGCTGTTTTTTGTACACACGAGATTGTGAAAACGACTTAACCGATTGGCTTCGTAAGACATTCTAACGAAAGCTCTTGGCATGCAGATTTGCAGAGTGTCTCTAAAATAAACAAATATATTACGGTATATTTTTAAATTAATATAGAAAATAGCAGAATTCTAGGCCCTCACGCATGCGCACAATCCGCCTGGGGGTCATGACAAAATGGCGGTGAGAAGTCCATTAAAATGTATGTTATTTAATAAGCTTGCATGTAATTGAAAACATACATTAACCAAGTTCTGACAGTAAAATATAATAACAGTATGAACGTATACGAATGTGCAACATTGATTTATTTGGATAATGAAATGGATTATTTTCTTCAGACAGCGGCTTTTAATGATAAAGAACTGCTGCGTCTGCTGTCGACCAAGAGTGCGCGTGTAGCTATGTGGTTAAGGCGACAGACTGTGGTTCCAAGGTTCACCGGTTCGATCCCAGCCCTCGCCGATATATATTTTTTTTTTTACCACTGAAATATTGTTTAATCAAGGAGTATTAGTAAGGTTTTATGTCTGTTAAAGATACATATTTCTACATTCCCTCTCGGTATATTTTTGAATTAATATAGAAAATAGCAGAATTCTTGGCCCTCACGCATGCGCACAATCCGCCTGATGTCATGACAAAATGGCGGTGAGAATTCCATTAAAATGTAAGTTATTTAATAAGCTTCCATGTAATTGAAAACATACATTAACCAAGTTCTGACAATAAAGTATAATAACAGTATGAACGTATACGAATGTGCAACATTGATTTATTTGGATAATGAAATTGATTATTTCCTTCAAACAGCGGCTTTTGAATATAATGAATGGCTGCGTCTGCTACTATACATGAGTGCGTGAGTAGCCATGTGGTTAAGGCGACTGACTGTGGTTCCATGAAGCGCCGGTTCGGTCCTAGCCCTCGCCAGTTTTTTTTTTTTTACCACTGAAATATTGCTTAATCAAGGAGTAACAGTAAGGTTTTATGTCTGTTAAAGATACTTATTTCTACATTCCCTCTAAATACGTTTTATTTTCGTTTTACCATTGCATTGCAGCATGTAATCAAAAGAGCAAACTGTTGTCCGCAGTACGCCGTTTAAATATCTGCAATCAGTTCCTATAACTGACAACAGATGGCAGTAATTCGCCCATATAGTTCCATTAACTGACAGCAGATGGCAACACCATTGCATCGATATATTTATAACACAAGACATGGCATGTTTTCACGTGATGGAAAATTATAAAGGAGGGGAATATTTAAGAAGGGAAATGTTGAGGAACATTAACTGACAGTTGAATGTGTAGGCTAGGTTGTTTATGTACCTTAATATTGCAATTTCTTCCCAATGCTTCGGTGGTCAAGTTATTAGCGTCCTAGACTAAAAGTTATAATTATGCATCGTCGATATTAAAGAAAAAAGTAGTTTTCCAGGCACACGCGCGTCTCCACAATTGCTTTCGCCATGAGAGACACTTGGCAAATATAATTCGTTTGAAGGACTCCGACATCTTGGTCACTCAGCCCCGTGTACTTGGGTGTGTATGTGTGAAATTTTCTTCTGATAACCTGTGTTATTGTGATGGCTGCATTACTGTGTGTATTTGTAATTAAGGTGGTAAATGGCAAGGAGACGGCCAAGGCCTTAAGTTAGGAACCATCCCGGTATTTGCCTTAAGTGGAAGTGGGAAACCACGGAAAACCACATCCAAGATTGTCGAGGTGGGAATTAAACCTTCCTCTTCTTAGTTATACCTCAAGAGACTGAATGTACCCCGATTTTGCCCTGAGACCAGAATTAAATTTCTTGGCAGAGCAGGAAATGTAACCCGGGTCTCCGGGGCGATAGACAAGAATAGGTGGGCCTCCATGTGTTAATACGATTTTTGACATGCACGGGACATAGAATTCAAAAACTGCCTCCATTAGGGTGACTATCGAAGTGAGTATTGAGTATAGGCCTATGGTCATTCCAGTAGTTGGTGAAGTGATTCTATGTTCCCCTGCAAAATGTACTGCCATAACCTATAACAGGTGATGGAAATTGCTTATTTAGAGCAGTTTCGTACTGTTTATAACAAAATGAAGAACGTCATTCTGAGCTGCGTTTTCAAGCTATCGCAAAAAATTTCGCTGGCAGGAACAATTATAAGGAATTTATTTTAAGCGATCAGTCTCATCGCATTCTCCTCACTGTAGGGGGCGTGGTGGCTCAGCGGTCTAGCTGTATGCCTCTCACCAAGGCGGTCCGGGTTCGATTCCCGGTCAACAATGCATGTGAGATTTTCGAAGTGAAATGCCATGTCCTGTGGTTCGGATTCCACGTAAAAAGGAGGTCCCGTGGCTCATGATCTCAAGATTAACGGTCACGTTAAACTACAAGCTTCCTTTTTCATTCTCCTCACCAACCAACTTGAGTATGAAAGTCTCTGGACGGTCATGTTGAACTTCATTGTATAAGACAATTGTTTAATGATTATTTGTTTAGAGCACGGAGTCTAACTACGTAGTTGATTTCGGCAATGGAAGTATTATTTGCCATTTAATATTTAGCGGCTCCGTTATTGCAGGACACTATAGTGTTATCGAATAATACGAAGCCACATTTAAAATCCAATATAAATAGGCCATTTCAGAAACAATTCCAGATATTATGCAATACAGTGTACTGTAAGGTCCTTGACGATCAAATGTAAACATTTTTCTACATTGTATTTCTCTTGCGTAAAATCTATGCGTGGTTACTTTGGTCTTTACTGTTGTGAGGGTAAAATTGATCTACTGGAATATAAAATATTTGCCAAGCTGCAACAATGTAATGATATTAATTTAAAAGTCATTGAACTTATATCCAGCAGTTCAAACACATACATCAGCGTTAACAGATTGGATACTGAAGATGAAAGCCAGCTACTTCATTTCCCTATTATTGAATTTTTCAATTCCTTGGAATTAAGAGATTCGCCTCCACATACTTCGAACGTTTAAGCCGTAGATATGCTTCTTAGAAATCTGAACGTTTCCCATGGACTCATATATGGTAATATATTAATTGTAAGAAATCGCTTGGATTCGGATATAATAGGTGCAGTAATAATAGGCAGAGAGCTCAAATCCTACGACTTGATTTAACACCTTACGATAAAACACTTACAGGTAGCCTACAGTACATTTTCTTTTAATAGGCAACAATTTCCTATTCGCTCGGCCTACTTTATCAAAATCAATCAAGCTCAAGGAGAAACTCTTGAACGTATTGGGCTATTTACCTCATCACGTTTTCAGTCATGACCAGCAGGATAGTGAAGGTGCAAAAAAGGTCCTGTTTGGGATGGTAAAGAATAAGAGGCGGAAGGATCCTACGGATTATGTTAGAATTGTGAACAAAAGGGGACAAGAGATAGAAAATAGGGAAGAACTGAAGAAAATGTGGAAATAATATTTTGAAGAACTCCTGAACCCAAATGGAAACCACGGCGAGGAGGAAGAAATCGGGGAAGAGGTACAGTAGATGAACTGCAAATAGAAAAGGACTTAACATGGAAAGAAGTGGAAGATGCAGTGAGGAAGATGAAAGGAGGGAAGGCACCGGGTGTGGATGAGTTGAGTGTGGAGATGGTGAGAGCAGCAGGAGAGGTGGGGATACAATGGTTGTACCGAGTGATGAAGACAGCATGGAAGGAAAGGAAGACCCCAGAGGACTGGAAAAAGGGAATAATTGTCCCGATCTTCAAGAAAGGTAGTAGAACAGAATGCAGAAACTATCGGGGAATAACACTGATGAGTCATTGTGCAAAGTTGTTTGAGAAAGTTTTGGAAAGGAGAATTAGGACAAGGATAGAAGGAGGGATGAGGGAAGAACAACATGGCTTCAGATCAGGAAGGTCCACAGTGGATTTGATTTTTGCTGTAAGGCAGTTACAAGAACAGCACTATGAGTATGGAACAGATCTACTGATGGCCTTTCTGGACATTGAGAAAGCATATGACAGTGTATGCAGAAACAAAGTATGGAAGTCCCTGGAGGATAGAGGAATATGAAAATGGACTATAAGGAAGATAAAGGAGATGTACAAGGGAAGCGTGAGCTGTGTGAAAGTGGGAGGAGAGAGATCGGACTGGTTGGAACAGAGAAACGGCCTGAAACAAGGAAGTGCACTGTCACCGTTACTTTTCATTGTGGTGATGGATGACATAATGACCCGAGTGGCACAAGTAATTGGGGAAGGAAAGATGAAAGCAATGGTGCTTGCAGATGATTTGATGATTTGGGGAAACAAGGAGGAGGAGGTACAGGAACAGTTGGACGTGTGGGAAGGAATAATACAAGGTTATGGGATGAAATTTAGCATAAATAAGAGTGAGATGGTGATCACACAAGGAAGAAGGAAAGAACCACAACGGAAATAACAATTGGTGGGGAACAGCCGAAGGAATTGGAGAGTTTCAAGTATCTGGGAAGCCTGATACAAGAGAATGGAAGAAACGATAGAGAAATAAATGAGCGGGGGAGACAGGCAGAAGCATTCCGGAGGAGTGTGAGAAGCATGTTATGGAGCAAGAATGTCCCTCAGAACAGCAAAAAGATCATATATCGGACGTACAATGTCCCTATCCTGACGTATGCCTCGGAGACCTGGGTTATGAAAGGAAGGGAGAAGAGCAAAATACAGGCCAGTGAGATGAGGTTCTTGAGAAGCAGTATTGGAGCTACAAAGATGGACAGAATAAGAAATGAGAGGACCGGAGAATTAATGAAGGATGAACCATTACAGACTGGTATAGAGAAATCTAGACTTAGATGGTATGGACATGTAAAACGAATGGAGGAGAAGAGGATACCCAGCAGGATACACGAGACGAAGTGGGAAGGAAAGAGACCAAGAGGGAGACCGAGAGACAGGTGGGTGAAGGGGGAGGAAGAAATCGTGAAGAAGAGAGGAGAAGACTGGACAAGGGTGGAGGCTGAGAGATGGTGGGAAGACAGAAGACGTTGGAGAGACTTGTGTTCCAAACAGACCCGGCCAGTGGCTGGAAACTGTGCAAGATGATGATGACCTAATCACGTTTTCAGTCATGACCAGCAATATATTGCAATGCTGAGAGTGCTATCTTTTGACGCCCTTAAAGTTGCAATAGTGCTAAAAAGTAATCGTACAAAGAATGTAACTTATATAAGAAGCTTCTTCAGTAATTTTGTTTCCCATTGTCCGTCATGTTTTGACGGGTTTCATCTAGTATTTAATTAAAACATAATTCACCAGCAGATTTGCTCGAGACATCTAGCAGCCAAAAAGGTAACTGCACGCCGGCCTACTTATTAACTTCAAGATTTTATTGAAAAGTTTCGTCTTATGGCCACTAGAATGCACTCGCCCTGTTAGGGCACGGGTGACTGAATACGAGCTGCGCTCTAGGGTTATATTGTTCGATACTTCTCCACTAGATGACACGACTGGTCTACGTGGGACTCCATTGGTTAGTACCGTATACCATTGGCATTCTATGCGCATCGAACTTGAAGAATGGCAAGATGATACGACGATAAATTTTTACTTTTTATTTTAAGGGGTTTGTAACAGCCTATTGTGCGTTATTTGAAAATGTTATTTGAAGTAAAGAACAAAACGATTTCACATAGTAACTGACTTCTAGCCGTTGGTGCTAGTTCAGGTTATTAATTAATACTTTTATTTCAGGCAAATAGCAATCGAAAATATCCACATAGTTTGTATACACACGTCTCTGTAGGGTCATGAAAAGATTTGTTAATTCAATTAGGGTTGTGAAAGCCATGCACAACCAGACGTGTAAAGACATGCCTCATCTCAAAGTTGGATGTTGCCCACGGCAGGTCGATTATGTAATAATAACAATAATAATAATGTTATTTGTTTTACGTCCCTTTTAACTACTGCTGCTTTTAGATACGCCGGGGTGCCGGAATTTTGGCCCGAAGGGGATCTTTAACGTGCCAGTAAATCTACTGACACGGCTCCCTCGCATTTGTGCACCCTCAAATGCCAGCTGACTGCGCCAGGATACGAACCTGCAACCTACGGCCCAGCAAGCGAGAACGTTACCGCTGAGCCACGCAGCCAGTCCGGTCGATTATGTCTCCAGATCCATAACATTCTTGAGATACTTCTTATCTATCTTTCTTCAATGATGGTAGTAGTTTTTTTCTAGGTTGTGGCGTTTGGTAGAGGTAAATAGTTTCTAAGGTCTTCAACCAAGAAATTATTCTATTATACTCTTTGATATAACAACGAGTTATAACTATACTCATACATTTAGGAGAAAGTAGGCTATGTGTTCTTTACTGAACATCTTGTTTATTTATTTATTTATTCATTTATTAATCTATTTATTCATTTATTCATTCATTTATTTATTTATTCATTAATTTATTTATTTATTCATTCAGTCATTCATTCACTTATTAATTTATTTATTTATTCATTCATTTATTCATTCATTTATTTATACATTCATTCATTCATTCATTCTTTATTCATTCATTCGTTCATTGATTTATTTATTCATTTATTAATCTATTTATTCACTTATTTATTTATTTATTTATTTATTTATTCATTCATTCATTCATTCATTTATTAATTTATTTATTAATTCATTTATTCATTCATTTATTTATTCATTCATTCATTCATTCATTTATTCATTCATTTATTCATTCATTCGTTCATTTATATATTTATTCATTTATTCATTTATTCATTAATTTATTCATTAATTTATTCATTAATTCATTTATTCATTCATTTATTTATTCATTCATTCATTATTTATCCATTCATTCGTTCATTTATTTATTTATTTATTCATTTATTAATCTATTTATTCATTCATCTATTCATTAATTCATTTATTTATTCATTCATTCATCCATTTATTAATTTATTTATTCATTCATTCATCCATTTATTAATTTATTTATTCATTCATTTATTTATTCATTCATTCATTCGTTCATTTATTCATTTATTCATTTATTAATTTATTCATTCATTCATTTATTCATTTATTAATTTATTCATTCATTCATTCATTCATTTATTCATTATTTCATTAATTTATTTATTCATTCATTTATTTATTTATTTATTTATTTATTTATTCGTTTATTTATTTATTTATTCATTTATTTATTCATTTATTCATTCATTTATTTATTGATTCATTCATTTATTCGTTTATTTATTTATTTATTTATTCATTCATTTATTCATTTATATATTTATTTATTCATTCATTCATTCATTTATTCATTTATTTATTCATTTATTTATTTATTCATTTATTTATTCATTTATTCATTTATTTATTCATTTATTCATTCATTTATTTATTCATTCATTCATTCATTCATTTATTTATTTATTTATGTATTTATTTATTTATTCATTTATTCATTCATTTATTCATTTATTTATTTATTCATTTATTCATTCATTTATTCATTTATTTATTTATTCATTCATTTATTTATTTATTCATTTATTCATTTATTCATTTATTTATTTATTTATTTATTTATTTATTTATTTACTTATATATTTATATATTTATTTTTGTTTTGTTGATTGGATCGTCATTTCTAAGTACTCTACTGTGATGATGGTAAAAAGTTATAACTACAGCATACGAAATAGTGTTGTCTACTTTAGTGTGATGAAAGATCTGATGTTGATAATTATCCGAATTGTGGAAAGTGTACAGCCTGCATAGACAATCACTTTTTGATGTACTAAACTATCACAATGTAATGAACCTTTGCTTTGAATACTTTGAGAGTAGCTTGTAGGCCATTTCCGCGTGTTAGTTTACAATTCTATAGTAAATTATGGCTTATTGCTTAATTGTATCACAGCAATAGTACAGTAGCTGCACCTTTATAGATTGGTTGGGGGAGGAAAACTGTTATTGTTGATGGGATCGTCATTTCTAAGTTTAGTAACATTGAAATAAATAGTTCTATTTTCGGGTGCTTAATGCATTACTATTTATTATTTATAATTACCATTCTATGTTTCTCACAGTTTTTTTGTTGTTGTTTTTGTTTTTGTTTTTTTTGTTTTGGGAGGAGAGAGGCTGTCTCTGTAGGTTTGGTCGTGTTTTGTATAGCTAAATGTCTTACAGATTTGGGTCTGATGATGTTTGCTTGACGAGCGAAACATGTCATGCCTTAGTTTTCTCCTTTTTCAATAGTCAATAACAATATATTAATCACATGTCATTTATTTCAGGTTATTTTTAGCCTATTTTCATTTTATAAAAAAAAATAGGCTTATGAGATCACCTTTTGACCGTGTGTGTGTGTGTCTGTGTGTCTGTGTGTGCGTGCGTGTGTGTGTGTGTGTGTGTGTGTGTGTGTGTGTGTGTGTCCCTAATACCTTTTAAACGACTGCGGTGATTTCAATGAAACTCAGTAAATTAATAGCTCCAATTAAACCGACCCAGACCGTGGCCTTCAAATTTTATTACCGCTCACCAATCCAACATGGCGGCGGTGCGAAATATTTCACCAGCATTCAATATCTCCGAAACTATTACAGATATCACCTTGAAATTTTGTACTGTGATAAAGGACACTACACCAAGTTCACCAATTAGACTTGCAAAACCTGGTGACTACAACACCAACATGGCGGCCAGACGAAGTTGAGACTTTTAAATAAACTTTTCTCGCGATTTAACCATCCAATCGCAATGAAACTTGGTACAGTAAAAGTTTATACACATTGTAATGCACTGAAATCTCATTTAGTTCAATTGTTTACATAACCTCAAGATGGCGGCTGTGCGAAATATTTCACCGGCATTCTATATCTCCGAAACTATTTCTGATATCACCCTGAAATTGTGTATGGTGACACAGGGCACTACTGCAAGTTTATGTTTTTAAGTTTCAAAAACCTGTAGAGTACAAAACGAAAATGGCGGCCAAGCGAAGTTGAAACATTTTAATAGACTATTCTAGCGATTTAACCATCTGAACGGAGTGAAATATGGTACATTAAATGTGTATACATATTGTAATGCACTGGTATATAATTTAGTTCAATTGTTTACATAACCTCAAGATAGCGGCTGTGAGAAATTTTAAATTAAGTTTTTATTTATTGTGTCGTAATCATACGATGGAAGTGAAAGGTTGAATAATGAATCTACGCAATAATTTTCCCTTAATGTTACATAACTCTACGGCCTATATATATAACAATCCAACATGGCGACCATCCGAAATATTTAGACGGTTCTCAATATCTACGAATCTTTTATAGCAATCAAACTGAAATTATTTATGTTCATAGAGGCTATGAACATAAGTTCACCTATAGGACTTTCAATAACCTGGTGAGTACTAATCCAACATAGCAGCGTCGCGAGGTATAAATATTTAAATGGACGTTTCTCGCGATTTAACCCTCCGAGTGCAGTGAAACTCGGGATATATGTGCTTAGGCTATACAAATGTTAATCCACTGCCATATAATTTGTTTCAATTGTTTTCATAACCAGATGATGGCAGCTGTGCGAAATTTAAAATCTGGTTTTACTTCTGGTGTACTAATCATGCGATTGAAGTTTGAATACTACACCTACACAATAATCTTCATGTAATAGTACATAACTCTAAGACCTGCATATCTAAAATCCAACATGGCGACCATCCGAAATATTAGACGGTTCTCAATATCAACAAATATATTACAGCAATCAAACTGAAATTTTGTATGTTCATAGTGGCAATTAACATAAGTCGGAAATATGATGATGATGATGATGATGATGATGATGATGATGATGATAATTGTTGTTTTAAGGGGCCTAACATCTAGGTTATCGGCCCCTGATGGTTTGGGTGATCGTGAAGATGAAAATGAAAAGCGAACTTAAATCTAAAACTAACTACTAACCTACATACTGAACCCATGTGGATTGGTTCAAGAGTCGAATCCATACCTTTATATGTAAGAAAAGGAAGAAATAATGCAGTTTTTAGAATGGATTTGTAAAGAATTTTAAAGAGTTAATAAGAAGTTGGGCTGTTACAAGGTGACGCAAGCGCGAGTGACCGCTAGTCACGCGGGCATGAGATCATGGGTGACGCGGCGATAAGAGGCTAGCGCATAATTATTAATAGAGCTGGTAGTTTTCCACTGTGATTGACGGAGAAGGAGTTTCGGAAAAAGGTCTTACTCAGCGATAAAATGCCAACGTCGCAATGACGCAAGAAGAGAAATAATTAAAATTAAGCCATTTGCAAGCATTTAATCAATGAAATGAACCCGTCACTGTTGATCATCCTAGGAAAGAGATTTTTGTGTGTAGAAAAAGTTTATAATAATTGCACAGGAAAGAAGTGCATATGCAGCATGACGTCGATAGTTATTCCCCGAGCCAAAAGCTAGCAGAGAGGGAAAATAAAACCACAATACCCACGCATTTGAGGAGCCCATTTATTTAATATCTTGGAATTGTGTGATCGATTTTCGTGATTAGAGGAACCCTTTTTACGTTTAAAACGAGAGCTTTTAGGAGACATATTTTTCAAAATTATACGACAATTATTTTAGAAGTTAGTGTTGGAGAAGAAACAAATCTGATCTTTTTGTGGCAGATTTGAATATAAACCCTGGCCGGGCCAGGAGGAGTATGCAGTATTCACCAGACCGTGATAGGTCGTGTCACTCTGTATCGCAGACGAGCACCCCGTATGGGAGTCGCCGTTTAGTATCGTCAATAGTATCGTCGTGCGAAGACACATCAGAATCCTTGTTATAGGAAATATATCATCAAGCTTCGGACTTTATGAATTTCATCAGTACAGTCAAAGTTTTAGACTGTGGACTTAAGAAATTACCGGCGATAGGTACTCGAATTTAAATAGTTGTAGTTAAAGAACCGCTGCATCATAGGATTTCGAAGTACCCAAGGACAGTGGACTATAAAATTCTATCTACGTTAAATAACCAGATCAGGGTAAAACGTCATAGTAACGCCTAGTGTTCCTGAACTGAGGAGACTAGAGCGGAGTGTGATAGAATTTGGGAATCGAGATTCCAGGCTTTGTCTAGGTGTAGACAAATGAACAGTCAGACATTGGAATTAATCCAATAAGTCAAGAATCGCAGTAACATAAAGTAAAATCCATGTGTGGATTATTAGACAAGGAAATTACTAGGTCGCCGTTATACTAGTTCGAGCGATCCTAAAGTAAAACGTCAATGACAGACTTATATTAGACGAACAATTTAGCGTCTAGGAAGAAACGATATCGTGCAGTAAAATCATTAAGCCGATAGTCAAACCCAGAATAGAGAATCAATCGTTCCAGTGAGGGTAGTTCGATTGAGACTTTCAATCATCCCATCAGATTAGGAAGCCGACGTACATAAAGTGCAACCCTTGAAAACGGGAAAGAATAAGGAAATCACGTGTGTTAAAGCAAATAATTAATGCCAGAGTGATAGAATTTTATGTAATTCAAGTTCAGTGAAAATTTTTAGTGTAATATATTTTTAGTGAAATTGTATTTGTGTTTAAGTGAAAATGAATCCAAAAATGGTATTCTTTAGATTAAAAGTGATCAGTGTATATGTTTTATGTGATGTAAGAAAAGTGTTATCAAGTGTAGATATGATCATGAATATGGCTTAAGAAGCAGTAAGTGAGTGAAATGTTTAATCGAAGGAGAACTCGGTCTCTGACCGTAAAATCATGTGAGTACTAATTTCATTAATATGTGTTTTGAGGAATATTTGCGTATAATCCTCAGGAGTGGAAGTAGGGATGTTTGAAAACATGTGAAATATAGGTTGCACGATCTGAACGATTAATTTGATTGAAATAAAAATAATGTGGAAGTATTAATGAATCCCTTGTGGAAAATATTCAGTGGAATATCAGTATAATTGTAAATAATATAATTATGGTAAAGCAAGCACGATAATAATAATAATAATAATAATAATAATAATAATAATTGAATAAATTAATTATGTGATGAATTTTATAGTGAATAAGTGGTAGCTGCAATAGCTCCTCAAATGAATTGTTAATATGTTGATGAGCCAATAATGTTTTTAATGTTATAAATAATTATTGTCGATGGCGGCTAAGGCTGAAGATATTATTTTCGAGACGAAGATCAAATTTTGATTTGAATTTATTTATTTATTTATTTATTTATTTGAAAGGCAACTTGGCTATTTTATGTAATGAGCGCATGTCGCACACTTGAAATAATTTGTCGCGCTAGGAACGCGTTGAAATGCTCGGTAATAATAATTGTGAGGGACAGTTAGTAGCGGTAATGAGTTATGTTGAATTGTGGTACTATGCAATACGGAAAAGGGAGCAATTTATGTTGTATTATGAGCGCTGGTTGCGTATTATACCTTCCCTAAGTCGCTAAGTTGTAGGTCCTCAAAGTTGGGATATGGTTCCCGAGGCAGTTTTAAAGGATTGAACTCAGAGTCGTCCGCGTCGAAGCCCCTTATATATTTGTTTTGTTATGGATTATCTTACCTGCTAATGAGGACACTTAATAATTATACTTTACCGAAGCTAAAAGAATAGGTCGGTAGAACCTAATAATGTATTGTTGTGAATTTGTATTATAAGCCTGGTCTTTCAAAAGAAACGCATTATAGCAGCTGGTAGTAGCACTGTATTGCCCGTCTCTCGAGGGAGCGAGACGTTGGATCCCCCTCCATCCAAAGCCATAAATCAGCCACGTATTGAGACAGACCCTTACAACTCTCTTATAGAGAACGGTCAAGAACGAGTTGTCTGGTTCACGTTACACGGATGTGTTTTAAGATTGTTTTAACGACCCAGTATTTGAACACAGGTCCTTTTACGATCATTATTATGGCTTGCAGAGTTCAGATCGTTGCTTCCTTAAGATATAATTGTCTTTGAAGACAATATAATAAAATCCGTAACTTTATTATTAAATGATTCAGTTGATTCACGAGTTATGATGAAAATGTTGCGATTTTGGGAGTAATCTTAAGTTGACTTGGTCAGTAGTTTTCTATAACTCGGGGATGCGCACATTTTTCCCAATCACGGTAGTGAGTTGGTAGCTTGAGAAGAGAGATGGTAACAAATGAACATTGTGGGAGCCCAAAATTAATTAATAAATAGACATACTATGATATTGTAATTAAAGCCAGATATACTCATGTAAAAACTAAATGGAGTGTGTTAAATTGTCAACACAATGCATGTAAACTTTACCGAGCCATTTGGAGCTCGTTTATAAAGAATTATGATTGATGCTATATGGGAGTGAAACTCAGATGAAGTTTTTGTTTGGTTTTTGGATAACCAGTAATTATTATTGTGTGAATCATTAATTTGAATTCCTTGTTCATCTTTGAACAAGGGTGAAGTGTAGTGTCAGTGTTTTATGTTTAATTTGTAGCACCATATTTTGAATAATTAAATGTGTTGATAGTAGGATTTGATTTTGTTTATTTTTGGAAGTGTATCCTACGCTTAATCCAGAGTGTGTAATTCACAAAGTGGGAGAAAATACCATGAACCCCGATACTCCCGATTGAGCATTGCAGGCGAACTGTGATTTGCATATTTCATTGTTGAAATGGGCAGAATACTAGAAGAAGAAATGGAAAACTAAAGGAGAATAAGGCAAATAAAGGACAGGAGGAAAATAAATGCCCTCAACCCTCCAAGAAGGCGGATTGAGGGACTTGGAAGGAAGGAGAGCCATGAAAGGCAGATAGGAAAGTGAAAGAGGAGAGGGTCCGCCCCAAAGGTAAGGGACAAAAGGGGAAAACGGACCCAGCTCAGGAATCCCTCGGGGTCGCCAACTCCCGAACTCACCAACAGTGAGCCCCTGAGGGTGTAGCATTATCTAGGGTGCACCAAAAGTGGTGGGGCTACATACACCCGGCCTCCTTGAGGGCCTTAAGCAGAAGGCAGGATATAACATGAAAAGAAAACGAAGGCTGACCCCTCGCAGAAGGAGGGAATCAGAAAAGATGAGACAAGGGCCAATTAAGGCGAGTAGTGTGTTTTGGCCGGTTCTGTGACCACCTCCACCTCCCCACCTCACAAGATGGCGGCGGCGCGATATCTCTCGAACGCATGGTCGGAATTTGACGAATGAGGTGTCGTTGAACTCGGGCTGACACCACCTTTCCAATGGACAACATATTTCAACCTCAAAAATAAAATCTACCCTACTAGGGGGTGAAATTGTAATTTTTTAGAGAATCTCTCTTTCCAATTGCAACATGCGAGAGTTTGAATGCCGATATGGATTTAAACGTTGTTCTACATGAAGTGCATGTGTTCGGTGAATAGCCACTATGAATTAACATGCTTGTTTTTTTGTTTTGTTTTTTATGCATGCCCACCCATGGCTTTTGTAAGAGGGTGGGGGAGTGGATTTCTGTGGACGAGTCCTTGTGGACAAGTCCTTGTGGACGAGTCCTTGTGGACAGGTCATTGTTGACGAGTCCTTGTGGACAGGTCCCTGTGGACGAGTCCTTGTCCCTTTGGACTGATCCCTTTGGACCGGTCCCTTTGGCCTGGTCCCTATGGACTGGCTCATGAATTTATTTAAATTATGTCAAAGGGCCTAACTACATTTGTGTGTGTTGAACTGACGTTGTTCACCAACCCCCACTACTATAATGTGATAACGATATGAAAGGAAAGTGACGAAATACATGTGAACATACAAGGGATCTAACTTGGAGGATGGATGTGTTCTAACGAGTCATTTGTAGTTGAAAGAGAATAATACATGTTCTTAAGATGTTAAAACTGAGGAGATGGTACGTGCAGTAAACCGACTTGTTACTTCCTGTGTCATATTACAGACATGACAGAGAGCGCGCAGATCTGTTGCTATAACTAACACTGCAGTAATTTGAAACCGCAAGTGTTCATTAAGACAATGGATGATGATCATGCAAAGTTAGCAGTTATTGGATATTACGCAGGTGTTCCTTCCTGTGTCATGTTGCTGATATGGCAGGGAGCGCACACTGCTGTTGTTATGACTGACTCTGCAGTAATTTGAAACCCCATGTGATGATTAAGACAATGGGTGATGATCATGCAAAGTCAGCAGTCATTGGATACCACACAGGTGTTCCTAGTGTACTTTGGACTCTCAGCTGTATTGGGAAAGGAATTGCAATGATCTGCAAAAAACTGCTGACACGAGCGATGAGAGTTTATATAAGAGAGGTGTCATATATCTCCCTACTGTCAGTCTTTATTACTCGCTTTGAGTGAACAGTGCTCTATTACTGCTCAAGAGTTGTAAAAAAAGCCGTTTTGGTAGAAAATCATTAAATTATTTTGCAAGGTAAGTACTTATTATTAATGGATTGTAGTCTTTTATTACTAATTGATGTTGAAGTTATTGATTGGAATGTATTTATTGATTGATTAATTGATTGATTGATTTGTTTACAGATAATTGGGTACCTGTAGGATACCAGATTCCTACAATCTGTTCATTCAGTGACAGCAGTTGATCAATTATAAAAAGGTAAGTGCCCCTCTAATAACTTTTAAACAGCTAGAGTATTATTTTCCAATGTTCACAACTACATGTCAGTGAAAATGGTATATTTAGCAGTAAAAAGTTGGAACTACTTGACCATGATGTGTAAAGCTAAATTTGTAGGTTAGATTTTGATTACCACTCTATTAAGTTCGAATGTTCATTGCTAGGTGTCAGTGACAGAGGGAATATTTAAAGTCTTAACCTCAGTTCACTTAACTTTACCTAACTTAACCTTGTCATGTGACATGTTTTACAAGTTTAAACTTGTTTTAAGACTGACTATGACGTCACACTTAGGTCACTTAACTGGCGATCGCTGGTTTCCAATATGTGACATGTTCTACAAGTTTAGACTTGTTTTAAGACTGGCTATGACGTCACACTTAGCTCACTTAACTGGTGATCGCTGGTTTCTATCACGTGACATGTTCTACAAATTTAGACTTGTTTTAAGATTGGTTATGACGTCACACTTAGCTCACTTAACTGACGATCACTGGTTTCTATCACTCTATCATGTTCCAATGTTCACCGCTAGGTGTCAGTGACAGTGGTATATAGTAACCCCCAGTTAGAACTAAATGAAGTTAGACTTGCTAGGAGTTCACAGATGATTGATTTAAATACCCTGCTATAACCATTGACTGGAATGTAATTAAACTATTTATATTGTACTTTTGTTTATTATTTATTAACATTTATGATTTCTTTCTTTTATAGGTAATTTCGAAAGGGATCATCATGTTCAAGTGTGGTGACTGTAAGAAACAGTTCTCAAGACCTGACAGCCTTCAACGACACGCAAATGTTAAACATGACATTAAAATGTTTGTGTGCAGTCATTGTGCTACCACATTTAACAGACAAGATAATCTTGCACGTCATGTAAATTTAAAACATGTCAGTACTGCACCATTTTCGTGTTCAGTTTGCGAACTTGGTTTTTCTGCTGTAAAGCGATATCAATTCCACATGGTTGAAGTGCATGGAGAACAACAGGAATTGAAATCTGTAAAACCATCAACTAGCACGGAACCTTTAAATGAATGTGATACTCAAAAGCGTAAACGTTCTCAAGATTGTGAAAATAGTTGTGCAACAAAAAGAAAAAAGAATGGTGAACCTTCAATAACACATTGTGATGTATGTAATATTGATATACCTTCTTCAATCATTCATGGACATTTACGCAGTATTCAACATAAAAATAACACTTGCCATGAAAGAAATTCTGGAAATGTTCAACAAATTGGTAGTGCATTTAAAAGTCGAATTGCTAGTTATAGACTTCATAGTGAAGAAAAAACTCAAAGTATTGAATCATTTTTAAAAAAATGTTCAACCTACTGTGTTTGGCTTGGTAGGTAATGTTTTATTAGAGCATAAAACATTTAAAATGAATTTTGAACTTTTTGGCCTCTATGTAAAAACTGGGAGCGAAGGTGAAATTACGGATATCAAATCCTTTAATACAAAAAACATAATTGTTAGCGAATCAACTAATATTAGTGATATATATCAAAATATTTCAAGTGCTATCATCGTGAAGCAGTGAAGAGTTCCAGGAAAGGGAGTAGGCTGGGCGTTGGTTGAAGTACTTTATTTAGAAACCAACCTGAATAAATACAACCCCCTTCGAGCATCATCATATATTGATTTGCCAGGATGGATCAAACGGAAGAAAGCTGTTGTGAACGTTTGGAATAGTGATCAAGCATGTTTTGCGTGGGCTGTAACCTCAGCTCTCCATTCAGCAGTGGGGCATATGGATAGAACATCATCATATCCTCACTATTCCTCGGTGTTAGATTTAAAATAAATGGAATTTCCTATGGCGATAAAAGACATTAAACGTTTTGAAGAGCTGAACAATGTAAGTATTAATGTTTATGAAATTGAAAATAAGAGTATAGTTGGTCCTCTATATTATACTCAGGAAAAAAAGGATTTATTTATTTATTTATTTATTTATTTACTTATTTATTTACAAAGGTCCCAATGAGCCTGAGCTCGTGTTAGGGACAATCAAGTAACATAGTTACAGCATGGCATATATATAATTTTTGTAACATTATTGTTTAATTTAATAGTAACTTATATTATATTGCTAGTGACTAATTTTACAGAGATAATTCGGTATGATACATTGCATTGCTTAAGGCTATTGTACATGGGCTATTCATTCCTTAATAGGAAGTCTTTTGTTTTCCTCTTAAATGTTTTTATAGAGAAACTTTCCCTTATGCCTAATGGTAGCGAGTTGTATTCTTTTATTATAGAGGACATAATTCCTTTAGTTCCAAATTTAATGGATTGGGAATGGCTGGTGAATATTTGATTTACTCCTCTTGTTGCATAATGATGAATGTCATTTGCATGGGTAAAATGGATGTGTGTGTGTATCAATTTGTTTTCTAATTTGTATACAAATACTGTTGCTGACATAGCTATTTGTTTTTGCAGTGGCATAATTTTAGTTCTTGAGTATAATTCATTTGAGGGTGTGAGCCAAGGAAGTCCAAAGATAGATTTTATAGCACGTTTCTGGAGTATCTCAAGTTCTTTTATCAGCTCCTTCTTACAATATCCCCATATGAAATTCATGTACATTAGATGTGAATGTATCAGAGCAAAGTATATATTTTTCAATTGTTGGCTAGTAAGACAGCTATATCTTAATCTGAAAATAATACCAATTAAAGGGCTGATTTTATGTTTTACATTTTCTACATGATTTTCCCAGGTTAGTGTACTATCTAGTGTGATACCTAAGTATGTTGCCGATTTAACCCTTTCTATTTCTTTGTTGGCTATGTTGACTATGTTTGTGGTCTCAATCTTGTATGATGGTTTATGGAAGAATAAATATTTTGTTTTAGTGATATTGATAACCATTTTGTGTGCTCTCAACCAATCCACCAGCTTATTGAGATCATAATTAATATTTAGCATAATTTCCTGTTCAGATGTTCCCAGATAGAGTATAAAAATATCATCTGCAAATAGTTTAAGCTTGCCTTTCAATTCTAATAATACTATATCATTAATATAGGCCAAGAAAAGAATTGGTCCTAAGACAGAACCTTGAGGTACTCCTGTGTCAATTCTCATTTGAGACCCTTTTACATTATCGATTGCAACATATTGTTTTCTGTTAGTGAGGTAGTTCTTGAACCAATCATGTGCCACTCCTCTGATGCCTGCAAATTCTAGTTTATTAAGGAGAATCTTATGGTTAACCAGATCGAATGCTTTTTGAAGGTCAATTAGTACACCAGCAGCTAGTTTGTTTTCATCTAATGCCTTTTCTACATCAGTTACTACTTCAAATATAGCACTATCAGCTCCTCTATTTGGAATAAACCCATATTGGCAGTTTGCAAAGTAATCATTTTTCATGAAGAAATTCATAAGTCTTCGTTTAACAACGCTTTCTAGAACCTTGCTGATGGCAGATATAATATTAATGGGTCTGTAATTTGATGGGTGGGTTTTGTCTCCTTTTTTGTAGATCGGGACCACCCTAGAGACTTTACAGGCATCGGGGAATATACCAGTCATCAGTGAAAGATTTATTATTTTGACAAGATATGGTGTAAGGCCCTCAAGACACAATTGTAGCATGACATTAGTAGTGTTGTCCTCACTTATATTGTTTTTGTGTTTTAGGGAGTTTATAATTGATTGTATTTCATTAGCATTAGTAGGTAACATAAAGATTGTCTTAGTGCTAGTAGTATTTTTATAGCTTGCAATGTCCGAGGTAGGACCGTTTCCTTGATTTTCCCATATACTGTTAGCAATATTGACATAATATTTATTAATTTCATCACATATATTTTCCTTTTTTTCGACATTTGTGCCATCGACTATAAGTTTGACAATTTCATTTTTCCCCTTCTTTGGCCTATTTAACATCTCATTAACAACACTCCACACTTCCCTCTGATTATTTGCATTTTGAATTTTTTGGTCAAAGTAGTTTCTTTGTAGGTTTCTCGTAAGTTTTGTAACTTGGTTGCTAATAATTTTATATTCTTCTAAAATTTCTGCAGATGGATTTTTAACTTTGGTTTTTGTATATATCTTATCTTTCCTGTGTATTAGTGCTAAAAGATCTTGTGTGATCCAGGGTTTTATTGGTGGGGCACTTGGCTCCTTATTCGTATATTTCATAGTACAGGCTTCTATTCCTTTATTAATAAAATCACAGAATTTATTGTAGTAGTCATTGATGTTAGTTTCATTGCATACAAATTCTTGAGTTATTAAATATTTATTAAGTTTTTTGTAGTTTATTTTATCCTTTTCTATTGGCCTATCATCACATATTGAGTTCCTGTTTATCTTTTTGTTTCTCATTTCACAGATTAGTAAATGGTGATCACTCAAATCATTATCAATATTATAGACATTACATATTTTGTCACAGTCGTTCACCAATACATGATCAATTAGAGTAGAGCTAGTTTGTGTTACACGAGTTGGATATTTTGTATTACATAAGACTAGACCGTATGATTTGACTAGGTTAATATAACTACTAGTATATCTGTCCCCAAATAATAGATCGATATTCATATCACCTAGTATTATAACAGGATTCGTTGAGTAAGAACTAATAATTACTTCGAGATCAGTTAGAAAGTGTGGAATGTTGCTTTTATGAGGGTTATAAGCAGTGATTATATTGTATTCTTGATGGCCTTTTCTCACAGTAATGTGTAGTATGCTGTGGGTGGAATTTATTTCCTTTACAAGGGTACTGCTACATTTGTTTGAAATATACAAAGATACTCCCCCTCCAGCTTGTTTTCTAACTATGTGATATGCAACATATTTCTTAATATTGAAAAACATTTTTGTTTGTTCTGTTAACCAATTTTCTGAGATTGCTAGGACATCTACACCTTTGATTCTGTCTAACATTATTTGGATATCATCGAACTTGTTTTTTATGCTATGTGCATTTATGTGTACGCATTTTAGTGTACTGGTATCGGTTATTATGTGTTTACTGTCCTTAATTTTATAATAATCGCTAAGTGTATTACAGTTACACTCGGTTAATTCTAGTGTATTATTATTTGCATTACCTAAAAAATTTAATTTCTGTGATTCTAGTTCCATATGGGATAATACTTAGTAGATATCTTACTATTCCATAGATTTTAGTTTGAGAGGGCGAGTGAATCCAGTATTTCAGCACTTGATATAAGCTTTGAAGGTCCATTTTGATTTATCCGAATGTATATTTTGCAGTCTCTGACCCAAGTTGCAAAGATTTTTCCCTGTTGTCTCAATTCACGGCACTTTTTGGCGATGGTTTCGTTTCTTGGGGTCAGGTGTTCATTGATATATATATTACCACCATCACTGTAACCAATTTCACTTGTCTTCAGGGTCTTCTTTTGTCTTCTGCTACTGAGAATCTCTTCCTTCTTCCACCTATTATTTAATTTCACAATTATCGGTTGAGGCCCAGGCTTTGTTGACGGGAGGCGGTGAGCTGCGTCTATGTTTGCCCTGGTGATTTCAACTCCTAACGTCTTGCCAATGTCCGAGATTTTGTGAAATACATCCTCCTCTCTTTCAGTGGGTATTCCATACACTATCAAGTTGTTCTTGCGCTGGTACTGTTTTAGTTCCTCCAATTCATTGATAGCTCTAGATGCTGCCATTTCTGCGTCCTTGACGGTTTTTCTCTCTTTCTTCAGAGTTTCAATTTCCCGGTGGAGTTCATCATACTTTTCTGATAAGAAAGTTGCTAGTTTTCTTACCTCGTGGTTTTCTTCTCTCATCGCCGAAAGGGATTCCTCAAGTTTCTGGGAGAAAGATGCCATAACCTCTTTGAGGTTAGGTTGCGGGAGGCAGTCTTCACGATTGCATGACCATTTAAAAGTATCATCTTTCCGGAATTGTTGGTAAGTGTCTTTACTCATTTTCACGCATGTTACATGAAACCAGCGTCCACACTCACCATCACATCCTACAGCCTGCTGATTATTCTTGATCTTTTTGCCACATGGAGCACAGTTGACCGTCATGATATTAAATGTTATATGTCTTCTCTTTTAACAAGTTATGTATTGTATTTCTCCTACGTATTTTATCTACACTGTTCACACAATATTTAGCACTTTAGTCACTCGCGTAATCCTCGGTAAACCTGCGAAATTTCTTAATTTTGCTTACGTTTAGAATATAAACCTTTTACATATCCGCCATTTTGTGAAAGTTGCTCATGTAAATTTACTTTACATAACCGAAGGTGAAAATGCCCACTATTGTTGGATAAAACATTAAAGTAGACTTGTTGGTAGTCAGATAACAAAAAGAGAACATAAGAAGTGGTTGTGTGATGGCTGTTTGCTATATTTCAGAAAAGAGGACCAACTAACTCAACATCAAAAATGGGGGTGTAATCATGTTCGTACGGTATTACCGACTCCTAAAAATAACATTCTAAAATTTAAGGATTATGAGAAACAGCTTCGAGTACCATTTGTTATATATGCTGACTTCGAGGCTTTGCTAAAACCATTTAATACATGTTCATCGAATCCAGCCCAACCTTTTACCAACACTACTCACATTCATGAACCTTTTAGCTTTGCATATTATATTAAATGTAGTTATGATGACTCTTTAAATAAGTTTGAGCTCTATAGAGGACCTGATGCACCTAAAGTTTTTATGGAAAGGCTTGAGAAAGATGCCATCCGTATATCCTCTATTTTAAATACGATCATTCCAATGGAACCACTAACTTTATTAGAGCAAATGAATTTTGAAACTGAAACTAATTGTTTTATATGTGGTGAATGTTTATATACAGACAGGGTTCGCGATCATGACCATTTAACAGGACAATATCGTGGTGCTGCTCACCAAGAATGTAATTTAAATTATAGAGTAAGTAAATTCATTCCGGTCATTCTACATAACGGTAGCAAATACGATAACCACTTTATCGTTAAAGAATTTGGAGCTTCAGATGTGAAAATTGATGTGATTGCAAATAATAAGGAACAATACATATCGTTCACAAAATACATCAAAACTGACAATAAGAAAACCATTAAACTGCGATTTTTAGATTCATTCCGCTTTATGCCGAGTAGTCTTGATAAGCTTGCTAGTAATTTAAAATCAGATCAGTTTCATGAAATTCAACGTGTCTTTCCTAAAGAAGATGATTTTAATTTGATTTGTCAAAAGGGTATATTCCCTTACGAATATATTAACTGTGTGGAACGTCTTGAGGAGTGTTCTTTACCACCGAAAGATGCATTTTACAGTTCCTTAAACACAAGTCATATCAGTGATCAGGAATATTTACATGCACAACGTGTATGGGCACAGTTTGACATTCAAACTTTAGGAGAATTTTCAGACATATATTTGAAGACAGATGTGTTGTTATTAGCAGATGTTTTTGAAAATTTTCGGAATGTTTGTATGAAAACTTATGACCTTGATCCTTGTCAGTATTTCACAGCTCCTGGGTTAAGTTTCAGTTCAATGTTGAAAAAAACGAAAGTAAATTTAGAATTAATGACTGATATAGACATGATCAATTTTATAAAATCATCAATTCGAGGTGGATTAAGTCAATGTAGTGGACGGTACTCTAAAGCGAATAATAAATACATGCCTAGCTACAACCCTTGTGAAGAGTCAAAGTATATTGTCTACCTCGATGCAAATAACCAATATGGTTGGGCTATGAGTCAATATCTACCACTGAAAGATTTTCGCTGGCTGACACAACCTGAAATTAATGTCTTACATGTTGACACTCTTAATGATAACGATGATAAAGGATATATTTTAGAGGTAAATCTTGAGTACCCTAAAGAGTTACATGATGATCATAATGATTTACCATTTTGTCCTGAGAATATGAAATCTCCATACATCACATCACGAACAAAAATGTTAATTGCTAATGTAAATAATAAATGTAAATATGTAATACATTATCGAAACTTGAAACAGTGTCTACAGCATGGATTGAAATTGACTAAAATTCATCGCGTATTGCAATTTCATCAGTCAGCATGGCTCAAACCGTATATTGATCTAAACAATAATTTAAGAACACAGTCAACAAACGCGTTTGAAAAAGATTTTTATAAACTCATGAATAATAGTGTTTTTGGAAAGACTATGGAGAATGTTGATAAACGAGTTGATGTAAAGCTGATAACAAAGTGGGAGAATGATGGTAAAAGGTATGGTGCGAGCAACTTAATAAGCAAGCCTAACTTTCATAGCTGTTCAATTATTCATGAGGATTTAGTTGTAATACAAATGAATCGTCTTAAAGTAACTTACAACAAACCCATATATGTGGGTTACACCATTCTGGAATTATCAAAAACACTTATGTATGAATTTCACTATGATTATGTAAAGAAAAACTATCTTGATAATGCTAAATTACTCTACACCGACACAGATTCTTTTATTTATGAGTTTAAAACTGATGATTTTTATGAGGATATCAAAATTGAGCTAAATAGGTTTGATACAAGTGACTATCCCGAGGATAATATTTACCATTTACCTCTAGTAAACAAAAAGGTTCTTGGGAAATTTAAGGATGAATGTGCTGGTGTTATTATAGACACCTTTGTAGGCACAAAATCTAAATCATACAGCTATATGACAATTGATGATGTAGTAGTAAAAAAATTAAAAGGAGTGAAAAAGAATGTTGTTAGTAAAGAGTTAGATATAAGTGATTATAAAAACTGTATAGTTAGTAACCCACCTGTATTATATAAGAAAATGAGTGTATTTAGAAGTAAAAATCATCAGCTACATACCAATTTGCTGAACAAAGTTGCTTTAAGTAATGAAGACAACAAACGATTCATTATACCCAACACATTTGATACTTTTGCTTGGGGAAACAGTCGCATTGACGACTATTACTTTACTTAAGTCTAATGATCACTATATTGTAATATTTGTAGTGTGTTTTATATTGTAATATTTTTTTGTAAAAAACTGTAAGTAGAATGTATAATGTTAGGCTACTGTAGTTTAGTAAAAATAAGATAAGTAATACATTTTAGTGTAAAATGTTTGCTTTTGTATATTACGAAAAAGATTTTTAAAAAATGTACAGAATGTGTGAACTAAACAAGGGAAATGTAAAAATGTAAAGTGGAAAATTGTAAATATCCATGTGTGAAAAAGTGAAATAGTTATCACCATTTTAAAATTAAAAGACATTGTGATCTGGTAAACCTTGTTTTTATTTCACAACAACAAAAATGTACAGAATGTGTAAACTAAACAAGAAGAATGTAAAAAAATGAAAAGTGGAAATTGTAAATATTCATGTGTGAAAAAATGAAAATAAAGAAATGGCTATCACCATTTAAAATTAAAAGACGGGTCCTTTGGACTGATCCCTATGGACTGGCCCATGCATTTTATCCAAATTATGCCAAAGGGACCCGCCCACAGGGACTAGTCAACAAGGACCCGTCAACAGAGACTGGTTCGCGAGATATTAACAAAAGTGCACTTAGACCCTTTGTCAAAATTTCAAAAAAATAGATTTAAAAAGGGGGCGTTAGCGAGATTCAAAAAGGGGGGCATTTTTTCACCCACTTTTGTACCTACCTTTGCACCCACTATTGCATTCACTTATGCACCCACTTTTTCACCCACTTATGCACCCACATTTGCACCCACTATTTTCACCCACTTATGCACCCACATTTGCACCCACTTATGCACCCACTTTTGCACCCACTTTTACACCCACTTTTGCACCCACTTTAAACTATTATTTATAGTATTGAGTGAACTTTGCTAGAGATTAGTTCATGCTTGACAATTGATATGGAAGTATAATTTTCATTTCTCTTTATTTGTTACTCTATTTACCCTTTGGATGTTTATCATTCTCTTTTAATACACCGTTTCAAACACTTATAAAGAAAAGAAAAAGCAAGTCCAAGAAAAAAAATACTGTGGCTCATGACAGTGCATTGTTTACTGAGCAAAGTCTAACTCCTGTTGATGTAAAAGTTATGTTTAATCCATCTTTCACGTCTCAAGAGCCATTAACATCGCAGATTATGCAAGAGGTAGTGTTGTTGTTTTAAGGGTGGAACTAAAAGGTTATCTGTCATCGATATGCAGATAGTTTTACCAAAGAAGAATTATTGGTGCTCTCCAAGTTGTTCATTTATTATGTAACAGTCAATGCCGTGAAAGAAATCTAGCAACTTATACCAAAATCATGGACTCAAGATCCTGGATAGTCTTACCAAAGATGAATTATTGGTGCTCTCCAAGTTTTCATTTATTTTGTGACAGTGAATGCCGTGAAAGAAATCTTGCAACATGTACCAAACTCATGGACTCAAGACCCTGTGTTAAGTAAATACCTATTATTTCTTTGGATTAAGCATGTAAAGAACACGACCTTTCTTATCGTCATAGTCATTATGCTTTAATACGTGTGGTGGATAAAGTATCGTTGAAAAGCTAAGCAACGTTTGACATCCTATAATGGCTCAGTGGGGGAGAGGTTGGCAGCCCTCATTGTGATTACTGCTATAAAAGGGAAGTTAATGATGAGTGGACATGAACATTGAAAAGGATTGAGGAAATGGTATTTCTTTGTATTCTATTTTGTAATGCCATATATGTTGTGAAATAAAAACAAGGTTTCCAAGATCACAATGTCTTTTAATTTTAAAATGGTGATAGCCATTTCTTTATTTTCATTTTTTCACACATGAATATTTACAATTTCCACTTTTCATTTTTTTACATTCTTCTTGTTTAGTTTACACATTCTGTACATTTTTGTTGTTGTGAAATAAAAACAAGGTTTACCAGATCACAATGTCTTTTAATTTTAAAATGGTGATAACTATTTCACTTTTTCACACATGGATATTTACAATTTTCCACTTTACATTTTTACATTTCCCTTGTTTAGTTCACACATTCTGTACATTTTTTAAAAATCTTTTTCGTAATATACAAAAGCAAACATTTTACACTAAAATGTATTACTTATCTTATTTTTACTAAACTACAGTAGCCTAACATTATACATTCTACTTACAGTTTTTTACAAAAAAAATATTACAATATAAAACACACTACAAATATTACAATATAGTGATCATTAGACTTAAGTAAAGTAATAGTCGTCAATGCGACTGTTTCCCCAAGCAAAAGTATCAAATGTGTTGGGTATAATGAATCGTTTGTTGTCTTCATTACTTAAAGCAACTTTGTTCAGCAAATTGGTATGTAGCTGATGATTTTTACTTCTAAATACACTCATTTTCTTATATAATACAGGTGGGTTACTAACTATACAGTTTTTATAATCACTTATATCTAACTCTTTACTAACAACATTCTTTTTCACTCCGTTTAATTTTTTTACTACTACATCATCAATTGTCATATAGCTGTATGATTTAGATTTTGTGCCTACAAAGGTGTCTATAATAACACCAGCACATTCATCCTTAAATTTCCCAAGAACCTTTTTGTTTACTAGAGGTAAATGGTAAATATTATCCTCGGGATAGTCACTTGTATCAAACCTATTTAGCTCAGTTTTGATATCCTCATAAAAATCATCAGTTTTAAACTCATAAATAAAAGAATCTGTGTCTGTGTAGAGTAATTTAGCATTATCAAGATAGTTTTTCTTTACATAATCATAGTGAAATTCATACATAAGTGTTTTTGATAATTCCAGAATGGTGTAACCCACATATATGGGTTTGTTGTAAGTGACTTTAAGACGATTCATTTGTATTACAACTAAATCCTCATGAATAATTGAACAGCTATGAAAGTTAGGCTTGCTTATTAAGTTGCTCGCACCATACATACCTTTTACCATCATTCTCCCACTTTGTTATCAGCTTTACATCAACACGTTTATCAACATTCTCCATAGTCTTTCCAAAAACACTATTATTCATGAGTTTATAAAAATCTTTTTCAAACGCGTTTGTTGACTGTGTTCTTAAATTATTGTTTAGATCAATATACGGTTTGAGCCATGCTGACTGATGAAATTGCAATACGCGATGAATTTTAGTTAATTTCAATCCATGCTGTAGAAACTGTCTCAAGTTTCGATAATGTATTACATATTTACATTTAATATTTACATTAGCAATTAACATTTTTGTTCGTGATGTGATGTATGGAGATTTCATATTCTCAGGACAAAATGGTAAAATCATTATGATCATCATGTAACTCTTTAGGGTACTCAAGATTTACCTCTAAAATATATCCTTTATCATCGTTATCATTAAGAGTGTCAACATGTAAGACATTAATTTCAGGTTGTGTCAGCCAGCGAAAATCTTTCATTGGTAGATATTGACTCATAGCCCAACCATATTGGTTATTTGCATCGAGGTAGACAATATACTTTGACTCTTCACAAGGGTTGTAGCTAGGCATGTATTTATTATTCGCTTTAGAGTACCGTCAACTACATTGACTTAATCCACCTCGAATTGATGATTTTATAAAATTGATCATGTCTATATCAGTCATTAATTCTAAATTTACTTTCGTTTTTTTCAACATTGAACTGAAACTTAACCCAGGAGCTGTGAAATACTGACAAGGATCAAGGTCATAAGTTTTCATACAAACATTCCGAAAATTTTCAAAAACATCTGCTAATAACAACACATCTGTCTTCAAATATATGTCTGAAAATTCTCCTAAAGTTTGAATGTCAAACTGTGCCCATACACGTTGTGCATGTAAATATTCCTGATCACTGATATGACTTGTGTTTAAGGAACTGTAAAATGCATCTTTCGGTGGTAAAGAACACTCCTCAAGACGTTCCACACAGTTAATATATTCGTAAGGGAATATACCCTTTTGACAAATCAAATTAAAATCATCTTCTTTAGGAAAGACACGTTGAATTTCATGAAACTGATCTGATTTTAAATTACTAGCAAGCTTATCAAGACTACTCGGCATAAAGCGGAATGAATCTAAAAATCGCAGTTTAATGGTTTTCTTATTGTCAGTTTTGATGTATTTTGTGAACGATATGTATTGTTCCTTATTATTTGCAATCACATCAATTTTCACATCTGAAGCTCCAAATTCTTTAACGATAAAGTGGTTATCGTATTTGCTACCGTTATGTAGAATGACCGGAATGAATTTACTTACTCTATAATTTAAATTACATTCTTGGTGAGCAGCACCACGATATTGTCCTGTTAAATGGTCATGATCGCGAACCCTGTCTGTATATAAACATTCACCACATATAAAACAATTAGTTTCAGTTTCAAAATTCATTTGCTCTAATAAAGTTAGTGGTTCCATTGGAATGATCGTATTTAAAATAGAAGATATACGGATGGCATCTTTCTCAAGCCTTTCCATAAAAACTTTAGGTGCATCAGGTCCTCTATAGAGCTCAAACTTATTTAAAGAGTCATCATAACTACATTTAATATAATATGCAAAGCTAAAAGGTTCATGAATGTGAGTAGTGTTGGTAAAAGGTTGGGCTGGATTCGATGAACATGTATTAAATGGTTTTAGCAAAGCCTCGAAGTCAGCATATATAACAAATGGTACTCGAAGCTGTTTCTCATAATCCTTAAATTTTAGAATGTTATTTTTAGGAGTCGGTAATACCGTACGAACATGATTACACCCCCATTTTTGATGTTGAGTTAGTTGGTCCTCTTTTCTGAAATATAGCAAACAGCCATCACACAACCACTTCTTATGTTCTCTTTTTGTTATCTGACTACCAACAAGTCTACTTTAATGTTTTATCCAACAATAGTGGGCATTTTCACCTTCGGTTATGTAAAGTAAATTTACATGAGCATCCTTTTTTTCCTGAGTATAATATAGAGGACCAACTATACTCTTATTTTCAATTTCATAAACATTAATACTTACATTGTTCAGCTCTTCAAAACGTTTAATGTCTTTTATCGCCATAGGAAATTCCATTTCTCTTAAATCTAACACTGAGGAATAGTGAGGATATGACAATGTTCTATCCATATGCCCCACTGCTGAATGGAGAGCTGAGGTTACAGCCCACGCAAAACATGCTTGATCACTATTCCAAACGTTCACAACAGCTTTCTTCCATTTGATCCATCCTGGCAAATCAATATATGATGATGCTCGAAGGGGGTTGTATTTATTCAGGTTGGTTTCTAAATAAAGTACTTCAACCAAACGCCCAGCCTGACTCCCTTTCCTGGAACTCTTCACTCTTCACGATGATAGCACTTGAAATATTTTGATATATATCACTAATATTAGTTGATTCGCTAACAATTATGTTTTTTGTATTAAAGGATTTGATATCCGTAATTTCACCTTCGCTCCCAGTTTTTACATAGAGGCCAAAAAGTTCAAAATTCATTTTAAATGTTTTATGCTCTAATAAAACATTACCTACCAAGCCAAACACAGTAGGTTGAACATTTTTTTTTAATGATTCAATACTTTGAGTTTTTTCTTCACTATGAAGTCTATAACTAGCAATTCGACTTTTAAATGCACTACCAATTTGTTGAACATTTCCAGAATTTCTTTCATGGCAAGTGTTATTTTTATGTTGAATACTGCGTAAATGTCCATGAATGATTGAAGAAGGTATATCAATATTACATACATCACAATGTGTTATTGAAGGTTCACCATTCTTTTTTCTTTTTGTTGCACAACTATTTTCACAATCTTGAGAACGTTCACGCTTTTGAGTATCACATTCATTTAAAGGTTCCATGCTAGTTGATGGTTTTACAGATTTCAATTCCTGTTGTTCTCCATGCACTTCAACCATGTGGAATTGATATCGCTTTACAGCAGAAAAACCAAGTTCGCAAACTGAACACGAAAATGGTGCAGTACTGACATGTTTTAAATTTACATGACGTGCAAGATTATCTTGTCTGTTAAATGTGGTAGCACAATGACTGCACACAAACATTTTAATGTCATGTTTAACATTTGCGTGTCGTTGAAGGCTGTCAGGTCTTGAGAACTGTTTCTTACAGTCACCACACTTGAACATGATGATCCCTTTCGAAATTACCTATAAAAGAAAGAAATCATAAATGTTAATAAATAATAAACAAAAGTACAATATAAATAGTTTAATTACATTCCAGTCAATGGTTATAGCAGGGTATTTAAATCAATCATCTGTGAACTCCTAGCAAGTCTAACTTCATGTAGTTCTAACTGGGGGTTACTATATACCACTGTCACTGACACCTAGCGGTGAACATTGGAACATGATAGAGTGATAGAAACCAGTGATCGTCAGTTAAGTGAGCTAAGTGTGACGTCATAACCAATCTTAAAACAAGTCTAAATTTGTAGAACATGTCACGTGATAGAAACCAGCGATCACCAGTTAAGTGAGCTAAGTGTGACGTCATAGCCAGTCTTAAAACAAGTCTAAACTTGTAGAACATGTCACATATTGGAAACCAGCGATCGCCAGTTAAGTGACCTAAGTGTGACGTCATAGTCAGTCTTAAAACAAGTTTAAACTTGTAAAACATGTCACATGACAAGGTTAAGTTAGGTAAAGTTAAGTGAACTGAGGTTAAGACTTTAAATATTCCCTCTGTCACTGACACCTAGCAATGAACATTCGAACTTAATAGAGTGGTAATCAAAATCTAACCTACAAATTTAGCTTTACACATCATGGTCAAGTAGTTCCAACTTTTTACTGCTAAATATACCATTTTCACTGACATGTAGTTGTGAACATTGGAAAATAATACTCTAGCTGTTTAAAAGTTATTAGAGGGGCACTTACCTTTTTATAATTGATCAACTGCTGTCACTGAATGAACAGATTGTAGGAATCTGGTATCCTACAGGTACCCAATTATCTGTAAACAAATCAATCAATCAATTAATCAATCAATAAATACATTCCAATCAATAACTTCAACATCAATTAGTAATAAAAGACTACAATCCATTAATAATAAGTACTTACCTTGCAAAATAATTTAATGATTTTCTACCAAAACGGCTTTTTTTTTACAACTCTTGAGCAGTAATAGAGCACTGTTCACTCAAAGCGAGTAATAAAGACTGACAGTAGGGAGATATATGACACCTCTCTTATATAAACTCTCATCGCTCGTGTCAGCAGTTTTTTGCAGATCATTGCAATTCCTTTCCCAATACAGCTGAGAGTCCAAAGTACACTAGGAACACCTGTGTGGTATCCAATGACTGCTGACTTTGCATGATCATCACCCATTGTCTTAATCATCACATGGGGTTTCAAATTACTGCAGAGTCAGTCATAGCAACAGCAGTGTGCGCTCCCTGCCATATCAGCAACATGACACAGGAAGGAACACCTGCGTAATATCCAATAACTGCTAACTTTGCATGATCATCATCCATTGTCTTAATGAACACTTGCGGTTTCAAATTACTGCAGTGTTAGTCATAGCAACAGATCTGCGCGCTCTCTGTCATGTCTGTAATATGACACAGGAAGTAACAAGTCGGTTTACTGCACGTACCATCTCCTCAGTTTTAACATCTTAAGAACATGTATTATTCTCTTTCAACTACAAATGACTCGTTAGAACACATCCATCCTCCAAGTTAGATCCCTTGTATGTTCACATGTATTTCGTCACTTTCCTTTCATATCGTTATCACATTATAGTAGTGGGGGTTGGTGAACAACGTCAGTTCAACACACACAAATGTAGTTAGGCCCTTTGACATAATTTAAATAAATTCATGAGCCAGTCCATAGGGACCAGGCCAAAGGGACCGGTCCAAAGGGATCAGTCCAAAGGGACAAGGACTCGTCCACAAGGACCTGTCCACAAGGACCTGTCCACAAGGACTCGTCAACAATGACCTGTCCACAAGGACTTGTCCACAAGGACTCGTCCACAGGGATCCACTCCCCCACCCTCTTACAAAAGCCATGGGTGGGCATGCATAAAAAACAAAACAAAAAACAAGCATGTTAATTCATAGTGGCTATTCACCGAACACATGCACTTCATGTAGAACAACGTTTAAATCCATATCGGCATTCAAACTCTCACATGTTGCAATTGGAAAGAGAGATTCTCTAAAAAATTACAATTTCACCCCCTAGTAGGGTAGATTTTATTTTTGAGGTTGAAATATGTTGTCCATTGGAAAGGTGGTGTCAGCCCGAGTTCAACGACACCTCATTCGTCAAATTCCGACCATGAGTTCGAGAGATATCGCGCCGCCGCCATCTTGTGAGGTGGGGAGGTGGAGGTGGTCACAGAACCGGCCAAAACACACTACTAAGGCGGGAAAGGAAGAGACTCCCTAGGTCTCGGATACCCTAATACCGTCGGGGTCGGAAGAGAACAAGAGTGGACCAAGTGAGGTCGACAGGAAAGAAGACAGAGAGGAGCCCGGCACAAGTAAGTGGAAGCAATGCCGGACTCAGCAGGGGCCCCGTGGTCGCCAACCCACATCCCACTAGAAGTGAGCCCCTGGGGGGTAGGAAATATGAAAATAGGCTTTAGTTCTTCAGGGAACTACTTGTTTCACATGTTGTAGTAATTGGAATTATTTTGTGTTGACCGACTGAAAGTTATTGTTAATAAGGCAACACTGAGAAATGGCTTCAAAGCTAAGGTATCGTTTTCAGACTATTAGGATACGGTACGGCAAACACTCCTTTCCTTCCTCTGTGTAGCAGTCACGTTGACTGTCTGTCGGGGCCACACAAACCAGCCCTAACCCACAGGATCACATTTACATCCATCATGCAGCACCCCGAGACCACCCAGTGGCGTAGTAGAAAGCCGCGAACAACCCCTGTGTAACGTGGAGTCGATCGCTACCCCGCGGCGAGAGTCCTGAAATTCTCACTGCACTGGCAACATCATACACACATTTAAACGTTGTTTTTCACATACTTTTTTCCTGTCTTGAAGGATTCAGACGCAAACAGTAACTTTAGTATCAAGGATATTATTTCATCCATCTATTCTTATTATAGGTATAACGCTCGCTTTAAAGAGTAGGAACTAATTACGCTTGCTCTTGTTACCATGGTAACTAGGGGTAGGAAATTGGTCGTCACAACACGCTTCAACGAGTGGGTACTAAGTGCGCTTGCATTTCACTTCTAGTGGGATGTGGGTTGGCGACCACGGGGCCCCTGCTGAGTCCGGCATTTTCACATTTTCCAAAAATGAGGAAAAAGTAGACTTATGTGCTCGGGCAAATGTGTGTCTGTCTGTCTGTCTGTCTGCCTGTCCTTCTGTCTGTCTGTCTGTCTGTCTGGCTGGCTGGCTGTGTGTGTGTGTCCCCCCCCCCTAACAACTCCTAAACGGCTGCAGCAATCGAAACAAAATTTGGTAGGAGGAAAGATCTATACCTGAATATCTCACTACCCTATTTGAAAATGATGTCAGCGCTACCAACTGCTGAAAAATCGCAATTGAAATTTGATATCCATGTTGGATATCATGGAAGGTAAGAATGGGAGCTATTTCAAAATTGGCACACGTATAGATAATAATATTGCAGTTTAATTTCCAGGAGGCCATACATGGCAGTGGTGCCAAAATGATTATAAGCCTGCTGATAGGTCCAAATTTTAAATGCATATAACTTCTACACTATCAATTGGATTTCAACCAAATTTCGTCTGTGCTATGTGTACATGAACAGATATGACTGAGCGTATTCCTAAGAGCCACCAGGGCTGCCAACTGTTAATAAATGTTCTCAATTTTTTTAATCCAAATACCCATATATCAGAAAGTATGCAAGCCGACAGCTTTAAACTATGCACACGTTTAGTACCTGACATTCTATATTAATTTGGAGTAACTTATATACGTCAGTGCTACTAACATGATTCTAAGCCTGCTGAGAGGTCCAAACTTAAATACATGTAACTTCTATTTACTATCATTTGGATTTCGAGCAAATTTCGTATGTGCTATGTGCACCATAACAGATATGACTATGCCGATTCTTAAGAGTAACCAGGTCTGCCAACTGTTAATAAATACTGTCTCTACTTTTTTTACCCTAATATCAATATATCAGAAAGTATGCATGCCAATAGCTCTAAAGTTTGCACACGTATTGTGCCCGTTTGGATCAAGATCCAAATGACCACATTTTGAAAAATACCGAAATCAGTTAAGCACGAGAAAATCTATCTCAGGGTCTATCTAGGCAAATAATTGGTCTATCTGGCAGCCCTGATTTCGGTAATTCTCAAGTAGGTAAGGAGTGAAATTATTTTGGAAACATACACTTTCTTAAAATATCTCAATTTATTGATAATTAAAATTGACTTTAACTGGCAAAAATTTCAAGACACAAACAAACAACACAATCATTTAAAAAATCAACCTTCCTATTATTCACCACTTCGCAAAATTTGATAATCAGAAATCAAAGTCCATCTGATATCAACAAAAAAACTTTTTTTTTACATATTTACACTATATCTTTCATTAAAGAGTCCGAGTGATTCATCCTATTTACATATCTCGTTGCACATTACGAAGATTCGTCGTTCGTTGATGACATTAAAAAAATATACACTTCTCATTTTTTTCTCTTTTCACAAAAAACAATATATTTTATTCTGTTGATTCATTGCTAACTCTGTCTTATGAACCTCATATTAATATTCGGCTTAACAAATTCGTATGTTAATACGGTCATTATTTTCTAAAACTTTGTTTCAACATTAAACAAAATTTATGAAATTTTCATCAAATTGAAAATTAAATTATATCTCATTTATCTATAAGTCTCTTTGTTCCAAATGAACAATGTTCAAAAATAGGAATTTCATTATTTGAAATTTATTGTTCATAATTGACATTTATTTGTTATAAACGACACAATTGTTGCAATTTATTCTCAGTTGACTGAGTTTCTTGCCACAACATCTTCACACTTAGAAAATCTGTGCAATGTTTCACAAAAATTTAAATGATAAAATTCTCTGAATTTATTATTATTATTATTATCATTTTTAATTATTTCCATAATTCTCTTAGAATTTTATTTATAACAGGGTTTCACTTTTCATCTGGTGAATATTAACTGCTCATATCAAAAGAAAAATTCTTTTTATCAATACCCAAAGCACAAAATATAAATATTTATTTATTTATCTTGTTCATCTTTGCATTTTCCAACTATTTTTTTTATTTTTTTTTTTCTTAGGTCAGGTTCCTCAAAATCTAAACTCATACTGTTCAAATATTTAGGTATCAGGTTTGGAAAATTGAAGTTGATCCAGATAAAATTTCTATTTTGAAACCGACAGTTTCAGTGGGATTAGACTAGAAATATGGGGCGGTCTAATAATGCCTTACCCTTCTTTTACAATTCAGAGCCCATATGCTCTCCATAAACCTTCACATGACACACACGCATATCCCTGTGTGCGCAAGACAATGGGACTCAAAGCCCTCATGGACGATCCATCTGGCCTCCTCACCAAACTTAAGTGTTGACAATTATATTCACACACTAAACAATTATATTTGACTTCATCTATTATATTTTTTATCCACCAAACACTTTTATATATTTTTCTCTTTGCAATATCCTGTCTTACCACTCTGCGTTTTTCCCAAATTTTATTTGTATAAGAAAAGATGTATTTATTATGGTCAACATTTCCTGGCCTTCCCTTTTACATAAATTCTGCCCTAGAGTTATACATAAGTACCTGCCTTATTGTTTTCTTTGATATTCGTTTATTGTTTATTTTTTCTTTTTGGAAAATTTTACTGAGCTCAAAATTGATTATATTTCACCTTCATTTACCAACTTATTCTACCTGTTTATAAATTTTAACTTCTATTTCACAAAGGTTATCGAATTTAAAACCTTCAATTTAAATAAATTCCTCCATAAGTTATTATTATTATCAATGGAAAAAATTGTTTATTTAATAATGCTTTCCTATTACTTCATAAGGATTATTAATGCCTTATTACACTCCTAAACAATTATCTAACTCCTTGTCGCGTATTATTTATAACATTTTATTATTATTATTAATGCGGTAATCATTTAACTTTATTTAGTTTTAGTAAATGGTGCTATTACCAAATTATTTTTACAACGTTAAATAGTGTTTCATTACGAAATTATTTTATTAACATTTGATATTATTATTATTATCTTTGTTTTATTTTTATGTTTATGTATTTATAAAATTAAATTATTCAAATAATCCAAGATGTAACTTAAATCTCTCATAAGATTTTACTTAGATTCTTCCTATCCTTTGGAAAAGTTTTATATCTTTCATGTTGCAGAAAATATGAACATGACTGTAGTCTGATCGAAATAGAAAATACGGCAAAATAAATTGTCAGACTTTCATGTCGCTCCATTTGCCATCCTGGACAAATATGATATTCAAAATAAACGGTGGTGTTGATTTCTTAAAATGACTGAGTATAAGAATTCTCAAAATGCTCTACTAAGCTAGTTGATAGTACATGAAATAGCTCTTACTTCATTCTTGCTGTGCTGGCGATGCGTGTCCTTCAGTAAACGCTATACCCATAGCATCTCCCATGGTCATCTGCATTCCGTTTCAACTTCGTTGGTCCCACGTCACACCTATCCTTAATTCGTTTAACAGCGCATGACGAGTATGATGATCGCTCGTTTAAAACAAACACTCCCGTATTCTTCCACACAATGTAACATTTCGAACTGTAGCAATAGTTCCAAATGAATGTGTTACTCTTGCAATTTCGTTTCTTGAAACAAGTTCCACGTTTGAAAATACTGTTCTGATCGTCCGCTCGCATAGGAACACCTATTAGCAGTTGAGACTGAACCCCAAGTTCACAGTCTGTCCAGTCAAAAGTTTGAAGTGCCTTGTACAGTTTCGCAAATAGAAACAACAAATTATTGTAGGCGACTTCAGTGAATCGTTTATCAAATAACCATCACCTGTAGAGTACTTGTAAGAATATCTGACTATAGAGTCCTCTAATATTCCAAGTCCGTTGTTGAAAATTTCTATCACTTTGAACATAGCCCCAGCCCACATGGCTTACTTGGTGGCAAAAGTTCCTTCGGCGTGTAGTATGACGTAGTATTCACTGTTATGAACGTAGCGGCGAGTTCCTCCCAAGCAGTTGCTTGCTAGGAATGACTTGACTGTCTTGCAAACCTGGCTCTTTATATAGGTCAGCCAGCAATCTTTCTCGAAAGTGCCACTTCCAGATATCGGCTCCTGGTGTACGGATTCTTCTGCTCAATAGCTTAAAATTCTTCTCTTTTCTGTGCCAGAAAACTGTGCTACTTTTTAAGTCGCTACTCCGTCTCCTTGAGAAAATTTATAAAAGTTTCAACTCATGACGTAGGCTATCTTTCACGTCACGCCTCCGCGTCACTCACTCCTGTCTCTATATGCTTCCCTCAACACTCTGTCCTCCGAGCGCGTTATTCAAACATCATTAGTCTTGTTGTCTCTCTGGACTAGCGTTCGTTCGTTACCATCAGCTCGTCATTATGACACGGACGTTTGCGTGATCCGGGGTCAGTATAGTACCTGGCTTTCTAGATTAATTTGGAGTAACTAATATAGGCCTACGCCAGTACTGCCAACATGATTCTAAGCCTGCTGATAGGTCCAATTTTAAAATGCATGTAACTTCTATACTAACTAATGGATTTCATTCAAAATTGACACAACAATAGATCATATTATTTCAGATTATTTCTGACCAATACATGTATGTCATTGTTGCCAACATGATTTTACGCGCGCTGTTAGATCCAATGTATAACTGCGTGTAACGTCGATGCCATCCATTGGACTTTAACCAAATTTTGTATTCTGTACCTTAAGAGATTGAACTAAGAATATATTCAGTCACCAGGGCTGCCAACTGTAGTTCTCTATTAGGCTACATTATGCCAGGTATACAGTATTTCGAACTAATTAGAAATTTCGATATTACCAACTTAATTTCGTCATTATTCTAGATACTGTAGATCCATATAGATTAAACATTGGCATGAATCTTAAATTTTAAGAAAAGTAGGCTCTTTAGTTCGTTACGGAACTTTTTGTTTGTCATGGTAACTAGCTTTCGCAAATTTGTACACGCTAATTCCAGATAGACGCCCAGTCCAAAAACATGTCCTTGTCAATAAATAAATAAATAAATAAATAAATAAATATTGAAAAATTGACTCTTTGTAGTAAAAAGTGTGAACTGCACCCGATTTCCAATGCTCGCCCTCGTTTAATCGCACGAGCCAGAACGCATAAAGCATCCCATTAATCCTACTCTCCATAAATTAGTCATCACACTGTACGTTTGCAGTGGTCGTAGTTTCCGATAATCACGAATGTGAGCTTCAAAATGAGACCAAGTTTCCTGCTGTACGTTTATCCTGGGCTGAGAAAAGGTTACTTCAGGAAAAGTATATAAACGTTTTATTGAGTAGTTGAAAAACATTCAAACTTGATATTTACACTACCAAAAAATGTCATTACCCTCAGCCAAGTAGTTTTCTAGGTATATAGTTTTAAGTGAGTGGTTCCTAGAAAAGACGTCTAAAAGCCGGACAATTTTTCATACAACCACAAATAAAAAATAATTAATAACCTTGAGAATAATTGTCTTATATAGTCTAACGCAGAATTAAACAAGTAAAATATTGGTATGACTCATTTTTGAATAGATCTGTTGGTTTTCTTGTAATTAAGGCCTAAATTCGAGTATACATAACAAAAATCCGATAGGATAGCAGCTTCCTAAGAAGTTTCATATTAGACGGGAACGCGTGTCCTTCTTCATCCCGTCTCCTTAAGTCCCAGTTACACTAAAATTCACCCCAGTTGTTGCTGTTGGTTTATCTCCGTACAGGGTTACTGCCTGTTGCGGTCGCGGGCAACCACCTGTATTATTGTCGCTGTCATCATCATCCTCATTTTTTATTTATCATAACTATAAATAAAACTCAATTAACTTACGGACAAGAAGAAGAAGAAAATAAAGGAATATAGGTAATAAACGACAGAGAAAAGAATTGCCTTCAACCCTCGAATAATGAGGACTGAGGAGACTTGGAAAGAAATAGAGCCATGAAAGGCAAATAGGCAATGGAAAGAGGAGAGAGTGCGCCCCAAAGTCAGTGGAAAAGGGGGAAAACCGACCCAGCTCAGGGATCCCTCGTGATCCCCAAATTCCGAACTCACCAGCCGTGAGCTCTTGAGGGTATAGCGTAAGTGACGGGGCTACATACACCCTGCCACCTTTAGAACTTTGTGTAGATGCCAGAAGATAGGATGAAAAGAAAAGAAGAGGTCTGACCCCTCAAAGAAGGAGGGTATCAGGAAATATGAGACAGGGGCAAATAAATTAAGACCGGAAAATGATAGACATCCTGGGTTTCCGATATCCTAATACCGTCGGGGTCGGAAGAGAACAAACGTTTACCAAGGGAGGTCAACAGGAAAGATAACAATGAAGAGCCTGGCACAAGTAAGTGGAAGCAATACCGTACTCGGTTGGTGTCCTGTGGTCGCCAACCCACGTACCACGAGTCCATGAGGATAAAGTAATGGATCTATGAATAAATGTTAATACAAATTAATAAGAACGTACTGCGCCCGAATCTCGTATTAGCCACCACCCATATCCACTGAGATGGTAAAGGATTGTAAGGACGTCGATACCCAGCTAGATACATCAACACTTCCCTACTGGGCGAATGACTAGGAAACCCTGGACGCATACGGACGTACAATAACACTTCAAATTAGTTACACATTTACTAGCAATACTAATTCCATAATAAGATGGTAGTACGAGAATCTCGGATCTCAGACGTGAACGGTGAAGTTGAGACTAAGTGAGTTCTAGTAACTAACTGGCAGTATTATCGCACGTCGATTGCGAAATGAAAAGATGATCCGTGTCTATAAAGCAAACAGGCAAACCAAAAACAAGTGCCTGGGATATATTTCCGAAAAATGTACAACAATAAAAATCCCTATCACCTTAAAAATGTTAAAATGCAAGAATTAAAATTATTAAATGGTAGATAAACACTCTACGCCTTAAATTTGCATATTCATAAAGAATTGCGTTGCGAAAACATTAAACTTCAAATGTAAACATAGAATATCAAAACTCAGTAGTCATAATGTGACTTGTTTATGAATGTAGCTTGATCTGCGATCAGCTGTTCGTCTTAATAAAGTATTTTACATAATGATAAACCCTACAATTGTACATCTAAATCATAACACACGTTAATAAAAATATAATAATAATAATAATAATAGTTATTATTAAATTAATAACTTATTTACATAGCTGAAATGCACACGACCAGCGCGGCATTCAAATTTGAACTAGATCTGACGTGATCTTGTCAATCTACTAGCGCTCTCGTTACAAAAACAATCCTTCTCAACACTGGTTCTCACAAACGATAAATTCAAGTATCACTGGGTTATTTGTCAAATTCCATTTGAACTATTAATAACGAACAATTAAGCTAGTTATAGTTCTAAGTAAATATATCAATGAATAATAAATAATGGTAACACCAAAGATCGAGACGGAACTACACAGTTACATAAAAACGTCGTGGACATAATATTAACGCTTACTGACATGAACAACACATAAATACACTCCTAAATGTCAGCTATTTTCTCAACACACTGTCGTAATTCATTGCTCCAACGGCAATACTCATTTTCGTTTCATATACGTGAACAATACCTTATCATGGCGTCAAATACGCTTCCAAATATAACACAACTCCTTCTTCCTCCTTATCACAATAGCTTTCACAAAATACTGCACGGCATTCCTTCAAAAATAAACACCCCTTCCTACATACGTGTAGAAGAATTAGTGATCCTACTACGTAACACTAGCTGTGTATACGGTTCATGAAACACTCCTAACCTTCACTTCTCTAAATGTAATATCCACGTGCTCATTATTTCACCAATATATTTGTTCATAACTGTATACCTTGTAACATGTTCCACGTAACTTTCAATAATGCATTTCAATAATGAACCTCTTCAACATACTGTAATTCCACGTTTTAAACTTGAGTATCTGCTTAAATATAGTAGTAATCCGCTCGTCTTTACAAAGTTATTAACAATACTTTTCGTATGTCCGCTTCTCATAAACATTAATGAATGAAACACTCATATAAGAGCTTGTTTTATTCATCATTGACTTCAGGTTGACCTCCATGTCTCCTAGTCTTCATTTCGTTCTAGCAAAATTGTTGCTAAATAATTGTTGCTATTTATAGGCATCACCTGACTTCCATTGTCAAAATGTGATCCTCTCTGAAAACATATAATTGTTACATGAATTATCCATGACTAGATTAACGTCATATAATGTTAAAATTCCTTAATTGGAATAATTATTGTTCAATGTTATAGTTTATAATATTTAAAAATGTTGCAAAATGTTTAGACATATTAAATTGTTAATGACAGCATTATAGTATTTTACAATAGTTCTTAGCTTGAATAACTATGTATTCTAGCGATCTTAACGCATTTACATTGCTTATAACTCAAGTGTATCGATCGGAGCATTCCCCTTCATAGAACAATTTTCGCTTAAAGTGAGTATATTAAAAACGTTCTTGAATAAAAGTTAAATAACATATCTACATTTCAAATGCTAATGAAATCACGTCGAAAACGGCACACGTTGACGTGTATGAAAAGTTAACTAAAAATCTCTAAAATAGACAAAATAATATCAAGAGTTATACGAAAAAAAATGTACAAAATATGAATTGGTCACCCTTGACATTCCTACAAATACTACTAACTAGCTACAGAGATAATGGAACAGTCATTTCGGTACCTTTCGGACGGTCTGCTTAGGAAATACCTCGTCCAATGGCTTCAATGCTCCTCCCCTGGGTTGACTCGTGCCTGTCGTGCTTCTGAGTCGGGCCCTGCATGAAACGTGGCTGTCAGGTGATCGACTCGTTCCTGTCTGGCTGGTGAACACCTGTTCCCCGCCTCGCCACACAGCAAACTTGTCTCTTCTCGGCTCTTGGAAGCCTAGATGCTGGAACCCAGAACATTGAACACCGCTTTCCATATTCTTTTTTGTTCTGCACCTCGTCATTAAAGTAACTTTGAGCGTCTCTGGTTTATATCTCTCCAAGATCGTAGTGGACATTTGAGTAAAGTTGTTGGAATTCAGAATACTGCATGATGGATGAGCAGTGGTGGTGACGTCGATCCAAGGACCTCATGATCAACTCTGAATTTCCCGCTCCATAGTGTAGATTATCATCCTTCCATGATTTAGTGATTCATCGTATTCTTCTTAGTGATAGCAGAATACAAAGTTCCCCCTGACTCGAAATCGTAAGCATGGTGAATTGTAGAATAAATATGCTTCTGTAATGTTGCAGTAGTGGTGCTGCGATAATGTAGTGGCTTATAACTGGTGAAGCTGCTTCCTGAATGTATTGTTACGTGCCACCCCCTAGTGGCACTTTTGTTAACTGGATTACGGTGGGTAGAAAGCACAACACAGGATGTTCCTTTCAAGAAATAATTAATTTTATTGCGGCCAGAAAGATACACTAATCAGCAAATACAAGCAATTGGAACCTTACTCCAGTTTCCTCAAGTCACTTGCTTATGGAGAGCTCTGGCCCCCTTTTCACTTGTCAACAGTTAATCCTCTCGCTAATGAGTCTGGTGGCCTTGACAGTACTACATGCAACTCTTCCTTTTGTACACAAATTACAGTTACTTACGATAACCTTCTACACGCTGCTTCGCTGTTCACGAGCTGGGAAACAATGTCACTGGATTTCGTAACTCGCACGGCACTTCCTGACAATATCTCTGACGCTCGGTGAAATCACACTCACTCAAAACACAAGCAGTCCCCTGTATGCTTCTCACTTCCTCGCTGTCAAGAGAAACGGCTTCACTAGGGGTTTCGCAAGTCACCACACATCTGTCGCTCAGAATAAACGCTCGCACTAGCTCGTAAAACACAACCCCCTCACTGCTTGACAGGTCGCTCTTATATAGCAGGCCGGTGACTCAATAAATGCTTCTAGACCCATCCAGGGCTCACGGTTTCTCGAGGCTTCCATTCACTGGTTGAGTCACGAATATTCTGGACCATCCCTTTGTCCTAGTAGTCCTGTTGCATAAGGCGTACGCAATACACTGAGGCAGGGCACAGCCCAGCCCTGGGGCAGTTGTGACTCATGCGGCGAGCGATGACACAAACTCACAGCCGTAAAACGACCCCTTCCTAAAAGGCTGATCGTCCCGATCAATCATTGGTCCGTCTGAGTCCCTTCGTAGGCTGCCAGGCGATCTCGATGCACGATCTTCATCTTCGCCCTCAGGCTCCGCTGGATCCCGTAGACGACATCGTTGAACCGTTTCACGACTCGGTACGGGCTCTCCCAGGACTTCTGCAGTTTGGGTGACAGGCCTTTCTTCCATAATGGGTTGAAGAGCCAGACCAGGTCGTCCCCGTGGAATCCGCCAGCATCCGCCTGCTGGTCGTATCGGGTCTTCATTCGGTCGGTCTCGATCCGCAGTTTCCTCCTCGCGAACGCGTGCACGTCCTCCAGTTGGTCGACCAGTTTTTGACAATACTAGCTTACCGGAACCGGATCATTCCCAGGTCGGCCGAAGGCAAGATCGACAGGTAGACGGAGCTCCCTCCCAAACATGGCCCGGGCCGGTGTGCACCCAGTGGCTTCATGCACGGCGGCGCGGTAGGCCTGGAGAAGTAGTGGATGATGTTTGTCCCAATCCCTCTGGTGCTCGCTGACGACTATTCAGAGATGGTTCTCGATGGTGCGATTGAATCGTTCTACCATCCCGTCGGACTGAGGGTGTAGCGGCGTTGTCCTTGTCTTCCGGATTCCCAGCAGCTGGCATAGGTTCTGGAACACCTGCGACTCGAAGTTCCTCCCTTGGTCGGAGTGCAGCTCCAGGGGTATACCGTACCGGCTGACGAATTCCTTGACCAGGGTCTCTGCAATCGCCGCGGCTTCCTGGTTAGGGAGCGCATACGCCTCCAGCCATTTGGTAAAGTAGTCGCTGATGACCAATATGTAGCGGTTCCCTGCCTCGCTCAACGGGAATGGCCCAGCAACATCGATGGCCACTCTCTCCATGAGGCCGCCCACGTTGTAGGTCTTCAGTGGACCCCGTCGTCTTCGCCCTGGGCCCTTGCTGGCTGCGCAATCGTGGCACCTCGCGCAGTGGTTCTCCACGTCGGTTCGGCATCCGATCCAGTAGAACCGCTCTCTCAGCTTCTCCAGGGTCTTCTTTATCCCTAGGTGTCCACCAGATGATCCTCTATGGACTTCCTTCAGGACTTCCTCCGTCATAGCCTTTGGAACGACGACTTGTTCCCGAGATGTCTTCCCGTCGGTGATCTCCCAGGCGCGGCAGATGAGGCCATCCCTTACAATCAGCGAGTCCCACTGCGCCCAGTAGGACTTAAACTTTGGGCTGCAGTCACTCACAATGTTCCACCCGGGTCTGGGGACACAGGCCCTCTTCCATTCGGCTATCAGTCCCAGGTCATCATCTTCTGCTTGTGCCCGCGTGAAAGATTCGCGGCTCCAGTTCCCTTGAAGTTCCACAGTAGTCCGTCGGCACTGTATCCCGGTGTTCTCCTCCCTCCTAGTACAGAAGGTGCAGTCTTCGGGGCACGGTCTTCATGACAGGGCGTCAGCTTTAGAATGCAGTTGGCCTTTCCTGTGCTGGATCTCGAAGTTGTACTGTTGAAGCCTCTCTAACCACCGCGCGAGTTAACCTCGGGCTGTTTGAAGTTCAGGAGCCACCGCAGGGATGCATGGTCGGTCCTGATGAGAAATTCTTGCCCGTACAGGAACTTGTGGAAGTGTTCGATGGTCTTCACGATGGCGAGCAGTTCCTTCCTGGTGACGCAGTAGTTCCTCTCTGGCTTTGACAAGGCTTTGCTGAAGTAGGCCACTACTCTCTCCTCGCCGTCCACTATTTGCGACAGGATTCCCCCTATACCAAAGTCGCTGGCATCGGTATCGACGATCAACCTTGTTCCAGGTCTGGGGTAGGCCAGAATAGGCGCGGTACACAGAGCCTGCTTGAGTTGTTCGAAGGCACTGTGGCATTCTGCTGTCCATGTGAAGAGTTGGTCCTTCTCAGTCAGTCGATGCAGTGGTTTGGCGATGTCGGCGAATCCTCTCACGAAGCGACGGTAATAAGTGCAGAGTCCCAGGAAGCTTCGTAGTTGAGACTTGTCCTTCGGAACTGGCCACTCCCTCCCAGCTGCGGTCTTTTCTGGGTCGATGCGCACCCCTTCCTCGGAGACAATATGCCCAAGGTACTGGACCTGCTTCTGGAAGAGCTGACACTTCTTGGGGCTCAACTTCAGCTGGGCAGCCCGTAGCTTCATCAAGATCTCCTTCAGGTTGCTGTAGTGCTCCTCGAAGCTTTTTCCCAGAACGATGACGTCGTCTAGGTAGACCAGGCAGGTCTTCCAGTGTAGTCCCCTCAGAATGGACTCCATTAGCCTTTCGAAGGTCGCAGGGGCGTTGCACAGGCCGAATGGCATAACGGTGAACTGCCAGAGCCCGCTGCCCACAGAGAACGCCGTTTTCTCGCGGTCCTTAGGGTGGACCTCCACCTGCCAGTAGCCACTCTTCAAATCCAAGGTGGAGAACCATCTTGATCCTGATATGGAGTCCAGCGTGTCGTCGATCCGGGGTAGAGGGTAGCTGTCCTTCTTCGTGACGTCGTTCACCTGCCTGTAGTCCACGCAGAATCTGGTGGAACCGTCCTTCTTCTTCACTAGCACGACCGGACAACTCCAAGGACTATGTGATGGCTCGATCACCCCTTGCTCCTTCATCTCTTCTACCATCCGGTCGACTTCGGATTGCTTGGCGAGCGGGACACGTCGGAATGGGGCCCTAATCGGTGTGCTGTCCCCAACGTCGATTCTGTGCTGGACCAAGCTTGTCCTACCGAAGTCTTTGCTCCCCACGGAGAAGACATCCTGGAATTCGCGTAGCAGGTCCTGAAGTTGGCGTGATTGCTCCTCGTCTAAATGGTCCTGGGATCCTTGGTACAGCTTCTGTAGTTCTTCTGGCAGGGCGCGTCTTCTTCGGTTGTCCGTCTGCAGGTGTCCGTCCGTCGTATCTGTGATGCGGGCAATCCAGGTAAAAGGGCTCGCAGACTCCTAGGTTGGTGTCCCGGTGAACCGTAATGTCGTAGTCGATCAGGTTGGACAGGCGGACGTACCGCCGAGACGTCGTGTTGATGAGAGTCTTGGCAACTAGCAATCCTTTTGTCTGGACGTCCTCATATTTTGGCTCGATGACAGCCGCCACTCCCTCAGCAGTTCCGTCGACAATTACGGCGACGCTGACCTCCGTCCTGGCGGGAACGATGACGTCCTCTCTCAGCCTTACTCGTCGTGCGGTGACGGCCTCGTGTGCTGGTTGCAAAGCAAGTTCCTCACTTCCGAAGTGCAGAGTGTTGGTACTCAGATCCAAGATGATGTTGTTCTGGTTCAGGAAGTCCAGTCCGATGATCACTTCATTTGATACGTCAGCCACAAGCACTGGATGCTTTATCGCCCGTCGACCAATGACGAACTCCAGTGATGCTTCGCCATGTACCGGTGCGGTCTCTCCTGTCGCGGTTATTAGCTGGAGGTTCCTTTGTGTGGGTTGCACTCTCCACTTGGGGATCACGGTGGGATTGACGATGGTCTTCGATGCTCCCGTGTCGATTAGCATGGGCCAGCTCTCTCCGTTGACGACTCCGTCGACCATCAGGCTGCTATTATCCCTCCGTAACTGCGTCACACGAACTTGGACTGCCGGGGCTTGATGACTGTCACAGGCCAACCTTTGCCCCCCAAGGCTGGCTGATACTTGCTTTCCTGGGACGCGCGGTTTCCCTACGACTGACTGTCCCGACGGAAACCCTTGGCGGCGGCGATCACCGCAGTCCTTGCTCAGGTGGCCTCTCTTACGGCAGGTCCAGCAGGTCGGTAGTCCTCTTCCGGGCCGCCTCTCCGGATGTCCTTCGGCTACGTTCTTGTTGGTGGTACTGCGACTCTTAAAGAACCGGCCTAGCGCCTCCATCAGTTCATCGGCCAGGGGCTTGGTCTTGTCGGCTTTGACTGGTTCGTCGATGTCCACCTGACGTACTCGCGCGTGCATTCTAGATGCCTGTTTTGCCGTCTCGAACTCAAGTGCGTGGCTCAGCGCATCTGCCAGGGTCTTATTGCGCGCGAGTTGCAGCGCCTGTTGAGTGTCTGAGTCCCGTAGCCCGTCGGTGAAGGTCTGCGTCGCAATCTGTTCCAGAAAGTCGGCCGGCGCTGTTGGATAGGCGAGCCTAACGAGGCGTGCGATGTCCATCTCGAACTCCTGCAGGGTTTCCGCGTTCTTCTGTACCCGGGTCCGGAGCTGCATCTGGTAGGCCTGCTGAAGATGGCTATCTCCATATCGGGACTCCATATGGACGATCAGTGAAGCGTAGTCCTGGGATCCAGTCGGATGGCCTGAAGGATGTTAAGCGCGTCACCTCTCAGCGCTACAATGAGCGCTGTAGCCTTTTCAGTGTTGTCCAGTTATTTACGGAACAGGCCGCCTCGAACTGACGTAAGTAGGTGCTCCACGGGATCTTTCCGTCGAAGGTTGGGGGCGTCACTCTGCTATGTCCCGTTCCTGATATTCCCGGTGTAACGGTGGGCGGGCGTTGGCGCAGCTCGGCAACTTCCTCTCGTAGAGCGTTGAATTTCTCTTCCACCCCCGTCAGTGGGCGTTGGCGCAGCTAGGCAACTTCCTTCTGTAGGGCGTTGAATTTCTCCTCCACCCCCATCAGCGGGTGTTGGCACAGCTCGGCAACTTCCACTTGAAAGGCGTTGAATTTCTCCTCCACCCCCATCAGCGGGCGTTGGCGCAGCTCGGCAAATTCCACTTGTAAGGCGTCGAACTTCTTTTCCACTGCTGCGACTTCCTCACGTAGGCCCTGTTCTAATTTCCTTTGGCTCTCCTCTAATTTCGTCAGCAGACACTCTTCCAGATTTTTCTGGCCATCCAGAATTTTGGCGGTTAGGTCCTCTGCTAACTTATTCTGGCCGTCCTTCAGGTCCTCTGCTAACTTCTTCTGGCCATCCTCCATCTTCTTCTGGCCGTCTTCCATCTTCTTCAGGTCATCCTTCAGGTCCTTCTGGCCGTCTTCCATCTTGGCTTCCATGCCACTTAACTTTTCTAGCAATGCTGCCAATTACGCCTCCATTTTAGTTGTTTGTCTTGTAAAGGGCATGCACTCACAGCAAAATTAGAGAAAAATGACCTGCTCGGGTTTTGAAACCAGGACCGTCAGGTGTAGTGCTAGAGTTCGTAATCCCACTTCTGACACCAGTTGTTACGTGCCATCCCCTAGTGGCACTTTTGTTAACTGGATTACGGTGGGTAGAAAGCACAACACAGGATGTTCCTTTAAAGAAATAATTAATCTTATTGCGGCCAGAAAGATACACTACTCATCTGCAAATACAAGCAATTGGAACCTTACTCCAGTTTCCTTAAGTCTCTTGCTTGTGGAGAGCTCTGGCCCCCTTTTCACTTGTCAAGAGTTAATCCTCTCGCTAATGAGTCTGGTGGCCTTGACGGTACTACATGCAGCTCTTCCTTTTGTACACAAATTACAGTTACTTACGATAACCTTCTACACGCTGCTTCGCTGTTCACGAGCTGGGAAACAATGTCACTGGATTTCGTAACTCGCACGGCACTTCCTGACAATATCTCTGACGCTCGGTGAAATCATACTCACTCAAAACACAGGCAGTCCCCTGTATGCTTCTCACTTCCTCGCTGTCAAGAGAAAAGGCTTCACTAGGGGTTTCACAAGTCACCACACTTCTGTCGCTCAGGATAAACGCGCGCACTAGCTCGTAAAACACAACCCCCTCACTGCTTGACAGGTCGCTCTTATATAGCAGGCCGGTGACTCAATAAATCCTTCTAGACCCATCCAGGGCTCACGGCTTATCGAGGCTTCCATTCACTGGTTGAGTCACGAATATTCAGGACCATCCCTTTGTCCTAGTAGTCCTGTTGCATAAGGCGTACGCAATACACTGAGGCAGGACACAGCCCAGCCCTGGGGCAGTTGTGACTCATGCGGCGAGCGATGACACAAACTCACAGCCGTAACAGTATAATACAGTTCATATAAATGCAATCTTCTTCTCTCTGCGCTGTGGTTTTAAAATTTGCTTCTTTCAAATGCTGAATATCACTTTCGTTATTTTATCGAGATCACCTTCCTATTCTCGGCTTTCGCTGCGTCTCCTGCAGTCCAGTGAAGTCTCCTGGTCGCAATCTTCGTTGCTATAGCGTTATTACGGGACACTTTTCCAAACAGGTCCGCTCTCTTCAACAATGTCAGTAGGAGTCACCTCACTCTCGGCGCGTTTCGCTCGCGTGCCAGACTGGATCAAGTCCTAGCCTCGCGTCAGGTCCATTTATACAGAATATCACTATTTTCTCTTCTCCTGGCCAAAAATATACATTTCTATTCTTCCAAATAAATGTCATTTACTGTTCTTGATCTGTGGAAGTGTTAATCTCGATTTATAAAAGCAAATGTAGTGTATTAGCAGTTCCCACACAAATTATATGATCTATTCTGATTGGCTGTAGGTTTATTGTCAAAAACTCTACCTGTCCTAGCCTCTTATTGTCGGGTCGTGTGCATAATTTAATGCCCACTCGGCTAACCGAAACCGGTCTTGAGTGTGCTAACTTGAAGCCAGGGTCATATTCCAGCTTCAAAAGATCTGACTCTCCCTTGGTTAATTTATCATTCACTACAACATTTCCAAATCCAAATATTTCAAAATAGTCCAAAATTTTCCAAAAACATTTCCAAATGATTCCATTCACTTCCCAAAACATATCCATGAATAAAATAAATTCCTATTTCCAATTTCCACCTCTTACATCGAATAGTTGGCAGGTCGGTTCGATCCTCGGCTCTGTCCATAACTTGAGCTGGGGTGAATTAGGGCTCAGTACTGTAGATTAAATTATCATTCAGTTAAAAGGGAAAGGTCTCGACGATATATAATATTTCTGGAATAGCCGCTGGTTGTGTTATTGTACCTGAAAAGTTTCAGTCCCCTGGAGCAAAGTGGCTGGGATCAACGATGGATTTTATTTTATATTAGCCTATCAAGATACTAGTGCCGGTGGCCGAGTCGGGAACGATTCTTTGTTTACTTGTGTAATACTGTCAGCCTGCCTGGTTGACAAGTACAGTCGCGCGGGTAGGATATGATTCAGCTCCAGTAGTCTCAAACATCGTTCTTCTCTCCATGGTGACATAGGCTCCTATTGTTTCTCTCTTCTTGTGATTACCCAGATACGAATTCTCTGTCATGAAAATAACCGAAGAAACCGCTGATAATAGTGAGCATTCTGCAAGTCTGACGCAATGTGCATACGACAACGCTGATTTCAATGTTCGGACCCTGACAGGTCATGCCACTTTCCATAGCCTAGGTGAATGAGATTTATCACTCCTAAGCCTGCACAAAGTGAAAACAAAATAATAAGACGTGTCTTAAATCCTCCATCTACCAATGAAATAGTTGCAAAAGGATCAGTTGCTATTGGGTGGTACAAAAATCCTCAAACTCTTGATTTTGAGAGGTGTCCAAATCCGAGAGTTGAAAAACCTATCTGATGAAACTTAAACGTAAGTACCTGTAGTCATGATACCATATACATGTGTTGCAATATTTCGATCTACTATAAGAGAAATGTGTAATTTGTTGGTCTATCAAGATATCGAGTGCTATGAACACCATTTGGGCATCGTGATTCTGGAGTCGAATGGACTGTGACATATGCAGAAGCTGTCCCATTCATCAATCTGATCCCCAGTAAACCAAGCAAAATTTACACGGCTTTGTTCTTTTCTGTTAATGAGTGCAAGCGGCTGAGACAAATGACCTGCTGTGTGACTTTCGATCAACCTGTATTTGCAAAAGCTTCAGAAATAGTCGCATCTTCGCCAGATGAACTAAAATCAGTTGTAGTGTGCCTCGGTGGCTTCCATTTGCTTATGTCCTTTCTAGGTTCTATTGGCTATGTCATGACTGGAAGTGATCTGGAGGAACTGTGGTCATTAGTATACGCGAAATAAATCTGTGCCACACATGATTTCTGTTCATGCATATGAAGGTCACTGAGTGCTCACTTCCAGACTCAACGTGCACTCATCACTCTTCTTTTGAAAGTGTACAGAAAAGTAGATAATTGTAAGAACTTAAAACCACGTTCCAGTCATTCCTGGACAGCACCAAAACTCTTGATTCTGAGAGGTGTCCAAATCCGCGAGTTGAAAAACCTATCTGATGAAACTTAAACGTAAGTACCTGTAGTCATGATACTATATACATGTGTTGCAATATTTCGATGAAATCGAGTGCTATGAACACCTTTTGGGCATCGTGATTCTGGAGTCGAATAGACTGTCATCCTCTATGGAATGGGTTTATGCCCACTGTGGTCCAACCGGAAGAAGCTCTGAGAGTAGCAATGCTATGAACTCTGTGGTTCTTCCTATGGAGGAACTTTTCGAGGATTATTCTTCAAAAAGTATACTTCGGCACTTTGAGTTCAGTACATACGGATGGTAAGCCTACTTAATTACCTATTCGTCAATATGCCTGCCTATACAGTTTTGGCGATGTATTTGTGCATGACAAAGCTGATCTTGACCATTTCTAGGTACTGAATCCAAATTCACCCCAGCTTCAGCCATTGACTGAGCCGAGGATCGAACCGACTTGCAAACCGATTGATTTAAGAAGTAGAAACTGAAAATAGAAATTTATTTTATTCACAGATATGTTGTAGGAAGTGAATAAAAGTATTTTGAAAATTTTGGATTATTTGGAAATATATAAATTTGGGAATATTTCAGTGAATGATAATTTAGCCAAGGGAGAGTCAGATCATCCGATGCTGGAATATGTCCGAGGTTTCAAGTTAGCACGTTCAAGACCGGTTTTGGTTAGTTGAATTGACGACAACAACAAGATTATGCACACGACCCTATGATAAGAGGCTAGAATAGGGAGGTTTTTGATGATAAATCAACAGCCAATCAGAATGGATCAGATTATTTTCGTGGGAATTGCTATTATATCAAATTTGCTTATATAAAGCGAGATTAGCATTTCTTCAGATCCAGAAGATTAAACGAAATTAATTTGGAAGAACAAAATTATATATTTATGGATAGGAAAGGAGATATTAGCGAAATTCTGTATAAAAGGACTCGACGTGAGGCTAGAACCCAGTCGAGATTGCCACGCGCGCGATTGAACGAAGGGGAGAATTCATTCCTACTGATATTCTTGAAGCGACCGGACCTGTTTGAAAAGCGTCACGAGTGAGCGCTATAGTAATTGAAAGTGCGGCCAGGAGATTCCACTGGACTGCTAGGAGACGGTGCGATTGCCGAGGAAGATATGTAGATCCCGGTGAAACAGCAAAAGTATTAATTGACTATAAAAAGAAGCAACTTTGAAACATAACGCATCGAAAGAAGACTTCGCTTATACAAGTTATATACAACAATAGAAAGAGCAGCTTTACCAATAACAAGCTACAACATTACTTCAGAATATATCCTGAGACTTGTTCATCTATTATTCACTATGGTGACAGACTCAAGTCAGAAGGGATATTTGCATTCTACGATTATTGAACTACTAAATCATGGAAGGAGGTTAATCTACATTATGGAAGGGGGAATTCAGAGTGGATCTAGAAGACCATGGATCGATGTCACCACTACTGCACAACCAACTTGCAGTATTCTGAATACACTGTTAATGCGACTCAAATGTCCACTACAAACATGAAGAGATATCATCCAAGGACGCTCAAAGCTACCTTGATGACGAGATGCCACATGAAGAAGAGGGATGGAAGATTTCATCATTGCAGGTTCCAGTGTCTAGACCTCAAGTCGAGAAGATACAAGAGTCAGACTGCGGGGAGACGGGAGAACAGGTGTTCGCGAGCCAAGAAGAGGGGAAGCGATCAGCTGAGTGCCACGCTCCAAGCAGCAACTCGATCCAGTCGGACGACCAGCGCATGCCAACCCGAGGGAGAAACATCGAACCTATCTAATGAGGTATTTCAGAGGCAGATCGAAAGAAAGGTACAGAATTGACTGTTCCACTATCTCAGTAGTTTGTCTCAGTATTTGCATGCATTTCAAGGGTGTCCAATTCATATTTTAGTAGATTTTCTTTCGCATAACTCATGCTATTATATTGTCTATTTTAGAGATGTATTTGTAAATTTTAATATACGTCAACGTGTGTCATTTTAGACGTAATTTTATTAGCATTTGGACTTGGATATTCCGTTTTTAGTAGATTTTTAGGATCGTTTTGATATACTCACTTTTAGCGAAAACTGTTCTATGAAAGGGAATGCTTCGATCGATACATCTGCGTAATAAGCAATTTAATTGCATCTATATTGCTAGAATACACCGTTATTCTAAAACATCATTATTGTAAAATGCTATAACATTGTTAATAACATTTTAATATGTCAGAATTTAATTGCAACGTGTTAAATATTATAAATAATAATATTGTACAAGAACAATTCCAATTAAGGAATGGCAACATTATATGACGTTAATTAAGGTCATAAACAAATGATATAACAGTTATATATGGGAGAAAGGACCACATTGTTGACAATGGAAGTCAAGTGATGCCTATAATTAGCAACAATTATTTTGCAATAATTTGCTATAACGAAATTATAGACCAGGAGATTTGCAGATCTACCTGAAGTCTAATTTGTATTGAAACAAGTTTAAATATGAATAATTGATTCATAAATGTTTACCAGAAGTGGAAGGACGAATACTATTGTTATTATTTTGATAAAGACGAGCGGACTACCGTGTTTTGAAGTTAACACTCTATTGTAACGTGGAAATACAAGATGTTGAAAAGGTTTATAAACGAAATGTATTAATGAAATTTACGTGGAATATTATACAAGGTGTACAGTTGTGAACAAGAATATAATTGATGTTTGAGAGCACGAGGATATTTAATTTGGATATGAGGAGGTTAGGAGTGCATCATGAACTGTATTACACCGTTAGTGTTTACGTAGTAAGATCACTGATTCTTCTAAACGTTTGTAGCAAGATGGGTTTTTGTATTTAAGGACTGCCGTGCAGTATTAATGTAATGATTATCGTTGAGAGGAAAGGAAAGATGTGTGTCATGTTGAAAGCGTAGTTGACGCTAACATAAGATGTTGTTCGCGTATATGATAGGAATATGAGTATTGCCGTTGGAGAAAAGTATTACTTCAGTGTGTTGAAAAAGTAACTGACATTAGGAGTGTATTTGTGTGTTGTTCACGTCAGTTAGCGTTATTATGAAATCCACGACGTCTATTATGTAATTGAGTAGTCCCGTCTCGATCTGTGAAACTATTATTATTATTATTATTATTCATTGCTATGACAATCTAGAACTATAATTAGCTTAACGGTTTGTTATAAATAGTTCAACTGAATATGACAGAAACTTAAGTGATACTAGAATTTCATTATTTGTGAACCAGTGTTGGAAAGTATTGTTTGTAAGACAGGAGCACTTATAGATTCACAGATCACGTCAGATCTAGTACAAATTTTTGAATACCGTGCTGGATATGGTTATTTCAGTTATGTAAATATTTTATTATTCTTATAGTTGTTATTTTATTCATTTTATATTCACGTGTGTAACTGATAGATGTATATGGTAGGGCTATGTAATGTAAATATTATTTCTTTGATGAACAGCTGATGTCAGATCAAGCTGCATTTTGTGATCGAGTCACTGGGTGACTGTTAAGTTTATCCATTTGATATTTATTTTGAATTGTAACTTTTTGCAACGCAATTCTTATTTAAACTGCATTTTGATGGGTAGAAAGTTTATCTACCAGCTTAAATGTTTTTAATTTCATTTTTAATTAATTTATTTGTGATAGGGAACGTTACTTGTTTGTAATTTTTAGTGAATAAATCACAGGCCATAGTTCTGGTCTATATGATTATTTTTATAGAAACTGATCATCTTTTCATTTCGCAATCGACGTGCGATAATACTGACAGTTAGTTACTAGTATTCACGTAGTCTCAACTTCACCGTTCACGCTCGAGATCCGAGATTCTCGTACTACCATTTTTGTTATGGAATTTGATTTACTAGTAAATGTGTAACTGATTGTAGTGTTATTGCATGACTGTATGCGTCCAGGGTTTCCTAGTCATTCGCCCAGTAGGGAAGTGTTGACGTATCTGGCTGGGTATCGACGTCCTTACAATCCTTTTCCATCTCTGCGGATATGGGTGGTGGCTAATGCGATATTCGGGCACAGTACGGTAGGTAAATTACGTTTGTGCAATGTACAATAGTAATACATTCAGATAAATGCACCGACAGCGTGCAATCACAGTATATTTCTTAACTAGTACTTTTATTATTGTCGTTTTAACTGGTTATTAAGTGAAAATCCCATCATAGAATAATGGAATCACCTAATAAGCGTTGCACGTGGACCGATTTTGAAATATGGGCTTGCGGGCCATGCAGAAACGGTGCGCACGCCACCCCTTACACGCTTCTGGTTCAGTCCCTATTGGTCGTATAAGAACAATTAGTACGCCATTGGAAATATAAATGTATTCCCTAAGTATTCCCTAAAAAGGTTTATTTAAAGCATTTTCGTGATATCTGCCATATTGAACCACCCACCACAACACTAACATAATCATGGAGACGGAAATGCGAACCTTATTTAAATTTCCCACCGTATGGCGCTTCCGTTGGCGCCGGATTAATCGGATATCCACTTCTAGGTACTCCAAAATGTAGTTCTATCCTTCTTCTTTAATTTGGGACATCTCCAGTCGATTTTGGTGCAACCGTTAGCATTAAATGCCAATTCCTGCGAGAGCATGTACTTTTCCAGAACTCCAGGAGTTCCAGGGCCTGGAATTCAAGGAAACTGGCATACATAGGAAAGTTGGGGACTTTTAATATGTTGCTAAGCACATCAAATAGGACCACTGTGCAAAAAATTAGCTTTACATTAATTATTTCCACCTCAAACCATAACATTACTGGACTGACGTATATGTGCTGTTGCAAAACAATTAGAAACACGCCATTTTTAATTCATTTATTATTATTAATGTATACGTTCTCAATTCACAGTGCATCTGCTGTCTAACACAAATAGCACGCGCAATGCTACTTGACTTATGTCATCGCCAAGTCTCCGACTTCAGCAAGCTTCTTACATACAGCACGATTGTGCGACCAGTAATGGAATATGCATGTCTCATCTGGGGATACGCTGCCCCCTTTACAATAAAAAAAATGCAGGTTATCCAGAATAGAGCGCTACGTACGATATCAGGAGCTGGGTGGTACATACGTAACGCTTTACACGCTGATTACCAACTCCCCTAGATAACAACACGTATGTGGAACCAGGCAGAAAAACTGTATCATAAAACACAAAGAGCAAAAAACACTCTCTTAAACAGGTTGGGTGATTACCAGACCACCGGGTGTCGTCATAACTAGGCTACAATAGCAATAAAATACTCTTTTCATCTTCTGAAACTCTTCTCATCTGTGTCTCGTGCACCAGGACACATTCTCGCTAATTAAGACAAAATCGTAATGACCCAACACCCCGTAATCATATTCTGCCTGGTTCCTCGTACTAGATATAGCTCTAAAAGCCTTCGGGCTGATATGCTATAATTCTCCAACTTCGCTACGCGGGTCAAGCCAACCTACTCCTCGTCTTGCAAGGCTCCTGCTGCTACAATCAACAAATGCTGGCACAGCCAAGTTCAATGGCATTCATATCTTGAAAGGTTGGTACTACTAACGGCTTTTCCCGCCATTGCCCAGGTGGCGTGTTATATGCAAGGAAAAGATGAGTGGCAATATGTATCACATACTGTTCAGAGCATAGTTATCCTCGCTTCGGATGTACTCAAGTGAAGCGGAGATGTATAATATTATTTCAAAATTTTTCCGAGGGAACTCTGCGAACGCTGGGGGAAATTCTCTCCTCCATGATACCCTAGTTACATTTAACCGTGTTTAAATAATCAGCACTCTTCAGCACAGAAAACAAGTTCTCCAACATAGCAAAGTATGAGATGTCAACGAGAGAAGTTTGGCTAACGGGTCGTCCACCTTGTGGTAGTGTGGAGGTGCATTAACATAAATCTCCATCCTGTTCATTCACAAGTGGACTCCTTGATGAGCTAATCTTGTTTCTGAGCGAATACAACTTTCTGCGGTAATCCTACAGTTAGGTCGCAGGTAACCTCATTCCTCCCAGAGCAGGAACTGTGCAACGAGAATGGGGGATAGAATGTACCCACAGTGCATAGATTACTGCAAAATAGCTTCATTTAAGTGGGCATATTTAATGTTATGGGTTTAACGCCTCTTTTGAATAATGTGGCGTTAGAGACGGTGGGTTGCTAGAATTTTGCCCAGGGGTGTGGGGTTAACATGCCAGGAAATCTACAGAAATTTAAACAGATTCAATGCATTTCAACACCCGGCATCAGACTGAGCCGAGACCAAAATCGCCCAACAGCACCACACGCAGGTTGTTGCTTCCTTTAGGAAGTTTGCGACATCGTGAATCGTGATCATGGTGATCATATAACTGCGTTACTTTGTTGTGTGTGCAATCTGTCACATAACATGTATTGTTTACATGTCTGTTATAGTGGGTGTATTTGTAATTGGGGTAAGGATTTGGGTAGGAGGCGGCCGTAGCCTTAATTTATGTACCAACCCAGCTTTAGCTTGGAGTAGAAGTGGGAAAACAACGGATGGCTGATGTGGGAATTGAATCAACCTCTTCTCACGAGGCTGAGTAAACCCCATTCCAGCCCTCAGACCAGAATTACTTTTCTTGACAGAGCCTGGGATCGAACTCAGACCTCCGTGGTGACTGCCAAAAATGCTAGTCACTACTCCTCGAGGTGCACTGCAGCAAAACCAAGTCACCATTGCGACAAAACTCGTCAACGTTCGAGCGCTAATATTATTTGAGTTAAGAGGAGTAGGATTTTTTTTTTTTCGTTGTAAAAGGTACCGTAGTCTATTAATATTCTACGTTAGTTATCATTGTTACAAGAAAGTTAGATCCATTTCGCGTACCCAAACGATCATTATCTCTATAGTGCGTCTCTACCTTAAAAGACAGTACGCATTAAATGGAGCGCGCTGATGCCAGATCGGATGCATATACCAAGTTCTGCAAGGCCGGGTACATGATGTAACATAACTCGTATACAGGCGTGTTTTTACGCAAAACTCGGGAAATTTCCAAAATATTTGTTTGTTGTATAATTATAACTGTACCTCATGCCTTGAAGAGAACGATGGTACAATATTTAGATATGATACACCGAAGTTCAGAGCGCGATTTTAATGCACACTTTATAATAATTTATAATTTTCAATTATTCATTAATATGATAATATTATAACATGTTATAATATCACATTTTCTCGAATACCATAGGTTATAATAAATTATAATATGACATTTAATAATAATAATGATTATAATAATAAAATAATAATAATAATAATATATTGTGGTCCACGTAATTTACCCAATTTTGTGTGGTCAAGTGGTGGTATGCAGCTGAAATTAAATTATTCATTTTTTTGTTTCTTGAATGAGACGTTGTTCGCGTTGTTGCTCGGCGAACTACCTTTCATTCACTTCACCTGTCATTTCGTCGTGGGTGCCTGCCATGTTCGTTTGGCACAGAAACGTTAACTCTGCACCATTAACGAACCCTTGTTCATTCCCGGGACGAACAAAGGCGAACTACGGAAACCACTTCGAGGATGGCCGAGGTAGGAATCGAACCTGCCTCTTCTCAGTTTTGTCTCATGAAGTTGCGTACACCCCGTTCCAGCCCTCACACCAGAATTAAATTTCTTGGCAGAGCCGGGATTCAAACCCGGGCCTCCACGGTGACAGCACAGTGACAGCCAAGAATGCTAGCCACTACGCAACGAGGCGGACAATTTGTAAAGAACACAAGCTCCATTTCATTTCACAGTTTAACTTCACACCATCACCTTCCCTCCTTCAAACGCAGTCGGGCAGATAGTCTGCGGGCCACATTAGTAAACAAACTTTCGGTGTGTGAGCGCTGGGCGGGAGGTGAACGCAAAGTGCTATAACTTATGAATGCTATCTGATATCGAGCTCTGGTTTGTTTTAAAAACTATTTCAGACATTCATGGGCATTTCTTCTCCCTTAGTCATCAACGTAAAGTCAACAGCAAAAATGTTTCCCGCTACGTAAATTTTGTGTGACACCATCCCATATTTTTCAAGTAACATTTAAGAAAAAAATCATAACTTTCTTATTATGAAAATAATTACTGCCCTGAGATATAGGATATCTTCTACCAACATCAGGCAATCTAAAAATAAATTCTTGATCTGTTACGATCATTAGTTCATTATCTATGGCGTGATAAATTTTATATCCGCAAAAATATAGATTCGCGCTAAAATATCGTAATTGCGAAAATTGGGTCATGTGTTAATTATTTATGGCTTTTATTTTTACATCATCATAAAGAGCGGAAAATTTTCTATAAGACCACACAAACATTTTCTTAGATTTGTCACTTTCAATTATTGGGAAATGGCAACATCGCCGGCGTAGAACAGGACGAAGCTAATTGCAGGACATAGGAGTGCGAGTGAGAGGCAAATACTACATTTAAATCCATACTGTATTTTAAGGTAGAGACGCACTATACAACAATTCTGTGAACTTCGCGTCTTTGTACATATAACTTACACTGGTCAAAATAAGTTTTGCATATTGCATAATGTCGTATTTTCACTGCTGTATGACGAGATTTCGTTTTTGCGCATTGGCTCATGTGTTAACTCCAAGATAACATTTGTACCGTACACTGTTTACGGACATGGAGTTTGTGCATACAAGTGGGGGAAGTGCTGTGATTGCGGTACATCGAACCAGACCATCAGGCACATTGTCGAAGATTGCAAACTATGAGCGTACTTAGGTGACCCTAACGACTTTTTCAGTGCTACGCCATCGAGCAAGGACTCGAGAAAATAGACTGGACATAAGGTCGTAATAAGGTGCTAGTATGTACTTGTTATTATTATTGTGTTTCATGTGTAATGCCAAACGCTACATAAATAAATAAAAACAGTTATCGGATAAAGCACGTGTATTATATTTGGTCCACAAATACATACAGTAAGCTTGCAATATGCAAAACGTTTTTTGACCAGTGTATTTTGTCACCGGCCACGCCTGAGAAGACCGTACCACAATTTTCATACAGTCTATAAATGGAACATCTTGTTTTAACATTTCGTATGAAAAAAAAAGTATTTAATTAAATTTCCTCCTCTACACCACAGGTTCTTGAAGTGGGGGCGGGCCCCATGAGGGGGGCGCAGAGAGTGATAAAGGGGAGCACCGGCTCTAATTGAAATATTTATATTTCATATTCTGTAACTAATATTGCTATCCTCATATCCATGAACATATCATAAGCACAACCATTCAAGACTAATAAACTCGTCCTTTTACTGCCTTATTTCACAAGTATTGACTACTAGATCCTGCCAACAGGAATTCTTAGAAAAGGTGTAGGGTATCATTTCCCACGCAGCACCCTTTCACCCGCCACCCGCAGCGATATCTCCTTACCAAACATTTAACAACCACTAATGGCAATAAGCCATTTGACAATGTGACCGCCACTTCTTTACAAGAATAGATGCTTCTATTTTTTTACCATTGCTGACTCGAATTTAGCCAGCCTTTGCAGTCAGTTCAAATCCAGTGAGTGAACAGGTGAATTCTAGTGCGTGTTCAGTTGGAGGAGTTCACCCGATTCACAACTGTTAATCATAACATATTACTTCGTAAGATTTATGAACTGACAAAGGACTACAGGCTGGCATCACTGCTAAGAACTTTCCTTGAGAACAGAAGATTTTACGTGTCGCTCCTTGGGAAAAATAGTTGTTGGCGCCTCCAGAAGGATGGACTACCTCAAGGTAGCGTCTTAGCACCACTGCTTTACAATGTATACACCAATGACCAGCCCAGAACAGAAGGCACCAGGCGATTTATCTACGCAGATGACACTGCAGTAGCCGTGCAAGGTCGTAGCTTTGAAGAAGTAGAACATTCTTTGTCCTGTGTTTTGGAAGAACTTGGTCGATACTATCACAGAAATAATGTGAAGCCAAATCCAGCCAAAACGCAAGTTTGTGCTATCCTCTTGCGAAATAAAGAAGCAAAGAGGACACTGAACATTAAGTGGCAAGGTGAAACAATCCTTCATTGTTTTACACTAAAATATCTTGGTGTCACCCTCGATCGAACTCTGTCTTTCAAGAAACATTGCTTGAACACCAAAAGTAAAGTATCTGCACGAAATAACATACTAAGATGCCTAACAGGAAGGGCATGGGGTGCTCAACCCACCACTCTCAGAACTTCAGCCCTTGGACTGAGCTTCTCAGCTGCTGAATATGCACCACCAGTTTGGCTTTCTTCTCCACATTCCAAAGAGATGGATATAGCTCTGAATGAGACTTCCAGGACTGTATCTGGGTGTCTTAGACCAACACCACTTCAGAAGATCTACCCTCTTAGAGGAATTTCTCCACCTCATGTCCGAAGAATGGTAGCAGCAGCATCTGAGAAGAAACTGCAAGAAACCGATTCAAGGCATCCACTTTTCGGCCAACAACCAGCCCGACAGATACTAAGTCCAGAAACAACTTTTTGAGGGGAGTAACAGCCCTAGAAGGCTCTCAAGAAGCTGCCCGTGTGAAGATATGGAAGACAGAGATCACAGACCCAACTATTCCTCTATCAGAAAAAATGGCACCTGGTCACAACTTGCCATATGGAATTTGGAAATCATTGAACAGGCTGAGGACGGGGTCCTCACGCTACAAGAACAATCTCAAGAAATGGAACATGCTCGTCAACAATGATGAGTTCTGTGACTGCAGCATGTTACAAGACCCAGAACACCTGCTGATCTGCCCCTTGATGGAGGACATATGTTCAAAAGACGATCTTTTGGCTGCAAATGCTAATGCTGTAACTGTTGCTACTTACTGGCAAAATCTAATTTGATTCGGACACGAAAAAAAAACAACAACAATAAACTGATACAAGTAACGCTATTGACCATGGATAAGCAGTGGTAGAAAGACACCCCATGAAAGTGATAGTGCTTGCCCTCCTTTGGAATGATGAATAAGAGGGGGAAGGGGGGGGGGATAGATATTTCATTTTTCAGAAGGGGGGGCGCGACAGAAAAAGTTTGAGAACCCCTGCTCTACACTAAGGAACATCGAACCATGTATATGTTTTTCAGATCTACAGTAGATGATGAATACCCTACGTGTTGCCTTGGTAACCATATAGGAGATCTAGATGGCCTTTATTACAGTTCACATTTAGATGAGGAATACCTGTTGCCTTGGTAACCATATAAGAGGCCTAGAGTTAGGTATTGTTGCTCTAAGGGGCGGAACAGCGAGGGCATCTGCCCCTGAGACCTAGATGATCGTCACAGTTTCAGGTTTTATTACGCAAATTTTGATTGACCCCCAGCCCGAAAACATAATCCATGTTAAAATGGCTCAAATTAAAATTCTCGGTTAGAAGAAATACAGAGTGTCTTTAATATAATGTGAGACAGCATATGTTTGAATTTTTAATACACAATGACATGATATGAAATATATTAATTAGTGATCAGTTCCGTATTGACTAATTATAGGCCTAATAGACTGCAATAGACTTGGAGAATACCAACTTCAGAAAAACTGAAGAATGGCAGGGAAGACAGGATACTAGGCCTGGATCAACCTTACCTCGCATTGGATCATCGTTGCCACCTGGATTTGAGTTCCCTCGGAAAACATGGTCAACTCTCAACAGGATTCATACGGGTCATGGCAACTGCGCAGACTTCCATTATAGATGGAATACAATGTATTCACCTAACTGTGATTGTAGTGCCCCTAAGCAGACCATCCAGCTTTTCATCACCAAGTGTCCGAAAAGAAAGTACAGGAGCAACGTCACTGAGTTCGCTCATGGATCACCAGAGGCAATTACTTTCATAAACAATTTAGATATATGCATATTAAGGCTTTCACGGCCCGGATTATTATATAAATAATTCATGCTTTTGGGCTAATGCCGTGTGTATTTTGATTTGAACCATACGTTTCGGAGAAACCTTGCCTCCTTTTTCAATGGAAATAAACAATGTGGCCAAAGAAAGTATATCAATGAGATTACAAAAAATATAGATAAATTCCTCTGTTCGTCACCAGAGAGCAGCTGCCAGAAATTACTGTATGGACCATGGTAGAACGGCGGACAGAGTAGTAAGTAACGAGAAGGTAAAGGGGGCGGGGTGAAAATATAGAAACTCCTCGAAGAATGAGAATGTCCAAAAGAAAGGGGGGGGAGGTGGGAGGGGTAAATGGATATAAGGAAACATAATCAAAAGGGAAGTGTATCTGAACGATACCTAACGTCATACAGTCAACGGCGAAAAAAACTATGGAAACTCCTACAGTGACGAACAAAGGATATCAAATCCAGGCTCTGAGCCATAGAGGGAAAATGTACAATTTTAAATAGGTGAAGAACAGAGAGACTGAGAGAAACTATCTCGCTAGATCCTTAATAACTGGTAGCCAAGTGTCACTTAGCTGATATCCAGTGTCTCTGTTAAAATTATTGGGATTTTTGCGAATTTCAACTGCCTCCCTTATAATTCTAGACCAGTTGTGCTTATCAAGGGCAAGCGCATGAGTATCCTTGAAACATACATCGTGCCCTGAAGACAGGGCATGTTCAGCTACAGCTGATTTGTCAGGTTGGTATGTTTCTAAACCACTTTTCCTTAACGTTGTGTCAATGTTTCAATTTTGGTACCCTTATGCTGAATGGTTTCGGAGCTACAGAGTTATTCAATGACGACCGTTAAGATGGTACAGTATTAATTTTTATTTATGATTGGCACCACCGACTTCAGAAACTATAGAAGTCGAAAATAGGAAACTTCACCATACAGAGTTTAATCAAAATCGGTTAGACTATTCAGAGGTTAATATGGGGCAGGTATACAAATACCCGTAAATACCTACATACCTACATGCATACATACATACATAGGCCGACACTCGCCCTGGATTGATCTCAAAAACCTACTTACAGTATATAACTTTTCATTTTATTACGAGTAGAAAAACAAGCTAAAAATGCGGATGAAATGCCTCTGTTTATAACACTTCTGAGCATTTCTAGATGTCTAAAACAAAATTGCGATAATACCTATATACCTAGGTAGTACTGGAATGGTCTTGTCCGGAGAGGAACTTCACGTCGAGAGATAGCGTCGCTCGTAGTGTTTGCGTTGGGCTGGGGTAGTTTAGGGGGCCACGCAATGTAATTATCTTCCTTGTTTCATTGTGTCGGCTCTCCAGACAGATGGCAACACAGTAGCCTGTTGCTATGCTACACCTCCCTGGCCCCTCACTCGGACTAATTGATGTACCCCAGACTGCGCACACTGCAGTTAATCTACCAAGATTATAAACAAGCCAGAGTCGTACTGTACGCTCATCTCCGTCTCACATATTAACCCCGCAACAGACACAGCAAAAACATACAATATTTGCTGAGTTCAATCACTTCACCGCGAGAGCCAATGTGTTCGGTGCTGTATCGGAGCCATTATGTGCTGATCGGTGGCACGCGAAGTGGATTTACTGTGTAACCTCTACATCACTAGACGTCCTACATCATCGGTTATAAATTAATCACTACATAGTACAAAACGAAGTCCCCGGTTCTTGGATGTAACGGGTAATCTCGAGAACCACTGGATGGATTGTGATGAGGTTTTCACCATTCTGTAAAGGATTTCTCAAGGAAGGTTTCTGTAGAAAAATATTCATTTATGACCAAAGGAAGCCGAGCAGTAACGATTTCAGTGAATCGAGTCAAAGAAAAACCTGCCGGCCGTGCGCCTTTTAAGCTTACGCTGGGTAAACCGTTAAAAAATATCTATATACTACGAGTGTAAGAATTGTTCGGCATGAAAAGTTCTACAAAAACGTCGAGGACAGCATATCTCTATCTTTAATTCATCGCCCACTATGTGTGTTTACGTTTTCATTTCTTCCAGCAATCCCCATTCAGTGGAAATTTAAATTACTACCTTCGGAGCGAGTCTATCACCCAAGCTTCGGCCAGCATCAAACTGTCGAGTCGTGTCGAGTTAAGACTTCAGAGAAGAGTGTTTGTTTGGAGTTTCGCTGTTCACCTCGGCTTTTCTGAATTACGTCTGGGACCTGCCGTCCGTGCGCCTTTTAATCTTACGCTGGGTAAACCGTTAAAGATACCGGGCGAAACCGGGGTGGGTTGCTATGTATGATAAACGTACCTAAGTTCGCAATACATTTAATAAAAGGAAACAGGCTACCATTGATAACAATTTAAAGTAAAAAAGAAATTAACGATAAATTTCGAATGATAGTTAACAGTAAGTTCCTTTAAGAAGTATTTAAGTTTCATTACGATCAGATCAATACCTTTAATGTAATGATATTTCTAAGTGAGCGCTCCGTTAGACTGGGTAAAAAAACAGACTTCTTTTGTTAAATCTGCTCTAAAATGTTAACAGGATACAATACAAATAGTTAAACGAGGTGTGTTTAAGAAAATATTGACACTTGAGTAAATACTCCAGTTTAATCGTTATGTATTGAACCCTTATTAATCTATCGATGAATAAGTATTCATGATTTTATTATTATTATTACTGATGCCCAGGCAGTACATGTTGAAATTGACAAAGGGGGAGCCAAGGTAGTGTGTTGCAATGATTACAACAGAAGCAAGCTTGGTAGTTATTCCTGAAGACGACCGGTTAAGCCGAGTTCAAGGACAAATTTTGTAACAGCGCGCACCTAAATTAGAGTCATTGAGGGAGTGTCATGAGTAAAGTTTCAACCGACCCAGGATTGAATCACCCAATCAGAAGAGACCACGCCATAGCCACGCGGTAAGTTGCGTACCCTGGAAAAACGCGCGAAAACGTGTATCTAAAGAACCGCCGATCCTAATTAATTCCGCAATAGTGCACTGAGACGTTTGGATAAAATGATGAAGATTGATACTAGTCCCAAGTTTGTGAGATGAAAACTCCAGATTATTTTTTCAAATTCTCCCCACTCTACCTCATTCTGTCAGTTTCCAATAAATTGATCGGTGAGAAGCTGTTTCGGGGACAACTTTATTGAGCTCTGGTGAGCAAGGTTCACGTCACTCTGCGTCACGATTTTCAAACGCTAATGAGCGTATTTAACTAATATTTTACTTTGTGCTGAAGTGAGCAAGGTTAGATAGATAGATAGATAGATTTATTTTGACTGGCAAGATTAGGGCCATTGGGCCCTCTCTTCCATCTAACCAGATTATACAAATAATAAGTAAAGAACAATACAAATATAACTTAAATCTAACGATATTACAATGTTGATATAATATAAAATACATATGAAATTGATTAGCTTGATAATGAACAATACAAATACAACTTAAATCTAACAATTTTACAATATTTATACAATATAAAATACATATAAACTGGATTAGCTTGGTGGTGTAGGCTGTAAATTGTTGCATTGTTAGGGTGAATAACTAAGATACTTAGGAGTAAGTTTAAAATTACAGTAAGGTAAAGGAAATGGGCTACTGAAAAAAAGTAGACTAATGATGGTGATGAAGATGATGATGAAGATAATTAGTCGTTACTGAAGGAGGTTATTTAGATATCTAAATAGAGAGTAAATGAGAAAGTGAGAATTGGAAAGTTTGAATATATGCAATACGACGTAAGAATATAAGCATAAATGTTGAGTTCAACTTTCATTTACTTAGTGAGTATGTACTGCTGGCAACGCTGCTTGAAGCTGGACGGGGTTGCTCCTCTGACAGAGCGAGGCAGATTGTTCCACAGTCGTGCAGTAGCAACAACGAAGGATTTGGTATAGCGTACTGTGCGGTGTATGGGTATCAGCAAGAGTGTGTCGTTCTTTTACCGTGTTCCAAGAGTATGCTCGTACGAGAGGCGGTGAAACTGAGAATGCAGGTAAGCTGGAGTTGAAGTTGAGAGTATTTGTTGAAGAATACATAAAGAATGGAGGTCGCGGCGTTGATTTAGACGTAACCAGTTAAGTTGCTCATAAGCGGGGATGACATGGTCATAGTACCGTAAATTAAATATGTAGCGTACACAGGCATTTTGTGCATGTTGGAGTTTGTTTTTAAGAGTAACAGTGAGATATTTGTATACCACATCGCAGTAATCAAAATGAGGCAATATTAGGGAGGAAACAAGTCATTCCTTTAATACACGAGAGAAAATATTCCAGAATCTTCTAAGTGAATTCAATGCGGAAAATACTTTTCTGGAAACATTGCAGACGTGCTGCGTCCAGGAAAGATGTTTATCTATAATAACGCATAGATCTTTAACTGACTCACGGAATTCGATTGGGGAATCGCACAAGCGTAATTTTGGTAATGTGGGTTCATTTTTTAGTTTTAGGAGGATTTTCGGGTGGGAAATTATGATTGCTTGGGTTTTAGCCTCATTGAGTCGTAGTCCATGTAAGCGAGTCCAGTTACAGATTTCAGTTAAGTCTTCATTAAAGGTGCCGATTGCTTCCGATAGTTTTTCTGGTGCTGAATACAGGTAGATTTGTACATCATCAGCATATAGGTGGTGTTTGCATTTAGTGATTGATGACGGAATGTCGTTTACATACATATTTTGAAAACAAGAGCGGTCCAAGGACTGACCCTGAGGGACTCCTCTCTCAACTGGACGCCATGAAGACATTTGATTTAAGTTAATTTTAACACATTGTTGACGTCCACGTAGATAAGAGTCCATCCATTGGATACTGTTCTTGGAGAGATGAATTTTAAATAGACAAGAGAGTAATATGTCATGGTCAACAGAATCGAAGGCTTTACTGAAATCAAGCAGTGTTAGGATTGTTACTAGCCCACTATCCATAGCCTTTCTTATGTCATCCGTGACCTTGAGTAGTGCAGAAATAGTACTATGATTTTTGCGGAAGCCGGATTGGTGTTCATCAAGGATATTGTGCTCTAGCAAATGGGAGGAGAGTTGTTCGTGGACGATAAATTCCAGTGATTTGGAGAGGGATGATAGTATACTGACTGGGCGATAATCGCTTACATGTTTAGCCTGTGTATTTTTTGGGATTGGGATGACGAAGGCCGCTTTCCAAAGCGATGGGTACATACCTGTCATTAACGAGTGATTGAATATGTGTGTTATTGTGGGAAGTATAATATCAATGATACGTTTGAATAATTCGATTTCTATATTGCCAATCCCTTTAGATTTAGATTTTATTCGAAGAATAGCACGTCTGGCTTGTGAGGGGGTAACATGCGAGAAATGGAATGTTTCTCTGTTAGGGGTGGGGATGTTGTAGTTATTGATCAAAGTTCTGTGTTTCATGTCAGGGTCAACTGAGTGTCCGATAGTTGTAAAATGATCGTTGAGTGTGTCAAGAGGTATATTAATGGGGTTGTCAATTTTCTCTCTACCTATTCCCATATTTCTTAGTTCCTTCCACGCCGCAGAGGGTTTAATATTTACCTCCTAGCAGGTTATGAGCATGTCTGATTCGAGCATTACGTACCGTTTGGGAAGTTTTGTTTCGAAGTTTTTTGTAATCATCATAATTCTGTTGAGTGGGTAATCTCTTAAACTTTCTGTGTGCCACATCGCGCTTAGCCATCAGTACTTTAAGTTCCGGGCTGAGCCAAGGTGCGGGAGGTCGCGTTGCTCGAACAGATGTTACTGGAGCATGTCTGTCATAAAGTTCTGTCAAGTATTCTGTCATTATGTGTACCTTATCATCTATGTTGTGAATAGTCAGTATATCGTGCCATGGGATACATAGAGCATCTTCTGTCAAGGAGTTCATATCAATTTTAGAGAGGTCTCTGTACATGATGGTCCTTGGTTTGGTCTTGGGACATTTTAATGAGTAGGAGATATAGATTAAATCGTGGGCTGAAATTCCGGGTACAGATGTCTGACCAAACTGAAGCACCCTGTCAGTGTTCTTTACTGATATCAAGTCAATTGTCGTGTGTGAAGTACGCGTGTGATGAGTTGGTAATAGTTCTAATATTTTCATGTCTCGTGACGAAAGCATATTCAGCAGTTGCCGAGTTTCAGACTTGGTGTTGTCGCCTATATTAGTATTGAAATCGCCCAAGACTATTACATGTTGGTAAAGTGGTAGGATTCTTAGTAACGCATTCTCCACGTCCTCCAAGTGACCCAGTGAAGGTGCTTTGTAAACAACACAGCGCACTTTTGATGGGCGGCATCAATTTCCAATAGCATAAATTCAGGCCTCCTATTATACTGGCTATCAGAACATGCTAAGGCTTTAGGATTAAGGTTTGACTTAACGAAAGCTCCTACCCCTCCTCCTCTCTTCCCGACACGGTCATTACGTATTAGAGTGTAGCCGGGAAAGTGGAATGATTTAGATTGATTTAGCGGTGATAGCCACGTCTCGCTCATCAAATAAATATGGAACAAATCAGGTATAATGAGTTCAAGTTCATGAAAATGTGCCGATAAGGATTGTACATTCACGTGGGCTATATGGATTCCGGTTGGGTGAAGTGACACATTTTCAAACAGTCGATCTCGAGTCGAGATAAGGTCATTGTTTCCGGGAGCTAATTGTAGCCTGTTATTTAAAGTGAATGGAAACGGTTCGGTAGGGGAGGGGAAGGGTGAGGGAGTGCGGGAGAAATTCCTTTCACTGCAGGGGATGGCTGCGAGAGTGCTGCTGTCAGAGGTAACATTCTTGTCGATCAGGTTTGCCAACTTGAGAAAATGAAAACTGAACTAACCGAAATGTACTACGGTTAATTAAGGCTAATATAACTGAACTAACCGAAATGTACTATGGTAAACTAAGACTAATATAATATAATAGTGAACAGATAATAATAATTAGAACTAAGATGGCATATATTGGCCGCAGTCAGCTAGGTGGATTGTTTTTAATCTGTAGATACTGATTAGTTAGGTAAGTCACTCATACGGTTAATCCTGATTTTGGTACCATCCGGTTTCTTGATAAGGATATCGCCCTGAGAACTCCAGCAATTTCTAACTGAGAATCGATAAATTGCAGCCTTCAGAATCGCCAGTCGGGTGGAGGTGAGATCCTCACGGATGGTCACATTGCTTCCCTTGAGCAATCTTTTTTTAAGGAACACCTCCTGCCTCGTACCGAATGAAGTGAATTTCACAATGATGGGCCTAGTTTTTCCAGGGGATTTGGGTCCAACACGATGGCTACGGTCAATATCAAGGAGGTTAACACTTGCACCAATATCTTTAAATACGTTTAGAGCAAGTTCATCTGTATTTTCTTGAGTACTTTCATGCACACCGAAAATCCTGATATTGGCTCTCCTGCTATATTGTTCTAAGGAGTCGTACTTTTCTTCAAGCTCATTTCTCAGTGCTTGGATTTCAAAGTCACGACTCTCAAGTTTTTAAGTGAGATCAGATACCAGGTCCATATTGAACTGAAGAGACTTCTCCAGTTCTTTGATAACAATTTCAGTCACTCTCACAGAGATAGCGGATATAATAGTTTCAAGAAACTTACCCGAACTGAGAGTCTCATCGAGTACCTTAGCTACGGTCTCTTCAATTAAGTTGGCACTATCGCTGGCGTCTCTTGAGGCACGCTTATTCTTGCTTCTCGTCATCCTGGTTTAATTATGATTTTGTTATGTATGTAAGGGTTATCACTCGAAATAACGTATCACAGGTTATGCTCACTTACTATACACACGTGAACCACTTATTTTGGATGTACCTACTACACAATAACACCTTATAATTCACCTAAACTGAGGAGCCGAGCTCACGCACGTCTGTCAATCATGGCAATGCCAGCAGGTTCACGTATAGCAGTGGAGATCTCTAGGCGAGATAAGGACTGCAAGATAGACATGTTTAAGACTTGTTTTCAAGCCAGTGACGATGAGTTTGAAGTGTGTAATTTTATGTAAATTTGTATATTATAATTTTTGTGTGATATTTGTGCGTGTGTTAAGCAAATGCTAAGATAGGGCAAGTCTACGATCAGTAATCGCATTAGGACATATTCGTGAGTGAAAGTAGTAGCTCACAGCGATTATAGCTAGGCAATATTATTAACATTGAACATTTTTGTCCAAGAAACTTCGCCAAGATGTCCGACGTTTGGTCATGTGATGGATTGATGTGCATCGCTTCTACAACGACGTCGACGATGGAGAGCTAAATTTCCCGTAGGGAAATGCACCGGGACGGAGGTTAATGTTCTGCAAGCTTAGACGGTGATGTACAAAAATTGATTTACTCAATATGTAGTTAGATAAGACGCGGGAACATTGTAAATAGTTCATTCATTCTTTTTCTTGTGTTTAGATTTTTTGTGCTGACACTATCATCTTTAAATGTACGTTGGCGCGTGGCCAAATTTGTTTGTTGTATATTTTTCTTTGGAGTCATATTTAGTGTACACGGCGGGTGTATTTGATTTTATCCATGCGAATGCGAAACTCGTTACATTCGATAAGTGGCGCTTTATTAAAGTTCTTTTTTTTTTTGTTATTGGAAAGGGAGGTAAATGTTGTAAGATGTTTTTATGAACAGGTTATTACTCATACTAGGGTTGCCGAGCGCAACAAATTAAGATGTAACTGTAGAACACTTTAGTTCTAATTTTTTAGCATTTCTTTGAGTCCTTTCCAGGTTTGTTAGTCACGGACTAGAACGGAAGCGCAAGCTGGTGGAAAAATATCTATGTCATTTATTTCAGGTTTCTGTCAAACCCATACGTGTGATTCTGTGTGTGTTCATGTGTCAGGTGTGTGTATTGATTCTTCGTGATGAGGGGTAGGTGGTGCTACCGCCCTCATATTGTTGTTGTTGTTGTGGTATTCTTTTTGATGGAAAGGCAGGGCGCTCCTTGGAGGCTACTGTACCTTGTCCAGTGTTGATTTTCTTGGATTTCCTGGGGGAAATGCGGAGATATTTTATTCTGACACACACACACGTATATTGTGCTTGGGAGCACGCTTCTTCGAGACTCGATCCCGTGCCACGGGAAGTCGAGGTTATTGATACGTGGGTTGACAGATGTGCAGATTTCCACTTAGCGCCCGTCTAGGTTCGGTGACTCATTGTTAGGCAGTCCTGCTGACCGACTGACCCCTATAAGCTATCATTAGCGAACCTGTTCTTTTGTGATGGTCATTTGGATCGTAATTAATTGGAGAGTTCGCCATGTCTGTTACGAATTATCGCATATCGTATGAATAGAATTTTGTTTTAATGATGTAAATGTTGGCTTTGAGCCTAGTGATTTTCTATGACTCAGGTCATGTTAGTTTGTCTGTTGTGACACCCGTGTGGTGTAGTTGTATTTACTTGTAAAAATGACAGGCGGTCATATGTGTATTTGTTGTTTTTTTTTTTTTTTGGTTACGTGCTAATTTACTTGTGTTGATTTTGAAAAGTCCTAATTTTAGGCAGTAATGTTTTTGCTACGGCAGTTCTTGATTCCAATTTCAAGCGGAAATTATTTGTTGTTTATTTAGTGTAGGAAGTGTCAGATTAATTTAAGTAGTGTATAGTTGGTTCCCCGCGTCTGTCTAGCTCTAAACAATGCAGATTCGTCCTCTGAAGGTTTACCGGATGATGACGAATCTCGCATTTATTTGTACTCATCGTTAAGCATGTAGAACAGCCGCACACGTACACAATGTAATTGAAGCATTTGGGACTTTTGGTCAAATTTATAATCTCTCCTGAGATTAAGCCTAGTTATGGCAAGTAATTTATTCAGTTGGGAGTCATTTGGGAGTTTTTTTTACTTGTAAATAGTTGATCTGTTATTAAATTCATTTGTTATAACCCTGGTATTCACTTCTTCCTGCATGTTATTTTGTTATGTGTTACCCTGCATGTTAATGAAGCGCTTTAACAACAACTTACGAAATGGACTGTTACACCCCCCGAAACTGAGTCTCATAAGCTTCTTTGCAAGGGTTCATATATCAAAAATGGCTGCCCAAGTGGGACTGTTGTTGTTGTTGCTTTGCTGATCTCATACTTATTTCGCTGAGAAATAATGCCAGGTCAAGCGGGCAAGTGTAAATTCAGTAAATTGAGGCGATGTTGTACCGCCATGTGCATTAGTAAAATCACTGAGTTCTTAAAGCTAGAAATATTGAACAAGGTTAGAAGTTGATATTGCATTTGTTGTTAACTTGTTCTGGCGCCCGGCATAAAATTAGAAAATTTGCATATTATTGAACTCAGTCAAAGCAGGAAGGTGTTGCCTTATTTTTACATTTAATTAACTTCGGTTAATTGGTGTTGTTCGTAAATTCTGTTGGTTAGGAATTTAAAAGCAGATCACAAGGGAGTTATTTTGTTGTTTGGAAATAAGAGTCATTATTCAGTAAAATTTTGATTACTGAAATTTTTATTAAAATAGAATCAGTAGTATTTAAATATCAAGACATGTGTGCGTGTGTATGACTGAAATCCCAGTGCATGACCCTGTTTTTCTCTGAGTATATATTTGTGTGTTGTGCGATGGCTAGCATCGAAGAGATCAAAGTGTTGTTAGAGCAGATGTCTATGCAAATGTCTGCAAAAACGGAAGAACAGTTAAAAATTCAGAATGAACACAGTGATAAACAGTTACAGGACATGAACAGTAACATTACGGCGCAATTACAAACCCAGAAGTTAGACAGTGATGAACAATTAAATGACATAACTACGCAATTGCAAGCTCAGAAATTAGACAGTGAAAAACAATTACAGGACGTGAACAGTAGTATTACGGTCCAATTGCAGGTCCAGAAATTGGATACCGACAAACAGTTACACGAGTTGCGGGAGATTAATAATAAGCAGTTAAATGAATTAAACCATAAACTATCAGAGCAGGCAACAGTACAAACAGTGCAGTTAGAAAAGATTACCCATGATATAAACCAAAGTACTAGAGAATTAGAGAAACTGGCAGGTGAGGTAGCGGAAAATAACTCAAAGCAGTTAGGAGAAATTAAGAAGTTGGAATCTAAATTCGACAATAAACTTGTACAATTAGATGAAATGGTAGCCGAAAAATTAAAACAGATTGGGACAGCATGTGTAAACAACACGGCTGGAATAAAAAGCACGCAGGATGAATTACAGGGGCAATTCGAGAGACTAGAGGCAAAGAACGAGAGCATACAGGAGCAGATTAATTCAGTCGATAATAATGTACTCGAATTAATAAAGGAACTCGACAAGCTTGACATCAAAACGGAGAAAGAACGGATGCACTTGCGCGAAAACCTGGAAGACCAGTTAACAAGAACACAAGAGCGAATACGATAAGAAATAGGAGACCAGCTAAATAAAAATCAAGAAGAGATGGGAGAACAATTAACTAAGACCCAAGAGCAAATGCGTGAAGAGGTAGGGGAACAATTAATAAAAACTCAGCAGCAGATACAAGAAATAGGGGAGCAGCTCGAGAAGAACCAGGAAAGGAGTGAAGAAAAAATTAGTAGTTTGAAGAACAGGATCCGGAAAGATTGGGAACAGCAGGTGAACGAAACTAAAGGAGATAGGCTGACGATCTTAAAGTGGCTAGGCGAGTACAATTCTAGAGTGCAGGCTTTGGAGGAAAATATGAAGTCCAAACTCCAAGAACACACAGATCTCATAATTAAGAACGAGATAAGGTCCTTAGAAAAACTTTATTCTCTGCAGAAAACACAGTAGGCAAACAGGGAAGTATTGGAAGTCCGGTGGGCTCGAAGCTGGCTGAGGATACAAACTGGGGTCAGAGTCCAAAGATAACGTGCGACACATTCCAAAACTACAGAGGGGAGTCATCAGCTCCACAACCCGGCTTGGCACCTGCCCAAGTGATACAAGTAATTAGGGGGAACGACTTTAAACCCGACAAATTCAGGGAGAACTCAGGATCCACTCCTAAAGCATTTTTACGTCAGCCGGATGACTACTTTAACGATCAACACGTCAGTCCCGCAAAACAGCTGCGGATGGTTGAGAAATGTTTGGAGGGCCCAAGTTTAATTTGGTTCCAGAGTTTCAAATACACATTTAATGACATGGCCCAGTTTAGAGAGGCATTCTTGAGAAAGTTCTGGAGTCCTTCTTTGCAGCAGTATTGAGGATGGATCTATACACCAGGAAATATCACAGTACACATCCCACCAGGTTTTCCGAGTTCTTTAGCCAACAGCTGGTTAAATTCCGTGATTTTGACGACCCGCCTACAGAGGAAAACATGGTTTTAACCATCAGTAAGCAGCTTCCAATGAATATTCAGCAGTTTTTAGTGGCCGGTAATATCAAGACCGCAGTTCAGGCCGAGGAGATACTTCTCCATTTGGATGAGACGAGTATGGTCAGTCCGCAGACAGGGAGACGGAACATGGAGTGTGTAAACACAGCTGAAGTTGTTCAAGGGCATCAAACTAATCACAATCAAAGTAATCAAACCAAGACACAGTCTACCGGAACGCAATTCACGCCCAGACGGCAGGAGTTCGATGGCCGAAACCAATACCATAACAACAATAGGAACTTCCAGAATCGCCGTGATAATTATAATAATAATAATCAGAACAATCACAATCAGTGGAAGTACCAGCGAGAGTATACCAACTGGAGGGGAAATCCAAGGCAGGGTAGACCTTACCAAAGGAACGGAAAAGGCAGGTGGAACAATACAAGGAATTATCGGCAAGATAATCAAGGGGACTATCGCAATGATTTGAACGAGCGGTACGCTGAAACAAGAAATATTTGGACGAGTTAAATGCCGAAGAAGCAGAGAAAGAGAAGTGGGGGCGTGCGATGGCGAATAGGCAAAGCCCAGATAATCACCAAGGAGCGAGGGCGGAAAGCTTATTACGGCAGCAGGAGAGACGCGATGACAACCGGCGGAACTCAATGAATGGGTCCCAGGATTTAAAAAAAATCACGATTGAACCAAAATCAGATAGCCTGAGAACGGAGGACACCAGGGAATGGGAGGAGTTGATTGTTGCAAACATAGAAGAGTGGGTAGCATTCCCGGACGATTGCCTGGAGGAAGCGGTGAAGGACCGAGACAATGTAATCAGACAATTACCGATTATTTATGCACGTATTGGAGTTATTAGAGTGAGGTGCCTGATCGACACGGGTAGCGAGGTGAGCTTAGTCACGGAAGCTTTGTTGAAAGAAATTGGAAATAAACAAACCGTTCCAATTAAGCATGTACCATTAATGAAAGTCCGAGGGGTCATTCCTGACAAGACCATAGTTTGCAAGCACCAAGCATATTTAGACCTGGAGATATTAAACCACACATTTTCGCAAACTTTCATCGTGATACCAAAGATGAATTATAATGTCATTCTGGGAGCCAACTTCATCTGTGATTTTCATGCTATAATTGACTTACATAATAACACTGTGAGTTTCAAACAAGTCGAGGGGTTGAGTCATGTGGGTCTGAACATGGAAGAGAGTCCACTAGAGAGAGAGGCGAATACTTGGGTCATTGAAGAATGCACTAATGAGGCGATCGAAGATAAGAACTTGACGGAGGAACGAGTAAGCCAGACAGCAGTGGTTGAAATTGACAGTCGAGATATTTCGCAGGAACTTTGGGTACATTTGGCGGAAGAAGAAATTAGCGGGTCCAAATTGGAAATTTTACTTCAGGAGCGACTTAAGGAGGCAATAGTAGGGGAACCTGATAGAAGAAAATTAGAAGAAATTTTGAGACATCATAAGGGAGCTTTCGACACGATTCCTGGAAAAGTTTTAAATTTCCAGTATGCCATGCAAGTTACCGACTGGACCCCATTTAAGAGTAAATTGTAGCCGATCCCAGAGAAACATTTTGCTCAGGTGAAGGACATTATTAGTAACTTATTAGATTCCGGCATGATCAGAAAAGCAGCAACCCAATACTTAAATGCAATATTGGCTGTGGCCAAGCCAAATGGATCAATTAGATTATGCCTAGACGCTCGGGTTTTAAACAGTAAACTGCTAGTTGAGCATGACCAAGCACCAAGGATCAAGGATGTATTGAAGGGCTTCCGTGGGAAGAAGATATATTCTAGCGTCGATCTAACGAATAGTTTCCACCATCTTGAACTTGAGGAAAAATCCCAACTATTGACGGGGTTTTTATTTTATAACCAAAGCTATATCTGGTCTCGCATGCCCTTTGGTGTAAAAACAGCTGGATGTGCATTGATAAGAGCACTAGACAGGAATCTGACTGAGGAGGTCAAGAGCTTCACTACGAGATATGTTGACGACATACTTATTGCATCAGAAACAATGGAGGAACACTTGGTAAACCTAAACAAACTTTTGGACAACTTGAGAACCATGAATTTCAAAATTAATTTGAAGAAATCGCACTTTTGCCAGAGCGAGATTCTGTATTTGGGTCACATAATTGATGTTGAAGGCGTGAGACCTAATCCGGCGAAAATTGACGCAATCAAGAAATTCCCCACACCAACTAAAGTAAACCACGTGAGAGCATTTTTGGGAGTGACAGGATTCTTTAAGGAGAATTGTCCTGGATACACGAAAACAGTAGCACCGATGCAAGAGATGCTAAATAAATCAAATCGATGGTCATGTTATGAGGAGTGCGACAGGTCCTTTAGAGCCACGAAAGACCTACTGAAGAATTGTGTGAAGCTAGGGTATCCGGACTTCGAGAAGAAATTTATAATTCAGGCAGACGCTTCATTGATTGGAATCGGTGCCATGCTGTACCAAGAGGACGCTGATGAACCCAGGAAACGATCATATTTGGCATTTACGAGTCGTAAATTAAGGAAGCACGAGAGGAACTACACTGTGACAGAGCTTGAGTTGCTCGCGATTTTGTACTCACTTCAACGATGGCGCAAGATGATCTTCGGATATTCCATTGTTGTCAGAACTGACCACCATGCACTGACGTTCTTATTCTAGACGACGATGGCAAGTGAAAGAGTTACGCGTTGGTCCGTGTACATACAGCAGTTCGACATTACCATAGAACATTGCCCTGGGAGGATGAATATCATACCAGATGCTCTAAGCAGGAATCCTGAAGATGAGAACGAGATAGCAGCGGATGTTCACCACATAGCACTAACACCTAAGGATCGTGGATTTTTGGACAAGCTGAAAGAAATTCAGAAGGAACAAGAAAAGGACCCATGGATGATGATGATGATCAAGTTTTACAAGAAGGAACTACAGCCAGATTCACATGAATATCGAGAAGCCCGTGCCAAGGAAGCGAAATTTCACTACTTAAATAACCTTTTGCACAAGTACGTGGATGAGGATCACACCAAACTGCGAATTCTAGTTCCAGCGTCATCACAGAGAGGATTGACGTGGCATGTCCACGAAAGCCTAGCACATATCGGCACGGACAAAACAGAAGCGACAATAGGGGAAACTTTTACTTGGCCTAAGATGCAATACACCATTGTGGAAGTAATCATAACTTGTGACGCGTGTCAGCGCACTAAACCAAATAACTTCATGTTGAAACAACCTCCAAAACCATTATTACCTCAAAAACCATGCGAGCTGGTCGCTATTGACTGTTTTGGCCCTCTAGTAAAGGGGAAACGAGGATGCCGACACCTTCTTGTATGTGTCGATGTGTTTTCCAAGATGGTAGTATTATGTCCAATCCAGAAGACGACATCAAAGCAAGTCCTCAGCAGAATTCAGAACAAAGTCATTCCGATGCTTGGGAAGCCGGAATTCATCTTATCGGACCATGGTACTTATTTTACGAGCAATGTTTTTAGGCAAGGTCTAGAGAGCCTAGGGATAAAGCATGTTCTGTCGAGCATTCGTCATCCTTGTGGAAATCCGAGCGAGAGAACGATTCGCTGTGTTGCCAAGTATTACCGAGTCATGATTCCTAATTATCATAATAAGTGGGTTGGCAAAGTAGGAGATATTGAGATGTGCATGAACACTACAAAGCACGAGTCGACAGGTCAAGTCCCACTAGTTGTACACCACAACAGGTTGCATGAGAGATCTTGGGACAAGATTATTCCATGCCCAAGGGATCCGTTTTTAGCACATGAGCTGCGAATTCAGCGAACAAGAGAGCACATGAGGAACCAAGCGGACCGAAGACTGAGGAGATACAGAGAAAAGAAATTTCATCGTGAATTACAGGAACAGGAACTAGTGCTTGTTCGAAGACCACCGATATCTGATCCCAAAAACAAAGTATTTGCCAAGTTCTGTCCAAAATGTATTGGCCCGTTCCGCATCATTAAGAATTTGGGTAACAATGCTTACAGACTTGAAGAATTGAGCACTGGCGCTAAATCTGTCTTCAATAGCGCTAATCTCAAGCCGTATTACAGAAGGGAACCATTTGACGAATAATCAGGACTATGAATGCAGATCATTATTGCAGAATTTTATTGAGAGCCAACACTCAAATATACGTGGCCATGTAGTACCTGGGTAGAGCGAGCTTTGTTTGTAAACAAGACAGCTGGTCCGGCAGGAGTTGTAATCGTGCGAGAGAGAGGGGAGGTCCGGCGAGACGTGTGAATGACATTGCAGCGTGGAGCGCGCACGCTAATTGGGTCAGTGGAATGTACACACAGGCAGACGAGTGAGGTACTTTAGAGATGTTATCTTCACTACTGTGGATATTGTTTTTAAAATCCAAATCAATCACATGTTTCGAATTTCAAAACCTTGCTGAGGATAAATGAACCCTTATTAATCTATCGATGAATAAGTATTCATGATTTTATTATTATTATTACTGATGCCCAGGCAGTACATGTTGAAATTGACAAAGGGGGAGCCAAGGTAGTGTGTTGCAATGATTACAACAGAAGCAAGCTTGGTAGTTATTCCTAAAGACGACCGGTTAAGCCGAGTTCAAGGACAAATTTTGTAACAGTGCGCACCTAAATTAGAGTCATTGAGGGAGTGTCATGAGTAAAGTTTCAACCGACCCAGGATTGAATCACCCAATCAGAAGAGACCACGCCATAGCCACGCGGTAAGTTGCGTACCCTGGAAAAACGCGCGAAAACGTGTATCTAAAGAACCGCCGATCCGAATTAATTCCGCAATAGTGCACTGAGACGTTTGGATAAAATGATGAAGATTGATACTAGTCCCAAGTTTGTGTGATGAAAACTCCAGATTATTTTTTCAAATTCTCCCCACTCTACCTCATTCTGTCAGTTTCCAATAAATTGATCGGTGAGAAGCTGTTTCGGGGACAACTTTATTGAGCTCTGGTGAGCAAGGTTCACGTCACTCTGCGTCACGATTTTCAAACGCTAATGAGCGTATTTTACTAATATTTTACTTTGTGCTCAAGTGAGCAAGGTTCACGTATAGCAGTGGAGATCTCTAGGCGAGATAAGGATTGCAAGATAGACATGTTTAAAACTTGTTTTCAAGCCAGTGGCGATGAGTTTGAAGTGTGTAATTTTATATAAATTTGTATATTATAATTTTTGTGTGATATTTGTGCGTGTGTTATGCAAATGCTAAGATAGGGCAAGTCTACGATCAGTAATCGCATTAGGACATATTCGTGAGTGAAAGTAGTAGCTCACAGCGATTATAGCTAGGCAATATTATTAACATTGAACATTTCTGTCCAAGAAACTTCGCCAAGATGTCCGACGTTTGGTCATGTGATGGATTGATGTGCATCGCTTCTACAACGACGTCGAAGATGGAGAGCTAAATTTCCCGTAGGGAAATGCACCGGGACGGAGGTTAATGTTCTGCAAGCTGAGACGGTGATGTACAAAAATTGATTTACTCAATATGTAGTTAGATAAGACGCGGGAACATTGTAAATAGTTCATTCATTCTTTTTCTTGTGTTTAGATTTTTTGTGCTGACACTATCATCTTTAAATGTACGTTGGCACGTGGCCAAATTTGTTTGTTGTATATTTTTCTTTGGAGTCATATTTAGTGTACACGGCGCGTGTATTTGATTTTATCCATGCGAATGCGAAACTCGTTACATTCGATAAGTGGCGCTTTATTAAAGTTCTTTTTTTTTGTTATAGGAAAGGGAGGTAAATGTTGTAAGATGTTTTTATGAACAGGTTATTACTCATACTAGGGTTGCCGAGCGCAACAAATTAAGATGTAACTGTAGAACACTTAAGTTCTAATTTTTTAGCATTTCTTTGAGTCCTTTCCAGGTTTGTTAGTCACGGACTAGAACGGAAGCGCAAGCTGGTGGAAAAATATCTGTCATTTATTTCAGGTTTCTGTCAAACCCATACGTGTGATTCTGTGTGTGTTCATGTGTCAGGTGTGTGTATTGATTCTTCGTGATGAGGGGTAGGTGGTGCTACCGCCCTCATATTGTTGTTGTTGTGGTATTCTTTTTGATGGAAAGGCAGGGCGCTCCTTGGAGGCTACTGTACCTTGTCCAGTGTTGATTTTCTTGGATTTCCTAGGGGAAATGCTGAGATATTTTATTCTGACACACACACGTATATTGTGCTTGGGAGCACGCTTCTTCGAGACTCGATCCCGTGCCACGGGAAGTCGAGGTTATTGACACGTGGGTTGACAGATGTGCAGATTTCCACTTAGCGCCCGTCTAGGTTCGGTGACTCATTGTTAGGCAGTCCTGCTGACCGACTGACCCCTATAAGCTGTCATTAGCGAACCTGTTCTTTTGTGATGGTCATTTGGACCGTATTTAATTGGGGAGTTCGCCATGTCTGTTACGAATTATCGCATATCGTATGAATAGAATTTTGTTTTAATGATGTAAATGTTGGCTTTGAGCCTAGTGATTTTCTATGACTCAGGTCATGTTAGTTTGTCTGTTGTGACACCCGTGTAGTGTAGTTGTATTTACTTGTAAAAATGACAGGCGGTCATATGTGTATTTTTTTTTTGTTGGTCACGTGCTAATTTACTTGTGTTGATTTTGAAAAGTCCTAATTTTAGGCAGTAATGTTTTTGCTACGGCAGTTCTTGATTCCAATTTCAAGCGGAAATTATTTGTTGTTTATTTAGTGTAGGAAGTGTCAGATTAATTTAAGTAGTGTATAGTTGGTTCCCCGCGTCTGTCTAGCTCTAAACAATGCAGATTCGTCCTCTGAAGGTTTACCGGATGATGACGAATCTCGCATTTATTTGTACTCATCGTTAAGCATGTAGAACAGCCGCACATGTACACAATGTCATTGAAGCAATTGGGACATTTGGTCCAATTTATAATCTCTCCTGAGATTAAGCCTAGTTATGGCAAGTAATTTATTCAGTTTGGGAGTTTTGTTTTGTTTGGTTTTTTTTACTTGTAAATAGTTGATCTGTTATTAAATTCATTTGTTATAACCCTGGTATTCACTTCTTCCTGCATGTTATTTTGTTATGTGTTACCCTGCATGTTAATGAAGCGCTTTAACAACAACTTACGAAATGGACTGTTACACCCCCCGAAACTGAGTCTCATACGCTTCTTTGCAAGGGTTCAGTATAATAGTTTACGTGTTATGTATACCCAATTGCAAATAAATTAATGAATGAAAATATGTAGCTAGCTTAGTCAGCGAATGTAATGAGTTATAAAGCTAAGGTTAACAATGCCCTATCGAGAATTGTGGCGCAAATTCGTGTGTACGCATGGATTGTTATATTAGAGGGAACTTGTTTGCAGCATACAAAAACACACAAATATATACGCCAAACTCAACGCACACTATCCATTATTCATTATTGATTTTTCTAAACACATGAAAGAAATTTTCACTGCGGAATGATTGCAGTGTGGACCAGTTGTGTATAAGGAGAAATTACATCATAGTGTGGGCGTAACCACAGCATCGAGCACTACTACAGCACACATCGTCAATGCACGTGATATTTTCGAAGTGTAATAACACGCCCTACGATTCGGATTCCACGTGAAAATAATCGTGAGATTAACGGTCACGTAAATCTACAAGCTTTCTTCCTGCCTCGCATACCATTGGCAGCGCGTTGTGGATAATGCGAGGGGTCTTCACTCCTAGGACTGGTATGTGTCCTGTAATCTTCTGTACCACTGGAGTTTCCACCTACACAACACACTTGCGTAACGAAATGATTCCTACCCATATTTCTGCATTATCCATAACTTTCATTTGTATACTCCGTCTCTGCCAAGAAATTTAATTCAGGTCTGAGGGATCACCCTCCTGGGACAAAACTGAGAAAACATGGATTCTAGTCCCACATCTGCTGTTGTTGCAAGAGTTTTCCGTGGCATCCCCCACTTCTACTCCAGGCAAATGCCGGGATGATTTCTAACTTAAGGTCTCCTTCTAAATCCTAACCTGAATTGCAAATATACACACTACAACATTAAATGCGTAAACATTGACCATTATGACAATTGTTGAGAAAATTGTAAATGTTAAGGTTGGTAACGTTTCGTTCCTATGTACAAAACTCTTTGGTTTTACTATTCTGTGAATTGGTGTTAACATATTTGTTTGTGAATAAAAGTTGGTTAGAAATCTTTGAATCTCAATAAAGTGTTCCAGATAATGTGTAGTTACAACTAAAAGAACATATGGCGACCGTGACAGGACTTTAACAAGCGTGTATAAACTTTGTTGAATTACAATTTGATAGTAGCGAGTATAACTGTGCCTGTATAATCCAGTATACCGTATCCTGTTGTTTACATCCGTAGCCCGTAATTATGGCGGGTACACAAATAACTAAGAGGAGAGCGGTTATCCGCACATTGTTCACGAAAGCTTGCAGTGCTTTAGACGAACTACTGACGCAGAGAGATGCAGATTTACAATTAATAAGTGCGCGTTTATTAGTGCTCGAAGAAAGAAGACACGAGTTATCGGAGCTGGACAGTCAGATTTGTGAAAACATCTGTGCTGAAACAAAGGAAGAGGAGATCGAAGAAGTACTGATGGCGGAAATGGAGAAAGCAGAGGAGTATACCTTACGTTACCACAGCATTAAAGGTAAGGCCTCTGATCTGATAACAAGGAATAGCGCTGCTCATACTTCATCTAGTTGTGTTGGCGATCGTTCGGGAAACGAAATATCTCTTCGCCTACCGAAATTAGAATTGAATAAGTATGACGGGGAAATAGCCGGTTGGATCTCATTCTGGTCACAGTTCTCACAAATTGACGAGTGTCAGTCGTTAAGTAAGGAGGAAAAATTTCAGTACTTGATTCAAGCCACGAAAGAGAACTCTCGAGCACGCGCGGTTGTTGTGAGTTTCCCTCCCTCAGGCGAAAATTACGGAAAGGCCATTCAAACACTTAAGGACAGATTTGGACGTAATGATCTCCTTATCGAGTATTATGTACGGGAACTACTGAGTTTAGTTATGGAAAGGAAGACGGTCAAGATCAGCATTTTGTATGACAAACTAGAAACTCAATTACGGGCACTAGAGTCATTAAATGTGTTCTCGAATAATTATGCCGCATTATTGTTTCCGCTAATAGAATCGTGTCTGCCCGCAGACATACTGAAGGTGTGGCAACGTTCCAATGAACCCAATAGGACACTGAAGGAACAGATGGATAATTTAATGTTGTTTTTGAAGAGAGAAGTAGAAGGGGAGGAGAGAGTTGCAATGGCAAATAATCAGTCCCTTTCCTACAACCAGGCTAAGAGTCCAGGAAAATCGCATGATATGGACAAAGTTGATTTTGCTTCTGCGATCGATCTTGCCAGTCTGAGCATTGAATCTGACACTCAGAAGTGTGTATTTTGTAAAGGGGTGAATCATTGTTCCACAGAATGTCTCCATGCACAAAAAATGTCCCTTGAAAACCGAAAAGATGTTCTGTATAAAGATAAGCGCTGTTTTTCTTGTACCAAAGCAGGCCATTCTGCACAGCAGTGTCGAGCACGATGTGTTATTTGTCGTGGACGACATGTACCATTATTATGTCCAGCTGTTCAGAAGTATCAAGCAGAAGAGAAAGGTTGTGTTGAGGGGAAGAATTCTGAGATCAAAAGAGAAGAGGTTTCCTTGTTTAATACTTCATCTATTGACAGCAATTTGTCAGTTAGCTCTCAAACGGAGGTCTATCTCCAGACTCTGTTAGTTTACGTTAAGAATGGTGACAAAATCAGGAAGGCCAGGTTACTGATAGACAGTGGATCCCAACGTTCGTATATTTCTAGTAGTTTGGCTGAAGAAATGAACTACTCTCCGATTGGGGAAGAGAGCATTAACCACTCTCTTTTTGGTGGTAAGCCAACAGGGGTAGTTAAGCACCGATGTTACAAGGTGCACTTACTCAGCTTGAATAACGACTTTGCATGCAATTTCGTAGCGTTAGACCAAAGGACAATTACAGCTACGATTCCATCAGTAGAAGTCAGGAAAGAAGTGAGGGAAGAATTACTAAGAGAACACATTCCGATGTGCAGAGATTCTGTAGCTCCTATTGACATCTTGATAGGTTCTGACATTGCGGGAAAGTTGTGGACAGGTAAAATTAAGACTCTACCTTCTGGACTGGTAGCCATTGAAACCTGTTTAGGATGGACGGTAACGGGGAAGAAGAAGGTAGTAGACACCGTGGGAAAAAAGGAGCTAGCGAAGCATGCAAGTATTGCGAATGCAGTCACTGCACTCAGTATTACTCAGCTACCCGTATCTGATCTGTGGAAAATGGAGACCATTGGGATAACCGATCCTGTAGAGAACACCACAAAGGAGGAGAAGAGGATGTCAGCACTGAGGTATTTCAAAAATACGGTTGCTTTTGTAGATGGCAGATACGAGGTACGTCTTCCATGGGGGAGAGATGCTCCAGACCTTCCAACCAATCGAGGGATTGCAGAAGGCAGATTGATTCGAATGACCCGAAAATTAAAGGCAAAGCCTGGTCTCTATGAAGAATATGACACTATTTTACGAGATTGGGTGAAAGAAGGCATTGTGGAAATGGCGAGGGATCTATCTACTGGACACTATCTTCCTCACCGTCCAGTGCTGAAGGAAAATAGTACAACTACGAAAGTGCGTCCCGTGTTCGACGCATCGGCGAAGGAGAGAGGTTTGCCATCACTGAACGACTGCCTTGAAGAAGGACCTAACCTTATTGAAATCATACCCGAACTACTCTTGAGGTTTCGGCAACGAAAGATAGGCATCACAGCTGATATCAAGAAGGCATTTTTACAGATAAGTGTACACCCAGAGGAGAGAGACTACCTGAAGTTCCTGTGGTATGGTAATAATAGTGAGAAAGACCTACAAGTCCTTCGTCATGCCAGAGTGGTGTTCGGTGTTACCAGTAGCCCGTTTCTTCTTGGAGCAGTAATTGGCTACCACCTGGAAAAATATATGGAATCAACTGATCCAAAGGAGGCTAAAATTGCATCATCATTGAAGAACAATTTTTATGTTGACAATCTGGTGACAAGCCTCGATCGAGCAGAAGAAGTTGAGGAATTCGTTTACCTTTCAAGGACTATCATGGCGAGGGCCGGGTTCGACCTTCGGGGATGGGAGTCAACCGGAGACGGATCTTCTCAGGAGTCTTCACTGCTTGGCATTAGGTGGAATCGCCAAGACGATACTCTGAAGATCAATATGGATTGGTGGGAGAGATCGTGTGAAATAGGAGATTTGACGAAGAGGACTATTCTTTCAATAATCCACCGCATTTTCGATCCGATTGGACTAACCATTCCAGTAACGATTAGGCTGAAACTGTTAATTCAAGAGTTATGGACCAGAAAGTTGGGATGGGACGAGCCTATCGACAAAGATACTCGACGGCGGTTGGAGAAGTGGCTAAAGGACTTGCCTCACTTAAGAGAAATTGAGGCGATACGTCACCTTGGCAATGAGGAGGACATCTCACTACACGTATTTTGTGATGGAAGTCAAAACGCATATGCAGCTGTTGTCTTTATCAGGAGCAGTTATCAGGGAGAGGCACATCTTCGATTAGCAGTAGCTAAAGCAAGAGTAACACCGCTTAAGCCCCTGACCATCCCTCAAGTGGAATTATTAGGAACTCTTATTGGAGCGCGTCTGCTGAAATCAGTTCAAGAAAGTCTAGGTTGGAAAGAAGTAGCTGTTTATTGTTGGACCGACTCAAGTACTGTACTAGCCTGGATTCTTGGCAACGGAGACAAGACAGTATTTGTTAGGAACCGAGTGAAGGAGATAAGGGAGCTCACTGATGCACGAAGCTGGAGACACATACCAGGGGATTTGAACCCCGCAGACCTACCCTCAAGAGGATGTACTGTCGCACAACTAATCGAATCCAAATGGTGGGAAGGGCCTAAGTGGCTTGTTGAAGGAGAAGAAAACTTGCCTGAATCTTCTATACGCTATGAAGTGGTAAACGAACATAACCTTATTGCCATCACTCATAATACGACATGGCTGTATCACCGGTTCAGTAAATATGAACAAATTGTGCGGATGGTGGGATGGATCTACAGATTTCTCAACAACTGTCGACGCAATGAAGTTAAAAGAAGTGGTCCGTTATCGACAAATGAGGTGGCTACAGCCGAAGACAAAATTGTTTTGTTCATTCAAAAAGAGTCCTTCGAATTCCCAGACGATCAGAGACTTAAGAGCTTTGAAGTATTCCAAGATCAAAAGGGCATAATTAGACTCAAGACACGGATAGTCGAACGTGTGGATAAGGGTCCGTTCAAACTACCAGCCGTGCTACCTTCCGAACATCCGTTGGTCAAGAGGTATGCAGAAGAAGTGCATTGTAAAAACAATCACCCCGGTCCAGCAACTCTCCTAGGTTTGTTACGCGAGAGATTCTGGATCCTTAAAGGACGCCAGTTGGCGAAGGAAACAGTCAAGAGATGTGTTGTTTGCCGACGTTTTCAAGCAAAAAACTTAGACACTCAGTCTCCTCCTTTGCCAGATCTTCGAGTTAACGATGCGGCCATATTTGAAGTCATTGGAATAGATTTGGCAGGACCCTTGTATATTCGTGATTCATCGAAGACATGGGTTGCTCTATTCACTTGTGCTTCCTACCGAGCTGTACGTCTGGAACTAGTTCCGTCTCTGTCAACTGAAGCATTCATAAGAGCACTGAGGCGTTTTATCGCACGGCGTGGTCGACCTAAAGTGATCATCTGTGATAATGGAACAAATTTTCGAGGAACGTGTAATGCTCTTGAAAGGTTAGACTGGGAGAAAATCGTTACCTACAGCATTGGAGAACGCATAATTTGGAGGTTCAATCCGCCTACGGCGTCGTGGTGGGGAGGCTTCTGGGAACGATTGGTGAGCCTGGTGAAGCAAATTTTACGGAAGACATTGGGGAAGGCTTCATTGTCTTGGGATGGGCTTCAGACCATACTTATTGACTGTGAAGCAGTGATTAATGCAAGACCATTGACTTATACGGCAGAAGATAATAGAGATCCTATTCCATTGACCCCATCCATGCTACTGCAAGAAGTACGAGAGACAGGAGTTCCTGACCTGGACTGCATTGAGTCAGCAAGCATCACTCGGAAAATTCGGTATCTGCAAAGACTGAGAGAAGAGCTAAGAAGACGCTTCCGATCAGAATATCTGGGGCAGTTAACCTGGACCAAGCGGCGCGAAACTAGAAAGCCTATAATTGGAGAGGTGGTTATAATAGGATCGGACAATCGGAAGAGAATAGATTGGCCTTTGGCAAGAATTGAGCAGCTCATTCCAGGGCGAGATGGAAGAGTCCGGGTGGTTCAACTAAAGACTAGCAGTGGTACTGTTGTACGTCCTATACAGAGAGTCTACCCCTTGGAGGTCCAGTCCTGCACCGAGAGTTACCAAGAAAAAACCCACTTCATGGACGATGATGACAAGGATGTGTCCAAATCCCCTGAAGAATTGAGGACAAGAGCAGGAAGAAAAGTGGCCCCTCCTAAAAGACTAGATCTTTGATTTCATGTTACAGAGGAGAAGGAATTCAGTTGACATACATTGTACACCTGTTTGACACTTTGATAATTTCCAATTTTGAGAAAATTGTAAATTAGGTGGGAGTATGTTGAGAAAATTGTAAATGTTAAGGTTGGTAACGTTTCGTTCCTATGTACAAAACTCTTTGGTTTTACTATTCTGTGAATTGGTGTTAACATATTTGTTTGTGAATAAAAGTTGGTTAGAAATCTTTGAATCTCAATAAAGTGTTCCAGATAATGTGTAGTTACAACTAAAAGAACAACAATGGTAATAATTAATAACCGTGTTGACTGATAGTATTATCTCATTAAAACCGCCAAACCGTCAAACACTAAAGAAACGTTTGATTACATTATTAATCGCACATGTTTCGGTATTTCATTGATACCTTCCTCGGCGTGATTGATACTAAATCTTAAAACTAGTTAACAAAGCCAAAAAGAAATGAATATCCTTAAAAGATTGTATATTATGCTTGGTTATTGGGCTTAGTATATGATCTGCACTTTGTGTTACCCATTGGAAAGATAGAACAGCGGAGTAGACCAACAAGTAAATCGACTGAAATTTTTTGAGTTTAAATGATTGTATAATATGCTTGATTGTTGTGTTTAGTAAATAACCTGCACATTGCGTTACCCATTAAACAACTAAAACAACAGAGTGGGCCATCAAGTTGGGAATCGACTGAGTTTTTAAGGTTAGAAGACTGTATTACAAATGTTGTTCCATTTGAAGCGACAGTTTAGCCTACATCTTTTACGCTTCTTCATTATTCTGTCACTACACTTTCGAACAAAATTAATGGAGTATTGATGTAGGCAGTTTATAAGATAGATCTCTTATTTTAATAACATCATTTTACTATCAATTTTTAATACATGGCATTTAATTATTTGCAATTTTTTCCATTTTTTATCTAAAACAATTCTTGTAAGGATATCCATTTCTTTTTGGCTTTGTTAACTAGTTTTAAGATTTAATATCAATCACGCTGAGGAAGGTATCAATGAAATACCGAAACATGTACGATTAATAATGTAATTAAATGTTAATTGGCCCTTGTCTCATCTTTCCTGATACCCTCCTTCTGTGAGGGGTCAGCCTTCTTTTTCTTTTCCTTTTACATCCTGCCTTGTGCTCAAGGCCCTTAAGGATGCAGGGTGTATGTAGCCCCACCACTTCTGGTGCACCCTAGATAATGCTACACCCTCAGGGGCTCACGGCTGGTGAGTTCAGGAGTTGGCGACCCCGAGGCATTCCTGAGCTGGGCCCGTTTTCCACTTTTGTCCCTTACCTTTGGGGCGGACCCTCTCCTCTCTCCCCTCCCCTCTCCTCTCCTCTCCTCTTTTCCTTATATTTCCTTTTCTCTTTAAGATTCCCGCACCGTTTTTGTTACTTGGTTCACCGAGTATCTCAATTCCCTTTTAGCGATTTTTAAGGCATTTTTGATCTACGTTGCATTTTGTAAGTTTTTTCGATCTAAATTACATCTCGCGATTGTTTTCAACCTCAATTGCATTTTGTAAAGATTGACAATCTAAATTGCTTTTTAGTAAGTCTTTCAATGCAGGTAGACGGGCCTTTTAGTGAGTATTTTGAATTTCAATTGCATTTTGTAAGTATTTTCAACCAAAACAGCATTTCGCACGAATTTTCAATCTAAATTGCATTTTGTTTGATGGGCATTTTGCACATATTTTGATTCTCAATTGCATTTTGTGGGTATTTTGAATCTAAATTACATTTTGTCAAGTATTTTCAATCTAAATTGCATTTTGTAAGTATTGTCAATCAACATGAGTCGTTTGAATCTACCGTACATTTTGTAAGCATTTTCAATTTCAATTGCATTTTGTAACTATTTTGAATTTCAATTGCACTTTGTCAATAATTTGGATTGGAACTGGGATAGGGCCTATTTCTATCTGAATTGCATTGTGTATTTTCAATTTCAATTGCATTTTGTAAGTATTTTGAACCTCAGTTGCATTTTGAACGTATTTTCGATCTCATTTGCATTTTGTAAGTATTTTGAATTTCAGTTGCATTTTGTAAGTATTTCGACGCTACATTGCATTTTGTACGTATTTTGAATCTAGCCTACGTTTTGTGGGTCTTTTTCAATACATTCTTTTTGTGAATCTTTTCGTTCTAAATTCCCTTTTGTAAGACCATATTGTGAGTTGTTTCCCTCTGAGTTTCTCTTTGTACGTATTTTCAGCCTCACATAATTTTCGTTCTGGTTTCCATTTCATTCTCATTTTCGCTATCACCCAGATCATTAGGGGCCGATAACCTAGATGTTAGGCCCCTTAAAACAATTATCATCATCAAACAGTGTTACCGTTACCCATCAAAGGTGATCTCGTCCCGGACCCCGTTGAAAACGGGAATAAAAAGGGGTAGACATATTGTGTAGGGTGGGTATATTGTAAGTATTTTTATTCTCAATTGCATTTTGTGACTATTTTGAATCTAAATTACATTTTGTAAGTATTTTCTATCTAAATTGCATTTTGTAAATATTGTCAATTCAAATAACAGTACAGTACGTATGTAGTTAGTTTTAGTTGTAAGTAGGTAGTTAGTTTGTCTATTAGATATATGTCATTGTTCTATTAGACTGTGGTGTGTGAGTGTGTCTGGTAGCAGTTGCATTGTTTATTAGTTATAGGACTGTGATGTGTGAGGGTGCATGTGAGTGTGCCTGGTGACAGACTGTTTTAGTGGTAGTATTTGTTGTTGGTGGAACTTTAGTATTTTTTTCGTTAGTAGAATTTTGGTATTTAATTGTTAGTACGGTACAAGGTTAGTATTTTTGTTAGTAGAATTGCTCTTTACTTATTCTGAAAGGGAGTAGCAGCCTTTCAGAATAAATCAATTCTTTACTAGTCTTATAGACGGTTAAGATATTGATAATATAAGCCAAATAATGGCTACACTGCGTCCTGCTGCACGGCTGAAAGCAACGGGAAACTACAGCCGTATGCTATTCCCGAGGATATGCACCTCTCTATGCATAATTACATGTGATGATGGCCTCCTCCCTTGTAAAATTTCAATCCGGAGGTAAACTAGTCCCCCGTTCGGATCTCCGGGTGGGGACTACTCGAGAGGGGGTTAACATCACAGAAGTGACAAAGAGGAAATCTGACATTCTACGGATCGGAGCGTGGAATGTTAGAAGTCTGCTAGGAAGTGGAAGGTTAGAAAACTTAGAAAGGGAAATGGATAGTTTGAGGTTGGATTTGGTTGGGATTAGTGAAATGCGCTGGCAGGAAGAACAGGACTTTTGGTCAGGAGACTATATGGTCATTAGCACTAAATCAAACAATGGCCAAGCAGGGTTTGGCCTCATATTGAGTAGGAAACTTGGACAGAGGGTGGAATATTATGAACAATATAGTGAACGGATTATTGTAGCAAAAATCAATACTAAACCTACCTGCACCACAGTGGTACAAGTCTATATGCCTACCAGTCAAGCTGATGATGAGGATGTTGAAAAGGCCTACGAAGAAATAGACGAAATTTTGAGGTATATCAAGGGTGATGAAAATGTTATAGTAATGGGAGATTGGAATGCTGTGGTAGGAAAAGGGAGAGAAGGGAAGATAGTAGGAGATTTCGGATTAGGTGAAAGGAATGATCGAGGATGCAGGCTGGTAGAATTCTGCACCGAGCATGAGTTGGTCATAGCTAACACCTTATTCAATATCCACAATAGAAGAATATACACATGGATGAGACCAGGAGATACAGGGCGTTACAAAATCGACTTCGTTATGGTCAAGCAGAGGTTTCGAAACCAGATTTTGGATTGTAAAACATATCCTGGTGCTGACATAAACTCTGACCACAATCTGGTTGTAATGAAATGCAGATTAAAGTTGAAGAAACTGAAGAAAAGTCAAAAGCCAAAAAGGTGGGCAATAGACAGACTGAAAGAGAAGGATGTAAACGAAAGATTCAAGAAGAGTATAAAGGAAGGACTAATGAAAAACCCTAAACAAACTTCAATTGCAGACGAATGGGCACTTTTGAAGAATGAAATAACAAAATCCGCAGAAGAAAACATTGGTAGGAAAGAAATAATAGGTAGAAAACCGTGGATCACTCAGGATATACTAGAATTGATGGATGAAAGGCGGAAACACAAGAATGTAAGAGATGAAAAGGGGAAAGCAGAATACAGACGTCTGAGAAATGAGGTTAACAAGAAGTGCAAGGAAGCAAAAGAAGAATGGTTGAAAGAGAAATGTGCTGGTATAGAAAATTGTCTGAAATTAGGAAAAGTAGACACAGCTTATCGAAGGATTAAGAATACATTTGGGGAAAAGAAGACCAAGTGCTGTAATATTAAGGACACAAATGGAATGCCTCTAACAGATAGGGAAGAAAAGGTTGAGAGATGGAAAGCTTACATAGAGAGTTTGTTTAAGGGAAAGGAGATTGAGAATCATGTAATGGAAAGGGAGGAGGAAATTGATGAGGATGCGAAAGGAGATTTAATATTGAGATCAGAATTTGATAGAGCTTTGGAAGACTTAAGCAGGAACAAAGCACCAGGCATAGATGATATACCGATTGAGTTGCTACGCTGCATAGGAGATGAAGGTCTGATCAGGTTATTTCACTTGGTGTGTAGGATCTATGAGACAGGTGAGGTACCCCCTGATTTCAAGAAGAATGTAATCATCCCTATACCAAAGAAAGAGGGAGCTGACAGATGTGAAGATTACCGTACAATCAGCTTGATTACACATGCTTCAAAGATCCTGTCTAGAATAATTTACAAGAGGATTGAAAGCCAGATAGAAACGGAGTTGGGTAAAGACCAGTTTGGTTTCAGGAGAAATGTAGGAACAAGGGAAGCTGTACTAAGTCTTAGGCTGATTTTGGAAGGTAGAATAAGGAAAGATAAGAGAACGTTCATGGCTTTTGTAGACTTAGAAAAGGCTTTTGATAACGTTGATTGGACTAAATTGTTTGACATTTTGAAATCGATTGGAATAAAGTACAGGGATAGGAGGGTGATATACAATCTATACAAAAAACAGACAGCAGTCATTCGAGTTGAAGGACATGAGAGAGAAGCTGGTATTCAGAAAGGTGTAAGGCAAGGATGCAACTTATCACCCATACTTTTCAATCTTTACATTGAACAAACAATGAAGGAAATTAGAGAAAAAATTTAAGTGGGAGTGAAGATTCAAGGAGAAATAATTTCAACTCTGAGATTTGCTGATGACATCGTCATCTTGGCCGACAAGCCTGAGGATTTGAATGAGTTTTTGAATGGTATGGACTCCGTCTTACGGAAAGAATTCATGATGAAAATTAATAAATGTAAAACAAAAATACTGGAATGCAGCCGAAATAAATCAGAAACCTCTATGGAGATCAAATTGACAGGTGAAAAGCTGAAGGAAGTAGGAGACTTCTGTTACTTAGGAAGCAGAATAACCAGTGATGGACGAAGCAAAGAGGATATAAAAAGTAGGTTGGCTCAGGCAAAGAAAGCATTTCTACAAAAAAGGAATCTGCTGACATCGAATATAGATTTAGGTATTAGGAAGTCATTTTTGAAAGCCTTTGTCTGGAGCGTTGCGCTCTATGGAAGTGAAACTTGGACTATTGGTGCAGCAGAAAAGAGGAGAATTGAAGCATTTGAAATGTGGTGTTACAGGAGAATGATGAAGATCAGATGGGTAGATAGGGTTACAAACAAAGGGGTATTAAGACGAGTGGGAGAGGAGAGATGTTTCTGGCGACTGCTAATGAAGAGAAGAGATAGGTTGGTAGGACACATACTAAGACACCCAGGAATAGCAAGCTTAGTTATGGAAGGAAGGGTCGAGGATAAGAACTGTAGGGGTAGACCAAGGTTAGAATATGTTAAACAGATTGCCTCGGATGTAGGGTGTGGTAGCTATGTAGAGATGAAACGATTAGCTCAGGGCAGGGAGGCATGGAGAGCTGCATCAAACCAGCCAAAAGACTGAAGACTCAAACAACAACAACAATGTTTGACTAGGCGGTTTTAATGAGATAATACACTACAACAGCCAACACAATGGTAGAGGTTATCACACCGATTCCACGCACATACACTCACCTAAATACGCGGAGCTACATGACCGCGATGTCGCAAAGCTCCTGAATGGACATCATATGTACAGTATACGGCGTATTACACTCGCATGCTCAGTTAAATGAAAAAAGAAGTCTCCATGACTTATGCGCCTGCCCTAATAGACTGATATTTCCACTTTTGTTTATTTTAAAAAGCACAATGTGCAAGATTATTTCACAATCATTCTGTGCAAAACCTATTTAAAGTGATTGTCCTTCCTGCACAACTGAGTACGTGATCATAGCTTGAAATGAAATCCGTGCACAGCTAGTCTGGTTGCTATATTCCTTAATTCGTGGTTGGCTTCTTTCCACTTAATTAAATTAAATTAACTTTGACCCTGTTAATTTTAAAATGTTATCTACTTTAAAGTAACATGTTTTCGGCCCTTCGGTGCGGTGGTGCCTTCGTCAGCTTTGGTTGCTTTTGCTTAACCTACACTAGCGGCTTCGGTGGCGTAGTCGGTAGCATGCTGAACTGCTATGCCCAAAATAGCGGGTTCAAACCCGGCCGAAGTCGTTGGATTTTTTAAGAGCGTTAAAAATCCTTCAGCATGCCTTCCTTCGGAGGGGAAGTAAAGCCGGCGGTCCCATGTCATAGATTTATGGCATGTAAAGATCCTTTCACAGACTAAACTTGTGTAAAGCAAAATTGTTAGGTTAGATTTCGTCAGAACGCTCTATCAAAGTTCCAAAAGTTCCAACGTTCACCACTAGGTATCATTGATATCTGGTGGCGAAAGTTGGAACTACTTGAAATTGAACGGAACTTGTAGCTCACCCTTTAGGGTGACCGCTGGAAGCAGCTACAGACTCAGGCGAGCCGAACATGTCCTCTGACACTCCCGGCACTAAAAGCCATACGATAAATAAATAAATAAATAAATAAATAATCTACACTACATAGGGTATGTGATGAAAAGAATGACAATTTAAATTTACATTACTATGAAAGATGTTTTTCAGGTGTTAAATTACAGAAAGCAATTTGTATGAAAATAACATTCTATATACATTTTTAATATCTTGATTTTCAAGTACTGTCAAATGGATAGGTTCGTGAGGTGGTCCTGGTTTAAAGTCTCCTGAAGTCTTAGATTCGAGTTGAAGTCGTTGATTTATGAAATTTATTAATCTTTATTGTTCTTGACTCATAATGTACTGTATTCAATTTATCTTGTCTTGTGAACTCCTTATTGTTGTCTTCTGTAAACGCTGTTCTTAAATTAATCGATGAAAGAATTTGAAGTTGTCTTTTGGTGTTGAATTGTGCTGATAATGTCACTTGTTCCTAATTTCCACTTGTCAGTAATCATCGCGTCCGTACTGTAAAAGTCCAGCCAAGTTTCTGTTTTCTTTCTATGATGTTCGAGAAAAGGACTTTGGTATGCTGAAGTTGATAGGAGAGAGAATTTTTCTCGTATTTCCTCCATCAACACAATTTCCCTAGTTAGCTCATAGACTATACCAGCCTCGAAGAGGTAAATTTTGTTAGACATAGAGTTCTCTTAAGAAATATCGCCTTAACCTTTTCCACATCCTTTAAGTTGATTACTTTTACATACTGTAAGTTACTGTAGTTGGTAGCAGGCTGAGCTTCTATCCCCAAGATCACGGGTTCAAACCCGGCCGAAGTCGTCGGATTCCCTCGGTATGCCTTCCTTTGGAGGGGAAGTAAAGCCGGTGGTCCCATGTCATAGATTTATGGCATGTAAAAGAATCTTCCACTAATTACACTTGTGTGAAACTAAATGATAGGTTAGATTTGACTAACGCGCTTAGGTTCCAACGTTCGTCGCCAGGAGCCGACTGTGATGGCATCTAGTAACCAAGTTCAGAAGTAGTTGTCGTTGACGGTGGCGTTTGGTAGCAAAAGTAGGAACTACTTGAAAATTGAATGTCTGCAGTCCTTACTTGAATTAAAAACAGATAACACACACTAATACAGCCATCACAATTTACACCGGTTATCAGACAGATTCTACACACACTCAAAGTACACGGGGCTACATGACCGCGTTGTCGCAGCCCTAAACTGAGGAACCAACCAGTAACTCGATAGAGGTTGGATCTGAATTCAAGACACACCGCTCCGGCAATCTTATAACTGGCATCCGCTTGTGAAGACTCCGTCATTGCCCAAGTCGAAACCAACCCCATGATTGCTGCAACTTTTTATTTAACTGACATAAATACCCGTTTCTCGAACCTTCTGATGAGGAACTATGACATTTACATACCGGTAGCCTATTCGTAATGCATTACGTTTATAGCTGATTGTTAATTAAAGCACAATTACCAAAATAAATATTAATGTGTCCACCTCGTATCGCGATGGCTAAGTGTCTTCCTGAGGTCCGGGTTCGATTTCCGGCTCTGCCGAGAAATTTAATCCTGGTCTGAGGGCTGGAACGGTGTACACTCAGCCTCGTGAGGCAAAAGTGAGAAGAGCCGATTATGATTCCCACTTCAGCCATTCTGGAAGTGGTTTTCCGTGGTTTCCCACTTACAATCCAGGCAAAGTCCAGGATGGTTACTAACTTAAGGCCACAGTCGCCTCCTTCCCAATCCTCACCTAAATTACGAATACACACTCGAGTACAGACACCACAATAACACAGGTTGTCAGACAATATTTAGTAGCTATTTGTTATCAAAATATCAAAAAAAGATATTTTTATTTTTCTAAATGTGTGCCTCTTGAGGGTGGAAGGAGATGGTTCATTCTGCAATGCAATAAGAACACGATCAAAATGAAGCAACGCGCTGGAGAAAGGAATGTGATGTAACAGCTCATCTCACCCAACCCCGGAGCTAAAGGAGCGACGGGAATACTTATTAGCTGTCTTCTCGCCTCTCGTTTCGCTACATATGTATTGGCTTCATTTCTTTTATTTTATAACAGGAATATGTTACGTCACAGTGATGGACGTGAGACATTATTGTACACCTCTCTCTCTCTTCTTGGATTCCAGCGACTATTGAACCGATAAAGCGCAGCAGGTGCATTCCACTGCTCTACTAGAATCTAACAATCAACAGGCATTCCTTTACTGAGTTAATTTATTGTTGTTGTTGTTTCATTTCAGGGGCTTCGACACCCCTGTACTTCTGTGTGTGTGTCAGGGTTATAGACGTCCCGGATTTTACGGGACAGTCCCGTATTCGTGCTAAATGTTCCGCGTCCCGGGCAGTTCTTATACGGGACGGTTATTGTCCCGTATTTCCAAGCGTGTTGAAACTCAAGAGAAATGCCTTCTGTGTTTACACTTCTGGTACACTATTTCCTTCAAAACGTTCTCTTTGGGCGAATCATATAAATCAATGGGAGGTAGCGAGTACCGTACATGTTGGGATGGACAGCCCTGACCGCCCAAGCACTCAAGGCCGTTGGGGAAGGAGCCGCACGCTCCATCGCTACTATTCCGAGTGCCACAGGAATGTCCAGCTCTGCCAGCCGCCATGCCTGCGTACCTGGATGTCAGTTACGATTTCGGAGCCTTGCAGCTCAATCTGATGGCTGATTTTCCGCACGTTGTCCTCTTATAATAGTACAACGATTGCATCCACAAAGTTCAAGATAGGTTTCGACCTGTCTTACCTGATACTTCCTTTGTTACACGTTCTAATTCCTGAGCTTAACATTGATAAAGGGTAAGATGACCTCGTAGTTCCGCCCCTTAAAACAACAATAGCTAACTAACTTTGATAAACATATTTATTTTGAAAGACGTATAACAATAGAAAAGGAAGCTTGTAGTTTAACGTGACCGTTAATCTTGAGATCATGAGCCACGGGACCTCCTTTTTACGAGGAATCCGAACCACAGGAATGGCATTTCACTTCGAAAACGTATAACAATAGTAAAGCATATCCATGATTATGTGAGATCTGTGCTGGACAAAACGGAGGCATACAGGTTTTTCTCCGGGTACTCCGGTTTTCCCTGTCAACATTTCATTCCAGCAACACTCTCCACTATCATTTCATTTCATCTGTCATTCATTTAATCATTGCCCCAGAGGAGTGCGTCAGGCCTCGGCAGCCGGAACAGTTCATATCCTCGCCGCTAGATCGGGGCTTCATTCATTCCATTCCTGACCTGGTCGGAGACTGGAAGCAGGCTGTGGATTTTCATTTTTATCCATGATTCGATGTTACTCAGTGTAACGCAGGAACAAATAACTTCCTATGTTAGGAATGTGAAGAATGTTGATAACTAGGGCTCGGATTTTTAGGTAAATAAATATTTTTTTATGTAAATACATATTTTAAGCATTAACACATCAATTCCTACTTTTCATTTATTAGCACATAAGAAGACAAAATATTTATATTTTTTTAAATCAGTATGCTAGATTTTTCAGTATATTGCATTTTTGTTATGTGTTACTTCAACGGGCTATCTAATCTTCATGCGGAGCGTATGTCAGTTTGCAACTGTGTTATTCTTAACTTGTCGCCCCGTGCCACTCACTGTGGAAGCCGGGGATTTCTTCCTTGTCCATAGCCATATTGCACCACGTGCTAGACCCTCCCTCCCCCAGCTACCTGGAAACAGTGTCACTCACATGCAGTTCATTTCTGACACTGTGAAGTGTGTTCTACGATGCCTAAAGTAAAATCAACTACCAGTTATCGTCTGCAGCAATATGTTAAAGAATTTAAGGATAATTTTACTTCTGATGGGGGCGTTCTGTTCTGCCAACCATCTGGGAAAGCAATCAAGGCTGAACAGCGATCTCAAGTTACACAACACCTCAAGGGCAAGAAACGTATTGCCGCAGTTTCGCGTCTTCAGAAGAAGTGTTTCACGATAGTCGTCGGTAAGTTGTGATGGACAACCTGAAGATGTAACTCGTTGTGGATTGTAATGCTTCAGCAGTCAGGAGACATAGCATAAATTGCATTCGTGAGTGCTGCATATTGTTTATAGTCACATTAATAAACTATATTATTATTAAATATTTTTACTTTTTTGTCACATATTTCAGGTATTTTAAATACATAAAAAATAAATATTTTCCCGATTTTTAGCACCTAAAATTCCTAGCCCTATTGATAACAAACCCCTAACATAACAACATGTGTAGTATTCAAAGCTTGTCACTGTATGATTCGATTTATTCCCAAATAATTTAGGGGGACATTCAGATGGGCAGAGGCTCATTCACCCCCCAGGGACTCACTACTTGTGAGACGTGGGTTGGCGACCACGGGACCTCAGCTGAGTCCGGCATTGTTTCCACTTACTGGTGCCGGGCTCCTTTCAGTTATCCTTCCTGTCAGCCTCTCTTGGCCAACAGTTGTTCTCTTCCGAACACGACGGTATTAGGGTATCCGAGGCCTAGAGAGTCCTTCAATTTCCCGCCTTAATTGTCCCGTGTCCCATCTTTCTTGATATCCTCATTCTTCGATGGATCAACCTTCTTTTTCTTTCCATGATATCTCCTGCCTTCTGCTCAAGGCCCTCAAGAAGGCAGGGTGCGTGTAGCCCCGCCACTTCCGGTGGACCCTGGGTAGTGCTACGCCCTCAAGGGCTCAATGCAGGTGAGTTTGGGAGTTGGCGACCCGGAGGGATTCCTAAACGGGGTCTGTTCTTTCTCCTTTTTCCACTGACTTTGGGGCGGACCCTCTCTCTCTCTCTCTCCCCTTTCCTATCCACCTTTCATGCCGCTCCTTCCTTCCAAGTCCCTCAATCCTCATTCTTCGCGGATTGGGGGCATTTCTTTTCCTCCTGTCCATTAATTATATTTTCCTGTCTTATTGATTCATTTCTTCCAGTAAGTAAGTTAGTTGTAAGTCAGTAGTTAGGGACCGATGACCTAGATGTTAGGACCCTTAAAACAACAATTATCATCATCATCATCGTTATCATCATCATGAGAGCCACATTCGAGGGGTGCCTGTGCCCGTCCGGTGGCGACAATCCCGCTTTCTTTTACGCTATTATTTTAGTATATGCACAAAAATAGCTTTATAACTTATGTGTACAAAGCAACAACAAAAAAGGGGGGTATGTATCATTCTCAATTCGCAACGATGTTTTTACGCCTTGCATAATATGTTCAAATCCAGAAACGTCAGCAGGAATTCGAAGCTAAAAATTAACACAACAGCACTAAGGCATAGCCTATAGTTAGAGGTGTTAGAACCGGGTGAGTTAGCCGTGGTCGTTACGGCACGACTGACGGCAGTCGCTCACATCCGGGAGGCGAGGAGGTTCGAATCCCCCCGCCGGCAACCTTGAAGATGGTCTTCTGTGGTTTCCCATCTTCCTTCCAGGCAAATGCCGGGGTTGGTCCCTAACTATAGGCCACAGCCGCTACCATCCAACTCCTCGTCCTTACCTTACGTTCCCACTCTCCTCCCCAACGGTACTTGTAGCTCACCCATTGGGTGTCCGTCTCGAAGCAGCTACAAAACTGGCGAGCCGAACATGTCCTTGGACACTCCCGGCACTAAAAGCCATACGCTAAAAAAAAAGTGTTAGAAAGTGTTGTTATTTTTTTTTAAGATTTGTTGATTTAAAATTCAAAAGGTGGTGTTTTGTGTTTTTATTATTTTTTTCAGGGGATGACATGTTAAAATTTGGAAAGCGATAAGGTTTGTACAATAAGTGCATTTAAAAATATAAACAATTAATAAAACAAAGTAAAAAACAAAACAGCAGGGTAAAACGTTAAACATGGCTATGGAAGAATGAGATAATACTTATATGGAAGTCACATTTTTATTTTACATTCACCATCTCGAAACACATTTCAGTGAATACCTTTTTCAGTTTTATCCAAATACTGCGGTGAAATCACTGGAAGTAGATCATGGTTAAAGTCTCAGCATTTGCAGCTGTCGATTTTCGCCTCCTATCACTTACTATGAGACTGTATTTCGAAAATGACCTTTCAGAATCCACATTTGAACAAGGATACCACACACACTTTAATACAGCTGTTGCATAGTCTCGGTGAGCAGGCCTTAATCCCATGAGGATCTCTGGAACATTCACATTATCTTCATGACGCAGTTGGTTCTTGATTGCAGTCAGGTAAATGCTGTGAGCCTCTAAAAACTGTTGAGACTCCATCTTCGTAAGAAATGGGTCATTCTTCTTAAATTGGAGCAGTTCTGTGGGAGATACGTTCTTAGGTGCATGCCGAGGATCAAACAATGACCCGATGGCTTCTACAGTCTTCCTGGCTGGATCCGTGGTCCTTAAAGTCCTGACTTTCACTAGAGCTGACTGGGCAACACACGTAAGCTTGGACTTAACCTTTATCTGCATCTTTTGAGGAAGCTGTTCCAAGTTCTGGAGGATCGTATGATTGAACATTCCACCATCGCCTAATAGCTTGAGCTTTACCTCAAGGTCATCTAGCTTCCCAGCCAGTAAGTGAATTGTTGGGTACTTAGATCCCTCCAAGAAATTAAGCAAGTCCATAAGAGAGGCACCAACAACAGAAACATACAATGCTTGTAATTGTATAAATTGTATTGTTGAAGTCGATGCTTGTTGGAAAAATTTGACCCCAGAATTTGAATCTTCCAATGTTTTGAAAAATTCTACCAGATCTTCCACATGCGTGGCCATATACATTGCAGCCTTAAACCATGAATTCCATCTTGTACATACAGGCATTGGGAAAGCTAGAATTTCATTCTCTTTTTCTGTGTTTTCATATTTCTCCCTTAGAAATGCAACGTAATTGCTTTTTCTTTTTCGCGTATTTAAAAAGGCATTCTTTGTCTTTACTATAGACATGTTCAATTCGTCCAGCTCGTTTTCAAATACGCAGCCGATAAGATTGACTTTATGAGCCCAGCACTGGACATGACTTAATTCTTCAATCAATCCTTGAAGAGTAGTTACACATTTTGTCATGTAGCGAGCTGAGTCCGTAACTACTGCCACTACACGCTCCCGTTCAATTTCATAGGAATTCAAGGTGTCTAATATCGCATTGGAGCAATTTACGCTATTGGCAGAATCTAGAACAACAGAGGCAGCCAGATGGGTGTTCATTTCAGTTGATGGTACTGATGGATGAAAAAGAATGTTGAAAACACACCTACCATTCTTGTCAGTTGTTTCGTCACATAGCAGAAACACGTCTTTGTTTTTTATATCTTCCCTAATTTCTTCCCTCCTTCTTTCGCCAATCATGGGGATGTATTTCTGACGAATCTGATTTGCTGATGGTAAATCTCCACTTCCGCGAACGTACTTATTAAACCAAGTACGGATAGCAGGATTGTCTAGTTTCTCTACTGGTATATTAGCTTTCACAAACGCAGTAGTAGTGTCCAAAATAAACTCTTCTTTCATATCCTTCACACGACTAGCATTTGATAATGTTTCTTTCAAGGTGGCCACTCTAGGAACACTAACTTCAAGACGCGAATTTTCTCGGCGTTTTGAATGCTTCTCCGATTTGCAATGTTTGTCTAATGCATCTTTCCTGCGATAATCTAACCGACAATCACAATATTTGCACATAAGAATGCCACAAGAAATTATAAATCCTTCATTCTTATGTTCTTTAAGTCTGTCTGTGGCAGAAACAGCTACATTCGGCATTTTTAAACTCAACTGAGCGATGCCCAGTAACAAACACTGTTATCCCACGGTTGACTGTAGTCACACGCCAGTATAAATTCGTAACCACACGCAAAATTTATTTCTGAATTCGTGTCATAATATTTAAATTACGTCGCGTCTCATCTTCCTGTACTGCTAAGTTCGGAACTAATACGACGAACACGTGGTCGCCAACTGATTCACGCAAATAACACACTAGCTTCGATGATAACGCACAATTTGCGCACTTTTTATTAAATTATATAGAATTCTCTACTATAATTTACACTCGCTACCGATGTAACAGGAGGCAAACGTAGTTTACATTATGAACAACTATCATATAACCTTTTGGAGGTAGTCGGCCAAACTATTCACGCCGCGATATAACAGCTGTTTACCACAGCGCTAAAATCCAACGAGTAACGAGAATATCGACAGTATATCGTAATATGACGTATATCGTAGTATTACCCCTCGCGAAACTATACAATCGATCGTTCTCTCGAATTGAACACCAACCAAATTCGATTATCGGCTTGTGGACATAAATGTTCGGATTGGTGTGGGGAAAAAATATGAAAATTTGTTTTTATTTCGCAGATTGTGGTATTTGTGGTGTTATTCACAAAATTCGCGTTATTTCGCGATTTAATTTCACTCCTGGGCGGCACGAAACATGTAAATACGTGAAAATAAAACATCCTAACCTCTAAATATGACTTTTCGTTTTATCGCGAATTAACAAAAACTAACACCTCTACCTATAGTTACTGTATGTATAGCTCAGAATGCTGGGTGATGTCCACCTGAGAGGAACATTGGCTGTTACGGTGGGAAAGGAAGATATTTGGAGCAGTCAGAGGTCATGATGGATGGAGAATAAGGACAAATGTCAAGTTACAGGGTTTGTTTGGTCAGCCAGATATTGTCATGGAAATTAAGCAGGGGAGGGGGGGGGGGGGGGGGAATCAAGTGAGCTGGACATGTTGGGCATGTAAAGAGAATGCCAGAAACCAGCACAGTCAAAAATATATTTATAGGAAGACCTGATGGGATAAGGAGAAGAGGAAGACCCAGGAAAAGACGGCTTGACGATGTTCAAGACGATCTAAGAAAGCTGGGTGTTAAATGTTGGAACGGCTTCGGTGGCGTAGTCTCTGAACTGCTATGCCCAAGATGGCGGGTTCAAACCTGACCAAAGTCGTTGAATTTTTAAGAGCGTTAAAATCCTTCAGTATGCCTTCCTTCGGAGGGGAAGTAAATCCGGCAGGCCCATGTCATAGATTTATGGCACGTAAAAGAACCTATCACTGCAAATGGTAGTGTGTAGCAAACTGTGTAGGTTCTATTTTGCTAGAAACGCTCTATCGAGTTCCATCGTTCGCTACTAGGTGTTAGTGACAGTGGCATCTGGTAACCAAAGTTGGAACTACTTGAAATTGAACTTGTTGGGAGCCCTCGGATGTTCAATCAAAAATGTCCAGCTGAGGATCGAGATGAATGGAGGCAGGTGATCAAAGAGGCCAGGACTTACATGGTATGTAGCGCCGACCAGTAAGTATCATTTTCAATATAAGGAATTAAAATGTATAAAGGGTATGGACGGAATAAAACTCTATGGAAATTAACAGCTCCAAAACAAAGGCTATGAAATTTAGAAGGGGAGGAAGGATATCTAAAATGGACCAACTCAAGTGTGGAGAAGAACCTTTAGAATTCGTGTCGTGCTACAAACTACTGGAACTGCTTTCTCCCTGCATATACAGGAGCGAGCTACGGCAGCAACGAAAGTCTCATACGACATTCCCAAACTCCAAAGCCTATCCCTGTCAACAGCAATAAAGCTATTCAAAATAAATGTTAAGCCGATCGCCACATATAGTACGTCGGGTACATGGCTAAAAACGCCAAAAAGCTGCATTTTTGATTGGAATGTGCCACTTTCTGTGGTCATAGTTGATGCCAACAGGCAACTTTCCAGATAGGGAGCCACTTAAAAATCCGTGTAGAACACAAGATGGCCGCCATTTGCTGCACTAATTTGCTTGTATCTCAGCTCCTAACAGTCCGATTTCGATTTTATTTTGTTTTGTTTGAAAGCACATGTAAAGAGGACACTTTTTTGTCCCTATACATTTATCACTACACCTTAAGGATTCTGCACATTTAAAAAAATATATTTTTTTTTTTTTTTAATTGTAGGTCTCTTTGTAATTTGATGATTTGTGGCATTCTCTTATATTTGTTTTCATTCTGTTATGAAGGTTTACTAATTTCAAACATTACACTTTCTTTGTTTCAGATTTGACAGTTTTCAAATTTTTTGAAAATGGCTTCATGGCCTCTGCGGCTGGCAGATATTAACTCTGAATCTCCTTCTAGTCCCAGTGCCATAGATTGGACAATATGTTGTTTATGTCAAAAATCTAGTGATGAAAACTTGATTTGCTCTGCCACACACAATGCTGAATCACTTGTTGGTGCTGGCTACAGGACGCTTACAGAAAATTTAATGGAATTTCAGGATATAGGTGCAGTGAGTGCCCCATGGTTTGGATTAACAAAAGTTAAATGAGGGAGGTGGAATAGAAGGAACATTTCGAAGAAACAAGGCAAAGTGGCACAAAAAGTGTACCCTTGGCTTCAATAAAACAAAACTTGACAGGGCAAAGAAACGCAAACGTTCATCGTCCTTGCCTAGTACATCACCTGAAGACAGTCTACAGGCTCCATCAGAATCAAATGAAAAAAACAAGGTCTGGGGCCTGTACAATATCATCTATTAAATTGAAAGATGAAATATGTTTTATATGCAACTAGCGTAAGTACCCGTGCTTCTCTACGCGTAATAAATAAATTAAAATGTGAAGGTGACAGTTAAAACAGGGGATATGCGAGGTGCTGCGCAGAGGGAGATTAAGGATGGAACATTTTGTCCAACTACACCGCTCGGCGTTGACCGTGTTTTATAGCACAAATTTAGGTTTTACTCGCTAACCGTTGGAAATACCTTTCGGATAGAAAATGTAATTTTAAACCTCGTATATGCCATCAAAAGTTTGCTATTTCTTAGCGTTCTCTTTTTATTTGAAATGGAAATATGAAAGTTTGAAACCAAAGGGTGTAGTGACGTCACTAAAATGGTCGCCATCTTTAAATAGTGCAAAGTATTGCAATAAAAAGTAGCCTATATGTTAACCAGGTAAATCACCTACTTCCATGTAAAATTCATGTAAATCGGACCAGTGGTACTTGCGTGATAGAGTAATACACAGACACACACCATCTCATTTTTAGCCTCGCTTCGCTCGCGTCATAGTCGTGTCGTATTGTTATTCAATGAAATGCAGGTTTAACCCCGTTAACACCCCTTTAGAACCTGAATATCCAAAAATCCCTCCTTAGTAGACGTTTTCGACACACAACAAGCATATCCCCAAAATATCATTCTTCTAACTTTAATAGTTTTGGTTGGTCGATGAGAGTGAACATTCAAAAATCCTTCCTTAGTGGACGGTTTTCTTCCAGAATTTCACCCCTCCCCGTAGGCCCCTTAAATTGCATTTATGAAAAATCAGCCGAACACCTATTTATTTTATTTATTTATTTATTTATTTTTAAGCTGATTGATTTCCTCCGAGTTTCAAACTCCTCGCCCATGTCGTTTAGGAGATACACGCTCCGTTAGGAATCTTTCAACCCCCACTTTTCATCCCTTTCACCTCATAATATACACTACATCAAAAACCATTAGACATGTGTCAGCTTATTTTTAATGATTAGTATATATGCAAAGTATCACATCCCCAAATGAAACCACTCGTGAGATATTGTTATTCAATGAAATGCACGTTCACCCCCTTAATACCTCTTTAGAACCTGAATATCCAAAACTCTTTCCTTAGTGGACGTTTTCGACATACAACGAACATATCCCCAAAATTTTATGTTTCTAACTTCAATAATTTTGGCTGGGCGATGATGAGTAGGTGAGTCAGTCAGGAGATTTTCTTTCATTTATTTTTGATAATTTCACCCCTCCCCATGAACCCCTCAAATTGGATTTATGAAACAAACGGTCGAACACCTATTTACTTATTTAAAGCTGTTTTCCCCCTGAGTTTGATGAGTGAGTAATTGTGTCAATCAATCAGGACACTTACTTTCCTGTTTTTTTTTTCTCCCAGAATTTCACGCCTCTCCAAGGGCCTCTTAAATTGGATTTATGAAAAAACGGTCGAACACATATTTACTTGTATTTTAAGCTGTTTTTTTCCGCCGAATTTCAAACTTCTCGCCAATGTCGTTTCAGAGATACACGCTCCGTTAAGAATCCCTCAACACCCAATTTTCACCCCTTTCACCTCATAATATACACCACATCAGCGGCTTCGGTGTAGTAGTCGGTAGCATGCTGAGCTTCTATGCCCGAGATAGCGGGTTCAAACCCGGCCGTAGCCGTCGGATTTTTTAAGAGCGTTAAAAATCCCTCAGTATGCCTTCCTTCGGAGGGGAAGTAAAGCTGGCGGTCCCATGTCATAGATTTATGGCATGTTAAAGAACCTTCCACTAATTGCACCTGTGTGAAGCTAAATTGGATAGGTTAAGAATGTAAACAACGCTCTTAGGTTTCTACGTTCGTTGCCAAGAGCCGACTGCGGTGGCGTCTAGTAGTTAAGTTCTGAACTTGGCCTAGTAGTCGTTGACGTGGCGCTTGGCGGCAAAAGTAGGTACTATTAGAAAAATTCTAAGTTACAGTACTTAAAATTTAAAAAAAAAACAGATACACACACTAATACAGTCATTACAATTAACACCGGTTATCAGACAGATTCTACACACACCCAAAGTACACGGGGCTACATGACCGCGTTGTCGCAGCCCCTAAACTTAAGAACCAACCAACCATACACCACATCGATAAACCCTTAGACATATGTCTGATTATTAGCCTACTTTCGATTTTTGCAAAAAATGAAAGTAGACTTATGAGATCAACACAGAGAGAAAAAAGGGTGTCTGTGTGTGTGTGTGTGTGTGTGTGTGTGTGTGTGTGTGTGTGTGTGTGTGTGCGTGTGCGTGTGTGTATGTGTGCGCGCGTGTGTGTGTGTGTGTGTGTGTGTGTGTGTGTGTGTGTGTGTGTGTGTGTGTGTGTGTGTGTGTGTGTGTGAGTGTGTACTCTGAATGTCTGTCCCCCCTATCAATTCGAACACGGTGAACGCGAATAGAACGAAATTTTGTACAAAGGTAGCACTAGCAAAGGACACCTCAGTGTCATGTTTTATATCGCCGCCATCTTGACGGAAACGTAATGGCAGCTACACAAATGTTCAAAGCTTAAATCAAATTACGACTAACCTGAACATCCGATCTCTACCAAATTTTGCAACAACATACCTTTCTGCGGGGAGCATCCTTTGACCAAACTAATAGGTCATCAGCCTAATAGTTTGCGGATGGCGACCATCTATGTGTCAGAATCGATTCCCCCTATTAATTCGAACACGGTGAAACCGAATGGAACGAAATTTGGTACAGAGGTAGCACTAGCAAAGGGCACCTCAGTGTCATGTTTTATATCGCCGCCATCTTGACGGAAACGTAATGGCGGCCACACAAATGTTCAAAGCTTAAATCAAATTACGACTAACCTAATCATCCGATCTCTACCAAATTTTGCAACAACATACCTTTATAGAGGAAGCATCCTTTGACCAAATTAATAGGTCATTAGCCTAATAGTTTGCGGATGGCGGCCATCTTTGTGTCAAAATCGATCCCCCCTATTAATTCAAACACGGTGAAACCGAATGTAAAGAAATTTGGTACAGAGGTAGCACTAACAAAGGGCACCTCATATTCATGTTTAATATCCCTATAGCACGTTGTATTTCAACAAGCTACTACAACCAACATTCAATTATACTCCATGAAAAGGACAAAGCGTTATAACAATACCCATGCATTTAGGAGAAAGTAGGCTATATGTTCTTTACTGAACATCTTGTTTTTAATGATTAGTTTATATACCGAATATCACATCCCCAAAGAAACGACCCATGTGATACCGTTATTCAATGAAATGCACGTTTACCCCCTTAACACCTCCTTAAACCCCGAATAAACAAAAATCATTCCTTAGTTGACGTTTTCGACATACAGCGAACATATTCCCAAAATTTCATTTTTCCAACTTTAATAGTTTTTGCTGGGCGTGATGAGTGAGTGAGTCAGACATGACATTTTTTCAATTATTTTTCAATTATTTTTACCAGAATTTCACCCCTCCCCACGGGCCCCTTAAATTGGATTATTGAAAAAACGCTTGAACACTTATTAATTTGTTTTTTTAAGCTGTCTTTTTCCCCTGAGTTTGATGAGTGGGTGAGTTAGTCAGTCAGTTAGGACACTTTCTCTCCTTTTTCACCCAGAATTTCACCCCACCCCATTGGCCCCTTAAATTAATTTATAAAAAAAACAGTCGAACACCGATTTACTTACATTTTAAGCTGATTTTTTTTTCGCTGTGTTTCAAATTTCTCGCCTACCGGTATGTCGTTTAAGAGATAGGCCTACACGCTCCGTTAGGAATCCTTCAACCCCCACTTTTCACCCCTTTCACCTCATAATAATACACCACATCGAAGAACCCTTAGACACATGTCTGCTTATTTTTAATGATCAGTTTATATGCCGAGTATCACATCCACAAATGAAACCCCTCGTGAGATATTGTTATTCAATGAAATGCAGGTTTAACCCCCTTAAGACCCATTTAGAACTTGAATATCCAAAAATCCTCCCTTAGTGTACGGTTTTGACATACAGCGAACATATCCCCGAAATGCCATGTTTCCAACTTCAATATTTTTGGCGGGGCGATGATGAGTGAGTGAATGAGTCAGGACATTTTCTTTCATTTTTTTCTTCAGAATTTCACCCCTCCCGATGAACCCCTTCAATTTGATTGATAAAAAAACTGTCGAAAAGCTATTTACTTACTTTAAAGCAGTTTCTTCCCCCTGAGTTTGATGAGTGAATGAGTCAGTCAATCAGTTAGGACACTTCCTTTCCTGGTTCCCCCCCCCCCAGAATTTCACCCCTCCCCATGGGCCCCTTAAAATGGATTTATGAACAAACGGTCAACAGATTTACTTCTTTTTTATGTTGATTTTTTTTTCGCTGAGTTTCAAACTCCTCTCCTATGTCGTTTAAGAGATACACGCTCCGTTAGGAATCTTTCAATCCCCACCTTTCACCCCTTTCACCTCATAATATACACCACATCGAAAAACCCTCAGACACGTGTCTTCTTATTTTTAATGATGAGTTTATATGCCGAGTATCACATCCCCCAATGAAACCAATCGGGAAATATTGCTATTCAATGAAATGCAGGTCTACCCCCTTAACACCCCTTTAGAACCTGAATATCCAAAAATCCTCTCTTAGTGGGCATTTGCGGCCCTTGAGGAAGCTGCATACCAAATTTCATTCCAATCCGTTGGGTGGTTTCTGAGATTTAGTGATGAATGTATGAGTGAGTGAGTGAGTGAGTGAGTGGTATTTGACAAATATATAGTAGATAGTGTCAAGTCCTTGTTATGCTAAACTCGGTTGACAGTACTGTATGAGCAGTTGAGTAACTAACGGGGTTTCAAGTAAAGATCCTCATTTTCTATACCGGTAGTGCAGAGCGCAACTGGCATCCAGTCGGCCGTGTCTCGACTTGAGCTATGTTGCCATGGAAACTATCTGCCTTGCCATTCCTTCATGAGTATATTAGCCTACTTTCGATTTTTGCAAAAAATGAAAGTAGACTTATGAGATCACTACAGGGCGAAAAAAAGTGTGTCTGTCTGTGTGTGTGTGAGTCTGTGTGTGTGTGTGTGTGTGTGTGTGTGTGTGTGTGTGTGTGTGTGTGTACTCTGAATGTCTGTCCCCCCCCTATCAATTCGAACACGGTGAGCGCAAATTGAACGAAATTTGGTACAAAGGTAGCACTAGCAAAGGACACCTCAGTGTCATGTTTTATATCGCCGCCATCTTGACGGAAACGTAATGGCGGCCACACAAATGTTCAAAGCTTAAATCAAATTACGACTAACCTAATCATCCGATCTCTACCAAATTTTGAAACAACATACCTTTATGGGGGCAGCATCCTTTGGCCAAACTAATAGGTCATCAGCCTAATAGTTTGCGGATGGCGGCCATCTTTGTGTGAAAATCGATTGCCCCTATTAATTCGAACACGGTGAAACCGAATGGAACGAAATTTGGTACAGAGGTAGTACTAGCAAAGGGCACCCCAGTGTCATGTTTTATATCGCCGCCATCTTGACGGAAACGTAATGGCGGCCACACAAATGTTCAAATCTTAAATCAAATTACGACTAACCTAATCATCCGATCTCTACCAAATTTTGCAACAACATACCTTTATGGAGGGAGCACCATTTGACAAATCTAATAGGTCATTAGCCTAATAGTTTGCGGATGGCGGCCATCTTTGTGTCAAAATCGATTACCCCTATTAATTCGAACACGGTGAAACCGAATGGAATGAAATTTGGTACAGAGGTAGCACTAGCAAAGGGCACCCCAGTGTCATGTTTTATATCGCCGCCATCTTGACGAAAACGTAATGGCGGCCACCCAAATGTTCAAAGCTTAAATCAAATTACGACTAACCTAATCATCCGATCTCTACCAAATTTTGCCATCCTTGTGTCAAACTCGATTTCCCCTATTAATTCGAACACGGTGAAACCGAATCGAACGAAATTTGGTACAGAGGTAGCACTAGCAAAGGGCACCTCAGTGTCATGTTTTATATCGCCGCCATCTTGACGGAAACGTAATGGCTGCCACACAAATATTCAAAGCTTAAATCAAATTACGATTAACCTAATCATCCGATCTCTACCAAATTTTGCATCAACATACCATTATGGAGGGAGCATCCTTTGACCAAACTAATAGGTCATCAGCCTAATATTTTTGCGGATGGCGGCCATCTTTGTGTGAAAATCGATTCCCCCTATTAATTCGAACACGATGAAACCGAATGGAACGAAATTTGGTACAGAGGTAGCACTAGAAAAGGCCACCTCAGTGTCATGTTTTATATCACCGCCATCTTGACGGAAACGTAATCGCGGCCACCCAAATGTTAAAGGCTAAAATGTAATTACGACCAACCTAATAATCTAGTCTCTACCAAATTTTGCAACAACAAATCTTTATGTGGGAAGCATATTCTGACCAAACTGCTAGATCATCAGCCCAATAGTTTGCAGATGGTGGCCATGTATGTGTGCAAATCGATTCCCCCTATCAATTCAAACACTGTGAAACCGAATTGAACGAAATTTGGTACAGAGGTAGCACTAGCAAAAGGCACCTCAGTGTCATGTTTTATATCGCCGCCATCTTGACGGAAACGGAATGACGGCCACCCAAATGTTAAAAGCTTAAATCAAATTTTGACCATCCTAATAATTTGATCTCTACCGGATTTTGCAACAACATGCCTTTTTGTGGAAAGCATCTTATGACTGACTACAAGGTCATCAGCCCAATAGTTTGCAAATAGCGGCCACGTATGTGTGCAAATTCATTCCCCGGATCAATTCAAACACGGTGAAACCGAATTGAATGAATTTTTTTACAGAGGTAGCACTAGCAAAGGGCACCTCATATTCAAGTTTAATATCCCTATAGCACGTTGTATTTCAACAAGCTACTACAACCAACATCCAATTATACTCCTTGAAAAGGACAAAGAGTTATAACAATACCCATGCATTTAGGAGAAAGTAGGCTATATGTTCTTTACTGCCATTCCTTCATGAGTATATTTTATGATTTGATTAGCCTGTGCTTGAGCGCAAAAGGGCCGAAATCATAAGAATGAGAAAGACTATCGAAAATTCATGTAGCCAGCGGTTCCTTCTGGGTCCTAAACTATGTGTATGCAAAATTTGGTTGAGATTGGTGGAACGGTGTAGATTTGTATACGGAACAGACCCGCCCACATACATACACACAGACTTTCACTTTTATATATAAGATAAGTAGGGTACTACTCGAAAATCTTTATATAAGGCTTCTTCTCTACAAGACGATAAAGTTAATAGATGTGCCGAAATTACCAATAACGTTGAACTTAAAGCGTTCCTCGAGGGTGGCGATTTAGTTGCCAAAGAAGCAAAGTACCACTCGAAGTGCTATACAAATCTGACAATTTGTCTGAGAAGATCAAGTGGAGTAAAAGAGGAAGAGGTCAACTCTATCTGCGAAAGTATGGCCTTTGCTTCCGTTGCGCGCTTCATGAGAGAGAAAATCCAGACCTCTGAAACTGAAAACACTGAGATTGTATTCAAAATGCCTGATCTTAAAATTCTTTATACAAACAGCCTAGCAAATCTTCTGTGCTTAGAAAGTAAAGACCTTCCAAATACACATACTACCCTTCTACGTTAGAGAATTCTCGAACATTTCCCACAACTCAAAGCTCAACTTTCAGGCAGATAATACTTCCTGTACCGAGATGGTGCTAATATTTTTCAAAATGTTCATTCTGAAAACCTTGATGATGATGCTGTTGAATTTGAAAGATTCATTAAACAAATTAGAAAAGTAATAACCCAGAAAAAAAGTTACTTTTAATGGTCACCTTAATGATGATCAACAAACTGCAAGCGTTCCTCCAGAACTTCTGACTCTAGTGCGTTATTTACTCCATGGTGACACTTCAGCAGAGAACACAACTAGAGCAACTCAGCCTGCTTTGACTATCAGTCAATTAATAGTTTTCAACCACAGTGAAAGCATGCCGAAAGGCAACATTGTTCGTCACAAGGAAAGTCATGAACCACCTGTTTCGTTATATTTGGACTTGTCTGTATTTAGAAGAACACGAAATAACACAATAATTGAAGGCACGCATGAAAGGGGCCTCTCAATATCACCAAACAGAATTAGGGAGATAACAGCAAGCCTTGCTTACTTGGAGATTCTCAG